>OX375872.1:63954032-65446132 GCA_947359465.1 Metellina segmentata | reverse complement strand
TTTCCTGTATTACATGTTACTTCTACTGTACTATCTATGTAAACTATACTATGTACTATCTATACTGTAAATCTATGACTACTAATAATTTAAAATAGGATTTGCGATACAGTATGACTTTATTGTGTTAATTTTACAATAAAGGTAGATGTGAGTTACATACCTTTGAAACTAACAATTTTTCACTTGCGAAGTATCTCGTCATCAAGATGTTGCCCATTTTTTAGTGATGACTAGACCAAAATCTGGTCAGTTTTTTTCTAATGATGAGATATCTCGTCCATCAAGATCTGATCAGTTTTGATAATGACAAGATACCGTATAAAAACAGTCACCAGAAGGGTTAAGGATTCCCCTGTTTCGCAGCATTGTTTCGCCTCTGTAGACGAAGTGTGCACACTCGTTCTCGTAGCTATTTAATCCTCATAGTTTCGGTGAGCTATCTCGTTCTGCAAGAGCTGACAAATTTTTCTATAGAATCGAACCACTTGGAAAGATTCTATTTTTTATTTCCTTCGAATAGAATCCTTTGGAAAAATTATATTATTCCTATATTTAGAACAGAATACTTTGGAAAGATTTTATTGCTACTTTCCCTAAAAGGGAATCCTTTGGTAATATTTCACTGCTCTTTACCTTAGAATAGAATTATCTGGAATGATTGCATCGCCTCTTCACTTAAAATAGAAACATTTCCAAAGATTCCTTTTCTATTCTCCTTAGAATACGGTCCTTTGAAAAGATTCCTTTTCTCTTCTCCTTAGAATACGGTCCTTTGGAAAGATTCTATTGGTCAAGAAGATCGAAATTGGTGAGAAGTTAAGCAGGGAAGACTGCAGGTTGCTAAGTACCAGTGGATTTTTTTTAAACAAAAAATAGGATTATGTGCACACCACAACACACATTACTACATTATGTGTGTAGTGTTGTACCCATAATCCTATATTTTCCTTGACTCCTTGACTAAATTATGTGTTTTGTGGTGTGCGCATTACCCTTATTTTACTTGAATACATGACTAAATTATGTTTTTTGTGGTGTGCACATAACCCTATATTTTTGCTTGACTACATGGCTACGTTATGTGTTCTGTGGTATGCAGATATCCCTATATTTTGCTCGACTAAATTTTTAGTTATTATGTGTTTAGTGGGTCACAAAAAGCAGTTTTACTCTACTCGGAAATCTCTTCGCGCTCAGAGGGTTAAGAGGCTCCAAAAGTCCATTTATTTCGAAATCAACACCGAGATTTTATTCCACGCCGTCTCTAGTTTCATTCCGTTTTCAGCACAAAGGAAAGAAATACCATGTAGAAAGCCATTTTTATCTCGAGCCTCCCAATCTCGAAGACATTGAAGCTCCTCCGCCGAGTCTTTGAAATCAACACTATAAAATTTTATTCCTCGAAAAGAGAGTTTACAAAGGCAACGTGCGTCGGCCATAAAACACGAAATCTCACGCCCGACTCGCCTATCAGAGCTTAAACCCATTCCGTACGTTTATTCGCTGAGAGACACGTGCGCCAAAACGGACCACCGTGTACATTTTTCTGTTTCGCAAAAGAGCCGCGTGTCGAGAGAAAAGGACCTCTGCTAGAAAATACTTTAAATTTCTTTGTTAAACACGCACATTTCGGAATTTTAGGGTAGGTGAAAAGTAGTGACCGAGTTCCCTTCCTGGATCACGGGCTTTAAGGTTTCATTTGGATTCGTTTCTTTTTGTCTCCTCGCGAAAGAATTTATGCGGAATGTTTTCATTATTTCACACGCGGAATATGGTAAAAGAGACAGGACCCCACACATGTACCAGAGAGGGTCGATTGTACCGTGGTACCGCATCCCTAGGGGAACGTAAATATGGAAAGATTTTGTAAGGCATTATCTCAATACAGTTGGTTATAACTCATTAAGGCATTACTGTTCAACTTTGCTGCTGATTGAGGAAAACAGCATTCTCCTGTGAGATGGTAGGTAAGTATGTAATTAACGTCGCACTGGAGCCCAGGTGCAGAGTTATATTCAGTGTTCTGCAACACAACTCCAAGCAATTGTAATTGTTCTGCAGGCATTTTGTCCGAATTTTGAAAACGGACCACCATGTACATTTTTCTGTTTCGTAAAAGAGACGCATGTCAAGAAAAGAGGACCTCTGCTAGAAAATACTTTTAATTTCTTTGTTAAACATGCACATTTCGGGGTTTTAGGGTAAGGGACAAGTAGTGACCGAGTTCCCTTCCTGTATCACGGGCTTTAAGGTTTCATTTGGATTGATTTCTTTTCGTCTCCTCGAAAGAATTTATGCGGAATGTTTTCATTATTTCACACGCGGGATATGGTAAGAGAGACAGGACCCCACACATGTACCAGAGAGGGTTGATTGTACCATGGTACCGCAACCCTAGGGGAACGATAATGTGGAAAGAGTTTGTAAGTTTTAAAGTGATAATAGTCTATAGAACCGTGAATATTAGTAACAAACTGCATAATACAGACTGGTAAATTCAGCATAGTCTACGATTCTCTTGCCACCTGGTGAAAACACTTTTTACCCACCATGGTTAAAGTAGTTTCTTAGAAAGTATAACTCGAAGAGAAAAGAATTTTCATTTTGATAAAATATAATTTTTCTGAAACTCTCTGAGCGCACACGAGATTTCTTAGTAGTGTTCTACATTGTTTCAACTGGTAAAACTAATGATTAAATAACCGTATCCATTGTTTGAAAATTCCTAGGAATCAGTGAATTAGACAAGAACGTCGATACGAATTGTAAATCATGCAGGGAAGACTAGCTTACAGAACAGAAACGTGTGTGAATATTTAAGAGATATCGTTCCGGGTTCCTTGATTAATTTCTTTTTTGTCTCCTCGAAAGAATTTATGCGGAATGGTTTCGTTATTTCACACGCGGAATATGGTAAAAGAGACAGGACCCCACATATACACCAGAGAGGGTCTATTGTACCGTGGTACCGCGACTCTAGGGGAGCGATAATGTGGAAAGATATTTTGTAAGGTTTGAAAAAGCGATAATAGTCTATAGAACCCATGAATGTTTGTTTCGTAAAATAATCACATTGCAAAGGAAAAAAGACTTATGCTAAAAAGCACTTGAAACTTCTTTGTTAAACCTCCTGGCTGTGGTATCGGTGAGGTATATCGTCATTAGCAAAACAGACCAGATCTTGATCTCGTTATCTTAAAATGGTCGGCAATGACTTGATGACGAGATACCTCATCATTGAAAAAATTGGACAGATCTAGATGACCTAGACATCTCGTCGAAACCAATTGGAGGGTTAATAAACTTCACTATTATAAAAATCATCATATTCCTGTCTAGAAAATCCAAAAAATTGACTTAGCGTGTTTCATTTGTAAGTATACGATATATAAATAACGGTATTAATTGGAAAACATGTTTCCGTAGTTGTATCTAGAAAGACTGTCGTGTGTAGGGTAAAATATCAATACACAAAAATGTGCTCCTTTTTTACTCAATGGATTTTTTATGGTTCCGTTTCTTGACTGTTTTCGTTAGAATTAGTAAAGAATTAAAACAAAGAAATCAAAGTAAGAAATGAGATTTTTCAAACATTATTGTTCAAATATTCTATTCTTGTGCCGAAGTCAATACGATGAGAATACAGAACCTCTGTTAATGGAATTTTGGTTATTTAACTTAAGAAAACACACACACAAGAGAGAGATTATTCTTCCCTTGTAACACAGGACGTGATGTATACATAATTGCCGTCTTGAATTCCCAAATAGCATGATACATTTCTCCTTGGACGGATTGGAAACAGGACATACATATAACTACTGTACCCAAATGAGTAAAATAAGTTACTAGCCTAACCATTATGTTGCGTCTACAAAAAAATTAACGTTTTTGGTTCTCAGAAAATGCTATCAATCAACTGAAACCTAAAATGGATGCAGAACAGATGCACAACATCATCTTGAAATTCTACACTTTAGGAAAAAGTCATTGGGATAAAAAAAAAGTTGAAAAGACAGTATATAATTTTTTTTTATTTCAAAACAATGCAGTGTGCTCAGTGACACGTGAAACCCAAAGAGTTTACCAGAAGCTAAGAAACGACGATAGAAAAGCTTGAAGCTCCTCATCTCTTATTAGAAAGCAATTTATTATACAGAAATTACATCTCTTACCTGTCTAACGTCTTCCCGCACAGGGTGATTACTCTGTGTCCCTTTATTTTTCCGATTTTTGGTTTCGGAGATATTTCTCAAGCGCACGAAGTGGAATGGGATAAAATGAAAACTTATTCTGAAATTGCATGTCGGTGTCTGTCGCACGCAAATATTTTTTCTGGAAGGAAATGGCCAAGAAAATAAGCCATGCAGTTAAATAATATTTTAAGTTTTTATTTTATTCAGGGAAATTTTGGATTCTGGGACTAATAGGCTGAGGAGTTCGCCAACCTTCTCTGCAAAACACCAACCTGTCTTCGATGCAGTCTCATTAATGCTAAGGTACTTCCTCTAACATGACATTTAAATGAGGGTTTGAAAACTACCGGAATTCGCAATACCTATCCTACGCAAATTCGTATTAACGGTGTTGAAAATTGACAGGGAAGAAATCATAAAAAATGGTAGTCATTAAATCATAAAAATAGCAATCGTGAAATCATAGAATGAAAAATTAGTAATCGTGAAATCATGAAAACATAAAAAAGTAATTGTGAAATAAAAAGTAGTAACTAGGAAATCATGAAAACATAAAAAATAATAATTAGGAAATCATGAAAACATAAAAAATATTAATTATGAAATAAAAAAAATAGTAATTATGAAATCAAAAAATAGTAATTATGAAATCATAAAAAATAATAATTATTGGAATACAAAAACAGTTATTGAACTGCTTATAATTTTATTTTCTTTATTTCAACACTGGAATCGAATGCATCAGTTCAGTTCGCCTATTCTTCAAGTTTGTCGCACCGACCGTTTCCTCTTTCACTAGAGCGATCTCAAGATGTTTTGGGTATAGCATACAGGAGCTTCAACATACTTCCGTAAGTACATCGGACACTTCTTTTCTGTAATCACATGAACAAGCCAAATAGAAAAAGTGATTTTAAAGCGGCTATTTTTCAAGTTTGTCAGATATACTGTTTCCTCTTTCACTAGAGCGATCTCAAGATATTTGGAGTACAGCATACGGGAGTACCATCATACTTCGTAAATACATCGCACTCTATTTTTCTGTCAGTACATGTACAAGCCGAAAATAGAAAAAGTGAAGTAATTTTTTTTAATTCTGGAAAAGTAATATTTTTTCATTTAAATCATGAAAACAATTAAAATGATCGATTCGCTTTTTGAGTTAGTTGACCTCTCCTTACTTATAATTTAACCTTAACAATTGCTCTTCGGATAACCATTTGTTCCAGCATTACGTCGTATGTTGACAACATTTACCGCTTCTACTGTCATAGAAATTGTTTACTGAAATTCGATCTTTAAAACATAAAATAAATATTTAATATCACAACTAAAAAAAGTATTAATGTATTGGGTGTTAGGTATGTTTTAAAAAAGTTTTTCATTATTTTTTATATGTTTACACTTTTTAAATTTCGGATAATTCACTACTTTATGTTTTCATTGTGTCTTCTTTATCAAGTTTATAAAATTTATGTTAATTAAAAAAAATTCCATATGAATTAATTTATAATTTATTTGAAGATTTTAATGCTAACTAAACGATTGACATTTCATAGAAATAGCAGTGAAAGGATTTAAGCTCATTAGAATTCACAAAATGAAGTGCTTTACATTCTTAAAAAATGTAATGAGATTGAAAGTGATTTCTTTGCTGCTCGCACACATACATGAATGAGTCGTGTCACTAACATTTTTAGTCCGAAAATATTCCTACCATAAAAAAATTTTATTTGAGTCTCCCCATGAAGGGGGGAATTCTTTCATAATTTAAAACCTGATAAACCCAGAGAAAGTTTAAAAATAATTTTCTTTTAACAATTGAAAATAAATTAATAATTTTGTACAGAGTATTAAAGAAAAACATTCTATACAATTTAAATGGAAATAATTAACAAAAGGGTATTCGAAAACTTGTAAACACCTTCATGCTGAAATCCAACTTATATGCTTCTATGCATTCTTTCTTTTTTCTAAAAAAGAGCGTGCGTTATACAAAATTAAATAAGGAAAAATACACCAAAGGATATTCGCAAAACATATATAAAAACCCCATGCTGAAATTCAACTTCTAGGAAAAGAACTTCATCTATTTTACTAATAACGAGTCTCGCATGGAATTTGAAATGGGATAATGCACTTTAAGTATATGAAAAACATAATAAACACCTCCAAGCTGATATGTAGCTTCTAAGAAAAAGGCTTTGTTCATTTTATTAATAGCGAGTCATACGGAATTGATGGGGATGATATAATAAAGGTATTCGGTAAATATAGTAAACACGTCCATGCTGAAATCTAATTTCTACGAACATAACTCCATCCCGTATATTTTTAGTGAATCTCATACGGAAGAAAAACCTTGGAATGCGCTAAAGTGAGCAGATTAAACAACCAATTTTAGGCATTCGGATGAATGTTACTACAAATTGTTATCCTAAGTGGTATTGCCTGCGGTAATGTCTAATGTTAAGTCTGCAATCAATGTACATCATGCATTCAGGATGCGCAAAGTTCACCATGGTAATGTTCCGACTTCTCAGAGTATGTAACCAGAGCTTCTAAAGACAGTTTAAACAGTTGTTTTGAGTGGCTGTAGTTCCCAAACAGGGTTGTCTTGACTTCACAAAAGCAGGGCACCCAAGGTAAACGTACCCTCACATAGCAATATTTTCCGAAGCTAGTGGATCGTCCCTTTAAGGACCAAATAGTACTCGAGACCTTCTTCATGCTCTCGAAAAGAATGAGTGCAGAGTAAACGCAGAGACTTTTTTCCACTTTACCACCTGGAGAGACTAACAACTTGGACTGCTGCGAGAAAACACCACATCCAACTTCTTCAGGAACCAACAGGTGTTACCTCTATTGACTTACGCCAACCGCTATGGCAAAGAGCACATACCTGCCTCTCTCCTTCCTGACATATAGGAACTCTTCCTTCACCTACATCTTGTTTGATCAACAGAGAAAGAATAAAGACGGGAAGTGCAGAAGGACCTGAATTGTGCACCTTTTAGGAATCTTCTTTGAAATTAGTAACGATCAAAGGAAGGTCTTCGAACTATTTTCGGGAGATGAAATGGGCATGACCTTAAACCGAAGCTCCAACAATTTAGCTATGCAGGTAAAATTAGAATTTGGTGATGTATATGGGTGTGTACCGTAAAAGGAAGGACATGCTTCACAGGGAACACATTTTTCTTGTATGCTTTCAAATGGTTTGTATGCATTAATAAAGCTAAAACAGTTCGTATACACTCTTGGTTGGTTGTTTTGGAGTTTTATAGCCCAAGTGCCATATGTATACTCTTGGATTGTCATGAAAGCTCTTTGTTTGTGCTACTAGACAGACAAAAGTTTGGGTGTCTTCCGCACTAAAGTACTAGGCAATGATCAAAGTAGTCTTTGTATTATTTTGTGGAGATGAAATGGCTTGACCTTAAATCAAAGAACCAACAACTTATTTATGCAGGTAAAATTAGAATTTGGTTATGCATATGGGTGTGCACCGTAAAAAAGGACTAGTTTCATGAGGAAGTCGTTTCTCTAGGACTTCAGGTTTGTATGCATTAATAAAGCTAAAAGGTTGGTTTACAATCTTGGATTGACGTGAAATCACTTCTTTTAGGTGCTAAACATATATAGTTGGCCAAAATATCACCCTTGCTCCATGAAACTCAACCAATCTCTAGACAGACATAAAAGTTTTAGTGTCTTTCGTAATCATATACAAGTTAATGATCATAGTAAAGTCTTCAGGTTTTATTTTCTGGAGATGAAATGGTACGAACTTAAATCGAAGCGCCAACAATTTAGCTATGCAGACAAAATTAGACGATAGAAAATTAGAATCTGACAATATGTATAGGTGTACTATAAAAAGAGCATGTTTCACATTGAAGTCGTATCACTTTGATTGCAAGTATGTGCATATTAATAAATATAAAGTTATAAGCAGCGTTCGAAATCATTGGGCCCTGCTCTGAGACCACTAAAAGTCCGATTGGACCAGGGGATTAAAACTCTGGATGGTCTGTGGGACCAGTAGTTATAATGAGAAAGTGAGTTTTACGTGTTTTCATTTAAAATAAGTTTCAAGGCTATGATCAAACTATTTAACGAACGAAAGTTCAAACATTCTAGTAAATAACATGAAAAAGTTACAAAATGAATTTATAAAAAATATGTATAAATCCGCCACAAATAATCATAAAATATTTATATTTTGTAAATAAAGGAAAAATAAGTTAAAACAAAAAAGTATTACAATTTAAATTCTACAATAAATAGTTTTCAAAAACTCAACTTGATTTTCCAGTCATACTGGTAAAACGAAAGTTTGTAACTTCTATCGCAATAACGCTCAATAGCTATTCAGAAATTTTTATTCTATCCATCAACACCACTTAAATTAGCTTAATTTTTAAACAAACAATGCGTTTTAACGTTAACTGATTATGCTATGTCAGAGGTCGGTAAAAAATCCATTTCACTAATACCTTATTCATTTCTATAGGCTTTGTATTAGCTGAGAAGAACAGAAATAATGTATATGAGATAGATATTTTCCCAGCTATATACTGGTAAAGTAATCAACCTCTACAGGAGCAATCAAACTCTACCGTAGCGTCTCACATACAGAGTGAATAATGTGTTTTAATAATTGATTGTTACAGGTGAGGGGAAAACAATGTTATTAATTAACATAGGGCCCAAAATTTCAGCTCAGAATTCATTCACCAATTTTTTTTACTCGCAACAATTTAGGGTATTCTACATTTTACACATTTTGGAAATTTTATTGCTAGTTGTAACCTCCGTGCTACACAATTGATGTTTATAAGATTGACAACAACACTTATAACTCCTTTCAAACACAAAATCCAGATTCAAACAGAAACTCCAGTATATTCTCGTATATACTAGTCCATGGGACCAGTCACTTTTATTTTTATTTTCTAACGCTGGTTATAGGTATATACTCTTTTTGGTCGAAGGAAAAGCACATTTTTGTAATTATAGAAACACATTTAAGATTTTGGTGTTTTCCGCAATATGTATTATTTTATTGCGTTTATATATGTGGTAATGCCGGTATAACCAAATGTTACAATAATTAAGCGTTGCTGATCAGATCAGGTAGGGATTGTAATTAACGTCACACTGGAGTAAGGCAATGGTCTATTGGCGACGGTTCGGGATCAATGCCCGAAAGAAAAGATCCACGGCAACGCCTCGCAATTTTGAACTATGCTCCGATGACGAGAACACCACTTGAGATGGCACCCCACTCTCCAAACTTCCACACCACGCCAATGTGAGGATGTTTGAGGCCACATCATGCACCAACGTATTTGGTACGACGGTATTTTGTTGGATTTGAACTCGCAACCCTACGGTTGCTAATCCATTACCCTTCCAACCGGGCTACCGCGGCCCACTGATGAGATCAGAGACAAACGAATTCGAGTCATATTTAATGACACAACAGTAAATAAAATTATTTGTAATATTTTTGTTTTCTTTCTGTCGGCGGATCTGATTTGTCAGCGGAATCACGTGATGCCTGATAAAGTCGTTACCAAAAGACACATAGAAATGAGGATCTTTTTCGGAACCCCATAAGTCAATTGAACTTGTCCTGCATAAAACCCACAATTTTTATTCAGATAATTTTAAAATTATAATGTTCTACAAATGACTGCAAAACCATTTCCTGTATCCTTCTGAGTAGTTCAGTCCCACAATTCCACTTTACAACTTGCAGTCTTCCCTGCATGACTTCTAATCAGTTTTCGATTTATTGACCAATATAACCTTTCTAGAGGATTCTTTTCCAATTAAAACATCAACAGAATCATCCCAAAAGATTCTATTGTAAAGAAAGAAATAATAATATTTCCAAAGGTTTGTATTCTAAGGAAATAAGCTATAATATATTTCCAAAGGATTCTATTCATAGGAAAAACCTATAAATCCAAAGGATTCTTTTCAAATTAAAGGACCAATAGAATCACACATTTCAAAGTATTGTATTCTAAGGAAAGGATCAAAATAATATTTCCAAAAGTTGAAAGAATTCATGGATTGTTTTAAATAATAGCTGTGGTTATTTAGTTATTACCATTGTTGTGGGATATATAAGCGATGCAACATTATCACGAAATCTCACTCTCATCGGGTTAGTATAGATACTTAAAACCAATCCATGTGTAATGTTGTGCTTAAGCTAACATATACATATTGTGATGGCACTAGTAAAAAATTAAGGGACAAAAGATATATAAAGCTTCAAATACCTTTACGTCCCATTTCTCTTTCATTACAAGGTATCTTTTACGAAAGACATGGTAGTGAGAAAGTGAACACTCCATAATTTTCGAAGATTGATTAGTTTAAGCTCGTGATTATGCTAGCACATTATAACACAGAAGAACGAAGCACTTGTTAGTTCGGAAAATATCAAGGTCCTCTAACTATGTATGACTCTCACGAAAAGGCGTAGTTTTTCATAATAATTGGGAAAAGATTGGTTCTGAGATTACGAATCTTAAAAAAATTTGCATTATATTTCTATACAAAGGAAACCGGTTCAAGAATTTTAGCTTTATCACTTTTGAACTTTTATATTGAAATATTAAAATTACTTTTGAAAATTTTTATGACATACACCACAGGAAGGTCAATGTTTTTTTAATTAATTGTTTACCTAGAGTGGAGCATTT
This sequence comes from Metellina segmentata, assembly GCA_947359465.1. NCBI lineage: Eukaryota > Metazoa > Arthropoda > Arachnida > Araneae > Tetragnathidae > Metellina > Metellina segmentata. Next base: position 65,435,208 of record OX375872.1, on the reverse strand, counting down.
ACATAAATGCGCATATTTCATTTTTGATGATGTAGGTGTAAGCAAGACTAGTAAAATCTGACATTCTTTGTATGTCCCTTGGTGCTATTGAATTGATACGCAAAATAATGAATCACATTCATATACTTTAGGCGTAATAACTTGTAGTTCCTAAAGAAACAGTGAGTTAGAAATGAATTCGATAATTGTCTAGTATAGCTAAATTTTTTTTAAAAAGAACAGTGATTATATATTTGGATTATATTTTAACACGAAGGAGCATTTTTTTGACAATTGGGAAAATATCGATTTTTGTGAAATTTTCTTTAGATTATCTTATCTCAATAAAGTTGGTTATAACTCATTAAGGCATTACTGTTCAACTTTGCAGCTGATTGAGGAAAACAGCGTTCTCCTATGAGACGGTAGGTAAGTATTTAATTAATGTCGCACTGGAGCCCAGGTGTAGAATTGTATTCAGTGTTTTGCAGAACAACTACAAGCAATTGCGATTGTTCTGCAGGCATTTTATCCGAATTTTGAAAACTGCAGTAAAATAAAAAACAGACGTAAAACACAATTATCGGCTAAATATGTATTACATATTTGTAATAAAACATCAAACTTAATTTACTTTATTTAAGACCAAGCTATGCTTTCAGAATTCACAATTCTGTCGATGACTTTTGAAGTTAAACGTTTTGTCATTGACATAGAATATGTGTTATGTATAAAGTGTTTGTGGTAATTTTTGCGGTGTAGGGAGGTTGTTCCGTACCTAGAAAAGAGGAAAGGTGTTGCAAGGAGTAAGCTTTGAACTGCAGAACTTTTGATTAAAAAATAAATCGGCCAAAATTTTGATAAAATTAAGGAAAAATTGTTTTGCAAAGACTTTTTTTGTTCTATGACGCACGTCGCAGTTTAAGCACTTTCTGCTCCCGGTCACTGGAGTAGCACAACGGGCTATTGGATCAACCCGCGAAGGGAATGATCCCGGGACAACACCACTAATTACGAATTCTGGCCAGATCACGTCTTGTGAGAGGGATTTTTAGTATAAACGAAAAATAAAGACGACCTGTAAAGATTATCTTTCTACAATCCAAACGCTCGGGAATGAAACACATCGGGGTTACTTTGAAATAGATTTTATCGTCTTTTTCCCAATGTTAGGCGTTTAATCCAACTGGTTTTGACCAATTAACTATCATGTATCAGTTCTAATTCTTTTTAAATTTGAATGGAAAAATGTTAAAAGTGAATATGAAAAATAAATTAATGGTGTCACGCTCAGATTGCGTACAGAAAACAAGTATCACATCTGAAACAATACCGGCACCTGCATTTAGCTTGACTGAAAATGAAAACCATAAAAAAAACATTTAAAATTAATATTATAATTCAATTATAAAACAATAGACGTCTTTTGTGTAGTTAGCTTTGCAGGAGAATTTAATAATTCGAAAAGCCCATTAAGAGTAATGCTCTTAATACCTCCTTCAACAAACCTTCGCTTCGAATTCGAAAAAATTCGAAATATTGAGTTATATACACATAACGCATTGTCAATCTAAAAGACATTTATTTGAAAACTATATTCTGGTACTTCATAAAGATAAACAAACCCATAGCCTCCTTTGAATCGTGAAGTACCATTAAACATGGAAACAACTGAATGACTTTCAGAAATCAGTTTCGTATCTTTAAGTTCACTAATTACTGGATTTGTGACGTTGTGTGCATCAAGTCTGTGAAACTGTCTAAATTAAAAAAATCTAACAAATTGTATTTATTTTTATTAATTGACTGAATCTTTAATGTTCATTTAATAAGTTCCTTTTCACTATAAATAAATATCGTCATTTTGTTCAATATCCTGAAATTTCACCCTGAGTAAAGTTTTTCCCCGTGAAATATGTGGTTTTAGAGGAATACATCAAACAATGCGTTGTTTTGGAAAATACATCAAAATATGCAACAAAAAATTTCAGCAATGAAAAAAAAATTACCTCAAAACGAACAAAAAACCTGAAAAATATTCTAACACAGACACCTTAAAAATTACATTAAAATCCTAGCCCTATACTTAGAAAGCCTAAAACTTTAAAGTGGATCTTTATCCATCAAAAGTTAGAATATTTCACACCTCTAATTTCTCTTGTCCAATTTAACTATATATACCATTTATTCCTTAATGGTAAAAGACATATTTGCTCTGCTTCAACTTAATTTCATTGCACTGAAAATTCACTGACAAACAAATATATATCTAGAACGGGGAAATTCTATTCATCAAAAGGTAGAATACTTCAAACCTCTATTTAATCTGATCCAAGTTAATCCCATCAAAAGTTAGAATACTTTAAACCTATATAATTACATTTTACTTCAGAATTATAATTACTGAGAAATCAACGGTTCAATGTGCTTTGAGAAAAACATCTCTTGAAAGTGAATCTATCCATCAAAAACTTGAATACTCCAAACCTCTATTTTTTTTACTTTGCTTCAATTTAATTATAAGTACTAAAAATTCCCTTGCAAATACTTTAAGAAATACATCTCTTAGAAAACAAACCTTTATCCATCAAAAGTTAGAATACTTCAAACCTTTACTTACTCTGCTTCAACTTAATTAATCCATCAAAAGTTAGAATATTTCACCTGCTCTATTTTGAATTATTGTTACTAACTAATTGATTGTACAATGATTTGGGAAATACACCTCTATAAGGTGAATATTATTAATCCATCAAAAGTTAGAATACAACAAACCTCTATTTACTCTGCCTCAAATTATTACTAAATAGCAAAAAATCATTGATATACAGTTTAAGAAAGGCATCTGTAGAAAGTGAATCTTTATTCATTAAAATTTATACTTCAATCTTCTATGGTATGCGTGTGAATCGACTTCAATTTAATTATAATTACTTAAAGTTCGCCACGAAATATCTTGAGAAATGCATCTCTAGAGAGTGAACCTTCATCGATCAAAAGTTGTAACACTCTTTAAACCTCTATTTACAATGTTTAAATTTTATTTCATTGCACCCAAATTTCACTGACAAACACCTTGAGAAGTTCATCGGGAGGTTAACCTCACGAACGGGTGCGTAATACCATCCGCACAGTTTATTAAAATAGCGTTTTAACGTGAGTGTCAATATTTGAGATATATTATCTGCCATTTCTGACAGAAATAAAAAGGAAGAGATTTGATAGGAAAACTCTACCCAATGAACCTCTCCAGCCATCCATGTTCTTCACGGGGGGTGGGGTGTTTGAAGTTGAACGTCTGAGGTGAGAGGTGAGGTTGAACGGGTTAGTTTGCCACCAAAACTCACGACCTCGGCAATCATTTTTCACAGGAGTATCATGCTTAATTCCTCAATAATTTCTTGGCGTCGTGCATTAATCTGGAGAAAGCTCTCGAATCAATTTATTTGTCAAGAGGAATGAGATCTAATGATAGAGGATGATGATCTTACTGAACTTTTGCTACTGGAAGGATAGCTGCGTATGTTGTTGCCCAGCGTTTGGCTTCAAATCACGGAGAATTGGTGGAACCGAAATTAATTCTGTCGTCGTTTATTTAGGTTTCACCTGCTCTTACGACTGTTTTGGATTAGCATTCTGCTCATTCACTCGTTTGATTTATGGAAGAACTTATTTGAATTTCAGCTCTATTGTTCTCATATTTGTGAATCGATCAATTCCAGAAATGTAATTTAAAACGCATTTTGTTCAGGTGTTGTGTCATCTGACCGTAGTTCAAAATTAAAAGTTGTTCTCGCTGGGTAGTTAACGTTGCACTGGAGCAACACGACGGGCTTCTGGCGACGGTCGGGCATCAATACCTTAGGAAATGAATCAAGGACAACGCCTCGTAATTTTGAATTGCGGTCAGATGACGAGTCAATATATCTGAACTGACACAATACTCTCCAAACTTCCACACCACACCGACGTGAGGAAATTTGATACCACGACATATTTAATATGCACCAACTCCGGTGTACATGACAGTCTTTAGTTAGGCCTAGTTTTGAACTCACAATCCTTCGGTTGCTAATCCGTTCCTCTTCCAACTGCGCTACCACAGCCCTAGATAAATCTCGTGATGATCTGAATAGTTTGAACGCATGATTAGAAGTGGGGTATTAATTTATCCCAGAACAGTTTCCCAAGAAAATAAAGGTCCTCAAACCCATATTCATATCATGCAAAGGCTAGAATTTATTTAATTCTCTTTGAGATTACCAAAAAATAAATTACGCAATAAAACACAGAGCAAAAAACTTATTAAAACACGAACGTACAATTCACATGACATACTATCACTTCTCTCCAAAAGTACTTGTATTTTATGTGTACATAAATACACATTATACGTCGGGCATGAGACAAGACGCTCATAAATCCAACTATCAAAGGAGAGCAGATGTTTTTCCATTGCCTGAGACAACTTTAGCACAGAAGTGTTACCCCATAAAACATCCCCAGCTTCCACACTGAGCCCCAAAACAATTATAAAACCAAGTGAGTGTTTCAACTGAAAAAGTCGTGAGAACTGAGGCGTGTGGTACAGGGAGACGACAAAATAGCTGTCATGACTTTGCACCAATTGGCTTGGTTTGCGAGTCGTAAAATGGTCGTTACTCCTACACCTATGGGGTCGTTAGCTGTTCTCTTTCCATTGCTTCTGAAATTGATTTCTAATTTTCCACTTTTGTTTTCCAGTTCCCAAAGTCGTTAGACGGTTGTCAAAGGTCTTATTCGGGAATTAGTTAATTAATTGCAGAAACGTGGGGGAATTTTGAACACTATACAAGGTAGTTGAATTTTTAGAATTTCGAGATATTAGTGTGGCTAGGTGGGTTTTCTCACTGCGCAAGCAACTTTGCGAATTGTAAGAGGTGCATGTTCTATTTCTGCAACTTTCACTGACGTATTTCTCTGTTATGTGTTAGTAAAACTTTCATTGGGTGTTTATCCATTAATTTTTTATTATTATGGTTGTCTGTCTTGTGTTTGTCACAGCTTGACCAAATGTGGCCCTTGTACCGTAAAACCCAACCAGACAACCGAAATATTGAAATTCAAACGGCCCACACCTTAACCCTCCAAATGGTTTCGACGAGATATCTCGTCCATCAAGATATTGCCTATTTTTTTATGTGATGACGAGATCAAGATCTAGTCAGTTTTCTTTAAAGGAAGATAGACGAAGGGATCTTGATGGGTGAGATATCTCGCCCATCAAGATCTAGTCATTTTTGCTAATGCAAATGAACATATGATTATGCAAATCGCCACAGGTTGTTTCATTTAATTTTGAGGTTAAATGATGATATACCTTATGTTTTGCATGCCAGTGTATACTGCAAAAGGGATGTTCACCATCGTGGCCCTTATATAGGGGGTTTCGGTACCATGGTACTAAGACCCATCAAGAGTGAAAAGTATTTCGAACTGTAATGAGCAGTCTGTTTCCAAGAGTTTATAACACCAAGATAGTACAAAGGATTACTCCTGTGTTTCTTGACGAACAGACCTCGTACATAAGAGGTGAGTGAAGAGCGCATGTGTTTTCGGTGTACGTTTCAGGTGAAAGAAGTCAACACGTGTAGTTTTTATTTGGAAACTAGTTTCAATTACCTCCATCCAGCTTCACAGACGTACTAAGGCGTGAAAAAGAGCACTGGAAGAGATGGATAGGTTTTTTTGAACTGTTGGCTGGAACCGCGTCGAAAAAGGTGTGTAGATGAAGTTAATTACGAGAGGGCCCTCGGTCCGAAGCATGTGTGAAATCTTAGGAGCGTAAATGCCATGTTTGCAATTAAAATGGCTTGCTTAAATGTTCTTCTTAAGCTTGATGCTTTAGCTTTTAGCAGTTTAGGCGGATAAAACCGAATTTCTTTTGTCATAAATCATCAAAATTACGTCCAATTTAAAAAGTAGTATATTCCGTTAACAATGGCCACTTGTGTATTCCACAAGAAATTTCACCAAAGAATTAGTGTAATGATTTAACCCTCTGAGAGTCGCGTGTAGTGTAGTACTGTTTTATCCGCAGCGTGACATAGTAACTAAATAATCACATGTATTGGGTGAAAGAATCCGCAGATTTTTCAATCCTTATAAAGACTATTGTTCCTTAGAATAGAATAGTTTCGAAAGATTCTATTGATCCTTTCCTTGAAATAGAATCGTTTGTAAAGATTCTATTGTCATTTCCCTAAGAATAAAATCCTTTGGAAAGATTATGTTTCTCATTCCCTTAGAATATAACCTTTTGGAAATATTCATTGATACTTTCCTTAGAATATAATCCCTTGGAAATATTACATGGATCCTTTCCTTAGAATATTACTCTTTGGATATAGTCTATTGTTTCTTTACTTTGAATGCGATTATTTGAAAATATTATGTTGTTAAATTCTTTTGAATAAAATTCTTTGAAAAAGGTTTCTATTGCTCATTTCCTTATAATAGAACCCTCTGCAAAGATTTATTGTGCTCATTTCCCGGTAATTGATTCCTTTGTTGTTGTTGTCGTATGTTCTTCTGGGATGCATATGAAAGCAAGTGGTGAACAGAAACATTCAAGACAATACAGAAGAAGAATATTTTAATTATAACAAACGATGATCCCAGCAAAGAACAGAAGGTGTGCGCTGCTTTCCTTTCAAGACGGGAATCCATTCCAGGCGAAAGTCCGACTTCTTTCCCAGGTTTTACATCCATGCCTTATCCGGGATTCGAACCCGGGCCCACTCGGTGACAACCGAGGATCATAACCACCATACTGGCTGGGCGGCTGATTGAATTCTTTTGAATTGATTCCTTTGAAAACATTGTATAGCTCTTTTCCTCAAAATGGAGTTTTTTGTTTGATGCTCTTGATCAAGAAAGTCAAAACAAGTTAGAAGTCACTCAGGGAAGATTGAAGATTGCAAGGCGGAATTATGCGTGTGAACCCCTCAGAGGAATTACATCTGGCCTCCTAGGTTTGGCTGAGGAGGGGAAGGGGGCAAAAATATCTTGATCAATGCGCGTAATTTCTCTGAGTTTACTTGATAAAAAGTAAATCAGTAAATATTTTCAGTAGCGTTTTCATTATTTGTGTGTGATACTCTCATGTTTTTATTTCGTTAAATTCTATTAAATTAGTTCTCAACTTCCTTTGGAGTTTCTAGCTAAGAAGCAACTCATGCAACTGCTAATTTCGAATAACTAGACTTTTAACATAGTATGTTACGTTGTTATATCTTTTAATGTGTCAGTTCCATTCTTTGATTCTTTTTCAATTGTTCGGTTATAAAAAGCGCAAGATGCTAGAAATAAACATAATAGGCAATAAAAGAACAACAGGCAAAAAGATCAAGAACTGACACTAATATGAATTTAAAAGATTTTTCATCAACTCGGATCCAATCATAACTAGTTAGTAGCAAGCCCTAAAACTTGTAGAGCGTATTTTCACTTTTTCCAAAAGCAGAAAACATGCTCGAAAGCAGAAACTAGTCCACACGTTGCAAATCTAATTGTACTACTTTTAAAAACAGTAGTGATATCTGATAAATTATATCTTGTAAATATTTAAATATTATTCAAATAATCTCCCCCACACACCATTTAGTTTTGTGTTATCAAGTTAAGCATAAAAGAATGAAATAATTTTATATAGATTTTTGTCCATTTTTCACTTGTACATAAATATGAAAATTCATAAATATAAGTTTAATAATTAATTTAAATCTTTCGTTTGTGTGTAACCAGATAATTTTTGGACTGAATTTCTTACCACAACTGGTGGCTTATAGCAGTTATTTTTGTCATATGTTTTCGCTAAAGCATATGCACGCTATGGCTAATCACCCAAATGCGACCCACATTGAGAGTCGGGTCGTTTTGAGATCCAAACTATCCCCGAGTTATGATGATGCATAATGTTTCATATTGAAATTTAAAGGAGTATAGGTAATTCGTAATGAACATCGAGGAATGGAAATTTAGTGCTTAAGTTGTAGAAATATAGGTATACAAGACGTTTCATATTGTAAATCAAAGAAAGGGAGTGAGGGTAATGAAGGTGTTTCGTAGAAAGTCAAAGAACGAAAGTATTTGGTAGAGGACACAATTAAAATTTTTATCACACAGAAGTAATAAAAAGTTTCATAGGAGTTTTCACTAAGTTAAGACAAATGTATGGGTCGAATTAGAAATGTGATAAACAAAATAAATCATCTTAAAATAAATATAATTTAAAAATTACAAATGATACCGCAAATGAATATTGATGCAGAATACTGAACTTGTACTTATGACCTGGATAAAATTGAACAAAAATAGTCTTGAGTTCATTACTTAGAAAAGTAGCAACTGTTTTCTTCATTTGATTTATGTTTCTTGGAGGTTACTTTGGTGCAGCCGAAAAGGAGACAATTTGAATTGCTTTGACTTAATGTCCCCATGAAATAGTTAAATTGTTTCGAAATACATGTAGGCAATTTAAGTTTTCAATGTTCTCGACTTCAACCTTGAAAATGCTATGGGAAAGCCGGAAGTATTTCAAAGACGATGCAGAATGTTTGTTTTGTCTATGATCTTAACAGAACTTTTCCATTCGCCGTGTTGATGATCAAATTCCGTTTTCAATGGAAATTAAACTTTTCAAAGAAGGAGGAAACGCAATTAATATTGCCGAGCTACCAGATCAGGATCAACATATGACAAGAACTCAGTGGCGTATTTAAGAGCGAGAGAATAGCAGAGCTACAGCTCAGGGTGGTAAAACGTTTTGGAAAAATACCAAGGGCATAAGACTCAACAATACAAACAAAAAATAAATAAATAATAAATAAAAATGTTAATCAATTAAAAATTAAAATTAAATGTTGAGGGGGCGGTAAGTTGCCGGAAGACCCTAGGTGGCAGAAGCTATAAATCCGCCACTACAAGAAGTATGAAATTAGGTCGCAATACATTTTAGAAATATTATTAAGGGGAATTCTCTTTTTTTTCGTAAAAATTACCACTTTTCGGAGATTTTTGGCTGACAAAATTATGCAATCAAATAATTCTAAACTTTGTATGTATATATCTACCATTATTTCAGTATTCACAAAAAAGTTTTACTCATTTTTAGGATGAATCACGCTTGGCTAGTCCTCCTCGACCATAAAGCATGGCGAAGCTCCGTGGTTGTTGGTTGGCATATTTCTTAATTCCAAGTGATCTTAAACAAAAAAAAACTAAATGGCGTTTTACTTCATACAAATGTAGCTATCGTTGAAGAACCAGAGACTTGTTTTGAAACACTTTTTAGGAAATGATGACTTGTCAAATTAAAAACCATCGGTAAGCTAAACAAGTTGACCGAGCTTTTGTTAGCAAAATACAAAAACGTAAAATACGACTTTGTGATTCATTAAACGATAAGAGGAGGTTTGCTCGACGTGCTATATAAATTTCAAAGCGATCAGTCTAATATTGTTCTCGATATCATTTCGACTAAGAACTCACGAAAACGTTGTTTCCAGAAAAGCAAGTTTAAAGTTTCAGTAGTTGACAGAAGAGTACGATTCAGAGAGAGAGTACTTATAATAGTATATTCCTTCTAAAATCAGCTTCAGCAGTGCCTATACAGTGCTTAGCCTTTGATGATAAATCGTTTAAAATCGGCTTTATAGAATTTATATCTTTATGAAGTGGCGCACTATCCAAATTCTACATCGGTTTATGGCTTATAACTGAGCCAATGTTACGAATTTTGACTAGCAATTTAGCAAACATGCTCTTAACACTAAAAAATGAAATTCGCTAAACAATTTTACAAATATTTTTTTTTTTGCCGATGAAACGAAAATCTACACAGTATGACATTGAATACTCATCATGCAATGAGATACATTCACCTACACGTTTTTCTTTTCTGTCCAAACCGTATTGACGTCATTAGTAACAGCAAAGGGCAAAAAAACGCAGTGTTTGCTGAATTGGATGCATCCCCAAAATAATTTACTCAAGTTTGCGCCACTAGCTGTAGCAAAGGGTAAATGCTCTGTTTTCCAAATCGAGGGTACCCCCTGAATAATTTACCCACGTTTGCCCACTGACTTCAACAAAGCGTTACTGCATTGTTTTTCTAATTGGGTCATCCCCTGCGAATGATTTACCCAGTTTACGCCACTGGCTACAGGAAAAGGTAAATGCATTGTTTTCCGAATTGGGAGAATCCTACAAATAATTTACCCAATTTGGCGAAACTGGCTGGAGTGTTTTGCAATTTGGTAAAATTCACTCCAAATAATTTATTATAGGTGGAGCCACTGACTGCAGCAAAGGGTAAATGCGTTGTTTTTCTAATTGGGTCGTAATAATTTACCCAAGTTTGTGTTACTGACTGCAACAAAAGGTAAATGCATTGTTTTTCAAATGGGTGATATCCCCTGGAATAATTTACACAAGTTGGCACCACTGGCTGTAGATGCAATATTTTCCAAATTGTATGGCAAGCATCCCTATTACTAAAAATATTATTTCTGCAAATACTTCTCCCATAAACACATTTGTCATGAAAACAAATTTCAAAGCGACGCACAGAGCTTGAATCAAACTATGAGTTCAAATATTTAGAGGTTTGTGTGATTTCGCTTGATATTTTTTGTATAAAAATATTGACAACGTAGTTTTTGCAAATGAAAACAAATTTCAAAGCGACGCACAGAGCTTGAATCAAACTATGAGTTCAAATATTTAGAGGTTTGTGTGATTTCTCTTAATATTTTTTGTATAGAAAGATATTGACAATGTAGTTTTTGCAGCTGAAATAGAAGTAATAAGCTGTATGAAAGAGAAATAAATTGCATATAAACAGCGCAATAAAAGGGAAAGCTCTTTGCAGGGTTGTGGTATGGGGGATAAAAAAAGACAGAGCACTTCAAAATTATTTTTCGGTTGACCCACTACCAAAGCACTACTGAAAAGTGATACAAAATTATTTCTGAAACTCGAGTATCGGTTCAATATTTAAGAAATATGATACATTTTAGTCAATGAAAACTCCTCAAATTCATTCTCTGAAACGGAGATGGTAATGGTAATTTTATTTAACGTCGTACTAGAGTAACACAACGGGCTATTGTGTGAGGACCTGAAATTGAGAAATAAAATTGCTGTATTTGGACAAACCTAGAACTATGAATGATAAATTTGAAAAATAAAATTTTAGATGTGCTTTCCGATTTCAATAGGGACGCGGTAGTCCAGTTGGTAGAGTTACGCATTAGTTACAGGAGGGTTGCGAGTTCGAAACTGGATCCAATCTAAGACCATTGTGTGCGTGGGGGCTGGTCCACGTTAAATCTGTCTTGACCATAAATTTCCTCATGTTTACATAGTATGGAAGTTGGGAGAATGAAGTGCAAGCTGAGGTTTTGACCTCATTATCTGACTCTGATTCAAAATTAAGAGGTGTTGCCTTCGGGATTGATTCTGGACCGTTGCCAATAGCCCGTTACTCCAGTGTGACGTAAATACAACCACCTACCTACTCACTTAGACTACTATGAAAAATGGAAGAGGGGTGACAATTTGTCTTTTTTTAAAGGGGGTGGAGGGGTTAAAAATTTTGGGATTCACTGGGTAGGTAAGTATATAGGTATTTTGATTAATTTCGCACTGGAACAACGTAACGGGTTATTGGAACTCACTGTGTTAATGTATCGGTTTCCGAGTAAACTCTGCGAGTTGTAGGCGGCGCAAGTTTGTTTCCAGTCGAGCTCGATTCCACCCGGTTACTGAACGGTGGTTAAAAATTACGAGGTGTTACCCTCGGTTCTTTCCTTTTGAGATTGATCTCGGACCGTCGTCAATAGCCCGTTCTGTTGCACCAGTATGATTTTGATTAAAACATACCAATATACAATATCCACTCTTATTTGTGACTAAAACTTTCCTCGTTGGTATTCGTAACTCCAATTGGAATTTCCTCGTAACGAGCTCCAGAACTTGTAGATCTTGTCACCAAGGCTTTTGGGGGACTCTAAACTTTTGCACTAGTACTGTATGCATAGACACGACAACAACAACATGTCTAATTACTTGACGTTTTTTGACGCAGCTTGGCCAAATATGCTCTTGCGCCATAAAACCTAACTAACCATTAATATAAACAAATTGATTCGCAACTTTTTAGTTTTCTGTATTGATTTTAACATCCCCAGCTATATCACCAGAAACTGTCATTTATATTTTGTTAAATCTTTTAAGAAGAATGTTTGTAGCAATTTTGCTACGGATTTTTAAACTACAATACCCCACAATAATGGACTAGACGCCAGGCCAGCAGAGTTGCATAAAATCCGACTACTTGTTTGGGGGTGTCTTCGTGGTATGGCCTGGGACCTTTGCATGTTGTTCCTGGTAAATTGAACGCCAACTCCCACATGAACATTTTGGACAATCAGGTTCTTCCTACGCTCTGGCAATTTTATGGAATGGAGGACTGTTACTTCCAGAGGACGACAACGCTCCATGTCATGTTGCAGCCTCTGTCAAGCAGTGGTATCAAGATATGGATGTAAAACGTCTTCCCTGGCCTGCTCAGAGTCCCGACCTAAGCCCCTTAGAACATTTGTGCGACGAGTTAGAGCGATGATTACGGACAAGGGAACCACGTCCAAAATCTACAACTGAGCAGTCGACATTCTTGGAGCAGTAATGGACACAAATACCCATAGCTTTGTATCAAAACCTTGTTAAAAGTATGCCCAGAAGAGTTGCTAGTGTAATTGTAGCACGTGGAGGACCATCCCCCTATTAAAGTATGTATTCTTTCCCTTACGCCATCACATCTTGCTGTCCGGTCCATTATTGTAGGGTAGTGTATATTATTCTTTCTAGGAAGCTGATATATGTGTTAGTGATTTTAACTCGGTAAGTAATCTGTTTCAATGAATAGTTTTGTCTCAAATATTTTCTAACTGTATTTCTATGTCTTTTATCTTGTAATTTTTGGATCACGTCGGCTTAAAGCTAAAACTTCTTAACTCACATTTTTCGAAAATTTGTATTTTTTACACTAAGTGCATATTTTGATGATGATGAGATAAATACAATGTCATTTTGTAATTTATCATAATGTTACATAACACTATCAAAATGCTTATAACTTTTATCTATGTTCGAAATTCTAATAGTAAGTCTTTTAACGGCTTTGTTGTAAAATGTGTTCTTTCGTTTTTGTTCTCAATTGATGGTATTTTGGCTTTTTGTAGTTAGATACTTTTCTGTAGAGAAACAATTATTAAATAAATAATTCAGAAAATGGGGATTTCTCTTTAGCAAAACAAGCAAAACCGTACAGTTTCACCAGCAGAAACAGCAAGTTCCTCAAGCACCAAATTATACGGCTTAGCGTTGAGCAAGGTTTTCGTGTTGTCGGGTGCAGATCCCAAGCTTCGGAAAGCACCTCAAAGGCACTTTGGAAAATATCTCGTGCGATACTGGAAATATGCATTATTCAATAAAATTACCGAATATTTGGCTTTTAAGATCTTAACAACGGAGAGCATAGCCTGATTATAGATGAATCGTGATATCGATCCATCAACGTGTAATAAAGCAACAAATTATGTGGTATGGAATTATCCTTTCACTGTAATGCACGCTTACAAGAATTTCTACAGAAAGGCGTTCTTTTTTCTCAAAAGCGTAGAAACGCTTAACGAGTGAAAAATTGATTCAAAACTCTCTCTCTCTTTACGAATGACTTTTTTTTACTCTTAAATAGATATATGGATAGGTAAATAGATAGATACATACATATATACAAGAGAGAGAGAGATATATATCTCTAAATATATATATATATATATATATATATATATATATATATATATATATATATATATATATATATATATATATATATATATATATATATATATATATATATATATATATATATATATATATATATATATATATATATATATATATATATATATACATAGAGAGAGATAGAAAAGATAGATGGATAGCATAGCAAGTATTTCAGAAATACTCGAGTTACATTTTTGACTTCGACTTGGATTTTGATGATGTATTAGGGTGGGAAATTTTCATATAGGCGACAATTTCTTTCGAATTTAACTTTGGTATAGGCGAGAAAAGTTACTTCTTATCTACAAATATCTACCTGTTTTTTTATTTACCTTCTTAATCTCCTGTATCGGACGTTATATTTCAGTACTTTAATTAGTTATAAGTCAAACACGTTACAAGTTCAAAACTGTACAAACTGTCTACGAAACTTAAAATATCGATTTATAAACAACTCAGTGAATGTACTAAAATGATTTTTCATATAGGTACAGTATTTAATTTTTAACGATAGGGATGGAAAATTCAAACACTAAAAGTTTGTAAGTTTTCAATATGATCAAAAATTTAATTTACATTTATAATGGTTGGAAAAATATGCATAAACCACACCACACACACACACACAATAAATAGAGTGCTGGATATAAAGAGTGATTTTTACTTCATACTGTCTATTTCTATTCACATTTTTCGCACAACTCGTTGAGATTTTATCTTAGCACGGATGAAGCAGTTTTTCGATCTAACATTGCGTTAAACATGTTCACAAGATTTGAAAATGAAAATATGTACAACCTATAGCCACATACAACAGAAATAAATAGTAAGATTTTAGAGCAAAGTTTGTCCATCAAAAACTTCAAAAACGAATTTTAAGAACCAATATACTGTGTCCGAACTTCCCACATCTGTTAATATATTGCCAAGTTCAAAGCATGTGAACACGATATATCAAAGGATGCGAATTAGACTTAATGATAATTTTTGGTACAAAATGTTTCATCAGTCTCGGTTTGAGAGGAAAGTTAGTCCACATTACACCACTACGGTGAATTGTAAAAGTTAAGGAACTGTGTTTGAATTTCCCAGATTGGTTGAGATACAGTTAAGTTATAAGCATATGAACACAATACATTAAAGGATACAAATTACGCTTAGTGATAGTTTTGGAGAATAATGGTTCACCAAGTACGTATTAAGAGGAAAGTTAGTTCTTATATTAACAAATGCAATGTGACAATGTTTAACTTAATATATGGTTTGAGGATGACGCCTGATGTAATTCTGTTGCATATGGCAAGGTTTCGTTTTGTATTACCAGTGCTATAGAATGTTTACGCATAAGTATAAAGTTAGCTCAAAACCCAAAAATATTTATTTTAGGACAATTATTTTTAATGTTCATTTTGCAAACTTTTGCTCTCTATATTTTTAGCATCAATCAGATTTGTATGACCATGAAAAACTAAACATTTTCTTCCATTTTCCTCCTTTTATTGTTCTTAAAACCAATGTCTGCTTTTTACCTTTCAGACGGCTTATATAGCAGTAAATTTTCCAAAAGAAGAACTATCGTGAAAATAATTATTTTTATAGCCGTAATAAGTTTTGTAACCTTGTATGTGTAAATTTAGCTGTAGTCTGCAGAGAGGGTCCTTTTGTGAGTAGTCACGTTTGAGATGTCTCGGTTAGATTTTCTCCTGGAGTATTTAAAATGCTTCTTTATTCTCTAAAACTTTAGTTATCTATTTGAATTTTAGAACTCTGTGTTTGAATAAAATGTATGGAAGAAAACTATTCAGCAGGTGAATTATTCAATCTCTTAGATTACAATTAATTGATGTTTTCAAAAATAATTTTTAAAAAGCGTGACAACAAATGTTAAGCTTGAAAAAATACTTTTAGAGCTTCTGCTAGCAATGCATTTGTATTGTTTCTGAAACAAGAGGTTCAAAATTAACCAGCCAGTTATTAGATGCGATTTTCTGCATTTTAATTTACAATTTGATCACAATTAATACCATGCACATTTGTTTGTGTTTTACATTCATTATACTTTTACTGCGATGGCATGTTGAAACTGAATATGACTAGAAATATATTTGCTTTGAAAGACTTATACAGAAAAATCAAACATGGCCGACGCTATTGGTTGAGTAACTTCTTTCGCAAACTGTGGTATAACTTGGAATGTTACTCGAATGCAATTTCAGCAAAAAATCAAGGCTCATTTACATTTGTACGTCTTTACGTATCTACTGTTTGTATTCGGATCTTTCATATCATTGATAATTGGTAATTTGTAGTTAACGTCGTACTAGAGCAACACAACGGGCTATTGAGGACGGTCCGGGATCAGTCCCTTAAGGGAAAGATCCGAGGACTTCATATCAATAAACGAGGACAATAAAAGTTATTTGAAACGTGTTAATTATTCCCATGTTCGTTCTTCATTGGTTACCAACCAATGAACGAGAAGAAAGAAGGTTATTAAACCTTCAATCCTTCGTTTTTCGTTGGATCGACGCATCCGAAAACGGAGGGCAGATTCGAGCAGACGTACAAGAGTAAATGTGTCTTTAACGTCAAATACTATCAAAACGGAGATAAATAAAATTAGTTTTTAACCCGGAATATTTTTTCTACCTAGATAGTTAGTTTGTTCATGCACAGTAAAAAAATATTTTCATTATTAAATACAGCTAACCCATACATAAAAATTTTATTTGGATTAAACCCTATTATTTTATATCTAATTTTAGCACATATAAACCAAAAGTCACAAATGTAACACAGATAACAAAGTCACTAAACATGCCTTAGAATAAAAACAACGCATTTAGTAGGTAAATTTTCCCTAACTAAAAATAAATTAGTTTTGCTATGCAATCTATATTAATTAAATATAAATATATATTTCAATTAATATTGGGTGGTTATTGAGCACGTGTATGGGAGGGTGTTTTAATAAAGTTAAATTTCGAGAGCGCAAGGGGTTTGGTAACCTCTTTTGTAACTTACAACCTAGTATGGTACCATAATACCGGAACCCCCGGGTGAAAGGGGTCCCATAAAATGCGGAAAGTTTTTCCACTGTTTATTTAAGCATTAAATCTTCATTGCAGATGCCAGGAGTGCAGATGCCTACCAGTTCAAGTTATCTGAATCACGTTAATCCATTTAAACTGCCATAGGCCCATTATCTCAAACTAGTACCGGTACCCGCCATCTAAACTGGTACATTATCTAACCGTTCTAGATTACTGGTAAGCAAATTCTAATATGTTCAAATTATACATCTGATCAAGTTAAACAATGAGTACTTGAATGGTAGTGTTTTGGGTTTTATGGCACAAGGGCCATATTTGACCTACTTGAATCAAACACAAGACAGTCAACGTCAAGTAATGGACACATACCCATAAGAAAAGGTTACTGACACAGAAGAGATAAATAAACTCAGAGAGGAATTACACCTGCGCTATTAACAAATCGCAGGTTGCTAGCGCTGCAGACGAATCAACTGAACTACGACGATCATGATACTTGATATACATATTGATGTTCAAGAGGGCCCGTCTCCTCAAACTAGTACCGTAGCTAGTACCGGAGTGCAGATGCGAACATGCTCAATTCATCTCAAGTAACCCTCCCCATCCAAATTGGTGTAGCTCCATCTACTCAACCTGCAACCGGAGCACGCCATTTATTTTCATTATCTAACCTTTCCAGCTGGCCAGAGATTGCCCATAATTTCAACATGATAATGTATTCAAATTATACATGTTAACAATTTAAACAATGAGTATTTGGAAGGCATAGGAGGTATTCGAGAGGGACCCCACAACCAACCTATTACAGAAGCCCGCCATTTAAAATGGCACATTATCTCATCTTTCTAGATTTCGTGAGTGCAGATGCTAACATGCTCAAATAATATCAATTAGCCCACCAAATTCAAATTTGTACTGTCCCATCATCTCAACCTTCTAGCGGAGCCCGCCATTAACTGGTTCCTTATTTAACCTTTCCAGATGGCCAGAGATTGCCCATAATTTAAACATGATAATGTATTCAAATTATACATGTTAGCAATTTAAACAATGAGTATTTGGAAGGTATAGGTGGTATTCGAGAGGGACCCCACAATAAACCTATTACAGAAGCCCGCCATTTAAAAAGGCACATTATCTCATCTTTCTAGATTTCGGGAGTGCAGATGCTAACATGCTCAAATAATATCAATTAGCCCACCAAATTCAAATTTGTACTGTCCCATCATCTCAACCTTCTAGCGGAGCCCGCCATAAACTGGTTCCTTATTTAACCTTTCCAGATGCCCAGAGTGCAGATGTCAACACATTCAAGTTATACATTTTATCAAATTAAACAATGAGAACTAGGAAGGCATAGTGAAATTAAAGAGGGGCCCCAAGTCTCAACCTAGTACAGGAGCCTGCCATCTGAACTGGTACATTACCTAACCGTTCAAGATGCCCGGAGTACAGGTGCTAGCATGTTCAAACTATCTTAATCATCTCAACCTGGTATTGGAGTACGCCTGAACTGGTTCGTTATCTAACCTTTCTAGACGTCCAGAGTGCAGAAATTATATTAATTATACATTTGAGCAAGTTAAGAAACGAGTACTTGGTATTCAACATGGGCCCGATATTTCAACCTAATACCGGATCCTACCCATCTAAACCGGTGCATCATCTAGCCTTTGCTTAGGCTTGCTTAATTTAAAGTTTAAAATGACGCACATGTATATCATGCTACACATCGTTCCATCTCGAGTAGCAAAAAAAAAAGGATCTTAAGTGACAAACGAAACAGATCTAATACCAGTCCTACAACACAAAATAGGGTTATATAGGCCTGTGTTCTCTTTCTCTGTGCAGATAGCATGCATAATGTTCTTGTAGCCTTGCCTTAGACAAGCTACACATTGGTCCAACATCACTCATGAGATAAAATAGATAGATAAGACTTCCGTTCACATGAGCACCGACATTATTTCTGTACAGAAATGGACACGCTTTCACATATCAAATGTTCCTCCTACTTGTCCTACCGCTATGTGGTTGACTTTAAAGGACGTTTTGGATGCCTTCGAACCGAATCTAAATTCGTAAAGCAATTAAACCTAATAGCACTATTCACTAACCATCTAGGTTTTTATGACGAGATATTTCGTCCATGAAGACCTGTTTAATTTTGCAACTGAAAAAAAATATCCCAATAACAAGATATTGCAATTTTTTTATGATCAAGATCTGGACAGTTTTGCTAATAACGAGATACCTCGTTGAGACAACCACCAGAAGGGTTACCATAATATAACTAAAAATGCATATGAGAGGAATTTTCAATTAAAAAAAAAAACAGAAATATGGTGAAAATTTTACTTTCGTTACCCAAATGCTCTCGCGTAATACATATCATCGAGGCTTCTTTAAATGTTGTTTATCGACTTTCTGGCCACTTTTGGAGTTGACCGATCAACTATCATTCAATTCAGAATTCTTTCTTTGGAATTTATGTTGGCGACTTGCTGAAATAGTATTCGAGAAACAAGCCGATTGACGAAAGTGACTTATTTTGTGTGCTACCTACAGTGCCGCTACCTACATTTAGCTTGACTGAAAATTCATCTCATACCTAGTCTTAAGCCCTTCTGAGGTTGTGTCATGTACGTTAAGAATACCAAATGTATAAACTGTGGATGGGCAGTTAGACATATGGTACCCCATCTCCCTTCAAGAAACTTAAAGTACACATTTTTTGTGCAACACACAATAGGTGTTCTCTCTTTCCAAAATAAAATTATTTTTAAAATTTTCAGATTCAAAGAATTAAAAGGTTTTTATATAAGTCACCGAAGGAAGTACACACTGCCTTACTTAGAGCGTACAGATTGACTTAAGCTTATTTATTACTCAAACTTCTATAAAAAATTACACTAATACGACCAATCTAAATGTAAAACAATTTACTTAACGTTGTTTGTTGCAACTAGGCCAAATACGGCTCTTGTGCCATAAAACGAAACACACCAACCAACTTAAAGATAAAACAAGTCATTGAGTGTATTTCTGGAAACCAAACTATCTGTTATGCATATTTTACATTTTTGCCGTGAACTAAGAGGGAATTAACTCATTGATTTACGACGTTTCAGTCCAATCTTTTTACACAAGCTCAAGTCTTTTCATTTACAATTTGTAAAACTCCAACACAAAGAATTGCAAATACGTAAATTCATAAACAGAGCCACCAATTCATGTCGAGGGCAAGCGTTTATTTTTTTATTAGTTTTGGCAGGTACTCGAGTTTTTTTAACTCCTATGAGTAAATCTCCGGTGTGTTACAGTTTACAAGTTCCTGTTTTACAAAGAAACATTTTGCGTTGTTTTTGTTCTTGGTTTCTTTTATAAACACCAATCCTTCAGGCTTAGTTTTTAGCAACACGGTTGTTCATGTCTCTTTAGTAGGAATGACTTCGTGATGAACACATATTGTCAACCAACGTAGAATCTCTTTTAAAGTCTAGCAATGAAGTATTTAAGATGCAGTGTCTATATCGAACTAAAAAGAGATTATAAGGCACAGAGAGGGTATGTATATCAATCATAAGTGTGCATAGGATACCAGAAGATGAAAAGAAAGAAATTAATTCGAATAAGTGCATTTCAATAAGAAACAGAATTTCAGAAAAATTTTCCATTCTGTTAATTAGATTTCCTGTTGTACAAAGAAACATTTTTTTTTGGTCTTGTATCCGGTTTCTTTTAAAAGCTCTTATTTTTCAAGTTGTTGTTTAGCCAAACAAGGGGTTGCTTTTATATCGTAAGAAGGAATTGACTTCGTGATAAAAAGTCTTACTTTTTTCAATGGAAATTCCTTTAATAAAGGTCTAGATGCAGCGGCTACATCTCTTTAAAAAATTGAAAGGTTCATGAGCATGGATATCAATCATAAGCTGCAAAGAATTACCAGACACTAAAAGGAAAGAGAGATAACTGTCTATTCCAAAATCAATTAAGATAAAAGATGTTTGAAAATCAAACAAAATCTCAGAACAAATTTTCTTCTATTAATTAGAACTAAGTTTTTTATAATACGAACAGGTTTAGTAGTTTATCGCTCTGAATCTCTGCAGCTAAATTTTTTTCTTATAACATTTTTTCCACCAATCCATATAACGAAATAAACAGAGACCTAGTTCCACTTCGCAGTTGCTTTTAAAAACAAAAGTTATCTACAATTTATAAAAATGTTGGCGAAACTATTTATGCTTCCTTCATACTTGGAACTTTCCCAAAATTATGAAAAGGTTTCTGGCAAAATAAATTTTAAACAGTACTAGATAACAGTGTATCAATCGATCTATTTATTATTGATACTGTATATACTGTATATTTATATACATTTGACAAGTACTTTAAATTTAAAAAACTTAAAATTAAATATCAGGAGTCACCAGGAAGGGGCACATAAAATAAACTGCCAATATGCTTTGACAGGTCTTACAATCATAGATAATTTTAGTAAGACAAGTGAATAGTGAATAAAATTAAATGCATGCAAGATTGAAAAATGAAGGAAATATCTTCTCATACTAAAAATGATAGGCACTTATTTCAAAACACCAAATAATATTGTTGTTGTGATTCTATATAATATTAAAAAGGTTATGATATCTATTTCAGTCAATTCAGTTTCGCAGGACTATTGTTGGCCCGTTGTGTGACTTATCTTACTGCATCAAGTGTAAAATCTACGTTGCATATTAAATTTTAAAATAACGATTTGCAAACACGCCTAACAGCGCCACACGCAGTAGTTGCTGACATACATTTTCGACAAAAATTATTTTATATATTGTGTGTGTGTGTGTGTGTGTGTGTGTGTGTGTGTGTGTGTGTGTGTGTGTGTGTGTGTGTGTGTGTGTGTGTGTGTGTGTGTGTGTGTGTGTGTGTGTGTGGTGCACTCAACCACTCTTTAACTCTTCAAATGGTTTCGACCATTTTCTTCCATCAAGATTTGAATAATTTTGCTAATGACGAGATATCTGGTCATCGAGATATTACCAATATTTTTACAATGGCGAGTTATCTCGTCATCAAGATATTGCTAATCTTTTTATGATTACGAGACCAACATACGGTCTATTTTCTCCTAATGACTAGTAATGACATCAATATCTCCAAATGGTTTTAGTAATGACCAAATACCTTGTCAAGACAACCAGCACAGGAGAGTTACTATCCTATTGATTGTATCGACGAGATATATTGCCGTTAGAAAAATTGATCAGGTTTTGATGGGCGAGATATTGTATCATTTTCAGAAAACTGGCCAGATCTTGATTTCGTCACCATCAAAAATCTGCAATATCTTGACGAGATCTATTGTCATTAGTAAAATTGGTCAGATCTAAATGAACGAAATATCTCATCGAAACCACTTTTAGGGTTAAAGTTTATCCAGGAAATTTCAAATCACCTTGCTATCTTAAAAATTATCTTCATATTATTTAAGTAAATATAGGAAACACGAGTATACTGTATATTTATTGATGTATGGGAAAACATTCGTACGTTTTTGAAAGTGTTAAGAACGGCGCTAAAATCCCATTTGGGGTTTCGTTTTAATCAACCCAAAAACTATTTGTGAATAAGGAAAACTAGTGACTTTAAATTTATGAGGGAGAATATTTTAAATATATCATTTCACAACAATTTTAAGTATGTAAATTAAGAAACCGTCCCTCTTAAGGAATCGTCTCTACACTTAAAAAAAAACATTAATAAGAAAATAAACTACATGCTTTTGTCCAGTGAATGTTTTATACGGTTAAATGGTATTTTTTAAAAATA
The DNA here is from genome assembly GCA_947359465.1 of Metellina segmentata. NCBI lineage: Eukaryota > Metazoa > Arthropoda > Arachnida > Araneae > Tetragnathidae > Metellina > Metellina segmentata. The sequence continues at coordinate 65,412,448 of OX375872.1, read as the reverse complement.
CAATTGCAAAGGCAAAAAAAATGTATATATTTTAGTTGGATTTCGTGTGATCTCAATAGACAAACCATAATTTTAAAACTGTCCATAGGATCAAAATTTAATTTTAGCACAAGGAAACATTTGATTAACAGATTTAAAAATGCTATTACTGTTAACTTATGCATAAAATTTTTACTTATGTTACATTTTAGCTTATGCGTAACAAATTATGTTGTAGTATGCAATTTAGGCTAAATTAGATTTATTTTTACCGTAAATATTTCATACTCTCCAATATATTCACTTTTAAGCACCACAACACAAAACCAAACCTTTTGTGCAAATAAAATTTATGATCTATTTAATCAAACATTAAAAATATTATTTTCTTATTGAAGTGGAGCAGTTTTAAATACATAATCGTAACCCTCTGATGGATCCACACGCATAATTCCACTTTGCAACATGCATGCCTTCAACCCAATTTTGACCTTCTTGACCTATAGACCATTTCCAAAGGATTCTATTAAAAGGAAATAAGAAATGGAAACTTTCCAAAAGATTCTTTGGAAAGGAGAAACTGAATACTTCCTAAGGATTTTGTTTAATCGGAGAAGCAATAGAATCCTTTCAAAGAATTTTACAACAAGAAAAAAGAGGACACAGACAGAACTTCTAAAGGATTCTATGGAAAGGAAGAACATAATATTTTTAAAAGATTCTAATCAAAGGAATGGAGCAATAAAATCTTTCCAAAGGATTTTTTTTCTGAGGAAAGAAAGAATATACCCCCGTTAGAAAGGTTACTTCTTATCTTTATTAAAAATAATATTTAAACTTGAATTTTTTTAAATAAATTAAGTAAATTTTTTTAGAATATTTCTCAATATTTTTAATATTGAAAAGTTTAATGGTTTACTTCATTCGAAAACTAACATTTCCAAATACATGTATGCACTCATCATTTTTAAAATAATAATTTCTATTGAAGAATTTATATTCTATTGAAGAATTTATATTCTATTCAAGAATTTATATTCTATTCAAGAATTTATATTATTTTTCAAATGAATTAAAAAAGTATTACTCAGTAAAGATAACTAAATTTAACCCTCTAAGCGTCACGAAATTTCCGAGTAGTGAAATGTTGCTTTTGTCCCACAGCACACTTAATGACTAAATAAAAACTATATCTATTGGTTGAAAGATCTCATGAATTCTTTTAATTCTATTGATCTATTGATAGAAAAATTCTATTGATCTTTAACTTAGTATAGATCTTTGGAAATAGTCTATTTTTCTTTACTTAGAATGGAATCATTTAGAAAGGTTATATTGCTTCTCCTTTTTACTAAGATAAAGTCATTTGGATAGATTTTATTGGTCAAGAAGGACAAAATTGGTTAAACGTCATGCAGATCGTACTTTTGAGTAATACAAACTAGAAATTGTTTACATAGGGTAAATTTTATCTTTCTGAGAAGTGGTGAGTATAATTATTCCATTTTCGACTTTCACAGATATTATTAAATCTCACAATAAAAACTGTGTGGGAAAATAAAAAGCGTAAAGTTACAGGCGCTAGTTATATCTGCAATTACCGGGCTACTAAAAATTACGTTTAGTCCTTGTTTAATTAAAATAGTCTAAAATAAAAAATTTAGACAATGTTTCCTAATCGTGTCTTTTTTTTTTTTTTTTTTTTTGTAAATACTGAGAAAATGATGTAAAAAAGTCATTGAATGCGGTTATTAGTCTTTTCTTAGAAATCTTAATTTGCGTACAATAAGAACAAAAATATAATACGCACAGACAAAAAGATTCAAATTCTTGCTTCATTTACATACCAGTAATTAACACAAAGCAAAAATGTAGTTCAAATAAAATACATGGGTAAAGGCTGTTCTTCCTTTCTTATCAATCCGAAAGTGAAAAAAACATATTGTTGATATAGACCAGAAATTGAACTGATAAAAAAATTTACTGTGTGTGTATATTCTCTATCTGTTCTAAGATTAACTATTAGTGTTTAGGTACAAATAATAATTAAAAGCATTTTTACATCGTTATACATTCTTTAAACAGATTAAAATATCACAATGTATTTCTCCTCATTAAAATAAGCATTTAGTGCCGCCAAAAAGATAATATCAGTTAACGAGATCTTGTTTTAAGCCGATGATATTGTTAATCACATAGACATATTCTTTTGAATGCAAGTAAGGTAGTAAAAATTTAATAATGGATACGTTGTCTTAGCATCTAAAACAAAAAGGGAAATAAATTTCTTCTTTTTATTCTGCGTACTTAAAAATAAATGTTTACGCAAGAAAAGCCTGTGTTATAATCCAATACCCTAATAACAAGGAAAACAAATCGTTACTCTCATAAAGAAATGTAATAAATATTTTATGTTTTTGTGTTTTACAAACCCACACATTCTGTTTTTCAGCGTATATACTCAAACGTATTCACACTTATGTAGAAATGTGTGAATGTATTTCCTCACAACAATATTAAATTTGCATGCCCCCTTTATAAATAATATCACAATTACCTTTAATGGGTATCCATATCTGATTTGAATTCTGATTAACTATTTTGGAAAACATAGAAATATTAGAATCCAATATTCAAATAGTATTTTTCACACACAATTCGTAATCATTTGATGCGTGTACCTTTTTAGTGTGCTATAAACTAGTTCTGTGTGTTAAAATATTTCTCTGCTAAAACATTCAACTCAATATTTATACACCAGTCGGATAACTAGTATTTTGAACAAAAGATAACCAAGATCATATGACCGTTGGCCTTTTATAACATACTACCGATTCTAAATAACAAATTTTACTGACAAAACATCCAACACAATATTTAATATATCCTATGACTCATCGATATTTAGAACAGTGATGATGATCAGTAGACGCATGCACCTAGTTTTTTAATGTGTTTATGCAATTCTAAATATAGTAAAAAATTAACTGATAAAAACCCCATACCCTAATCAATTTTTAACATATCATCAATGTTTAGAACACTTCAGATGGCTAATTGTATTTGAACATAGGATCAGCATGATCATTTAATGATTGTTTTTTTCTAATGTACTACTGATTCTAAATAAAACATTTATTTGATAAAACATTAAAAATACCTCAGTATTTAACATATCCGATGAGTCATCAATACTTAGAACATAGGGTGATGATGATCATTAGCCGCATGCACTTAACTTTTTATACACTTTTATTCGATTCTAATTTAAAAAATTTAAATGATAAAAAGTTCTACTCTCAATCTTTAATATATCCGATGACTCATCAATGTTTAGAACACAGTCAACAGGGTCATTTGACGCGTGAAATTTTCTAATATGGTGTTAAATAATTCGGAACAAAATTTCTTTGATAAAACAATTAACCCAATTTTTAACACCCCAGACAGCTTACTAATATTTTAAACATAGGATAGTTCTACGTAAAAAAATAGATAATACAGAATCCAATACAATCTTTTATACATCCGAATGGCTCGTGACTATTTTGAACATGCGATCGACATGATCATTTGGCGACGTTATTTTTCTAATTACACAACTAATTCGTACAAAAGTTAACTGATAAAACATCCAAAACTCACTATTTGACATATGCGATAACTCGTCAATATTTAGAACAGAGTGCTGATGATCCCCCCATTTGACGTAAGAACCGAATATTCAAAAATGTTCTGCGTAATTCTAAATAAAAAACAATTAACTTATAAAACATCCAACTCATTCTAACAAATCCGATGGCTCAGGATTTAGAACATAGTGAACATGATCATTTGACACGTGAATTTTTCTTTCATGCTACCCAATTCTAAATAAAAATATTAACTGATAAATCATCAAACTCAATATTTAACACATCCGATGGCTCATCAGTATTTTGAACACAAAATCGATATGATCATTTAGGGCATGCTCTTTTCTTATATGCTATTCGATTCCAAAAATTTTTAAAATAACTTATAAAACACCACACACACACACACACACACACACACAATCATTAACACATCCTATGACAGCATCACTGTTGCAGACATGAATCCAGCAAATCTGCGCAAAGGAATAAGGGAGCGCTGTAAGACACCACGTCACTTACACTATTGGATACTATCAAAACACACACACGTGGTTGCTACGAAGGCCGTTCAATCCGCGCTGCATAAACCAAGAACTCTCTCCACAAAAACCCATATATGTATCCAAAACGAATCCAGAAAAGGGAATCATTGCACAAAAAGGAATCATTACAGTCACGGTTAAAATCGCTGAACACCCCTCAATAATGACACAGAATCAGAAAAAAAAAGACAGGAACAGAATAATTTTTGATACAAGTGGCGAGCCGCCAATTCTCGTTAACGATCGGTCCAAAACCACTTACCGGAGCCGGGCTGATTTTTCCTTTTTTCTCCTAGATGCTGATAAGGGCTACTCGATGTCCAGCGGCTGGAGTGACGGACACGTGCATTGGGCAGTAACTCCGGAGCTTTTTCGGGTTCCCGGCGCACGGGCAAGATTTCACCGCGACGAGAGGCAGTGATGACGTCACGCCCGAAGAGTGAACTCGTTCGCTCGTCTCTGCGCTGTCTACCGCAATCCAGTGGCTCAGTTGAGCGTGGAAGCTGTTGATACAGTAGCGATCGTCCACTCCACGCCACTGCGGTGGGCGACAGTGGTCTGAGTCCACGCCGACCCCCTAAGCAGTCCCGGCCGCTACGCGGTGGTGGAGGCGGCTTTATTTTTGAGTGGCGCTCTCCAGCTCTTTGGTCTGTTGCCGATGGTGGTGTTTGGGTGATGTGACGAGCGGTGGATGTCTGGTGGGAGATCGATTCATATTCCAAGGTCATTGATCTGTGGTGTTTTGGAAGACATTATTGTGGGTTTCGGAGGATTTTTTTCAAATTCGAAGTGTCTCTTCTTTGCTTTAATTAAGTGACGAATTCAGCGTCTAATTTTATAGAAATATTAGTTATAAAGTGATTGTTCGTAACCAACATAAACACAAGGCGATGGTCCAGAGCGCTTAAGTCTTAAAAGACGTTTCATACGATGCAGCTTTACAAAGTTCTTCTTCGTAACTTTTATTAAGTAACAATTTCGTTGTCTAATTTTGGAGAAATATTAGTTTTAAGTGGAGGTATTCCTAACTAACATCAACACTCACTTCCATGACATTCGTGTGATCTTCCTAGTTCTGTTAAAATGTCCCTTCGTGACTTTTAGTAAGGTTTTCGTTTTGTAATTTTAGAGAAATGTTATTTTTCAATAGAGGTGTTCCTAACCAAAATCCACACTGACTTCCGTGCTAACAGCGAGAGACGGGAGTAACAGATGGACCAGAGGGCCAAAGTCGTAAATTCATTTCAGACGGTGCAGCTTTACGAAGTGTGGTTTTCGTAACTTTAATCGTTTCTTGTCAACCTTTCCGTTATCTAACTTTGGAGAAGTGCTAATCGAAGGGCTTGCAGCAAGAAGGTTCTAGCTTTATTTTTTGCACTTTTGAGTTAAGTCCATTTTTTTGTTAAAAAAAATCTTTCCTTCATTTGTTTCCGTTTTGGATGTTATTACTGGCGAACCATGCATAGGTGAATAGATTATAAGAGGTAATTGGTAATTTTAGTTAACGTCGTACTAGAGCAACACAACGGGCTATTGACGACGGTCCGGGATCAGTCCCTTAAGGGAAAGATCCGAGGACAACACCTCGTAATTTTGAACCACGGTCAGATGACGAAGCAACACCTGAGCTGGCACCCCACTCTCCAAACTTCCACGCCAACCCAACGTGAGGACTTTCGGCCACGACAGATTTAAGGTGCACCAGCCGCCTCTACACCATACGTTTACAAACATCCATGCCCGAACCCGGATTCGAACGAGGAACCTTCCGATCTAGAGGCTAACACCTTAACCACTATACCGGTTGGTCGGCTAGATTATAAGAGGAAAAAAAAACTTTTGACGAAACTTTAAAATTTGAATTTTAAAAGTTTACTTTAATTTTCCAAAAGTGCCAAAAATGAAGCTAACCCCTTCTTGATGCATGCCCTTCAATTTTCAATTGTGGTGTTCCTAATCAACACCAGATCTCACTACCGTGCTTCAAGTAAAACGACGAGGACGGTATCTTAGAGCGCTTTGTCTTAAGGGCATTTCAGACGGTGAGTTTTACGAAGTGTCTCTTCGCAACTTCGATAAATTAACGAATTCGTTATTTCAGCTTGGAGAAAGGTTAATTTTAAATTGGGGTGTCCTTAATCATCACCAGCATTTACTACCTTGTCGACGATGGGGAGGACAAGGGCGGTGGTCCCAATCGCCTATGTCTTAAAAGCATTTACTTACGGCGGTGAAGCTTTACGAAGTGTCTCTTAATAGCCTCGATAGTGTAAAAAATTAATTACTAATTTTGGAGAAATGTTATTTTTAAATTGAGGTGTTCCTAACCAACACCAGCACTCACAACTGTGCCTACAGTAAGGACTACAAGGGTGGTATCTCCAAACGCCTGTCTTAGTGACACAAGTCATACAATGTCTTAGTCATACAATGAATGGATGTTTTTTTTTTCATGATTGAATGTGTGAACAAATATCTTCTGTAAACATAACCACATGTTATCTGAAAATCAATAGAAAATCCAGATTTTTTTTTTGTACATAAAAATAAAAAAATAATGAGAATCTTTTACCCCTCCAAAAATAATATAGTCGAATTAGCTATATAGTATACCAAAAACTTACCATAAAAACAAAACCAAAAGTAACAAAACCAGTCACTTATTATTCCATTTCAGTACCTGCCTCTAGCCAGTTGCCTGCGCGTTATTGCGAAACAATGTTTCTATCAGTGGTAGTTTGTGATTTGGGAAAATGTTTGCTGCATTTTTAATTATTTGGATGTATTATTCAGTATCTATACTTCACCAACTGTCTACGCGGCATTGAGAGACATTGAACCAATCACTGAAGGTTCGTGATTTGAATAACTGTGTTTGGCGCATTTTGCATTTCTGTTAATCATTTCAGCACCTGTTCCTAACCAGATGTCTCCGCAGCATTGAGAGACATTATACCAGTCAGTAGCAGTTTGTGAATTGTAAGTTTTAAGCATTTTTCACCATTTTGGTGAATTTTTTCATCTGTCCTTAACCATATCTGCCTAATGTCTATGCGGCCATACAAGACCAAACTTGGATGTATAACGCGTCTAGTGTGATGATTTCTGCTAATCCACTTCTAGAAAGGTCGTATGCTTGTTTGGGGATCTGCCATTCAGTGATCGCCATACAGGATTGTGTTCGTAACTACAGGCATCGCTTTAGACGATAAACTGAAAGCCTGAATCCACTAAAAAAAAGTCAGTCATTGGAAGAAAAAACGTAAGCCCCTTGGATTACGCTTAAATTTTTCTCCTAGTTAAGCAAATGAACTCATTCGAATCTAAATGACTCCAATGTAAACTCCACAGAGTTGGGCTATTCAGCATTTTCGTCTATCATGACAGTATCACATTTGAAGTTGAAATGACGCGATTCAAATATAATAGAACCTCGATTATCCGAGCTCCGACTAACCGAGCATCTGTGTTATTTTAGTCGAACTTGAGACCGAGTTTATTTTAGAGTTATGAATAATGTTTAGTGCTTGGAAGAATGCTGCCTGTCACAATTTGAAATCCTTGTAATCTTTGATTTATGAATCTTTCAGTGGCAATAATACTAATCTGTTTTACAGTAAATATTTTTCTGTATTTCGTATAGGCTGTTTTGTGATGCTGCATCCGTATTATCTAAGTTCTTCGGTTCACATTACCTCGGATAATCATGGTTCTACTCTATTTAGTTGTGTAAAGTACCGTTACACTTTTATATATTGTTACCTAACTCTCCAAATGGTTTCGATGAGATATCTCATTTTGATGATGATAAGATCAAGATCAGGCCAATTTTTCTATTGATAAGATACCAGTTTTGTTAATTGAAACCTTATTGAGGCAACCACTAGGAAGGTCAACCCCCTGGTGTAGAAAATGCTAGCCCAGGTTAATATCTTGTTTTCCTAGCAAGACGGTAACCGCCCCATCTTAGTCTTCCACCAACAAAGCCAAAGAGGCACCGATGCAGTCAAGGATATGAGAGGTAGTTGCAAGCGAGGCAGTATAGGAGAAAGATAGAAAAACTGTCTCTGCCATCGAGAAACATACTTTTAGTGTTCCCATTTCGGAATCCCTCACCACAACCCTCCGAGCATTTCGACGAGATATCTCGTCCCCGATCTGGTTATTTTTGCTAATGAAGGGAATGAAGATTCAAGCTGCCTCCCCCCCCCCAAGGGTAATGAAGATCCAAGTAGAAGAAACAAATTGTCCCTAGCCTAGACAATTAACTCTCCTGGTTTGTAAGAAGTTTTTTCACAATAGGCTCGACACAGCAAGCTCAGTTTTCGACACGAATATGAAACACCAGGAGGGTTAGATTGCTTCCTTCAAAAATTATTAAAAAACAACGCAACACTTATTTTATGACACCGCCTTCAAAGCCACTCCCGACCCCCGAAAAATTACCATTTGGAAAGCAGCGGACTCAGGTAAATATACCAGTATCGCACGGGGTACCTAGGGGTGAGGACTGCACGTTAGCGCCCAAGGAAAGAATCGATTTTTTGAATATGGGGAGGGTGTTTTCTTTTTTGTTTCGTTTCCCTCCCCATTGGATATTTGCGGTTTGCTTTCCCACTCCCCCTGCTGATATGATGTAACTATTTTTTTCATTCGCATTTAGGCGTCTCTTGTATTTGGCAGGGAGTGGGTAGAGCGCGCGCGGACACTGAGGGAAGATTAACGTTCCGTTGGTGGATATTGAAAACTACAGAAGCTTTGGGTGGGTTTTCCATCGATGGAGATTCGGGAAGGGGAATTCTTTCCCGGAAACGTGCCGTACATTGGAAATGGGCTGAATTTCATAATGATCAGAGACCATGGTGTTTTCCACCCTCACAATGCAAGCAAAATGATAACTTTTGTGGATTAAAAATGATTCGTCTCTTTCGATGCGGGGAATTGTTTTGAAGTTTAAACTGATCAAAATCTACGCACGTGTGATATTGTTCGTGTGTGTGAACTGAGGGAAACATTCATATCGATAGGGACAACCCTCCATATTGAAAACAAATTGATTTATTCCATGGATTCAAAATTATTCGTCGATTTCGATGCAAAGAAATTGCAGTTTAGTTAGTTCGTGTGTGTGGGCTGAGTGAAACATTCATATCAGTAGAGACTGTCCCTTTATATTGGAAATGAACTTATTCCTTATGTGTATTAAATGGTTCGTCGCTTTCGGTGCAAATAAATTGTACTTTAGTTTAAACTAATCGAAATCTACGAATGTGTGATACTGTTCATGTATGAGGATTGAGTGAAATATTCATATTAGTAGGGACTGCCCCCATATTCAAAAGAAATTTATTTATTTTGGGGATTAAAAGAGATTTATTTATTTTGGGGATTAAAAGAGATTTGCCGATTTCGATGCAACGAAATTGATCTTAATTTTAATCTAATTTGAATCCATATATGTATGATATTGTTCACACATGTAGACTAAGTACGACATACATATACGTAGAATCTGTCTTCTTACAATGCAAATGAGCTGATTCCTTTTATGTATAGAAATTATTTGTCTCTTTTCTTACAAAGAAATGATTTTTTAATTTCAATAAATCGGAATCCGTACCATGACTCAGTGGGTTTGCCCGTGCGATAGCAATATTCGACTTGTAGGCGGAGCAGTTTATATTCCTGTAACTACCCTGGATGTATTACTGTCTTTTGTGTCAGTAAAAGCATTCTTTGTGTAGGTTCAGTTAGTTGACGGAAGGAAAAAACATTGCTTTGCGCAGTCTAGCTAGATTTGACACTTGTGCCATGAAAAACCAACCAAACTTCGTATTGACTGCTTACTCATAATAGAAAACTAATAGATTCCTTTAGAGTATTCAAAATTATTGGAATTTTAGTGCACGAAGTTAAAACTTGGAACCACTAATATGCGTGTACGGGCTGCGATCGACAAAGATCGGTGGACTAACAGTGCTGGACCTAGAAGATGATCTGGGATTGCAAAAGCATAAGTGTCCGAGATTGGTATGAAACGTGGGGCGGTACCCTTTCTTTAAGCCTCGTGCACGGTTTTTTGGCAAAACATTAGGTCATCCAGGTGGCTCAGACCACTCCTACAGCCCGGATTTGGCACTCTACTATCTCTGTCTTCCCAAATCACCTCTGAAAGTAAAGAGATTTCAGACGGTGACATGCGTTTTATATCCAATCCAGGAGAACGCGAGACAGCTTGTGGCGATTCCAACAATGGATTTTAAAGATTGTTTTGAAAAGTGGAAGAGACTCAGGGATAAATTGTGTAAGCTCCCAAGGTGCCTACCTTGAAGAAGACTAGGTGCCAAAAGGCTAAGGACTGTTGTATCGTGTTTCATATTAAAGGGTGTTTCGAAACTATCTGGCCAAATTTAAAGGATGGAAGAGTATCCCAAAATAAACATTTTTGTCGGAGGATGTGTGTCAGGAAATGCCGCATTTAAGTGGTCGAAGGCGCTGCTTAGGTCAGTCGATAACATCGTATAAGGCGTCATACCATGTTCCTATTTTAAACGGCAAACTGCGAATCGGTATTGCGATGCTTGCCCTTCAAAATCCGAGCAGGGAAGGACGCCTTACGTCACAGAAAGGATGTTATCGAATGACCCAAACAGCACCTTCTACCACATAAACACGGCATCTCTGGAGACTTATTCTTTGATCAGAAATATTCATTTTGGGCCAACCACCACCTTTAGAATTTGACCAGATATTTTCGAAACACCTTGTATAGCTGTATAATTTCCGGACAGACCACCTATAAGACCGTACAGACCAGTATTGAGACTTATTGTGAAGGATTGGTTTCGACTAACAAAGTGCCTATGTAACCTTGTCCGCGGTATCCCCGTTGGAAGAGTAACGGATTAACGAGTTCGAATCCAACCAAAGACCGTCATATACTTAGATATCTGTTGTGACTTCAAATGTCCTTACGTTGGCTTGGTGTGGAAGTTTAGAGAGTGAGGTTTCAGCTCAGGTGTGACCTCGTCATATGACTGTGGTTCAAAATTAAGTGGTGTTGTCATCGGATCTTTCCCTTTGGGTTTGATCCCGGATCGTCACCAATAGCCCGTTGTGTTTCTTCAGGTCGACTTTAGTTAGAATACCAGCAACCTAATATGGCCTCTGGTACCTTTAATAATTTATGTACGGCATCCTTGTTTAAGGTATCCAACTACGTTTATAACGTAATTTTGACCAAAATTCTCAAATTTGTTTTATTCTCTCATATTGAAGCCCAGTTTCTTAAGTTTCAGAATCTGTAATTGTTTTGATTCTACGATAAATAGACAATTTGGCAATGGCAAAAAACACAAAGGTAAACTTTAAATGCTTTTTCTGGAAGACACAATTTTAAGCAAATATTGCACACGCGTAATATGATTTCTCAAAAAGTTGTAGAGATATCTCTACGAAATTAAACATTATTACTTATTAACATGTTGTAATGACAATATACTATAGGTTTAGTTGTAAAATGCATGTTTTTTAATTTATAGCTGTTTAATTTAAACGACAAGTAGACATTTTGTAAAATTAAAATTTTGGTTACATATAACGAGTGATACTTCTTAACATTTCAATATATCTCTTTGATTGTAGTATATTGTCTTCACCAATATCATAGATATATAGTGCTGCAAGGAAATTAAAATTAATTTAATAGAAATTTATACAGAGCGTTAGCCATATTGGGTAGTCATTTTGATTCAATTTTACCTTAATTTGCCCAATTAACAAAAAAATAATGAGTCGGTGCATTATTTTTTGCTTTATTTCATGATTTCAAAACATTATCTAGTATGAAAAATGTTTAAATTGTGATTTAAGAGTCGTTTTCAAAAAAATTGTTCCGAACCTAGTCGGATACCTTAAAAGAAATTTAATATATATATTTGAAAAATTATTCAAAATTCCACACGCTACTTTAGGGTTGATTTTAGTATAACAATTACAAGAAGTCATTTTTAATTCCATTTATTACTATTTTAATTAGTCTAATTAGTCTATCAAATTAAAAGAAACGATTCATGTACGTATTCAACAAAATGCGCATTTTACTTGAACTCATTTCCTGCGTAATAGGTAGCAAGTTTATATTTAATCAATTAGTTTAAAACTTTTGTGGAAATATTTGTGAACAAGTGTTTCTTTAAATGAATATTGGACAGGAAGATGTTAATTAATTATTCATCACAGAAACTTAAATACATGAAGCAGCTAAACTTAGCTAAGTTAAGCAGCTTAAGTTGAGTATGGAGAGAAAACGTTAATCATTCTTTCTGAAAGTGAACATGTATTTAAATAGTTTTTATATTAATAGTATTAATAATTAAAAATTCAAAGTTGATCGGATGCGACTATTTATTAATTAATATGAATTATTTGTTAACTACAAAAGTATCGTTGGGTTGTATTTTGGTTTTTTTAAATGTTTCTTCTACTCAGCAAAAAAGGCCCTTTTCGAAACGAATTAGGATTTCAGTTCGAATCCTGTGTGGAGTAAGTTCTGCTTTATTGCACAGAGAAATTAAGTGATTAGTAGGTAACTTAAATAACGTCGCACTAGAGCAACACAGTGGGCTATTGGTGACGTTTGAGTATTAGGATAGAACACTGTTACTATTAGCCTGAGTATGCAAAGATATCATCAATATCATATTTAACCCTCTCTAGAGTTCACACATATACACTCTATAACAAAAAAATCGACGCACCAAGAAGGAATCATCCGATTGCTTTGAAATTTCTTATGCAAAAATGTTTTGACCAAATATGGAAATTATTAAAATTTGGTGTCCAATGAATGAATAGTGCGATCTCCAGCGCATCGGAACTGCGCATCCAGCATATGTATGTAAGGGGTTGTTCTTGAACTGTTGTTATAAAAATTTCTGCTGCATTGCGATTTAGGATACCTTTCAACAACTGACAAAATGCCTCGCCGCAGGATTCGAGCTCATTACGAGCAACTTTCAGAGTTTGAAAGAGGTCGTATCATTGGATTGAAAGAGGCAGGTTGGGCAAATCGGAGAATCGCTCGTCATGTGAGTCAAAGCGATGCGGCGATTAGAAGATGCTGGCAAGAGTGGGTGGACAATGGCAGATTTCAGCGTTATGATGGTAGCGGTCGACGATCATGTGTCCTGACGATCATCGAATACGTGTCTGGAGACGCCCAGGGCAGCGTGCCGATCCTGCTTTCACTATTTCACGCCACACGGGCCCTCAACAAGGAGTTATGGTCTGGGGTGCCATTTCCCTTGATAGCCGGACCCCTTTGGTCGTCATTAGAGGTACACTTACGGCACAGCGGTACGTTGACGACATTCTGAGACCTGTTTTGCTACCGTTCCTTACCCTGGGCTTATTTTTCAGCAAGACAATGTCAGACCACATACGGCGCGTGTTGCTATGAACTGTCTTCAAGCTTGTCAAACACTACCTTGGCCAGCCAGATCACCAGATCTCTCCACCATAGAGCATGTCTGGGATATGATGGGAAGGTGACTGCATCCGGTAGGGAATATTGATGACGTAGTCCGACAATTGGAGAAAATTTGGCAAGAAATACCGCAGGAGACCATCCGGGAGCTTTATTGGTCTATGCCACGCCATCTGGCAGCTTGCATCCAGGCTAGAGGCGGGTCAAAACCTTATTGAGCTCGTTACTGTAACTCTGAAATAAATAATTCAATTGTTCTAAAATTTTAATCATTTTCTATTTTGTACATAATTTTCCTATCCACCAATTTTTGTCTCCATGGGACAACTCCTTCTTGGTGTCTCGATTTTTTTGTTATAGAAAGTATATCTGTTCTACAAGCGGCCTTTTAAGAGTGACGCTTTTAAGGGTTGATTCAGAAAGTTAAAATTCTGCCGCTGATATAAGTATAGTTTTCAAATAATTTTCTGCGATGAATTAAGTGTTTTATTCGATACCTGTTTTACCTCTTAGACAGTAAAACGTTTCCTTAGAAAGATTCCAGAAACTATGATTACAAACCGCAAACGATCAATTGTGGGCGGGCATTATTAATAAAATAAAATTTAATAACATTTGTATTTAAAAGATGGATAACCCGGTTGGAAGAGTAACGGATTAACAACAGGAGGGTTGTGAATTCGAATCCGACTAAAGACCGTCATCTACAAGGGGGTATGGTGCACGTTAAATCTGTCGTGTAACAATACCCTAACAAGCTTAACGTATAGACATATGAATAAACTGTAAACTTGAAGGACGTATTTTTTTTTCATGAATTACAATTATATATATATAAAGTATGCAGTAAAATTCCGTAAAAAAACATTAGAGAAGACATCGAAAGTGCTCTGAGAGGTTTTACTGTCAGTCTAAATGTAAGTGGTGGAAGCGCTTTTCTGCTTCTTATTCGTATTCCGTGTTGATGTGCGTTAACAAACTTGAGGAGAGTAGATCCTGTGAATCAACTGTGCACTTGAAGGGAGGAAGAGCATTCTTTTTCATGACTTAGTAATATAAGGTATGCAAAAAAAAAATACTGTAAAAAAGATTAATATCAGTCATTGAAAGTGATCTGTGATAGGATTTTTTCTGTCAAGCTAAATACTGGTGGCGGAAGCGTTTTTGCGGTGGAATCTGCTTCTTATTCGTATTCCGTGTTGATGTGCGTTAACAAGCTTGAGGAGAGTAGATCCTGTGAAACAACTGTGCACTTGAAGGAAGGGAGATAATTCTGTTCATAAATCTAAACAAGTAAAGCTAAGTTAGCGTCTGTTCTCTGTACAAATCTACACCGTTAGACCAATGCATGCCAAATTTAGTACACTTATTCTTTAGAACCCTGCGGACAACAGAGGCTACATACAGGGTGGTCCCGAATTCATGGTACAAACTTTAATGGTAGGTACAGGACATTGTAACAATGATTTATTGTATAGGAATGTATAGTCGCAAGTGACGCGGTGAGGCGTAAACAGGGGAAATAAAAGGAAAGAGAAATGGAGTGATCGGTTGGTATCATTGCCGGTAGAGGGCAGTAGATGTCTAGCCGCTGTTGAACATGATGCATCGCAGTAGGGAAAAGCGCCATTCACAATTGTGCTGCCGTAGACGATGGGTGACTTTACGTATGCAGAAAAAGCAGACATGCATTACATGTACGGCCGTGCAAATGGTAACGGCAGAGCTGCGTTACGAATGTATCGCGCGGAGTATCCTGATCGACGAATGCCGGATCATAGAATTTTTCAACGTACACTTCAGCATTGATGTACGGAATTACCTGAATGCCACGTTTGGTACTCGATGGATTGGGCGTGGTGGACCAGTCCCTTGGCCACCCCGATCTCCCGATTTATCGAGCCTCGATTACTTTTTATGGGGACATCTAAAGCATCTTGTTTATGAGACTCCAGTTGACTCAGATGAGGATCTCGTCGCTCGCTTATCTGTAGCTGCTGCAGGTGTGCGTGAAATACCAGGCATCTTTGAACGTGTACGCCAATCGCTCCACCGACGCTGTCAAGCATGTATCGATACTGGTGGACGCAATTTTGAACAATTACTGTAAACATGACACTTGTCAACAACGCTTTCAATAAAATCTTTGTTTTTCCTTTCGGCCGTTATTTCCCCTGTTTTCGCCTCACCGCGTCACTTGCGACTATACATTCCTATACAATAAATCATTGTTACAATGTCCTGTACCTACCATTAAAGTTTGTACCATGAATTCGGGACCACCCTGTATAATTACGTATTATTACTAAGTTATATTTGTCCTAGGTGTACAGAGGGGGCTAAAAAATTAAAAAATTCCTATAGGAATTGAGTATTGTTACGATTGAGGATGGATTGTCACATGGATAACTCGTCACTCCCAGATATTCTTCTCTCCAGTATAGCTTTGCAATTAAACTCTCGTTTACAGTTCCGAATACAAATGCTACCCTGCATAACTTGTCACTGGAAAGATCTGGCTAATTTTGCTAGTTACTAATTATCTCGTTATCAATTTATTACCGATTTTTTTTATAATGACGAGGTCAAGATCTGGTCAGCTTTATTCTAATGACGAGATCAAGACCTGGTAGCTTTCTTCTAATGACCTGATATCTGGTCGATTTTTGCCAATGACGAGATACCTCGTCGAGACAACCACCTAAGAGGGTTAAATAAAAAAAACTAAACGTCAATCTAAGATACAGTAGAACCTCAATAAATCGTCTCCTGGATAACTCGTCACTCTCGGGCAAGTGGTTAATTTTCTTCACTTCCATATAGATCTCACAGTCCCGGCAATGTAAACAAACCCCCGTTTACTGGTCCGAATGCAAGCTACCGCGGATAACACGTCACGGTAAAGGTCTTAAAACATGCAGGGTTTGTGTCTGAGGACAAAAAAAATGAAAATAAAAAGAAGGACTGCGAAACTGAATCTTTATTGAATTTATTTGAAATTATAAATGAAAGTGGATGTATTTTTTCTAACAAAAGCGACTAGAGATATATTTAACAACATTATAATATGTTCTCTGTCGCCATGAAATATTTAATTACGGAACGTTTCGAAGAAAAACGTGAAAGGGCGCGAGCAATGAAAAAAATTGAAAATGAGAAAATTCTTTCTCCATTTTATAAAACACATGTCTTAGAAACAATTAGAAATTACATAACGTCAGTTCAAGGTATTGAATTTTACAAGATATAAAGTTATGAACATCGTGGTAAATTTAAAATGTACATGAATTTTCATGACAATACATTACGTTACATATAATAATGCATATTGAGTACATTCTGTGTTGACTCCGCTTAACACTTCAAGTGGTTTTTACCAGGTATCTCGTTTTTCAAAATCTAATCAATTTTGCGAAATATTGCGTGATCAAGATAGGGTCGATTTTTTGATGATAACGAGATCAAGATCTGGTCAACTATTTATAATAACGAGATATTTCTTCCGTCAAGATCTGATTAATTTTGCTATTGATCAGATACCGTCTTAAGACAACCACCAAGAGAGTTAAGTCGACATACCGCATAAAGCTAGTCCTTCACTTGCGATTTCTAGTCACGCGATTTTTCAGTCGCAAAACAAAACCTCATCGTTTCAATTACAAGTACACAGACTTGAGACTAAACAATCGCAGCGATTAAAAAGTCGCTCTACCCAATGAATCACACAGAGAGGCATCGACGTGCAACCACTTGCGATAGTTTAGTCGCGCGTTTTTCCAAGGTCAGCTTTTCATATTCATTAAATTATGTTTTTATTCCACAAATTCAAGTTTCTATCTTTGCGATCGTTGAAGGTAAAGTGAAATTTTCAACGGTTTTGAAATTTTGATAGGAATTTTACACCAGATCGATACTTGTGATTTTCTTTAGATAAATAATTAATTATTTAGTAAATAATTAAATAATCAAATGGTAAATAATGAAATAATAAATCTGTGTTTGGTATCGATCTGGCGTAGAATTTTACGCTGATTTGAAATCTGTTGAAATTTTTACTCTATCTTCAATGATCGCGAAGATAGAAACTAAAATTAGGGAAAATAAAAAAACATAATTTAATCTAATTCAGCGATTTATCTATTGCAGTGTGTGCGCCTTGTAGATTTTCTGCGAAATCGAATTTTTGGTCTCCGCGATTAGAAATCGGAAGTGGGGACCTAGCCCTAAGTCGTCAAAATTTCTTGGTCATTTGAGTGACGACTTATCGAGTTTTTACTGTATAATTTATCAACTTTCACAATTTATGAGATTTCGAAGTTTGAGGTTTTACGGATGTGTAACAATTTCCCATTCAAATTGTCTTAATTCTTATACCGTTTCTCGTTCCGTGTGAGGTCAGGCATTGGCATGACGAAAAACTACTTTGTGGTAGACAGTGCGGGTCGTTTTCCATTAATAGCTTACTTTAGCCGTGTCAGTTATACGTGTTTAGGATCTTTAGTGATGGTTTGACTTTCGGGAAACAGCTAATGACATAGATAACGTCTGATAACCACGATGACATATATGTTTTCACTCTTAAACGCACATGTGAAAAATTAAACCGACGCACAATTTAATTGGCGTGCGAATTTTAACGAAGAATAAGGTTTTCAGCTGCTAACTCTGCAGTGAAGTGACCTGAATGTGGGGAAATTATACAAAAGGTACGTCGAAAGCTATCGATTCTGATGAGTAAAAACAAAATGATGACAGGAATAGAAGCGAAGAGCAAAAAATAGCTTTAGTGGTGACACAGAGGTGGGTGTAATAGAGCAGAAAAGAGACTGAAAACTTTAAAAATTTGAATGAGGCGATTCTTAGTATGCTGTATGACTACTTCGATAACTGATGCAGGCTTTCCTCCGCGTTTGCATACAGAGGACGTGTCAGAAGAACCCATTCCTACGTGTTACAGGATCTACTTTCTAATGAAATAGGCAGAACATGTGGTTGAAGTAACTATCGTAAGATCTTTGAAGGATGAATCACTTGGGCATACGAATCGACTTAGCCAATTGGCTATCGAAAATCATAATAATATTTTAGATCACTTTTGATATTCCCTTTAACCAATCAATAATTTAGGGTTCATGCTCTTCCCGCAATCACGTGACAGATCTTCAAACTGAGTGATCGGGAGAAATAATATAAAGCTCTGAGCGCACATGCTCCGTCTATTTCGATGGAAGATCGATGTGTTACAGCCTCAGAAGTCGCGAATCCAAAATTTGAATAGAAATAAATGCATACTACAGTGAATGTTTGTTTCTCTGAATATTCTCGATTATACACATCGCCATGGGATGTTTCGCTTAATTTTGAGGCTGCAACCCTCAAAAAAATGATGGTGTTCCTTCAGGTTTTCACGTCTGCGTACTTAAAACACTTTGCATTTTCTAATAAAGCACACACGTTGGGGTATGACGGAATAACTGCAAAGCATTGCATCAATAATTCTAATATTGTGTATAAATATTGTATAATATGGTATATAAACCTGCATATATATACAGGTACATTTTGAAAATAGATAAACAAAACATTTCTTTGAAGCGGATTACTTATTGAATTGAAATCACAAAAAATTATATCAATCTTCAAGAAGGAATTACACAGTTTAAAAATATATTTGTATCAAAATTGTTACCTGAGTCCTTTTTTTAAAGGATTAACGAAAAATAGTTGACGTTTCTGGTGATATATCTGGGGACGATAAAATCAATAGAAGAAACTAAAAAGTGTGAATCAATTAAGTTATGAAGTAGATTAAAAAAATGTTCTTAACGCAACATCTCAACGGATCATCAAAAGTAATGAAACCTAAATGATTTCGTAATTTAAAAGACTATATATACCTGATTCATAATTCTTAAAATGCATAACACATAAAACACACACACACACATATAAATATTATATATATATATATATATATATATATATATATATATATATATATATATATATAGAACTAGTAGAGATGTTAGTATTTCAAAAATATCCTGTTTTTCTTTGGATCAACTAAGTTTGTATGTGCAGATTTTATAATAGATCTGATGTAGTTGAAACTGTTCCGAATAGTTGGTTGGTTGTTTCGTGGTTTTATGGTGCAAAGGTCATATTTTAAAAATCTACGCCATACACAAGTCAGATCACTTCAAGTTAAGAACGTCGTAAATGGGGGATGGGATTCGGGAAATGGGATGGGGATTGGGGAATGAAAATATGGGATGAAGTAAAAAAAATCACTTGGGTATCTCAGAAGCGATACTTCTGTTTTAATTAAAGACAATAAACCGCACGTGGTAAGAAAAAACCACTGAAGTACCTCGGATCTATGAAGTCCGTGCACACCTAAAGGAGATGTAACCCTGAGCGAGTAGTAGTTCAAGGAAAATACAGAATATATATCACATAATGTATATCTAAAACAACAAACAAAAGTTATGAAAACAGTTTCTCTGTTCACACAATAATTCGAAATTCTTACACTGCAAGTGGTTTCGACGAGATCTCGCGTCCATCAATAACTATCGAATTTCGTTAAAGGCGAGATAACTCGTCATCTAGATTACCGATTGAATTCTGGAAGATGAGATATTGCCGTTTCTTGAACTATATTGGCTACGATGACGAGACCAAATTTTCTAACAACGAGCTATCTAGTACATAAAGATCTGGTTTGCATTGCTATTTTTTTAATTCAGTTCTGTTCTTGCCTACCAATTTAATAGGATCATCAAATACCAAGGCAGACCCATTTATCAAGTGCTATACTGTCAATTCTGGAGATTAAGGCCTCTTAGGGTACATGTTCTTCATGACCTCATCAACACCTTATTGTTAATAACACGATACCTCATCGACAAAACTTTTAATCTTATAACCAGGAGGGTTAAAGTTTGGTCGAATGCATCAAAACAAAATTGTTTTTGTCGAAGTATATATTTACACACTGTTGTGCATATCTATCTCTGTCGCGTTTGAAAATTGTCCTTTTAAACTCCAATATCCGCAACGGAGATTTCGTTTGTAATGGATTAGGATGACGAGATATCTCATCGAGACAACTTTTAACCTCACCACCAAAAGGGTTAAAGACTGGTTGAGTGCACGAAAACAAAATTGTTTTGAACGAAGAATATATGTGCGCTTGGATTGCCGAACTCTTGAACCGGATTGCCGAACCTCTTGCGCTCTTTGGCGCGTTTGCAAATCGTCCTTTTTAAACTGCTTCATCCGCAACGCGGATTTTGCACGTGATGGAGCAAGATGACAAGATACCTCGTCGAGACAGCCCCCGAGAGGGTTAATAAAATCTCATTTTATTTAATTTTCGATGGCATTCGAATTGAAAATTCCGTGCTGCTTCTAAAAATGAGGCCGAAAAAGCCCTTCAGAACGCGCGATCCCATTGTCCCTCATAAACTAACTTGTAAGCAGTTAATCGGACCATTACTAGCGATCGCTGTTCCTTTCGAATTCGCTGAAGTTCCTCTTAAGAGGGAGAATCCGTAATGTCAAAGCTCCTAGGAGGAGTAAATTGCTTGAAAATTGGAAGCTGATTAAATTGTTACGGACTTAAATCTTTTAATCTTTCCCACACACATGGAAGTCAGCATCCTGCAACCGGATTGCCGAAACGTCTACAAAGTGTATAGAAGTATTTAGAGGTCAGCGCGAATCAAGGGGTCAAAAGAGCGAAAGTCAGAAGAAGAAAGAAACAGAAAGAAAATGAGCGGAAATCTTTGCGTTGAAGAACACCATAGAAAAATAAATGTTAGGAGTCGGGATGTTGATCAAAGAAGTTCTAGAAAAGCATAAGAACTGGCGGATTTCATTTGAAATAAAACTGATAGTTACGCAGGGATTGAATAAAAAAAGCAAGCATTTGGATACTCCTCATCAAACGGAAATAAATAATTAAGTCACGTATATACTTTATATGTTTTATTATTTGTCGCTTTAATTTCAATCCTCCTGGTGGTTTATCGAAAACAACCCCGATCCGAGATATCCGAGAAAAACACCCTGTAATTTTCAACCACAGTCAGATGACGAGGTCTCACCTGAGCTGACACTCCACTCTCCAAACTTCCACGCCATGCCAGAACATTTGAAACCACAACAGACTTAATGTGCATCACCCCCCCCCCCCTTTTTTTTTTTACACGTTGGTCTTTGGCACTCGCAATCCTCCGGTTGCGAAGCCATTACTCTTCATAAAGAGTTCTCATTCCCTTTGGAGTAATAGGGAAGTTTTGTTTCGACGAGATATCTCGTCAAAACACTTGGAGTGTTAAAGAAGCCATATAAGTGCTATCATCTCACTTTTGATATCCATCTTTGATCATAATTTTAATGTACCAAGCCCTTCTTATATTGTTATCCTTAAGAATAGCATGATTAAAATGTATAGTTGAGAACCCAATCGTAATAAAATTGAGTTTGCACGGTGTTTATGAAACTAAATGATGAATCAAAAAATATAATCCAAACCCACTGAATATGTCAAGATATTTTCGAAAGCATACGTAAAGCAACGTTTTAAACAGAAATTTCAATGCTAGGAAGCATCTATCAATTTTATCAATTTTTCATTCACAATTAGACACATAAAACAGATTTTAAGTATTATCCAGAAAGAATTTTAAATAAATCTAGAAAAAACTGATGCGGATTAAGCAGTTCAAAATCAAAAGAATATCAAAAAATTTGAATCGGAGAGAAACACGTTTTGTCGTAAACCTATCATACTTACCTACCCTATTTTAGTCTGTTGTCAATATGCAACAAAAATGTATCGTAATCGAAAAATTATTTTTACAATCTATAGTTTCATATCAATTAATTTTTAAACAAATAATGAAAATATAGATTTTGGTGATTTTGAATGCACTCTGACTATCTTAAACCTTCAAGTAGTTTCGACGAGATATCTCGTCCATCGTGATCTGATACGTTTTGCTAATGTCGAGACATCTCGTCATCGACCTATTGCCGATTTTTTGGCGATGACGAGATCCATATGAGGTCAGGTTTTTCTAATCAAGAGATATGTAGTCCATCTGGTACGTTTTGGTAATGACGAGAAACCTTGCCGAGACAACCACCTGAAGGGTTAATCTTAATGACGTGAACGAATAAATGGTCAATTTTTATTGGCGGTGTGCTGAAATCATGTTAGAGAAACTAATTGACGTCACGTTTAGAATACGTACAGAAACACCGTTCTGCCGCAGAAACACTACAGCCATCAACATTTAGCTTATTGTAAAATGTCTCATATATTGGCTTTATTTCTGAATATTTATGTATTTTTCAATGTCAAACCTTGTTCTCAAATAGTTGACGCACCTTGCACTGAGAGAACAAGAAACATACGTCACGTTCTTTGTCATAAAGTGCGTACAATTCATACTCATAAAAATAAACACCAGCAAAACTAATTTCAGGACACGCAAGACTTAGAATATAACGGCATTTAAGTTTATTGTTGTAGTTCGGAATGCTGAAAGGACACGGGCTACGCCTTTCTTATCCTCTTAAGCCTCAATTACGAACCTGACTTGTTAGATGCTAGACTCTTAGCCGCTTTAAGCCCCGATTCCAACGGAGAATCGGAATGTGCTGAGAAAGAAAATCGGATAAAATTATTGTTTTTAAAGCCTTGGTCGAGTAAATTTCAGATTCTGGGTAAATCAACAAAACGGATTTTGTATCTTATTCCTCCTGGAGACGCCTGCTAAACCAAATACAACAAGTCATTCGTTCTCAAAGAAATTATTATGTCGTCGGCATTCTGTAATAGGTGTGAAGGACTAAGTTCAAGAGATGAATTCAATTACTAGAGTCTTGTTCTTCCTTCCACTTTTAGAGGTGCCGGCTTAGTGGATATGTCCACTGCGCTAGCAAAACCCGCAAGTTGTAGATGGCGCAGGCTGTATTCTTATCAGGTACATTCCTTCCTGGGTGTATATCTAGTTTCTGTGTCAATAAAAATTTCATTGTGTGTCATCCATAACTCGATATTGTTTGTCTCGTGTCTGATGCAGCATCTCAGATATTGCCCTTGATGCGTAAGACCACCAAACAAACCCTTCCACTTAAGACAAACTGTTTGGTTGGATTTATTAGGTGTTTATAGCGCAAGGATCATATTTGGGCCATGATGCGGCAAACACAGAGGATATAAACAGACAAGGAAAGTTTTACTATCTGCTTGGTTTGGGTGTTTTATGGAGCAAAGTTCATGTTTGGCCAATCTGCGTGAGCAGACATAAGCAATAAAAGTTTAACTGACACATAGAGAAATAAACCCAGTTAGAAATCGAGCCTGCACAGCCTACAACTCACAGGTAGGTAGCGCACTGGCCTACCTACTGAGCCACGACGGTTCGTAGGACAAACTGTAAAATATTTTTGATTGTTCAAGAAAATGTGCTCCTAAGGGGTTCCCACTTCGCAATCTAGATAAAGCCGTTTGGGTCTTTCTTTCCCCTTTGTAAAACAAGTATAACTCGAAATATTTCGTGGTTACCATTCATGATTGAGAGCAATTTACGCACTGGAATATTTGAATATTTGTTTCGGAGTTCTCATAAGATAATCAGGAAACAGAACTCCCTAGAGAATCTGAAGAACCCTCCTTAGACAGTCTGTCAGCAATGTTATTTTCTCTAATGCCATAAATACTTTATACATCCGCGTTGCCCAGTACCTTCGGACTTGGTTAGGTCAAAAGAGGTTGGTACGAAATGTGATGTTTTATGACGTGATGTGATAATAGTGCTCAGTTATGTACTTCAGAAGTTAAAAATTTATTCAAAATCCGCCAATGTTCTCTAGATTTTCAAAAGACGCCATTTATGGGAGTTAGACGAGTTGTGGGTATGAGAGTTGAACGAGTTGGGTTTGGGAATTTAACGAGTTGGGTATGGGAGATTAACGAATGCCTTTACATACTTTGTTTACCCTCAAGTGACCGGTGTGAGTGTCGAAACAGCAGAGGACACGATTAATCTGCTTTGGGTGTCATATGACCGTGATTCAAAATTACGTGGTGTACGTACGTACTCGGTTCTTTCCCTCTAGATTTGATCCTGGACCGTTTCCAATAGCTTGTTGTGTTGCTCCAGTGCAAAGTGGCGGATTTATACTTCTGCCGCCTAGGGGCTACCGGCAACTTGTTGCTTTCTCAACATGGTTTTTTTATTTTTAAGTGTGTCAACATTATATTTATTTGTTGATTTTGTTTTTGTTTTTATTGTTGTGACTCGTGCCTTTGGTATTTTTCCAAAAATGTTTGCCGCCTAGGGCCCCTATAACCACCCCCTAAATCCGCCACTGGCAGTGTGACGTTAATTACAATACCTACCTACACAACTGCGAAACATATTTTTACACAATCTAATTATAATTCGGAAGGCACGTTAAATCTGTCGTGACCTCAGTTCTCACGTTGGCGTGGTGTGGAAGTTTGGAGAGGTGGGGTGCCTGCTCAGATGTGACCTCGTCATCTGACCATTGATCAAACTTACTTGATGTTGTCCTCGTATCTTGCCCTTCGGTTTTGATCCCGGACAGTCAGCAATAGCCTGTTGTGTTGCTCCCCCCCCCCCAGTGAGACGTTAATTACTATACTTCCTCTGTTTCTGGTATGTTAGTATTACGTGGTGTAATACTCGGTTCTTTCCCTCTAGGCATACATATGAACATGGTATGTTTGGTATTACAAAAACATACCAACTTGCCAAATTCTTTTTGTATATTCCTAGCAATCTGTTGTATGTATCGAAGTGTGAATGAAAATTGATAGGTCCTTCCTAGAATTGAAATTTTGTTTAAAACGTTGCTGTGAAAGTATGCTTTCAAAAATATCTTGTAGTCTAAGCCACAGCGACCTCAAGAATATGAAGGAAAATATTTATGCATGATTTGCATATAAAAGTTTTATGTATGACACCTATACACGTTGTATAAATATTGACACAAACTATGGCATAGTTCACGATAAAACCTGAAAGCGAGAGTAGGTTTTCTATTTTTACTGGGTTTCCAGCTCAGGTATGATCTTGTCATTTGACCGAGGTTCAAAATTACGAGGTGTTGTCTTCGAATAGTCTCCTTCGGAATTCATCTCGGACCTTCGCACATAGTCCGACAAGTTACTTTCTGCTGTGACCTAAATTCAACTACCTACCAACCTCCCTCGCCTTCAAATAATCTTAAACAAAGACAATTTAGACGTAAGTTATCCATTCATGCGTGGCTTTGTTTGATGAACCACGAAAATGTTTTAAAAGTATTAGAGAAAATGCTGACTTTTCAAATCCAAAACTATCAATTTAGCTAAAAAAAATTGGCCGAGTTTCTTGCTATGAAAACATGAACTTTTCTGGTACGTAACATGATGAAAGATGTTTGTTCAACATGCTGTAAAATTTTCAAGTTGATCAATCCAATAGTTATATCACCTCAAACCAATCACGGAAAAACTGTTCCGAGAAAAATGCTTTAAAATTATTGATCTGTGCTCGCGTCTTCTTATAACTGAACCAATTTTCCAAATTTCGACTTGCACTCATTATCACTATCGAAAACAAGCTACCGAAGCCAGTAAATGTTTGTAAGTTTCAAAATAACTATATATTTGCATTACAAATCATCATAGAATGTTTATTTACAAACGTTGTTCCAACCTCTACTAATGCATCAGTTAACAACGAAGTCAAAACAAAGTTATTGAAAGATCCGTTCTTGAAATATGAGAGAGAAACAGATGTTTCAAGAATCACTCATGCATTGCATCTTCATATCCAACAGATCTTTTCGCCGCTGGCTTCAGATACGTAGAAAATAGTTATTTTGTTTGCTGTTGTTTTATATATACACTGCTGTTCGTTGAAAATGTAACACCATGAAAAGTTATTGGATTGACCTGAAATATGTGCAGATGGATAGTTTATGAAGTGCAATGCTAATGATTGAAATATCAGTTGGGTATGCAAATATGATGGTCCCGAGCAATACAGGATGAACTGCGACTCGAAAGATATAAAGGGAAATTCCCTTAGAAATATATCCGAAACATTGTGAATTCGAGTGGTATCGTTGGTAAACATGCCTAGGTTGCAAAACAAGACATTCTGAACGGTTGAGAAAGAATTATACCTGGCACTACGTTAGATGCTCTCTGACTTTCAACGCATCCTAAATGTGAACAAAATAAATGCATTTTATTTTAATTCTGGTTATTTTGATCCCGAAAATCAGAATCTGTAATTAAAAATAAGAGTTTTTCTGTTAAAAGAATGAGAGTTGATGCAACAGTTAATATAAAGGAGGATCCTTCTGCAAATGTATACAACATTTACACTCCATTTATTTATAGTAGACATTATTCCAAATCAAATTATACTTTTTGTTCAATTTAATGTCTCCAGGGGCAAAAAAATAAGAGGTGCTTGGATACTTTTTGTATCCAAATACCACGGCTGTACCACGCGTCATGGTTCAAATGCATTTCATTGCTGAATAATTCAAGTCTGTGCGGGTGTTGCATTTTCAGCAAACAGCACAGTCTAAACAAGGTTAAATCGTTGAAATGTTTGACTTCGCGTTTTAACTTGCATTGAAAAACATTTCCGGAACCTAGAAGAGTAATTTTTCAGTGGTTGAAATAAATAATATCTATTTCAAATGAACTAAACGCGATATGACTATTAAAAGCTCTTTTGTTTTTAAATGACAGAAATGTTTAGGTTATTGTATAAACGGAAATTTGTGATGCGCGTTAAGTTATTTCGACAACATTAAAGTTCTAGGAGCTAAGTTCAAAATTTTACTTTATGTTATTTAAATACTGCTCGTAGGTATCCTTTTTCAGATAATTCAACAATTTGGTAAAATGGGGTATGTCATTTAATGTAGGGAAATGTCAAGTTCTGCATATGGGTTACAGGAACAGTGGAGCCGAGTACTGTCTGCAGGGAGTAAAGGTAAAGGAGGGAGAAACAGTCAAGGATCTTGGGGTGATAATTCACAGGGATTTTAAAATGTGATAGGGAATAAATAGGAATTTTAAATAGGAATAAATAGGAATTTTAAATAGGAATAAATAGGAATTTTAAATAGGAATAAATATGAATTTTAAATAGGAATAAATAGGAATGTGATAGGAATTTTAAAATGTCTGCAGGGAGTAAAGGTAAAGGAGGGAGAAACAGTCAAGGATCTTGGGGTGGTAATTCACAGGGATTTTAAAATGGGTCACCAATGTTCAGCTGCGGGTAAAAAGGCTAATAGGTTATTGGGGTATATTAAAAAGACTGTAACTTCAAGGGATAAGAATATAATCTTTCCGTTATATAAGGGTTTAGTAAGACCACATCTAGAATATGCTGTACAATTCTGGGCTCCATATATGAGAAAGGACAAATAATCAATTGAAAGGGTTCAGCACAGAGCTACAAAAATAATAAAGGGGCTAGCAAATTTCGACTATAATGAACGTTTAAGTAAGCTAAACATGTATACACTGGAAAGAAGAAGAAGGAGGGGGGATTTGATTCAGCTTTTCAAGTTTGTAAAACAAGGGGACACAGAGGGCTTAAATTTCAATAGAGATAACAGAACAAGGGGCCATGGGTATAAATTGAATAAGACACATTTTAATCGGGATTTAAGGAAAAACTACTACTTTAATAGGGTAATAGACAGTTGGAACGCGTTACCTGAAAATATAGTTAATTCAAAGGGAGTGTACGAATTTAAGACACAATTGGATAGTCAGTGAGAATTGGGGAATTCATAAACAAAGGACCAGCCTTGTTGGGCTTGAGCCTGTAGCTGGTCGTCAATATTTGTATTTGTATTTGTATTTGTATTTAATTGTGAAATTTCTGCTTGAAATAACAGTTTACTGCTGCAGATGTACATCTATCAAAAGTCAAAATATAATTATCACATCCCATGGAATTTTGAATTATTTCAAAATTGAAATCTGTGGTTATTGGCCACGGGAGAGCTGATTAGACCATCTGATATTGGAGAAAAGGAGAATTGTTTTATCAAATTTTTATTTGGACTGATGACGGCAAGCACGTCTTTTCCCCTATTTTTCAAGAAGTATAGCTTCACTTATGCCAGCTGCAAGGTTCAAAAAGAAACTTGTTCAAAACTTCTACACTGAAAGCTTGGAAAGGAAATTAATCCTCGCTATTTAGCATCACTAGTGATAATGCGCCGACACTGATAAATAGATAAAATTTAATAAGTTTCTGAAGCAAATTAATTCTTGTTTCTGCGTAGTGGGAAGAACGAAGTGTCTCAATGGCAAAAGTTATCATCCTTTCCAATCCATTAAAACAAAAGATTAGCAATAAACATCGTTGATGCGATATTCCACTTGATGTCAGCTTTCATCCATCTTACTCATTAATTTCTTTTTTCTGCTGGAGACTTGAAGTGTGTGCCATCGGATCAATCTTCTTCTCTAACACGCTTCGTATGTTGGAGCATCTTCAGGACGCACACTTCAAGAACCAGTTAATGATCTTTTACACGCTTTCAAGTAGCATATGAAGGATTCAATAGGAAGGCAAGTTTGGTGTAATTAGTTTCAACTTGTACGAATTTGAAGCTGTTAAGGGCTTGGATTTAAATCGCCAATATGCTCATATAAATCAAGAATTTATTTTAAATACCTTGTTCGTAACACGCTTAAAATACTCAAATGAAATAGTTAATGGAATGTAGAAATCGATTAGTGAGATTTTAATTTTGAGACAGCTGCACAACTGAGTCAAAAATAAGACAGATATGTAATTTTTAGGCAATTAAATTTCCTTTATGCTCACACAAATTTGGAAATTTATTCTCTGTACAATTGTTGTAAAATGCATAAGAAACTAGTAGTACAAGTGTCCAAAATACAGGCAGATTTCAAATATTTAAGATCTTGGATTTAAATCGCACTTATAGTGGAATAAATCTAGAAATATAAAAAGGAAACTAAGCATAAAATATTTATTGAAACAATTGATGGAATGTGAAAATTGAATTATGGAATTATTGTTTGATGTTCCAGCACACACCTTTTCAAAACGCAGGCAAGTATGAAATTGTTTTAGCAGTTAAGGACTTGGTACTTAAATTGCCGTTACGTCCAGTAAATCTACAATTTATCCTCATGCTATATCCGTAAAACGCTTAAAATACTTAAATAAAATAACTAATGTAATGTGGAAATTTAATATTGTAATTCTAATTTTGATGCAGTAGCACAACTATATCCAAACTACAGGCAGATATAAAATTTTAGCAGTTAAGGGCATATATGGAAATTTCTCTTGTGTTGAAATGAACCTAGGAATTTATTTTCTGGATAGTTATCGTAAAATGCATAAAATACTGAAAAATTAGTCTGCAAAATTTAACTTCAATTTCAGAAAACTTCAGCAAAACGTTTGAAAATGTTTGGACATTTTTACTAAGACACAAAAATAAAATAAAATATTTTGTTTTCAAATATTTCTTTCACGACACATTTCATCACAAAACCGGTTTCAAACTACATATTCAATATATTTGGTGAAAAAAAATTTGCTTTATTCAATTACCATTTCAATATTATTTTTGTTAATATCATTGTTTCTTCTTTTTTAGTTTAAAAGGGAAACAGCAGAAAATTATTAATATTTTGCATTGAAGTCTTATTTTTCTTAGTTAGATTTTTATATTGAAAACAGCTTTTATATATATATATATATATATATATATATATATATATATATATATATATATATATATATATATATATATATATATATATATATATATATATATATATATATATATATATATATATATATATATATATATATATATATATATATATATATATATATATATATATATATATATATATATTGGCACGATATTTGTTATAAGTTTCAAGTCCATCTCTGAATCACCCAACACTAATCCACCATCATGCTAACACCTCAATGTACTTGGTACCTCCTTTCCATGTCCTGAATATCTAGGTGGAACTTTCTTCACTCATAGCTCACCTTGAATGAAATTCAAGCGTCACGCTCTCTGACGTTCATGACCGTTTCGAACTCTGTGTGACTGTAGATTTTCTGATATTTGGTCCAGTAAATATTCCCTTCTTCAATTTTGTGTAGGATAGAGCTGGAAACATACCAATTAGGTACAAAAAGCTGTTTCCATCCTTTGACAAGACCTTGACAAACTGTCAGTTCAAGCTTAATAGAAAAAAGTGGTAATAGCACTTTGGGTTAACCAAGCTCGGCTGTATTACATTCTGCGGTACCAGATTGTAAGGCTTGTCTTAGTGTCGATTCCTTTTAAACCTAATGTATATTGACTCCCAACGGTATGGCACAGGTGATCCATAATACCATCACATAGGACACGGCATTATCTAAATCTTACTTCCGAAACACTACTCAAATAGGAAAGTAATTGAGATACATTTGAATCCACGACTACTCTCAAGAATACGGTACAGTCATCATACTCTGAGGTATATTGAGCATTTCTAATATTTTAATCAAAATTTTTTAATTCGACTAATTTCAGTTTGTAATTAATGTTTATTGTTTTTAAGAATTTAAACAACTCACTGTAATTAAAGTGGAAGTTCTTGAAAATTCCAAAGCTTAACTCTTATCCCAGTCCTTTCCAGTTTAAAGCGCAGACAGAAATGAAGGAGAGCTAATTTATAGGCTCCAAACTGTCCATAAACCATCCCATAGAGGACGCGACACTATCCAAATCTCACTTCCAAAACACGAAAGCTACATAAAAAGAACAGCTAAAAGATGCTTGAATCCATGGATTCTCTCAAGAATACAGATAAGTCATCATACAGGTACGTGCACTAAAGAATATTGTGCAATTCATAATTTCAATATAAGATTTTTTAATTCTGTATTTTCAGTTTAATTCATGTTCCTTGTTTTTAAGAAGTTCAACAGCTCAGTGTAATTAAAATGAACCGGTTTTCTTGAAGATGCCAAAGCTTAACTCTGATACCAGTCCTTCCCAGTTAAAGGCGGAAACAGAAATGAAGGAGTGCTAATTTATCGGCTCCAAACTGTCTGGCAAATGTGATCCATAATACCACCCCATAGAGGACACTATCCAAATCCCACTTCCGAAACACGAACGTTACTTAAAAAGAACAGCTAAAAGATACATTTGAAACCCCGGTTCGCCTCCAGAATACAATGCAGTGACATCCACTTTAAAATCCCCTTGGGATATAGAAAGAAAATCTCTCTACCTTGATCTGAATGGAGAGTGCGACAGGTGCTCATTAAACCCGACTCACCATCAGAATGAATTTTCAAAGTTATCGATCAAAGGGAATGGAAAAAGCATGAAGACCCAAACACTTGTGCCCCACCCATTGAATGAACGAACAGAATGCAGCTTCTTCTCCGGTCATTTTCTGCTTTTCGCTATATTGATGTTATGCGGTCACTTCTAAAAGGGAAGGTATGTCACACCCACAGCTGATGCACTGAAGTGCATGTTAAATGAATCGTATTTTACTGAGTAATTGACTAGTCGTGCTCTTCGAATGGCTTCCAAATGGGCACAGCTTTCAAATAATCAATTAGTTGACGTTCGGTTAATCTCGTACAGGAGGTTAGAGTGCCATTAACTGTCCTAACAGATTCGTATTGATATGATGGGATTATTGAACGTCTGCTTCGGGTTTGCTTCTGAGCAGTTTTCAGGATGACAAGTTCAATAAACTAAAAGCACGTCGAGTGTTTAAAAAAGTAACTAAATCAACCCCAAAGTTCAAGTTCTCAACGCGTGAAGTCCGTGTTGTCTAAGTAATCTGTACTTTAAACTCATTGCTGTCCTTTTTTACAAATTAGGTCAAGTTAATAAAGATCTTAGATATAAAGTTGCTTCAAATTAAAATGCCAGCAAGATTTAACTTATTTAAAATACTCCTGAAAATTCACAAAAAATAGTACGAATATTTAATTAGTTTTTGTTCAGTTAATCCGCGTTCAGAAGGTTAGAACGCCATTAATTCTATCAGATTTATATTGATGTGATGGCACTATTCTTGAAAGATTGCTTCTGACCATTCTTTGATATGACAAGTACAACAAACTACACATGCGCATTTCCTGAAGTTCTTCTGATGTCGGAAAAAGTAACTCAATTAAAACAAACCCTAGAAGTTCAAGTTGTCAACACGCCAAATCCCTTAGATAAAACAATAGCCCGTTGTGTTGCTCCAGCGAGACCCTAATTAATATTCCTACCTTGGATAAAACAATTGTTTCAGATTAACAGTCAGCAATCTGTATAATAATAAACGTCTGACACTTTCAGGGCAGTGGAAAATATATTGGGATAAATGATTTATGCTGGGCATGTAAATATTCTGGATACATTATGGTTGCAAATGTATATAAATGTTCCTAATGTGCTAGAGAGTACACTAAGATGTAGAAATAAAGGACCGCATGTTTGTAGACAATATTTTTATGAAATCAACTCACTGGCTGCTAAGTACGGTTGGTTATTTGGATTTTCTGAAGGAAGCTCCAAGATTAAGACAAGCGGAGCCTGGCCGCATTGTACGTGGCAAATGAATGGAATGAAGGGAAAAGAGGGATGATAGTTCATGAAATGTTACCAAGAGTGTCATTTAAATTAACAAGTTGGATCAGAAAAGAGATCTTCATCTTCACATAATATGGCCATTTCATCTTACCTAATGACATTTTAAAAAGTAAATTTGTAAAATTGCTCCTATGGTGAAATTGGCACACATCTGCACTACAGCACAGTTTGAAAATTACAGAATCATGGCCTGCATACGCCTGCAACCTGTAGTCCATTTTAAAATCGCATGGCTCAGGAATATTGCTTATCACAAGGGCTTGAAGTGTCATGATGATATTCAGACTCATCTCTACATGATAATCCCAAGAGACTGGCTTATTTTTGCGCATTGTATATACAGTATAATACAGTATGATGTATATATCTAATTATATATAAACGTAATTAATCTGACAAAAAACCTCTATAACATTCTGAATAAATATGTCAACTCAGTGGAATGCTCTATTCGCATCCCAACTACACTCATTTAAACTTATGCAATGTCTCAGACATTAGGCACGGGAGTGTGATGGTTTTAGCTATTTAGAGCCGTAATTTTACAGTTTTATACTAGCTATACTGTTTATGATAGTAGAATGAAAAGGGATTTGAGCTGTCGTTTACCCATGACAAGCTTATGATGGGCACTTGCGAAAATGCGAGAAACATAGAACGATAACTAACTCTATAAATAAGAAAGACGGCTGGAAGGAAGGTTTCTCCTCCCATGACAGCTTATAGACGTATAGTCTTTCCAGAATTCCGTTGACCTAGAACGTGGTAATCTCAGTGTCAACACAGATCACCAAGGGAAGTGCTGCCTTATCGCACGCACCGTGAACTAAATATGGATATAGAAAAGGTCTAACTTTTACTGTTCAAGGGAGTTATTTCCCTTGATTGTCATGCAGATACTTACTTAGATTCTTTCAGATAGTCCTTGCTCCGTCCAATATCGTAGTCTCATTGTTTGAAAATTAGAAACAAAACTGGAGCAAATAGTTTGAGTAAACTTACAGCACGCTCCAATCACAAACATACCAATATCCCATGGATTCAATCTAATGTAGACCTCAAATATAATGGACATTAACATTGTAACACGCAAAAAGTCCCAAAGTTAGATTCTGTCATGTCTTGGTCTGGCATTAGAGGATGTCCTAGGAAGTCCTGATTAAGTTGCGAGGTTATCCGGCCAACACACTGAGGAATATTGGTCAGAAGGAACCATTGTATCCTGAGGGACATTGACGGGGGTGTCCTTGGTCAGTCATCCGGGTAACAAGAACTTGAAATGTGAAGAAAAAAGGGGACTTGACTTTCGGAGACAGAGAAGGATGGACGTGTGCTCATTCTTTTGTCATCTGTATATATACGTTACCAGAGATAATTGTCGTTTCTTGGCGTCTCCCGTTAGTGTACAAGGATATTATATATATATATATATATATATATATATATATATATATATATATATATATATATATATATAACTTATTTGTAGAAAAAGATGCTTAGATGGCCGTATTCTAGGAAGATAGGTATTTAATTAACTAATTAACGTAACATCGGAACTACACAACGGGCTATTGATGACGGTTCGGGATCAAACCCGAAGGGTTAGATCCAAGGTAAGGTAATAGGTAATTTTTAATTAACGTCGTGCTAGAGCAACACAACGGGCTATTGACTACGGTCCGGGATCAATCCCTTAAGGGAAAGATCCGAGGACAACACCACGTAATTTTGAACCACGTTCATATGACAAGATCACAACTAAGCTGCACATGTTTTTTAGCAGATTCGGTAATCCCCCCATGGAAATTTGCAGCTCATAAGCTGGCGTAGCAATACCCTAATATGCCGTGGCAATCCACAGTAAAAATCATTAGTAAATGTTTGGAGATTTAAAGTAACCCTCCAAGTTGTTTCAACGAGATATTTCGTCCATCAATACCTGGTCTATTTTGTTAATTACATGATATTTCGCCCATGGAGATTTGACGTATTTGGGTAATGGCGAGATATGTCGTCGTTAAGATATTGGCGCTTTTTTATGATGACGAGATTAAGATCTGGTCAGTCTTTTGATGACGAGATATCTCGTCCATCAAGATCTGGTCAGTTTTACCGATAACATCGTCGAAAACAACCCACTAGGAGGGTTAAAATTCACTTTCATTCAAATTGATTTTTTGAAAAAAGGAAAATCAAGGAATAATATTTTTTGACAAACATACTTGGTTTTTTTTCGTTGTATATGTGAAAAAACCCCAAAACTAATAAAGTTAATTTCCCCTACTCATCTCGTGGAACAACCTCCATTGTCTTGATTAAATTAAATCCTTTGTTTATTTGACATCAAAGGTCTTCCCATGCTGAGTTCAATGCTCATAACAGGTTGTTTTCGCTTGTTCCTAACTGCCGCGATTATTACGAAAGCATGTCCGTATTTTGTTTTTGTTCCATAATTCCATAAACATATTTGTATTGGAAAAAATCACTCCACGCTCCTGGATTTGGGCAGGTATTTAGGGTTTTTATCGTAAATAATTTTCCACAAAACAAGGATCTCTTTTGTATTGTTCAATTTTTTCTCCGTTGGAGAAACAAGCAAGGCGTTTTCAGATGCTAACACTTTTAACTGAGACAGTTGCATAAAGGAAAATAATTAGGTTCCGATTTTGATTTTCAGATCTGAACATATTCCCCGGGTGGATAAAATTGAGCCTATTGTAGGAAAAGCTCTACTTTTGAAGGAATGATGACATCCGCTTAAAAGTTATGAACGAAACCAGTTTCATCTTCTAATTTTTGAGGAAACTGAACTTAAATTACGCACCGAAAACAGCTTCTCTAGACAAAAGAAAGAAATCTGTGCATGGTTCAGTAATTGAGAAAAACTTTGTGACCTTAGCTTTCAGAATATAAGTTCACGCAATAATGAAATAATTACTCGTGCGAGACTGTTCGAAACGCAATTCATATTGAAATCGAACCATTAGGGATTTCCTCTCTGATATGAGACTGCTCTGACTAAGTACTGCAGATTCTGGTGTAGATCTAAATTTTGTTTCAAAAATGTTCCGAATGTTTTTCATGTATGGTAATTCCTTGGTATATCAGGTCTCGATCAAGGCCGCCGTGGCTCAGTGGGTACACCCACTGTGCGAGCACCCTTCGAGTTGTAGGCGTCGCAAGTTCGATTCCTCTCAGGTACATTCCGCCCTGGGTGTATTTCTTTCTTCTGTGTCAGTAAAACTTTCATTGTTGTGTGTATGTCTATTACTTGGTGTGTATGTCTTGTGTCTGGCTTAGCTAGACCAAATATGCGCCATAAAACAACCAACCCTGTCTCGATATATCGCTCATTTGGCTCTATCTCTCTTTTTCATCTGTCTGTAACATGAATTGTACGTTTGCAAAGTGCAGAGGAGACGTTCTTTGTACAAAACTTAAGTGGATATAGGTTAGTTATTTTTTTGGAGTCTTATGACGAAGGGCTATATTTGGCCAAACTGCGCCAAACACAAGACAGGTAACACAATGCCAGAGAAAGGAAAAGTAAAAAGCAGAAGGTATGTGAGAGTAAAAACAAAAGGGAGAAGAAAGATCACTCAGGAACCTCGGGGGTGTAAGGGAAGATAAGAAACACTAAAATAAGGATATAGTGGACTTTCAAAACAAACTTTTGAAGTTATCCGACTCTTATAAAATTTGCTCTACCTATATAAAAGGTTTGATAAAACTT
This sequence comes from Metellina segmentata, assembly GCA_947359465.1. NCBI lineage: Eukaryota > Metazoa > Arthropoda > Arachnida > Araneae > Tetragnathidae > Metellina > Metellina segmentata. The sequence continues at coordinate 65,375,338 of OX375872.1, read as the reverse complement.
AGAATTATTTTTTGTTCGCAAATTTTTAAAAATTAACCGAAAATTGGTTTTGTGAGTCTTTAGTGTGCTTTTTAAATCTCATAATAGTACGTGGGTATACATATAAATCAAATTAACTTCATTTGGAACGCGTATTGTAAAGCAAAATATTTCCTAAAATAACTAAAGTTAGCACAAAAATAAAGCATAGTAAGCAATTTTTAATACCAAAATTTCAAATTTTAGTATATTTCATTGACACTTAGATATGTGCAACAGATAGAATGTAATATGCGAAAAGTTATCGAAGGAAACGAAGAAAAACCTGTTGCTGAAATCGGAAGAATGTCAAAATTCTCTATGATAGGAAACACTTTTTTGTTGACTTTCAGCTTTTGTACACACACCGATAATTATCGGATGTCAGAGACGTAATTATCGGAGTGACGGTGTTTAGGCATGGTCTCTTGCTCATTGCGTCCGATTTTTATCGGGGATCTGCGTCATTTTCGTTTGAACGTGATCAAATTGTATTAAACGATTTTATTCGACATTTTTAGCAGCTTTGTTAAAATTATAGTTACAGTTAATATGCGGGTATCATTTTAAAAAGATAATTAATTGTTTCTTTGCACTGGATCTACTTACGAAAGCGTAGAAATTATAGACTCTTTTGGATTCATCCACAAATAGCCGAACGATATATGGAAGGTGCGTTTTATACAATGTTTTATAAGCTCCGTAAGTGATATAAGTTTTAACACTCATTTTTGTATCGTATCAATAATTTAAAACGTGGGTAGACAGTTACTACGACTAAAATGAAGATGAATATGTAAATAACTGCAAATCTGGAATGCGAAGCTCATGCGAACTGGATTAATTGTTATCTGTCCGAATTAGCAGACCGTCCGACAACTCAAAATGTCGGATAGTATATTTAGCGTATCCGATGATATCAGACGGTCGGGTGCAAGGTAATAAATAAACAATAACAAAATAAACAATAATAAATAACAATATAAAGACATCTGATAATTTTCGGTGTGTGTCGATAAGCTCTTACACTTATCTGCTCGTGTTTTATGTTGTTCAATATGAAACTACGTCTCAAAACTAACCGTGATTAAAAAATTATTTTGCTATCCACCGAGTTTGATATGAATCGATATTTAACGCTAAGCATCGATTTTGAAAGTCCGCTGTCTCCTTAACCCTCCTAGTGGTTTACATTTGTGTTGAAAACTGCCCTGTGTCTCAGGTACAAAAACCTGTTCGAAAATGTCACCATTTCAGGGCAAGAAACAATCTGTTTTCTTACTTAGATATTCATTGTATTTTATTTTATCTAAATAATAATAAAATTTTTAAATAATATTTTATTTAAGTAATAATAACTTTTTTTTTAATTTAAATGTTGATATTGTTATATAATATTTTAAAATAATGTTTTTATTAAGATAATAACATTTTACTTAAAAAATAGTATCTTATATAAAATAACAATAACATTTTACTTAAAAAATAGTATCTTATATAAAATAACAATAACATTTTATGAAAATAATATGGTTAGGTAAAAAAAGGAGTACAGGTATATAAAGTTTGGAAACCACTGGTCGAACCAGTTACCACAGTAGCTATTCAACAAACACTAACCAACCCAAACCCAGAATCTATACCAATTTAGTTTGTTTAAATAGCACTTTATTTATTTAAACAATAGCATCTTAGAAAATAGTATTTCATCTATTTAAATAATAACGACCTTGTTTTTAAATAATAGTATATTGTTTTAATAATATTTTATTTAATTAAGTGTAATATATTACTCAAATAATAAATTTTTTAAATAACATTCCATCTGAATAATTATATAATTTTATGAAAATATATTTTTAGGTTAACAAAGGAGGCAGGGGTATATAAAGTTTGGAAACTCCTGATTGAAGGCGTTGCCAATTTCACACAGTAGCTATTCAAGAAACGCTAACTAAAACCCTGCATCTATAACAGTTTTTTTAATAATATTTTATTTAAATAATCGTAACATTTTACTTAAATAATAATAAGATTTTTAAGTAACATTTCATATGAATAAATGTAACATTTTGTGAAAATAATATATTTAAGTAAAAAAAGAACGGGTTATATATTAAGTTTGGAAACCTCTGATCCAACGTATTGCCAGTTTCCCGCAGTAGCTATTCAGCAAACGCTAACCCAACCCCAGAATCTGTAACCTGCACTCCCGAATTCAAATATTTAATTTTCGGTGCCTCTACAAAAACACCAAAGAGCATCCGCCCATCCTTTAGACTCGTGACCTGTGGCACCAAAATATTGAAGACTTCACTCTGCAGAAATAATATTCTTCTCGTATCATTGAACTGAGGGTGGGATTGCCAAGGGTCAATTACAGAAGGTGCGAGAGCTTTAAGTATTGACACAAGTCTTGTGTATCTTAGCTTTTTGCTTCTTGTAGATGGACGGCCCTTGAGGAGAAATGCGATTAAGGACCTAAAATAAATATGACGGGCCTTTTTATTGATATTCGATGAGCAATATTCGGATTATCTTTTTCGGGTCATGAAAATACCGTACAAATTTTAAAAGTTAATCATTTAAAAGTTAATCATTACAGATTTTCGAGATTTTTATTTTTTAACGCTCTAAGCGTCAGTGGCGCACCAAGAGGGGAAGGGGCCCACAGAGCCAAAAAGAAAATGTAATTTAAGGAAAAACAACTGCGTAAGTACACTATTGTTTGTGAAAACTGAAACACTATGAAAGAATCATCAGAAATAAATGAAATTTATTCCACGTATTACCTATAGTGGTTTAAATAAACGATCAAATTTACAGAGCAATAAAACAAAAATAAGGTCGAAAATCATTATCTTGTACAGTCGCCACGCGCAGCGATGACAGCCTGTACACGTCGTGGCATCGAATCATACAGATCCTGAATGTCATGCTGAGAAATGGCATTCCAGATGGTTTTTATCTGATGCCAACGTTCAGTCGTACTATCTGCCCGACGAGTGGTACGAGCAAGTCGCCAACCGACCGACGTAATCCCAGACTTTCTCAATGGTCGACTTATCCGGGAAACGTGCAGGCTATGAAAGAAGTGGAACCTGCCGTGCACTGAAGAAGGCTTGTACATTCCGAGAAACAAATGGACCGGCAATACAGCTCCGGGAATGTGTTGCAGGAATGGGAGGACCTCGGGTTCCACAACTTTCCTGATGTAACATCCGCCCATCAGGGTCATCCCAGTTTGGAGTAGGTGGGTTCTCGCCCATCATATCTAATAGCGTGCCAGATCATAACGCCAGGCGTTTGCCCAGTCTGACGCTGAATAAGACACTCCGGGAGAAGACGTTCACCTCTTTAACGTCTGATGAGTACGCGAATATCGTTATAGTCCAGATTGTGGAGGGACTCATCTTTGGAGACGACTTGTTTGCAATTGGCACACCTTTGTCTGTGTTGGTGAGCCCATTGTAGCCGGAGGCGTCGGTGGTTCAGCGTCGAGTGAATCCTGCGCAGAGAAATCCTTACACGTAGCCCATAGCACAGCAGACGTCAACGAACCGTGGGAGCAGAAATGACACTCCTGTATACATGCTACAATGTTGTGACAACGCACGATAGGAGGCTGTACTGTCGGTCAACGCCATGCGGATGAGGTGTCTGTCGTCCCTTGGTGACGTCATATTGCGGGGATCATTGCCGGGGTTTTGACTTGTCTGGTTCTCCATGGTCCATCTCTTCCACACACACGCATCACTGTTGTGACATTACGACGCGTGCATCAGGTACATGAATCAAATCAATTTAATGTTAAACAGTTATTACAGAAAATGAGAGACGATGCTGAAGTTTCTTTCTCAAAAGTTCATCAAGCACTTGAAGACATTTGCCCTGAACTGTCTGCGTCTATTACTACACCGGGTGTAGTTGGCAGATAAACGAACAGAGTAAATATTCCTGCCAATAAACCTGGAGACTGTTAAACACGGTCAATCTTCATCCCCATTTTGGAATCATTCATTAAGTCATTGTTAAGCCAGGACTAAAGGCGAATAACTGATTTTTACAACCTTTCATCAAATATTTATGGTGAGCTCACTTTATGGTTTTAAACCTTGAAATTGTTAGATACAGCACCAAAATGTACAATTGAAGCTATTAATCTGTGCAACAAGCATCTCTTTCTTGTTTTGTAACTATTGCACATTTTGGTGTACATTTAAGCCCATTTCTCCAGGAAGTGCACTGGTTGTCTTATATCCATGTCGTCAGCATGTTCTCAATATCTTGATTAGCTCTCTCAACACTGTCTTGGTATGCCATGCACGATCTTAAGTTCTGGTCAAATTCTTTTAAGGACATCAATAAGTCTATTACAAAATTATCTTCCATTTTCCGACTGTAATATACAATACAAGGGGCTTCAAACAACAGTAATATTTCAAGCAACTGTACTACAACTTCTGATCTCTTTGTTTGAATAGGTCTTAAAACAACAAACTTAGTAAGATGGTATGACTTAAAATAAATTTATAGTTCCTCCAGATTCTGATTGGATATCTATGAGATCTACCTGACATCTTGAGTTCATATGTGAAAAAAACATAGGTTTAACAAGATTTTTCCTGCCTGTTTTCTTTTTTGTTGATAAGGCTCGCAAAAATTCAGTAAAATCTTAATATCATTTTACGTAATACTTTTATAACGATGATTAAGTCCTTTTATCGTTCAAACTCTGCCACCATGCCCAAATGATAAATTAGTTTCGTATAAAAGGTCAAAGAATAACATTCACAGTAAAACACTACTTCTGGTTTTGCATCTGCCCCTGGGACATAATTTTTCTAAAATATTCGACTACAGTAATCTCTATATATGTATTTTCAGCAAATTATCAACCCAATCCTAGGTGCTCCACGCGTTAACGAATAGGGTTGTTTGCTCTCACCATACAATACACTTAATGACTAAATAACTCCTCTATTAATTGAAGCCTTCAAAAATATTATTTTCACTTCTTAGAATAGAATCTTTTAGAAAGATTCTATTGCTTCTTTCCTTAAAATAGAATCCTTTGGAAGGACCATATTGTTCCTTTCCTTAGAATTAAAACCTTTGCAAATTCTATTGCTTCTTTCCATAGAATAGAATCACATGGAAGTTATTTTGCTTTTATCCTTAGAATAGAATTCTTTGGAAATATTCTATTGCTCCTCTCCAAAGAATTTAATCCTTTGGAAAGATTCGATTTCTCTCCTTCTTTTTAGAATATAATCTTTTGTTAAGATTATAGCTCTATGGCCTTTTGGGTTGAAAAGCTTTCACTAAAATCTACCCTTGAGCATAACGATATATTTTAAAATGAAATCTGAAATATTAGGTGATTATAACGTGAAATAATACGTGATTTCAATTTAACTAAAGGCAAAGTGATATTAGAAGGCTTAAGCCATTAAATTTCAATGAAATCTCTTTAAACGCTTACACAATTCCACTTTATAACCTATGGTCTTCTCTGCATAACTTCTAACCAATTTTGACCTTCTTGACCAATAGAATCTTTCCAAAGGATTCTATTATAAGGAAAAGTGCAAAATAATCTTTCCAGTCGATTATATTCTAAGTAAATGAGCAATATATTCTTTCCAAAGGATTCTATTTTATGGAAAAGAGCAAAGAAATATTCCCAAATGATTATATTGTAAGGAAACGAGCAAAAGATTCTTTTCAAAGGGTTCTGTTCTAAGGAAAGGAGTAGTAAAATGTTTCCAAATGATTCGATTCCAAAAGAAAAGAACAGTAGAAACTTTCCAAAAGATTATATTCTAAGGAGAGAAAAAACAATAGGATTTTCCAAAAGTTGAACAAATACATTTACATACATACTATTATAGGTTTCTTTAAACCAATTTTTGTAGTTCAGTAGTCATTAAGTATATTATGGGGAAAAGCAATACTACACTAATCAGAAATCTCGCGACATTCGGAGAATTGCTTTTAAAAGGATAAAATTTAAAAAAATAGTTCACAACACTTGATTTCTAAAAATCTCACTTTCGCTCCATTATCCAGAATTCTGTACTGAATTGAATAATTTTTAATATCTGAAATTTTAGTTTTTGAGTGTAAGAAAGCACGTTGTTAATGGGAACTTATGAACTCATAAAAAGTAGGAGTTTAATTGAAAGGGCATTCCCTCCCCCCCCCCCCCCACACACACAAAAATGGCTGTAGAAGTCGGATCAATGAATTATTCAGTGCACGACATTTGAAGTGCTCGTATCGTACGTACGTTTTGATTCTAGAAAACTACTTTGAGCTATTTTACTTCATCGTATAACTCAATTACGCCAATAGCATATCAAAGAAGACGTAAACATTCTGAATCAGGTCCGGATTTCGACTCTTATTTCTACCACATTGGCCGCCGAGTGTTGTGTGAACATTCTTATGTCGACAAAATAGTTTTTTTTTATTTCAAATGCGAGTCAATGCAATTACCGATTTTGAAAAGTGGTGTTTCGCTTCGTATGGAAGGTCAAGATAGTTTCTTACCGGAAGTGAAATGGTACTGAGAGATGGACAGTTCGAAATATTTCATTCGCTCAAATCAAGCGCGGACAACGCAATCTCTCTGTTTTCTCACGGGCAGTATATAAAATAAATAATACAGTATCCCCTTAATATCGCGCGTCAATCTATCGTCGTTCGGCTATATCGTTCACTGTCTTTCAATGAATTTGAAGGCTGAACAGCAAAATGACCGCCAATACCAAACACTTTCCACTCGGATGGCGCATAAAATAAAAAATACGATATGCCCTCGTTACATCACGCTTAGATGTATCGTGTCTAGCTATGTCGCTCAATGTCCCCAATGTATGTGGTGTTGAAAAGCAGACGAGTCACCTTAAAAAACAGTTTTCTTGCTGGCGGCACACAAATAAAGAATTGTTACATACCGCGTTACATACCTCAACGATATATCGTTCTTTCGGCTATACCGAATGTCCCAAAAAGATGCGAAATTGCAATGAGATGTGACACCTTCACCACCAGCACATAACATAAATTATACAGTATCACATCGTTACATAGCGCAACGATATATTTCCCGTTCACCTGTGCCGCTCATCGTCCCCCAATTGATTTGAAGCAGACGAATCACCTTCAAATAACAGTTTTCTCTTGGAGGCACACAAAAGAAATAATGCAGTTACATACCTCGTTACATAGCTCAAAGATATATCGCTTGCTCGACTTGCCGCTTAATGTCCACCAATACACAAGACATTGAAATTAAGATGGGGCACCTTCACCAGTTTCCCCATGTGTAGCACATAATATAAATTATACAGTATCCCATCGTTACATAGCGCAACGATATATTGCTTGTTCACTAGTGCCGCTCATTGACTCCCAATCGATTTGAAGCAGACGAGTCACTTTCAAATTATAGTTTTCTCTTGGATTCACACAAAAGAAGTAATGCAGTTACATACCTCTTTACATAGTTCAACGATGTATCGTTTGTTTGACATGCCGCGTAATGTCCCCCAATACACAAGAAATGGAAAATCAGATGAGCCACCTGTACCACTTTTCCCATGGGCAGCACATTCTATAAATTTTACAGTATGCCATCGTTACATCGCGCAACGATATATCGCTTGTTCGTCAGTGTCGCACATTGCCCCCAAGTTGAACAGCAGGCGGATCTCATTAACCAAAGAGCTTTTTTATGAAATACATAATACAGTATCCCGATGTTACATTGTGAAAAGATAAATCGCTCGGTCGCTTATTTTTACTTCTCCCTCTTGAATTTCAAGTTCGCGAAATGCAGAGGAAATTTCAATCTGTTTCTTTAGAATTGGGAGTTCAAAGATCACCTGTTTCAACCTTTTCACTTGTTCCCTTCTGCCACAGTAAGGAATTTAGGAGGGGTAAGGTGATGGTAAGGTATTGGCTATTGACGACGGTCCGGGATCAATCCCGTAAGGAAATGACAACAACACATAATTTTGAACCACAGTATGATGACGAAATTTAGGAGGGGAGTCGTCGAGTGACGAGATTGATATTATCAACGGTCAGACCACGAAAGAAATGAAGGAAAATCTCAAGTGATCTACCGTTTGCACAAAAATATTCTACTCTATCGTGGATGGCGTGGTATCCCAGTTACTAGAATAGATAATTAGCAACCAGAGGTTTGCGAGTTCGAAACTCGATTCAGTCAAACGTTTTAAGCCACGGGAATCCTATTTGGTTATGCTGCGCCAGATATAAAACAGACAATATCAAGTAATGGACATTCACTCACACTGAAAGTTTTACTGACACAGAAAGGAGAAATATACATTCTGGGAGGAATCGAACTGCCCAGCCTACAAGTCGTAGGTTGTTAAAGCAGTGGGCATATCCCCTGAGCTACTGTAGTTCCTCCCGTTGGGCTGCTCCAGTGCTATATTAATTCCACCATCTACAACCATCTACCTACCCATACATTGGTGGTAGTTGAATGGCGTAAGGATCATATTTGGCCATGCTGCCCAGATACAATATCAATTAATAGACATACACACACAAGGAAAGTTTTAATGACACAGAAAAGAGAAATTCATCCAAGGAGGAATCGAACCTGCGTACCCTATAACTTGTAGGATGCTATCGCAGTGGCCATTTGCAACTGAGTCCCGCCCGTTCTGTTGCTCCAATGCAGTTCAATCACTTACCTACCCCATTACATTGTAGGTTATTTATTGGTTTTGGATTTTATTGCGCAAGGGCCATGTTTGACTAAGCTGCACTAAACATTAATCACAAACGAGGTAGGAAAAAATTAAAAATCAGAAGGGTAGCACAAGAATAGTGAACACAAGTGAGGACAGATCATACGGACCTCGGAGTTGCGATGCTCGTGCACATCTCAAGAAAATGTGTGACCCACCTAAGTGTGCCACTTCCAAAGAAGACATCGGGGTAGACAGCAAGATTATTTTACTTTTCTTGAAATGTTTATAGGAATTCACTTCCAAACAAAGTAAATTTACCAAATTCACTAGCAGAACCAAGCAATTAGCATAGGAAAAGTCACATCCCCCCACACGCATTGACCTGCGATATTCCCCGACCAAAACCCTTCCATCAAACTAAGTTCCTTCAAATCGTCATAATTCCTCAGATTTCCCTCAATTATGTGGTCAGCATTTCCCTCCCCTTTTTCCGCGCTGGATTCAGGGCGTTGCGTTTCATGACCGCCCTTGACACTGACCTCTCGCCAGCCGCTTTTTTCGGGTAATACATATGCCGATTCCGATGATCTTGTCACACTGATATGCCTCGATCACGACCTCCAGCATAATCATTCCAGATTCGAGATTGAAAATTTATCAACCCGCAATCTCCGATTCGCAGAAAGAACTGACTCGACCAGTAGTCCGGCTGGAAGCAGAGGTGGCTGAATTCGCTGGGCGTTGGCACGACGAAATTCAAGCCTCCCAAACGTTTGCATACTAAACTGTTTACGCTGTTTCTTTTTTCTTCCCAAGGAAAACTGCACCCGGTAATCGTTGGTACTCGATCCAGGCGGCAGCGATTTCCGAGCATGATCGTGCCATTAGCCACATTAGCTATTGTGTCTCAGCGCTTATGAGCTCTCTTGGTAGTTGATACTTTTTCGCATTATCCTATGGGATCTCTGGGGTATTACCCGGGATTGTACGTTTTGCGGGTTGAAGCGTTTTAACTGCTTTCTCATCGCTTCAACTGTAATCAAAGTACAAGAACAGAGCTGTTTGGGGAAACTTGGAAGCATATAGAGAGTAATTTTAATCAAACCCACGCGAAGGAATTTAGAATATTGTATTTTTATTATGCATTAATCAATATTGATAATGTTTGCAATCGTCAATAAAGGAGTTACAATGGCAGATGGTTTGGGTATTATAGTTCTACGGTCATTTTTTTGTTGCATGAGATCCAGATGGTCCTCGGAAACATTTGGTTTGGATTTTGTTGCTCTTTGATCATTTTTTGCAATACAAGATTGTTTCGAATTCCCCTCACAAACATTTGGTTTTGATTTCACTGTTTTGTGATCACTTTCTACAACACGAGGTTAGTTTAGGAAGGGACTCGTAAACATTTGGGTTTAGTTTTGTCGCTCTATGGCTCATTTTTTGCTGCACGAGATCCAGATGGTCCTCGGAAACATTTGGTTTTGATTTTGTTGCTCTTTGATCATTTTTTGCAATACAAGGTTGTTTTGAATTGCCCTCGCAGACATTTAGGTTTGATTTTATCGCTATGTGGTCACTTTTTACAGCACGGGGTCCGGATGGTCGTTTCAAACATTTGGTTTTGATTTCACTGTACTGTGATCACTTTCTACAACACGAGGTTAGTTTTGGATGGGACTCGTAAACATTTGGGTTTTGAGGCCCTTTTTTTGCAAAACAAGATCCGGATGACCGTCGAAAACATTTGATTTTGATTTTGTTGCTCGTTGTTCACTTTTGCAATACGAGGTCCGGATGACCGTCACAAACATTTGGGTCTGATTTTGTTGCTGTAAAGTCATTTTCTGAAACACGAGGTAATTTTGGATGGCCTTCGAAAACATTTGGGTTTCATTTTGTCACTCCATGGTCACTTTTGGCAGCAAAAAGTCCGGATGTCGGCTCTCAAAAACTATTAGGAGACATTCATTTTTGAGAATTATTAAACTAAGGCCCGACTCAATCGACTGCACAAATGTCCTTTTGTGACTAAATTTATACAACTTCAAGAGGTATATAAAGGATTTGTCATCGCGGATGCTTACGTTCTCAACAACTCCAATAGGGACAGAGCAGGGATGATTCAAGTCTAGTAAATATAAACATCCACAAATATTATTCCCCAAAACTGTTGGGAGACAGTTGATTTTTGAGAAATTATTAAATAAAGTCCTAATTCCATGCATTTACGGAAGTTCTTTTTACCTTTTTAAATTGACATTGCTTTTTAAAGGGGTATATACTCCTCAAAAAAAAACCGACTCACCCGATTGCAATTTCACAATTTACATCGCAGAACAAAACAGAAAGTAACAATCGATGGGAATTAATGTTTTCTACAAATATCAATACTTAAAATTTGTCTAAGGGGCCGTCTTCATATTAAATTGGGCGCTTGCTCCGATAATTTATAATACGAACAATCATCTTTTATCACAAATGTGGATTCTACACGCAATTTCAGGCGGAAATAAAATAAAAGTCCATCAATTTCATTGGATTTTTCACCGATTTGTAAGTGTTTGAAAATTAGATCTCCTAATGTTAAATTGGTGTTTCACGTTTTTTGTCACAGTATAGTTAATGTATATTATAGTTTTGCTAAAAACATTAATTTTTTTTTGGAAATTGTTTCTTCATCCCTTGTTAACCAAAAACCCAAACACAATCTATAAACATTTTAATTAAGAAACTAAATTTACTAGTTTTTATCAATTATAAATTAATATTCATAAAAATTATGAATATAAACATGAGCAAATTTTGATACCATGCGATTCAACTGTTACTTAAACATTGGAATTCCAATTACACGTGCATAATTAGTAGCGCAGTGGGACTGTTTACAAAATTCGATAATTATTACCGTTATTGAGGATTGTTCATAAAGTGAAAACAGAAATTTCTGCCAAAGGATCCTGGGATTCAATCAGAATGGATTCTGACTTTGTCACCATCTCAATGGACTCCATACCAAGGCACCTGCAACAGGTCATTGACTGCGACGGTCACTACACGTCTTTATTAATATCTATAATGGATTGAACTCCGAACATTTGCACGCTCCCCAATGGTTTTTATGGATTTTATCGGTAAATTTTACACCGTTTTACATTATTTTTGCATCAAATTCGCCTGAAATTGTGTGTAGAATCCAAATTTGTGATAAAAGATGGGGTTCGTATTGAAGTATCGGAGCAAGCACACAATTTAATATTTAAGACGGCCCCTTAGATAAATTTTAAGTATTGATATTTTTAGAAAACATTAATTTTTATCGATTCTTACCTTTTTCTTCTTTTATACTGTGATGTAAATTGTGCAATTGCGATCGTGTGAGTCGTGTTTTTTTTCTTGACGGCGGTACATAGAGTATCTGTCTAAAGTTATATAGAGGATGTGTAAAGATATATTGTCTAGGCGGATGATTACATTCACAGCATATTTAGTGTGGATGAGTAAGGTTGATTCAAAAGCAGTAGAAGTGAAAGCCTATAAATACTGTTCTCAAAAACTGTTGGGAGACTGTTGGTTTTGGAGAAATTATTAACTCTCCAAGGGGTTCACTCGCATAATTCCTACTGTCAAATGAGTTTTCCATGCATAACTTATAACTAGGGCAACTTTTTGGAACAAATGCAACTTTTTTTCACAAGTTCTACGCTTTATGTAAAGTACTAAAAACTAAATTCCTCCTACATGGGGTGTATTGTAAGTGAGTTATAACTACAACATAAATGCAACTTTCTGCATGATTGCAACTTTTTACAATTTAGCTTAAAATTAATTCATATGAAATTACTATTTCATTCTTTGCCCTCTGAATCAACCCTTCAATCACGTGTGTCTGATCTTGCGAACGCCGAAATATTGCGGATCAAACAAGAAGTTCACGGAAAGAAGGTATTCGTCCTAACAGAGGAAAGTGAAATAAATAGCAAGAAGTACTTTAACACATTGGTTGGCTCTCATAATTGTCCAGAGAAAACTTTCGTAATCGACTGTAGAGTTTGCGAGGTGAGTTTCGATCATCAATATGTTGTTTCTTTGTAGATGACGTTTTAAAATCTCTGAATGTTGAGCGAAAGGATTTTGCGCTTCTGCTATCCGATATAGCACAAGCACATTATATGACTCCTGCTGGAATCACACTCAAGGTGCTTTATCTGCGATTGCTCCAAGTTACTTGAGTGGTACACTTGTTTCACAACTGTAAAAAAAGTCCAATGCAACAATGTCAGGCAACATCAGTCTCTGTTGAGCGTAGTTTTTCTATGTTAAAGAAATTACTGACCAAGGATCGGCCATTCAACGACATCAACGTTCTTCTGTATTTAATAATGTACAAATAATATAAGTATTTTTACATTTTTTACTAATAATTAATTTTAGATTTTAGTGTATCAAAAATAATTGCAATTTTATTTTCATAAATGCAACTTTAGGGAATGATAAATGCAACTTTTCCCATTTTTTCTGCAACAAAAAAATTGCCCTACTTATAACCAATTTTTACCTTTTTGATCAATAGAATATTTTCAAAGGATTCTGTTTTAAAGAAATGAGCAACTGAATCTTTCCATAGGACTCTAATCTAAGGAAAGAGGTAGTAAATGTTTCCAAAAGATTATATTACAAGGAAAAGAAAATAGTATGAGGTCTTTCAAAATTATTATTTTCCAAAGAAAGGAACAATAGGATATTTCTAAACATTGGATTCCTTTCATTCCTTTCACATAATGGCGGGAAAAGTCCATAGATTCTTTCAACCAATAGAAGTAGTTATTTTATTATTAAAGGTATTGTGGAGTAAAACCAATACTACACAATAATGGGAAAACACGCGATGCTCTTAGGTTTAAACTAAGTCCCAATTCCATCGATTTCAGGAATTTTGTTTTGCCTCTTTAAATTGATATAGGTTATTTAGATACATAAACATGAAACCTTTCATTTAGGTGAAAAAAAGCACGATGTGCGTTTTTCTAAGGGTAGCACGGCAATAAAGACCAGTCATGTGATCAGTCAAGCTAATAACCTTAGCCTCAAATGCAACGCAACTTCACTCCAAGGAGTAAGTAGTGCGTATACGCATGGTTATATTTGTCAGCTCCTGTCGCAAAAGACAAGAAATAATTGCCCCGGAGTCCCATTTTCTTATTTATCGATCTGTATCCTAACAACATTGGTCTCTGAGTAGTCTGCTGTTTTGTTTATTTTTCAATCCGGCAACATAAGTTCAACAAAATTGTAATCAGCTAATGAAGAAATTCTCTAAATTTTTGATGCACCGTAAAATATTATCGCTGGAACCCTATTAAAATCTTTCCACTATTGTTATGGACATACGGTTACGAGTCTTTTGGTACAAAATTGTTGAATAAATATTCAAAGAAAATAGTATTTTTAGATCTACTTGTGCAAACAGTTTCATTTACAAATGCAAAGTGGAACAAAATAACTGAATACAATATTCAAAGAAAATCCATTTCAGATCTACTTGTGTAAACAGTTAAGTTGAGAGCAGATAACTTACATGTTTCACTACCTATAGTGTCTGCGTATATGTAATATTTATCCACATTTGAAGAAACTTTATCAAATTTGAGTATACAAAAAGTGAAATTGATTTCCAGATATATGGATAACACTGTGTAACTATTGTGTGCTATTCACGTAGAATTATCTTTTATTGGTTCTAAAATTAATTCTTTTTATTTTTAATTATGTTAGTTTTAAAAATTTTGCTAAATATTTTCAGATTACTATATTTTAGATGTTATGTTAGAAATTTCGATGACGTTGATACACAGAGAATGGTTTTAACAAATTTTCTTTATTTTAATGTATATGTGTCTATTGATCAAACACTGAAATAATTTATATTTAAATACTTTTTAGTTGCATTTAAATCGAACAATCTAATTGTTTTGGCTTCTCTCAACTTGAATTATAAAGTTAAAAAGAAGCACTAAAGTAACTTTCGCTGTTAAGTATGTATTGCTCAACCATCTGAACGTAGCGAGATTTCCGAGAAAAATGTGATATTACTTTTATACCACAACACACTTTTTACTAAATAATTACATCAATTGGTTGAAAGAATCCATAAATTGTTTAAAAAGAGAGATTCAATTGTCCCTTTCCTTAGATTAGAATCCTCTGTAAAAATTCACTGTACCTTAGATTATTCTTCGGAAATCCTATATTGCTCATTTCCTTAGAAGGAATCCGTTGGAAGATTCTATTGAACAAGGTCGAAATTAGTTAGAGAAGTCATGCATAGAAGACTGCATTTTCAAAGGTGGAATTATACATGTGAACCCTTCAGACGTTAAGTTTCAACAATAAAACCCTATTGATAACCAACCTTTTAATCCTCTCATTATTCAATAATAAAACCTTACTATAAAATTACAAAAGTTTACAATTTAATTAATTTTTTTCTACCATTGCTTAGATAACAGTGTTGGTCCCTGTTTCTCAATGTGTCCAACGACGCCAAGAAAGGCTTGATAAAAAAATGGTTGTTTATGTTATGTCTTCGAATTCTGTTTAGACATGCATTCCTACAAGAGAATAGTACACACACACACACACACACACACACACACACTTTTTAACAGCAAAAAAATTCCATAAACTCTTTGAATGAGTTCTAAACTAAAAAATGCTGTTTGAATTTTCTCTAAGTAAATACAATTTCCCATTACCATTTCCAAGAAGAGTCCAATCGACTCATATTTGGTGGATATCCACTTGCTTTATAAACAACCTGGTGGGCATGATCTGAGTTTCGCGATTTGTTTTTGAGAGTTTCGAGCAGATGCCGTTTTCAACCACTCTAACAGCATGAATTACCTGTGTTCACAAATCGTGGATTTCATAACATCATTAGAAACGAAATATGTAGGCATTTTTTGTTCCCTGCTCTTTCCTTTACAACTCAGTTTCTTCGGAATGTTTATACAAACTGAATCATGGGAGGAAATTAAGCACTAAGATTCTCGCTGTAATCTCAAATACTTATAACAAATTACGGACTCTAAAAATTAGACTTTGTAGCTTTTCGTTTAACTTTTTAAGTATTTGTTTTGGTTACATTTTTGTAGTTTTTTGTTCGGCTATTTCTTTTTCAATCAACTTTCTTCGGTGGGGTTTATGCAAATAGAATTATATGGGAAGTTAAATGCTAGAATATTTAAATTAACTATAATTACTTTTAAATTACTTTTAAAATTTAGCAATATCGTCATTTGGTAAATATTTAAATATTTATTTTCAGACATATTAACCCTCCAAGTCTGTCGACGAGATATTTCTTCGATCAAGATCTGACCACTTGTAAGAGTGGAGGGCCAGGCTCAGGTGTTGAACTCGTCATTTAAATGTGGTTCAAAATTACGAGGTGTCCTCGGATCTTTCCTTTCAAGAAGGATCCTGAACCGTCCCTATATCCCGTTTTATTGCTCCTGTGAGACGTTACTTAACTACCTATCTTCCTGACCAATTTTTATAGTGACGAGATATTTCGTCATAAAGAATGCTGATTGAATTCCGAATGATGAAGATATTGAAGTTTTTCAAGGCGAGGAGATCAACGTGAGGTCTGTTTCTATTCAGGACGAGGTATCTCGTCCATCAAGGTTGGGTCAGTTTTGCAATGACGATATAATCTGCCAAGCAGGTGATCTGTAGATGAAGGTGACAGTAATGTTTCTACGGCGGAACTTGTTTCCTATACGTATACTAGACGTGACGTCACAACGCTTGTTTTCTGTATACGATTTTGCCACACCGATATGGGCATTGCAAAGAATGAATTATGATTTGAGAAATGATAGCTGATTGGTCAACGCCCATTGGATCAAACGCCAAACGGCGTTTGACGGCGATAAATTGCCTTTTAAGATAACCCAGATTTGTAACATGTGGGAACATTTGGGTAGCGGTATAAAAATTTGTTTAGTATGTTAGTGAACATTAAAAATCTCTTTCGTAACAGGATGAGGTAGAGAAACAAAATTTTAATTTTAGCATATTTTCCATGTAGAGTGACCACTTTATTTAATAAAACCGCGTCATCATTTCTTAAAAATAGATCTTTTTATGGGAGGTATTTTCACTGTAAACAAACAAAAACCAAACGGGAAGTGACGATTTTACCTCTACTACCCAAATCCTATCGCATCATACATATTGCAGTTACCTTAAATTGTAGTTTATCAATGTTTTGTGGACTTCTAGCGCTTGATCTAATTGGTATTGACTAATCGACTATCATATATCAATTCATAATGCATTCATTGGGATTTTTAATTGGCAACGTTCTGATATCGTATTCGAAAAATAAACTGAGTGACGTCACCTTCGGAATACACATATAGGGATACGTTTCGCCACAGAAACACAACCACTCCTACATTTATATCATCAAAAAATGCCTCTTACACATTACACACACATTTTCTTTTTTAGATGATAACAGATGTAGTGAGCATGGGCATGTGCACATAATTTCGATATAGCTGTAAACCGCGAGGAGAGGTTTAGCAACCCACGTTTTGCTGTCTTTGTACTTCGTGTTTGATGTTTCTTGTACTTGTGAAATGAATGGTTTGTGCATAGTTTAAATATGCCTTTTATCTTTTTAATCTACCTGGAACTCAAGAACACATACAGTTGCTATCTCTTACAATCTTAGTTAGATCTCAGTTACACAGTTAATTTCTATCTATTATACTATTATTTTTATCTATTACATCATCAATTCTGTTGGGCATAGATGACTGTCAAAAAACAATAAACTACCGTTTTATCTTGCATAAAATTCAGAAAGGCTCATTAATCTGGACTTTAAATATTGTTTCCTCCATTTAATCATTTATATAAAATTATGAATATACAGTCATATTTTCATGACACTTTGTGAAAGGTATCTTGTTGCGTGTTTATTTATTTTCGTCATATTTATCATCCTAATATCGTTTTTCAGTAATTGAGAATTGTGTGACTAATAAAATATTCTTACACTAGATGGAGCCACGTATCAAATTTTTGAAATAAGGATTTCTTGGGAAAAGACGTTTTAAGTCAAGTATGGGATTGAAATTTTGATGTATTCTTAGAAACACTTAAATCAAGTAGAATTGCAGAACGTCGAACTCGGTGAACTAAAAATATAGCCATATATATGAAGCATAATTAGCCAATGAATCTATTAAACAAAACATTCTTAATAAATTGAAAGTGTGTTATTTTTTCTCAGGTGGTTCATTTCTTACAGAAAAAGATAGTTTATAAGGCACGTCACAAGTGAAACCACGTATATATGTATATCGTACTGTTCAAACTGCCGAAAATTTCTAGAATATCAACATTGAAGCGGGATTACCAGGAATATAAATGGAAATGTACTGCCATTGTAAAATTTAAGTGACGAATCAGTTATTAGATTTTTTTGTAATCCTTTATTCATCCTCAAAATAATAATATATGCGTCTTAAAAGTAGACATACAAAAACATAAACGAGACGCCACATTTTAAGTTTCTCTTCAGCAGAATAATCTTTAAATGTATCTAGGAAAATAGTTACGACAAAAATAAAAGCAAAAAACTTCAATTTTAAGTCAAGTTGTATGTGAAACCTTAATTGCAAATTATATAACCCTCCAAGTGGTTTCGACGAGATATCTCGTCCATCAAGATGTGACTAATTTTGCTAAAGACGACAACATATCTCCTCACCAAGATTTCGCCCATCTTTTTATGACGCATCAAGGTCTATTCTTCTAATGACGAGATATCTCGTCTGTCAAGATTTGGTCAATTCTGTTAATGACGAGATACCTCGTCAAGACAACCAATTAGAGAGTTAACCTTTTTGACTACGTCTATAGATATTGCTGGCGCGATTCTTATAATTTTCATGGTACAACTGCTGTATTGGTCGTAATCTAAATTCTTTCTTGACGCGATTCTTATTACTTTCAAGGTACAACTACTGTACCGACCGTAGTCTAAATTCTTTCTTGGCGCGATTCTTATAATTTTCAAATTACAATTGCTGTACTGGCTGTAGTCTAAATTCTATCTTGGTAATATTAAGGTACAACTGCTATATCGCCCCCCCCCCCTCGTCGTATATAGGTTTAAGTTCTTACCTTAATGAACTTAAGGGTTCGATAAGGTTTGCTATATAAGGTTTTTCTATCGTGCTCGAGTTTGATAATCTCTCTCTCTCTCTCTCACTGAAACAAATATAAATGGAATGTCTTAGGTGAAAATGATTAGTTCTCAGGGTGTGTAACTTTATTAAGTATTAATAAAATAATTCTTTTAAATACTGATACTCGAGATACCTCGTCAAGACAGCCACCAGGAGGGTTAAATTAGTTTTAAGTGTTGCGTGATGTATCGCTGAAACGATCACTGAGAAAGAAAAATATTTACCAGGAGAGTTTATTTTTAGAAAAGGAAGATACATCGACAAAAAAATAATTTATTTCAAGGAAGCTAACGAGTTTGGAGAAAGTGACACTGATTTACATTTTTCTAGTTTACAAATCATCTTGTGTCCCCCACAACTTATTAAAATTACTCACTTTTAAAACTCGTATATTAAGCACATCACCATCGTGAACTCTCGTTACTAAGATATTGTCGGTTTTCTTCATGAACATTAGATCGAGATATGGTGAGTTTTCTAATAACGGCGATATATCTCGTCCATTAAGATCTGATGAGTTTTGTTAATGATGATTAAGTTAATGTTCAGTGTTCCATGGTATGTATATATAAATAAATAAATAAATATATATATATATATATATATATATATATATATATATATATATATATATATATATATATATATATATATATATATATATATATATATATATATATATGGCCAAAACGATCACACCACTGAGAAAGAGAAATATTTGCCAGGAGAGTTTATTTTTGTAAAAGGAAGATCCATCGACAAAAAATTAATTTATTTCAAGGAAGCTAACGAGCTTGGAGAAAGTGACACTGATTTACGTTTTTCTAGTTTTCAAATCACCTCGTCACGCCTTATTAAAATTACTCACTTTTAAAGCTCCAATATTAAGTACATCACCACCGGGAACTCTGACCCCTTTAAGAAGGTCTTTTACAATGTCAGCGCATTCGTGAATGGAGAAGAAAGCCCACAAAAAGTAACTAATTATACAATTCATCATTCCAGGCCAAACAGCATCGAAGCCGCTCGGTAATAGTAGGTTATGATCCAAGAGAAATAAGTTCCAAGCCTCCCCAATTGGCGGAAGTATAGAAGGAAATCGCATTTCGAGTGATGCAAATTTTCGAAGCCAGTTCAACTCATCACGTCGGCTTTGGCTTGATCAGATGAGACAGATGAAGGATGCATTCTTTTACCTCTGACCCAACTGCCACCGGTGAATGTTCCAAATTAGAGCAACGTGTTTTGTATCTAATTTATAATGACATCAAGCCAAGCCAGTTACATGCTTGTCGGCTGTGACTTATCGCCGCGTGCAAAGTTCTCGCCCGTTCGTGCTTGGGACACGTCCAGATTCGATTGCCGCGTTAGAACTTTGAGGAGTGAATGTTATCTTTCATTTCCAGCCACCGCCAGAGGTGGATTGTTGACTGTGGTCATGATCTGTCAGGGATGCTCTTCCTGACAACAAGCATTGCCGGTGGTATCCGAACGGTTTGACATGGGGAAATCGTGAGATCAAGCTATCTGCGTGTCATCGACAGCATGGAAAGACGGATGGCCCAAAGGATACTGGTTGGAATGGCCGTGGTATTAGTCTCCAGGGCTCAGTTATTCTCTGGGTATGATTCCAAGATCTTATCTGCCGCAAATTTTGAAAAGTTTTCTGTCCAATGTCATCGTGAAGAAGAAATTTATCGTTCCGAGGTTGAAGTTCGTCGTAAGGTGAGGGAGGAACAACTTGGGTCGTGCCGTTCTGAGGACAGCAAAATGGGTGGCCTAGCAGTCAACGGATGACCTTCGCTGCATGGAGAAAGAGACACCATTTCACTTTACCCGGAAAAAATAAAAAGGCAACTCATCTGAGAAATTTGTATTTTTTAAATTTTTTTTAATTCGTCGCTCAAATGAATGTTAATGGATTCAGCAGACTCCTACACATCATTTCCTTACTCCTGCTATTTAAATTCTAGAGGGAAAATTGGGTACTTTTCTTAAATAGTGAATATTTATTCTGCTGTGAGGTTGTCTTTGAAGTTACCGGTCCGCATTGCGAAAGTACACGAAATCTTAGAGGTCTTGAAGAAAAGAAAATACAGCATATTTCCAGAAACGAATATGGTGTGAAAGTTTTCTCTAAATGGTGGCCTGAATAATAGTTTATTTGTTTCATATTTTTCAATATTTGCCAGTTACACTTTCGATATGTGCAATGTAAAAGATAATGACAGCATAGTAGTTTGAATTAAAATTCCGAAACTTGAAATTTTCACTCTAAGAAGAGAAATAACTCATTTCTGATTAGAAATAAGAAATGCATGTGGTATAAATGTCTTAGTTAATAAATACCGGGATCAACACTAATACCCAACAACCAGCTTACCTACACAACATTTCTTTGCAACAATAAAGGCTCATAAATATTTTTTGCGTTCTGCAAGTAGAAAATGTACAAAGCATCTTGCTTTTCATTTAAGGACAGAAGATAAATTTTAAGAGGTTGGGTTTTATGAACGCGATAGACGTATTTGTCCAAGTTGCGCCAAACACAAGGTAGGCAACGGAAGTAAATTCACATACACACACAGAAAGTACTACTGATGCAGAAAAGAGAAAAATATACCCATGGTAAGTTACAGGAATCGAATTTGCACCTAGTATAATTCGCAGGTTGCTTGTGCGGAGAGCAAACTCACTGTGCGACAGACGGGATCTTCCAGCATGATATAAAACACTAAGATTTATCTTAGAATGAAAAGTTGCTTTGTCTAACAACCAGAGTAATCTTTAATCATCTAGAAGGGCGGATAAATGGAATGGATGTGTTGTGAAGTTTGATTCCGGTACTGTTTAATTTGTATTCGACGTTAACGGAATTTGATGTAATGTGATTCTTTAACTGGAACTTTAGAGGAATCTCTGTCGATTCAGAACAGTGTTCAACGGTCGGTCTTCATATATACAATATGGACAAAAGTATTTGGACACTGCGGAAATTCGGAGGAAGATCCATCTTAGTGTGGGGTTGTTTTTCCTGGTTAAGTCTCGGCCCATTGCTTTATGTACCTGGTACCATGAACGCTGACGTGTACCTCGACGTTTTGGATAGTTCAGCCTTGCCTATATACTATGGCAATACTACGGCGATGATGGTTGTTTCTTCCAACAGGATCGAGCTCCATGTCATACTGCAAAATGTGTTCTGGACTGGTTTCCTGAAAATGAGGTAAATTTGCTCGACTGGACTGCTCAGAGCCCTGATTTCAATCCGATCGTGCATTTGTGGGACGAACTGGAGCGACAAGTACGACACCGTCACGCACCCCCATCTTCACAACAATCTATCCTCACACCCTTACAAGAGGTATGGCGAGTTATTCCTGCCCAGACTTACAGAGAACTTGTGGAAAGTATGCCTCGACGTGTTGCAGCTGTAATACAAGCAAAAGGAGGGCCCCTCTACTCGTTACTAAATACAATAATAAAACACTTTTACTGAAAAACATTTAGTGTCCAAATCCTTTTGTCCATACAGTTTATATTTAGTTTCCACTTGATCGTTAATTCGAATGTTCGTGCGTGATCTCTATCCCTTATATGTTAAATTAAAGAGTAAGTTCCTTTGCAAATGAGTTTTGAATTCACGAAAACATAACAGGATGTGCATAAAATGAATGTTCATTACGACCGCAAAATATTCAAATTAAAGAAGCGCGTAATTTTGAATAAAATTCAAGAACCATCTTTAATGGCAAGAAGCAAAATTACTCAGGAATGCGCCACTTGCAAAAAAAAAAAAGCGTGTTCAAAACGATACAAATCAGAACCTATGAAAATCACCGCTATTGTTTAAGGGATGGGAACACATTCGCATGCCAGTAGCAAATGAAGAAAACGAAAAACCCAACCTCCCAAATAGCGGTGTATAGAGTTCATTATACTGTTCCCGTCGACGTAAACAAGATATACGAATAAAATGCAAAACATCCAGAGTCTGTGATTTTGCGGAAGCACACTGATATGCTCCCCCGTGCTGGTATTATTCCACCGAAATTGATGGTGAGCAATTAGAACTGGTTCAATCTCTATGGTGTCACGACTGAACCAGCTACGCAGACAAACGCCAGCTTTGTGTGTGGCGTCTGCCCGGAATAATCGATTAAAGACTCCCGAACTTCGCTTTGCTCGGGATCCGTAATTTTCTCGCAATTGTGATGTCAATCATCCCTGATGATCTTGTATCTGTTTGCATTCACGACCATCTGGTTGGGATTCCGCTGTTTGCCCAGTCAAAGGATGGAGTAGAGCAGAAAAAAAAACAGCACTCACAAAAGACCTTTGTATCATGAAATTCCAGCATGTTATTGCATGGTTGTTAGGAACACATAATTTAATTTCCATCCTTGATAAGTGCTTAATTTGAATTTATCGACCGCGGGCCTCCTTTTCACCTAGGCTCACATTATTCATTATAAATCAAAGACTACTGTTTATTTCTCGGCTAAATTTTGTTGGTTGAGAAATTGATTAACTCGCTTATAATGGGATTATTGCTTTTGAGCGTGTTCTCCATATCGGCCTGCTCGTTTATAATTCATTCAATTGTAATGATAATACGTATTTATTTACACTTTGTGGTAAGTTGTCTAAAAATGTTATTCGTATCGTTAATTTAAAATTGAAATCCCAGAGAAACTAAGCGTCAGAAATTTGCCGGTGCCTCAGTATGAACGGTATTGTTTAGTTGAAAGAATTATTGAACTTGAGTTTTTGGTCTGGCTGAGATATTTTTGAGCTTTAAATACGAAATCAAGACTCTGGATCTAGTAACAAAGAACCGAGATAGGCCGAAAATTGAAAAATTTGTTTAATGGGTCCCAGTAATGAGAAGCTTTGAAGACGTTGATTCCGATTTCTACAATAACAATGGCTATAAGATGAATGATTTATGTAATTGCATATGCTCACCTTTCTGCTTTTCATCAGCATTACAGTTAGAATACATGTTTTTTTGATAGTTCAGAATAGATTTTCATGATTTTCATTTGAATCTAGTACCATTCACAATAACAGTACCATATTAGGACCTTAAAAGTGTTTATGATAAATTTATTTTCCTGCTTGCATTGAAAACACGTTTTGCTTTCCTTATACCTGATTTTCAGTGTAAACAAACATATCAGACAAAAGACAGAGATTTTGCTTTCTGTTACTTTATGCTTATATGCTCTCACATGATGTGCATATGGAGGCTAACATAAAATGTGCCTCATCGCCGTTTTAGCAACGTTTGGTGTTTAATCCAATTGAATTTGACCAATTGACTATCATATATAAATTTGGAATTCATTCTTTGGAATGTCGTTTGGCGACTGCTGACGTCACACCAGGAATGTATACAGGAAGCACGTCAGCCCTAACAACACTAGCTCCACCTACATTTATCTTGACCTCAATGCTTGGCATTATTCTAAATAAAAATGTACGTCATTTAGTTTATATTCTATTATTTCCTGTATTATTATTATATATTTCGGTTCTCCATGACAACCCCGTATTAAGAACCTTCAAATCTTTAGTTATCATTAAAAACCCCTTGTATCCCCTTTAGTCCGTATTATTAAAAAACCCTTGTATCCTTTTTAGTCCATATTATTAAAAACCATTAATTAACCCTCTAAGGGGCCCACACTCATAATTCCATCTTGCAACACGCATGATTCTACCTTGCTTAATGCACATGTTGTCTTCCTTGTATGACTTCTAACCAATTTTGACCTCCTTGACCAGTAGAAACCTTACAATTATATTCTAAGGAAATGAGCAACATAATTTTTATAAGGATTTAATATTGTGGGAATAAGGTATAGAAGCTAATGAACGAACCAATGTAATCTTTCTAAATTATTCTATTCTTAGGACGTACCAATAGAATATTTCTAAATTATTATATTCTAAGGGCCGTACCAATATAATCATGTCATAGAATCCTTTGGAAAGATTCCAGTACTCAGTTTCTTAGAATAGAATCCATTCTGTTTTACCTTTCCTTATAGTATAATACTTTAACAACAGCCTATTGGCAAAAAGGTTGAATTTGATTAGAAGTCATGCAAGGAAGACTGTAAGTTGCAAGGTGGAATTATACATGTGAACCCCTCAGAAGGTTAATGTACGGGTTAAAGCTGACCTCATATAATGCAAATAACGCTTAAATCAAAACATAGAACATAGTATCAGTCGAAGGAAAACCTTAATCAAATTCACTCTTCTCCTTCGTTAAAGAAGCTACCTTAATCGCATACTCACGAAAACAACATGTATTGCATGAACAAAAACAAAAAATACTCTACATTATGAGCTTAGTTAGACCTAATGCACTTTCGGTAGTTTCCGAGCTGTCTTCCGAGTTTTCTGTTGTTATAAACAGCCCAGTAACTCGGCTATCGGCATCAAATCCTTTTTTAATGGACATGATCAAGGCAAGCCCATGTTTGTAATGAGCTGTCGTAAACAATGTGAAGATCACTTTACCAGGCTACCCCACGTACCGAAAAGGTTGAGAAACCGAAGGAGCGGTGCTTGCGCAGGTGTTTCTGTGGCTCGCTGGTGATCTCATTCTGCCTTTGGGAAGTTGCATCTATTCAACGAATAACTATTATAGCACAGAGAAATTGGGATAGATAAGCACTTATGTTTTTATTACGAAAGAGAAAACGTTGGGTGGGCCGAGAGGAAGAAACTTAGAAACCGCTGGTACTTAGTCTATCAACACTCGGAATATAATTAATGAATATAACATGCGGTTACCCTTCAATATATAGCGCGGGAACAAGAAAAACAACGCGGTATATCGAAGATCGAGAAAAGCTTACTTATTAGAAATAAAGGCAATTATACTCATAATTAATACAATCTTATTAATTACACGTCTTTAAGAAATAATGTAAAATTGCCAAGCACAAAATCGATTCAGAGAACATCTTAATAAAAAACTATATACAGTAGAATGTTTTGAAAATAAACACTACTCGATTCTAGAACATCGAACATAAAACTAAATACAGGATAATGGTTTTGGGAAAAACTATCACTTTCGTCCCTGCTATCGAGACACCCACATCTTACAAATTTGAGTTTCTTGGGGAGCAAAAAAAAAAAAAAACGCGGTATACCGAAGGTCGAGCAAAATTTTCTTAATAGAAATAAAAAGGCATAAATTTCACTTTTAACTGCGCGTATTTAAAGTATATTGTAAAAATACACGTTAAACACAAAATCGATTCTAGAGCATCTTACATAAAACTAAATACAGGAGAATGTTTATGTAAAACAATCCTCATTCACGCTTTTAAGACCCATAGGTATTTGAATGTATCACGCTTCTTGTTGGTTGAAGAACAAGAAAAAACTCGATGTACCGATAGTAAAAAACTTATACATTAGAATTAAAAAGGCCCAAGTTTTATTTTTAATTAAATGTCCTTAAAGATACTTCAAAACTTGCATTTAAACATAAAATCGATTCTAGAACATATTAATATAAAACTAAATACTAAACTAAACTAATAATAAACTAAATAATACGCTCTTTTTGAGAAACAAGAAGAAAAACGCGATATATCTACAGTCCAACAAAACTTGCTTATTAGAAATAAAAGGCACATATTTTACTTTTAATTACATGTCCTTAAAAAATACTGTAAAAAACTGACATATAAACATAAAATATATTCTAAAACATATTAATACAAAATTGAATAGAGTAGAATATGGTTTTGAAAGTTCAAAGAGAGAATTCTTACAGGCTTTTGGCGCACCCAAGCCTTTTGTACCATTTCAGTTTTAGACAACTGCTTGTAACAAGTGACTTATGAACTCCAATTTCTAAAGAAACAAATTGAGATTTCCTTTCTATTCATAAAATGGAAATTCATAGTGAAAGAAGCTAAAAAGAGAGATATAGTCAAGTGAACGATTTATCGAACGCGATGTAAAGAGTGGTTATAGTACTATCAGTAGTTCCCCGAAGCTGTGGCCTAGCTGCAGATATTAGGCAAAAGCTGTTTCTAATTTTTAATGCTCATGGGAGAAAATATAAAGTTGGGTTTTAAGGCGCAAGGCTATGTCGGATAAACAACACGAAAACAAAAGAGAGTTAAGCATTTCATCAAAAATGGGAAAACATCATATATAAGTAGTAATATCAACATTAATACAGCATTTATGCAGCTACATTTCTCTCAACCTGTTTTTAACTACCATCTGCTGTATTAATATCGTTTTATTGACAGTTCGTGCAGTTTTTAGATAAAGTATCCAACTCCATCAAAAATTTTTAGATATTAAATGTGATGATCTTTTTAAATTGTTGAACCTGATCAAATCATACCTCTTAAAGAAAAAAATTACAGAACAAAGCACAGATTATGTATGATTTGTTTCTCTTAACGCTCTATATACTCTTAGCAAACTATAAATAAAAGTTGCTTACCTCACTACAAATGAAACACATAAACACATTATTGGGACTCATTTAACTACATTATGATTTGTTTCTCTAAATGCTCGATTTACTCTATGCAAACTCTAAATAAAAATTGCTTATCTCGCTACAAATAAAACGCATAAACATATTATTGGGAATCATTTAACTATGTCAGGATTTGTTTCTCTGCATAAACTCTAAAGAAAGCGTGCTTATCTTGGTACAAATGAAACGCATTAACACATTGTTGGAGGTAATCTTTTAAATTATGTAATGCACTAAATTATTCCCAATTTAAAATAACGTTTCATAATATAAGTACATATTTTATATAATGATGACGGTAGAGCCCACGAATTAAAAGGAAAGATAACTTACTTAAATTACATGCTAACATTTATATTGTTATAGTTTGTAATTTTATTACATTCCGGTTTGAATGAGTGCTTTTTATTGAAAATGAAAGAGCATCGCTGAATTTTTCTCAAACCACGATCAAATAGCTGCGTCCCATGATTGTCTAGAGTTTTCCGTGACTTGGTGAGATGTCAGTTTCCCCATTGCAAACTGCGCACAGTAGGAGGTTGTCAATTTGATTCTCAAATGTAACCTGTGTGTCTCAACCTTTGACCTTAAACTGTGATTTAATCTCTAAAACAAAAACTGAAGCGAATATTTCGATACACTATATTCAGTGCAGAAAGAAATACACTGACTTGAGTCTCAGTTACATGGTAACAATTGTATAAAATCTATTTTGGAGGATTTAGTGTTATCTAAGATCGTGGATAGACTGATTCGTGAGATCAGATTAAATTGATTCTCAAAGTAAGTTCTGTGAAAACAAGTGCATAAAATCCATTTTTCCAGATTTTACCTAACATCAGGGATAGATTGGTTCTTGAGGTTTTTTAGGTCAGATTGAATTTATTTTCAAAATTCTACGATCATATTTGTGTACCGCATCTATTTTGTCAGACTTAGTGGTACCTAAGATCAGGAATAGACCGGTTCGTGCGATCAGGTTAAATTGATACCCAAAATTCTACGACAATACTTGTACATAATATATTTTGTCGGACTTAGTGGTACCTAAGGACAGTAATAGACTGACTCGGGAGATCAGGTTGAATTGATACCCAAAGATCCATGTAAGTTAATTGTACAAAATCCATTTTTCCGTACTGAGTAGTATCTAAGATCAGGGATTGACTGGTTCATGAGCGGGTTGAATTGATTCTTAAAGTTTTATGACAATACTTGTACAGAATCCATTTAGCCGATATTATTACTTAAGATGAGGGATAAATAGGCTCGTGAGATAGAATTAAACTGATAATCAAAGTTCTGTAACAATAATTGTTTGAAAATCAATTTTTCCGGACTTACTGGTATTTTGTCGGATTTAGTGGTACCTAAGGACAGTAATAGACTGGCTTGGGAGATCAGGTTGAATTGATACCCAAAGTTCCATGTAAGTTAATTGTACAAAATCCATTTTTCCGTACTGAGTAGTATCTAAGATCAGGGATTGACTGGTTCATGAGCTGGTTGAATTGATTCTTAAAGTTTTATGACAATACTTGTACAGAATCCATTTAGCCGATGATATTACTTAAGATGAGGGATAAACTGATAATCCCTCATCTTAAGACTGGCTCGTGAGATAGAGTTAAACTGATAATCAAAGTTCTGTAACAATAAGTGTTTCAAAATCAATTTTACCGGACTTACTGGTATCTAAGATGAGAGGTAAAAAAAGCTCTTGAGATCGGATTGAATCAGACATTTACTCAAAAAATTTAAAATTTAAGTTTCTTGTGACAAATTTTTCACTTTTTATATTACAGATGTAAAATTTACTAACAAAAGTATTACCAAATTAAGGTATAGGGAGAACGATAAATAACCTTAAATGATTCTTAAGTAGGGAAAACAATTTACAATTATTTTACACTTTGATCGGACCATCTTTAACTGCGTGTGTGTGTTTGAATCGCATTATCAATTACTTTGATTAATATCGTGCAAATAAGATTGGAAAATAGTACACAGCAAGTCTTGTTCTGTATTTTCATGATTAATACTTTTAGACTTTATTTACTTATTATTTATATTTTTTTCCAGTTGTGTTCATTGCAATTACTTTATCTAAATAGAGGGGATTCGAGTAACATAATTATAAGCTATTTTTCAAATTTTTCAGGCTAGTAATATTAAAGTTCTAAAATAATTCCAAAATTATAATGGTTTATCCACTATTCAAAGGCCATGTTATCTTAACCTTTCAAGTATAAAGCATTCTTTCAAACAATCATAAATTCTTTTTATTCCCTTGAATATTTTGTTTTTAATTTTTTTATTACGAGCCATTTCTGTGGATTATCACTATGTTTACTATTATTCTGTGGTTTATCACTATATGAGCCCTCCAATCATTGTTTAAAAATTTAGGAAGCTATCCTGTCCCTCCTAAAATACAGGCTTCTTGGAAATTTTCCAATGTGTCTGTCTGTCACTAGCATAAAGTGTTCAAAAAGATCTGAAGGAAGTGTACTTACAACTTTTGTCAAAAGGCCCTTGCATACACAAATGGAAGGATGGAAATCGAAGTAACCTTTTGCCATGAGCAATTTCAGACTTCTCCCCTTGTGACGTATGCTTCTTTTCCAGTCCTTCGCTGTTTCCCTGCCACTGATAAACTGGAACTCATTCGGCGTCACCCAGATGTTCTGAAATAGGATGGAAGCACCCTTCGATCCCTGGCATAGTCTTGACAGAAACATCCACGCGATGTTAGCACCACATTCAACTTCGAGCACCAATTCCCCGTCGTAAACGAATGGCTGGAACTGGGCTTCATGCAGAGTGAATTGGTCACTCTCTGTGGTCACCATTTTCCCGCAGTCACTGCAAAACTTCTTTGAGCAGGAACTCATGTCATCAAGCTAGAACCAGGAAGACAACATCTCTCTACTAAAAGCTGTTCCAAATATTTAAAATCCCAATAGTTTCGAGGTTTGCTCCTATCAGACATTTATCTCCAATGAAAGCTTCTGAGTTTGCTCTGATCTGTCACATCTATCCACAAAAAGCTTCATAGATTGACACATCAGTCATTTCTCACCACATCAATCTTCAAGGGTTGGCATATCACTCACTTCTCTCAACAAAAAGATTAAGGGTTTGCTCGTATCAGCCACTTCTCTTATTGAAAAGTTTCAAGGTTTGACACATCAGTCGATTCTCTCCACACAAATCTTCAGGGTTTAACACATGATTTAATTGTTTCCACAAAAAGATTAAGGGTTTGACACATTAGTTACTTTCTTCCAGAAAAAGCTTCAAGGTTCGACACATCGGTCGATTCTCTCCACCAAAAGCTCAAGTTCTCAAAGCATTTACAATTCAAATTGCTTCAGGGTTTGCTGATCAGCTACGAACACCAGAATTTGTTGACGTAGTGTGAGAAAGACGGAATTAGAGAACACGAAGCACTGTAGTCCACCGGTTCCAGTCCATTCAAATTCCAACTCAAATGTCACGCCAATGTCCGCGAAAGCGGTACACTCGGTTAAAGATCGGTTCTTGGAAGATCAATCCACTAAACACAACTGCATGGACGTCGGTGATATTTGAAATGGAAAAGCAAATAAAAAATCGTCATGTTCTTCGTCACTGGGAAATAACAGACCTAGAGCCTGATTCCGATTAGTTTGCGAGACAGGGGTCAGTAGAGGAAGCCTTACGTCCTCTTCCGGCCTCCCTATTTCCGTCGTTAGACGACGGTTCCGCAGATCCCGTACTTAGGATTGCTGAAGACCGATAGCTCCTTATCTCTGCACAAAACGTTACTTCTGATTTCCGTTTCGAACAACGGAAAACGCAGTATCTACGGATTTGCCACTGGGCTTTCGAGTTGTTGTTTACGTTTTCGATTCAACATATCAATGCTCATGCGAGATTCCATCTGATATGGGTTTTTGTTGGTCGAAAACACACAGCAGTCTCCTTATATCCCTCCTCCTCGATATATCGTTGATTTTAAAGTATCATCCGATGAATTTCAAGTCTGAGAACTTGGGAAGAATTCACAATCTTCACAATTTATATCTTTAGAACTAGGGCTGGGTTGAGTTTGTTTATGGGGCGTTCCACAGGCCAATCTGCGTCACAGTATCAAGTAACAGTAAAGGTAGTTAATAAACGTCACACTGGAGCAACTCAACGGGCTATTGATGACAGTTTGGGTCAATCCCGATGGGAAAGATTCGATGACAACACCACGCAATTTGAACCGCGAATGACGAGGTCAACATATGAACTGGCGCTCCACTCTAAAAATTTCCACATCTAGTCAACGTGACGATATCTGAGGTCACCACAGACTTAGCGTGCACCAGCTCCACGTGTAGACGACGGTCTTTGGTAGGACAGTTTCAAACTCGCAACTCTCCGATTCATAATCCGTTACTCTTCTAACCGGACTACCACGGCCAATCACATACACTACCCTACAATAATGGACCGGACAGCAAGATGTGATGGTATAAGGGAAATAATACATGCTTTAATGGGGGGATGGTCCCCCACGTGCTGCAATTACACTAGCAACCCTTCTGGGCATACTTTCAACAAGGTTTTGATACACAGCTATGGGTATTTCTGTCCATTTCTGCCGCAAGAATGTCGCCAGCTCAGCTGTAGATTTCGGACGTGGTTCCCTGGTCCGTAAGCGTCGCTCTAATTCGTCCCACAAATGTTCTATGGGGTTTAGGTCGGGACTCTGAACAGGCCAGGGGAGACGTTTTCTATCCATATCTTGATACCACAGCTTGACAGAGGCTACAACATGACACGGAGCGTTGTCGTCCTGGAAGTAACATTCGTCCATTCCATAAAATTGCCATAGCGTAGGAAGAACCTGATTGTCCAAAATGTTCATGTAGGCATCGGCGTTCAATTGACCAGGAACAACATGCAAAGGTCTTAGTACATACCACGAAACCCCCCCCCCAAACAAGTAGTCGGATTTGTTCATTTAAACTTAAAATTTGGCAAACATGTTGTTAAGACCCTAAAGAATAAAATTACATAAAAATACAAAATACATTTTTTTAGTGAATAGAAAGAATACCCCTCCTTAAGGACTTTTTGTTTGGGTCTTTGTTCTACACTTTACAAGGATCACGGTAGCCCGGTCGGAAGAGTAACGGATTAGCAACCTTAGGCCAGCTCATGTGTTGCCTCGTCATCTGATCATGTTACAAAACTACGTGGTGTTCTCCTAGGATCTTTCCCTTCGTGATTGATTCCGGACCGTCGCCAATAGCTCGTTGTGTTGATCTAGTGTGACGTTAGTTAAAATACCTACCTAAATGACATCTGTGTAGCAAACGTCAGTGATCAATCGGTAAGGAAATGCAAAAATAATTTCCCCCTGAATTTGAAGATTAAGGCAGAGTTCCCGTTCTCAAATCTATTAATACTGAATACTACTTCTTCGCAAGTTCGCATTGTTGTAACCTGAGTGACGGGATTTTTTTTAAGTAACGTAAGTTTAAAAAACTAGTTTTTAAAGGATAATAGTGACGCAACAAATATAAGTTTTTGGTGATCTGAATAAGATATGTCAATGCTTACACATTAATTTGAAGTTGTCGGCCTGAGAAAACTGCAAGAAGATTTCATTAGTCCGGTGACTGATAACTATTTTAAATGTGATCCCTGACGTTTATCAACATGCTACACCGTATACATATAAATCTATTAATACCCTTTATGAATGTGCCCTAAGTTTTCTTTAATGTACGATTTTTTTTTAATGGAGTAAATTTGTTGGGACCGGGCCCATTTCTTATAAAAAAAGAATTTACCCGGCGGTCTCACAAAAGTTGTGGACCTATGATATAGGTAGATTGTTAAAAGAAAAAGGAAGGTTGATTTGGAAAAATTTGCGTCGTACAAGGGAAAATATTCAGAAAAATTAGGCGTCAAAAATGACAGCTTGGTATAAGAACTCAGTCGTCAAAACGAATTTTAAATGTGCAAAATATGACTAAGGACAGCTAATTTTGAACTCCGTGTACAGATGATTGAAGAATGGATACGATAAAAAGTACTCGTGAATTTCGTCCATTCAAAGGGTCTATGTTTTCTTCTAAAAATATGCTCTTCTAACAAAAAAAAGTACAGATTTGTTGGATGGGAATAATTCTTGAAGTATTTTGCATGCACAATCACCTCACCCTATCACTCGTAGCTTATAAAAAATATTTTTTAAATCTTGAATTTTGAACCATTCTTCAAGTATATATCCTGTTCAAAGGCATGATATGAAAAAAACTTTATTATTTAATTTAACTTACTGAGGATTCCACGTATAATTCCACTTTGAAACCTCCAGTCTTCACTGCTTGACTTCTAGCTAGTTTTGACTTGTTTGATCAAGATAATTCCTCCAAAGGATTCTTTTCAAGAAATGAGCAATGAAATATTTCCAAAGGATTCTATTCAGAGGAAATAAGCAATGAAATGTTTCCAAAGGATTCTATTCGAAGGAAAGAACCTATGGAAAATTTTCAACAATTATGTTTTTCCTTAGAAAAAGATTTTTTTTCCTTAGAAAAAAAGATTCTATTTTTCCTTTAAAAAAATAATTCTATTTTTCCTTAGAAAAATATTCTATTTTTCCTTAGAAAAATGTTCTATTTTTTATTAGAAAAATATTCTATTTTTCCTTTAAAAAATATATATTCTATTTTTCCTTAGAAAAAGATTCTATTTTTCCTTAGAAAAAGATTCTATTTTTCCTTAGAAAAATATTCTATTTTTCTTAGAAAAAGATTCTATTTTTCCTTAGAAAAAGATTCTATTTTTCCTTAGAAAAGATTATATTTTCCGTAGAAAAAGGATCTATTTTTCCTTAGAAAAATATTGTACTTTTCCTTAGAAAAATATTCTATTCTTCCTTAGAAAAAGTTTCTATTTTCCTTAGAAAAAGGTTCTATATTCTAAGGAAATAATTCATGGAATGTGTGTCAAAGGTTGAAAGAATCCATACATTCTTTCATCCAAAAACGTAGCTATTTAGTTATTGTGTGTTCTGAGGTAACAGTAATAATACACTGCTTGAAAATCTGAAGACTATTTGCGGGTTAAAAAACAAATTTGTGTTGGGGAATCAAATTGCGGGTATTTGCCTTTTTACAGCTAGTTTCTCAGCTCATATAACCGCAATGATAACGGTCAGGGGGGAAAATGCGAAATGTCTACTATCGATGCTGAGATATAATCGACCAGCCTAGGAAAGTATTTACAATTGACACTGACACAGCAATATTTAAATAATAGGATTCAAGCGGAGTGAGAAAAAGGAAATGAAAGTCCAAACTAGGCCTCCACTTGTGATTTCTAGTCGCGGTGACAAAAAAATTGCTGCTACAGAAAATCAACAAGGTGCACACACTGCGATAGATAAATCGTTGTATTCGAACAATTTTCCAATGGATGTCATTGAAACTTCTTGTTCGATCACTATGTGCGCGAGAAGTAAATGGAGGAAGCATAGCTGTTGGGCGCATCCAATAACAAGTCAAAGATTGAAAGGGCGGTTTTACAAGTTATTTGAAGATTTATGTGAGCACCCTGCAAAGTTTTTCCAGTATTACCGAACGGTAACAAGTAGTTTTGACGATTTGTTGGGGAATAATTGGCCCATCAATAGCAATTTCTTTAAATTCTTCTTCCCCTTCCATCCTCCTTTTCAATTTCTTTAATAAGTTACTCAGAATCAACTACTGTTAATATTCATCCATCATCACTTCCGGTAGATTCATTGTCAGTCATTTCAAACAAGTATGTTCGCAAGGTTTAAGACAGAGACCAGAAAAAGACTGCTTCAGAACTGCAGCTAAACTATCGTAAGTAGGTGCATGTTCATGCCTGTCAGTGTTATTCATTGGAGTAGGGTGACAGTCGCGTTGCAGCGAAAATAGGACTGGTCGCAATTTTTAATCGCTGCGATTGTTTCGTCGCAAGTTAGTGGACTTGTATTTGAAACAATGAATTTTATTTTTGTGACTGAAAAATCACGCTACTAGAATTCATAAGTGGAGGCCTGGCCTATTGTAGTACTAAATGATTTAAACTGAATAAAAAAAAGGGGAAGGTTTCATGCATGACGGATAGACAAATATCTTACCAAAAAAAATGTTAAGTAATGTTTACGAAAATCTAAATCTATCAGAAAACTAAGAGGACAGTATTTATTGTTGAAAATTCCGTCTTCAACTTCATTCAGAGCCGAAATTAAAAATTTCTAAATTCTTTAAACTGAATAAAAAGGGCTTCACGCGTTGACAACTATCTTTAAAGAAAATGTGTTAATGAAAAACGGTTTTTAAAAATCTAAATACTTCTGGGAACTAAGGGAAAGTGTACTGTTGAAAATTCCGTTTAACTTCAATGGAAGACAAAATTAATGTAATACTAAATAATTTAAATTGAGTAACAAGGGAAAGAGATTGTATACATGACTTATATACAACTATCTTTACACGAAAAATGTTAAAAGCTGTTTACAAAAATCTAAATATATCAGGTAATTATGGATAGTGTTTACTGTTGAAATTATTTCAACTTGTAAAGCACTCATTAAAAAATAATTCCGTTGATAAAGGAATTCTGGTGGTATATATTCAAGACTCAAACAAAAATATTGCTAGATATTTTCTATGTCATGTAGTTTTTTATCAAAAGGGTAATTTTGACCCAACTATGAAATGGTTAGGGGGTTGTACGGATTAGGCGGAACCCCTGTAACTCTCATCTATACAAGTATTGGTTATTGATTTAGTTGTTTTACAGTATTTTATTTCCGAAATATTAACCTTCTGAGGAGTTCACAAGCTTATATCCGTTCCGTAACCTGCAGACCTCTAACCATTTCTGAAGGTTCTTGACCAATTAAATCCTTTCTGTGATTCTTTCAACCAATGGATGTGGTTATGATTTGTTTCTCTAAATGCTCGATTTACTCTATGCAAACTCTAAATATAAATTGCTTATCTCGCTACAAATAAAACGCATAAACACATTATTGGGAATCATTTAACTATGTCAGGATTTGTTTCTCTACATAAACTCTAAAGAAAGCGTGTTTATCTTGGTGCAAATAAAACGCATTAACACATTGGTGGAGGTAATCTTTTAAATTATGTAATTGTGGGTGACATTATGATAGTTGTGGGTGACATTATGATAGTTGTGGGTAAAAGCAATATATTACACCGCGGAAATTTTGCTGCGCTCATCATTATGATAAGGGTTAACCTAATCATACGAACCTCAATATTTTTATTTACTGAACATTTTTATTTTAACACTTCCGGTGGTTGTCACGATGGGGTATTTCGTTTCAATAGCAAAACGGACCAGACCTTGATGAATGACAAATCTTGTCATTGGAGAAGTACTGACCAGATTGTGATGGACAAGATATATAGAATATCTCGATCTCGTCATCATGAAAAAAAATTCGGCACTATTTTTATGACGAAATGTTTCGTCATTAGCAAAATTGGTTCAATTTTGATGGACGAGATATCTCGTCGTAAGCATTTGGAGGGTTAACTTGGCTGCCTTTATTTGATTCCTGACTAATTGCTACGTACACGCCGGCACAATGAAGCTGACTCAAGAATGGATTTTCTTCGTTTTTGCACTTGATAACTAGGGGTGTAGTAGAGCCTGAACGCTGTTCCAACACTACTTATTTTTTTACGAGAAATAAATAAGAAAGTATTGCAAAATACCGTTCCATTCTGTCCCTCAATACCACCCAGGTTAGAGCGTTCCGGCACTGCTTAATTTACAGCTAAACTACTGTAGGTTAGGTATCTAATTAATGCCACACTGGAGCTGTTGGTGACGGTCCGATATCAACCGCCGAAGGGAAATATCCAAAACCCAAAAAGGCTACGATAACATGAATGAAAATATTAAGATCTTTAATAGATGGCAGCACGTGCGCTAAGGAAGTGAGCTTTCTTATTTTACTTTAAATTTTCTAAATCAAAGTTGAACCAGAGAAGTCTTAGGCGAAAATATACAAATTAGTATTGATTTCTTTTTAATTTTTTTGTTCAAAACATTCATTGATGTCAATTAATTATTGACTGCATAAAATTATCAAAATCCAGCTTCTACTAATGTGAATTTTTTGGAAAAGAAGTAAGAAAAACTACTCTTGTTTTATTATTTTCTCCCTAGACGTTCGTGCGAAGAGCTTAACACTTTTTTTAAAACCTCCTGGTGGTTGTCTCTACGATGTATTTTGCCATTTGCAGAACTGATTAGATCTTGATGGACGAGATATCAAGTCAGTGGAAGAAATCTAACCATTTCTTGATCTTGTCATCAAAGAAACTGGTAGACCAAATATTTCGTGATTAGCAAAATTGACAATATCATGATGGAAGAGAAATCTCATCAAAACCAGTTGGAGGGTTAATGAACTGCAGGGAGGCTACGTGAAAGGAAGAACTGACTTTTAAACATTGTATTTTAAAGATGGCATGCATATAAGCAATCACTTCACAATACTGGGAAATACTTCGGCGAAGACTGATTTTTCCAAGAAAATGCCCATAAAACTTTCAATTAAATATTTCTGAATGCCACCCCTTTAGACATTGGTTAAAGCAGTTGCTGCCCTTCTCCATCCAATTAGTTACGCCTCTGTTACAAAGAAAATCGTTGTATCGTCGGATGAGGTTTAACCAGCCCAACCACAGAAAAAAAAGGTACGTGTAAGAGAAACTAACTTACAGTTTAGATAAATCAGCTGTAGCGAATAGATTGATCTCAGGCCCGGTATCCAGATACAGCACTCCAAATATTTATATCTGGTCCGCATACAAGATATGGTCCTTATAATATTTTTATCATATGGTTGTCCAGATATGGCCCACCAAATATTTCTAACAGTCCCGGCGACCAGATACGGCACTCCAAATATTTTTATCAGGCCGCAATTCATATACGGTCCTTCAAATATGTTCCTTTCAGGCCTGAAACCCAGATACGCCTCCCCACCCAAAGGCAGGATGCGACCGAAATATTTTTATCAGGTCCTCCAGACAATATACGTCCCACGGAACCTGATCTGAAGACCAGATACGGCGCTCCAGACGGTTTTTCCTGACCAGACAGTTCAAAATGGCTCTCCGTATAGGTTCATCAAGTCCAGATATTCCACCGTAGCTACTTACGAAGCAGCGGTATATCGTAACTAGCTAGGGCTGAAATTTGAGGCAAGCAGCTATGTTCTCGTTTACTTTTATTTATAAAAATTACTATAGCTAAGATTTCATTTTAAACTCAGAAGCAGTTTTTAAAATTTTATTTTACTTTGTTAACGGTGTAATTTTTCGTTGATGAGTCTATAAACATTTTATAAATATCAAATAATGAATAAGCCATCATCTTTATTTGAAACCAGCTTTATATTTCAAATCATATTGAGAAAAATTGTTTCGCAACCTGATCGTATTATTTAATAAATTAATTTTTACAGTAAAAAGCAGATTTAAGTTTATTATCATGTCCAGGATATTGTGATTTTTTAATTACTATTTTGAATTCTGATATACTATATGAAATGAAATTATATTATAACTGTGCAAAATAAAAGAATTTTTATAACTTTAAGTAAATATAACGGATCGTAAATATCAAGATGTCTTTCGCTAAATTTCCTAGTTTTAGCTACATCTGAGTCAAAAAAAAACTTCAGTTGCTTTCAATATTATATTTAGTTTCATAAATTATGGCTAGATGGCAGCACTACAATCTCCTTTTTAGAATTGACACTTCGATTTTCTTTTAAAGTAGTATGTACTGCTTAATTCATACAGGAAAGGGGGGTAGAAGTAAGAATTCCGTTGTGTACATTATAAATATAAAAAAAAGTCTTACTAAGTTCAAAAACCGGTTTCACCCCATGAACTGAAAGTATTAAAATTTTTTTTTGATGTTTTATAAATACTAAAGTTCTCTCAACAGCGAACATTATAAGAGCTCAAAATGAAAGTAATGCTAAATTGTAATGTATAGTTTCTTTGTAATATTTAAATAATGTCAGATGGTGAATTTATCTCAAAGTGACTTGATTTTTTTTCACCACAACAACGTTTTATTTTTACTTTGGTCAATAAACTCGCATCAACATACAAATTTTAGTAGCACTTAGTAGCCTTTCAATATTTGATTTGTAAATATTTCAACTGCTTTTATATTTCAACTGTAATCAACTGCTTTTCACACATTTTTTTAGTAGCTTATGTTTGAAATTTTTTGTAACACCTACCTTTAAAGACTATAACCAAATTTAAATTGATCTAACTTAAACAACTATATAATATTCATTTTAATAAATTTTCTGTAAACAAATATTTTTTTACAGTTTAATAACTTTATGATCATTAATAGATTGAAAAGATATAAAGTTTTTTTTTTTCTTCTTTATATTGGATTTTGTTTTTAGTGATCCCTACAACTCTTTCGACTGTGATGGGAAATTGATACATATAGGGAAATTTATCATAAAGTCGACTTAGAATTATTTGTTATAAAAATATCACATTTATTAAGAGCGCTGTGTTGCATAAGTAAAGTACAATCGATCAACAGGAAAATACAAGTACTGAATATGCTTTCATTAACTGAATTGAAGTTTTAAATACGTTTTTCTCAAAAAATTATCGTCATCTGACCATGGTTCAAAATAACATGGCGTGTCCGAAATCAACTCCTGAATCGGAGTTGATTCCGAACCGACGCTAATAGCCCATTGTGTTGCTCCAGTGCGACGTTTATTAAATACCTACCTAACTAGGAAAATTGTTTTGCGAGTGGATGGCATATCTATAAAATTTTCCATAGATCTACTTGAAGCTTATTCAGTACTTCGAAGAAACATCTATGTATAGTTTAATAAACCAGAAAAGCGATAGAATTTTTAATATTTTTATAGCTAAATAGCTACACGTTCAATAAAGTAAAACTCCGTTTAATTGTTTGTATTCGAGATCATTTGGAATGGAGAAATATTGCCGACAACGGATCTCGGAACTTCGCGATGCCCATGGTCAAGCATGATTCTTCAGAAACGTTATTATAAAATATTTTGTGAATACCTGAAATAATAGACGTATAAAGTTTGGAATTATTTGAGGTTGCCTGCTTACTTCAATACATATTTAAAAAAAAGTGATTTTAGCGAAAAATAAAGAAAATCTTAATCACTTTGTGTTCACTTTGGTGTTCTTGTTTCTCTCGTTGATTTGACCTGTGATGTCATGAAAAGAAGACATGTGATGTTATGTCCAGTGCTTTTAATGAAACACTTCATTTCATAAAAAGCCTAAATTTCGAATCGCTAGTAATAAGAATCGGTTGCTTAATAAAATCAACTTTATTGAAATAAATTTTATGAAGTTATGGCCACTGGTAATGATAAGAATAAAATACGTGCGTTTCTAACCTTTGCACGAGGTAAATCATTCTTATAATCATCGTGATCATAGTTATTATTGATCACGTAGTAACCATCTCTCCATGTCATAACTAACTTCAGATTTTATTCCAATAGAATATCTTTTCTTTTGCTTTTTTCGTCTAATAGTGAACTGCAGTAAGGACGAGGAGAGCTTCTAGGATTGCTTTCCCACAAACTTAGCTGTCCTGCAATACCGACAATCGATCATCAATAGTACAACTCTGGACAGCACAACTGGTGTTCGGATGACATCCGACATAAATAGCCTCCATCGATCTTTCATTTCCGGACAGATAACGAAATGTACACACGAATCTTTTATCCCACCTATTCTCCGAGTCTGGAATTGCCCCTCAGCACAATTGAGAGAATGGTTATGTTAATTTATATTATAAGTGCAATGTATTATGCGAATCGCAAAAGGATAATTTTTGTCCACTCAGATAATTGATTGTAAATCCTTTAATAGTTTCCGGGCTATTCATTAGTTCATGCACCTACTCAGCGTCAAAAATAGTTTTATTCTCTGAGGATCGTGAGATTTTCGAGTAATGTTGTATTGCTTTGAAAGATTGAATCCATGTGTTACAGATCTAGTTGAGCGGTATTGTTAGATTCAGTTAAAGCAGCGCCACCTATTTGTGTTAACATTTGTTGAACGAGATTAATGTTTGATAGAATGACAACGATTTGAAGAATCAGTCGTTTTAGTTTCAGTTCCGTATTGTAGCATCAGACGTGTTTTTGTGTTCCGTCCATTTGTTAAATGTGTAAATAAATGTAGAAAATCTATTGGATTATGGTTTGATTTGTTTACGAGGAAATATACTGCATGTTGTGAGTGTAATATTCAATGCCTTTAGAACTTTTGTCTTGAGATATTTTACTCAGGATTGATCGTCCTCAACAGGTATACTACAAAAATAAAAGCAATGGAGAATACAGTGAGGAAAGCAATGTTGCCAACAATGGTTTATTTAGGTAACTATATGTACACAGCATGCACTATTTATACATACTCTTATAGTCATTGAAATATCCATTCTGAACCATCTTTCAGGTAAAAACTGCAATGATCTTCATTTGAGTCCAAGCGCTGGTAGTCTAGTCATATGTGTATTGAATTTTGATTGAAGTTTCTTTATATTTTTATCTGTCTGAGCTAGTCATTGCGCCAGTCAACATATGAAATCATCTCTCTATGTCGGAGCACATCAATTTTCAACCTTCTGGTCTCCGGTCTTTTCGTAGATTGTCTCGTCAAGCTCCTTTTCCATCCATGTGGCACACCATTGACCGAATCCTCTATACCCATGGTGCCCCCTTTGTGAGGAAAAGTGATACGAATCTCACACCATGTATTCTTAGAAACTAAATAAATATTATATTAGTTTCTTCCTTTGAATAGAATCATTCAGAACTATTAAATTGGTATTTTCCTGGGAATAGGTTATTTTGGAAAGATTCGATCGGTACTTTCTTTAGAATCGAATCCTTTGGAAATATTTTATTGCCCCATTCTGTGTAGTATAATCATTTGGAAAGGCTCTAGTGGTACTATTCTTTGAATAGCATCATTTGGAAAGCTCTACTGATCATATTCTTTGAATATAATAATTTAAATAGAATTATTTGAAATTATTAAATTGGTCTTTTTTGGTTAGAATAGAATCCTTGAGAAAATTGTATTGGTCCTTTAATTGGAATAGAATCATTCGGAACTATAGAATATTTTGGAAT
Organism: Metellina segmentata; assembly: GCA_947359465.1. Lineage (NCBI taxonomy): Eukaryota > Metazoa > Arthropoda > Arachnida > Araneae > Tetragnathidae > Metellina > Metellina segmentata. Next base: position 65,332,519 of record OX375872.1, on the reverse strand, counting down.
GATTCGATTGGTCTTTTCTTGAGAATCAAATACCTTGGAAAGTTTCTATTGGCCGATTCTGTGTATTATAATCCTTTGGTAAGGCTCAATTGGTTATATTCTTTGAAGAGAATCCTTTGGAAAGATTAGATTGGTCCTTTCGTTAGAATATAATCTTTTGTAAAAGTTATATTGGTCGTTTCCTTAGAATTTAATCCTTTGGAAAAGTTCTATTGGACCTTTCCTCAGAATATAATTCTATTGTCCCATTCTGTAAAATAGAAACCTTTGGAGAGGTTCTAGTGGTCCTTTCCTTAGAATAGATTCCTTTGGAAAGATTCTTGAAAGACAGAATTGACAGAAAATTGAAGATGGTTATCAACAATTGTCGGGGGACTGTCGGTAAGGGTTTCATGCCTGGATGTCGGGTGGACGGGCAATAAATGGAAGCGGATCATGCCAAGGCCAACTAAAAAGACAGGCCCCGAAACTAACGGCGAGAAAGAAAGTCACGTGACCATCTTAGTCGAACGCTCGTTGAATCAATTGCATATCGCCGTTGCGAGGATAATACCAGATATGTAGCATTTTTATTTTTTAAAACTCAGGTTATTTGCGCCTTTTCAAAAGAATATTCATAATATACACACTAGATGTCTATTTCAGTTGATCATCCAGAAAAAATACACGAAATCATCCCAGCATTTCACAAACTTTTCAGACAGCGCACTGGTGTGTTTTGTAATATTTTTTTTGCAATCCTTATTAAAATAATATGCCTGATAAAAAAATTGTGGTTTTTATAAAAGGAAACGTAAGAAAAATAGTTAAAAATAAGCATAAAATAAAAAGCATGTACCATATTTTTTACTAGTTTGTATTCATTTTTTTTTCTAATATTTTCTGACGATCGGTACCAAGCACGGACCCAATTTGACAAACACTCCACTGAAATGTACTGTTTTAAATACATTTAGTTAGTAGGGAAGGAAAACTCCTATTTTTAATTATAATTTACTCTAAAGTATATTAAAGAAAATTACAACTAGAGACCAAATAATGTTCAGATATTTCTTTATTTTAGTAAAATTTTATTCATACACTGTAACACATGTAGTGAAAAAAGTGATGTATTTAAAGAGATAGCACAATTATAACAAAACAAAATGTATATTTATAATACAAAAGAAAACAATATTTATCTCTCACTATCAAATATTTTTGTTCAACGAAAAAAATGGAATACAAAAGCATAGGGTAAGGAGTCAGTCATTACATCATTCCTCATAGCTAGTCTAAGTATAAACACAAATTAAAATAGAATTCTAACAATTAAACAACTTGAACAAATGGAAATTAATGTTCAGTAATCTACCTTTTCATAGATCAAATTAAAACAAAAGTCAGATGTTAATACAAGATGATAAATTGTACAACAGCTAGTTTTAATCACCTTCCTTAAAAAACAATTTCTTCAAACATCTTTAAGGCAGAATTGTAAATTAATTTGGAGTATTTTTTCCTGAATATTGTGTGCACTAATTGCTGTATGTGAAAAGATGACTTTAATACTAATATCTTAAATGACTATTAACGAAATTTGAAAAGGAAACCGTATCAATGAATTAAAGTATTACATTCCTAGCTATAGCTGGAACTCTGTAAGTGCGACTGGTGGAGATCTAGTATCCGCTGTGGTAGTCGCCAAATTAAATTTTTGCGCCAAATCAAGATGGCAGCCAATCTAAGCAAATCCAAGCTGGACGTCCAAAATCCGGTCGTTTTTCTAAACGGCGTTTTTTTTCTCTCGCTTTTTAACATCTTTCCGACAATTTTTTAAAATCAAGGATATAAAACCTGGTTCTGATTGATGAAACAACGCACAACAACGGACATGTTTAGAGTAAATATCATACAGAAAAATTAGAAGATTTGCAAGTGAAATTCGTTCCATTGCATTAAAAAGGTTTTTTTCCTTCTTTAAAAATAATTCTTATTGATATATTCCTACTTATGTATCCTGATATTTTATTTTACTTTTTAAAACGCTACTTGCAAACGCAATCCAACGAACGAAGCATTGTAGAATTCTTTCTGAATAAGGTTAAGCGCGAAAACTGAAACTACTGCCATAACATATCAATTAAAGGAAAGTGAGCAACAAAAGGGGGAAAAATCGTAACTTACAATCTGCAATTTCAAAAATCAAATTTAATCCATGGAGAAAAATAGCGTTCCACATAAACTGCACCATTTAAAGATTCAAAGAAAAACCAAATTTAAATCAATATATAAGCAAAACAAAAATATCGTAACTTACAATCTCCAATTTTAAAATAAAAATCAATCCAGTGAGAAAAATTCCACAGCCCAAAATTTCCAAAACAAGGAGCAAATATCAAGAAATCAGGAAGAAAAATAGCGGTACAACAATCTATATAAATAAGAATGGAGTGTTTGTTTGTACATTCAATATTTTCGACCCATTTCAAGTTTTCTATCCGTTTTGGACCCTCCTGATGCCGAATCCGCCTTTTTCTCGTTTGGTGTCTGTCTGTCTGTCTGTCTGTCTGTCTGTCTGTCTGTCTGTATGTTGTGCCCTATACACGTCCACGCGGTTTAAGATATTTTCATGAAAATTTGTATACAGTGAGTACTTATCTTCATTTAGTGAGTGGCATTGGTTGCGAAAGTCTGTCTGTCCGTCTTTCTGTTCTATGCTCGATTTTGTGTTTGTGTGTTTGTGTAGACATCACAGGAATTCTATTCCAGATATTTGATTGCATTGTATTTTATTTTATACATTATCTATTAGTTTAGTGAATGCAATATTAAACATTTCTTTATTGTTATATTTAGTTGAGTTTCATGCTAAAACACCTGAGTAAGTATACTTAAATCAACCATAATTTAGTAGTTTTGGAAAAATTGGAATGTTTATTGAATATTACGATTACTTCACCAGTACTGCTGAAAAAGTAATTATTCTTCAAAAAAAAATTTTTTTTATGGAATTTCATCTCTGATACTTCATTTATTTCGAGTCTTATTTTTATTCTTTACGCAATGAAAACAATTTCCGAATATTTGGGACAGACGATATTTTTCAATGAAACGAGAATGAACAAGATCGCGCGAGCAGTGATATTTTTTTCTGATTCTTTCGCTATGAATTAATTTCACATTTCTAAATTTTGTACACTTTTAAGTTGTGGCAACTGTGCGAGATCAAGAGATAAAATTGAATCACAAATTAATATCTTTAGAACAATTTTTTGCGACATCTTTTATTTTGTTTTACTTCGCTGTTTCCTGTTTTAAATATTTATTATTTTAATAAATGTGTTTTCCTTCTCATCACACGCAACAGCACTACAAACTATTAGACTTAAAAATGTTAGGTAAGTCAGTATAAATTTTCAGTAAATTTTAAGTGTAGTTATGCAATTAATGAAAGAATAATGCCGTTATAAAGAATAATGCCGTTATTTAAAGAATAATGCCGTTATTTAAAGAATAATGCCGTTATTTAAAGAATAATGCCGTTATTTAAAGAATAATGCCGTTGTTGAAAGAATAATGCCGTTATTGAAAGAATAATAATGTTTATTAATCCAAACTGGAACTTTTTCCAACATTAAAAAATTCGTTGTAATAATGACAGGAGAAGATTGCAAAATTTCACAATGTCGCATACCGGAGGCAAGAGTGCCACAAGCAAAAAAATATTGTTTTGTTGACTATGAGTGCGAGAGCACTCGCCGTAAATCGTAATTTTAATTAATTGAGTTGAACATGAAAAGAACTTAAGAAAGGGAATTCCAAATCTTCCTATAAATCGTCTTTTATAGTAGTAACCTTGGTATCACCTTTCGTCATTTTGTAGCTTTGTCATACAGCAATTGTGCGATGTATGTGAAATGTATTACATGAATGGATATGCATGTGTAAGATTTGTGTCCAAAGTAAGTTGTAGAAAATATAAAGATGGCGAAAGATGTTAAAATAAATTTTTATTCTACAAAAAACGTAAGTCATTATATATTTTGATTATCTCTTCAATCTAGAGTAAACCAATTCAAACCGAGTAAGGTCGGGTATTTTGCTAGTTCCAAATAAAATTGCTCCGTTCGTTCTACGATGCAGGTGTTGTAATATCGTCAGGAGAAACTTTAGGGCTGCCATAAAATGAATATAACTGAATAAAACAACAAAATCCACATTTGGCAGTAAAATCGTCCAAAAGTTGTCACTTAGCATATCCTTCATACCATCCGTTTACCATGGTCGGTCCAAGACTTCGACTAAGTTGATCACGTGATATTTTGGTTTCGGGGCCTGTCTTTCTAGTTGGCCTTGGGATCATGCTTAGTGACGTATTTCGTTTCTACTTTAGAGCAGGCACATGATCGAGCCATGTCCCACATCACACTCGCGTTTGACGGAGACACGGTCACCATTCTTAACCATTTTCTATGCTATTTATGTCAATCATTTGACGAACTTCAACAATGGAAGTTGTTTCTATTCGCGATAATAATTTAATAAATAAAACAAGGTAATACAGCATCAATACACCGAAGGAGACAAAAATGATTTTAATTATACTTTTTTTAAAAAGAGTAGTGTAAGATGGGGCAAGTGCGAGTCCAAATTTTCAAAGTTAATATTCGATCAATTACGACTCTGTCCCCCCAGCAATTCTCAAAATTGTCATAAATTTACTACACATTCCCTGACTCTATATTTATTTATATTTAACCTCTTATTTGTTTAACCCTCTCCTGAAGGTTTATCTTCTCGTCGAAAACTGCCCTATAGTGGCTCCAATCGGATGCAAAAACCTGTTCTAAATTGCCACCAATTCTGGTCAAAGGACAATTTGCGTTTTCAACTTGGATTTTCATTACTCTGGAGTAATAAGGGAGATTTTCCTCGACGTGCGGCAGATTTGGATCATTAGCAAAGTTGGTCAGATTTTGATGGACGAGGTATCTCGTCGAAACCACTTGGAGGGTCAAACTTACGAGTAATATAATTTTGAAAAATACTTTCCAGTGCTATTTCACGGAGTCGCACTTTTCCGAGGTAATAGGACAGGTGACACAATTTTTATATTTAGTGAACGCACTTGTCAAACCCCACCCAAAAAGAATTGTTTGTATAACCTTTGTTCCCCTCAGAAATGAAATTCTGACTACTCCTAGTGTGTGTTTCTGAAAATGATTATTTTTTTAACCTTCCGAGGGGTTTACCCTCATAACTCCACCCTGAACCCTGCATTCTGCTATGCGTGACTTTCAACCAGTTTTGACCTTCTTGACCAACCAATCAAACGATTCCATTCTGAGAAAAGGACCAATATAATTATATTTTAAATAAATGACAAATAATGTTTTCAAATTATTTTATTCAATGTAAAGGAGCAATAGAATCTTTTCAGAGAATTCTATTCTAAATAAAGAATCAATAAAATATTTTCTAAGTTTTATTTTTTAGACTATTAAATCGTCTTCAAAATTTAAATGACTTAAATTCCATCAACCACTAGATCTAATTGTTTCCTATTTCTTATGGATTGTTTTATAAATAAAGAATCTTTACAAATACTATCTTTCCAGAGGATTGTATTCCAAACAAAGAATATTTCCGTATGGTTAAGAATATTTCCAAATAATTAAGAATTTTTGCCATCTAATTAAAAATATTTCCAAATAATTAAGAATCTTTCCGAATACAATCTTTACAGAGGATTGTATTCTAAATAAGAAACTAATAAAATCATTCCAAAATATTTAATTTTTTAGACCCAATCGTATCATAAAGGTTGAAAGAACTAATGGATTCTTTCAACCAACAGACATGGTTGTTAGTCGTTACGTGTGTTATGGGGAAAAATAATACTACACTTTTCAAAAATCTCGTGACGCTTAGCGAGTTAAATATATTAATGCAAAGACAATACTAAAATGAAATTTACATTTCTTTAGGTACACTCGTCAGTCGGAAAGACGATCAATCAAATTCTATTCTAAGTAAAAGACAAATAAAATCTTTCCAAATGAGTCTATTCTAACGAAGAAACAAATAATATCTCCAAACAATTCGATTATAAATTTTTAAAAACTAACAGCGCCTTTACTGAAACTACTCAAACATCTCGTGACGCTCAGAAAGTTAAATATATTCATGGCAAAGACTGCTACAAAATGAAATTTATGTTTCTTTAGGTGCAGTTGGTCAGTTCGAAAGATGATTTGATTCGATTGAGGGTGCGACCACTCCTTCCTACTAAAGCTTCGGTTTCCTAAGAAAGCGTAGCCGTGATCTAGCGGCCGTGATGTATCGGTGTGTTTTTATGCGTATAACTATTGTTTGATGAACCAGAACTTGTTTTTAAATATCTGAAGAGATTGGAATGGATTGGATTTTTCTAACAAATCAATGTAAATCGTCTTTATAGACTTTATACATCAAATGGTAATCCCTCCAAATTCTACGCTTGTGCTCCGAGTATGTTAATAGTTTATAATTGAATCTATTTTGCGAATTTCTACTATAAATTTGGGACAGATGTTTGTAAAACCTTAAGGAATAAAAGTAGTTTTAAAAAAATACAAAATCGATTTTTTTTGCAAAAAAGAAAATTACCTCAAACAAAATTTTTTTCCGAACATTTGCCGTTTATTGTTCAAACTGTTATTATTTTTGTGGGGCATATTTACAAAACATTTTCCTCCCCTTTTTGTCCCTGTATTCATACAAGTACACGCCCACCACACTAATTAGGAACAGCCGTCTCAGCGATAAATAATTGGCATTTAGACAGAATTCGTAAGCGACACTTCGCTTTTCTTACTTATCGTGTCGCCATCTATTGATTGTTTTCATTATGTTTTGTAAAACATTTTTGGAAATTTTAACTCTTTTGTCGTTTTTGTTACTCTGGCCCCACAGAAATTATTCATAGGAGACTTAAAAAATAATATTTTTCTCAGAATGTCATTACCAGTTACCTTGAACTCTAAACTTTTATGTGTTTTAGATCTATTGATATATCGTCTTTTTTAGATACAGTGCTCATTCAAAACAAAAACAACATGTATTTCGGTAATATTTTAATATAAACTACAAATGGATTTAATGGAATATTTATTGCGAAAACAGAATTGTTAAAAATTTTGTCGAATGATATCAATTATTAGCAATCTCTTATCATTAAGAAATGAATCATTCAATATAAATGTTGCGAAATGAAAAAAGAAAATTTTTTACATGCAGAAACCTTATTTATTTACCTATTACTTATTAAGGATAAGCTAAATGTGGAAGTTTTGTTCAGACGGATAGGCAGATAAAATGAGTTTATAAACTTCCGGTAAATTGGTTAACATTTAAGATAGTCAAAACATTTTCGTTACCTTTTTATTAAAATTTTTTTTTTATTGCTGATGTGGAAAGGTTGTACAGGTTCAAGCTGTATGAAATATACAGTCGTAAAAAAGTTGTAAATTTAGGAGCAGGTATCTTGTGTGTGATTTGAATGTCAATTTTCACTGTGTACAAAAATAAAAATACTCTTGTTTTCTCGAAAATAAAAATGTGGTGAGACAGATAGCGCCATCTAGTACCGAAATAATAGTGTAAAAAAAAGGTTATATATTTTTTTTGCGTTAAGTCTATGATCAACTATGCAAACAGTATTTCAGTTTCGATAGCAGAATGATTTGTGAATTTTAAATTTGTTCTGAATTCATTAATTTGTGATCGTATCACATTCAATTGAGTAAGTATCAAAGACTAGAATTTGTTCGTAAGAAAAAATGCTTTACAATAGTTTCGAATGCAATTCAGAAGACAAATGTCATAGAGCAGTTCAGGAGTTGAATTATATTTGGTGTTTCGTTCAATTAGAAAATGGTTTAGAATTCATATCAACAATCCAGTAGAACCTCATTATAATGTACAACAATTGGATAAAAATAGAATCTAAGTTTGCATGGGAGTGTATTGAAGGTTATCATTTCTTTCTTCATTCAACTGTAAAAGAGAATAAAAGAGAAAACTGTATCAAATAACACTATTCGGATGAAAGGTTGTTTTCAGTGATGAATTCAACGTAGGGCTGAAAGGTCCCATTCAATGTTGAAGTCAAGATGGGGCTGCAGGGGCGGCTGCCAGGGCGTCGGTGTCTGAAGGGGAAAAAATCAAAGTATTAATTAAAAATATTTTTTGCAAAAGAAAAATATTTGTTAAAAAATGGTTTCATTCGTAAAAATTCTTTTTTAAATATTTCATAACTGTAACCACTTTTTTGTCCTTTTCGCAGAATTTTTTCCAGTACGGTGCGGATGAAGTTAATGCTTTTATGCACTCCATTTTGCGGATACAATGCTAAGAAATAAATTCTTAACCTTTCTGGTAGATGTTTAAACAAAACTGACCATGGCTTTTGATGGATGAGATGACTCGTAAATACAAAAAAATCTAACCAGATCTTGATCTCGTCATAAAAAAGCGACAATATCTCGTCTTACTAGCAAAATTGATAAGATCTCGTTTGACGAGATATCTCGTTGAAACACCTCTAAGGATTTATTTCCCTGTTACGCCCTGCATACAAGACAGCCCTGCATACTTTTCTCGTTTTGTTCTGCAAACCAACGAATAGTTGCCATTAACAAGTTTCTGTTTTTGTGAGTTAGTGTGCTCATTCAGTTACTTGCAATCAAAAAATGATATTATCAACATTAATATTTTACAAAATTAATATGATACTATTTAGGCTACTGATTATTTAAATAAGTATATTTTATTTCCAGTGTTAATTTTGTTTTAGTAAGGCATAAGTCCGCCTTATTTGCCCAGGATCAATCACCACATAAAGTAAGAAGACATCCCCAAATGTCAAGATAAGCTGTCAGGAAGCATATGCAGAAGGAAAAAGTATGGATCTGAAATAAAAATTATAAAAATCCAGAGACGAATAATAAAACTTTTAACAATAGTTAAATGATTTTCTGAAGCTGAGCATTCGTGAAGTTCTCTATACCTGTTTGGGTCTATTGGTAGAATAACTTGTTTTACCCTCAAAACGCAGAAATACATTTATTAGACCTTATCCCCATTAAGTAACATCATAATGTTCGGACCTATGGGTGTGTGTCCCCAAACAAATTCATTGCACCATTTGAGAACACTACCTCAATAAAGGCCTATTTTCCAAATAAATCTGGACAAAATTGTATGTATGCTAATAATACAATTTTCCATTAAATTCAAAAATACAACCCCACAATTATTAGATTGAAAAAGCCTACAAAAAATATCATTTTCCATTGTACTTGTGTAGAGCGACCAAAATCTAATTTGTAAATTTTAAAAAAATTTTTGGTTCTAGATTTACTAATGGATGGCCAGTTAAATATCTTATCACAAGTTATGTTTTCATGTGTGTGTGTGAGATGTTGCAAAACTTTTCAAATTATTTTTATTGATTGGCTCTTTGAAAGAATATTCTCTCTTTCATCTTGTTAACTCAATCTTATTCCAAGACCCGTCATCTTACCTGGTACTGGTGTTACCAACTCAACATTGTACAGGGATACGTTCTTTCAACCTCGTATCAAGACCGACAACTTAGTACAAAACTAGTGCCCGTCATCAAAACCTCGTATCGAAATCATCAAACTAACCTTGTACCGCCATCTAACCTGGAACTGTGGACCATCATTTAACCTGGTACTTGGGTCATATCAACCTCATACAGGAGTTACCAACTCAATTTTGAACCTGGGCCCGTCATCTGACTTAGTTGACTCGTCAACTGAATATTGGAGTCCGTTATTTAATCTGCTCCTGGGGCCTGTCATTTGAACCTTGTTATTGGGTCGTCGATTCAACTTTGTACCGATACCCGTTCTATCAACCTCGTACCAAGGCTTTCAACTCAGCCTTGTACCAGGATCCGTCATTCAACCTGGTACTGGGGTCTGTCATCTCTTCTTCGTACCGGGATTGTCAACTCGACTTTTTACCGGGTCCTGTTGTCTAACGTGGTACTGGAGGCTCGAGCGCATATGTGTGTGGTGTGATAGAGAATTAAATATATACTATAGTATCACATCAATTTGTTTGGTATTTCAATTACGAGCGGTCAGATGACGAGGTCACACCCCACTCTCCAAATTTCTACATGATGCCAATGTGAGGACATTTGAGACGTTTTGGTTTGAGGTTTAACGTGCACTAGGCCCATTACAGTTTCTTTGGAGCTGTTGTTGATAGTTAATTCTTGACATCGAGAATTCATCATTGCAAACTGCAGGCATGTTTAATCGCTTGAGGCGAAATTTATATTTTTTTCTTTTACTTATTTCCTAATTCCGATAACAAAAACTCGCGAAATTCCGACAACATGCTGAGTATGGCAACCTTGAATTTCACATAAATTACCCACAACAAAATCAAACGAGGAAAACTAACCATACAATTCCATGTTTGACATAAGCGAACATGAAAAATGAATCAAAACCAAAAACGCGACGAACAAACATCAATAGACCATGGCTGGAAATGACGACATACCACCGACCACACCCACAACAAATCCAATCACGATCCAACAATTTAAACGCCTCATTTATCTGACTGAGCACATATCACAAGGTACTTGAAAAGCGGAAATCGGAGGAATTTTCAAACTCGGACTGATCATTGCCAAAGGAAAAGGAAACAGCGGGCTAAGTGGAGCTTTCTCTGCTGTTTATGGAACATCGTTTCTATCTCCATTCTCACGCCAGGTTTTAGCCTTAATTAGGGCTTCCTGTTTCGGCTTTTGATAGACAAAACTTTTTACGACGCTGCGGTTTTTGTAGTAGCCCTCCCTCCAGTTTGGCCTTTAAAAGCGCGCTCTCTTCGGGATCCTGAACGGATGCAAGTTTGAAAAAGTTGGCATTCCCAGATGTTCCAGCATCATTAGGCAAATGTGGGAATAAAAACAAATAGTTCCGTAGAATTTGTTTATAGGGCGTTCTTGGCATCCAACCAAGATACGGAGCTGGTTTTTTCGGAGACGGATAATTCAATATACTGCTATTGAATAGATGTAGGAGTTTTAATTTTTCGTGGTTTCCTCGAACCTCCCGATAACAAACGGCCGCCAGGGCTACTCATAACTGAAAACAGGCGGTCTGTACTGCAGTATGCAATGTATTTTCTAAGTCCAGAGTAATAAAATTCTCTTACACATGTATTTATAACCATTGGCCATCTCTGCTCCCTCATAGAAAGATGACAGGTCAGGGCCCCCACAGAACAGTAATGTGCAATCTATATTGAAATGTGTTTTCTAGGTACCCCCCCTACTAAGAATTACTAATACTTTCATAGTACTTATAATCGATCCCCGTCTAGGTTCTTACATAGTAAGAGTTGTCGGTCCTCCACGTAACAAAAATGTGCAGTCTGTTTTCTAGGCTCTAAGTGTAAATATTTTCATTGTGCCCATAATCAATAGCTGACAGGCTTCTTATATGGAGGATTGCTGGTCAACCCCCTCGGAACAGTAATATTCAGGCTGTACTGCATTGTGCAGTTTATTTTCTAGGTACAAAGAGTTTTTTAAATACTTCATTGTGCTTATATTCGATGACCGCCAGAATTCATACAGAGAGAGGTTTGTCAGTCAAGGGCCACCACGTTACAGAAATGAGTTGTAAATATAAACTTTCATTGTGCTTACAATCAATAACCAATAGGATTCTTATTTAAAGAGGATTATACCGGTCAGTCCCTCAGAACAATAGTGTGCAGTTTGTTTTCAAGTTACAAAGATTTTATAATACTTTCTTAGTGCTTATAATCGATGGCCGTTAGGATTCTTACATAGAGATGATTGTCAGTCAGGGCCTGCACATAACAGTAATGTGCACTATATACTGCAGTAAAATCTGTTTTCTAGTTCAAAGAGATAAATATTTCCACTGCGTTTATAACCAATGGCTATCAGGACCCCCACTTAACTGTAATGTGCAGTTTATTTTCTAGGTTTTCAGTGGAATTGTAATTTTTTTCCAAGTACTTATAATCATTGGCCGTCATACATAGAGAGACTTACATGGAGAGAATTGCGGGTCAGGCCCTCTACAAATCAGTAATGTGCAGTTTGTTTTCTAGGTATTGAGTTGTTATAATCCATGGCCGCAGGGTTCTTGCATAGACAGAACGGCCGGTTAGGGTAACTGTGATGTAACAATGTTCAGATATTGTAAAATCTGGATGTCAACACCAATCAGTGTTGCGAGGGAGAAGAAGATGTGTAACTCAGGTCGAAGTAATTATATTTCTCCAAAAGCACACTTGTTCAATAAAGAAAATCACTCATGATTATTACCCGTTTTTTGACAGAAAAATAAGATTATGAATTATAAAATAGTTAATAATTTAGATGTTTTTGGAGCAAAATTTAAATACCATACACATTTCTCTGCTGCTGTGTAGACGTTCATGCGAAAGAAAATTTAGAAATGGCTTAATAAAAAGGAATTTTTTACAAAGACAACACTTAAAATTTTTATCAATCTGTATAGAATGAAGCGCTGAGAAATATAATCAAAAGGAAAATGGTTATTCATTTTAAATTTAAATAATAAATATTAGCGGCGTTTATTTATAATGTTTGAAGTAACTGCAAATATTGTTATTCATAAAAAAAGGCCTTCTCCATGGATGCAATTGTATTTCTATCTTCTGCTTTTCGTATTGTGTTACGTGAAATAATTTCATGACCTAGTTTTTTTGCACAAATTTTCGAAAACAAATTTTGAAATTATGAAAACAGCTAAACTGATTTTCTTGTAGGTATCGATAATTGGCTAAATGAACTTCTATCGTTTATCGCTTTGAAGGGTTCACACACATAATTCCACCTTGCAACCTGTAGTTTTTCTCTACATGATTTCTAACCAAATGTGATCTTCTTTACCAATAGAATATTTCCGAATTATTCCATTCCAAGGAAATGGGCAATAGAACATTTTTAAAGGAGTTTCTAATCTAAGGAAATGAACCGTAGACTCTTTCGAAAGGATATAGTTCCAGTGAAAGGAGTAGTAGTATAATATTTTAAAAGAATTCTACTCCGAGGAGAAAAGCAGTAGAATCTTTCCAATTGATTTTGTTAAAAAAAAAGAGCAGTAGAACCTTTCAAGAGATATTGTTCCAAGGAAATAATAAGTACAATCCTGACTAGCTACTCTGTTCCAATGAAAGGAACAGTATAATTTTTCCAGCAGATTGCATTTCAAGTAAACTATCAGTATAATCTTTCCAAATGATTCTATTCCAAGGAAAGTATCAGTAGAATCTTTCCAAAGGATTCTATTACAAGGAAATGAACATTAGTATTATTCCAAATTATTCTATTCCAAGAAAAGGGGCAGTAAAATCTTTTTAAAGGATTCTATTCCAGGGAAATGAGTAAAAGACTCTTTTCAGGTCATTCCATTCCAGGGAAATGAGTAGAGGACTCTTTTCAGGTCATTGTATTCCAAGGAAAGGGACAGTAGAATTTTCCAAAGGATTCTATTCAAAAGAGTAGTAGAATATTTCCAACGGTTTGAAGAACAATGGATTCTTTAAATCTTTATAAAGAGAAAGAATTAAGGTTTAAATAATCCATGGATTCATTCAACCAACAGATGTGGTTATTTACTTAATCTGGGCTGTGAGGTAAAATCAGCACTGGACTACTTGGAAATCTCGCAGAGCTCAGATGATTAATTATTCATTAGGTGTTAAGAAATATTGCAAAAAAATTGTGTATGGTAGTAATATTGAGGGTATGCAAAGAATAATTTACTCGCAACTTCATATGCTGAGATAAAAAATCTGTTCATACATTTGATTTTCTTCGAAAATGTAAAAAGGGTTTTTCAAAAAATTCGTTTTATATCTGTCTCTGAAACAGGCCACCACATCTACGCTCAGGGGCCCAGGATTGAGCTGGTTGATGGACCCCAGAAGCAAGTTGCATACTGTGCTCCTCCTAAAATAAAAATATAGTGATTCAAAATTTTCTGTGAAAACTGTAATGGGAAGCATGAAACTTGAAATTAAACCTTATTCACATTATTATGCATGTCCACCCAGCACTAGTACTATCCAGTACTCGAACAGTGGTTCTCAAATTACGTGATACGGCCTGGTAAATCCTTTTTTTTTTTTGCGAATCCTAATTCGAAGGGCCTATTTTTACAAATTTACTAGTAAGTATAGAAAAATTGATTAGTCATTGTTTAAAGGGTTTTTAATTTTTTACCATGAAGGTATACTACGTTTGCCCGCCTGTTTAAACACTTCTCCAATTTTTTAAAGTTCATTAAAGTAGTAAAATAAGAAACTTATTGCATAATTATGAAGCGTATTAATACATTTTTATGAATAAGGTGGGGTATGTTGACAAAAAATGCGTTTAAATTAGTTACCAATCACTGTACAGATGAAATCTCGTAGCGTATTGTAGTTTCCCTACGCCTAAATCAATGAATTGATTTCTGATGGTTTTCATCGACAGAACTCTTTCTATCAGACAATGCTGAGTTCTTTGTATCGCAAAATTTGCAAACTGATGCAAAACTTGATGCAAATTCGTTGCCCTAATCGCACCGTCTTTACGAATACGAGTCTCATAAAACTCGTTACCACCACGAAAAACACTCTGCAAATTTGACGTTTCAACAAAAACGCGTTAAAAGATTTAATGCTTCGGGTAAATCGAGTTACGACTCAAAGGTTGTTTTGTCATGAAAATTGGTAAGTCCACTAAGAATCAAGATTCGTGGCTTTGTCATAGTAAAAAACATGAAATGGTAGGTATTTCGATATTTTTAATTAACGTCGCACTGGAGCAACGCAACGGGCTATCAAAAATGAAATGGTGACTCGAAAAAGGCAGGTAGGTATTTCCATTAACGTCGTACTGGAGCAACACAATGGGCAGTAAATGCAGTAAGATAAAAATCGCCATAAAGGCAGATTCGTACTTTTGGCGTGGCAGTAACGGTATACTCAATCAAAGTTGCCTACACCCAACGGATTAGTCCAAAGGGCTTGCAACTTTTCAAGCATGTGCATCAATCTCCTCTCACTTTGTCTGCCAAGTAACATCAAAGCCGTACAAACCATTCTCGTTATAATAGCAATGGCTGGGCTACTTTCCAGACAGACCTCCTACATATATTAGTTTACTTTTATTTACTTTATAAAGCAGAAAATTCGAGTGAAGCATGAACAGGAAACTATGTTGATTCTCCAATCAATCAGAAATCCAATGTCATGTAGAGACCCACCATTCGCCGCGTATCGCTAAATCCCTTCTATTAAACCTCAATCACTAAACACTCATTCTGTAACAAAAGCGACGCTACTGCTTTTATTTTTCAAAGAACTTCCACATTTAAACCTTCAAATGTCAAGGGATTGTTTAGATTTAACAAACGTCTTGCCTCTGCTGCAACCACAATGGAGTTGTGCTGAATTGAATTACAATTAAGACGCGAATCTGAAATCGGACGCGACTTCCAGAATGCTCGCAGCGCAGTTTAATTACTGAAAGATTTAATTATTTTCCACTGATTTTTAAGGATTCCGAGAGCGTTCTGTTAGTCTCGGAATGAGGATAGGTATGCGTTTAAGCCATTAAGCGTTCCCTGAAATATATTTAGCAACGTGCGTTTTAATGATGAATTTCGACGGTATTTCTCTTTAATTGTTGATCATTACAACGAGGCGAAACTAAGAGGGTAAAAAACCGGAGATGTTCGATTCGTGTTGCTGATTGTCTGTCTTGATACTTAAAAGGACTGCCTCGGAGAGGAAGTTCATCAAAAGTGCAGTTAAGGGGGTCAACCCCCTAGTGCAAAAGTCTGGAAGGGTGGAATTTTAGAAATATTTATTAATATGTTTTGCAGCTTGTCTTGGGGGAAATGTTTTATGATCTCAAGTACAATGGCAAGTCCTTGTTACAAAGATATTTCCAATGTGTGTGAAGTCTAGCTTCGTCTTTGCATTTATCAGATGTAATCTCACATGCATATTGATATTTTCAAACGTTAACCCTCTTGGCTGTAGTCATTGGCAAAACTGATCAGATCCTGTTGGACGAGATATCTCGTCCATCAAGCCCTCATCATCTCTTGTCTTCTCAACGTCTCTCACAATTTCTCATCGTTCCTCACAACTTTTCAGCCAACCCTTACGATGCTTGCTGATATGAAATATGTTCCGGTTTCACAGAACATTTAGGGCGAACGCACACATGTCTACCGATTCGGGGATAGCTTATTGTGAAGCGTTCACGGTACAATCCATCTTTGGACAACTCTTCCGTTTCCATTGAGAGTCCTATATGTTAGGTGCATGTCAGCCATCTCGGATTTCGTCTAATGCTCCATCACGAACGAAATCCGCGTTGCAAATGCCGAAGTTTACAAAAAATAGCGTTTTGCAGACGTAACAAACATCGCCCTCTAGCACCTACGCACAATAGTAGTGTGCATACATTCTTTGAGAAAAATGGTCATCTTTATGTTTTCTTTAACACATTAAACTCACGATATTTGCGAGTAGCATAGAATTGCATTTACCTCACAGCATATTCAATGACTAAATAAGTACAACTATTGGGTGAAAGAATCTGCATTCGTTCAACGTACATCAATATTCTATTGGTCTATTCCCTAGAATAAAATCTCTTGTAAGGAGAGAGATTCAATTGGTCCTTTTCTTAGAATAGAATCTGTTGGACAGAGATTATATTGGTCCTTTCCTTAATGCAAAATCTTTCGGAAAGTCGATATCTCTTTTACTTAGAACAAAATCATTTGGAAAGATTGCA
Source organism: Metellina segmentata (assembly GCA_947359465.1). NCBI lineage: Eukaryota > Metazoa > Arthropoda > Arachnida > Araneae > Tetragnathidae > Metellina > Metellina segmentata. Next base: position 65,315,643 of record OX375872.1, on the reverse strand, counting down.
CTGTTCAGTGTTAAAACTGGTCAGATGTCATGTAAGGAAAAATGCTTGTCGTGTCATAAGGCGGAATCATACTTGTGAACATCTCAGAAGGTTACCCTCCTGGTGGTTGTTTCGACAAGATACCTCGTCCCTAGCAAAAGGGACCAGATCTTAAAGGGCAAACTTTCTCGTCAACAGAAGAAAACTGACCAGTGTCAGTTTGTCATCATAAAAGCATCGGTAATATCTTGATGACGAGATATCTTGTCAGCAAAATAGATCAGATTTTGCTGGACGCGATATCTCGTCGAAACCCCGTAAAGGGTTAATTCATAAACGTATGCATCAACGACAATGGCCTGCGGTAAAGCCGTGGGTCGTATAGTCAATTGTATTACTACTCAGAGAAGAGAGGATTAAGAAGGGCCCACATACCAGAAACGGCACTCCAAATCGGTTTATTACGTCCGGTGACAATATGCGGTCAGCTCTGACCAGCCCTCGTTCTTTTACTTCGTACAAGGGGCGTATAGAACTAATTTTAACCTTTTGCAAGTTTTCATGCATACTGATTGAAAACGTGGTCCAAAATTTATATTGTGAACAGTAATGTATTAATGAATTAATGTGGTGGTAATTAGTATATTTTAACAAAGTAATAATATACCATCCCTTCTAGCGTTTGTCTAGACCAGGTATCTCGTCAATAGTAAAACTGACCAGATCTGGATTGGCGACATATCTCGTCATTAGCAGAAAATTGATCAGATCTTGATCGATTCATCAAAACAATCGGTAATATCGTGATGGCAAGGTATCTCGCAATTAGCAAAATTGGTCAAATCTTTATGGACGAGATAACTCTCGTCGAAACCACTTGAAGGGTTGAATATTGATTTGGATAGAGCAGTGGTTCTCAACCTTTTCAGAATCACGGAACACTTACAGATTTGCGATATGTTTGCGTCTATAATTGTCACCCTTTCACGTTTCTTTGTCTTAGTATTCGCTAATGTTAATGTTAAGTACGATGTCGAAAATTGTAATAAAATTTTAATCGCCATTTCAGAAATATTTTTAAATCCGGTTTGAACAGAAATCTAAAATTCTTCAACTGTTATTTCGGAAAATTTCATTTCGAGAGTATGATCCGTTGACAACGTAATGAATTCTTCCACTTCTTGTAACGAAAACTCATAACTTGATGTGTTGACAGCAGAAAGCGGATTTAGTATCTGATCATAATTTTCAGTATTCAATGCGTGGAAAGTATTTCGCAATTTTTCTTCTAATAATGCTAAATGTTGTGAAATAATAGGAATTATTTAATCGATATTGTCATTTTGGACTGATGGAAACATGTCTACTGTCATTTCTTGAATTATGCGCATTCTTCAAATTGATATTTATTTTGAAATGCTGACACACAGAGAGAGAGATTTTGTCAGTGGGGATGTTAGAATTAGATGTTATTTACATGTTAGAATATTTTCGTTTTTACCTTGCAAACCGGTATGTTATTTAAATTCTTGAAGATATATAAATATATATAATGCCATTTCAATACACAAATACCGTTTGTAAGAGAAGTTTTAAAAATATCATTCCCTTCGTTTTGAAAGAACGTAGACATTTCATCCGTCAGTTCCAAAATTCGGTTCAGCACTCTACCTCGCAATAATAACCACCTTACCTCAGTATATAAAAGTAAAGATTCGTGCTGAGCTTCCATAGATGACACAAAGTTTTTCAAATAGGCTTGTTTGATTTCATATTTAAATTTGGTCTAATACGGATTTTAATGTCGTAGTTAATGTTTTTGAGGCAAGTTATTCTCGGTGTGGTAAACAGTGTGAAGATATGATATTAGGATTTTTCTTCTTCACAAAAGTAATAAACCCTTAAAAAGAACCAACCATTCAAGGAGCACCATTGGTACAGATTCCTACACATTGGTCCCATGTTATGTTAAATTTATCTAACTATGTAGAAATTGAGTCAAAAATATCCTGTTCTGTTGTGCGTTCGGCAAGTTGTCTGCAGCATACAAATTGGTTCACTGTTTTATTTTCATCAATGAAACGAACTCATAATATACCGCTGATATCAGTGGACTCGTCAGTTTGTAAAGCAAAGTATTGTTCTGAAAGCTTATAATAACTCCTTTCTCAATATCATCTGATATATGTATAATCCTGTTTTTTTTGTATCTTCAATAATTGCAAATTTTTTAATTAACGTCTTACTAGAGCTACACAACGGGCTATTGACGACGGTCCGGGATCAATCATCAATGGGAAAGATACGTGGACAACACCACATAATTTTGAACCACAGTTAGATGACGAGGCAACTCTTGAACTGACCACTCTCCACCACTTTCGGCCGTACAGTTTTAAGGTACACCATACGCTTACAAACATTCATGCACTGCCCCGGATTCGAACCAAGAACCTTCCAATCTAGAGGCTAATACCTTATATTTTGTCGTCAAAATGAGAAATTTATTTGAATTTTCATAGTTTATTTTTTGCATTATCAAGCATATATATATATAATTTGAAGTATTTCAGAACATGCTGGTAAAATTTGACGCTCTGCTATGGTGTGTGGTTTTAAATTTCTAGCAATTATTTTGACAACTTTGCTTGCGTTTGTGCTTTGTTAGATATTGTTACAATTAAAAAAATTATTTTCTTTGATTGATATGATTGTTTAAGAATCTTAAGCTTTTCCCCAAAATTGACATCATTTTCGTCAATATAAGTGAACCCGAAATCTAAATAATCATTGTCTATTGACATTTTTTATTTTGTTCTCCCTATTGTGAGTATCATTATTGATATTTCTTCTACTTGCACTAGCACTATCAATGACAAAATCATATTTTCGTTTTAGAAATTTGTCCATTTTGCAATTTCGAATAATTATTTTTAATTCTTTGGAGAGTAATTAGAGCTATTTAAATTTCTAAAAGACTAATTTGTCGCAAATGAACTTCTACCTACAATTTCAAAAACAATACATTTTATGACATTGACAATCTGTCAAAAAGTTGGACTTACTTGAAGAAAAACAAAATAAAACAGTAATCTTTTTAGCAAGAAACACGTCTGTACACTTCAGTTGTTGTCATTCAACTGTTTGCACGAAGGCTCCACTCACACGCAAAAGCAGATTAAATTCATTTTCTTATAGAAATCAATACAAGCCAACATAAGTACAAGTAAAGATGATAAAACTAAAGACAATGACTTTCGCTTTCTCGTTTCTTTTCGTCTTAATACCCGTTTTAATTCTTCCCTGATTTTGAAATTTTGGCGGAATACTTTCTCTAAGCTAACGGAGCACCAGTGTTCCGCGGAACACTGGTTAAGAACTACTGGGATAGAGGATGGCAAGGCTTGCATTTGCCCCAAGTCTGCAAAGCCTCGTTAGGCCTAGGTAATTCATGCTAAAGATGGACCGTGGTAGCCTTGTGGGTAAAGTAATGGACTAGGCAACCGGAGGATTGCGAGTTCGAATCCAACCAAAGACCGTCGTGTACAAAGGGAGCTGGATCACGTTTAATCTATCCTGGCTTCAAATGTCCTCACGTTTGCATGGTGTGGAAGTTGGGAGAACGGTGTGCCAGCTCAGGTGTAGCCTCGTCATCTGACCGTGGTTCAAAATTACTTGGCGTTGTCCTAAGATCTTTCCCTTCGGGGGTGGACGACCGTCACCAACAGCCCGCTGTGTCGCTCCAGTTTGACGTTAATTACATAGCTACCTATCATGCTAAAGATATTCGAAAATTTCGAGGAATCTTCGAAACGCTCCCGTTTTTCTGAGAAGTGGGACGATGAAAAAGTGAAGATACTTTTGATGAAAAAAAAAGAGATTTAATACATTTTCATATTTCTGACAATAGCAGGGGACGCCCAATCAATTTTTAATTAAATAAAAATTAAGAGGAATTTACCTTGTATCGACAGGAACCCTCGGATAAACGAATTCCTTATACAATCGATATATCGGAAAACGATAAAACTATTAACGGGTTCATATTTGCAACGAATGACAAACTCCGAACAAAAATGAATTGGTATTTTCCGTTTTTCGAACCGTTTCTTTTATTTCGAAAGATTAAATTGAATTTTTATTTCCCCCCAAACCAATAGCTGATGTTCGGATTTATTTTTATTCTTTTTCTCGCGTAATATATATAAGGACATTTTTTCTGTGCGTTCATGGAAACGCCTAGTTTATAAAGACATTCCCATTCATCACACCCATTCTCTTATATCGGATGCTTTTTTTCAATGATTAAAATTCAGTTGGCTGGACGTCAGAATTAAATGAAAATGATACGTACTTATTTGGAGTTGAGAGCCTCTTCGGCAATTTTTATATTTCAGACAAATTAAATATCTAACGTCAAACCGAGAGCATGGCTAAAACTCATAAGTAGGGGTTGGATGTTGATGACCGAAAGATTCCCTTGACGATCTTAAAAAGATTGTAAATGTGTTCTTTTGCTTCGAATTTATAAATATATTTTCAATGATTAAAATGCAGTAGCTGTGTTAGCATTTACAGAAAAGGTATGGTATTGATATTTTAATTAACGTCGCATTGGAGCAACACAATGGGCGATTGGCAATGGTTCGGGATCAAAACCCGAAGATAAAGATCCGAGGACATCATGTAATTTTTAACCACGGTCAGATGACGAGGTTACACCCGAGCTGGAACCCCACTCTCTTAACTTCCACACCACGCAATCGTAAGAACCTTTTAGGCCACTAAAGATTCAACGTGCATCGACCTCTGCGGGTTCATGGATTTTGGTTTGATTCAAAATCGCAACACTCCAGTTGTTAATCAATTACTTTTCCAACGAGTCTATACATCTTCGCCCGTTAAAATCTTGAAGGAAAAATTTTCAAAATGATCGCTGATTGGTAAAACGCCAAACGTTGCGGAAGGGCAATAAACTGCACTATATGCAACCCCGATATGTCATTCTAGAGCATTTGAAAAACAGAGCAAAATCTTCGCAGACCGTCTGGATCGTTTGCTTATACACTGAAAATCTCATTCTGATGTCTAACGCAAATCAAAATAACTCATTTTCTTAACAAAGCGTGAAAACATTCTTCATTTGTGCGTCATGTGGTGGATGGTTTGGATGGTTAGTTGGTTCTTGCGGTTTCATGGTGTAAAGACCATATATGACCATGCTACTCCAGATACAAGACGATAATGGTAATTTTAGTTAACGTCGTACTAGAGCAATACAGTGGGTTATTGACGACGGTCCGGGATCATTCCCTTAAGGGAAAGATCCGAGGACAACACTTCGTAATTTTGAACCACGGTCAGATGACGAAGCAACACCTGAGCTGGCACCCCACTCTCCAAACTTCCACACCAACCCAACGTGAGGACCAGATGCAAGACGGATAACATCAAGTATTGTAAACACACACAAGGAAAGGTAGGTAGGTTGGAAAGTAGGTACATTCAAAAGATGTAGGTATATTAATTAATGTCGCATTGGAGTAACACAAAGGGCTATTGGCGACGATCCGGGATCAATCCCAAAGGGTAGGTAAGGCCGCGGTAGCCCCGTTGGAAGAGCAACAGACTAGCACCCCAGGGTTGCGAGTTCGAATCCGACCAAAGACCGTCGTGTATAAAGGAGTATGATGAACGTTAAATCTGCCGTGGCCTCAAATGTCCTCACATTGGTGTGGTGTGGAAGTTTGGACTCTCACCCGACACCTGCTCAAGTGTGGCCTTATCAACTGAGCGTAGTTCAAAATTACGTGGTGTTATACTCGGATCTTTCCAATCGGGGGTTGGCAGATCAACCGGTATAGTGGTTAAGGTGTTAGCCTCTGGATCGGAAGGTTCCTGGTTCGAATCCGGGTCCGGGCATGGGTTTGTAAGCGTATGGTGTAGAGGCGGCTGGTTCACCTTAAATCTGTCGTGGCCGAAAGTCCTCAAGTTGGGTTGGTGTGGAATTTTGGACAGTGGGGGACAGCCAGTTCAGGTGTTGCTTCGTCATCTGACCGTGGTTCAAAATTACGAGGTGTTGTCCTCGGATTTAAGGGATTGATCCCGGACCGTCGTCAATAGCCCGTTGTGTTGCTCTAGTACGACGTTAACTAAAATTACCAAAATACCAATTACCCGTCGGGGGTTGACCCTTAACCGTCACGGGTAGGTAGCTATTTAAGTAATGTCACACTGGAGCATCAACACAACGGTCTATTAGCTACGGTCCGGTATATTACCCTAAAGGAATGATCCCAGTACATCTCGTAATTTTGTACCACGATCTGATGATGAGGCAATACCTGAGCTGTCACCCCACTCTCCAAACTTCCACACCACGCCAACGTAAGGACATTTGAGACCACGACAGAATTAACGTGCCCCAACCTCCCTGTATACTACGGTCTTTGGTTATATTTGAACTCGTAACACTTCGGTTGCTCGTAACAATTCGTTGTTCTTCCGACTGGGCGACAGCGGCCATCGGAGTTTTTTTTTTTTTGAGTTGGTAGCAAACGAATTGTCTGAATTGGTAATTGGTAATTTTGGTAAGCTTTAATTAACGTCGTACTAGAGCAATACAGAGGGCTATAGTGTCTGAATTGAGAAGGGGAGAGAGAAATTCTATTGATCCTTACCTTAGAAAATAAAATATTTTTGAAAGCTTTGCTTTCTCTTTTACTCAGAATATAATTATTTGATTGTACTCATCAAGAAGGTCAAAATTGGTTAAAAGTCATGCAGGGGGAACATGTAGGTCGTAAAGTGAAATTACGTATATGAACCTCTTAGATAGTTAATGGACTTGAAAAGTATAAAACTGATCTTAAAAATCTGATTAAATTGCAGGATTATATATTTTCAATGAACAGACAGCACAATTTTCACTCTGAATTAATCTAAATGTCAATTCAATTAATTTACTTGAGTAGGCCTATCCCCGCTCCTTTGAAATAAAATAAATTCGAAAAATAAAGTGCGAACTTTCCAAATCTCCCAGATGCAATCATCGCTGAAGTTCAAGAAGCGGTAGAAAAACGGTATTGTTCTCAAAACAAAGAATACGAAGGGGAAATCATGAAATAGGTGTACCTTTTATTTAATTTAGCATTGTATCTCTTTTGGTCGGTAAAGAGGAAATGTAACATACTCCTGCTCTAAATACCGTTTTAACGATAATGCTTCTCCAAACAATTGCGGTAAAATTGTCCTTTTCTTTCCGTAGTCCACTTGAATGGAATTTGAGGAGAACGTACTTATTCCGTTGAACTCTACCCCGCGATGGACAAGAAGAAAGAATCCATGCAAACCGCCCTTAACGAAAAACACACGACAAAGGACTGGACAACGACACCAAACGGCTACCCCGATAACCTTAATTGTCTGAATGTTTTGTGAATGACCTCGGTTAAGTCCACATTGCACTCAATCTATCCCCAGCCAGCATCCTACCCAGACAATCCAGATACATACAATCGACCGGCAGCTCTCGTTTAGTGCACACTTTTGGCCATTGTTCCCAAGGTGCACTATGCCACAACTGTGCCCGAACTTAACTCCCTGTTCTGAAAGATTAAAAAAATATTTCTGTGGTGATTAGGGAAGACAATGGCTTAGGAGGCAGAAATATTCGCTTGTTCCATGCACGTGATCGCTCGCTTGACCATTGTTCTGATGGTGCATGACCCGAACATGCCGATGTCCTTAAGCTGTTCGAAACACAAGTTTTGTATTTTTTTCCGTTTTCCTCAGCAGTCCCTCATCTTCCGGTCCTTTTGAAGTTATTAAATCCTTTCTTGGCGATCACGGGAGATTTGTCGCTAAATTAGGATTTGAGAATCTGTCATCTGAGATTCATAAGCTTCGATAAGCTTGCGTCCATTCCGCTTTAGATCAAAAATAGATTATTTGTCTTTAAGAGAGTGGGTATATGTGTAGGCAGGGTGGGGTTCTAATTTATTTTGCTCTGTTCTTTATTGTCGGGAAGGGGGAATTGATAAAATTAAACTTTGCTTAACTCCGCTTTATTTTTTGAGAAAGTTTTTCCTTTGGAGAGGACAGGGTTCACGTTGTGTGTATCCATGTAAAAGCATTTCGCACTTTTTCTTTTAAACTCGTGTTTCTTTTTGATATTTCGTTAATTTCATCATTTTCGAATCAAAGGACTTATTAAAATGCATGATGCATGTTGACTTCATTGATGTTTTTAAATTTAAGTAAAAAATATTGAGAATATTAAACAGAGAGAGCAATTTAATTCCTACTTTGCAACTAATTTTAGGGTTATTACCAAACATCAATCACATTTGTGAGTTAAACTTTTATCGAAACTATTTTCGGTTCTTGGGAGGTTTTAAAAACTTGTAGATATTATATGTTATTGAACATCGACGCGCACAAATAAATGAACTGCACGAATGTACACTTCGTCTCCTTTTCTTCGCACACTGGAACAACTTTATTATACTGGTACCGGCTACAACCCCATGTAGGATACCTGTACTCTACATAATTATATATGTGGTCCCTAATCCTATTAAGGTTTTGATAGTCTTAGATTCGTCAGGCTTTTAAATCTTATTAAGTGTTATTTATTGCTATTTAAATGCAAACTAAGTTACTGTTGTTCTAAAGTAGCATAGCACAAACACACACAAAGCTGTATTACTTAAGTATAACTCATATAAAGAGTTACTGTTACTTAACTAGCATAAAACACATAAAGCCATGCTACTAAAGTAGCATAACACGCACGAAACTATGCTACCAAAGGACAGCTATTGTCACCACAAAACTATTGTCACCACAAAACTATTGTCACCACAAAACTATTGTCACCAAAGCACCATTACACAAAGCTATGCTACTAAAGCAGCAAATCATATACTAAGTTATGCTACTTTAACCCACACTAAGAGTTATGCTACTTTAAGACACACAAACCCACATTGTTATTTTACTTAAGTAGCATAGCACCCCCAAAGTCATGCTACAAAAGTAGAATAAGAAGTAAATTTATAATATAATTATACCCACCTTAAATAATTTCGAAGGTTCATTTGTGTCACGAACACAAGGTTGCGAATACGTGTACGTATACGAATACGTATAGAATAGCACGTGACAGTTCTTTTCATGGGGTCAGGTGTGACCACTGCTCTCTAACCCCCGGTGATTGCTACGACCAAATGGAAGTTCGTAGCCTATTGGATAATAGCCATCATGGCGTTGACCGTGGTGTTGGTTTGCTTTGCAAACCAAATTATGAATATTATGAACTATGATTTCGAACCAACATCACGGGCAACGCCGTGATGGCCTCTTCATTGTCAAATTCAGCCAAATTCCAATTGCGAAGAGATATAATCGGCGTGACCTCACAATCTCTTGCGAAAATATAAATATTTAATTGAAAAATTGTTTATTAAAAGAAAATCAAATGCAAGATATCGATCTGGTGTAAAATTTTCCGCAGATTTCAAATTCTTTGAAATTTTCTATATCTATCTTTAACGATCCCGATTTTATAAAAAAGAACTAAACAATGCCAGTCAAAATTTTTTTTTATTTGTTTTACTGAGCGCAGGAAAAAAACCGGATTTCTCAAATCTCGAATCAAACGAAGGCCATTCTGCGCAGCGGCGTTCGTATTGAAAAAATTATCAAACAGAAGTGGAGAAAATAAAATTAGAATCTATCATTTCTTTATGGTGTTCCTAGTCTAAAGAAAACATTAATAATATTAAATGCCATTAAATTAATTTAAATAAAAATGTTCAAGATAAAATTTTTAAATTCAGTCGCGATAGAAAAATGGCAAAAAATTTGTACTACTTGTGTGCCGAATCCCATTATTGTAAGTGCCATGGATTCGTCAGGACAGTCTACACATACACTTTATTTTATAATATTAGAGAAGTATCGTTCTAGACAAAACACTTAGTCAAACTTCATCTGGTAAAATATAATTTCAAAAAATTATGTATAGCAATCCGATAAAAAAACTTAATGTAAGAACATCCTTTATTTCATCTGCTTCTGTATACTCACACAGAGGAATAAAATGATAAAAATACCGCTCTAGCCATAAAATAGTGCAAGTAATCAGCTTATCAAAAGAGAAACTGAAATTAAATGAACTATAAAATGTACTAAGCTGCACATTTTGTTTTTTCTACAAAACACTAGTCTCATTTAGCGTGTTCGTCTATAAATATTGTCTTTTTGTCGTAGTCGATTTGAAAAATAAATTTTCTTATCCACTTACACTATATAGCTTCGTGCTACATCCAAAAATTATTTTACTGCTTTTCTTTGAAAAATATACCTATCACTATTCTACATTTACGGTCTTTCCTTAGTGCATTAATCTATAAAATAATAGTAGGAAAATTATAAAAAAAAAGACACAAAGAGTAGGGAATTATAAGTACGACGCTTTTCTCGTGTTTATTTGCTATCCTGTAAAACAAGAAAACAAAGAAATGTTGATTCCCATGGTAACCATACACAAATTCCGTAAACATTTCGTTTCCTTAATTTTCAACCATTTCACCTGTCACGTAAATGTTAGCGTTTGCTATCTCTTTGTTGCGTTTTACAAATTTGTAATCATTGTAACTAACCAAATCTCGAACATTCGTTTGCGACTAAAGCGATATTTTAACTGAATGGAACCAACATTTTTTTGATTTTGCTGAAAGAAATAATAAGACGGGTCTTAAGTTTTCGCTTGTCGCAAGGGCCCCTATTCATGATGCCCCCAATGTTTTTATGGTCGGGTTCAGCAGAATGCATAAATATTACATACATACAAATGATTGTATGTGGTCAGCCATACCAGCATAGTATTTGGAAACTTCCTATTCGGGGAATGTAGGAAACACGAGTCAAACCGAATTCAATAAGGGGTGTATGCCCGCAAGCGCCACCTGGATTCGTCAGAAGGCGCTGTTTGTCAAAACGGTAATTGGCCACTTAGTACGGCAATCCATTGGTCGACGTTGTCAGCCGTGGATTGCTGTCTGTGGTTGTTACTTTGAGCACTTAATGTGTGAAACTGTGAGTGTACTATTACTGTCGAATTGTAAAATTAAGGCTAATAAAAGTGTAAATATTTACTGTCTTCGATTCCTATACTTTGGTGTATACTTTAGCACAAACGTTGGCGCAGTAGCTATAAACTCTATTTCAATAAAAATAATCAACTAAAGTAGCTACATTTTTTAACATACTCAACCTGCTTTTCAAAACACTCTATCGTTGCACGAACTTTTTATGCCCTAGAAAAGGGTTTTCGGTTGAGGAGATAGCAAAGAATTCAACGCTTCTTTTAGTTGCTACTTGGTCTTTCGTGAGTGACTGGTTTGCAATTTCATCAACAGTAGTCTCTCGTCTATGGAACAGAACCAGGGTTTGAAAAAAGGGTTTTTGGATAAGCATAGAGCCACGGCTGCACCACTTTTTTTAGTTGGTGTTTGGTCTTTTGTGAATGGCTAATTTGCAACTTTATCAATAGTAAACTCGTCTGTGCAACATAACTAGGCTCTTAAATAAGAGTTTTCAACTGAGCAGAGCCGCGTATGTACGTTTTATCTTAGCTAGTGCTTGGTCTTTAAGTGAGTGATTAGTTTTCAACTTCATCCACATTAGTCTCTCTGCTGTGCAATAGAACCAGGTTCTAAAAAAGGGATTTCAGTTGAGAAGAAAGCTACGATTCACACTTCTTTTACACTCACTGCCAAAAGTTAAGAAGGGAGAGGAAAAGTCTAATTTCCCGAAGCCAATCTGAATTTGAGATGCTGCAATATGCTGCAGATAGATGGAAGTATGCAAATGTGTTACGTAACAGTTATGTCGAGAAATATGCAAAAAAAGCGGAAGCATAAGAATCCAGCATTGTTAGGGGTTATAGGAGTTGCAGGTAAGTACTGATAAAAAGTGTTTAGAACTTTCGTACGATTAGTTTTCAAGACAGACGTGTTTATATGGCAAAGACGAATGGCAGATAGTGAGCGCTGGCGTTCTGTGGGACGCCTTGAAGCAGGGTAATCAATCAATGACGTTGCTTTTTTCTTCGGCGTTCATCATTCCGTCATTTCACATTTATGGAAATAATTCCAAACAACTCAAACAGTTGTCTGAAGACCTGTGGCCGCCCGCCTAAGGGTTACGACATCCGCAGAAGATCGATATATTGCTGTTGTAGCGAAACGAAATCGAAGAGAAACCTCCACACGTGTGACATCTATGGTTGCATCTTTCATTGGTAAGACGATATCTACCACTACTGTGCCCCGAAGGATACACATGAATGGACTGTACGCCCGGGTACCACGAGTTTGTGTTCCTCTATCCGTCCAATCCAGATGGGCACGATTAAAGTGGTGTTGGCAACATGTGAATTTAACTGTGTCCGATTGGGCTAACGTTATGTTCACGGATAAGTCGAGATTTGCCCCGGAGACAGATGACAAACGTGCAAGGGTCTGGAGAGAACAAGACACCCGCAATCGGCCCCAGAACATCATCAAGCATCACACATTCCGAGGTGGAAGCATCATGGTGTGGGCCGGGATTTCGTTGGGATATCGCACCGACCAACACATCTATAGACGGGGTTCTGTGACGGCTGCCACGTATCGGGATGAAGTCTTAGAACCCACTGTGAGATTATACGCTGCAGCAGTTGGTCCTTCTTTCGTTTTAATAGCTGTGTTAATAACTCCGTTTAATAGCTTGAAATAGCTGTGTTTCTAGGAAGTTTCATTATTATATTTTTTCGGAAACTCGCACATTAGTTTGAAATTTCTCTTTTTTCCATGTTGTTATTTTATTTCGTCGAACATAAAAATAATTTTCATTTGACGAATCTATATCTACTTCAATATCAGTGTCACCGTCTGTTGATGAATCATGATTACTATTATATTCTTCACCACACATCACGAAATTCATCTTCGTCATCAAATAAAAAAAAAAAAAATATATATATATATATATATATATATATATATATATATATATATATAAATATAAATCGACTCACCAAGAAGGAGTTGTTCGATGGAGACAAAAATTGGTGGACAGGAAAATTATGTACAGAATAGAAAATGATTAAAATTTCAGAACAATTGAATGATTTATTTCAGAGTTACAGTAACGAGCTCAATAAGGTGTTGGCCCGCCTCTAGCCTGGATGCAAGCTGCCACAAAGCTCCCGGATGGTCTCCTGCAGTATTTCTTGCCAAATTTGCTCCAATTCTGGGACTACGTCATCAACATTCCCTACCGGATGCAGTCGCGTTCCCGTCATATCCCTGACATGCTGGATGAAAGAGAGATCTGGTGATCTGGCTGGCCAAGGAAGTATTTGACAAGCTTGAAGACAGTTCATAGCAACACGTGCCGTATGTGGTCTGGCATTGTCTTGCAGAAAAATAAGCCCAGGGTACTGCGAAAGGAACGGTAGCAAATAAGTTCTCATAATGTCGTCAACGTACCGCTGTGCAATAAGTGTACCTCTAATGGCGACCAAAGGGGTCCGGCTATCAAGGGAAATGGCACCCCAGACCATAACTCCTTGATGAGGGCCCTTGTGGCATGCAATAGTGAAAGCAGGATCGGCACGCTGCCCTGGGCGTCTCCCGACCCGTCTTCGATGATCATCAGGACACAGTTGGAAGCGGGATTCGTCGCTAAAGACTATACGTCCCCAGTGAGCATCATTCCAGCCTGATCGAGCCAAGCACCACTGTAATCTGGCTCGACAGTGTGCAGGCGTGAGTGGCAGGTTGCGTAACTGTCAGTACGAGCGTAGATTTCGCTCTCTCAGCCGTCTGTGCATGGTCATGGTGGACACTCGTGTGTGGGTCGCACGACTGATGGTTAATACCGATGAATCAGGCGCTGTAACAGCTGATCTGACAATCACTCTGTCCTCGCGATCTGTTGTGGCCTTACGTCGACCGCTACCATCATGACGCTGAAATCTGCCATTGTCCACCAACTCTTGCCAGCATCTTCTAATCGCCGCATCGCTTCGATTCACATGACGAGCGATTCTCCGATTTGCCCAACTTGCCTCTTTCATTCCAATGATACGACCTCTTTCAAACTCTGAAAGTTGCTCGTAATGTGCTCGAATCCTGCGGCAAGGCATTTTTTCAGTCATTGAAAAGTATCCTAAATCGCAATGCAGCAGAAAATTTTAAGAACAGTTCAAGAACAACTCCTTATATACATCTGCTGGATGCGAGTTCCGATGCGCTGGAGATCGCACTATTCATTCATTGGACACCAAATTTTAATCATTTGCATATTTGGTCAAAACATTTTTGCATACGAAATTTCAAAGAAATCGGATGATTCCTTCTTGGTGCGTCAATTTATATATATTATGCGTGCCATATTTGTAAGGTGTCTGACTGACGTGTAGGAAAAAATCTGAGTTGCAAGGATGGGCGCGCTGGGTATAATATACCCGAAACACAAATACCGGAATTTTTATTTTTAGAATTCGTGAGGCGGAAATAGCCCGTCCAAGGTCATGACCCTACATTCAATTATACTGAGACTCGTCCACTTTTAAAAGAGGGGTCGGGAAATAGACAGAAGAAAAGATGGCGTGGGTATGTCACACCCTGCGCGCCCGTTCCCTGACTCCAAATAACTTCATCTTATAACTTATGAAAATTCAATATTGTTTTCATTTTTGTATTTAATTCTTTGTTTTGTTTAATGCAAAAGCCCATTTGCTACTTTCCTGCCGCATTTCGTGTCAATCAAAGATGTGCTTGTCGTTTTTTTCGCATTTTACTTTTCGTGCTTAACTTTTGGCAGCGAGTGTAGTTAGTTCTAGCTTGTAGCTTCTTGTCCGCGCAACAGAACCAGGCTCCGTAGAAACACAGCAGGAAATCAGGAAATTCCCGAGACTGCTCTCATATGACACCTGTGATGTTCGAATAGAAAAAGTACCATCTCTATAAAATGAAGTGTGTGTGTGTGCATCTCTGTGTGCAGTGTCCTGACGAATCTATGGCACAATAATGATATTTGGCACACAAGTAGTCCGAATTTCTTGCAATTTTTGTGTCCAGCCCGAATTTTAAAATTTAATCTAGAACATTTAAAAAGTATTTTATTAGTTTTTTTCAGCATTCGTTCTTTTCTCCGGAATGTGACGTCACCCGTACCTCGAAAGAATAAGCGAGCAGATTTAGCGATTTTCGGCCACTGACGTCACAAGCGTTTTTCGTCCTAAAGCCTTGGGAACCATGCAAGGTTTTCCGATTCTAGCGTGTTTTGATTAAGTTGTTGATTTGTGACTTTCTTGCTAGCGATTTCAGCTTTGTCACGGGAAAAGACTATTTGAGGTTTTATATCTCTGCGATCGATAAAGATAGTAAACACTTCAACGGATTTAAAATCTACGGAACGCATTCTTAAAATTATTGTTTTATATTTTTAATGTTTTTAGTATCAGTAAGATTTAATGTGTCCAGTCCAATTTTTAAATTTTGATCTAAAATATTTTGTAATTAATTTATTGGCATCACGACGTTGCCTGTGGTGTTAGTTTGCGAAGCAAACCAAATGGGAATGCGTTGCAGTCACCGGGGTTGCGAGGGCTAGAGAGCAGTTTTCGTGGGGTCAGGAGTGACCCCACGAAAAAACTGGCACGAGCAACGTCTTGCTGGCCACGCAGTGGCTAATCATTAGATAAATGTAGGTAGGTGAATTTATGTAGCACTGGAGCAACACAAGGGGCTCTTGGCAACGGTGCGGGATCAATCCAAAATTCGACACCTTGCCAACGTGAGGACATTTGAGGCCACTATAGATTTAACGTGCACCAGCCCCTTTCAACACGACGGTCATTGGGTGGATTTAAACTCGCAACTCGACAGCAATGATCGGTGTACTTATATTTTACGTCTATGGTTGCTAGCAAAGTAGGCAAATCGATTGAGCCTCAAATTCAATGAATTTTATTGTTATTTCTCTACTAATTTTAAGGCTCTCCAAAATAGTGCAGCTACGTATTGTCATTTCCATAAATGAAAATTTAATCCTTTAAATATCGCGCTGATAGTTTTTCGATAACTGAATTACGTGTCCGAAATAACTTTCCAAGTATGCATTTTTCGAGGTTTTTCGTTTATTTTCTAGATTTAATGTCCTTTGTCTTTGGAAACAACACGCAAGTTCGAAAACACGCAAAAATTTCGGGGGAAATGTGAGGCGTGTGTGTACTTGTGAATAAATGTACTTCAAGAATCGATATCTGAATCGAAATCGGTATTCAGATCGAGGAGGGAAAACGGAGAAAACTGTTGGAAAATGTTTCGTCCTTCGCGTTCAAATGGGATATTGATTTTGATACAATTATTTTTCACAATATTTCGGAGTGAATTATTCTTTGTGTTTTTTATTGTTTTTATTTTTTTCGATGCAGGAGCTCGGTAATTATATTAAAAACGCACCTGCGAAAAAAATCCTTCTTTCAGAGCGAGAATCTTGGTTTCATGAGCCAAGAGAGCTTTGGAATCCAACATGAGCACTAGACCTCCACGTTTGGGGTAAAGATTGTCGGTAGTAGCATAGCGTTGTGTGGGTTCTGTTACTTTAATAGCATAGCTTTGTGTTTTACTGCTTTGGTAGCAGTAGTTTTGTGTGTTACACTACTTTGGTAAGAGCTTTGCGTGTGTTATGCCGAATTTAGTAAGATGGTCTTGAGTGTTTATGTTACTTCCCTTTTTGACCATGACGCCTTGTAAAATTCCGTGATAGCTGATTTCTCAACTCCAAGTGATCCTTTAAAAAATAATGACTGGCCAAATTCCAAATTTAGCTAAAAAATTAACTCAGTCTTTTACTTAAAAAATTTATAACACACTGCTTTTCAAGTCCATTAAACGTTAAATAGATGTTTGTTCAACATGCTGTAAGGCTCTGTGTCGGAAAACTTTTCTTGTGTTTATGTCAATTACTCGACGTTGTCTGTCTTGCGTTTGGCGTTGCTTGGCCAAATAAACCGTGCGACATAAAAACTAAACAACTTACTTGTGTTAGTAAAAATTGTCCTTGTGTGTATGTCAGCTACTTGACTTTGTTGTGTTTGGCCATATATGATCTTCGCGGCATAGAAACCAAAGAGCCAAACTTCTGTGTCGGTAAAATTTCCTTGCGGGTGTATGTGAATTACTTGACATTGTCTGTTGCGTTTGGTGCAAGCTAGGCCAAATTTGCCCCTCGTGGCATAAAATCAAAGAACCAACCTTCTGTATTGGTAAAACTTTCTTTGCGGAACAAAGAACAGAAAACTAATACAGATGCTGACAAATGACACAAGTAAATAATAAACAATTCTAACGAATGGATTTGGATATGGATCAACCATGAGAATGTATATCTAAATAAGTATATTTTGACTCATCGAATCAGAGTTGAGTATATCAATTTCAATTTAAGGCTAACAAAATAGGTTGGCCACTTTATCAGCGCGACTTTCTTCCAAACTAAAGACGCTTAACATAAAACAGGAATAACTTTACGAATCATCCGCTTTCGCGTGGACCGCGGTAGCCTGGTAGGCTGAGTAACGGATAAGCAAACGGAGAGTTTCGAGTTTTGAGGTTTGAGTCCAACCAAAGACTGTCGTGTACAAAGGGGCTGGTGCACGTTAAATCTGCAGAGACATAAAATGCCCTCACGTTGGCGTGGTATGGAAGTTTGGAGAGTGGAACCTCGTCATCTGAACGTGGTTCAAAATTACCTGATGTTATCCAGAGATCTTTCTCTTTGGGCCTATAGCCCGTTGTGTTTTTTTCCCAGGGAGACCTTAATTTAAATACCTACCAACCTACCCGTCTGTTGTCATTGCATTCTAAAAATTTGTCTTATTCTAACAAGAATCTAAATTCTCATTGGTTGGTCATTCAAATGAAAATACACTACCGCCATCTAGTGGCGAGACTGAAAACGATTTAAAACAAAATAACCAACATTCTGAATCGGTAAAAGTTTCCTTGTATGTCATTCCTCCCTGGGTGTATTCCTCTCTTCTCGCCGACCAACCGGTATAGTGGTTAAGGTGTTAGCCTCTAGATTGGAAGGTTCCTGGTTCGAATCCGGATCCGGGCATGGATGTTTGTAAGCGTATGGTGTGGAGGCGGCTAGTGCACC
Organism: Metellina segmentata; assembly: GCA_947359465.1. Lineage (NCBI taxonomy): Eukaryota > Metazoa > Arthropoda > Arachnida > Araneae > Tetragnathidae > Metellina > Metellina segmentata. Next base: position 65,297,436 of record OX375872.1, on the reverse strand, counting down.
TTAAATCTTTGGTGGCCGAAAGTCCTCACGTTGGGTTGGCGTGGAAGTTTGGAGAGTGGGGTGCCAGCTCAGGTGTTGCTTCGTCATCTGACCGTGGTTCAAAATTACGAGGTGTTGTCCTCGAATCTTTCCCTTAAGGGACTGATCCCGGACCGTCGTCAATAGCCCGTTGTGTTGCTCTAGTACGACGTTAACTAAAATTACCAATTACCAATCCTCTCTTCTCTTTGTCAGTAATAACTTTCGTGTGTGTATATGTACTTGACATTGTATGTCTCGTGTCTGACGCAGCAGGGCAAATATGGCCCTTGCGAAATATGGCCAGATGTAAAAAAAAACCTTTCCCTTATTTACTTTTACAGTTGATGCGTAGAAGCTTCAAATTCCAAAATGTATATGTATTCGGAGTTCCCGTTTGTGAAAGGTTTTCATTCATTCTTGTACTGCTTTTAAAACTAAATAAGAAGTAATGCGCAAAAACTCCAAACCTTCAATTTTTCGAAACACAATCCGACCATCCCAAACAACAATTACGGAAAGGAATTTACTAGAGAGAGAGAGAGAGCGATACTCACCGCGAAACTGTTTTATTGTACTTAATCAAAAGCGGGCCCCCCTTTGATTCAGGAAGAAAAGACCAGAAATTCCGTTTCCGATGGGCGGCTTTAATGAAGTCCTCCTTCCAAGGAACGCCGAAGATATTTTTCTAGGAAATCGGATTTTATTTTATTTCTCCTGACGGAAATCCCGAATGAGTCACTAAAATGAAACGACTAAAAAACGAGCCACGAGGAAGGGAGACAAAAAAAATACGCGTCCTCACGCAAACGTGTCCGAAAAAAGTGAAGAAAAGGGGAAATCCGCAAAAGTCCCATTGTTTCCCCGCCTTTATAGGAGAAAATCATGAATGGAAAGATCCGAGGTGCAATCCCGTAGAAAGAAAACAAAAAGGAGTATCATTCACATCGAAAATGCGACCTTTCCTGCAACCCAAATAATTTTATTTGAACGCAGCGTTTCTTTGGTTTTCATAACAATCCAGAAATAGCGCAGAGTGATTCGTTTAGAAAGAAAAGTGTTGTTTTTTCCAGGAAATAAAATAAAACCGTTTTAACTTCAAAGAGCTGGAAATATAGCGGGGGTTGGGTAAGAATTGCGTATATTTACGGATACCTTTTCCAGAACTACTTCGGACTTGAGCATCCAGCCCATCATAAATTTCTAGATATTACTCAAACAAGGAAACTAGTCTTGAATTAATGGTTGATAGGTAGGTGGTAGTTGAATTAACGTTGCACTGGAGCAGCACAACGGGATATTGGCGACAATCCCGAAGAGACAACACGTAATTTTGAACCATGGTCAGATTAAGCGGTCAGCACCTGAGCTGGCACTCCCTCCGAACTTCCACTCCACGCCAACGTAGGAAATTAGAAGCCATGAAGCGTGATGTTTAACGTGCACCAGCCTCCACGTACACGGCGGATTTGGGTTGGATCGAGTTTCTAACTCGCAACCCTCCACTTGCTAACTTGCCATAATATAATCATTCTAAAGGTAGATATTTTAATAGATATATTGCACCGGAGCAACACAAAGGGCAAGTGGCGACGGTCCGGGATCAAACCCAAACGGAAATTTCCGGACACTAGCACCGTAATTTTGAACCACGATCATTTGACGAGAGCACACCTGAGCTGGAACCCCACTCTCTAAACTTCCACACCACGCTATTGTGAGGACATTTGAGGTTGGTAGGTAGGTATATAATTAACGTCGCATGGGCGCAACACGACGTGCTATTGGCGACGGAAAGATCCAAGGACAGCGCAACGTAACTTCGAACAACGGACATTTGAGGACTCCACAGATATAACATGCACCAGCCCTCTTTGTACACGACGGTCTTTGCTTGAATTCAAACTCGTAACCCTTCGGTTGCTAATTCATAATTCTTCAAACCTTGCTACTCAAAGGATTCTATTATAACGAGAAGACAAATAGAATATAAAATGGGCGAGATACCTCGTCGAAACCGCTTTGGGGGTTTAATAATGGATAATTCAAATTTATTAGAAAAGTATCACTCACAACTTACGATAAGCCAGCTATATACCTCGTCCCTTTCTTACTTTAATTAAAAAAACTTTAAATTCCCAAATAAGTGAGACAAATGGATTCCTTTTTTACCCCATGCATTTTTCTTCTTCCTTTTGTTACGGTACGGTACGAATAAAAGTAATGGTGCCAAAGTTAAATAAAATCAGATTTATGCGCTGAACATTAATCAAGCTCGGACGCTGTGGGTGCACAGCGACTTTGCGTTCAGACAGTATGATTTTCTGTGTGGAAGGTTAGAGTTCGAAGGCATATGGTTTCTTTCTTTCTCTCCTCTACAATGGAGGACACGTAGTCTTAAAAGTTTTATGTTCAGAGTAGATTTCTTTTGATTTACGTACTTCGAAAATACATTCATTCTTTCGGACCGTGTGCTTTATTGTTTGCCCGTTTTGTTCATTAATTATTCGTTTATTCCCAAAGCCAGGAAAAACATTTCTGAATTTTATTTTGCATTGGGCAGATGCAAAGGTTCGTCCCGTTTTTGAGACAATAGTTGAAGACAAATTATTTTATCTTCTAAAAATTACATTTAGCAATATAGTGTGAGCCCTCTTCTCTACAGTGGAGGATACTTAGTCTTAAAAGTTTTATGTTCAGTGTGGATTTCTTTTGATTTACGTACTTCGAAAATGCATTCATTCTTTCGGACCGGGTGCTCTATTGTTTGCCCGTTTTGTTCAGTAATTATTCGTTTATTCCCAAAGCCAGAAAAAACATTTCTGAAGTTTATTTTGCATTGGGCAAATGCAAAGGTTCGTCCCGTTTTTTGAGACAATAGTTGAAGACAAATTATTTTATCGACTTAAAATTACATTTAAGCAATATAGTAATAGCCCTCCTCTACAGTGGATGATACGCAGCCTTAAAAAAGTTACATGTTCAGATTGGATTTCTTTTAATTTACATATTTCATTTTTTATGGATAGTCCTGTCTAGTCTGCGGGACTGTTATTTTGAGCTTTGAGAAATTTTTAATAGATCATTATTGGAAAAGTAGATACTTAATTCTTTGGAGGTGAATTCAACAACATGTCTCTCCATTAGGACTATCTTAGATCATGTAATCAGTATTTAGAAATACACTATAAAACAAAAAAATCGACGCACCAAGAAGTAGTTGCTCGATTGCGATAAAAATTGGTGGATGTGACGAACATACATAGCAAAACAAACGATTAAAATTGCAGAACAATTGAATGATCTATTTCATAGTTTGACCGTTACAGAGGAAGGAAGTCAATAAGGCGTTGGTCCACCTCTGGCCTGGATGCAAGCTGTCAGCAGGCGTGGCATAGACTAAAAAAGTTCCCGGATGGTGTCCTGCGGAATTTCTTGCCACATTGTCTCCAACTGTCAGGCTAAACGGTCAACATTCCGGGATGGATGCAATCGCCTTCCCATAACGTCCCGAATTTGCTCTATGGGAGAGAGATCAAGAGACCTAGCTGGTCAAGAAAGTGTTGGGCCGGTGCGGCCGGGCATTATCTTGTTGAAAAGTAAGTCCGGGGTGTTGCAAAAGGAACGGTAACACAACTGGTTGTAGAATGTCGTCTACATACCGCTGTGCTGTAAGTGTGCCAGAAATGACTATCAAAGGAGTCCGGCTATATCAAAGGAGATGGCACCCCAGATCAGAAGTCCTGTTGTGGGCATGTGTGGCGTGCGATAGTGAGGGTAGGATCCCCACGTTGCTTTGGACGATTCCAGACACGTCTGCGGTGGTCGTCAGGACACAGTTGAAAACGGGACTCGTCACTAAAGACTATATGTTCCCAGTCAGCGCCTTTCCAAGTTGATCGAGCCTGGTACAACTCCTGGACTACTCCTTCTTGGTGTGTCGATTTTTCTGTTATAGAGTATGATTACATTTCTATTTTTGGTGACAGATATGGCGATAAAATGCGAATAGATAGAGATAGGTAGTTAATGAACTTCGCATTGGTGCGACACAACTGGCTATTGGCGACGATCCGGGATCAATCCTGGAGGGAAGGATAGAAGAACAACGCCTCCTCGCAGCTAGTACCCCACTCTCCAAACTTCCACACTACGTAAAGCGAGGACATTTAAGGCCACGAAAGATTTCCCGTGCATCAGCCCCCTCGTACAATACAGTTTGACTGGACCTAGTTTAGAACTTTCACCCCTACGGTTCCCATCCACTACCTTTTTGACTGTGATCTCACAAGTCAGTGGCATTTGTTGAAACCTTCTCTGCAACACTACTCTCATTGGTGCCAAAATACTGCCAAGAACAGACACTGCCACCACAAAATCCTTAAAGTGATGGAATTTCTCAGCTCCAACATTGACTATATCTGTGAGAGCTGAGAGAATATCCTTGCTTTTCTTTCGAAACTTTTTTAGGTCATTTCGGCTGTCTGTCATCTGTATTTAACGTCCTGACTTCTGTTTTTTGCAATATTATTATTTTTTTCTTTCTGAAATGACTTTATTTTATTTTATTATTTTTTTCTTCTGATTTTGTGTTTTGTTTTTGTTTACGTCCTTTTTTTATTTGTGTTTATGTCCTTTTTCTGTTTATGTTTATGTTTTTTTGTGTTTTTGTTTTCTGATTTTGTTCTGTGTCAATTTTTCAAACTTTGTCATCTTCTTCTTCTGTCATTTTGTATTTTTGTGCTTACACGTTTTGCCCTTCACTTGACTTTCCCCTTCTGTGTATTTAAATGTTTATGTATGTATTGTGGATTGCTTAGCTCTCCCTTATCCCAGAATCTCCTCCGTAAGGCGGACTATACAGCTGAAAGCCGCACAGGTGAAACAGTGTCCGCCTACGGCGTCCAGTCCAATCCTTTGCTGTTCCAAATGTGTGAACAGCTCTGACAATCGAAGCCTTTTTCCTTATCATTGGTATAAACCAATCTCACATAGTGACATTACACACTATTTAGTTCATAAAATAGAATTACTGCCATCAAAACAAACAAGAAACGTTTTTACAAAAGCAACTGTGATTTTTTTTAAATAGCCTTACAGTATATAAATATAGACTCTTTGTAATTGTATACGTAGAAACTTTTAGCCTTATTTCAACCGGTTGCTAATCCGTTTCTCTTCCAACTGGGCTACCGTGGCCCGCTAATAGACAAAATACAATTTGAGAACTCCATGCAGATGGACAATCGAAGTTTTTTTTCATCATTGGTAAAAACGAGTTCAATAATGACATTACACACTATTAGTTCATTAGATAGAATTACTGGGCATCTAAACAAACAAAACATTTTACAAAAGTAATCGTGATCTTTTTAAATCTTGGCCTTACAGTACATAAATATTGAGTTGGTGTTTTTGTATAGCATAGAAAATTCCCAGCCCTTTTCCGTGCATCAGGTCTGTAATTGAAGAGAAGATCCTCTTTTCTGCAGAAGAACTGCTCCAGGGCAATTAGCTAAGAAAAGGCACATTAAAAAAAGAATTAATCGAGCGAAAGCCTGTTTACTTGGATCACCCTTCTTTTTTGGTAGGTTTTCTCCTCCAATTGCTCATCAAATATCCTACCGTTCCCCCACCTGTAATTTCCCAGCATGCCTCCCCTCTTCAAATGACGGTTGCGTTTCTCCAAGGCTGGAACCACACCCAAGTCTGAATTCAAGCGACCTCGGGTCAAACAATGACATGAAACCCCCTGGGCTAAGGGATAGCATTTCCAAGCATCTTCCCGATCACGGGCCAAGTAAAATATATCAAAAGAATCGGGGTTTTATTTTCGGGTTCTTTGATCGGGTTTCCTTCTTTGCATGCAGTATGTTTCCCCCGTTCGTATAAATAGCAGTCATTGCCACCTCGCTGTAACTCAATGTCAAGGCGACGCCCATTTTGCCCCCCAACTTTTCTTGTAAAAGACAGGGATGCATCATTACCAGTACACCCGTGTGGGATTCTCCACACACTGAATCTCTGCAAATACCACGGCTCGCGTATCGTGTGCCTCGCACTTGACAAGCGGCAATAACCTTTCATTACGTTTAGCAATGTGGGAGGTGCAACACTGAAACGAAAGAATGGGGAGAGAGATGGACTGACACTAAACAATTAACGTCATCAAATGCAAGACGACGGAAAGCACGAAATCTGTTTCGATGCGTACCGTTTATATGCGTACCGATGTATCTCTAAAAACATTCGAAATAAGCTGTTTTGTGGGTGGTTCTCAGACGAAAGAGAGGGAAGCCACAAATCATTACAATGGTAGATTTTTAGAGAAGTTTCTCACGTCCTGGTAGTTTATCTTCGCGTTGAAAATTTCCCTGTAGTGACCAGCCTCTGATGGCAAAACCTGTTACAAACTGTCACCAGTTCTGGTGAATGAACAGCTTGGATCCTCATTCTCTTGGAGTAATAGGGCAGTCTTGCCTCAACGGGTTGGCTCGTCATTAGCAAAATTGACCAGATGATCTAGATGGACGAGATATATCGTCCTCAGTAAAACTGACAAGATCTAGGACAAGATATCTCGTCAAACCGCTTGGTGGGTCAAAGGAATGACGGAATGCTTTCCTTTTGAAATTACAAACATTTATAAGGTGTGGAGTTCATAAAAGTTTCTGACTTATTAAACCTTTTCCATTACCCCATTGTAGTAATATGGCAGCTTTGTCTCGACGAGGTATCGCGTCATGACAAAATTGAACAGATGTCGAAGGACAAGATAATTTGTCTTTAGCAAAATCGATCTGATCTTGGGCAAGATATCTCCTCGCAACCACTAGGAGGGTTAAGGGACAATGTTGCATTATTACTAATATACCCCGTGTGAAAATTCCCACACACAGAATCTCTGTAAATACCACGGATCGCGTCTCGTGTGCCTTGCAATTGACAAGCGGCAAGAACCTTTCATTACGTTGAGTACTGTGGGAGGTGCAACACTGAAATGAAAGGTTGAGAATAGATATGGTAATTGGTAACTTTTAACTAACGTCGTTCCAGAACAACGCAACGGGATCAATCTCCTAAGAGAAAGATTCAAGGACAACACCACGTAATTTTGAACCACCATCAGATGACGAGGCAACACCTGATGTGACACCCCACTCTCCAAACTTCCACACCAACCCAACGTGAGGACTTTCGACCACGACATATTTAAGTTGCATCAGCCGCCTTCTACACCATACGCTTACAAACATCCATGCACGGACCAGGATTCAAACCAGGAACCTTCCGATCTAGAGGCTAACACCTTAGCCACCAGACCGGTTGGTCGGCGGGAATAAAGATGAACTGACACTAAACAATTAACGTATTAACGTCAACAGTTGCAAGTGGATGAAAGCATGACATCTGTTAGGATGTTATAAACACCCGTTATATATTTTAAAATATATCTCTGAAACCAACACTTATTGATCATTTCCAACCCCCTTTCTCTGCTTGGTCTTTACACAGTTATTTCCTGTCCACAAAGATTGTTCACTTTTGAACCTTGCGTCATAAAACCCAAATTAACCAACCAACATGTCCACAAAACAGCGGCCCGGTATATCGGTTAGTACATATGCATTGAAATAAGTATTTTACTTTCCAGTGGCTTACAGTTGAAGTCAATTGTTAGAGTGATTCCACCCTATTTCCCGTCTTTTCCTTTCGGTGTTGCACTTCCCACATTGCTAAACATTATGAACGGTTATTGCCGCTTGTACAAGTGCGAGACATGAGACATAAGTCGTGTCATGTACCAATGTACAGATTGAATGTGTGGAAAATTCCATACGAGTGTAGTAAAAATGATGCATTCACTGTCTATATAAGACTTCATCCAAAATCTACCCGATATATTTTTAAATCACCTATTCAAAATAAAAAGTATTTTAAAGGAGTTGCAAAGGTACGAAGTAGTGAAATAATAGATCTTGCAACGTTTCAAATAATTACAATGGATGTAAATTGTGCGTATCGTATAACACCCCTCATATAAAGGGTTCACCTTATGTGGTGGGGCGTCAAATTTTCTCTATAATTATAATGATAAAGCTATAAATAAGTGTGCAAAGAAGGCAGAAAAAATCTGTAGTGATTTAAAATCTATTGAGCAAACTTTAAACGGTTGTAAAGTGCATACAAATCATAATTTTTTTATTAAAGAACGCATTTAAGTAAGTGTTGGCGTTTTCTGTAAAACTCGAGTAAATGTCTTTCATTTCTAAAGTGCCCGAACTTCTCTGCCGATACGCATCATGCCTGCTGACCCGAAATATTCAGGTCTCACACATAGGTAGAATCCGCTGCTCTACCAACCAGGCAACCGCGAACCTTATTTCTTGAAGCAGATGAGCATTTGGATTGATGAATAAGTTTGGTTGTATTAAAACAGTGTATTAAAGTGCCCGAACTTCTCTGCCGATACGCATCATGCCTGCTGACCCGAAATATTCAGGTCTCACACATAGGTAGAATCCGCTGCTCTTCCAACCAGGCAACCGCGAACCTTATTTCTTGAAGCAGATGAGCATTTGGATTGATGAATAAGTTTGGTTGTATTAAAACAGTGTATTAAAGTGCCCGAACTTCTCTGCCGATACGCATCATGCCTGCTGACCCGAAATATTCAGGTCTCACACATAGGTAGAATCCGCTGCTCTTCCAACCAGGCAACCGCGAACCTTATTTCTTGAAGCAGATGAGCATTTGGATTGATGAATAAGTTTGGTTGTATTAAAACAGTGTATTAAAGTGCCCGAACTTCTCTGCCGATACGCATCATGCCTGCTGACCCGAAATATTCAGGTCTCACACATAGGTAGAATCCGCTGCTCTTCCAACCAGGCAACCGCGAACCTTATTTCTTGAAGCAGATGAGCATTTGGATTGATGAATAAGTTTGGTTGTATTAAAACAGTGTATTAAAGTGCCCGAACTTCTCTGCCGATACGCATCATGCCTGCTGACCCGAAATATTCAGGTCTCACACATAGGTAGAATCCGCTGCTCTTCCAACCAGGCAACCGCGAACCTTATTTCTTGAAGCAGATGAGCATTTGGATTGATGAATAAGTTTGGTTGTATTAAAACAGTGTATTAAAGTGCCCGAACTTCTCTGCCGATACGCATCATGCCTGCTGACCCGAAATATTCAGGTCTCACACATAGGCAACCGCGAACCTTATTTCTTGAAGCAGATGAGCATTTGGATTGATGAATAAGTTTGGTTGTATTAAAACAGTGTATTAAAGTGCCCGAACTTCTCTGCCGATACGCATCATGCCTGCTGACCCGAAATATTCAGGTCTCACACATAGGTAGAATCCGTTGCTCTTCCAACCAGGCAACCGCGAACCTTATTTCTTGAAGCAGATGAGCATTTGGATTGATGAATAAGTTTGGTTGTATTAAAACAGTAATGAACAACTGATATTCTTATCGAGAAACGAATAATTGATTAGTCTTATTTTTACTTTCATGCTGTTTAAGTTAAATAAATAAAATAAATCAACTTTAAAAAAGCATTGAAATTATTTTATCTTTTAATCTAATCAAACATATCACTTATTTAACTTTGAAATTGATTATTTACTGTGTACCACGGAATTTTCAAACTGAATGCGCTTCCCAAGCAAAATGGGAAACAATTCTTTGCAAAATCCAAGCGAAGAAACCACAAGCACGGACATCAGCAAGATATGATAATCGATACGAACGCGCAACCTACGAAAGCGCGAACACTTTTTCGTGTAGCAGATGAGCACTTTCCAAAACTTCGTCAGATCAATAAGTTTGGTTGTATTAAACTGTAATGAACAACTGATATTCCTATCTAGAAACCAACAATTGACTAGTGTTCGCCAATTTGTTACCGTTCCAGAAATACAGATAAATGCAGTTAAATACAAAATAGCATAAAGGATAAAACTGAAAAGGAAAAACATGTTATACTAAATCGGAAATCGTTAATACAAGTAACAGCGTTGATGAAATGTAAAAGAAAATACTCGCCTGGGAAGAAACGAGGTGGCATTTTTTGATTCTCTTATTTTCCCTGTTCCATGTAAAATATTATTGGAAGTGATTTTGGGTCGATTGTAACTAAGCATCGAAATCCCAACAATAATTTCCTCGAGTTTTCTCTCACGTGTTTTTGCTGCAAAAACCGATAGATTTAACTTAAAAAAGCGACGATATAATATATTCTTTTAAGTAAACGGCTCTATGCATGTGCCGGAATAGAATGATTAATGGCTTTAAGTGCTCCCGGAAAACGGCGGTTTCCCAGGAGAAAATAAATCGGTGACACGGACTGTCTACGAGCATGAGAACGCATATAGCGGTAATACAGATTGATATAAATTTAGGTGTTTTGGTAAAAAACAGTAACCATAGTGGAATCAACGTCACACTGGAACAATAGCACACCGGACTATATATTGGCAACGGATAAATAAATAAATAAAACTCGAATTTGACATGTTTAAAAATAACTTTTTGAGTAATAACGCTAAGCTTTGTTTTACTACTTGCTGCAATTTATTTCTTCTGAATATTTACAAAAATAGCAAAGCTGTCCTCAACCCTTTTAACCTTTACAAAAAATATTTTTGCTGTGGGTCTTTTCGGGGTGCTGGCTCTGCGGGACGGGTAAACTTATTCGGAGAGCCATATCTGGTCAGTCTGCGGCCTGGTAAATCTATTCAGAGGGTCGTATCTGAACAAGTGGGTGGGGTAAACCTATTCAGAGAACCGTATCTAAACAGTGGGTGGGGTAAACCTATTCAGAGAACCATGTCTGGTCTACGTACCGGGTAAACCTATGCGGAGGGATGTATCTGGTAGCGTTGAGCTATCCGGAGAAGCATCTGCTCAGCACGTCGGGTAAACATTCTTAAATTATTCAGATTGACTTGTTTGGTGCGTGGTCAGGACAAATAAATTAGGATGGCCGTAGCTGATCCAAGCGTTAGCTAAACCTATCCGGAGGGTCATATCCGAGGGTCGGGTAAAACTATTAGACCGTTACGAAGGGCCGTACCTGGTCTACGGATCGGGTAAACCTATTCAAAGGGCCGCGTAATGCGACTCAACGAGAAGACAGTCGACCTTGGGTCAGTTTATATTGATAAGATGTGAAACTTTGTTAGAAAGCTGCCATACAAAAACCATGAATGGCGATCGCCGTGGCCTTTTTTCCTAAAACAAGGAGTAATCACTGCTGTCGTCTGTTTATATAATCCTCAAATTATTCATCCTTGTCCTTAGATTTACAATCAGCTTCCCACGGATTGCGTCCAATGACCTGTATTTCTAAAGCGTCATATTTAATTTGTTCAGCGTGATTCAATTGCAATGCTGCGGCTTCTGGCATTACAAGATTTTCCTTTGTTCTACACGTGCGCAACTCTAACTCTACTGCAACGAAATGCTCGTTGTGTGGTTTTAATCGAATCTCTAAAACCTAAAAGGTGTCTCACCGTCCAGCGACTTTTCTAAATAGCTTATTTGCAACTGATAAGAGAAAATTCTAGCGAGCGCAAGTGTGAAAGGAATTGTAAACTACAATAAGTGGTTGCATTTATAGGTGACTATGGAGCCGAAGAGAGAACTGCTCTTGAAAATTCATTCAATATTGCTGCATATCGATTTATTCCTTTAAGAAGTTACGCATTTCTTGAGTTTCTTTTGATAGAACAGCAAAGAATGCAGTTCGGAGAGTACGTTCGTGGAAAGTCTTATTTTCCTGAGTACTCATACCTATCCTTAAAGCCAGTGCTGTAACTAACTAAGAAGGTGCAACAGGTGCACCCGCACAGGGCCCACTTGGAAGGGGGCCCAAAAGAGAGAGAGAGAGAGAGAACCCAAAGAGAAGAGTTAAGATAATGGAAATAGATGAAATACCATATGAAGGAAGTAACTTGATACCCGAAGAATTTTTTATAATACAAATTAACAGTGGTCTTGACACTATTGTCTCAAATAGATTGACGTTATCAAAAAATGAAAACTATCTGTGACGATTTTTGCTTTCTCTATGGCTTGTCTTTGCAATACATGAGTTTTGCCGATTTTTAAAAAAATTGGCTTCAGATCTTGCTATTAAATATAGCAAAGATTTAAAAAAAAAGTACGAATTTAAAAGTGAAATTTAAAGTTTTAAGTTTCGAGTAACGACTTTTATACAAAATATAGAAACTGTATCTCCGCTTAGTATTCTACAGGCTCTTTATGATTTTGATTTAATTAAGTCTTACCCAAATACCAATGTCACTCTTCGAATATTTCTAACTCTTCCCGTTTCTATTGCTTCGTGCGAGAGAACGTTTAGCAAGTTTAACTTAATAAAAAAATTATTTAAGATCAAGTATCGGACAAGAACGGTTATTCAATCGTTCTATTATTTCAATAGAATACAATATCATTAAAAATATTAATTATGATGATGTATAATTAATGAATTTGTTGAAATAATACCTAATTAATCAAGGGGCCTAAATGAAAATTCTTGCACAGGGCACAGGAATGACTAGTTACGGCACAGCTCAAAGCATTGATCAGTTTCACTTGGTTTGCGTCCATTGACCTATTGTTAAAAAGCGTCATATTTAATGTGTCCAGTGTGATTCAATCGCAAGACCTTCCTTTGTTCTGCATGCTTGTAATTTCTAACTACTATAACTAAGCTCTCGTTTATGTGGTATAAATCGGACCGCGAAAACATAAAATCTATCTCGCATTCCGGCGATTCTTATTTGCTTACTGATAAGGGAAATTTATTTGTAACTGATAAGGGCAAATCCCAATGAGCGCCAATGTGGAAAGAATCCCAAACAACAATAAGTGCTGTCCTAACAGATGACTACAGAGCTGAAGAAAGAAATACTCATGAAAAAATATATAATATTGATGCATAGCGATTTATTCCTTCGAGTAATGTAGTTCTTACGTTTCTTTAGGATTGGATTCTTGGGTTAAATGACGCAAGGTCCAAGACTGGACAAACTGCGCCAATAAGTTTCTTTAGATAGAACAGAAAAGAATGAAATTAGGAGAGCACATTTGTGGAGAAGTCCTATTTTTTTAAGTACCCATACCTGTCTTTAGAGTATTGATAATTTCCCCATGGTTTGGGCGTCTAACGGGTACTAAAAATTCATATTGAATTCGTTCAGCGCGATTCAATTGCAATGCCCCTGCTTCTGGCAGTACAAGACTAACTACTGTAACTAAGTGCCAATTTATTCGGTATAAATCGTTAAAATGTGTCTCGCAGCCCGGCGACTTTTGTGCGTCGCTTATTTGCAACTGATAAGGGCTAATCGTAATGAGCGCAAGTGTGGAAAGAATCGCAAACAACAATAAGTGCTGCTCTCACAGGTGACCACGAAGCCGAAGAGCGAACTGCTTATGAAAATATATACAATACTGTTGCACTGAGATTCATTTCATTTTGTTTCCCTCCCTCTCATTATTTTTGAATAGTCGCCGCAGGTCATGGAGAAGTAAAAAAGAGACAACTTTCCACATTAATCGACTTTGATATAGTGTCTGCAAGCAAGGAAACTATGCAGTGGGAATACTGGAAAAGGTGTGTTTCGTCTGATGAACAGCAATCCCTGTAGGTCTCCTCTCCCCTCTCTGAATTCGAAATGGGTAGGTACTTACTTATGAAAGAATGGTAAAAGGAGGGAGTCAAAGAAATGAAAGGTGTGGTCTCTATAACTGAGTATCTCATGATGCAAAACCTGTTTTACTTTAGCTGTAGGTTTGAGAAATAGAGAAAGCTTTTCTTTCTGTCTCTCTATTATCCCCCCTTTTAGTGGTTTTATTCTTTCTCTTTTTCCAGAAACATTTATTAATAAAATTGCACGTGGATTTTTTTTCGAGCTTTTAAACTGTCAGCTCGTTAAAACTTTCTTTTTATGTTCTTTTTTGCTTTTCGCTCCCACTTGCGAGCGGTTCTCCGTTTTTGTTTCTGTTTCTTTTGCTATTCAGTAATCATTTTGCGCATCCTTTAAACTTAAAGTGTAATATGGGGGCGTTTTCAAAGTGAACTTTGTGTAAAATACTTGTTGAGTTGGCTTTCGGATTTTTTGGGACGAGTGGAAGAAGTGGCGCGTGCACCGAGAGGTAATCCTATGGTAAACCTCGTGAAACGAGATCGCTGTTAAAATACCGCTTATTTTGCGTCCCAAATTGAAACTTACGGTTCTTTGAAGTACTCAGAATAACAAGAAAGTATTTCTTTCCATTTTGTTTGAGAAGTCTAAATTTCTGGAATTTCGAAGTCCAGAAGCGGTATTCTAATGCTCCAAGATATTGGTCTTTTAAACCTCCTCCAAGTGTTTTCCGCTCTATCAACCTACGAGTTGTATTAGGCACATGTTCGATTCCTGTAACCTACCCTGAGTATATTTATCTTTTGTATCAGTAAAACTGTCCATATTGTGTGAATGTCATTTACTCGACGTTGTGAGTCTTACTTTTTGCATATGTTGGGCAAATATGGCCTTTGCGCCATGAGAATCTAACCAACCTATGTGAAAAAGTACCCTGCTCAGTATACCCATGTACTTGATAAACCACCACTTACTTGATTTCGTTCAACCTTTCTGCTGCATTTTATAATTTGACTCACACATAGAAAGTGCAGATCATTTGGATAAGCTTCAAGTGAAATATCATGCACCGAGTTACGAAACAACCCGACATTAAATTTAGTAGCTATCAGTAATAACTGTGCTCGCTGAAGCGTATAGGTTCCTTGTAGAGAAAATAATTTAAGGTATACCACTAGGTCAAGGTTGCGCCTCTTACACATAAATCAGCAGAGATGACAGCTGAGTATTATACTTACCTGAAGCAGCAGCTACTTCGTTTTTCTATAAAAATAACCCTCTTTGCTCACCAATCCCATACTTAAACACGCATTACAATGACAGTGCTGAAGCATTTGCCGGTGGTGTTTGCGGAATTCTGTTTCGGAAAGAAAAAAGTGATAAAAGAAAATAAGTCATTCCGAGTATAAATACGTACTTTCTTTCAAAATTGATTCAACCAGACTTCATAACATTGAAACGGTCGAAAGACATGTTTCCTTAAGTAGAAAATAATTAATATTATTTGAAAGTTTCTTGGAAGGATGTACTATGATACCTTGAGTATGGGATTGCGCGAATAACACTTGAATGAATGAACTATAATCAAGAGAACTATATAATCTATTATCAACCTACAAGCTACAAGTAAATGACCTGCTATATATTTATATATATTTATGCATGGTTGCTCTTTTACTTGATGCTACGGCTGATCTTGTACTTAAAGTTACACTGCTCTACCAGCAGAAGCATCAAGGTTTAATCCTTAACATTGCATTTTCTCAATACGTATGCTCAGATTATGTATTTACGAGAGGCGTAACTTACATGTAGGCATTGATGCCCAGCATCTCCTGATGTGACACTCTGGGTATGGAACTACTCAAATAAATCTTAAAGAAGAAATTATGTTTAATAGGCGGGGGAATCTACAAGCTAGATGTAAAAGCAGCGAAGCAATCCATAATTTACTTTCGTGCTGCAGTTGTTCTTATACCTTTGCTATTTTGTCGTTTCCTATTCAAAGTATCATTTTCACCGCAACAAATTCCAACCAGGACAGCTAATCTTCCCTCCTTTCAGTCTCAAATACTTTCTTTCTATGATTGGTTAACCCTCTAAGTAGTTTCGACGAGATGTCTCGTCCATCAAGATCTGAACTATTTTGCTTGTGATGAGCTGTCTCGTCATCAAGATATTGCCTATTTTTTGGGGGGATGACGAGATTGAGATCTGGTCAGTTTTCTTCGCATGATTGTTGTCGTGTTTCCTTCTGATGCTATACACAGATATTTCTTCCACAACCTGGTCAATTCTGCTAATGACAAGTTTCCTCGTTAAGCCAACCACTGGGAGGTAGGTATTTAATAAACGTCGCTCTGTAGCAACACAACGCGCAATTGGTGACAGTCCGGAATCAACTCCTGGAAGGGAAAGATACGAGCACAACACCACTTAATTACGATACACGGTCAGATGACGAGGCAACATCTGAGCTAGCACACGAGTCTTCAAACTTCCACACCACTCCAACCACTAGAAGGATATAGATGGCTTTTTTTAAAACTTAAGATTAAAAATCATTTGTATTTCATTGTCTTTGCGGAAAAGAAACGCATCCAAATGGAGTTGACTTGTAAGGTCTAAAGACTAAAACACAAAAGATTAGTATTTTGCTTTCTGTCTGCGGCTAGACTCCTGTTCAAGGCCTTGTGGTCTTTGTTTTGGTCCAGCCACGTAAGGGAGATTATTTAGTGCATAAAATCTCATTCTATCTCCAAAATAAATATTTCATACATAAATATTTACCTTCCAAAAGATACATTTAATCAATGGATTCCATCTAATCTATCAAAGATTTTAACCTGGTATTTTCTTGGATCCCATCTCATGTTGGGATATCTGGAAATGAAATTGTGGACAAAGCCGCGAAATCGGCTATAAATAATATTAACCATACTATCCCTTATCGTGACATAAAATCTTGCATTTACAAATTTTTAGAAACAAAATGGCAGAAGGAATGGAATGAGCAAACCGAGAACAAACTTCACTTTATTAAACCAAATATAATGCAATGGCAGTCACCAGATCAAAGACGGCAGCAGGTAATACTAACACGTCTCCGTATTGGACACACTAGGATCACCCATAGACACCTCCTCCTCGGAGAAGATCATCCTATATGTAATTACTGCATTTGCCCACTAACAGTAAAACACATTTTAATTGAATGTTCTCATTTTAATATGCAACGACTTATACATTTTAATTCATTTACCTTGACTCTAGAAGACATGGTTGGAGAGAATCCTCATCCAAATATTTTTAGCTTTTTACATGACATTGGTTTTATCCATCACATATAATTTTATATAGTATTCATTCATTACGTTTTGACTCGCCTCACTTTCTTGTTATACTATATATTTGATTTTTTTATCTTGAGTTTGGCATAATATGTCCCAAGAGGACTCAATGCCACAAAATCATATCCAATCCAATCCAATCCATCTAATCTATCACAATCGTGGCTCAGTGAATATGCCCACTGTGCTAGCAACCTTCGAGTTGTAGGCAGCGCAGATTCAATCCTCCCTGGGTGTGTTTCTCCCTTCCGTGTCAGTAAAGCTTTCAATGTGTGATGCTAATTACTTGATACTGTATGTCTTGTGTCAATTACTTGATAATGTATGTCTTGTGTCAATTACTTGATACTGCATGGCTTGTGTCAATTACTTGATACTGTATGTCTTGTGTCAATTACTTCATATTGTGTCTGACGCAGCATGGCCAAATATTGCCCTTGCGCCATAAAACACCAATTCCATCTAATCCACTTGTAAAAACTAGTTAAAATATCCAATAGCATCACTCCTTCAAAGTAAATAGTTTTGATTTCTTAATACCAGCTTAAAGGAATATGATTCAATAGCTAAGAATTCTTTAGCGAAAATATTTTATTCAAAAACTAGACGTTGGGTTGCGGTGTAATTCAAGTGGTAGCTGCGAAATTAAAAGAATTCCGTTGGAGGCAATTTCTGTGGGGAAGAAAGTTTGAGGTATTGTGATGCTTGGGGATAAGAGAACGCGAAAAAGAAAATTTTGAAAATTGTTCAAAATGTAACCGCATATTAAATAGCTACAGGTTATCAAGTGTAACAATATCCAAAAAATTACCTCGACGAAAGAAAGAATAGCATTCTCCTTGAACCTCATAGCATAATTTCATATCCTGAGTGAGATCCGGGTTAGCAAAATTTTACCTTTGCTGTTATTACTATTTTTACTCAATCTTTCACATTCCCCGCACCAACCCAACCCGCGGACTCAGTTTCTCATTAAGGGGCCTAACACATATTGCACGAGTGCACGTATAACAAAAGGTGTTTCAAGACCTGATTTTTTTTTTAAATCAACAAGTGAAAGATATCGGTCTAGCAGATGTTTACTTTAACTTAAACTACATAAGTATAGGAAGTAGAGATGTCTAGAACCGTATGCAAATTGATGTCTACGTGCACAGAAATGTTTGCTTGCTTTAAGCCAGCGATTTTTAACCTCCGCGAAAAAGGCACTGGTGGCATACGAATGGTGAAGCGGTTTGAATTGTGTAAGATTTACTTCATTTCAATCAAGGTTGAAATTTTTTACTCAACACGTGCAAGCATAGTTCTGGCATATGTTTTTGCTGCGCCTTAAACAATATAAATACAGTGTTGTTATCAAGAACCATATGAAAAATGGTGTTTGTAATGTGAAAATAAATATTTGCTTGTTTTAAGTCAGTGATTTTTTTTCAACCTGTGTGCCGCAAGCATGGCAGTGGTGTAGCTTATGGATAGTAAAGTGGTTTGAATTGTGTAAGATTTATTTATTTCAAACAAGGCTGAATATATTTTTAAATCAGCAAGTGAAAAATATCTTTCTTTCATATGTGTATGTGCTTTACCTTGAAAAATATAAATATACTGTATGGATACCTAGAGCCCTATGATAAACGATGCTTGTATGTGTATCGAAATGTTTGTTCGATTTAAACCAGCGATTTTCAACCAGTGTGCCGCAAGAATGGCATTGGTAGAGCTCACTAATGGTGAAGCTATTTGAAATATTTAAGATTTATTTCATTTCAATTTTTTTTAAATGAACGCACGCAGCATATCATCCTGGCAGATGTTTGCTTTGCCTAAAACAATATGATATAGAACTGTAGGAATGTCTAGGACCTTATGGAGAATTATATTTGTATGTGTATTGAAATGTTTGCTTGCTAAGAGCCAGCGATTTTCAACCGGTGGGCCAACCAAAAGAATGGCATGTGTGTGGCATTTTGATGGTGAAGCGTTTTGAATTGTGTACAATTTACTTCATTTAAAAGGTAGTTTTTAGTTTTGAACATTTAACAAGTGTTATCTCAAATAATACCCGACTTCCATACCCTTATAAATAATTTTGAGCATTTTTTAAAGTAAAAAGTTTTAAAGTTAAAGTTTTTTAAGTATAAAAACAAATTGTTTCTGAAAGATCTTTATAAAGATATTTTTTGTCAGATCGGCAAAAAAATTTATCTAATTAACGGTAAGACACAAATTTTTATTAATTAGTTTATGTGGTCATAAGATGAAAAAGGTTTAAGGTAAACGAAAAAGGTTTTCTATCTAGGACTATGCGCGGCTTTCTATCTAGGACTAAGCAACTTTCTATCTAGAAAACGGAGTGTTGTATGAGATTATTACTTTTTCTCCACAACACACATGACAAAATGACCACATCTATTGGTTCAATGAATCCGTGGATTCTTTCGCACTTCAGAAAATTATTTCCTTTGAATAAAAAGAATCCTTAGGAAAGGAACTGTTGCTCCTTGCTTTGGAAAGTTTCTATTCCTCCTTTCATTAGCATAGAATTCTTTGAAAATATTCTATTAGTCCTTTCTTTAGAATAAAATCCTTTTTTCTTTCTCTTCTGGTTTCTTTTCCAAAAGATTCTGTTGGCACAATCTGTAGAATAGAATCATTTGTATAAAGATTCATATGGTCCTCTCCTTACAATGTAATTATTTGGAAAGATTCTATTGGTTCTTTCCTAGCATTATAATTCTTTGGTCCGATTCGATGGCTCATTTCCTTAGAAAAGAATACTTTAGAAATGTTCTATTGCTCAAGAAAGTTAAAAATTGTTAGAAGACATGCAGGGGAGACTGGAAGTTGCAAAGTGAAAGCATACGTGGGAACCCCGTAGAGGGTTAAATCAACTCACTCGAAATGCCGTTCTTATAGAGATGGGTTTTGTCGTAAGAGATAAGACAGTATGGGAAACGAAGTTGCGTAAGTGCAAACTCAAAAGGCAGAATGTCCAAGATTGGTCGGTCACCATTTATACTGACGGTTGTTGCATTCTACGAATAAGAGACACTGAAAGACTTAATAACACTAGATAACAGTGAACACTAACGAACACACAGCTAACTGTTGAGTGAGTGTGCTCTGTTTACGAGTGTTATGAGGCAACACCTACTTCAAAACACAGAATTTCACTAAGCGTTAACCCTCAAGACCAAATATCGATATGGTGATAGGTAGATAGTTAATTAACGTCACACTGGGGCGACACAAGGAGCTGGCGGCGACCCGGGATTAATCCCGAATGCAAAGATCCAAGGACAACGCCTCGTAATTTTGAACCACGGTCAGATGACAAGGTCACACCCTACTCTCCAAACTTCCACACCGCGCCGACGAGAGGGCATTTGAGGCCGCAACAGATTTAACGTGCACCAGCCCCCTTTGTACGCGACGGTCTTTGGTTGGTTTTGAACTCACAATCTGAGTTGGTACCTCACTCTCCAAACTTCCACACCACACCACTGTGAGGACATTTGAGGCCACGACAGATTGAATGTGAACCAGTCCCAGTGTACATGATGGTCTTCGGTAGGATCGAGTTTCGAACTCATAACCCTCCAATTTCTAATCCGTTGCTCTTCCATTTGGGGTTTTGCGACCATACAAATATGCCGATACTGCCTTCCCGTCTTGAAGAAAGGATAGTAAAAAGATTTTTCAAATGCCTGAGTGTAACTACGCCCTTTGTCATTCATTATTGGATATACAATGCTCATTATTGGCTCGACAAGGTATTCGACTCCTTACGAAAAAAGCTAGCAATGCAACTTAGAATATGTCAAGGTAAATAAAGGTGGCGGTAGTCTTTCTGCGGTAGTACATATTCTGAAGTGACGTCAGCAGGTTTATTTTTCGAATACGATCAGAGTACAAAGCATGAGCTCCAAATTCATATCTGATATTTGATTGGTCAACACTAATTATACTAAATGTCACACATTGACAAAAAAAAAACTAGTTAAAAAACGATTGCGATAAACTATTTTTCCGGTAACCCAGATATGTATTATGCGACAGCATTTGGACGACAGAATTAAAATATTTGCACACCGTTTGGTTTGCAATGAAAATCTTTCTCGCAGAGTAATCGTACATTGACATTAATATATTTTTAATGATGGACCAATGATCTCTTGGACCTTGGTACTGCAATTACAAACTGGCGACTACTTGTGACAACCCAGAGAGCAATCCCCAACACCAATTCGGGATTCTCCTAGATTGATTCCGGACCGTCACCAATAGCTCGTGTTGTTCCAGTGCGACGCTAATTCACCCCCTATTCGCGATTCGAACCCGATACCTACTGACTCTTGAGGACTTTTCTTCTAGTACTATCAGTATTAGATGCTGCAAATTTTACTAACGATAACGCAACACGTTGACTAAATTTGATTGATTGTATTTTGTAATTGTAGTAGTTATTAAAACTTAAAGTACAAAGGAATAATTTAAAACATTTGACTGAATTCGGGGTTAAAGTGCTAGGATATCAGCAAGTCATGTTAATATAAAAATGTGTAAAACATAAACCATATGGTGTTTAACACTAGCTTCAATGATTTTGCAGTAGAGTAGTATTTCTTACACCTTTAAAAACATAAGGACTATCTAATCACATCTATTGTGGTTGAAAGATTTTTATCGATACTGGCCTTAGACTTGAATTCGTTGAAAATATTCTATTGATTCAGTCCATTGCGTATAATTCTTTGGAAATATTGTTATTTCCTTCGAATAGAATATTTTGGTAAAATTCTGTTAATATTTCCTTGTTATTGAATCCTCTCGAAAGAGATTCTATTGATCCTTTCCTTAGAATAGAATCCCCTGTGAAGATTATATAGTTCAAGAAATCCCTAACTGGGGGTTAGAAGTCATACAAGGAAGATATCAGGTTTCAAAGTGGAACTATGCATGTGTGACCCCCTTATAGAGTCAAATGTGTTAAATATTTCCTTGTTCATAGAAAAACCAACAGTAATTAAAAATCTGAATCGTCGAACAGCAAAAGAATTCTATGTTCTTGGATTGAAAAAAAATGTCTTTATATCCTTTTCTATAATTGGTCTTTGATGTTTACAGGACAAATATTGAATCTCGGGGTGAAAGATACATAGTTTTGTGAAATTTATAGGTCACCAATTTATTTTTTATTCAGTGACATCGCTAACATCGACAAGTCTCATATTCACTGCATTGCCTTACGGTACTGTGTGGAAATAAAGTTTGGTTGGGTTTTATGGCACGATGGCCATATTTGTCCATGCTGCGCCAAACACAAGACAGGCAACATCAAGTAATGGGTATACATGCACACACAAGAAAAGCTTTATTAACACTGAAGACAGAAATTCACCCAGGGTGGAACATAACTTGACAGGAACGCCGACAACTGCGAGTGAAGAAGTAACGAAAGCAGTAGACAAGGTGATCCCCAGAACATTGCATAACAGGTAATTTACTTGTTCGAAAAGACAAGAATCGCCAGGGATATTTATTTCAACAGAATTTATTGGGACTTCCCATTCAAATCTCTAAATGTTTATATAATTTACGAGCCTCTTTCTCAAGAAGATTGAAGTATTTCTGCCATGTAGACCATCAATTAGCACAGACATCATTAAGTGCAGAAGCGATTATTTGCTTGATGGGGTTCTTAACCTACCTCCCCTTTGATACAGCACTCTTATTTTGACCTGCATTTAGAGGCATTCTATAAATTTTATTGCTCTTTATTACATATTAATTTCTTTTAGATATTTTTTAATGAAAAGGTTTATATTTAATTTCGTGTGATAGAATACGTGTCAGGTAGCACTTTTCAAATCGGAAGTTCTTTTAGTTATGAGATGAAACTTTCATTATCTTAGGAATGGAAACCAAAAGCTTAGCAAACATTATTCGAATATAAAATTTTCGAATATAAATATTGCAATTATAAGCATTCATACGTAAAAAAGGATGACTTTTGATCAATTAGAATTGGAACAAAAATAATTCTTGACAACTTAATCACAACACAGTTTAAATACGAAACACCACAAACGCCAAGCATTTTTTTTTTCACTTTTCTTGTCGAACTGTTTTGATTACTGGGATTCTAAGCAATTGAGACGAATGGATTAGCAAAACAACTCAAATACAAAATTTCCAATACTATTCCTAACATAAAACTAACAAACGGATTATACAAATTACATGCAAAAATTAAAATTGCAGTGATAAACATTCATATGGAAAATTAGGATGACTTTAGAATGAATCAGTTTTGACTGTCTCTTTCGTTTAGAAGGCTATAGGCCGTATTCATGTTAAATATTTCCAAAGTTATTTCATAGTGAGTTGAAGACCAATATATAGGCAGCAGCTTTTCACTTTTCTTCTCGAATTGTTTTGATTACTGGGATTCTAAGCAGTTGTAGCAAATAGATTAGCAAAACAATTCAAATACAAAAATTTCAATTCATTTTTTTAACTTAAAATTAACAGACAGATTACTCAAATTAAATTCAACAATTAAAATTGTATTAATAAACATTCATACATAAAATTAGGACGACTTTAGAATTAATTAGTTTTGACTGTCTTTCGCTAAGCAGACTATAGGATACATTCGGGTGTTAGATCTTTCCAAATTGGTTCGTGTTAGCATTGTGATTTGAAAACCATTATCTGCGGATATGGAGACAAACCCTGTTACGAATGTAGCGTCTTTCATCTGCTTATATTGTTTTTACCCACACTCCTCTATTTCTACCTCCGTGACCAGAAAGTTATTGATGCCCCCCTCCTTTCCTGGAGGGCAACAATTCTCCTGTCTTTTTCGCTGCTTTTCACTTCAAGGTCAAGCCCTATACCTTCAAATCGACTGTATTAAAAGAAAAGTATTTCAGTTCTCTCCCCCTCTACCTGTGGGATAGCCTTGTCACTGGCGAATATTTTCGGGGGGACTCTTTAAGGTGGGGGAGGTTGAAATGATTAGTGCGCTCTCCTTGTCTTGAGGACGGAAAAGAAAATAAGGCTGGTATCGAATTTTTGATATTTGTAAGTACGTGATTGCAAGTCGACACTTGAATTTAGAGGAATTTCAAAAAGTATTAGCATTTGTTTTTTTATGAGGTTTAGTGTCGGGTATTAATTTTATTAGCCAAAAGACGCGTAAGTCTCCAGGAATTCCAAGAAGTAATATCTTGTTTTATGAGGTGCAGTGTTGTCTTTTGATAGAGCAGGTCGACGCGTAAATCTAGAGGAATTTAAAAAGATGTCATCTTGTTTCACCAGGATCGGTGTTGTGCGTTAAATTTTAATCCAGTTGGTCGACGCGTAAATTTAGAGAAATATTCAAACATATTGTCATCTTCTTTTATGAGGTTCAGTGTTGTCTTTTGATAGGATAAGTCTACAGTCAAATTTAGAGACATTTCAAAATTATCATCTTGTTTTACGAGGATCGGTGTTGTGCGTTAAATTTTAATCCAGTAGGTCGACGCGTAAATTTAGAGAATTATTCAAACATATTGTCATCTTCTTTTATGAGGTTCAGTGTTGTCTTTTGATAGGATAACTCGACAGTCAAATTTAGAGACATTTCAAAATTAGCATCTTGTTTTACGAGGATCAGTGTTGTGCGTTAAATTTTAATCCAGTAGGTCGACGCGTAAATTTAAAGAAATTTTCTAAAATATTATCTTCTTTTAAAAGGTTTAGTGTTGTCTCTTTTGATAGGATAAGTCGACAGTCAAATTTAGAGACATTTCAAAATTCTCTCTTTTTTATGAGGTTTACTGTTACATGTTGACTTTAATAGCAAGTCGATGTGTAAATTTAGAGAGATTTCAAAAAGTATTGTGTCATCTTGTTTTATGAGGTTCGCGCGCAGTGTTCTGTCGTTCAGTATCTATAAACACCTATACCTTTAGGCCTGCTTGTTCGTTAGAAATAAAATAGGTCTTATTTTGCAGATAAATGTATAACCTTTCTAATCATATATTACATGGCGCATTTATATTTGTTTTTTAAACAATACATGGAATATTTAAAATATAACAATCGTTTTAGAAATACAGGTTTTTTCTTTTGAATTTATTTATATGACCTATCAGTTATTTGTTATTTCTTACAAAATGCATATAGCCTTTGAAAGTCGACTACTCATACCTTTTTCAAGAAATAGGAGGACTGTTTCCCAGTTTTCTTTGATTTCATAATGTTCGTTTCTATTTGAAATTTTTATGCTAGCAGAATTCTTAATGGAATCAAAGAGAATATTTAGACTTTATTCTATTTTCTTGACCCGATCAGCAATTTCTTCTAAGTCGGACCTCCAAATAAGAGTTTGGAATTTCGTAGAATTGTTCGCATAGTTCTATTTTCTTTGTACATTCTTCAACTTTACCTCAAGTTCAAGTTTGATTCTGCTTTACGTTTCAAGAATTTTCAGTTTACACGATATAAACTCAAAGCATTATCTCAAAATGTTTGTGTTAATAAATTAAAACTATCAAATATTAACAAAGAAACCGTAAAAAATGATAGTTGAATTTGTATTACTTGTTTTCTTATATGAAGCCTAGTTTTCATTAAAAAGTAGACTTTCAGTTCGATAGAGAAAGTGTAAAAAGTTGCATGGCATATATATTCATTAATAGTTGCATGCATGCGTTGATTTTGCCTCCCTATTTAGCCACAGCCTAAAATACTAACTCATAGGGTTATGATACTAAATGAGTTCATTTGAGGACATATTTTTTATTATTAATTGCTTTTCAAAAATTAAAAAAAGGTTTTAGTTTTGTCTCAGAATATCTTAAATGGCAGATAAATAAGTTAATGCGACGATGATTTTTATCGAAAATGAAGATATTAACTAAATTTTTTTTAGCTATAAATTCATTTTATAGAGCATTTTCAAGCAATTTTTGGATCGTTAAAATCTTACTATATTATAATAATCAAGAAATTTAGTTCGCTCTTAAGTAAGTAAATAAATAGGCAACGTATGTTGTACTAGAAGTCAATTTTGGCGATGCAGATTGGGGGAAAGTTAATGAAAACAACTTTATTAAATGTCAGTAGATGGGTGCTGATATTCATTTCTGGAGGTAAATAAATCATTAATCTTTTTGTATAGATTTTTTAGTAGAAATGATTTTCTCTTGGGGAATTTCTAGAAACTTTTAGCCCGTTGAAATTTTATCCTAAATTTTTCAACTAAGGAATATAACAGAGGTGGCCATAACGGGCTCTCTAAGGCGAGTAGTGCGGCTCTAATGTAAATAAAATGTATGTATGAAGTATGGAAAACTAAAACTGAACAATGACCAAAAGTAATTATTTTATTTCATTTTTTGTTACAAAGTTATTCAAAAATATAAAAGTTACAAAGCTATTCAAAAACAAAAACAAAATAAGAATGTTTTTCAAAAAAAGAATATTGTTGATTCTACCAAACAATTTTGTAAGGAAAATCTTTGAAAATCAGATTTGCTTGTGGATGCTTTACGAATGTTGTCCATCTTAGCAGTTAGATGCCGATAGCTTGGTCGATGGCTTGTTAGGGCAGTTCGTTCAAGCTCAGTTAAATGCTGATCAGTTAAAACAGACCGATGCTTTTTTTTTATTCAATTTTGAATTCAAAGACTCACAACAATACGAAGTACCAAAAATTTAGATTAGTCTCAGAGCATACTCTTTGGTTTTAGGATAGTTTTGTTCCAGAACCAGCAAGCAAAAGATATTACAAAACAACAATTTCTTACGTTTGTGAGCTTTGTTATGTGCGAGACTCGCGACTTATGTTGTCAAACCAGCGCTCAGTCGGCAAAGCGATACTGTGATATTTTTTACACATTCCTATGCTGAATCTTTTGCTTTGAGAATCTTTTGCTTAAAGTTGTCTCGGCTAAGAAAGCAACGAAGTTTTGTGTTTCCGCTATGGATCAAGCTTAGGGAGAATTAAGTACAGCGTACTGTTCTGTTCTTGGGTGAAGACCGTCCATAAACGATGCGTGTCACCTAAAATTTCTTTGGGTGTCCCTTTGACTCGTGTGTTATAGGTTCGCCATCACTGCACTATATGGACAAAAGTATTTGGACACTGCAGAAAATCGGAGGAGGATCCATCTTAGTGAGGGGTTGTTTTCCTGGTTAGGACTCGGCCCATTGCTTTATGTATCTGGTACCATGAGCGCTGACGTGTACCTTGACGTTCTGGATAATTCGGCCTTGCCTACACTATGGCCATAATACGACGATGATGGTTGTTTCTTCCAACAGGATCGAGCTCCATGTGATATTACAAAACGTGTGCTGGACTGGTCTCCTGAAAATGAGGTGAATTTGCTTAACTGGCCTGTTCAGAGCCCTGATCTTAATCCGATTGAGCACTTCTGAGACTAGCTGGAGCGACGAGTACGACACCGCCACGCACGCCCATCTTCACAACAATCTCTTCTCACAGCCTTGCAAGAGGCATGACGAGCTATTCCTTCCCAGACTTTCGAGGAAAGTATCCTTGACGTTTTGCAGCTGTAATACTAGCAAAAGGAAGACCTTCCCGTTAAAGCACTTTTTCTGAAAAACATACAAGGTCCAAATACTTTTGTCCATATAGTTTATATTCAATTCTGGAAGCAAATAAGTCATTAGGCCTTATTTGTCAATTTTTTGATCAAAAGTATTTTTATAGGGCATTTTCGAGGAGTTTTAAGGTCATTAAAATCTTAACCTATCTTTTGACTCTCGAGAAATTTAATTCAAGCTCAAAGTAGGAAGGTATTTTAATTAACTTCGCATTGGAGTAACACAACTTCAACCTCAAGGAAGCACACACAAAAATACAACGTATGCGACGTTAGCATATAATCTTTTGACAGTGAAATTAAGGGAATGCGAAAACAAACTTATTAAGTGGATATATATTCACACTTCCGGAAGTAACTTATATTACTATACAGTTTTGGCTACAAGCATTTCTATAGGGAATTTCTAGACAGTTTTTAGGTTCGGGGAGAGGGGTGATGTTGGTGAGAGTTTGTGAAAACAATCTTATTAAGCCTATAATACTCAATTCCGTATACAACGAAGCCATTAGGCATTTCTTCGTCAAAAGCATTTCTATTGGTCATTTCTGGCAGTTTTTAGGTCATTGGAATCTTATCCCAACTTATAAATCGAGAAATATCTTTCAATTTCAACGAAACAGAGAAGTAAAATAAAATGTATGCGGCCTTAGAGGCAAATTTCGACACCGCGATTCGGTGAGACTTGGTTATAACAAGCTTATTAAGAGCATATATATTCAATTTCGGAAGCAACTAAGTCATTAGACGCTTTTTGAATCAAAAGCATTTCTATTGGGTATTTCATAGCAGTTTTAAGGACATTAAATTTTAGTCCTACTTATGAATCTAGAAATTTAATTCAAGGAAACGCTAATAAAAGACAGCGTATGTGGAATTAGAGGTGAATCTTGACAGCGCAATTCGGAGAGAGTTGGTGAAAACAAGCTTAAGAGCATAAATATTCAATTCCGTAAGCAACTAAGACATTGGACAATTTTTGGGTCAAATACATTTATATAGGGCATTTTGTCTAGGTCATAAAAATATTAGCCCAACTTATGAATCGAGAAATCTAATTCAACCTTAAGGAAGCGCAAACAAAAAATACAACGTCAGAAGCGAATCTCGACGGTGTATTTCGGGGAGAGTTGGTGAAAACAAGTTTATTAAATGTCGGGGGATGGGTGTTGATATTCAATTCCGGAGGCAAATAAATCATTAGAGAGGACTCAGGAACGCGATTCTAACGCTGTAATATTTCCGTCTCACGGAGTTCATCTTTCAGAAGTTCTTTTTAACCGGCCCATCCATCACCATCAAAAAGGCCAAAAACTCCCAACATTTCAGCATCACATTTTCTAGCGACCTGGAAAAAGGATTAGACAACGATTTCTTTCTTTTTCTCTCTTCTTTTTCTTACATCGCTTTTAAGATTTCGCTCGAAGAACGAGCCTCGACCAGAGAATATAATTTTTTTTTGTAAATGTTTTAATTATTCTTCGTCGTAAGCTATTTTGCTTTTCAAACGTTGGGCAGAAATTCCAGTTTCTTGAAGCTCCAGACAGCGTTTTCGAGAACCGAATTCTTTTTCTAAAGCATTTAGTATTCATATGCAATATAATACCTGGAGATATGCGCTAAGTATGAATAAAATCAACATTTTATTATGCTTGTATTTTGATAGTATTTATCTTTTAAAAGTTAAAAACTTCACAGTTTGTTAACCCTCCAAGTGGTTTCGACGAGATACTTCGTCCACGAAGATGTTATTAATTTTCTCAGGACGAGAAACCTCGCGATCAAGATACTGACGATTTTTTAATGATGACGAGATCAAAATTTGATCGGTTTTTCTAATGACGAGATAAGTCGTCCATCAAGATCTGGTCAGTGTTTTCCAGCAACGAGACAACCACCAAAAGGGTTAATATCTATGTCTGGGGAGAATTGACATATTTATAATTAGATACTTTCGATGAAAATTATTTTAAGTACTAACAAACCGGAATCAGACGGAAAATGGAGATTTTACTTATGCTACCCGAATGCTGTCACATACAGATATCGCGGTAACTTAACATGTAGTTTATCGCCGCTTTGGCGATGTTGAGGGTTATTAGGTGTCGTTCAATCAATTATCAAATTTAAATTTGAATTCATTCTTTGGAATTTTTATTGCTAACTGCTGATTCGTATTCGAAAAGCAATCTAGTAACTGACGTAACGTTCAAAAATCTTACAGAACACATATCGCAACAGAAACACTATCGCCACCTATATTTGCATGCGGAGAGTTCCGTTGGGATTAGGGATGCGACATCGATGTCGATGTTTTCAAAACATCGATGTTTTTTTAAAAACATCGATGTATTGAAGTCGATGTTTTTGTTATATCGATGTTTATACTTGTCGATGTTTTTACGTTGTCGATGTTTTATTTTTAAATGAAAAAAGTACAGTTTTAAAAATAACCTTGTAGCATAATTTTCATAATCAGCAAATTGAAAATACTTTAGACCAAAGTGGCCAAGGCTGAAGGGTCTGAAAAATAGGGATGCGACATCGATGTCGATGTTTTCAAAACATTGATGTTCTATAAAAAGCATCGATGTATTGGAGCCCATGTCGCATCACTAGTTGCTAAACCAGTTTTAAGAAATGGAGGAAAAAGTTTAAATACAATGAATTTTAAAAACATCAATGGTTTTGGGGCAATGTATTATCAACATTGATGTTTTAATTTTGAACATCGATGTTTTGCTGTCGATGTTGCAGCACTAGGTGCTAAACCAGTTTTAAGAAATGGGTAAAAAAGTTTAAATACACTGAATTTTAAAAACATCGATGGTTTGGGGGTGATGTATTATCAACATCGATGTTTTAATTTTGAACATCAAAGTTTCAAAACATCGATGTTTTGCTGTCGATATAGCATTACTAGTTGCTTAACCAGTTTTAAGAAATGGGGGAAAAAGTTTAAATACATTGAATTTTAAAAACATCGATGTTTTTGGGGTGATGCATTATCAACATCGATGTTTTAATTTTGAACATCGATGTTTCAAAACATCGATGTTTTGCTGTCGATGTCGCATCCCTAGTTTGGACACACACTCTTTTATTTAAACTCCGAACCATATTTGCATTCCCCCATTCTAACTCACTTTCTCCTTCACTTCTGCACACCAACAACAAAGGGCTTTTAAGGACTCGACTGGATCATTAATTTATCACTTTTAAAGTTAAATTTTAATCCTTAAACTGTAATTTCTCTCCTTAAGCTCTTCTCTTTTTTTATCTAACCTAACGCGCGAGCAGGTAGCAGTCTAAGGATTCGTCCCTGAGTCAATCATTGGACTTAAATCCTAAGCACTCATGGTCACGGTCAGTAGATGGAGACCTCCCTCCTCGTTTTGCGGCCTGTGTGCTTACGGTTAATCTAGCAATTAAGTTTTTTTTCTGCACCCTAGACCTACTTTTTTATTTAAATAAACCCACACTTCTGTTTAATAGTCTTTATTTAAATTTAATTCTTTTTCTGATGTGGAGATGAGCTGCATTGCAGCGGGTGCTCCGAAAGTGATATTCAGTCCAGTCCAAGTGAACCATCAATTGCACTGTGTTGCTTGCGAAGATGTGGACAAAAAACGCGGTATTACTGAGTTTGAACACGGGAGGATTCGAAGCGTCGGAACCAGTATCAGCAAAACGGCTGCACTTGTGAAGTGTTCGAGAGCTTCAGTTATTAATGTTTACAACGAGTGGACTACCAAGCAGAAAACTTGGTCTCAACGTCAGGCTTGTGGTCGTCACAGGCTACTGAATGCTCGATCTGAAAGGAGACTTGTCAGAGTTGTCCAGTCCAACAGAAGAGCAACAGTTCGTCAAATAGCGGGGAATCTTAATAAAGGAGCAACTGCGAACGTCTCTGAACGAACTGTTCGCCGCACATTACACCGTATAGGCTATGGAAGCCGACGACCTGTTCGAAAGCCTCTTCTCTCCGCCTTGAACAAAAGTAGAAGTCCCTAGTCCGCAAAGGAACACAAAGATTGAACAGTAGATGACTGGAAAAGAGTCATGTGGTTCAACGAATCGCATTTTCAACTACACCATGCAGATGGCAGGGTGCGAATATGGAGAAAACAGCACGAAAGCAAGGACCCCAACTGCATTGTCACAACACTTGTAGCTGGTGGAGTTGTATGGGTCCTTCAAATCCTGTGAAACAACGTCTGAATGCCCAAGGGTATTTAAGTGTTATCGCAGATCAAGCACATGCTGTTATGTTAATGGCCGAGGTTGGATATTTCCAGCAGGACAATGCTTCTTGTTATAAAGCTGGCATTATTCTCAGATGGTTTGAAGAGCATGACTGAGAATTTACCTTGCTTCGTTGGTCTGCACAATCACCAGATCTCAATCCAATTGCGAATTTGTGGGATGAGATCGAACATAGTATCAGGCAGCTGTATCCAGTACCATCAAATCTTAAGGAATTAGAAAGTGCAGTTCATCGGAAATGGTCTCAAATTCCTCATTCCACCTACCGACATCTCATAGAATCCATTCCAAGAAGAATTCATGCAGTATTAAGGGCAAAATGTGGTCCAACATTGTATTGAGTTGGTGGTCATAATAATTTGGCCATTCAGTGTATACGTGGAAGTAGGAAGTTATTTTAACAAACCCTTCTTACGAATGAAGAATAAATTTTGCAATGGTTCTAATAAACTCAAGAATTTCACTCAATCAATTAGATCATTTTCTAAAATCTACACTTTTTTTAATAAAATATTAAATTTACACTTTTTTTTATAAAATATTAAATCTAAACATCGTTTTTTAACAATGTATATCCAAGTTATTCGATCCGATCAATTGTTACAAAATTTCGGATTGTAACTGAAAGGGGTTTTGGTACCTAAATTCATATCAATAACTTTGAAAAATTGCAAATCAATTTCGCACTGATCATTTAAGCATTTTTCGGAGTTTTCCGTAATCGCTAATTAGAAACTCACGATGCACACAATCCCAAAATAATTCGAAAATTTTCTTTGATGATACCAAAAATGTACTTTTGGAATAATTAAACCAAAACGGCAAATCAAAAACAATTAGGAAAAAGAGACGAAATATTAAAAAGAAGCAAATGGAAGCATAGTGTTATTTCGCAAATAGCTCCAGTTGAAATTTGCACAAGTGGATTTCATTTTATCAGGCACACAGATTAAAATTAGACGAAATATTTAATTTAAAATAAAAGAAGCAAATCAGAGTTTAGTGTTATATTGCAAATAGCTAAGTTTGAAATTTGTACAAGTGGATTTCCATTACATTTCCTTGCTAATTTTTCATCAAATTTAGTTATTTACCATGAATTAAAACTAGCAAAACTTTGTGAGTGGATATACAGGGCGCTAAGTAAGAAATGACGTCTTGTTTTGTGACCTCCAAAAGTTTAAGAGAAGAGAATTGAATGCCTTGGCTGTCTTTCTCAGCTGAATTGTAATACGATAGTAGAAGGCAACATGACAGCAAAAATGACTTTTTTAGCATTGTATCCTATTGATAAAGTTCATGAATACATTCAATTCACAAACATAGCACTGATATTAATTCTGCAAAGAACATAATTTTATGCTTAATAATGTGCTTTCCCAAAAAACCCATGAACTTAAATATATTATGAAAAGCGCCTTTTAGATACTAACTCTGGAACCTTAGCCCCCTAAGCTACAACGCTGTGGATTAAAATGCACGAAAGTAATATCTTTCTTACATCGTAGACCAGTGGGGTGTCAGCTCAAATGTTGCCTCGTCATCTGACTTAGGTACAAAATTACGTGGCGATACACCCAATGGCTTAGGCTGGGACGGTGGTAACTAATTTAACACATTATAGACCAGTGATTTTCAACGCAAGAATGGCAGTGGTGTGACTTACGGATAACGAATCGACTTAAATTGTGTAAGATTTATTTCATTAAAACTGTTTAGTTAAGAACATTTGATAAATGTGTTCAAAAATGATTTCAAGTAATACTCGTATGAGTAATTTTGAGCATTAATTTTTTTGTAAAACAGCATGAATTGTTTCCAAGCATTAATAGTCACTCTTGTGCAAAAAGGGTAGGCGAGGAATAATATTTTTTTTCTGTAAATTATCCCTACCGTTGAAGGAGGTCTCGACGAGGTACCTCGTCATTAGCAAAACTGACCAGATCTTGAAGGATAAAAAAAATCTCGTCATTAGAAGAAAACTGACCAGATATCTCGATGCCGAGATGAGAAGAAATGGTCAGATTTTGACGGACGAGATATCTCGTCAAAACCACTTGGAGGATTAAGTAAATTTATATGCCCATTTCTTTATCAGATCGGCAAAAAATATAATATATTTTCGAAGTGCCGCATAATGGAATAATTAATTTTTGTGTGCCACGAGATGAAAAAAGATTGAAAATCGCTGTCATTGACCAATATTTTTCTATTTCCGCTTCGATTGTGTATTGAACAATCCAATGCAGACATTAATTAAGTATTCCGCAGAAGTTTAATTCGAGTCCTGATTTTTGTTCGCCGGAAATGTCACTTCGGAGTAGGAATAACGGCAGCACAGACAGTTTTACGCTGAGAAATGAAATTTAGCAGATCTCAAATGAAGAAAAATTCCCGCCTTAATTTACAATTAAACATTTCCTGTTCTTTGTCCGACAGGACAAATTTAGCACGCCCTATTAGGAGACGCAAGTGAATTTACTGTTTATCATAATTTTTTTCTCAAGACTTTATATCTCCCTGCAACTTATCTCTTGTTAAAAACCATTCTTTGGAAACGATCGGATGGAGTAAAAATAGATCACTAACGATTGCAATCAGTGATTTTATTTTGCGGCAGGTGCAAGTGGAGCATGCGCAGATCGAGTAATTTTATGCGATCGTAATGCTTGCTCACAGGATAGATGTAGGACAGTAGGAATGCGACGTCGACAACAAGACATCG
Organism: Metellina segmentata; assembly: GCA_947359465.1. Taxonomy (NCBI): domain Eukaryota; kingdom Metazoa; phylum Arthropoda; class Arachnida; order Araneae; family Tetragnathidae; genus Metellina; species Metellina segmentata. The sequence continues at coordinate 65,262,785 of OX375872.1, read as the reverse complement.
ATGTTTTGAAACATGGATGTTTTTAAACATCAGTATATTTAAACTTTTCCCCCCATTTCTTAAAACTCGTTTAGTAACCTCAAACATTGATGTTCGCCCGAGGGGGGGGGGATGTTTAATTTGTCATTTGCTGTGTTTATTAATTTATAACCAAGATTGTTTTTAACTGTCAAAAAAAGTAAACAAATTAATAAGAACAATTAACAAATCTTTCGTTTTCAAATTGAATAATACAAAAGAAAATAGTATGTACAACAATTTGAAATAGGTACTACTAACTATAAGTATAAGTAGGTAGGTACATAACAATAATTATTGTAAGTTATTATTAATGATTTATCAACTTATGGGGAGAAAACATAAACTTATTTTTTATGTCCTGCAAATAAAATATAGTGGGGACTACAATTATTATATATTCCCCAATATCTGTTATTTATGGTTTGTTAGAAAAGAAGTTTGTTAACAATTTCCCCCTTAAGCCGTCTCCTTTTTTCATTAAATGTCCCAAGTTAGCGAAAAAGCTCTTTCTGATGGGACGGATGTCACCATCACTGACCAATACTTAGTTGCAAGGTTATTTTTAAATTTTTAACTTTGGTACAACCCTCGGCTTCAAAAAATCCATGGTAAAGAAATCGATTTTTTTATAGAACATCTTTTATTTTCAAATTGAAGAATATAAAAGAAAATAACATTTGCAACAATTTGAAATCGGTACTACTAACTATAAGTATAATTAGGTAGGTACATAACAATAACTATTGTAAGTTATTATTAATGATTTATCAACTTATGGGGAGAAAAACATAAACTTATTTTTTATGTCCTGCAAATAAAATATAGTGGGGACTGCAATTATTATATATTCCCCAATATCTGTTATTTATGGTTTGTTAGAAAAGACGTTTGTTAACATTTTCCCCCTTAAGCCGACTCCTTTTTTCATTAAATGTCCCAACTTAGCGAAAAAGCTCTTTCTGATGGGACGGGTGTCACCATCACTGACAAATACTTAGTTGCACGGTTATTTTTAACTTTGGTACAACCCTCGGCTCCAAAAAATCCATGGTAAAGAAATCGATGTTTTTTATAGAATATATTTTTTTTTCAAATTGAGAAGAATATAAAAGAAAATAAGATTTGCAACAATTTGAAATCGGTACTACTAACTATAAGTATAATTAGGTAGGTACATAACAATAATTATTGTTAGTTATTATTAGTTATTAATCAACTTATGAAGGGGGGAATAACAAACTTATTTTTTATTTACTGTAAATAAAAAAAATATTAGGGCCTATAATTATTATATGCCACGATATTTGTTATTCACAGTCTGTAAAATGAAGTTTGTTAACTTTCTCCGCCTTAAGCCGACTTCTTTTTTTCACAAACTATCTTTCACAAAATCTTTTTCTGATGGACGGATGTCGTCATCACTGACAAATACTTAGTTGCACGGTTATTTTTTTTTTTTAATTTTTACTACGGTACTTTTTTATTTAAAAATAAATCAGCGACAGCGTAAATACATCGACAGTGTTAAAACATCGATTCTAAACAAATATCGGCTCCAATAAATCGATGGTAAATACATCGATATTTTTACAAAACATCGATGTTTTGAAAACATTGACATCGATGTCTCATTCCTAGTAGGGCATTCTTCGTTTAGCAGTGATATAGAGAAGAGTGGCAATCTTACCTCATTCGCGTTTTATGATGAGCACAAAGACTGCATTGCTCAACGTAAATGCATATAGTTCAATGTTATTCAAATATATTTTGTGTGCGTTCTGAAGTCAAATGTAGCCGTGTAACAACGGTAATTCAATTCCTCCCAAATAAAACAACTGAAGGGGTGGTTAAGTGATTAATTCTATTAAAAGATGAATTTATTAACACTGCGCTAGTAAAAATGAGACTTTGATTAGTTTTAGCAGTGGTGCCGCTTTTATTAACCGGCGACTTTACAACGTTATTGCATGGATTATGAATCAGTTCCCGGGAATATGACTAAATTAACCCTCCTAGGGGTGTTCACAAGCATAACTCCACCTTACAACCGGCACTCTTTTCTGTTTTAACCAATCTCAACCTTGATCAATAGAATCTTTCTAAAACATTCTAACCTAAGGAAAGGAGGAATTGAATCTCTTTTCAAAGTATTTTATTCTATAGAATGGACAATACAATCTATCCAAGGATTCTATTTTGAGGAAATGACCAATAGAATCAGAATACGTGAATTCTTCCAATCAATAGATGTGGTTATTTAGTAATTATGTGTGCTGTGGGCAAAAGTAACACTGCATTACTCGTAAATTTAGCGATACTCAGGGGGGTTAAGCGGCTAATTCTATTAACCTGTGTATTTATTAACACTGATCAATGGTATAAAGATTACGCAGGGTTTGAAAGTAGGTGACGACGGCTTGACGAGAAATTTCACAATATAAAATTAGCGTACATCGAAATTGGATGACTGCGTAGGTTGATGCAGGAGAACGCATTGACTAAATGGAGATTTTTTAGAAGTTAGAAGGATTCTAAAGGAAACATAGAAGTGCTAAAAAATTAGCAATGCTGCTCCGTAAAGATTGTTTATTATGAGGAACTTCCTGGCACGTGGACGTAGCTTCTTTTCAATGGTAAGGTACATTTGGATTTTTGTGAAACATTAATCAATATTTATTTTTCTTCGATTGTTAGATATTCGAAGAAAACGGGCAACTTGTTACTCAGAATTGAAAATATTATTTTTAGCATTCAAAGAAAACTGAGGTGTTTTGCTTGTGCTTGTGAAAGATATCTTGAACATTAGCCGAACTGTTGTCGAAACTAATTTGTTTTTTGCTTAGTGTTCCAAGTACCGTCAACTTTGCCCAACGAGGTGACTTTGCCCACTTAAAAATAAAGATTCGAAGACAAACAGTAGTTACGAAAGCCGTACCGTTAGAAACCATAATTTGTCTCTTGGCAATTCTCTGGAATATAGACAACATATTCTCAAGTGAGGACTTTCATCGTGATATATTGTCAGTCTTCACAACTGATTTTCAGTTTCTAATCCTGTAAGCACTGTAAAACTTTCATCTGCGCAGCGTAACGCATTGCCAGTGAGAACAATTAGCCAAATCTATTAGTCAAAAGATTGGCATTTAATGGAGGTTAAAAAAAAGCTGTAGCCCCTCTCTTTTTAGGCTTTATATGATTATTTATCTTAACCCTCCTTGTAGTTTCGATGAGATATCCCGTTTATCAAAGTCTGACCAATATTGATAATGGCGAGGTATCTTCTTCTCAAGATATTGCCAGTTTGTAGATTACGAGATCTAGATTGGTTCAGTTTTCTTCTAATGACGAGATGTCTCCAACGATGTGATGTCCACCAAGATGTGGTCAGTTTTTTTCTTATGACGATGTCTCCAAAGACGAGATGTCCATCAAGATCTGGTCAGTTTTGCTGGTGACGAGACACCTCGCCGAAAGGGTTAGTGCGACAGGAGGGTTAAATCTAACGACAATATTAACCATGTTATGGGTTTTATATCCATCTTATGTCAACATACATGGGTACAAACAAGCAATTTATATTTGTCTGTCTACTAATTATTGATTACAAAAGGATGCTATGCAAATAAAGACTAAACATAAATTAACTTAATAACACATCCTTCTAGCAAACATTACGTCTTTAATCCAAGAAGAAATATTAAAGGTATTTGAGGAGTGGTGGAAATACAATATTTCAACACCGTTAAGCTAAAATAAACCGAATAATTGTAAATTAGTTTCAGATGTGATGTTATTACCAGGCGTATTTATTCCTTGAAGTATTTACTGGACGAACCTATACTAAACACTTCTAGGATGGTGCAGATATTACAACACAATGAAATTACAAGTATGAAATCAGAATTGCAGTACCTGAACATCTTTACCCTTGAGTGGAGCAAGCATTGTTGCTAAGCATATTTATTTCTTGAAGAATAATAAACCTTTTTTGAAAGAGGGGTGTTGATACACATTCTTCCAGTAAACATTGTGTATTGAATGCAAGAAAAAACATTAAAAATACTTTAGAAGAGATGGAAATGTTTTATCTAAACACGACCTTTAATCTTAAAAAAATTAAGCTAGTGTTAGTTCACTTAGAGTGTTTCAGATATTATTACTAAGTGCATTTAATTCTTAAGTGGTATGTATATATTAGACACTCCTAGGATAATGCAGATATTGGTACACATGGCTTGTTTAATTTAGATTAAACTAAACATGCTATTCTTGAGTGGTATCTATAGAGTATTATCGCTAAGCATATTTAATCCTTGAAGAATAATAAACCTATACCGAAAAAGGGATACTGTTACACATTCTTCTAGTATATATTATTTTTGACTACTATAATTATACTATTAATTTTTTAATTGTTTCAGGTATTTTTTCCCTAAGCGAATTTATTCCTTGAAGTATTTACTGGGTAATCAATAGTGGACACATCTAGAATGATGCAGAGGAAACAAAAAACCTGTACCAGGTACTGTACCAAGCAATTACAAAACTTACAGCACCTGAACATATTTCCACTTGAGGCATTGTCGCTAAGCATATTTAATCCTTTAAAATTAACCAACCTTTTTTGGAAGAGGGATATAGATTCACATTCTTCAACAGTAGAAACTACTACTTTGGTCTACTTCGGTTACTAAACTACCTTTAATTCTAGAAAATTTTGTAAAGATATTCAAGAAGTGGCGAGAGAAATATACTATATCTGAACACCTTTAATCGAGAAGAAAATAAATTACTGTTATTTTTTAGTTTTTCAGATATTGTTATCTCTAAGCGAATTTATTCCTTAGATTTTAGTATTTACTGGTCAAACAATACTAGACACTTCTATAGGGATTAAGAGGAAATAAGAAACTTCTACCAAGTTACTAGAATTGCAGCACCTGAACATCTTTACCCCTGAGGCACTGTCGCTAAGTATATTTAATCCTTAATAAAAACCATCCTGAATTGGAAGGGGAATATTGATACCCATTCTTCCAGTCGAAATTATGCCCTTAATTCAAGAAAAATATTAAAGATATTTGAGAAGGGGGTTGATGTAAATACTTCCAGCCTGCTCAATTTAAAAAAAACTCCCTGTGACCTAATTCTAGGAGAAAAATAAACCGTTCTTCGAATTTTTGAGGTTTTTTCTCACATTGTAGCAAAGAGGTAGAATAAAAAAAACTACAGGCGAGGGAAAAAGTATTTTTAAAAAACTGAGTGCTGCCGAAAAACATTCGACACCGATCGTTGAACTCGAGTTATTCACGAAAGGGCTACACTTTCGGAAGGTGGTCATTTTATTTTTCAAAAAACTGCAAAAAACTCGATAAATCAATACACGTAACAGGGCCCTGTCTCCCGTGGAGCCAAGTTTAGGGAGCAAGCTCTGGAGAGATTTACTTTCCCAATAACCACATAAGATGAGGAAGAAGGACAATAACGGAGAATCCAATTTTTTTAACACTTAATGGCGTAATTTTTTTTCGCTTCCGCTGCTTAAATGTAAATTGCTGCTTCTATTACGTTGGGCATTTTCGTGGTTATGGTGCAATGAAAGTCTTGGAAGATATTTTGCGGCTTCATGAAATCGAAGTGCTTACTAAAAAGGAGCGACTAATAACAAAAATAGGAAAAAAAACCTCGAGTTTTTATCGTTGAACACTTTATTCTCAGCTGTGATTTTTTAACTTTGCATACGATCTGTAGCTCTTTAGAAAGTAAGCTCCTCTCAAGACCACGAACATAAAATTTTATTTCAGGATGCGTTATAGGGTAATTTCCGTCCTAAAAGGGTAGTTTTCTTAAGAAAATTTCGTTTTCATGCCCGGGCAGGAGAGAGAGTAAAGAAGCGAAGCGGCCATATAAACTCTCGACTTTTGATCACGAGTATCAAGATAAAACCTTCTTTTAAATCCTTTCAACTATCACTGATTTCCAGCAGAAATAAGCGAATGTTACTTATTTCGCCGAGATTTAACGATACAAAAACTGCTTAGCTTAAAATAACAGCAACGGTATTGGAACACGGGCATACGCGTTTGGACAATTGCAAAGGACTTTCACAAGTGCAATGCTTTACGTTATTCTTGCGCAAAAAAAGAAAATAACGAATTATAAAGAAAATAATGACAGCAAGCAATAATCATCTTTTAAATCCTCTCAACCGTCACTGATTTCCAGTTAGCCAACGTTATTATTTCGACTAGATTTAAGATAAAAAAAAACCTGCATAACTTAACATACAGAAAACATTTGGAGTGTGGACATACGGTACTGCGTTGAACCATAACAAAAGCATACTATAAGTGTTTGGGTTATTCTAGCAGAAAACGAAAATAATTATGTAAAAGCAAAAAAAGTATTTCTAACCAGTTGAAAACAGAGAGTAATCTTTTAAATCCTTTCAACAATCACTGATTTCCAGCAGATGTAAGCAAATGTTACTTATTTAGCCTATATTTAACGATTCAAAAACTGCGTAGCTTAACAGCAACGGATTTGGAGCATGATTTTATCGTACTATGTTTGGACCATTACGAAGTATTATTATATAAATTCAAGTTTTGGGTTATTCTTTCAATAAAAGAAAATAATGACGTAAAGTCAAATGAAGCAAGTAGAGCCATTTCAAAGCAAGCATTAATTTGCAATAGTGGTCTAAATAATGAAATAGCACTTTGAAGTACGAACCTAGAAGGACTATGTTGTAGAATGTAATTACAAAAAGTTAAAAAAATGAAAACTCTCTTTTTTTTTCCACAATTATAATTCAGGTATACCATTAGAAGGTAGTAAATATTTTAAAATTTAATTCTAGCAAATAACGTATTTATTTTAAAGTCAAACACTAGGAAAAGCAAGCTGCAAACTGGAAGTATGTAACTTAAAATTTCATAAATAAAAATAATGATGAAATTTAATTATCAACTCTAAGAAATGCTTATTCTAATGAGAAAAAGTAATTCGTGACTTCAGATTGTTATTGAGTATTGAAGAAGTATCGAAAATTGAGTTTTTAGGGAAATGCAATAATATTTAGTTGATATTAATTAAGTTAAAAATTAGGAATTAATAAGTTTGTTAATATAATGATCTCTCTTGCGCGCTTGAATTCATATAAAAATGGATTTTAAATGGACTACATAATGAATGTTAAAAATGGACAACATAATAAATGTTTAAAATGGACGACATAATGAATGTTAAAAATAGTATTAAACTGAATCAAAAGCTTCTTTAACAGCCGATGTTAATGTTTATTTAATGGAAAATGTTGCATAAGAATTTTAGACACCTAATTTTCTTAACAAGGACGCAGAAAAATTAAATTTCATGAATTTTATGATGTATCTTATTTCTTTAGAATTTCACATTTTCAATAAATAATTTTTGTAAATAAAAAAAGAATTAAATACTTTGGCTTAGAGCAGAAACTTATCAACTGACATTTTTTACTGCACAGCTAGTTAAAGACAAGCTAATTTTTTATGTAAAAATTATTCGTATATTTTTAGAAAAAAAATAGTGTAATATATTTTTATAAACAGATACGATATGCATTTCTCATCATCTTGGAAGCAAAGTTAGCGTCTCCAAAAAAACGTAAGTTTGCCTTCATGGTGGTTGTTTCGACGAGTTATCTCGTCATTAGCAAGAATGACCGGATCTTGATGGACGATATATCTCGTCATCCGGATAAAACTGACCAGATCTTGTTAAAAAATCCGGGAATACTAAAATGACGATTTATCTCGTTTTAAGCAAAATTATTCAGATCTTGCTTTACGAGATATCTCGTTGCAAGATATTAATATACGAGATATTAAATCACTTGGAGGATTAATACATTTCTCCTCAGCCGACAAAATTTGGAAATTTATGAAAATGATTTAATTTTTATTAAAAAAAGGAAGTAGAGGAAAACTTTATACGTTTGTTTCTTCAACAACTAGTATCGCGCTCTCATGAATGTCTCTTCATTTTCTTTTTTTCTTCTTCGTTTTATGCATTTAACTACTTCTAAACTTTTAGTTTACATTTTACAGTCAAATTCAACCATGTTCATTTCTTTATGCTTTGAATTGTTAGTGGCGAGTAAATGTGGAATATGCAGTTTGATACATGTTTTATGCACGCATATTTCCTCAGTGTTAAAGGTGCATCTTAATGGAATCAAATACGCAGACCTCGGTTCATACTTTTATGGTTCATAGATGGCGCTGCTGAAACGTTGCAGAGTTTCCGAGGCATTCTTACAGTTTACCGCCAGAATTCAACTCGAAGTGATCGTCCCTTTTTCGCAGTACTGTGGCTAATCAAACCCAAGCTCTCTTAATTTTGTCTAAAATTGTTTCTTAAAATCAAACGTAATGGGCAATTCCACGGTAACTCACGCTACATTCAGACAGAAATACTAAAGTGTAAATATATTAACAAAGAATATAATTTAAAACAAAATATTCATTTGAATTTGTTCAACAAACTAATAAAAAGCTAAACTTTGATGGGAATGTTATTAATTTACTGATATTTTTAAGTTCAGAGAATTAAATTTAATGTAGTAACTTACGTTACAGTAAAGAGGAATAACAGAAAAGGTTCATTAACACTTGAATAAAATTCTGTTCTGTTCAGCACGATATAGTTTGATAAGTATATACATTCCTTTCTAGAGCCTTTCATAGTTGTAGTCATGTAATTTTTTTTAAGCTGTCATTCATCAATTAAATTAAAGACAATTTTTTTTTTAAATAACTTACGTAACACATCTTCATTTTTCCAATTCTAATTGAAAATTCTAACAAATCTAAAATTCAAATCAACTCTAAAAAAAATTAGTACCTACCAAAGAGCTTCAGAATTTTTTAAACCCAAAATTATGTAAAATGTATCCATTATTATTTTATTTTTTTAAGTTTTTCCCTTTCATGGAATGACCCAATATATCTCGGTTAACTATTCTCGTACACTGTTAACAGTATTTTAGTCGCAAAATGTCGATTACTTGAATATGGTACATGACTGGAATGCTCTCGAACTTTCTTTGGTACAATTATTATCGTTATAAATGGACGTTGGTGCACGTATGTTAAATTTGTCGTGACCTCAAATATCCTAGTTGAGAGGGTAACTGATTTGCAAGAGGAGGGTTGCGATTTCGTATCCAACTAACACCGTCGTGTAGAAAGAGGGCTGGCGCACGTTAAATCTGTTCTGACCTCAAATGTCCTCACGTTGGCGTGGTGTGAAATTTGAAGAGTGGGGTGCCATCTCGGGAGTAGACCTGATCATCTGACATGATTCGAAATCACAAGGCACTGTCCTCCAGTGTTTTCCTTCATGATTGTTTCTGGACCGTCGTCAGGATGCTTTACGACGGAAATTCAATTACCTACTAGGGATGTGACATAGACAACAAAACATCGATGTTTCAAAACATGGATGTGTTCAATATTAAAACATCGATGTTAATAATACATCTCCGTGTTGATTAAACTATTTTTCACTATTTCTTAAAACTGGTTTCATCAAACATTAATGTTCGCCTGAGGGGGGGGGGGAGATTTAGTTTGTAATTTGCTGTGTTTATATAATTTATACCTAAGATGTTTTGTTAACTGTCAAAACAAAAAAAAATAAGAAGAATAATTAACAAATCTTTTGTTTTCAAATTGAATAATATAAAAGAAAAAATTATTAACAACAATTTGAAACTACTAACTATAAATATAAATAGGTAGGTACATAACAATAATTATTGTTAGTTATTATTAATTTTTTATCAACTTATGGGTAGAAAAACATAAAGATATTTTTTATGTCCTGGAAATAAAAAATATTGGGGCCTATAATTATTATATGCCCCAATATTTGTTATTTACAGTTTGTAAGAAAATAAGTTTGTTAACATTCTCCCCCTTAAACCTACTCCTTTTTTCACTAACTGTCCCACCATTTAGGGTTAAAAGCTCTTTCTGATGGGACGGATCACTGACAAATACTTAGGTGAACGTTTATTTTTAAAATTTTTACAACGGATTCAAAAGTAAAACATCGACAACGTAAAAACATCGACAACGTAGAAACATCGACAACGTAGAAACATCGACAACGTAAAAACATCGACAACGTAGAAACATCGACAACGTAGAAACATCGACAACGTAGAAACATCGACAGTATAAAAACATCGACATGTAAAAACATCGACAATGTACAAACATTGATGCTAAACAAACATCGGCTCCAATAAATCGATGTTTTTTTTATAAAACATCGATGTTTTGAAAACATCGACATCGATGTCGCATCCCTACTACCTACCTCATGATAGTGAGAAATAATGTTATAGCTTGTTTGAGTAAATAGAAAAGTTGTCATCTCGTCATCTGATCGTGTCTTAGAATTACGTTAAGTTGTCCTCGGATCTTTCGTTTGGGAGATTGTTCCCGGATCGTCGCTATTGGCACAGGTTAATATAACCCAATAGGCTATTGGCGACGCGACGGTTTGGGATCAAACCCGAATAGAACGACGACAACAGCACTTAATTTTGAACCACTGTCAAATGACAACTGAGCTGGCACCCCACTCTCCAAACTTCCACATCACGCCAACGTGAGGACATTTGAGGCTATGACAGATTTAACGTGGACCTGCCCCCTTTGTAGACGATGGTTTTTGTTTGGATTCGAACTCGCAACTCTCCGATTGATAGTCCGTTACTCTTCCAACCGGGCTACCATACCATGGCACACCTACCAACTAGAAAAGGTAGGCAGTTAATTAACGTCGCAGTGGAGCAACAGGTTGTGCACTACAAAATAAAAATAAAACACTATCACAACGCTAATACTTTTTATTTTTGACCAAAACGAATAGTTAGTTATTAAACACCTGGTCTCTAAAATTTCTTTTTTTTTTGTCAATTAACGAGTTTCTACTCCTAGGCCAACGAAATATTATTTAACTTAGAACTGAAGTAATCTGTAAATGCTGTCAGTTTGTACAGGTTATAAGCTTAACCACTTCTGAGAACATGCCATGCTCATCTAACACAACGTCTGTGTCTCAATTAGATCCAAAAACGTGTCTTGAAAGTTAAGTGCATTACATCGACCACTTAAATTGTCATGGCTTAAATTCTCATCTTAAATGGTACTTGTGATTTATTCTCGAGTTGAATGGCCAGCCGTTTTATGAATTCTAAGTGCCCAAAATATTATTTTTCAACTGATTCAGAAATTTTTGGAGGGTATTCTTTTTACCGTTCCAACCAACGAGCGTCGTGTACGTGGGGGCTGATTCACGTTAAATGACGTGACCTCAAATGTCCTCACGCTGGCGTGGTGTGTAAAATTGTAGTGGGGTTGCCAGCTCAGGTGTTTAGGCTCACAAAATTATGTGGTACAAAATTTGTGTCCTCGGACTTTCCCATCGGGATTGATCCAAGTCCATCTCCAATAGCCCTTTGTCTTGCTCCAGTGAACTCACATTAATTCTACTACCTATTTACCAACATTAAATATTTTCTACATTAAAGGTTTATGCAAAATTTCAAGAGAAAATTTCTTATATTGTGGATGTGTGTGTCTCTATTTTAAAGCCATTAAGTGACGCTCGTAGATGTGAAGTATGGAAGGTAGGTAGGTGTTGCAATTAACGTCATATTAGAGCAACACTTCGGGCTATTGGGGACGGTTTGGATTCAAACCCGAAGGATCCGCACGCAACATTTATTTTTGAAGTCAGATTTTTTTTTGCCAGCTCTTCAGTGAAGAGGTCCCACCTTTGTGTGTGTGCGATCAACCACTCCACTCTCTAAACTTCCACACCTCACCAGCTTGAGGATATTTGAAGCTAAGACAGATTTAACGTGCATAAGCTATCATGTATTTGGTTTGATCGAGTTTAGAACTCGAAACCCTACGGTGTCCAATCCGTCATTAGCAATCCGCTTCAATTCGCTGTTCCGTAGATCTGTAAGAAAATATTAAGTTCTGAATGGACTGTACTAAAACTTTAAGCGTGTTTTTCTCGATAGGTAAGTAACATTCTACTGGAGCAACGCAACAGTCTATTGGCGACAGTCCGGAATCAATCCCGAAGGGAAAGAATCAAGGACAACGCCTCGTAATTTTGAATTACGCTTATATGACGAGGTTAACACCGAGCTAGCACTCCACTTTCCAAACTTCCACACCATATCAACGTGAATACATTTTAGACCACGACAGATTTAACGTGCACCAGTCACAGCATATACGACGATCTTTGACTGGACGAGTTTCGAATGATTAACCCTCTGGTTACTAATATGTTGCTCTTCCAACTGGTCTACCTCTCGTTGGGGTGGCGTGGAAGTATGGAGAGTGGGGTGCCAGCTCAGGTGTTGCTTCGTCATCTGACCGTGGTTCAAAATTACGAGGTGTTGTCCTCGAATCTTTCCCTTAAGGGACTGATCCCGGACCGTCGTCAATAGTCCGCTGTGTTGCTCTAGTACGAAGTTAACTAAAATTACCATTACCAACTGGTCTACCGCGGTTAGCGATTTTTTTTCGAAACAGCTATTTCACCAGTAGTTGGCATATCTACAAAACTTGAAAGTGATCATCAATAACATTTTTACAGATGTCGAGCAAAAGTATTTTTATTGTTTAATGAACCAGAAAATGAATATGTCATGTTTTTATATTTTGATACCAAAAAATCTGTCAGTGTTTTGAGTAAATCGAGGATTTTGGATTTGACAAGTCACCAAATATTAAAAAAAAAAAAAACGTGTGTGATTCATTAGACGGATAGCTGCATGAGTATGATATAAAGCTCCCTTCAATTTTTTGTTTAAGATGATCGGAATTGCGAAAAGACAAACAGCGACCACAGAATTTCGCGCGGTGTCATGTAAGAGTAAATAACTTTGTGAACTTCTGACTGAATATCAATTCTGGCTTAGAAAGCTAAAAGATTCACATCTGTAAAATTTTTAAACCAACGATATTTTTTTTAATGATTAATTGAGTGAAACGTCACTATATATATTTTTTATGCATTCTAATATTTTGTTTGGAAACTCGTAGAAGTAAGAAACGAAAACTTTTGGGAAGAGATTTGTCCCCTAGAACCCTCACTCTGGCTACGCTAAATGATTGACTAAGAAACTGCTGATTAATCTAACACCTGTTATTTTAATTACCACAATAGTTGTTGATATATCTTTAATATTTTATTTGTACCTTTGGGAAGAGACTGTGACACATCGTGCCCCCTCTGGCGAAGCCAAATTATTTATTGAAGAAAGGCTTGATTATTCTAATAACTGTTATTTTAATACTACAATTGTCTATACATTTTAAATATTTTAGTTGTAAGCACATTTAATGTAACCAAAATATTTGTATAATGCTTTAACGCACAGAGCTCTTTCTAGCTATGCAAAATGATTGATATAACAAACTGCTGATTAATTTAATAATAACCGTTGTTTTAATATCACAATAGATGTTTATGCATTTTTACAGTTTATTTGGAAATACCTAAAAGTAAGAAAACAAACTTTTGGGAAGAGGCTATAACCCATAGAACCCCTTCAAAACACGCTAAACGATTTATTTAAAAAACTGCTATTTAAACTAATAATAACTATTGTTTTAATATCACAATAATGTTTATGTAATTTTATAGTTTTTTTTGTAAATTTACATAAAAGAAAGAAGCCAGAACTTTTGGGAAGAGACTTTAACCCACATAGCTGGCTATGTTAAATGGGTGATTACATTGAACAATCTGCTCTCATTAATCTAATAATTGTTATTTTGATATTACAATAGTTCTTTATGCATTATTAATAATTTATTTGTAATTACAAAAAGTAAGGAACCGGAATTTTTGTGAAGAGTCTTTTACTCACAGAGCTCCCTCTGGCTACGCTAAATCAACGATTTTATAAACTGCTTATTAATCTAATAACTGATATTCTAATATCACAATAGTTGTGTATGCATTTTTAATATTTTATTCTCAAATCTATAAAAGTAAGAAATCAGAAGTTTCGTGGACCCTTCAATCCTCTTTTTAGTTATCGCGAACCTATACGAAATTCTTATACCAAGATACAATAATAAGCGTTTGTTTCACATGACAAGCGAACGAAAACGGATGCGTTTAATAAAGATTCTGAATGGAGCGCAAGTCCTGTTTGCAATACGATACCTTGTTTACTACTACGTCAAATACTATCGATGGCACGCGAAAACAAACTCCCTCGTGAAACCCGATGCATTCCTTATCATAGTTGAATAGGCTTTCAGGCTCATTGCTTATTCCAGTCAATGCTTGTAGGAATCGGAGTTTTAATGAGCTTTATACCAGTTTAAGTACTCTTGATCCAATGCAACATGATGCTTCTTTGGAGGAAGATCTGAGTTATGTGGACGAATCCAATCTCACGGATTCCCGTCCCTCTGTTGACATTTTTTATGTGTGTGAGTGAGTGCCTACCTGTCAAAGCTACCTATCCAGCTTCCCTTTAAGAATGAAAGGGTTTCTAAAAAGCGAATAAAAAGTGGAGGTAGCTCTTTCGGCAGGATCTGCCGACCACTATCTAATAACAGAATTGAATAAACCGACAGTAAATGTCATCTGACAAAAATGGCCTCAAGCAGCTCGTTTTTTGAGCCCATTAAACCTGTCCTCTTCTCGTTAAACTCTTAACTGAAATCTTATGTGACTTTCGCATTTTATTGGGTTTCTTCTCTTTTTGTTTGTGGACCTCTCAATTTATTGGTTGCATTTATGATCGACTCGAAAGATGCTTTTTAGTTATTTTCGGTGAAAGTGTGCTTTGTTCTTTTAGCTATCGGTTAGCTTTCATCTCTCTTAGGAAAGCTTCCCGTGGATTCCGTTGTTAGATGGTAAGATTTTTTGTACATAGTTTTGTGTGGGTGTTTCCTGTTTTTAAGTATTACATTTTATCTTTATTTGGTGGTTGTATCGATCAGGATCTCGTCATGAGACGAAAACTGATCATATCTTGATGGGACGAGATATCTCGTCATTGGAAGAAAACTGACCAGATCTTTCGTGATTCGATATTGCCGATACGATATTGCCGCTTCACGATATTGCCATTTTTTGTATAATGCCGAGGTAACCTCGGCATTATACAAAAAACTGCAATATCGTGATTGCGAGATATCTCGTTATTACCAAAATTGGTCAGATCATTATGGACGAGATATCTCGACAAAACCACCAGGAGGGTTAAGAAGAAAAAAAATGTTATAATAACTCTTCTCCGAAGTACACAAACTCGGAAAACCCATACATATTCCTTCTCGGAGAACACCACCAAAATGCAATCACATTTTTCATTAACGGTGAAACACATTTTTTTTCTAATGTTCTGATTTCTATCGTCGGCGCCTTAAATATTTTACTTTACATGCCTTGGTTTTAGAAGACATGGTTGAGGAGAATCCTCACCCAAACCTTTTCAATTTTGATAAAGATGACACATTGGTTTCATTCAACATATTTGATTTTACATACTATATCTTTAATTTTACTTGACTTCTCCCCACACACATTTGATATTATTAAATTCATTTACGCAGGATTACCTCTGTTGATCTTTTATTTTAAATAACTACTCTAGGCACTTCTTAAACTTGTTTTACACATTGAAGGTTTTTTTTTTTATTTGTATTGAATAGCGTTTTCAAGGAATTGTTTTTTAATTTAATGTATTGGGTTTAGTATCTGTCCCAACAGGACTCAGTGCCATACAAATATATAATCAACCCAATCTAATTTAGGCGTGAAAGCTCATTAGGAGATGGGCTGCCATAACATCCTATAGCTAATTCGTTATTACTACTCTGGCTTTCAGCACCAAGCGATAAACTTACAATCAGAACCCGTACTAAAGGCGAAAATTACGGAGGCTCTTTGTTTACGTTCCAATCTATCACCTAATTTAAAGAATAGACTCGTTCAAAACCACGCCACTCAACTGTTTTCTCGCGGGAACCGGACTGCACCATTATAGCGGCGACCCCTTTATGCGGGAGCCCTGAGTAAAGGCATCCAAAAATCATAATACAAATGCTACCGCTCCATGTTACCTCCAGAAGAAATCCTCTCAACACGACAGATAAAGGCATCCGTCTTTTAAGCTACCCAGAAGCACCAAGAACTAAATAGGTATCCCGTCCTTGGTAATACTTCACACTTTGATTTACCAACCGTGAAACTTAACAAAGAGCTTTGCAACTCGACGAGTCTCGGGAGACAGCTTTTGAGAGGAATCGTTCAATCTAACTGAAAAATAAAAGTGGTCTCGGAGATTTTTCTTTGTCTCCCGTCAATGTCTGCTCTTGTAGTACGTGGTCTGGTTTCACAAATCCAAGTCGGATGTATTCTGGCTGCGTCGAGTGATGTATTTTGAGGGCTGTCCTTTAGCACTAGGTTTGTCACGTCGTGAATTCTGGAACCGGCAGAGAAAAAGATATGTAAAAAAATACTGGAACCAGCTAGTGCAACTTTAGTAAGAAAGCAACGTTGTTACCATAGTATCGCGACGGGAGTGCAATCAGGAAATGTAAAGTTCCCGTCCACACAGGAATGATGACCCAGAACCTATTAATGAAACAGGGGAACTAAGCAAATGAGAATCAAAACATTGCTTTCTGTGATTCTGGAATGAGTTGACTGTTAAAGAGTCTCAACACTCGGAAGAATGTAACTAGCTCAGAGTCTTGTACCTAACTCAATATAAAAACTTGTTGGCAGTTCCCGTTCATCTGTCTCAGAAATGACGACATAATCTGTTAGCAGTACATACACAGAATCTAAGAAAATGCTTACCTAATATTGTTTCGCAGAGATCCTGGAATGAGATGACTATACTGACTATATAAGTCTCAGTATACGGAAGAACGTAACTGGCTCAGGTCTTGTATCTAGCTCAATATACAAACTTTTTCACAGTTCACGTCCATGTGATGAACATGTTAATGAATCGTCATTGAACAAAGGGATCTAGGCAAATGCATCAAACATTGTTTGGCTGTGTAATCCTGGAATAAGATGACTCTATTTTGACTGTATTAGTCTCAGCATTCAGAAAATACTAGCTCAGAGACTTGTACCAAGTTAAATATAAAATTTTTTTACGATTACCGTTAATCTGTAATTCAGCACTGACTACTCAGAACCTGTAAAGAGTACGCACGGTCGAGGAAAAAAAACGAACCACCCCTCTTCATTCCAGCAATTTTAACAGTAGAGAAAATTCAAAGATGGCGTTTGACAGAAACCCTAACGTCTTCTATAAATTCAAACGCATAAAAAATGCATAAAGGGCCATCTTCACATTAAATTGAGCACCAACTTCATTATTTTCAATGGGAACCCCCTATTTCGACACACAATTTCAAATTGATATCAAAATTTCACTTTAGATAACAATTTTCATATCAGTAGATATTACCGTTTCGAAGTTATGAGTACAGAAAGATTGGAGCTCCTAGTGTTAGATAAGTTTAATATTTTAACTTAATATTTTATTTTAAAAATAGTTTTTAGTATGCAATAATAATTATAAAATTAATGTTTGAATTAATTATGAATTGGAATCTTATTCATTGAGTCAGAAGGACTTCAAGTATAACAATGCAAAATTTTAGCTCTTTCCTATATTTAGTTTTGGAGCTACATTAACTTTTCCTTATTATTGAGATTTTAGAGGGCAGCCAAAAGCTTACAAAGCGTCTGACAAACCTCGGATAGTAATTTTCGGATCATTCGTACTTGTATAGTAAATATAATAATGTAATTCTCACATAAAAATGTGCACGTACGTAATATATATAATAATTCTCTGATCGGTGAAAAATACCTTTGAAATTGCGCTCAAAGGCGTTCAAATTTAACTTCTGGTAGCTATAACTATAAATAATCTTGATCTACAAATAGTGATATTCTATGTTGAGATGATCTCTGAAATGGACACGCACTTTAGAATTGAATATCTCGGGATATAAAGGTAGTAAAGTCATGAAATTTCATATTTAGACTAATGTAACGATGCAGAAATTGATTCTGGTGTCAAAATCGTGTTTCCATTCGAAATTTCGTTGTTTTTGCAAATTTGATATGAAAACGACCCCTTATGCAATTTTTGGATTTGAATTTGTAGAGGAAGTTATTCCTTATTGAATGATACCTTTGAATTTGCTCTAATATGTGCTCGAAATAAAGGAGGTGGTTCGGGATTTTTCGCGACTGTATATAGGATCTAAGTAAATGAGTATCGAATATTATTCTTTGGCAATGATCCTCTGGATTATAATGACTCTATGCTGACAGTTTAAGGATCTCGGAATTCGGAATAATGTTATACACTACAAAATCCCAAATCCGGAATTGTCCAAAATGCGGACGTTTTGAAAGCCAGAGTTTTTTTGTTTTTCTCACTTTATTACATCTTTCCGACAATTTTTTTGAAAAAGGAGTTAAACCTGGAATTAATTGATGAAACAATGCAAAATAACGGACATCTTCAAAGTAAATACCACACAGAAAAATTAGAAGATTTGCAAGTAAAATTTGTTGCATTGTATTAAAAAGGTTTTTCCTTTTTAAAAAATTTCTCCCATTTATATATATGCTATGGGAGGGGGGGGGGGGCTTAGATTCAGTTCTTTTGACAAAAAATGCAAAAAGTCCGAAAATTCGGAATGTACGAAATCCGGAATAGCCAAGGTCCGGAGGATTCTGGATTTTGGACATTGTACTGTATTTTTTTTCAACCAAACAAGCATTCATTTCAGGCTTTTCTGAAGAATCAGAGAATTTTAGTATTTAAATATCATCGTGCAATGTAATGCAATTGGTTGAAAAGGATTTTTTCTAAAACTTCTTTGAGATTGTTTTTCTTATACACAAGATTTGACCACGAACGAGCGATGATTTATGTATCGAATGGGAAGTAAATACACACACAATTTTTCATTTGCATCTAAAAGTGCATTTTCCCCTGTCAAATTCCAACATCTTCACAAAGATATTTAATTTCATTCTGTCACCTCGGGAAGATTTTGTACTATTACTTGAAGAAAATTGTATGCAAAGCATAATACTTCGGAGGATGCTCACTCTGGTGAAAATATTGCTACATTTCACGAAGTCAATACCGGTTCTGAAAAAAATGGTTATTTTCTCCTACAGATTCAACTACCTCAGAAATGCGATTGGATCCATCCGTGATGGATTCTCCAATTCCTATATCTCATGCAAATGAAACCGATGTTTTTAAATTAAACGAATTTCATTCCTTTTGCCAGCTCTACAAACATCGGCGCGAAAAATAAGCGGTGATCAAAATATACAAAATTACTTTTGGAGTTGTTTTTCTAGAAACAAATTCTTTTCTGCATTTCTCAGATCGATCTGTAAAGCCCGCAATCCAACTTCTGAAGATGTTTTAAAACGTTGAGTGCAGTTAGGAAGTTTATACATATTTCTATTTTATAAATGAGGGGGGGGACGAAAGCTTGGTTTTGTTGTTACAGTATTTGTAATATTTCTCAAGTAATTGGTAATTGGTAAATTTTAATTAGCGTCGTACTAGAGCAACAACGGGCTATGGACGACGGTCCGGGATCAATCCAATAAGGGAAAGATCGAATCGTAATTTTGAATCACGGTTAGATGAGGATATTTCTCAGGATTGGTAAAGATCAGCTTCTTTATATTTTTGTAAACTTATCCTCGTTATTTTAGAGGTAGGAATTTTAATTAACGTCGCACTGTGAGCAGCAACACAACGGGCTATTAGCGACGGTCCTAGATCGATCCCCAAGCGAAATTTCCATGGACAGCACCACGTACTTTTAATCCTGGTCAGTTGACGAGGTCATACATGAGTCACCTCCCCACTCTCCAAACTTCCATACCAAGCCAACGTGAGCACATTTGAGGCCACGACAGATTTAACGTCTTTGGTTGGATTCGAACTCGCGATGTAGAGGTTCACATATGGGGACATTGGTATTTGCCTCTTAAATCCCAACTCACAGTAAGTTCGATTCCTGTTAGGCTTGATTACCCCCCTTTGTGTATTTTGGTCCTATGTGTCAATAAAGATTGGCCATGCATGGTTATAACATTTGTTATTCATGGCAAATTATTGAAGCGCTTGGTTTTAGTTACTACCCTGTTGAATCTAAAGCGATATTTCTTTTATTATGAATAAAACGCAAGGAGAGAACGTACTAGAAGACAATAGAGATTTCTCACAGATAAACCAGTGACTGAACCAAAAGAATATACTGACCTAAAGAGTATATCAGGGCTCGAAATACCCGGGTGCACTGGTGCACTGTGCACCTAAAAATAAAATTGTGCACCTAATTTTTTCCCTCTAGGTGCACACAGTGCATCTATCGTTAAAAAAAGCGGGAGAAACGTATTTTATGTTATTTTGATGTCTGAACAAAATATTAGTATCGACCTCTCGCTCTAAAGGAATGAAATTAAAATTCCTAAATACACACTAGGTGAAAACTTTAATCCAGAAAATACTATGTAGCAATGAAGGAAAAATACAAAAAGAAGAATGGACTCTAAACCTTATGGGTAAAGATCTGCCAAAAACGTAGACGTTTCTGATTGCCCACCAATGTCTGATGATGACTAAATATTTGTAAGTAATAATTTCGCAGATAAAATTTTTTTTAATATTTTTATTTACTATCTACTTGTAACATATCCAAATATACCCAACTAATAAAGTAGTCTATATTACATTA
This sequence comes from Metellina segmentata, assembly GCA_947359465.1. Lineage (NCBI taxonomy): Eukaryota > Metazoa > Arthropoda > Arachnida > Araneae > Tetragnathidae > Metellina > Metellina segmentata. Next base: position 65,241,906 of record OX375872.1, on the reverse strand, counting down.
ATGCTCTCATACTACGTTTATTTAAATGTGCACCTAAAATATAATCTGTGCACCTAATTTAAAAACTTAGGTGCACCTGTATTAAAAAATCTATTTCGAGGCCTGGAGTATAAGCAATATTATATAAAAAACTTGAAGTATATCCCGTTTTATTCAATAATCCACAAACAAAATAGTTCCAAATTTAGCTTTATAATTTCATTTCCAATTTGTTTAGGTTTCAAACTAGTTTTCTGAAATTCTAAACTTACACACACAGCTACATAAATATTTTGGTGAAATACAAAAACTAGACACATCTACACGTGCAATTTATTATAAGTTGAAATAGTTTTCCAGAGGGGGCGTCGAAAAAATTGTCTTTAACCCTCCAAGTGGTTTCGACGAGTTATCTCGCATAAGATCTGGTCAATTTTGCTAAGCACGAAGTGACTCATCTATCTAGATCTGGTCAATTTTGCTAATGAGGAGATATCACGTCGAGTCACATCGAATTAATTTTGCAAAATCTTGAGCTTTCTCGCCATTAAAATATTTCCAGTTTTTTTAAGACATCAAGATCTGTTCAGCTTTGTTCTTATGACGAGATATCTCGTCGATCAATATCTGGTCAGTTTTGCTAATGACTAGATATCTCGTCGAGAGGGCGTTGACCAAAAACAGTTTTGGAAAGTACAAGTTGAAGCTAGACGTATACGACAACTTAGCAAGGAACAAACAAGATAACATTTGGCAGCACAGGAAATAAAAAGTGCATTCTAGAAAACTTCTGGAAACAGCATCTGGTGGCAAGGAATGTGAACAATTGATTAAGAAAGAGGAGTTGGTACCGAAACACGTCCTTTAAGGAACGGAAATCGCAATTGATTCGGAATGAGCAAGAAAAAAGTGAACTAAGTCATCATGAAGAAAACGGTAACTTATAGAGACACAGGAAAGACTTAACAGTTATTCCCTTAAGTCTTCAACCCATCATCATTGATCGGGTCCTTTCAATAGAACATACCAACATTTGTCATTCCGTTCGAAAATTGACGGGAACAGTTGTTTTAAAGACAAATCTGCCATCGATGTGTCTGTGTCAGCACTCATACTGGAAACCAGAATATATGATGCTTATTCAATGCGTTTCGATTGTGCTGGGATTGAGTTTTTCTTTCGTTTCGGAAGAATGAATATAATGCTCAATAGTGATGTTATGCTCTAAAAGACTTGCTGTGTCAATCAAAAAGACTATTATTTAGGATGAGAGGAACGGTTGACAGACGTTGTGATTTGTACAGAATCGAAGGACAGACATTCTGGAAAAATACAAATATTTTAATTAGATGTGCTTATTGAACTGTTCTTAACGAAACAATTCGTTTACCTTCTTCTCTATGGTTGCAGGTTTATACATAATCTATCGCGATTTTTTCTTTGTAATAGGAGGATAATTTTTGACCAAGCAAAATGCAAAGTGCCACTTTTATGTTAATTCAATGTAATATTTTCCTTCGCTTTAGAGGAATGAATATAATGCTCAGTTTTGTGATGTTATGCTTTAACAGATAAATCTGTGTCAATCAAAAGGACTGGCTCTTTTTTAGGTTGAGAAGTCGGTTGACAGACGTTGAGATTAGTGCAAAATCGGAGGACAGGAATTTAGGAAAAATACAAATTTTTTAATTAGATGTGTTTATTGGACTATTTTACACCAAACAACTCCGTTACTTTCCTCTCTATTACTTATAGAATTGTGAAAGTTTATGTATAATTTATCTCGATTTTGTCTTTTTATGATTTTGAAACTTTCCGAATAAGCATAATGAAAAATGCCCATTTTTTGTTAATTCAATACAATATTTTCATTCAATATCGAAGAATTAACGAAATGCTCAATAGTGATGTTATGCTTTAAAAGACTTGATGCGTCAATCAAAAAGACTGGCTATCATTTAGGTTGAGAGGAACATTTCAGAGACTTTGGGATTAGTGCAGAATCGGAGGTCAGACATTCATGAAAAAAATATTATATTAATCACACGTGTTTATTGGAGAATTCTTACAGAAACAAATTACTCAGTTACTTTCTTCTTTATTTTTGAGAGAATATGTGCAAATTTTATGCATAATTGATCACTATTTGGTCTTTTAATGGTATGAAAAATAAAAACTTTTGAGTGAACAAAATACCAAACGCATTTTTATGTTAATTTGATGTAATATTTGTATTACAAAGTTTGAAGACCTTAAGTTTCAATTATGTACATTCGCTTATTTTAAAAAGCTAATGCTAATTTGAAGAAAAAGTGGAGATAAGAGATCATAAGACTCTTTTACTGACATTTCTATGAAGCACACCGGATGAATAAGAAATGATCTAGCAACAAATTCACCATCTAACTGAAAAAATATTTAAAAATCATCTTTCAGTCTTTCATTAGATCTCTTGCCAGTACATAAGACAAAAGCACTTCTCAAGTTCAACGAATACTTTCTCAACAGTTCAAATTCTTGCTCTGATACATCAATTTTTGCTCTTTTTGTTATAGAAAGTTTAATCAAAACATCTTAGGTAAAAACACATATTTTTCATTATATTTGCTTCATATGCATCACTAAATAAGGCTTTAGAGTGAACTTTGTTAATGTACAATATTTTTAATTAGGCTGAGTAAAAAAAGTGCATTTTATTTTATTTAGGATTAGCAAAAATTGCAATTAGTAAGGATTTGGTCTAAATGAATGAGAGAGAGAGAGAGAGAGAGAGAGAGAAATCTACTCTCGGGATAAATTTTCTAATTTTTTTATGAATTTCATATTAAACTTTCACATTTTTATTCTCTCTTGAAATCTTTTTTTAATCTGGATTTTCGGTAGAAACATTTATTACCGCAACAGTTACCTAGACGAGGAGTATTTAATTTCATGTTCAAGTGATCGAAATTCTAAATTTATAAGTAGCTAAAAGGTCTAATTTGCTATTATTAGGAGTAATGTCGTTTGATCAGAAAGCATTTTTTTTGTTTAAATAATGTTAAGTTTTTAATTTCGCTATAATGACAAGGTTCGCACGATCAAATGCAAATAACGGACAAAATCATTATTTCTATATTTTTACTGTTTCTTCATTAATAATTTTACAGAAATTTTCCTGAGCATAAACTCTTACAAAAATTTAATAAACTATATCAGTAAACAATTTAAATAAAATAAACACATATTAAGAATCCATAAGTATAATATTGACTGTTAATACCTCTTCATATTCATTTCAACGATGTATTAATAAAAATTTTCATTCAATGTTTCTGAATCAGTTATGATCAACAATTGTTTTAGCATGTATAGAATGCCGAATATATTAGCCGAATGAATATATTAGCCGAATGAATATATTAGCATGAATATATTAGCCGAATATGTATGTACAGGCGCAATTATACGGATACTCGCTACCCTTATAGTAAAATGTAATGGGTCAAATATTTACGTAATTTTTCCTAATGCTACAGATTTCGTAGAGATTTGGCAACGAGATATTAATTTTATATCTTTCTATTAGCACCTTCTACTAACTTTGAACGCACTAGATAAAAACTGAAAATCACACATAACCTTCGGCAATGAATCGTCGTTTTTCTGAGATTGGATAGCATTAAGTCCATCTGCTGTGGGCGATATTTTAGTTTTTTGACACCTAAATTATCAAATTCAGAAATTTATATTTCCAACTTTTTGGCATGAGAATAATTATTCTTACATAACATAATGACCCCAAAAACCTTCACAAATCCTCCTACTGAACTCTGCAAATAAAGGGGAAGAAACGCAGAACCCTCGTCGATGGATCTATGGTGTTTCTGTAATTCAGAGGCAAAATTACACCATCTGCTATGGAGCACCTAAACAAATTCAAAAATTTAAAATTCCCGCTTTGGATATAGGTAAAATTACTCTTACAGGATCTCGGAGAAATTTTCAGCTGCCCGACATAATAATTCTAAAACCCCTCAAGAATCCACCAACGGAACTCTCCAGATAAAGTGTAAAAAACAAGAAAGCCTAGTCGACTGATCGTTCGTTTTTCTGCAATCGTTGATCATTTACGGTAGATGTTTTATATTTGAAAAACATTTAAACTATCAAATTCGGAAACTTAAAATTCCAACTTTGGTAAGAGGATAATTATTCTTTTAGGAGCATAATAACCAAAACCCCATCAAAAATCCACCTACCGAACTCTGCAAATAAAGTGTAAAAAACGCATTAACCTCGTCGATGGATCTTTGGTTTTCTGCAATTCTACAACATCAGTCCATTTGTTTTGGGCTATGTTTTAGTTTTTGAACACCCAAATTATCAAATTCAGAAATTAAAAATTCCAACTTTGGTATGAGGATAATTATTTTTGCAAGATCTCTCAAGGAAACTTTCAGCTGCTTTAGACATAATGACCCTAAAAACTCTCAAGAGTCCACCAACTGAACTCTCCAGATAAAGGGTAAAAACGCAAAAACCTCGTCGTCGGATCGTCGGTTTTTCTGCAATTCGGGCAACATTAGGCCATCTGCTATGGGCGGGATTTTGCGCATTTCTGCGATCAAACACTGTCTCGGAAAACCTCCCAGAGCCTGCATTTTTTTCGGGCCTGGTGACTCGACCCTTCCTTCCCCCTCAAGCACTATACCTTATATAAATTCCCTCCCCCCCCCCAGGGGTTGGAAGGGGCAGCGAGTGAATCATCGTCAGAAAAATGAATGACGACCCTAAAACGCGGGGAGGGAAGCAAAGGATTGGAACTTTGGGGAGAAAAGCGAAAAAAGTACATTTTAATTTTAAACGACAGAAGATTTAACGTTACCCTGTCGACTCACTCTATTTGCGAAATGAGGGAAGAGGGATAGGGGTGAAGATAACGATATATTAGGATTTCAGTTTTTTTTTTTTTTTAATTTTTTCTAACCCGAGGAAAGATACCGCATGAGCACGCTCGAGGCTTTCTTCGATTTTTTTGCTTCCGAATATGGCGTTCTGTTTCAGTTCCCCCGAGTGGAAATTTTTTTCCCGTAATTTATCATGCATTATTAAATATCCTTAATTACTGCGGATCTGGTCTTTTGATATCCGACGCTGCAAAAAAAAAAAAAAAAAAAAAAAACACAAAACGGGAGACTTTCCACCCCCCACCCGACCCTAGCTGTCCTAATCCCGAAAAGAAGTAGGGGAAAAAAATTTATCACTATGGTCGCGGGAATTTGTGCATATCATTAGATACACGAAACAAGCGCGACGTTTACGAAATACACTTTTTGAAATCTATTAGTTCCGCATTGGAGAAACAGGAAAACGCAATTTCTGGAAATAGAGGGAGAAACGCCGGGATGTAAAGGGTTTCAATGGATTTTAGTTCGACATTTGTTTCGATAATGTTTTTATTGGAAACCTATTCAGGTTCTGGAGCCAGTTAAATGCTCCCTTCCATCGATTTTGATTGCCTCGAAAAACGAAAATTATTATCCGTTTTAAATCTGCTCGTTGAGGCACCCAAGTTTTGCAATGCTTATTAATGCTGGGAAATTTCTGCTGGTAAGTAAACAGCGTGTATTTAGATATTCGGAGCAACGCAAGTTTGTATTGACAAATACCTCAGTGGCATCCGTAGCTAATACGATTCGAAGGGGTTCGTATTGAATTGAAATTGTTTATTCGCCAATGCTGTTGCACATGTGTCAGCTCGCTTTGTTCCAGTGTGTGTTTATTACCATTGAGAGACCTAAGAATCAAAATGGAAATATTTTGAGAATTCAGAACACAAATGAGACAAGATGGAGCATGGAAAGGGATAATTCAGACCAGTGCTTCTCTAGCTTATGGACAGATACAAAAGTTTTAAAACACACCGAATAATACTTGATGGTGATAGGTTAATGTGTAGTTCTGGGGTTAGTTTTTGCTATGAAAAGGCTAATTAGACTAAGATTTAATATTTAACCCTTTCTGGGGTGGTGGGTTGTCTGGTGCCCCACCTTCTTCAAGTGATTAAAGCTAGATACGTCAATATTCTAGATATTCTGAGACTGTTAAGGTATTTAAATGTTCTCTGTCATTTGATATTCTGTCTACACATTTTGAACAACACTTAAACTAAAAATTAGAAATTCAAGACATCCTATTTTAAAATGAGGATAATTATTCTAATAGGATCTCAAAGGGGAAACTTTTCAGTCGTCTGAAATGACACTAAAAAGCTCTAAATATTCCACCAACTAATCTCTCGAGATAAAAAGTAACATCGAAAAAACTTCGTTAAACGGATCGTTGATAAAGTTCTTAAAATTTGGTTTTATCGAACATGTTTTCTCTAATCACTACGAGTATCCCCAAACCTTGACCGAAATTCAATAATAAGCCTTTAGAACCGAAGACATAGCTACAGTTCAGCAGCATTTAAATCTGTTAGACCTTATAAGCATGCCCAGTTATATGAAAATTCACACCAAATTCTATTTTTTCATAAATGGTTTTTCTTTTAAAAAATGTTACCCTAATTCTTGTTAAAATTTCATTTTTACAGAAATAGTTTTTCTAATCTCTCCGAGTATCCTATCCCTGAACAGGATTCAATACCAGAACAGCAGAAACGGTGCGATGGCAAATCACGAAAAGGATTAACCTCCTACTGCATATTTTAACAGAACATCTATTCTTAAAGGGCTTTCTAAATATGAATTTTTTTACTCTAGATGTGTCATGCATTGATGTAGTAACTTAAGATCAGAGTAAACCACAGAATTTCCTGTCTTAACAGAGCAGGTGGTATTGCTTATTCTTTCTAAAATGGTTTTTTAGAGAGCCCGTTGTAGGTCGGTTCAGATCTCAAAAGTTTCCTATTTCCGATATTCCTTTTCTAATAACTATAATCACCAGTAATTCAAAGCAACCATTGTTCACAAGACTATTCAGTGTTTCTAAATAATTTTCCTTCGATAACATGAATTTTGGATACGTGGTACTCTATAATCAGAATTCTTTAAGTGACACAACTCTCTGATGGTAAAGCGATGAAAAAACTAGGTTATCGCATCATCTGTATTTTGGGCCATTTTTTTATGTAAACAGAACTTACGACCCGACTACACAACGGCGCGATAAGAAGTAGTGTAAAAAATACTAACCCAACGACAAGAACAAAATTGTGAAATACAAAATTTGGTAGCTTCGCTATACTTGTTGGAAGACATTTACAACTTTGTCTCAGAAACGTACTACATGGTGAACACAGGTTACACAAATATGGTATTCTGCTATTCCATAAGTTAATTTTTGTAGTGGCGTGTAGCTTTGTTTAACCACAGTGCTTTTCCCTGCGGAATTTAACAGCTTAAATAGCAGCAGTTGAAATAACAGGCGTTCTTCCGGATATGTGGTCATGCAACTCCTAATTATCGAACTGATTCTATTGCGTATATGAAAGAATTTCCATCCGGTTTCTTCAATGCATTTTAAAAAGATTACAGAAACGAGGTAAACTGACATTATAGCTATGTACCCCTTCCCACTACCCCTAAAGATGAATTAAATAATGATAGTTAAGCTTTTTAAAAAAAACCTGTTCAGGTGGCTTAGTTCGACAACATTAAGGGTCTATTGAGTGTACGAACAAAAATTTCAAACCGCCATCTTCAACATATTTTTAGAAATTAGGTAGATTGTTATTATAGCTATGAACTTTCCAGCTCCCCTTAAAGATAAGTTAACTAAGAATAGTTTAGCTTTAAAGCTTGGAAATGTGCTTCAGAGTCCCAATAGATCTGCTAAAATCAAACAGGATGCCCTATTTATCGAACTAATGCTTCAAGAAAACCCAGTGGCGTATAGAAGTGACATCAAGTGTTTAGTGAGTGTACGTAAAAAAAATTTCATACCGCCCATTTCGTTATATTTTGTATCAAAAGTACTTAGAAATTAGTTCCAATAAAATCAAATAATATGATGCCATATCATCCAAACTAATACATCATAAAAACATAGTGGCGTAGTTTGGCGATACGAAATGTTTGTTGATTGTATGAGCAACAAAGTACAAACTGCTATCAACGATACATTTTTAGAAAGGTACATAGAAATTATGAAATCAAACTCGATGCCCTTTTCATTGAACTAAGACCAGTATCACGGGAAAAAACAGTTTCGCAGTTTGGAGACATTAAGTGTATTGAGTGTACTTGCAAAAAATTTCAAGCCACGATCTTGAATATATTTTTAGAGAAAACTCAGCTATTAGGTAAATTGACATTTTAGCTATAGACTTACTAATTCCTCTTAAAGATAAATTAAGGATAGTTGAGTTTTAGTCTCCCTTTTTAAAACCCCTTTTTTTAACCGTTTTTTAGCTTGGTTAAAATCCAGTCGAGTAGAGTTGCCATGTTGAGTGTCTATAAAGTAATAAAAGAATTTCAACTACACTATCTTCAATATATTCTTGGAAAAGATAAAATCAATTTATTAAATTAACAGTGTAGTATTGGTATTCAATCAAAGCTTAAAAATAAATTAAATTAAGATATATAGGTTTTTCAAAAGCCTAGTAGTGTTTCAATTCCTAAAGAGTCCCTAAAATCAAAGAAAATCCAGTAGCGTAATAAGATGGCATTAAGTGTCTGTTGAGTACACAAAAAAATTTAAAACGTTATCTACAATATATTCTTAGAAAAGGTACAGTGAAATTAATTAATTTTGACTTTTAAAAAATACAATGTTTTTACAATAAATCATTGGTTTGTTCTTAAATTTATATCACAGTGAAAAATTCAGATTAAACAAATTAATAACTATCTAATTTAGATATAATTAGCTAATTGGCATGTTTTTTGAACATTGATATCTCAAATTCTAATTTGTTCAAAAAGACAAATTCTACCGGAAATTATCCGAAATATAATTTTTATGCTTGAAATCTCAGCCAAGTTGCTAGAAAGAATATTTTTTTGAAAATTTTTTTACCCTAGGCAGTAAAAAAAAAATCAAGATTTTTTCCAAGAATTTCAACATTTAAAAATCGACCAAAAATTCATTTGTTAACTAATAACTTTGACTGAGGTTCAAAGCATTCGCTGTATTATTGAGAATGTAATGACACAAAAATAATTGTAATAGATCAGTTCATTGTTGAATTATCACTGTTTGAGCAAAACATCCTATTGCAAAAACATTGTTCAGAAATCGAGTTTAAAGTTTTGTGGAAACATGCCTGTGCATTCATGGAAAGAAAACCCTAACCATCCCTCTTCATTCGAGCAATTTAAAAAGTAGAGAAAATTCAAAGAAGGCGCTTGACAGGAACCTAATATCTTCTATAAATTCAAACGCATAAAAATTACGTAAGGGGCCGTCTTCATATTAAATTGAGCACCATTTTCATTACTTTTTAATGGGAACGGCCGACACACAATTTCAAATTGATATCAAATTTTAACTTCCTGTACCAAATTTCATGTCATTAGATCTTACCGTTTCGAAGTTATGAGTACAGAAAGATTGGAGCTCCAAATGTTGGATCAGTTTCTTACACTTTTATGCATATCTTCCTAAATAATATTTCTATAGCGCTGATATTTAAGCATATAAAGTTACTGTTAAGCAAACACCAAACGAAAAACACTCAATATTTTATTTTAAAAATAGCTTTTAGTTTGAAATAGTAATTATAAATTAATGTTTGCAAACAATTATGAAGTGGTACCTTCTTGTATTCTGATGGGAATCGATTCAGAAAGATTTCTAATATGGCTATGCAAAATTTCAGCGCATTCCGATAGTTTGTTTTTGAGCATCATTAAATTTTCCTCATTATTGCGATTTTTGGGGACAACCAGCAGTTTAAAAAACGTCTGACAAACCTTGGATAATAATTCTCGGATCATTTACGTAGAAAATATAATACTGTAATTCTCAAATTGCTTGCACTTGCGTAATAAATGTAATAATTCTCGGATTGCTGAAAAATACCTTTGAAATAGTGTTCAAATTTGAAATTCGGGTAGCTATAACAACAATTAATCTCTATCGACAAATAGCGACTTTCTATTTCCAGATGATCCCTGAAATTCGCACAAACTTTACGTTTAATTACCTCGGGATATAAAGGTAGTAAAGTCATGAAATTTAACATTTATACTAATATAACGATGTAGAATCTGATTATGGCATCAAAACATGGTGTTTGTATTAGAAATTTTGTTGTTTGTGCAAAATTTTTTATTTGAAGACGTCCCCATATGCAATTTTTCAAATTTGAACTCGTTATTGAATTGTCTATTGAATGATACTCTCTTTTGAAATTTTCTCTAGTATGAATACTGTTCGAAATAAAGGAGATGTTTTTTTTTTTTTTCTTCTCGTGACTATGGGTGAAAGTACCTAACAAGGGAAAAACCTTCTAACTAGAAAACTATCTCTAATATTATAAAAGGAAGTGTTGATCTGTTTGTTGTTATGTTCAAGTTCCTGACGAATCTATGGCACTTACAGTAATGGGATTCGGCACACTGGTAGTCCGAATTTTTTATAGGTTTTGTACGAAGCCCGAATTTTAAAATTCAATCTAGAACATTTTAAAAATAATTTTGTGGAATTTAATAATAATTGGTTTTCCTCATAATGGCAACACCATAAATATATGACTAAATTTATTATAAATTTATTTTTTCCGTGTTTCCGTTTGATTATTCCAGCAACGCTTTCTGCCGAAGAACAAAACAAATAAAAAGTTTTAAGTGGAGTTTTGTAGTTTTTTTTCTATCTCCCCTATAGATCGTTAAAATGGAGTAAAATCTTCAACGGATTTGAAATCTGCGCAAAATTTCACATTCGATCGATTCCTAAAAATGATTTTCTTTAAATAAATCATTTTTTAAATGTAACTTTTATATTTTTTTCAATACGAATTTGATCTTCGCTATTGAGATTACAGATACCATTTCCTGCTTTTTAAATTGTAACTTTTTTATTTTTGCAATACGAATATGGACGCTATATACAATGACGTCACGTTTGTTTTTGGTAGGTATTAAATTAACGTCACACCGGACCAACACGACGGGCCATTGCGATTGTTTTAGTAATTGCTTAGCAATCACCGGGGGTTGGCGAGCGTTATTGCTTTTATTTTTTTATCTCAGCGATCGTAATGCCGATTAGATCGCTTCGAAATTCGAATTTGGCCGCATTTGGCAACACTGTGATGGTTGTTATCCAATAGGCTACGAATTACCATTTGGTTTCCGAAGCAAACCAAATGAGAATTTGTAACAATCACCGGGGGTTAGCGTGCAGTGATCACACGTGACCACACGAAAATAACTGTCACGGACAACGCAGTGGCTAGTTTCAAATATTTACAAGATTAATTTTGGCATCGTTTAAAAGGAAAAAAAAAATTTGATATTCTGGTCGAATTTCGTGATTTCTAGTGTATACATACACCTTAATTAAAATTGTAGAATTGGACCTTCTAACAACCCTTAAAAATATATTAAGTTTAGATGTTTTTGCTGTTTTAAACATTTGAATGCTTCAATCTACAGAGTCCCTGGAATCAAAGAAAATCCAGAGGTGTAATAAGGTGACATTAAGCGTCTATTGAGTATACCAAAAAAATATTAAAAAACCGTTATCTTCAATATATTCTTAGAAGAGGTATATCAAAATTCCTTAAGCTTATCAGGGTAGCATTCTGGACACCTTCGATCTCTATCCTTATAAATAAATTAAAAACGAGGATTTCCTATCTTTTTCCTCATCTGGGAGGCGTTTAATCATCACAGCACCACTGAAACCATTAAATAACAACGCTATTCTATATTTATTTAACTAATGCATCGTTAAAGAAAATCCAGTAGCAAGGAGAGGTGACATTACGTGTCTATTGCGAATACAAAAGAATTTCAAATCGCCATCTTCAATATATTTTTAGATGATAGGTATTTATACTGAACGTCGCTCTGGAGCTGCACAACGGGCTATTGGTGATGGTTCAGGATCAACCCCTAACGGAAAGATGCGAGGAAAACACCACGTAATTTTGAACCACGGTCAGATGACGAGAAAAAAAAATTCACAGAAATTGAGTGAATTGACATAATGAAATTTTGGTATTTTTACTTTTTCTAAACCTGAGTGTGCTTCAATCCACAAAGAATCCCTGAAATAAAAGAAAATTCAATGGCGGGATAAGGTGACATTAAGTGTCTACTGAGTATACAGAAAGTTTAATAAAACCTCTTTCTACAGATATTCTTGGAAAAGGTGCAATGAAATTAGGTTAATTAACATTGTAGAATTGGACCTTCGAACTCTCCTTAAAGGACTTCATCGTTTTTTCAAGTCTGGGAGGGCGTTTAAGCCTCACAGCTCCACTGAAAAACCATTAACCAACAACGCAATTCTCTATTTATCGAACTAATGCATCGTGAAATAAAATCCAGAGGCGTAGTTTGGCGACCTTGGCGGTAAACGCTCTCCAAAGGAATTGTCCGCTCGATGCATCTCGCAATTCCCATGTTTCTTTTCATCGCTTAACCGACGGCCTGTGATACATAAGAATTATTTATTTCCCTTTTCACTTAAACGGATAAAAACTCTTTAAGTTCATGTGACAGCCTCCGTAACTTGTAAAACTCCGTTTCAGTGTTCAGATCCACTCACATTCAGATTTTTATCTGAAGATAAAAATCCAGAACACACACACGGCAAGCTCCGTGTATTATTCGCATGCTGAATGCACGACGGATGGCCCGATTGTGATTTTCATTTTTTAATCTCCCGTCTCTCTTCTTATCTCACCAGGTGAGTAGAAGCAGTTTATCTCTCGACCGCATGTTCTCCCTTCCCCCAATCGCGAACCTGCATTCGTACCACGTGACGACCGAGTTCCCTTCCTCATGTGCAATGTAAACAAACGCACGTTTCGCACCGTTCTTGAACAGCACCTCATGGTTACATAAATCTACCAATACGTTTCATAGCTATTTTGAATTAAACCTCCAAGTGGTTTCGACCAGATGCCTCGTCCATCAAGGTCTGACCAATTTTTCTAATGACGAAATATCTCGTCTTCAAGATACTGCCGATTTTTTTCTGATGACGAGATCAAGATCTGGTTAGCTTCCTCCTTCTAATGACTAGATATATGGTCAATTTTGCTAAAATATAGTAAGCCTTATGAACACAGAGAGGGAATTTTACTTAATTGCATTTAACCGTCCAGGTAGTTTCGATGAGATATCTCGACCATAATTATCTGACCAATTTTGCTGTGATGAGATATCTCGTCCATCCAGATCTGGTCAGTTTTGCTAATGATAAGATGCCTTGTCGAGGCAACCACCTGAGAAGCGTTAAATACTTCAGATTTCGTAAATAACTCTCTCCGTCACTCTCGTTCCGACAGATCTTTTTACATTGTAACGCAATGAATAAGAATAACCAAAAAATGTATTACTTATCAATTTAAAAATGCATATTTTAGTTATTTATTTTTTAGAATGTCCTAAAATAAGTTACATATGTTAAAGAAATTATAATTAATGAATGCGTAACTGGTTAAAAAAAACGCCCATCCCCTCACAGCTGCATCACAATCTCGTTTTTTAACAGACCCGCGACTAATAAAGGGTTGAATAAATGAAATATAATTTTCATATTTTCCCACGAAAAAATATTTCAAGTACTCAGTCGAGTGCATCGTTATTTTGTCTTGAGTTTTCAGATCACTTTTATGAAGCTGTAAGACCGTTGTCAGATACATCTTTAGCCTGGCCATTGTATTCCTATCAACCAACCAGTCATGAGATGTATCTTTGCAATTGAAATGTATAGTACGTATCAATTTCGCTTCAAATACTCGGGCACCAAGAACCAGATTAGAAGACGGGATCCAGTACAAGTTGTCCCTTTGAAAAAAAATGTATTCCAAGTATTTAATCGTCATCTGACCATGGTTCAGAATCTCGAGGTCCTGTCCTCGAATCTTTCGCTTCGGGACTGAACCCGGATTGTTGCCTGAACCCGTTGCCTTGCTCTAGTTCGAAGTAAATTCAACTGCCCACCCAAGTGGTTAATTTTCTAGCTTGGACAAATTTTCCTCCTTTTTTACAATTATACACTCGTAATAAATGAACTGCCAGCCGCGGAACCATAAACCTGTAGCATGTGAGCGAAGTGACCGACTGCGGAGCTAAAACCTCTGTTATTGGTCGGACTTTGTAAATCGTCATCCGCGTGACTTGAAATATCAAACCGTAAACTTCCCCTGTGATGTTCTTGTAATTATTAGGGTCTGTGATTTGTGTTTAAATTGTTTTTATTTAACTACTGTAATTGGATATTGAGCATCCTGTTTCTTCCATTACGAATTGGTGACCAACGTGAGAGGAATTTCGTAATGGAAGAAACAGGACCCGCTCAATCCAATGACAAAAGTTTACTTCGGCACAGAGTCTAATCCAGAAACACAGAATTAACGAACACAGTCATGGACACTAACAAATAAAAGCACATCGCGGGAAAAATTTACGGTTTGGTATTTCAAGTCTCGCAGTTGACGATAAAAGTGGTGTTCTTTCAATTTCAAAGGTTGACAGTTAACGAAGATTTATAACTCCGTAGCCGACTCCACACCGGTCACTCACATTGTACAGGTTAACAGTTTTGCAGTTCTTTCGTTACACGCTTATATTATTAGGTCAAGTGAGCCCTTATGTAACCAAAACTCACCTTAGAACGATAGATCAAACTAAAACTTTGCTATTGAAAACCCAAAGAAACGGTTTTGTAGCTTTTTGGACTTTGGAAACAATGCACAGCACAGAACGAAACAACTTTTTTCAAGTTTCTCGCGCAGGTTCTCCTTCCCTTTCCATAATTTAAAAATATCCCGAATTCCCAATGTGAGACTTGCTGCGGGTCCTAAAACATTCTCCCTTTGCTTTTTACTGTATTTCTGCTTTCAATTAAGAATATCATCCCTTGTATTTGTTTTACTAATTCAAATTAATTTCAAAGCTATGGCGCGATTTGTTTTCTAACACATTCAAATTAGAGCTATCAAAATAAATACTCTGCACAAAATGTTCTAGTAACATCAGCGATACTCTTTGCCCCTGTTGACTTTGCTCTTAAAAAGCTTTATACTTGCTATCTACTTACCCGATCTTAAATCATATCAGACCTTTTCCTTGGTACACAAACACTTTCCCTTCATTCGGGAATAGCATTCTGTTTTAATGTTTTTTACTTATCTTATTAATTTCAAAGCAAAAATACGATTTATAATGGAAAGTCCTCAAATAAATTTACGTTACGGAATGAAATGCTCCCAGATGACCTAATAACAACAGCGATATCCATTATCCTGTCATTTTCAGTATTAAACTTTGTACTTCTTGTCTAACTGATCAAAAACACATCGGATTTTTCTCTGTATAAGAAACTATCATCAACAATTTTCTTGTGTAACCTAACTCACAGAACAAAAGATTAACAGTAACTCCAAGAATATTGTTTATCCTGTCGTATAACCATCAGGAGCTAATTAAACTGCTTTGACACTAAAATTTGTATGTCTTATCAAGTCAGTTGATCTTCAAACCCATCAGTCCTTGCTTTCAACAGCATGAATTATATCACATATTTTTCTTGTAACGTGTAATTTAGATACAAGATTTATCTGTTATTCAGATGCGTTGACAGATTCGCTTCAACTCGTTATATCTCTTTTGTCTCGTTTTGTGAAGTATCTACTAGCAATTCTAGACTTTCGTATAAAAGGAACCAGCTTTGCATTATAAGTAGAATTTTTCATAAATTAGTATTAATAAGGCTTTACGAAAAAACATAAAAGCTCTCAAACTCTTTAAGTAGTAAGTTCATATTATTAAAACTTTGGTACTAAATCAAAGGAATGTCGCAATCAGCAATATTGTAGATGGAAATGGAATCCAAAGGTTTAGCATATGTTTAAATGCGAGGGAATAGAAACAGGACTTAAAGCAAAAAGTTGCATGCATTAGCGTTGCAAAAAATAAAAAGAATCTCATGTCCTTCAGTCGTACATTTGCTTCAAGGTCCCAAATTCTAAAACAAATTAAACTACTGAAAAAAACCGAGTAGGGATCATTCACAAATTTTCTGCAACTCGTTAGGAACCGCCAGAATGAGTAACAGAAATAACTGAAGGTTGATGATTGATTCTGCATGAAGGTTATATTATTATCAGTGAAGCAGGAGTGTGAACCCAGTAAGCTATAAGATGTAATCTAAACAAGACAACAAAATAACTAGTGTACATTATTTATTTGAAGTTACTTGTTCACACATATGGAAGAAAAATGTAGCATGTTACTACAATATTAGACGCGTCATATAAATTGCTTGAAAAAATGCATGCCGATTGTCACTAGTTCATGCGTGTTCGCTACTTTCAATGGTGCATGCGTCTACTTTCGCCAGTTACCTGTGATATTTTTCTTGCATGTAGACACGTAGCTCGACGCATTGTTATATTTTTCATGCATATGGACACGTAGGTTTACGCAGGTGCAATATTTTTCACGTAGGTGGATATGCAACTTGCATCGACCTTCTAATGATATGCGCACAGCTTCATGTTATTTTCCCCAGTCGCTTGGTCTGAAGATCTCCTGGTGAAATTCAAGTGGCATTGAAAGAAAGCGCGAATCCTAATGAAGACTAATTGACAAGAGTGATGAAAAATACTAGTTAGCGATAACTAATCGACCCAAGTCGATTCCTAAGTCCACGTGATCCACGTCTTCTGATATTGTACGGCAGGAACTCCGCTCACCTGCTCTATTTATTTCAATAGAAGATCGAAGGTAGATTTACGTAGTTGCGATATTTTTCTAGCTTCGGACTTAAGAGGAATAACAATGGCAGTTTTATCTTTTTGAATATTGTTTCGCTGAATATGGCTTCTGAGAAAAGTAGTTTCCTTGACTTTGAACTCACCTATCTCACTACCAAGGAAAAAATTCGTTAGGATATACGAATTAAACACATTAATGCACACAAGGTACATATCTGTTTACAGGAATAATTTTATTTTCCTAGGAAGTCACTCTATGAATTAGTTCGTTCGGATATACGAATTAAGTACATTAAAACATACAAAGCACATAACTGTTTAGAGGAAGAATTTGATTATATATATGCTAGGAGGTCACTTTTTATGAATAAAGCATCCTCACTTTCCATTTCCTCACACTCCACCTTTTTTATTAAGAGACACCATAACGTGATTGAAGTTGATAGTTGAACTTTTAATAACTGATTGGGTGTTTTCTTTATTCAGGAACAGCTCGAGATATCTCGTCCATAAGATCTGATCAATTTTTCTAATGACGAGATACCATATCATCGAGCTATTACCGATTTTTTTAAGGATCAAGACGCTTTCAATCTTCTTTGAATGACGAGATATCTCGACCATCAATATCTGGTCAGATTTGATAATGGCAAGATATCTCGTCGTAAATTAAAAGGTTTCTTTTTTCTAACAAGGTTAAACAATTATATAAAGACAATATTTGGCTTTTAATGTAGCTCCAGGATTACAATTAACATTACTTTTCTTTCTCAAAGTGTACAGTTTTGTAGGCATTACTTTCAGATGATATCAGTGCAATTTTCAAGCATGTTTGTAACGTTAAGGAAATATTTTCTAGCTTCTTCATTTTTTCAAATCGTTCCTTCCTGTTTTCGTTTTTTTACCAGACCATGTTTACGAAAATAAAAAACGAATCGAATGATCATAGTGCCTTAAACCGTCAACAGATGTTGTATTTGTTGGTACAGTTAGAATTAAGGATTAAAGGAAGCTGTTAATAATTAACACCAAAAATATACAAATGCGACACTTATTTTGGAACAGAAAAAGTATTAACCCTCCTGATGAGTGTCTAGACGAGGCATCTCATCATGAGCAAAACGTACTAGACATTGACGGACGAGATACCTCGTTATTAGAACAAAACTGATCAGATCTTGATCTTGTGATCGTAAAATAATCTGCAGTATTTTGATGACGAGATATCTCATCATTAGCAAAATTAGTCAAATCAGTAAGACAAGATATCTCGTCGAAACCACATGGAGGGTTAAGAATAGGTTTCGCATCTTCGTACAATGTGTAAAGTAATTGCTAAGAGAGTCAAATGAGAAAGAGACAACAGTGGCTTATGGCCATAAAGACGAATTTTTCTGTCCGCTTTTAACAAGTCCTTGACCTTCCATCCAACGAGTTTTTAAAACGCGTAGCAAATACACAAAGAAAATCTTAGTTTGAATTATAAAGTTCCGCATTTAAATTCATTTCCTTGTCCTAAAATTGTAAAAGGCGCGTGGGAGACCACCTAAATTGATATAAATATGCTACGTTCGTGACGGCGGAAATCAATTTCCATCCCCATGTCTTCATTGTTTTAGAATTGTTACTTTGTAACAATTAGTTTCCAAAAATAAAAGCCCTTGTCACTCGTTGAATGGCGTCAGCGCCGAGGAAGGTTCTGGTACACGTTCCAATTTCTACATTTGTCGGAAGGTGCCAGAAATGTGATCAAAATATTCTTTCTTTCTGTAGAGAATTATAATCTTTTAAGAAATGTTTTGTGCGCAGTGGGTTAACATTTCCTCTTGTTTTGAATAAATGCAAACTTTAATGCATTTTTGTTGATATCATTTGCTTAATTTTAAAATTCGAATAAAAACTGTGGTAAAAATCAGTCATGTTTAAATATTTCGTGAGTGAATGCTTCGGAGTATTTCGAATTTGAGAAATGATATTTTAGAAGCTATTTACAAAATAGCTGTTTAGCGGGCCTGTTAAACATCAAGTTTAACAGGCCCGCAAACGAGATACGGCTCGTCGTAAAAGTTTAACTGACCCACAGATCAGATATGACCTTCCGAACATGTTTATAAGGCCCGCAAACCAGATACAGTCATCTAAATAGGTTTACACGCCTCGCAGACAGATATGGCCCACGGAAAAGTCTATTATTTTTGTTTTGGTGCATGTTCGATTAAGGTAAAAATACTTAACGTGTCCCTCTAGGATTCTCAAAAAAGGTGCCATCGGAACCATGGTATCCTTAGACCCTTCTTGAATTTCTGTCCCTGGATACTAGGCTAAGACAAGGTAACTAAGGCATATAAATTTAATTATCGAATTGGATATTTGATTTTACATAGTAGATATAGCCTATACAGCTCAGTTTTAACAACTTAAGGCGAACTTTCTGATAAGAGATTGTAATGTTTAATGCCTCTTTCTTAATATCTTCTCGATATATATACTTGAAAGATGAACCTCATTAAAGGTATTACGCCGGCAACAGTTTACGCCATTACCGAAAATTATTCACTTTTTCACATGGCTGTGAGACATTGTTTCCCGTATCCAGTTTCCTTTCTGAATCCAATACTTACTCTGACTAATGCCGAAACACTCAACTTTAACCAGCAGATATTTACCTATAAATTTGAATATTTAAGTTCCCATAAACCTTGTAGAGGAAAAAACTGAAAAAAACTAAGTTAAAACAACATATGGTGAATTTATTTGATCGGTTTAGGCAATAGTCCGTCTTTCCTCGTATCTTCTGGGTATAACTACGAAAGATAAACCTCATCAAAGGTGTCATGCCTGTAACAATTTGCGGTTTTACCGAAAATAATTAATCCTTGCAGTCCTGCGAAACACTGTTGCCTGTATGCAAAGTTTCTCTGAATCCATCGTCGATTCTGTCTAATACGAAACATTTAACTAAAGCTAGCAGAAATTTAAATATTATTTTGCATATTTTATTTCGTTACGTCTTGTATAGAAAAACAGAGTTAAAATAATTTATATTGAGCTTACTTATTCGTTGTAGGCAAGTTGGTCCGCCTATCTTCTAATATAAACACGAAAGCTGAACCTCAATTATTGTGTCGTACTCCCTGCAACAGTTTAACTTTAAGTCAGTCAAAATAATTTATGGTGGATTTACTTAATCGCTCAAAAGGCCAGTTTTGTCCGTCTATCTTCATATCTTCTAAGTATAAACACGAAAGATGAACATCAATAAAGGTGTGTCTGCAACAGTTTGTGGTACTACCGAAAATGAGTACTTCTTGCACAATCCCTGCGAGACTGTTGCTCTTTTACTAAACTTCCTTTCTGAATTCAATGTCAATTCTGACTAATGCGCAAACATCCAACTATAATAGTTTCAAATGGGGGTTAGTGGATAAAGGGACAGCCCCTTTCCATCAAGGGCCTACTCTTAGACAGATCTCGTTCATCAACAGAAATGAAAAGTTCATTTAAATCAAAAGCGTATTTACTTTGTGACCAGGTGGGAGAGAAAAGAATTCATTCTCTCGTGAATTTTTTCATTACCTGTTTCTGCGTGGAAATTTTGATGGAGGCAATCACTCTCTTAAATTGCTCCATTTTTAAAGTCCCGACTATGACCGAATAACGAGTCTGAGATTGTGAACTTTGGGAAGCGGTTTACGTTACTATCGTATGAAACACACGTACATAGGGTTTGGTTGATGGGCATTTGTATTTGCCGCTCCACCTTCGATGTATTTAATTTTTGAAACAATGCGAGATAGTCTTGTAACACCTGCACTTGTTTTTTTAGCGCATTTCTTATTTTCATTTGAGCGATGCCTTTCAAAAAGGAAAGTGAGGTGGCGAGACAGCATTTGATCCCGAATTTTAGAGTGCTTAGAATAAGGTATCCAAGGAATGTCTGAATAATACTTTTGTAATTTTCGATAGTAAAATGGGTAATAGTTTAATCTGTGAAATTTTTTAAGCAACTGACATCATACTATTTGAGATCGTACTGTAAGAACCATGGTAAAAGAAAACAGTAACTAAAGTAACGATTATTTAAATTTTATGTGCGATTGAAATCTCGCTTCCATTCATATTATCTGAGATTATACTGTAAGAACCATGGTTAAAGTAAGCAGTGAAAATGAAGCGACGATTGTTTGAATTTTATAAGCAATTAAAATCTTGCTTCCACATTTATACTTTCTGATATCATACTGTAAGAACCATGGTTAAAGTAAACAATAAATAAAATGACGATTATTTAAATTTTATATGTGATCGCGAATTCTCGTTTCCATTCATACTGTAAGAACCACGGAAAAGTAAACTGTAAATGAAGTGACGATTATTTAAATTTGTATGCGATTGATTTTTTCTGCATTCGTCTATTTATGGAAATGGAATTTAAACTTCATAACTTAATTTTTATGTTAAGAACGTAACTGTAAACTTTCTGTTTAACACGTAGACACAAACATTACAAGCCTCGACTAGGCACTTGCTTTATATAACTCCTTCACTTTATTAGTTCCAATGTTTTGAATTTATTATTAGAAACTTGATATAAACATGAATTAGTTCGTAATTTTCTCGTACTTAAGAAATGTTTACAATTCCATTCTTTGAGGTTGCTAATTAACTATGAAGTCATATACCCAATGCTAAAGTTTTTATTGGATTAACTTAATAAGATGATTATTTCCTGAGAGATATGGAATGTATTTTGTACAAAACACAACTGTAGTATTTTTAGGATTTTAAGGGGTAGTAGGCCCCTTTATGGTTCACTGCCCATCTAGTAATAATGTAAATATGTAATGTACCCAAAATATTTATATACCTTGTCTCAATCATTTCAGGCAGGTGGAATGACAAACGTCCCACAGTCCCTCTATAACCTCTGTAACAGGTGGTCCCGAAACTTTTTCCATTAGATTTCTATGTTTGTTTTTAAATGAGTAATTTTGAGAAAATGCATTCTCTACGTTAAAAGAAATCTGGTTTGTTTTTTATGACGGACTAAACAAAATTCGGCATCTCAATTTTCACAATTTAAGTAATTTCAAGCAAAGGCTACGTTCAGAAGAAGTCACACACAAAAGCTTTTCTCGCATCTGCTTTATTAAGTTCTGATTTAGTTTTACTGGTTATCGTTAATGCACGCATAAAAATAACTAGATTAAAATTTGTTAGTCATTACACGGACGATTTTATTTTATTTGATGCCTTAATTCTACAACCGAAAATCCAATTTCAGATTGAAAGTAATATTCTAGAAAGCAACTTAAATTTTTTTTTAAAGAATTGTGCCAACCCCTTAGTTTGGCACGAGTTTCTTTAATTTATTATTTTCAAAGTCAGCCTTTAAAGGTAGATTATTGATAATTAGTTACTGTTACAGTAGACATTCAACTGCAAATATCTTGTAATAATTTCGTAAGACTTGATAAAAACACAACTTACACCATGGTATAATCATTGTTAAAAAAGATTGAACGATTGTTTTTTTTTAAATTTGTCACAAAGTTCACTTTCATTACTTTTAATTTGCCAATGGTACAGTAAAAGAAAATTTTACTTTCTTCTGAGTACTCTTCTTTGTGCAGGATGTTTCAAAATTCCATTTGGTTGCTTGAGAACATACATCCCTATGAGAATACGGTTAAATTTTGTGTTTCATACCTTCCCTTAACCCTCTGAGGGGTTGACATGCATAATTTCTCTTTAAAACCTCAGTCTTCTCTTCAGACTTCCTTCAGATTTCTAATCATTTGTGGCTTTCTTGTCCAACAGTCTTTCTAATGGGTTGTATTCTAAGGAAATGAGTAATGTAATCTTTCCAAAGGCTTCTATTATATAGAATGGGCCAATACAATCATTCCAAAGGATTATATTCTAAGGAAATAAACAATATAACCTTTCCAATTGATTCTATTTTAAGCAAAGCATCAACACAAACATTCAAAAGAACTATATTCAAAGAAAAGGAGCAATAGAATATTTCCTATTTAGCATAATGGGCCAATACAACTGTTCAAAAGAACTCTATTTCAAGGAAAGGGGTCGGGGCCTCAAATATACTCACGTTGGAGTGGTGGGAAGTGTGGAGTGTGGGGTACCAGTTCAGGTGTTTATCTTGTAATATAACCGTGGTTGATAACTTCGAAATGTCGTCCATGTCCGGGTCTTTCCCTTCAGAATTGATCCCGGACCTTCTAAAATAGCCCATTGTGTTACTCCAGTGCTACGTAAATTCAACTAACTCCCTATGCCAAAGAAGAATATAACAGTCACAAAAATGACACTATTCAAAGGAAAATACCAATAGAATCTTTCTTAAGTTAAAAAATCCATG
Organism: Metellina segmentata; assembly: GCA_947359465.1. Classification (NCBI taxonomy): domain Eukaryota; kingdom Metazoa; phylum Arthropoda; class Arachnida; order Araneae; family Tetragnathidae; genus Metellina; species Metellina segmentata. The sequence goes on along the minus strand of OX375872.1, from coordinate 65,218,654 downwards.
GTTTCTTTTAACCAACAGATATGTTAATTTAGTCATTAAGTGTTGGTGTGGGGTAAAAGCAGTACTACGCTACCCAGAAATCTCGCAACACTCAGAGGGTCAAATAGATTATTTTCTTAACCCTTCGAATGGTTTCGACAAGATATCTCATCCTATATCTGGTCAGTTTCGCTATTGACGAAATGTCACACCGAGACAAATCCAAATAAGAAAAAGCTTTTATCAGAGGCTGGCCACTGCAAGGCAATTTTCGACGTGAAGATAGACTACAAGGAAGGTTAAGACTGCTAAGGCAGATAAACATTCTAGATATATCCAGACTGCTAAGGTAAGAGAGTAAATGCATATTCTCTAGGGGGGGGGTATATTAACCCTCTAAGTGGTTTTGACGTGATACCTCGTCCATCAAGATCTTATGAAGTTTGTCAATGACGAGATATATCGTCCATCAAGACATTTACGTACATTTATCGCAACGCTCTGGTCAGTTCTACTAATCGCGAAATACCTCGTCGATACACAATTGCCTTTTCACTCCAAGAGGATCCAATCAAATAATACAAACTGTTCCTTGGCTAGAACTGTTGACAGTTTGGAAGAATTTTTTTTTTTTGCATCAGAGGCTGTCCAATACGGGATGGTTGTTGATGCGAAGATAAACCACCAGGAAGGTTAAAATAATCATTCTAATTCGAACTTTTTCCTTTTTAATTTGCTCGTCATCTGACCGTGGTTCAAAATTACATTGTGCTGTTCTCCATCTTTCCTTTTGGGATTGATCCCGGACCGTCGCCAGTAGATCTCAGTGTTGCACCTGCGCGACGTTAATTAACTACCTACCTCATTAATTTCATCTTTAGAAATTCCTCTCTGCCCAGATAGCAAACCAAGGATGAAAATGGATGCATAAACTACACGTCCTTATAAAAAAAAAGGTCCATGCATGAAATAGGACCCCAGCTCTTTTAACGCATCCTAAAGAAAGAATACGGGCTTTACAGGTAATCAGCTCTGAAAAATGAAGCTTTGGGGCCAAGTCTGGGGGAATCCCAATCATTATACGGGAGTCATGTTTCCTTACTTGCTCCATAAAATTTTCCCTTTGCCGTTGATATCCATCTGAACAGCAAATGTATCGACCCGCAGAACAACTTCTGTCTAGTTAGTCAACCGTCCAGAAAAGCATTGGTCCGTTGCTTTCATCCATGCACCAGGACAAAAAACTCGGCAAGAAGGGAAGGGAGAAAAAAGGGCTCCATAAAAATCGCTTTGCTACATGGTTGTAAACGATCGTGGGGATTAGTACAACTCCGGAGCTTTCCAGCCGAGGGTTGAGGTGTGCCCCTGAATATTTATTCATTTCATTTTGGAGACCAACTTTCTATTCCTCTTGGGTTTTTTAAGATCCCTCCACCCTGGGTTTTTTCCTCCTTCCCTTTTGGTGATCAGTTCTGGCGCAAGATATATATGTGTGTGCATAATGTTTAAGAGCGCTTATTTCATTCTCTCCTTTCTTCGCGCGGCGAAACAGCTCATAAAAAGGCGCCCACACCTATATCCTGCGCGGACCCCTTCATAAAGACATCAGCTCCTTCTTCGCCGAACCGTGGGAGCGGAGGTGTTCCTGGCGAGAAATTTCGCGTGGTTTTATATGCCCGAACCCAAGGCCGGTTTCGGACCCCTCGCTCTCTGATGTCATCGAAAATCGGGGTGGAATCCCCAAATTTCAGGCCTCCAGAAGAAAATCTCGGGATGGCGGGAGGAATTTGGACAGCTGGCGGGCTCACAGGAGATCGTAAAACTGGTGTGGGAAAGCGGAAAATTGCAATCTGGACCAATATTGGATTTTAGAAAAACGTCCGGGTGATAATAAATTCATGAGAAAGCGCTCGTAAGAATCTGCGGACTGTTATAGACTGCTACTTTTATGGGCGACTTCTTCAAGGTAAAAAGCACATAGTCCTGATCGCGATGGCTTACTCCGGATGAATATTGTAGGTTGGGTACGTAGTTAATTTTAAAACTGAATTGGGTAGTTTGAAACGTTAGAGAAATTTTGAATGGTTTTCCTAATTTATACTTAATGGGATGGTGGACATTGATTAGCTCTGATCTTCCTATGTCTGTAAAGTTTAAAATTAAATTGTGTGGTTTAGAACAAGGAGAAATTTTGAATAATTTCCTAATTTATTCTTAAAGGGATGTGGTCATTGATTAGCTCTGATCTTTCTATGTCTTTGAACTTTTTAACTGGTGTATAGTTAGGTTGGTTAGTTAGGCTTTTTTTAGCGCAAGTTCCAAAATTAAACAGGCTGCTCTTTAAAAGTCAGTTGGAGGTTTTGAACAAGGGAGAAATTTTGAAGAGTTTTCCTAATTTATATTAATGGGATGGAGGATATTGATTAACTGATATTTCTTAGGTCTCATAAAGATCTCAGAAAGAAGATAAAGATGACTTGAATGTTCGCTCATAAGGAAAGCTCTTAGGGACAAGCGCTTAAGGATGTGAGAAAAGGAAAGTTGGGCATCTCATAAAAATAAATGTTAAATGTTCTTAAATTTCAAGACGTTACTTGGCATGTTACTCAAATGCAATGTGCACATGTCATCTTATATTAAAAATTAACACCAATTTTCTCCGGAACGGCAAAGAATCAAATTTGTTCTGAACTTGAATTTTTTTTCATGGTAGTTTGTTAATGTTTAGATTGGAAAATATCTCTCATACGATAAGTGTAAGTATTCATTCTTTTTGCTTAAAGAGTAATAAAACTTATCTCCATATAGGAATATAGCTCAGGTTTCGACCTCGTCATAGGAACATGGCTCAAAATTACGAGGTGTTGTATATATATGTTTATATATATGTGTGTGCAGTTAAAAATAACTATCACATCCGTTTATATCAACACTACCTTTTTGAACTTGGTGCCGTAAACTTGTAAGTCAGCGAAATATTTTCAGGGGAACCCATTTTGTTTTTCTTTACATTTAAAACATCAACTCCTGAAAATATGAGCTCAAATATTTCTTCGTCAACTGACCGTGGTTCAAAATTACGAGGTGTTGTCCTCGGATCCTTCCCTTAAGGTATTGATCCCGGACCGTCGTCAATAGCCCGTTTTGTTGCTCTAGTACGACGTTAACTAAAAAATTACCAATTACATGAAAATACCCGTCCTCGAAATTGACCTAATCCATGTAACATAAGATTGTCAACGAAAAAGAAACGAAGTGCACCCATCTAACTCAAAACTGTATTTAGACTTGGAGTCGTCCCTCTAAGCCAGAAAATATTTTCACTAAGGACATCTAGTTTTTCAAAATCTAAACTCCTGAAAATATCCTTCATTGAAGTTGATAGGGTCCATGACACATAATATATTGTCAGTTAAAAAGAGCGAGATGCAACTATCTATCTCAAAACTGTACTTGTACACTTGGTGCCGCCCCTCTAAACCAGCGAATACTTCCAAGTAGGACATTCATTTTTTCCTCAATTTAAAAACCTAAACTTCAATTTAATATGTTCAATTGAAGTTTGGGGTTGCCTTGCTGATTCAAGGTCTCCAATCTCATAGCTTTCTTACTCGACATGATAGCTTCAATGCCAATTTATTTCGAATTGGACTTAGGTATTCACCGAATCGATACCGAAGATACTTGTCCTGCACATAATAGTTTTGATTGTGTTGCTCAGAGATATTAAGTTACAAGGCTGATGTCTTACTTGACAAACACCTGGCATTGGTAATAAACATAAAAACCTAAACTCTTGAAAATAAACGTCCTTGAGTTGGATTAGACGTATAAAGTACTGACTTGAATTCTACCGAAATCTGGACTTGCCACTGGGCGACTGGAAAACACCTGCTCAGCGTAACAAAAAAAAATTTGCCTTTCTAATATAATATTGAAAGCTCCAATCAATGGGAATCTATAGATTGTAGTGAATGGTGATTCCAGAGATTCATAGTGACAATAGACGTTTAGCGGGAGTTATCTTCCAACCATTTAGTGTGGCCAACTGTGCAGCAAATAGATGCACTTCCATCACTTAATCCACGTGTCCTGGCGCTTGGTATTTTTATGGAGGGGGATTGTCAATGGGGAGAGATGAAAGGGAAGAGGAGGGATCAGTATTCAGAAGCGGAGCGAATGAAGCGGAAGAGAAATTGGGCACCCACGCTCCAGGATGGTTCCCAGTCTTGGCGAGTGATGGCGGAAAAAATTCAGCCATTGATGCCAATTTTACTGATACAGTAGTGTGCTTTTGAAACATAATCTTTGGTTTTTACATTGGATATTCACACAACGTAATTAAACATTGGACCACCTTCTATTGCTAGATATGCTGATAAAATACATGGAACATCAATATGGCTTTTGACATTAATATCAATTTTACTGATACTGTATCTGTAAAATTGGTACTGTAGACTGATTTATACTGTTTTATTCTGAAACTGTTTCAGTGATACAGTAGTAATTTTATCAGTGATACAGTAGTATGTTTGGGACAGGATCTTTGCTTTTTGTATTGTGTCTTCATGTATTGCATTCAAACATTAGATCAGCTGTGTTTGTTCGAAATGGGCATTTTACTGTTACGCTGCAGTATGCTTTAGACACTATCATTGGGTATTCATACAGTGTATTCAGTCATTGGAATAGCTTCGATTACTCAAATGTCTATCTTATTATTGTCTAGTAGTATGTTTTGGATATTATTGCTAATTTTCTTGCATTAATATTAATCGAATTGAAATAATAGTATACTTTAGACAGTTTGCTTTTTGCATTGAGTCTTCCTACATTGTATTCAAAAATTGGACCAGCTTCGATTTCTCGAAATGTCGATTTTAGTATTATACAGCAGCATTCTTCGGACAATATCAATTTTACTGATACAGGGTATGCTTTGAACCGGATCTTAGCTTTTCATATTGGACCTTGATACATAGAACTCAAATGATGGACTAGCTTGGATTGCTAAAAATGCCCATTTTACAATTAGACGTTGAGATTTTTTAATATTGATTTTTTTTCTGATATAAAATTTTACTGATATAATATCATGCTTTGGAGATGATCTTTGCTTTTTTTTGATTGATTATTCATGTGCTGTATTTAAACATTGGAATATCTTCTATAACTCAAAGTGTCTATTTTATTAGAATTATTTTCTATTTATTTGCCTATTTTATTTGCATTTTGATTTGGGCATTATCGTTGCTTTTCGCGTTGTGCAATTTTCTTGACCAATAAAACTTTATACGGAATTCTATTGTACGGAAATTAGCACAAGGATATTTTCAAAATATTCTGTTCTTATGAAAGATGCAATATAATATTTCCAAAGGATTCAAGTGCAAGGAAGGGAGCAAAGGAATCTTCCCAAAGGTTTCTGTTCTAAGGAAAGGGTCGATAGAATCTTTCCAAAGGATTAGAAGGAAAGGACAAATAGATTATTTTCAAAGTAGTAGAAGGATGGGACAAATATATTATTTTCAAAGGATTCTATTCCAAGGATTCTATTCCAAGGAAAGGATTAACAGAATCATTCCCAAGAAACATTCTATTCTAATGAAGGGACCAACATAATCTTTTTAAAGGTTGAAAAAATACATGGATTCTTTCAACCTTCTTTGAGGGTTGTGGGTAAAGAGCAATTCTAAAGTAGACGGAAATCTTTGGATGCTCAGAGGGTTTATAAGACAAAGAGAAATTACCTTAAATTTCAAAAATATTGATAAAACGCAAAATATATAAGAGTCCATTTTCACAAAGCATGCTTTCTTGATGTATCCAGTCAACTTGTACCGCTCGTCACAGCTTACAAAAAAAATGAAATGTATGCACCACTTGCAAAGATTTTACTACACAAATTTCATCAAATTGCGAGCTGAAAGTGCAAGACCCTTTCTTGCTTAAGGGAACAGCCCAAAGAAAAGACAGACTATCTTCTATGACTTTACCATAACCAAAAATTTTGCGTTTTGCCAAAATACGTCATTTTCAGATCTATATGTGTTAGCAAAATCTTTTTTTGATCACTGTATGTCGTTTTTTGGGTATAAAAAAAATTTTATTTTTACATTTTTTTTTCACATGTTGATTACAATAAGGCAAAAATAAACTGGATGTGTTATTTAAAATTTTCAAAATTGATGTGCTTTAAATGTAGCCTTGAGAGATGGAGTATTTGTACTATGTAGGTGAGTCAATAATTATCCGCAATACAGTTGCATTTGTATGTTTATGAGAGCAGCACTGTCGTTTTATCATACGTCTCAAAGGTAAGGATTTTGGTCTCCTCTTTTCAGTCCAGAATTGAAGTTGCTAGCTTTCACTGGTCATGGTCTCTTCGCTTTCCGTTTGTATCAAATAAAACCGATCGGTTTTCTTTTATTTGTGGTCTGAAGGCTCATCAGAAGCCAAAATCTATCAAGACTTTGAATATAATACGGGAACGGAGTGTTACCGGTAACGGTGACTGAATCGACTGGAGATATCCAAAAATTACGCCACAAAAGTTATGCATATGATTAACTGAACAAACACGAGTTATTATTGAAGTGGAAAATAATGTATAAAAATTAGTGATTTGCTTAGACCAAGAAAATATGTAACTAGTGGATGTGTGACTAGTTCCAGAGTCAAAAACGCTTTTTTCTTGAAGTCATAAAGAAGCTTGTGTACCGAAGGGATAGAGGTACTCATATAAAGGAGCAAAACGTGTCAACTATCACAATTATGACATTGATGGTTGTTATGGTTCTATTAAAATAAACAGAAATGACTATTCAAGTGCAAAATTATGTGTAAATGAGTCATATACCTAGAACCAAGAGCATAAGGAAGCGGAGCATGTGTGACTAGCTCCAAAGCCAAAAACGCTTTTGGGGGACATAGCGAAGCTTATGCAACGAAAGTATAAGTATATTAAGCTGAGCTAAACACTTGATCAATAACCACAACGAGGACAAGGGAAGGTAAAATGTAAAAGAGACGAAGGGCAGGCGAGGGTAAAATGGAATGAAGGCGAATAACAGACGAGGATAAAATGAAAAAATAAAAATATATCTTGAAGAATAACGTTATTGGAAGATCTATATTATCTATCTTATTGATCTAAATTTTACAGCTACATTGCAGATAACTACTGGCTCAGACACCTTAAAAGGACTATCGTGAATTTCCATTTAAATTAATCCAAAACAACAGTCCCTAGTGTGCAGTAAACAGGGGAACTTACTTAATATCAGAGCACTTTTAAACTGTACTGTTTTAAATCTGCAAAGAAGAAATCGGAAATAGTCTCAGGTATAAGAATTCTACATTGGCCTCTATGGACATCAATACATGCAAATTTCGCATCAACTTCACATCAAGTACTTATCCCCTGTATTGTGCTTTTTGAAATCTGCAAAGAAATCGAAAATAGTTTTTAGTAGAAGTAGTCTTCATTGTGTGTGTGTGTGTGTGGCCTAAGAACATGCATATGTGCTAAATTGCTCAGACATTACAATACTTCAATCCTGCATACTGCTATTCTCAACCCACAAAGAAATCGAAAATACAGCGTTTGGATTACGAAATTTCCATTGGCCTATGGGCGTATATATGTATATGCTAATTTCGCAGCAACTTTTAATATACACCATTCCCTATTTTTATCATTAATTTTACACCGCACGGATCTACATACATTGTACCATCACCAAAGAACGACTGTAACGGTTGTGGGATTAAACAGACCCCTTACCCCCCGTATATTGTTGCGGGATAAAAGAAGTTCTTCTAAATACATCCCGCAACTTGCCATTTTAAGGCTAATAAATTTCTTCCGCACTATTGTTCCGTTCGCCATCTTTGGAGTATGTAAATCTCCCCCAGCAAGTGCACGGGGTGCGTTGGGGGGGTCCACTGCTTTGGCGACCCTCGCTTTCTGATTTGATATGCCCCCCGTCTCGGCAACCCTAGATTCCAGGTGGCATTTTTTGCCTTTATCGTCCTTTTTTAAAAAAAGAACAAAAATGTATTTTCCCTTTTTTACTGTAAAGGGGAAAAAGGAGGGGAAAGAACGTCCAATGACCTTGCGTTCACTTTTTTTGCTCAATTTTCCACTGTACATATACACACCCCTTCCCGTTACTTGTTAGAAAAATAATATTTTTTTTTATCTTGTGCTTTTTATACATCGTGCTTTTTTTAATCTTTCGGAGCAGATGGGGTCTTATAACGGGCCTCCCCTCCCTGCCCGTCGTAAACTTGTAAATTTGAAATTTTTTATTGCTCCAGGTTAGTTATAATGCCAAGAAAATGGCTGCCTCTCCAATCCCCTCCTGAGCTTATTGTTTAAGCTCTATTCATATTCGGTACGTGCTTCAATCGAAGGGTTTTTTTTTCCCTAAAAGGGGGAAAACGGTATTCTGCGTGACTCATGATTAGATTGCTTTTTTTCCTCTTAGTAACAGATAAAAAGAGTGACATTTACAGGGACAGTTTGCTTTCTGCCGCATTCAATAAATATATGAATTACGGCTCAGTTTCGCGATGCTTTTATGAATCCAGAATATGCGAGTTTCCCCTCATTCTTTTTCTTTGAGACGTACTGATTCGTTTCCATAAGTACCATGCTCGAATAGCTCTTGTTTTGAATCATTGTTTGACATCAAATGTTTTGGTTTGATACAGTCTCGCTGAGTTAAGTTTCGTCCAATTTTTTGTGTATTCGAAATGTTTTCGATGAGATTTGCAGTGAAAAGAAGGATTTTGGTGACATAAAAGTTGCAAGAATATGCCCAATAAAAGTGGTTTACATGTATGCTAACCCTTTGAGGTGCTGACACCCATAATTCCACCTTGCAACTTGGAGTCTTCCCTGCATGACTTCCTGCCGACCAACCGGTATAGTGGTTAAGGTGTTAGCCTCAAGATCGGAAGGTTCCTGGTTCGAATCCGGGTCCGGGCATGGATGTTTGTAAACGTATGGTGTAGAGGCGGCTGGTGCACCTTAAATCTGTCGTGGCCGAAAGTCCTCACGTTGGGTTGGCGTGGAAGTTTGGAGAGTGGGGTGCCAGCTCAGGTGTTGCTTCGTCATCTGACCGTGGTTCAAAATTACGAGGTGTTGTCCTCGAATCTTTCCCTTAAGGGACTGATTCCGGACCGTCGTCAATAGCCCGTTGTGTTGCTCTAGTACGACGTTAACTAAAATTACCATTACCCTGCATGACTTCCAACCAATTTTGGTCTTCTTTACCTGTAAACTCTTTGCAAAGGCTTCTACTCGAAAGGAAGGACCTAACGAATCTTCCCACAGGATTCTATTCTAAGAAAAAACCAACATAAAATATTTCCAAAAGATTCTATTCTAAGGGCCAACATGACCTTTCCAAAGAATTCTTTCCTACGAAAACTATCAATAGTACCTTAGAATCAATAGTACTCTGCTTTACTCATGATTACATTGCTTTTTCTATTGCAATAGAGCAGCGAGATGTCTTAGCGAGTTTTATCGCATTCTAGACAAGTCTCATCCGTTTTCGTAGCCGATTCTAAGGACACCAAGTCCCTGTGTTTTATCCTACAGCCGACGGATCTCGTTACCTCTTCGTTTATTATCATTTCTCTTTTACCCCCAAATAAATGACTCGGAACAAAACATTTCCCCAAAAAATGTTGTAAATTGAAACACAATTAAAACAACACACAAACTTTGTATGAGACTAAGCTGTAATTTCTCGAGGAAAAAAATTTCGTTTCCACACTTACAATACAGAAAACTTTCACGTTTTCGGGTTTCCCATAACTCTCGGGGCTTTATACCACGCAGACTCCCTTCCTATATGGGGGCCCTCTATGGAGCAATTCTAGTTATAACAAATGAAGACGATGGACTATAAAAAAAAAACGATATGACAAGCAAATTTCTTTTACTCCATTTTCTTCCTAATCGAAAGTCACTCATTGAAAATGTCCCGGAAAGAGCCGTTTATTACCTCCGCATCTAAACAGGGAGAGTTCTCTATCGCATTTCTAAATAAAAACCGTTTTTGGTGCAGATTCCAATAACAAGTCACTGTGTTTAATCCTTCAGGCGATGAGTCTCTCAATTCATCTCTCTTCGCTCATTAACCCTTTCTTTTTATGCACAAACAAATGATTCGGAACAAAAATTCTCCCGAAATATTGTACATTGAAACATTGCAGGCAGACATAATTTCCCATAAAAAAAATTCCGTTTCCACACATATGGAAAACTGTTCACTTTCTCCTGGCCTTATACCAAGGTACCAGTGACTCCCTTTCCAAGTGCGGGCCCTCGTAGTAGTAATTCGAGTAACAACAGACGAAAATGATGAACGATTTCAAAGAACCCGATATGGTGATTTAATTTCTCTACCTCCATTATCTTCCAAATCAAAAGTCACGCATTGAAAAAGTGTCCCGAAAAGAGCCGCTTATTACCTCCGCAATTAAGCAGCGAGATGTCTCGGCGAGTTCTCTATCGCATTCCAAATAAACTCATCCGTTTTCGAAGCCGATTCCAATGACACCAAGTCCCTGTGTTTAATCCTTCAGCCGACGAATCTCTTTATCTCTCTCGCCGTTTATTACCCTTTCTTTTTTACCCACAAACGAATGACTCGGAACGAAACATTCCCCCCAAAATGTTGTACATTGAAACACTTTGCATGGGACTGCGCTGTAATTTCTTGAGAAAAACCCGTTTCCATTTATCAATGTCACAGCCATCCAGCGAACCCCTTCCCGCTACATAAGGGGTGTGAGCGGGGTAATAACAATAAAAACTCTCAAAGACTTGCCCCACGATCTTCACACAGAAACATTATATTAAAGGTTTTGTGCGTTCTGTCATTTTCATTTTTTGGCCATCCTTCCTAGAAACTATTACAGGAAAAAAATATATCGTTGTCTGTTTGGCATGTGAAGGGAAGGCAGGAGCATAATTCTACCAACACGACTGCTCTTTGCTGCGTAATACGTTAAATATTTGGTGGCTATTATGATTGTAATTTCAAAAATACTTCGCGCATCCATCAATGTCAAGGGCTCGCGGATTTTTTCCCAGTTCTGCGTTCGTATAAATGCGTTCTTTAATAACACAGTTACGATTTTTGCATGCGGCCGGGATAGTATCTTGCCGATGCAAATTGCCACGAACGTGAGCCGGGCAAGTGGAGATTTTTAAAGTTACAGCAGCGTGCAAAAAGAAAGCCAGGGCGAGGACTGTTGGTCACGTTCTGGATTGGGATTCAATAATTTTCTCTCAGTGACGGCTTCGATCAGATAAAGAAAAGTTTTATTCCAATAGGATTAATGCGGTTTAAGCGAGGACTGGGGAAAAATTAGGGGATCGGGACGGCCAGGGGAAATTAAAATGAAAAATGGACCCTCCCCAGGGGATACGAATGAAGACATCTCCATCCTCAAATGGATACTCTCGGAACTGTTATTATATTTCTGCTTAGGATGCACTTAGCACTTTTAAAAGAAACAAAGGAAAATAAGCTTGCGCTTATTTATGCGTCTCTTATCTTGAAAAAAATCATCTCAATCTCTGGTGTTTTAATCACACTTATGCAATTTTCAAGATGGAATGAAGTCATATTTTTTGGAAGAAGTATGGCCGTTTAACTCCCAGTCAAATCATGACGAAATGTCAATTTGACAGTTTTACTGATATATAAAATCTAAAGCAGATAAAATTTATTTTAAAGTAAGGGAAATTAAGTTGTTTACCGCTTGGGAAGAATACATATTTATACAAGTAAATGTTTAAAATATTAACGAAAACATAACCATGTTACAATTTATTTTGCAATTTACAAAATGCATCAATGCACAAGTGCATAGATGTTGAGTGTCATTTATTTTATAAGAAATCTTACGTATAAAAATGCACTTAACCTCCTGTATATATATGGCGATTAAATAAGAAACTTTCAATAAAAAACGGTTTATTCGTCTACATGTGTAAACTCATTGTACATACGCATGTATACACTACGTATGTATTTTGTATTACTAATTAAAATTTTTTTACATTTTTTTATTAATGAATGCCATAGTACAAGATTGCGAAAATTGCGCTTCTAAATGTGATAATTAGGACAACTTTTTGCAACAAATGCAACATTTTTTCACACGTTCTACGCTGTATGTAAAGAGCTAAAAACAAAATTGCTGTATTGTAAGTGAGTTATAACCGCAACATAAATGCAACTTTTTCCATAAATACAACTTTTTCTATAAATGCAACCACCTGCAACTTTTTAAAATTTAGTTCAAAATTAAATAGGCAACTATTTAATTTTGCAAATTTAGCTCAAAATTAAATAGGCAACTATTTAATAACTACACTGCTGGCCACCGTAAATGCAACACCCTGAAGAAAGCATGCAAATAATATGAAATTTACAACATGCATTAGCGGAGGTGATATATGCAAATGATTAGAATTTCAGCGCAGACGTACATCACTCGCGCCTGTGGCGCCACTTCAAAGCGCTATTTAAAGCTTGGAGATTTCGACGATTTCAAGTACGGCAATTGTGTTTTTCTTGTGATTTTTTTCAAAAAAAAACCCGATCAATTATGCCTCGTAGAAAACAGCGATCATCTTTCATTCAGGTATCCGAGTTCGACAGAAAAAGGATATTGGCCTGCCGAGATTGTGGATTATCTTTCAGGGAAATCGGTAGTCGTGTTGGACGAAACCAAACAACTGTAATGCGGATATGTGATCGTTGGATGCAGAAGGGTACGAAGGACCGACGTGTTCGATCGCATCCACCTCAGTGCACCACTTCACGTGATGACAGGCATACTGTGCGTATGGCAGTGACGGATCGCTCAGCTACATCACGAACCATAGCACAACACATTCAGTCTGTAACGCATCATCCAGTGTCTGCGCGTACCATTGGACGCCGTTTACAGTAGAGTGGTCTGTCCGCAAGACGTCCATTGCTTCGTTTACCATTGACGCAGAACAACAGACGTCTCCGCCGCCAATGGTGCGATGAAAGAAGGATGTGGACGGCAGAATGCAATGAAATTGTCTTTACTGACGAGCCACGCTTCTGTCTGCAACACCACGATAGTCGGATTCGAGCCTGGAGACACCGTGGAGAGAGGATGCGTTATGCACCGCCACACTGGCCTTCACCAGGTATTATGGTATGGGGCGGTATTGGATATCACTCTCGCACTCCTCTAGTACGCACTGCCGGTACTTTAAACAGCCAGCGCAACATCTCCGAGGTGTTGGAGCCAGTTGTCCTTCCTTACCTTCAGGGCTTGCCCACAGCCATATTTCAACAGGATAATGCGCGACCACACGTGGCACGCATTGTCCAAGGGTTCTTCGTCAATCGCCAGATTGAATTGCTTCTCTGGCCAGCTCGCTCTCCGGATCTTTCGCCGATAGAAAACATGTGGTCCATGGTTGCTCGACGATTGACCCAGATTACATCCCCAGCCGCCACACCAGATCAACTTTGGCAACGTGTGGAAGCTGTTTGGTCTGCTGTACCCCAAGAACACATCCGAAGTCTCTTTGAATCAATACCGAGGCGTGTGGCAGCGGTGATCTCCAACAATGGTGACTAATCTGGCTACTGATTTTGGCAAGAACCACCATTCACAGAAGTCTATAAATTTAATCATTTGATACTTGGTCAACATGTTATCTACTAAATAAATTTTGTTGTGGTATCTCTTGTCTTTCTTGGTGTTGCAATTTGGGTGGCCAACAGTGTGCTTTGCAGGGTAATATTTCCGAATACACTCGTATATATATACATAAAGCAATTCAGATGATTAGAAAACAAAACTTCGTTCACCCAGAGCTGCCAAAACGTTTGCTGAAAATCAAAAGCAGCTACGAACGTTTGATTCGTCTCGTAGAAAAATCGGAATCGAAAGCGCACAACATCGATACAGCGAATGAAGCTATCAGATCGAAGGATTTTATGGAAGTTCCTTAAAGCGTATCTGAAAAATACGATTGGAAAAAATAACGACCTGATGGTTATTGCTATCCCGAGACGATATTCCTCCAAGTGATTATTTGCTACTGCAACAATGCAGGCAACATCAGTCTCTGTTGAGTGCAGTTATTCAATGTTCAGCCATTCTCTATACGATGTCAATGTTCTTCAGTATTTAACTATGTATAATAATACTTTTGTATGCCACTAAAATTGTCAATAAATTATGATTTTTTTTTCTTCCTTTTTACGAATAATTCATTTTAGATTTTAGTGTATCAAAAATAAATGTAACTTTATTCCCATAAATGCAACTTTAGGGAATGATAAATGCAACTTTAGGGAATGATAAATGCAACTCTTTCCATTTTTACTGCAACAAAAAAGTTGCCCTAGTGATAATCAAAAGCAGTACTACACTATCCCCCAATAAGTATTTGGACACCCATGCAAATGACGATATCTGCGGTCCTGATATACGTGACGCCCTCCGTCGTTAAATATCGTGTAGGAAATAACATTAGCATTACTCGCATGCAAGTTGTCACGAAGTGCAGAGTTATCTGATTTCAATAGGTGTAATCGTCGGGTATCACAGAAATGGTCGATCCTTAAGAAACATATCTAGCGAGCTGAATTACCCAAAATAGACAGTGGCCTATGTGATTCAAAAGTGGAAGGTGAGCGGTGATTGTCGGAATGTGCTAAGAGTCGGCAAACCCACGAAACTGGGAGATAGACCGACGTGTGCTGTCCAGAAAATTCGGAAGAACCGCACCCAACGTATTGCCCACATACCCCAGGAGCTTCAACAGGCATCCGGGAGTGTTGTTTCGATTAATACCATCCGTAAGGAATTACATCTGCTTGGTTTTTATGATCGTGCAGCCGCCCATAAGTCTTTGATCACAAAGTCCAACCACGCTGCTCGGTTAATGTGATGTAAAGCACGTCGAAAGTGGACCGTAGATCAGAGGAAACGAGTTCTCTGGAGCAACGAATCAAGCTTCACCCTCTACCGTTCGGATGGCAGGGTCTGGGTCTGGCGTCTGCCTGGAGAACGCCTCCTGCCAGAATGCATTGTGCCCACTGAAAAGTTTGGCGGAGATGGAATTGTGGTTTGGGGTGTTTCTCCTGGTATGGACTAACTAACTTACACCAACACACATTCCCGTGCCTAGTGTCGTGAGACATTGTACCAGTTTAAATAAGTGTGGTTGGATGAGTAGAGCATGCCACCAAGGTGACATGTCTACCCAGAATGTTAGAGCACATTACATTTATGCATCCTTACATCTATACAGTAAATACATTAAATCATTATACTAGGTTACATTATAAAAAAAATACATCATGCAAGGTGAGAAAAAAGTTCGTTTTTCTTAGGATAATCAAGTCCTGATAATTTTCAAGGAATCTCACCTTGTTAATAATTTTAACCCTCAAGCCCTTGTGGCATGCAATGTTCCTGAGCCATGCAATTTTAAGGTGGTCGGCAGGTGTTCTCATATACCATGAGGCTATAAGGGGGCAAACTGTGATGTAATGTAGAGGTGTGCCAATTTCACCACAGGAGCAGTTTTCGGACTTGATTTTCTTAAGCCTCGTTAGGTAGGATGGGAATGGGCCATGCCCTGTGAAGAAAAGTGTCTCTTCCCTGGTCCAAATTGTTGATTTTAGTGACACTTTTGGTAACACATCGTGCACCGTCTTGCCTGTTTCCCCTTCGTCCCATTCATTCTACCACGCATCAAGTAGCCAGCTAGTGGTTTCCTTTCCGCAATGGCTCTTGGGCCATTTCACCCCTTCATCTACGCATTCCATTGTTGTTGCCTCTTTTGCTAATCTATATGCTCCTTCGTTTCCGTGGTGACCCGCATGGGCTTTAATACATCCTAAGCAAATTTCCTTGTTGTTGTGTAATTGGTTGGACCCATGTTACTTCCAGGACGATAACGCCAGCTGTCATGTTAAGCGGTACACCATGGATTGGTATGGTGACAATGGGGTTAACCGAATGGATGGCCTGCCCAGAGCCCAGACCTGAACCCTATCGAGAACCTCTGGGACGAATTAGATCGCCAAATTAAGGGGTGCAACAATCGTACAAAATCGGTGAAGGAACTTGCATGTATTCTCCAAGCCGAGTGGAAGAAAATATCATCAGCCGTCATACAAGGACTTATGGAAAGCATGCCCCGGAGGGTTAGGGCTGTAATTTCCTCTCGTGGAGGCTCTATCAACTATTGAATATGAATAAATTTTGTTTTTCTTTTCTATCACAGGTGTCCAAATACTTTTTGGTAGATAGTGTATAAAGCATTCTGTTACTTTATTACCAATTACGGTGACACGATAGGCGGATATGAGCGTGCTTAACAGCGTGATTTCTGTAGATGGAAATACGCATGCGCAGGTTGGATGTTTACTTCGTGATGTCGAACAAATGTGCTACTGGCTTCAATTTTTTCGAAGTGTTAGATTTATATTCATACATTGAATAAGAGTAACTTAAAGCTCATTCATAGCTTTTAGTAGAAAGTTATATCAAAGAGCGAAAGTTCAAAAAATTTATTGAATGGAATTCTAATTTACTAATTTGTTGTTGTGGAACTTTTCTGTGGCACTTTTAGTAGTTATTCAGGGTCCCTTCCGAAACATTTTTGATCTTATTGAATTTCATACATTCTAATTCATGTTAATACTAATTTAAATTGTAGACATGATATATAATACAAAACGTATATAGAATTATACTTTATATAAAATAATAGTTTTATTTAAACAAAAAATACAAAAACACAAGATGGGGCCAAAGTTGCACCCAGATTATAGACCACATTAGCCCACTTTATTTTTAAGTTTAATTAAACTTTTAAGCAAAGTTTGAATTATTTTTATCCTACTCTAATTACAAAAATTCAATATCGCTAAAAAAATTTCTTAAGTTTTGAATTTTTCTACTTGAAAAGAATAAAAAAATGTAAAAATCCCGATGACAGAAAAAAATGTATAGTTTTTAATACATATTCTAATTAAAATATAAGTACTTGAAATATTGTGGGACAGAAAATTCTAAAAATAGTGTCATTACTTTTTTAAAATAAGAACGGCTGCAAAATTTGTGTCAAGTTAAGAGCTAAGCAAATGAATTTTTCACTGTCACCATCATAATTCCAATGATTAAACGCAAATTTGAGAGCTTAGTGGAACATATACATCTCTAATTTCGCTTGAAAATCACAAATTAAACCTTCACATTCAAACTTTCGCAAAAATGTTTAATAACTGCATATATTGACGAATTAAAAATAAATTTTGGTAAGAAATGAAAGTATTTAGGGTGGGCTATATGATGTTACCCAGAATGCATGGAATATTCGAGAATATACATATAACATATATCCTCTAAAAGTATATCCTGATAGCTATTCTACTACCAACAGGAAGCCTGGAATTTTTTAACGAATCACAGAGATTAGAAAATTCTGATTATTTAGTATTAATCAGTTCTAAACTGGTGTAGTAGAATTGAGCCAAAGTTAGCTACCATTACCATTATCTTAATTTAAATTTTTCATAAATTAATATTTAGTTCGTAGTTAATAGTTATAATTAACATAGCACTGGAGCAACTCTACGGGCGATTGACAATTGTCCGAGATCAATCACGAAGGTAAAGATCCAAGGACAACGCTTCGTAATTTTAAAATACGGTTAGATGATTCACCTGATTCATAGCTTTAAAAAGTGCGCATATTTTTTAAATATCTGAAATTTTTCCTAACATCGCTCTAATTAGCCAATGAATCCAACTTTTCCAGCTAAAACTTCAACGTAGCATAATTTCAGCTGCAATGGTTTTCTATTTCAATCAGATAAAGAAACAAAGCAAAATTTAAGCATTAAACCGAAACAAAAATATTTCTTTATTAACAAACGAAAAGGACGTGTGAATTCAAGTGAACAGCTTCGTTCTTCTAAGTGAAGTATTCGTACTTCTTAAAAGTTCCTCGCAACAAGTGTATCGATTATCGCGAAATAAAATGTGTCCGTGACCTCGTGCAGTAAATAAGCAAGAGAACGTTTACGCATTCCGAGAAGATCCGATACGCACTTTACATATTTATTGAATTATGAAAATGTAAAAGAAACTGATAAAAATCACAGAGAGAAGTCGTATTTTTCATACGCGAAACCTTATAAAAACAGTGGAGTTCTAGCATCTGCCATCATTTCTGCTGACTTGGACGATTCACAGTTGTATTTTTTGACTCAATAACGCTATTTGTTGCTTCTTCTTTCCTTTACTAACAAGATTATCCGAAAAGACTGTTTATTTTTATTCCAAAAAGTCAGACTGCTCATTTAGATGTAAATTCAGAATGTTGAGTGGTTCTCTCTCTCTCTCTCTATCGTTGCCACATACATTAAATAACTGAAGATGTTAGATATACTTTTAAAGGAACTACATGGTAATTTTCTCCTTTTCAATTTGGGAACTTACTCAGAAAACGTTTTAAGCATTTCATAACCAATAAAAACGGATTCGAAAACCTTAAGGTTTTATCCATTATTTTACTGATTTTCTTAACAAAATGGAGATTTTACTTTTGTATTTCTTGCTGTTAAGGAGAAAACCTTTCTTATCTTTAACGTTGCGTTGATTCTTTCCTTAGAATAAATTATCACAATTTGCGAAAAGTATTTTTAAGAATGCAAGTGTTTCACATTTCCGAGTTTCATGCCTTTAGAATAAGTATTACACTAAGACCATGTGTGGTATCTGGAATTAAGAATCATTCTGAAATCTTACACTAAACAACACTTTAATTAAAATTCAGTTGATTTGCAAGTACGTGTAAATTTTATAGAAAATATATTTAACCTATTGAAGATAACAGTATGGAACTCAACAATCTTCAATGATTTATTAAAATTTTAGTTCATTCATAAGGATATTTATTATACAATAGACGAATAAACATTTAATTCGCACATAAATAACTTTTAAATATAACTTTCTAAAATAGAAATAACCTTTTGCTCAAAATAACAGGCAGAAATGTCTCTTTTGATTTTAGACATTTCTTTTAAAAGAAATTATTTAAATTTTTAATCTTAATTTTAATTTATTTATAAGGATATTATATAATACACGGATAATCGTTTAAGTAACACGTAAACAAAATACCTGTTTTGCTCAAAGCTTTTTATTTTACTCATTTCCTTTTAAAGCGTGCATTTAAATTTTTAAACTATGTAGTGTTACTACAAATTGCAACTTTTCAACACCAAAAGCAAATTGTCTTTTTCTATGACCCTTTTAAGACATTTCAATTAGCTTTGATATTTTTTGGAAACATTTTTTATCTTTATTAGAATATTTATTATATTCTAAGAATATTCATTACATTATTAGAATATTTATTATATTATAAGAATATTCATTATATTATTAGAATATTTGTTATATTCTAAGAATATTCATTATATTCTAAGAATATTCATTATATTCTAAGAATATTTGTTATATTCTAAGAATATTCATTATATTCTAAGAATATTTGTTATATTCTAAGAATATTCGTTATATTATTAGAATATTTATTACATTATTTGAATATTCATTATATTATTAGAATATTTACTACATTATTAGTAGGACAACTTTCTTGTTCCAGAAAAAATGGGAAAAGTTGCATTTATCATTTCCTAAAGTAGTATTTATGGAAATAAAGTTGCATTTATCTTTGATACACTAAAATCTAAAATAAATTATTCGTATATAATGTATCATTAAATACAGAAGAACATCGTCGTCGTTGAATGGCCGATCCTTGACCAGTAATTTCTTTAACATTAAAAAACTGCGCTCAACAGAGATTGTAGTTGCCTTTGTTGCAGTAGTAAATGCTGACTTGAGGGAAAATCATCTCAGGAAAGTGTAGCAATAACCGTCAGGTCATTATTCTTTTCCAGTTGTATTTTAAGATACGCTTTAAGGTTGCAAGGATCTTCTTTAAAATCCATCTATCTGATTTCTTCATACACTGTCTCGATGTCGTACGCTTTCGATTCCAATTTTTCTGCAAGACAAATCAAACGTTCGTAGCTGCTTTTGATTTTCAGCAAACTTTTTGGCAGCTCTGGGTCACACACTGGTTTTTTTACGCGATACTCTAAAATGCCGTCGCCACTGAAACCACTCGCAATGTCCTTTACAGTGGGAAGGTGGTCGGCTTAGTGAAATGCTGTCCGAAGCCACATTGCCCAGTGTGTGAGTACTGGCTCAGGTAGTTGGCCGATGGTCTGAAAAGCGACTTTTCGGAGCTTGTTTTGTACTGTGGCTGCCTCAACTCAAGCGATGAGATATTCAACATTTGTGTAAAATAGCGGACTTTTTTTCTGCAGTTCTGAAACAAGTGTACCACGCAAGTAACTTGGAGCAATCGCGGATAAAGCACTTTGAGTGTGTTTCCAGTCGCAGTCATATAATATGCTATATCGGATAGCAGAATAGAAATCCTTTAGCTCAACATTCAGAGACTTTAAAACGTCATTAACAAGGCAAACGACATATTGATGATCGACACTCACCTCGCAAACTCTGCAGTCGATTACGCAAGTTTCCTCTAGATTATTAAGAGTGTCAACCAATGTGTTAGAAGTACTTCTTGCCATTTATTTCACTTTCGTCTGTTATGAAGAACACCTTCTTTCCATGAACTTCTTGTTTAATCCGCAATACTTCGGCGTTCGCAAGATCAGACACACGTGATAGAAGAGTTGATTCAGAGGACACAAAATTAAATATTAATTTCATATTTATTAATTCAAGCTAATTTTTTTTTAAAGTTGCAGGTGGTTGCATTGATGCAGAAAGTTGCATTTGTGTTATGTTTATAACTCACTTACAATACACTCATGTAAGAGGAATTTGGGTTTTAGTATTCTACATGCAGTGTAGAATGTGAAAAAAAGTTGCATTTGTTGCAAAAAGTAGCCTTAATTATTAGACTATTTATTATAATTATTAGAATATTTATTATACTATTATGATATTTATTATAACTACTAGAATATTTATTATATTATTATGATATTTATTATAATTATTAGAATATTTATTTTACTATTAGAATATTTATTATATTATTAGAATATTTATAATATTATTAGAATATTTATTATATTATTAGAATATTTATTATATTATTAGAATATTTATTATCTTATTAGAATATTTACTATAATTATTATAATTTAATTTTTATTAGTACATTTATTTAAAGTAGCCAATTGAAGTCTTGACAATCTACTGGTAAACTAATCCACCATAATTCCAAACTAATCCACGTCAATTTTGTCCACCATTGTTGACCATTAAACATTATTTGTAATGATTTTACCAGTTAACTAGTTTTTATCTGCTTTGACAACACAATTCAGGGTAAATTCTAAATAGATGTAAAATTCCCTTGCTTTTGAGGCCCATTCTTATTTAAAACTGAAAGTAACGCAGAGACAAGGCACGAAACTACAACGTGGAGTATTAGGCTAGATTTGTGCCTCTATTGTCATTTGTTTGATACAAAAGATCTAATTAGACTAGGCAGTTAACCCTTTAAGTGATTTGGATGAGGTATCTCGTCCTTCGAAATCTGACCAATTTTTGCTAATGATACCCGTTTAAGTTATACCGTCATCAAGGTACTGTCTATTTTTTTATATTGACGAGATCAAGATCTGGTCAGTTTTTTCCAATGACGAGATATCTTTTTTTCTGCTAATGGTTTTCCTACCTAAAATATACCGTCATCAATATACCTCGTCAAGACAACCACTAGAAGTTATGTACCCGAACTTCAATAAAATCAACTCTGTTTGAACAAATTTGATTTGATATTCTGATTCTTAGAACCAGCGATTGGAAATTTTGATTTTATGAAATCAAGTAAAAATGTCCATATATAGTTCAAATCAGTGGTAAACAATGACGCCAAAGTGAACTCAAAGCTATAAAAGTTGCTAAATTTTCAAATAGATAAAAAATCATTTAAACTAGTGAGGATGATATATTACAGATGTCTTTGACGTCACGATAACGTTGTTTCTTTCCCTTGTTCAAATGAAACACACTAATGAATCCCATTCAGGCAAAACCTTTCAAAACTTCTCTCCCCTTCCTTTCAGTTGAAGAGTCACAGACAAATTCCACGAAACAAACAAAATGTTATTGACTTCGATGCGTTTTGTTCAGCTGCTAGGTTAGGCGAATGAGGCAGAAAAACCTTAGATTTTAATGAACGGAAGTGTTGATTTTTCTACGTAATTTTATTGTTCAGTGTCTTTAAGAACATGTGTGCCCAGTATGAAGACGAAATTCGCACAATGAGCCAGTTATAAGCCATTAACAGACTCGGTAAGCAGGTGTAGAATTTTGAATGTGTGCCACTTCATAAAGGATATAAATTCTATAAAAAGGATTCATGATTTGTTTACGAAAAGGTGGCGATCAAAGGATCACCACTCTTATCTACAGCAGTGTATAACACTGGTATAGCAGGTTAGCAATAAAATACTATAAATACTGAAAAGCCTTCCATTAACTGTACTGAAATTTTAAGCCCGTTTTTCTCAGAACAGCTTTTTCGCGTTTGAGGCGAAAAGTAAAGAAATTAAATCGCTTAACGACATCGTGTTTCTTTAAACTGTTCATTCGATTCCATGAATGTTATTGACGCCCGAGGGTAAAAGGTATCCATAAAATGTGGTACTGTAATGTGTAATCCAGTTAATATGTTTTGTCATAAAGCTGTGCGTTAAGTGTGTAAGCGAACCTGATACAGGGCACGCAACGGGCGTTGTTAATAGCCAGTTGCGTTGCTCCAGTGTGCGATTAAATATCCACCTGTACCACCAAAAAATTATTCCTCGCCACTTCTAGTCAAATTATACACTTTATTTTTATCACAATTTCCTTTATGGATTTGGTATCCCATGATAAAGTTCATTTGAGTTGTGATGTGCACTCACTTTTCTAAGTTTAAAAGTTTTGAATAGCTTTAGTTTGTTCACAAAAAATTGTACACGAGTCAAAATCGAAACAAAATATAAACATTTGAAATGCATGCTTACATTCACGAGTGGTCTATCATCTGACCTGGTACCGGAGTCTGTCGTCTAACCACTTTTGCTAATAACGAGATATCTCGTCATCAAGATATCGCCTATATTTTACTTACGATGACGATATGAAGATATGGTCAGCTACCTTCTTACTACGATATATCTTGTCTATCAAGATCTGGTCAGTTTTCTAATGGTGAGATACTGAGTAGAGACATACACAAGGAGGGTTAAACCAATACCTGACGAGGTATAGTTTCCTGTCCGATTAAACCAATCCGGAGGGTCGTATCTAGTTTGTGGTCCGGTTAAACAAATCTGGAGGGTCATATCTAGTCTGCGGTTAGGGTAAGCATATTAGCTACTACTCATATGTCTTACTCTTACGCGCTTTCGTGAACGACCGCAGACTCCAGCCAGGACAATAGCTACCAATTTTAAAATTTAAGAAACATGAGTAAGAACAGTACCTACCTGGATATTTAACGCCATGAAATGTAACCTCCACGCCAACAACGGAAGCATTGTTTTCATTTTCTTTTAGCATTTACACTTGACAGATGATATCAAATTAACAAGTGAGATGAAAAAGAAAGCAAACCTAATATATATTGTGTCGCGTCATTACGTGTCTGGATCTAGAGTGATAAACTAGATCTCGTTTTTCCGAAAAGATACTTTTTAACCTTGAAAATTGTAAAAAGTAGAAGTTTAATCGTCTTACACAGGCTGGGGGGAAATCCGGAAAGCAAAAATATTACAGCTCTCTGAAGGGCTCTTGTGAGAAGTGTCGTATTTCTCATTAATATGAAAATTCTATCACGAAGACTCATAAGAATAACAATCCACAAGAACTGCAGATTCATTTCCAGTTATCCATTATATCGTGTGGAAAGATTTACATTTACGACGCATATAAATTATATCTTCTTTTCTCGCTGGCATAATGAATAGGGATTTTTTTTCTTCGCTTTTTCAGAATTTCTTTTTTAAAAGATGCAGAGTTTAGGCCCAAGCGCACGTTGCCCATTTCTGTGCTTCACGTAAAACAAGAGTGTTCTATGTTCCATGGAAAATATTCTTTGATTTTCAAGCTCATACAAATTTAATTTTTAAAGTTAAAACGTTATATTCTTATACTTACACGAGAGTCCTTTTAAAGAGGATTGCTTAACAAAAGAAATCAAGCCTCTCAAGTTTAGAAAGTTCGAGTACAATGATTACTTCCGTAAAAATGCAGTAAAATTCAAAATGGCGGACTACAGTACCAAATTCTGGTATACCGCGACTGGATTTTGGGGCATTCAGGGGGTCTTCTGAACACTTTCCCTCCCATTGATCCCATTTTGTGCCACCTCAATCCTTGATTTGACTGGACTACTATAAAATGTTAGCATTTCGTGAATAACTTGTTGGATAAATCTGAGTTTAAAGACTTCAGAACATTTCCAAAAATTCTTCCACGATATTTGTAAATAGAATAATACGTAAATTGTATAACATGTAATTGTATACGTAAATTGTGTGTCGAATCATGTAAATCGTAAATTGTATACTTGAAATGTGGCTCGATTTGTGGTACAGGTATAATAGGTTTTGATACAAGCATTCTATATATATATGTGATTCAATTTTAATAGAAAAATATACCCATGCCAAATTCGTTTTCAAAAAATATTTTCTGTACGCTTTGAGTCCCCTTATCATAACTATCGACGATCATAAGCGCGTGCGCTTCACAATTTGTAAAACATCTGTGAGTGTATCACGTAAGGAGATCTACGAGATATTTTCATAATTCTATTGATGTACCATGAGTTATTTTCATTGAAAACTAATTTTGTGAGTTTTTGTATTTTGTCTGGATATTTTTTTTCAAGTAAATTTATTTCAATAAAAGAATTTCTCATGGTAGAGGTTGTCATGGGTCGATCAGTTTTGTTTGTTGTGGAATTAAGAAATAACCATTTGAGAGAGAGTTCGAATAGTTTAATGTGAAAAGCTTAAAAATTGATTTTTTTTTAAAAAGAGAACGGAAACCAGATGTTCTGAGAATATAGAAAACACCTGCCCCCAATTTAGAGTTAGAATTATACGCATCTGATTCTGCACAAGTAATGCAGAGGTCATTTTCACATAAACTTTGACCATAAATATATTCATAACACGATAAGAATATGTCATTTCTGTGAACCATCACTTGAAAGTCGTTACTACGCTCGGTTCTGAATGTGAGAAAAGTAAGCGAGATAAGTTAACACTTTACACAATGAAATAAAAACCCTTGTTTGGAGTTGTAAATCCTTTTTATTCTTATGATTTTAGATGCATATTTTTTTCTTTCGCTTTCAGATGCTTCCTGATTTCTTTTTTCTTCACTTCCAGAGAAAGAATATGCTCGAGCAATTAGTTTTCTTGACCTCTTTCACTTGGAGAGACTAGAAAGGGCATCTGGCGCCTACGTATTGCTTACTCTATCCTCCCTCTATCTCTTTCATCAGGCCGAACCATGTAAACGAGGGTTAATGGATGTTGGAGACTAATTGAGACAATTGGTTCCCAGACTGTTGTTCTTGTTTGGTTTTAGGAGTTCTTGGAAAAGTGGTATTGCCGCTGGAATTTTAAGCTTTGTTGTAGTGAGAAACTTTCCGAGTGATGATCAGAGGTGAGAAAGTTGGTGACATTTGATTAGTAACTTTTTCCGGCTATTTGATACCATTTAGAGGAAGTCAGATTACATTGACCTGTAACTCCGATCCCCACATAAGAGGAATGGAATCGCCGTTTAAAATATATTGAGGCTCAAGGCCAACGGGGTTCCCTAAAATATGTAAACTATTTTACGTGTACAATCGCTTTGCTAAGTATAAAGTTTAAGAATCTTCATTGTATTTATGAAAAGCTATAAAGCGTTCAAAGGGTAGGAAAAACATTTTCGTGCAAGTCCAACATGAACACTTAGAATAGAATTTTTAATTCAATAAGAGACTCGTCATCTGATATTTGGACCCTTCATTTTATCTGGTACTGGGGTACGTCACAAACCTAGTACTGGGAAACGTCACCTAAATGATACAGGGGAACGTCGTCTAACCTGGTACTGGGGAATGTCGCCTAAAAAGATACTGGGAAAAGTCATCTAAGTGGTACTGTGGAACGTCACCTAATCTGGTATGGTGAATGTCGCCTAACCTAGTACTGGGGAACGTCACCTAAACTGTTACAGGGGAACGTCATTAAACTCGTCCTAGTATCCAGACTGCAGATGTTGAAGCTTGCTGTAACTAAAAGGAAAAATCTCAGTTAAAAAGATGAAACTTTCAACAAGCTACAAACCTACACATATTAGATTACCCGTAACTTCTTGAAAATTGGGTTTGTCGATTTTCGAATAGGTGTGAAAGCGTGTCATGAGAGGATTTCCATACGCAAAAGCATGAATGGCCATCGCTTTCCCCTGCAACTTGTTATCACTGCTTTAGACACCGAACGATGAACTTAGACCCAGAATCTGAACGAAAGACGCAAATTGTGGAAACGATTCGTTCTCATTATCACCAGTCCCCTAATTTGACTAATAGACTCGTTCGGAACCACGTGACTCAGCTATATTCTCAAGGGAGCTCACTCTATGCAGGTGAAATATTTTTATTTTCGTTCGAATAATCTTTAAATATTTTTCTCACACACACAACGGCTTCTGCAAAGTACAATGGACTCCAAAAGTCCAAATGAATCGATCCAATTTAAACAGTAAAAATCCTGACGATCTGCGTCCTTTTATTTGCTCTGAAACGTTCATTTAAGTCCTTGCTCTCTTAGGGCATATCTTCTTTCAGTGTCTACGGACATCACAACCACGAAGTACCCGAGTGATCGTCCGTTCCTTTTATTTTTAACCTCACTTACCATTCTGCTTTTTATTTCTCGGGTTGTTTGTCTTGTGTTTGGCGAAGCTTGGCCAAATATGGCCAAGTCATAAACCCGAAAACAACCAACCAACTATAAAAGTCTTTGGAAATATTCCGAATACAGCTTTTAGATAAGGTTTATCTTGGATAAATTGGTATACTTTATTGGGGGCGCTTGAAAAAAAGGAAGATATAATTTCGATTTGCACGGGTGAATACTTTCAATTAAAAACCGCTCGATTGATTAAAAAGAAAATTTTATGAATACATTTTTCGTATCTAACTGTCCAAATATCACACCATTCGAATCCGCGGATTAGTCCTCAGATGAGATAATTCATTACTCTTAAGTAGGGGATCAGACTAATGATTTTAGATGTAGAAGTACAGAAGTACACTGGCCTCCAAAAGCTAAAAACGCGACGGTAAAATCACCAAAAATGTAAAAATAAAGCTTTGATTAAGACAAAATTGCACATGAAGATAGCAAATGTGTTTATGCATTTAAAAAAAACAAGAATTATGTACAAAGATGGAAAAAAAATTTAATTTTCGTAAGTTGTATGATGACGTGACATTTAGGTCATTAATAAAATGATGTTTAAAGCCCAACAAATC
Source organism: Metellina segmentata (assembly GCA_947359465.1). NCBI lineage: Eukaryota > Metazoa > Arthropoda > Arachnida > Araneae > Tetragnathidae > Metellina > Metellina segmentata. Next base: position 65,190,972 of record OX375872.1, on the reverse strand, counting down.
AAACAAATTTACATTGAAAGGGGATATGACCACCTCGAATCTTCACATAAACTTAACAATGATTTTCCATGTTTTCAATGGGGTGATCAACCATCGCAGATGCGAGCAATGCCCATTCCTTCATTAGGGAAGTTTTCAAGTTTCTGAGACGGGTTGGAGGAGGTGAACGTGCTGAGACGGTGCCCGATGGTATCCCAGAGGTTTTCAATGAGATTAAGATCGGGGGAAATACCGGCCATTGCACAAGAGAAATGTCCTCATTTTTCAAGTACTCGTCAACGATGTTGGCTCGATGGGGACTGGCATTATCGTCCATAAGAAGGAAATCAGAACCAATGGCTCCAGAGTAAAGTCTGTATTGGACTGAATTGCTAAACGTATAATAATTCATTCAATTTATCGAAGAATTCCAGACTTGTGAACGTTTCAGAACAAACAAAGGCAAGTCAAATCGAAAAGATTCCTCATTTGAATCGTATTGATTTTATTTATAAATTTCTTTTGACTCAAAATAAAATAAAATATGTTTGAAATTTGAAAGATGCACTTTTTTTAGCAAGAATTCAAAGCGTTATGAAACGTAAATGTATGTGAATGAGAGAATAGAGCGATTTTCAAATGAAAAGTTGTATTAAGCTATTTTGAAAGATATACTTTTAATTCTCCAATGTACTCTATATTTAACACCGTAATAGTTCATTTAATTTGTTCAAGAATCACCTTTCTCAAGCTATTTTCATATTATTTTCAGACTATTACGAACAGTTAAAAGCAAATAAAGGCACTCGGAATAGAAAGGACCTACTTTAGATATCTATCACATTTAGAAATATAATCGATTTTATTTATAAATCTCTCACACACACACACACACACACACACACACATTTTATTCAATATAAAACAAAAAAATCTACAATTATTGAAGCATGCGTTTGTGAGGAAGAGTAATCAATTTTATGAAGCGCAAGTGCAAACAAACAGTTCGATATTTTTAAATGAAATAATTCTCAAATTTGTATTCTACATTTAACACACAATAATTCATTTAATTATTCCAGGAATCACTTTTCTCAAACTATTTACATACTATTTCCAGACTATTCCAGAATGTCTACAACCAAATTAAGGCATTCTGAATCGGAAAGGATCTACGTTAGATATATACCCATTTAGGAAGAATCGATTTTATTCATAAGTTTCTCATTATCTCAAGATAAAATAAAATAAATCCTCAATTGTTAAAAGATGCGTTTTTGAGCAGTAAAAATAACTTTTATGAAGCATGTTTGTGAAATTTTTTCAAATGAAATAATCCTTAAATCTTAACTATATCCAACGTGCAATAATTCATTTAATTGATCCAAGAATAACTTTTCTCGAGCTATGTTCATATAATTTCCATTCACTATCTGAAACCTTTGAGAGCATACAAATGGCGCTAGAATCGTAAAGATCCATTTATATATCGATTTTGTTTATAAATTTCTTTTTTATCCAAGTAAAATAAAACATCAGCAATTAGAAAGATGCGCTTTCGAGCAAGAATTAATTGATAGAGGGATTATTTCCTCAGGGTTTCGTATGTATTCCGCGTGCTTAAATCACGTCTTCTAGGAAACATCAAATGTTTTTACTTACAGACTGGTTTCCTCGAATGTGAATGTTGTTTTTGTAATGAGAACTATCTCACGTGGGAAAAAAAGGGAATTAATAAAGACTAGGTTTCGTGGAAACGATTGAGGAACTTTTGTACTAATTATTTCTAATCGTTGTTAGATATTTTTATAACTTTTGTAAACAATTTTTTTATATTTTCTTGAAAATTCCTCTTTTGAAATAAGGAATTGAATGGTTTCAATTTCTCATATCTCGAGAAAAAGGAATATTCCAAGAAATTGCAACTTTTTCCACCGAATGTATATTTAAATATTTATCTTTGATCTGAAGTTTTATATCTTCACCAATTCTTCATATTCGAAAAAATATGAGTTTTTTTTTCCAATAGTTCAGTTTGTGTGCGATTCTTTTTGGAATTATCTCCTTTTCTTTTACTTTTTCGTGGAAATTCCTTTAAAGTCAGAGTTTGAGAAACCAACCAACAACTTCGCTTGGAATGTATCTTTGTTTATAGAGCAACTTTAAATGCAATTTTATAATGAAATGTTAAAATAAACTTTAAATGATCCACTTCTAATTTAGTGTCTGCTTACCGAGAAATAGAAACACAAAGCCTGTCCCTGTCTGTTGCTGTAAAAAAATGTTCTTTTCCCATTTCCCCACAGGTAGGTAGTTGAACTAAAGTCCAACTAGAGTCAACACAACGGGCTATGGGCGACTGCCCGGGATCAATCCAGAAGGAAATGATTTGAGGATGACACCGTGATTTTGAACCAGGGTCAGATGACAAGTTCAACACCTGAGCTGGCGCCCCACTCTCCAAATTTTCACAACGTGCCTATTTTCCATAGGGGACGCGGTAGCTCAGTTAGAAGAGTAACGGATTAGCAACCGGAGAGTAGCTAGTTCCAATTCAACCAAAGACCGGAGGATGACACCGTGATTTTGAACCATGATCAGATGACAAGTTCAACACCTGAGCTGGCGCCCCACTCTCCAAACTTTGCCTATTTTCCATAGGGGACGCGGTAGCTCAGTTAGAAGAGTAACGGATATTAGCAATCGGAGAATAGCTAGTTCCAATTCAACCAAAGACCGTCGCGTACAAAGGGTAGGATGGTAGCAAGGCATTTTAAAAAACGTCGCACTGGAGCAACAATACGGAATGTTGGTGACTATAGGAGATCAAACCCGAAAGTAAAGGTCGGAGGACAAAACCACGTAATTTTAAACAACGGTCAGATGACGATTTGTATACAAAGGTGCTGGTGCAAACAAAATTTGTCGTGGTCTCAAATGTTCTCACGTTGGCTTGATGTTGAAGTTTGGAAAGTGGGGTGCCTTCTCAGGTGTTGCTGTGTCATTTGACCGCGGTTCAAAATTACGAGGTGCTGTACATGGATCTGTTATTTCAGTATTGATCCCGGACTGTCGCCAGTGGCCCGTTAGGTTGCTCCAGTCCGACATATAAATTCCAATATATATATATATATATATATATATATATATATATATATATATATATATATATATATATATATATATATATATATATACATACATATATATATATACATATATATATATATATACATATATATGTATATATATATATATATATATATATATATACATATATATATATATACATATATATATATATATATACATATATATATATATATACATATATACATATATATATATATATACATATATATATATATATACATATATATATATATATATATATATATATATATATATATATATATATATATATATATATATATATATATATATATATATATATATATATAAACTCTTTCAGTCTTGACCTTACAGACTCAATCACGACATTGATGCATTTTCACAGGAGTTTATCTGCTGTAAAATGCAAATTACAGCTGCTTAGTCTAAAAGCAAGACGACAGATAACTAAGAAGTGTTAGCTAGCGTGTATTTGCTCACACTTTTCCGTCAAAATGATGTATATATGTGTATATATATATATATACATATCTTTTATAGACTTATCACTCTGAATCCACGTTCAATGAAACAAGATGATAAAAATACAAGACAGCATTTTGTCTGAAGTGTGCGCAAATACACAATGGCTAACACTCCTTAGTTACCTGTCGTCTTGCTTTTTGACCAAGCAGTTGTAATTTGAATTTTACAACATATAAACTCCCAGGAAAAGGCATCAATGTCGTGATTGAGTCTGTAAGGTCAAGACGGAAAGAGTATTTTAGGTGACTAATGATTAGCATTATCTAACTGTCCACTCCTGCTCCTACACTCCCCCTTTACTCCTCTGGGCAGCATTGTCCCACAAGATTCCTGTAGCTCCTACTTTGGTTAATTGGGGGATTAATTGCGCAAGGGCCATATTTGGTGAAGATCCGACTAAGACAAGAGAGGCAACTTCAAGTGAAAATTGTCTGCTGTCCCACAAAGTGATGGGATGAAAAAGGGCAGAAAAAGATATCCCTGGTATCCCGGAAGCGCGAATCCCGTGTTTTCAAAAGACAATAAACCTCACGAGGAAAAGAGAAGACCACCAAAGTTCCTCGGATCTGTGAAACCCGTAAACATCTAAACGAGATGTGCCCCTGAGGACAAATAAGTGTTTTGTAAGAGGTAAGTGTTTTGTCACGGCAGGTAACCCCCTTACCTCCCGACATTGGAGTATCAGGTTTAAGTGGTTTTAGTAGCCACCATATGAAAAGGAAATTGATTCCACGGAACGTGACGGTACAAGTTGTGGCAAAAGTCATCCTCGGATTTCAAGACCGGACATTCGACAGCCCCAATATATATATATATCGACAGACCACAGACCACAAACATCCATCCGGGTACCTCCAGCCCCAGCTGGCACGTTCACTCGGCCCTGGATCGGGCGTCCTCTGGTGTACTCGAGCTACGTCATCTAGTTGAAAACTAAAGCCACTTAAGTTGAGTATGTCCAACGGCCGTGAGGAGACATAATAATATAGGAATAAACTTGCACATAATGTGAGTATACCACTTGCCCAGAACCAAAACTCATGGCCTCTCACGTGTTATAGGTGATCTCTGGCGCAGCTCTTGTTTCCAACTATTGGGGCGTAAGCCCTGTTCCCTAATTTTTCGGAGTAAAACTCCTGATTGCTCCCATTCTAGCAGATCTCCTCATTAGTTTTCTGAAATGGAAAGTCCCATGCGTCTTGCACCAACTAGCATACCACGTTCAAATTCTGTTAATTCCTGTCGTGCGGCCATAATCACGTCAGAAAACTTTTCACATGAATCACTTGTGTACAAATGAAAGTCCTGACAGTACATTGCCCATTTATAAATTTCTTACGAGATGCTATTGCCATCTGTTTTTTTGCATATTGCTATCCCATGACTTTTGGCGCTTCAGTGTATTTGACCATGCGCCCGACACTAGGTACAATATCAAATAATAAACATACACGCACAGATTGAACGTTTTATAGACACAGAAGAGAAAAACACACCCAGGGAAGAATCGAACCTGACAGGAATCGAACATGAACCGCCTACAGCTATTTGCTAGCACAATGGGCACACCTTTTGAGCCACCAAGACCCCGTAAACTCCATGTGAAATGAAAAGAGCGGGTTGTGGTGCGCGTTAAATCTGTCATGGCCTCAAATTTCCTCACGTTGGCTTGGTGTGGACGTTTGGAGAGTGGGTTGTCAGCTCAGGTGTTGCCTCGTCATCTGAACTGGTTCAAAAGTACCTGGTTTTGTCCCCAAATATTTCCCGTTGTTATTGATCCCGGACAGTCGTCAATAGCCCATTGTGTTGCTCCAGCACGCCGTTAATTAAAATACCTACCTCGGGTCCATGAAGCCCATACAAATCAAAACAAGATGGGCCTCTGAGAATAAATGGTCAAGAGTACACGCTTTAAGCCTCAATAAATGATGAGTGTAAAAAGTTTGAAGCGACGTGTTTTTAAGCGTCTTCATATTGCCCACTGTCCCTTCCCTTCGGATCGTCATTGCTCAAGTTCCCTTCAGTGTACACTTCGTGAAGCCATTTTCAGGACAGTCAAAACATTGAAGTCTGCCTCTGGACGCGAAACTGGAAATAGGAATCGGGACGAAAGCACGATCCCTCTGCGGAATCAGTGGGATCGTGGAAAAGAAGCAAAAATTGAGCAATCCTCAGAGGCCGGGTGTTTGGCACGCTGCAAATCCAACCCTACGCGCTCCACGTGACGAAAACGAACCTCTTCATAATGTGGGTTGGCGAAGTAAAAAAGTGCTGGAGCCTCCACCGAAGAAGGAAAAATAAAGAGCGGAATATAATGATGAAAGTAATTGAAGAAAAACTAAGGCCGCATAACTTAATGATCTCACAGAAAAGTGAGGCTATTTGGTGTTTTGAGAGAACGAAGAAGAAAATAATCTCATCAATTTTAGCGCCGTCTAGGCGCCTAGGGGTAGGCGCTGTGTCCGCATCAAACATTTAAATCGCTTTCACATATCTCGCAGAATTTCTTTAATTTCAGATTTCTAAATGCATAATAAGTGAAAGATTCCTTTAAAATGTGTTTCAAGGAACTTATCGTGTGTTAAGGAGTTCGCCCTGATGTACTTGTTGTTTTTCCAAACATTTCTCGTCTTGTAGGGTGGTATGTCCGAATATTTTAAGGAGGGTTTGAAATAGTTTTATGCAGTTTTGTTATAAACAAGCGGAATTCGGAAAAGTTAAGTGCGCTGATTGTCCTTGATGCGGTTGTTTGGTATGTAGATTTATGCGAAAGGGGACAGGATATGTTTATTACGAGGGAAATATAAAAATGCGCAGATCGTAAAAATTGTTAAAGAAATCAAAACACATTTGTATTTATTGCGTATTTTCGTGTTTGTGCTCTTATGTAGATTGATTTAATTTTTTATCAGAATTTGTTTTTAGCTCGTGTTTGTGTCAAATTAACCTTCCTGTAGATTGTCTCGTCATTAGCAATGCTGGCCAGACCTTGATGGACGAGACACCTAGTCAATAGAAAAAAACTGACTAGATCATGATCTCATCATCATAAAAAAAAATCTGTATGAGGAGATATCTCGTCACATTAACAAAATTGGTTTGATCTCTATGAACGAGTTATCGTGTCATTAGAGGAAAATTGAACAAATCTTTTGTCTCGTCATCATGAAAAATTCGGTAGTATTTTGATGACGAGTTATTTCGTCACTATCAAAATTCTGATCTTTATATGGACTAGATATCTCATTCAAATCACTTAGACTACTTCGAGATTTAAAATGACAAAAATATTAAAATTTATAGACTGATTAATTTTTTTTCTGCCTGGGTATTTTAAAATTATTTTTCCTTACTATGGGCGCATGTTTTTTACTAACATACTTATGGCTCATATTTTGCTACATACAATGCGATTGTCATGTGGCTGAACATGACCGTATAATGACGACGAACCAAAGCAAATCGCAAAAATATGTCCGCATTTTGAAATTATTTTAATATGCATGACAGGATTTAAATATTTGAACATCTCAAAATCTATCAAGTATTCAGAAGTACAAATCCTATTGTTTGGAAGTCTGGAAGTGAGTATAATGCAGCTTTGTTGAGGAGGCAGATGACCATTCGGGAGTCCATATTTGAAAGGTTATAAGCTCACCAGGGGATAGGGCTACCATTCATAAAATCATGTATGGCGATCTCCAAATGGGAAATCCTGGTTTAGCTACCGGCACTAAACAATAAACTCGGAGTCAGGATGTATGCCAAAGACAGGAAAATGGAGGAACGAGCGCATTGCATGCTTAATGATTAAAAAAGCAATCAAAATAATCCATGGATTCTTCCCAACCTTTGGAAGTATTTTATTGATCCCTTCCTCGGAATAACGTTCTTCAGAGCAATTCTATTGATCCATTCTGTTTAATAGAATCCTTAGATTCTATTGAACCTTTTCTTGGAATAGAATCCTTTGGAACAATTATATTGACCCATTCCTAGAATAGAATACTTAAGAAAGACTTAATATGCCCTTTCCTTACAATAGAATCCTTTGGAAAAATTCTATTGGCCCTTTCCGAGGAATAGAATACTTTGAAAATACTCTATTGGTATTTTCCTTAGGGTAAAATAATTTGGAATTACTATGTTGATAGTTTCCTAAGAATATAATCCATCCTTTGGAAAGAGTCTATTGTCCTTTTCCTTGGAATATTATAGAGTTTGGAATGATTCTATTGTACCATTTTGTAGAAATGGATCCTTTGAAAATATCTATTGGTCAAGCAGGTCAAAATTGGTTAAAAGTCATGTAATAAAGACTTCAATTTGCAAGATGGAGTTATTCGTGCGAACCTCTCAGAAGAGTTAAAAAACATATTGCTCATTACAGCCGCTTAACATTTTCCGTGCCCTTTACTCTCGGGTCCCCCTTATATGAGACCCTTATCAGTAAACGAAGAAGAATAAAAAAATTAATCTACTTATCTTAATGAAAAATGAATCTAAAGCCACTATTGATAGATAGTCTACTCTTCGTACTTAGGAAGAGTTAATTGCTGCGTACACACATTAAAGTAGTAAAATGTGAAAGATTATACTGACCCTTTTCTCGGAATAGAATCCTTTTTAACAATTATATTGACCCACACTTGAAGCAAACGCGGGTGCAACATTTCCTCGAAACTTTCAACCCCCTGAGAAACCTGATGGAAATTTAACCTTGCACTAGACTTGTTAGAATTTCTTGTAACATTTTACGATTGAACCCGTTTATAATCTTTGAACTTTAAGCTTTGCTCTTGGCAGCCTTTAACAGTCAATATCTTTACCATAGATCTAAGTAACAATGTGAAATGCCACAGGTGTATCGTTTTATGTCCTTTAGATCGTAATTTACGGTGTTCTCGACGGCAAAATGATGTATTTTAACGTTTGAGGTTCTTGATGATTTTGAATCCTCGCGGCTACTTTATGATCGTAGACATAATAGCTGGAATTTAGATTCGATTTTTGTTTGGTTCTTTCCCATTCTAAAAGAGCTTTTTGTCGTGCGATTATTTCTGTCTTCTGGGATAAAGAGTAAACATAACGACATAGTTCCGTACTTGCAGAAGGTGCAGAAACCAGGAGACAGGGAGATGCATCAACTATGCAACTAAAAATAACATCTTTTCTCATCTGGAGTTGGCTAATTTTAGTCAACAATTGAAACGCGGACTCTTTCTTCGTCATTGCTCTGCCATTTTTTATTAAAAAAGCTGGATTACCTCAAATTGCTGCTAGGAATCCTGGCTGCTTATCAAGGAAGTGGAAATTTTGTGTTAATTATAGTTCTGCACCTGTAGATAATTTTTTTCAATAGGAGAAAGAGAAATTCTTCGCTACCCAACATTAGTGGCTAATAATATAACGGAATTGTTTCAGGCATACGCCGCATAAATATATTTTTGGACCACATTGTTTTGGATCGACTCGGTCTTTCCCTTCTGTTCCTTCCATTTCTCTCAGTAAAAGATTGAGAATGTGTGCGTGGCCTTAACCACATTTTTAGAAACTGCCTTCTTATCTCTTTTAGAGTCTCAGATTTGAATGAATTCATATAAGTCAATTTATAACGGTGGGTAGTTACTTGGCGTCGCATTGCAGTACACAAGGTGCAATTGGCGGCGGTCCGGGATCAGTTCCGAAGGGGAAGATCTTAGATAGTTAATTGACGACGCACTGCAGCAGCATAACGGGCGACGGTCCGGGATCAATCCCAAAGGGGAAGATCTAAGGACAACGCTTCAAAAATTTTTGAAAAATGAATCAGATAACGAGAACTGCACCTGAGGTGGGACCCTACTCTTAAACTTTCCTCACCACTTCAACGTGAGGACATTTGGCGTCATGACAGATTTAACGTGCATCAGCCAACTTCATTTTGCTTGACAATAATACGCGATCTAATAAGTTGCTATTATGATTGGCTGTGTTTAACTTTATTGACACAGAAGGGAGAAATGCATCCAGGATAAGATACAGAACCAAACCTGCGACACCTAGAGCAGCTAGAGTTGCTAGAGCAGCTGTCATATATACTGAGCCTTGTCAATCTCGTTACTACAAAGAAAAAACTGTACGGAACTAAATTATTATGACTTCGTTCACTGCGATCCATTGGACAGTGAGATAGCACGAACTCTTACGTAAATCAATTCACAAGATGTCTCCATACTAGGGATGCGACATCGATGTCGATGTTTTCAAAACATCGATGTATTTAACATCGATGTATTGGTGTCGATATATTTAACATCGATGTATTGGTGTCGATGTTTTGGTAACATCGATGTATTGGTGTCGATGTTTTGGTAACATCGATGTTTATACTTGTCGATGTTTTTACGCTGTCGATGTTTTATTTTTAAATGAAAAAAGTACCGTTATAAAAATTTTAAAAATAAACAAGTAGCATAATTTTTTTAATCAGCAAATTGAACATACTTTTAGACCAAAGTGACCAAGGATAAATGGTCTGAAAAGTAGGGATGCGACATCGATGTCGATGTTTTCTAAATATTTATGTTTTAGAAAAAAACATCGATGTATTGGAGCCGATGTCGCATCACAAGTTGCTAAACCAGTTTTAAGAAGCGGGAAAAAAGTTTAAATACACTGAATTTTTAAAACATCGATGTTTTTGGGTCGATGTATTATCAACATCGATGTTTTAATTTTGACCATCGATGTTTCAAAACATCGATGTTTTGCTATCGATGTCGCATCCCTACTCCATACCCGGAATTGGTAGATAGGTTGGCAGATCAATTTACGTCGCATGGAAGCAATACAATGGACAACCGATGATGGATCAATATCAAAGGGAAATCCCTGAAGACACCTTTTAATTTAGTACCACGATCAGGTGAGGAGGCTAACACCTATTCTGACATCTCACTCTCCAAACTTTCAACGTGAGGATATTTAAGGCCATGACAGATTTAATATGCACCAAATCACACGTACAATAGCGTTCTTTAGCTGGATAGTTTCCAACTATCAACCTCTGAATTGGATAAATATTCTCTTTCTATGTCAGTTTATAGAGCAATTTTGATAGTTTTTCACTAACAAAACATCTCACATATGTATCAATGGTAGTTCATTAATGCCACACTGGAGCAACACAAAGGGATATTGGCGACACACGAGATCAATTACCAAAGGAAGAGCACGTAATTTTGAACCACGGTCAGATGACGAAGCAACACCTGAGCTGGCACCCCACTCTCCAAACTTCCACATCACGCCAACGTGAGGACATTTGAAGAGACAACAGATTTAATGTGCACCCGTGTACACGACAGTCTTTGGTTGGACCAAGTTTCGAACTCGCAACCCTCCGATTGCTAATCCGTTACTCTTCCAGCTACCGCGGCCCCTCACATATCTATCGATTCTATTAAAACTAAAGAATAATGAAAAGGAAGTTTTATAATAATAAGATTTGAAAATGCTTGTTTCTGATATACAGAAAGGTTTTCGGAAATGAATAAATTTGATATACCTTGAAATTATTATTAATCATCAAAACCTAGTTACCACAATTTATTATACATATTTAGTATTTATACACACAGCGAAAACTTTCCTTATACTACAAAAAATTTAAATGTTTTCACAGATCAGTTAGTCCAATCCAACGATTTTCAACCGGTGTGCCGCAAGAATAACCCAAGTGTGCTTTACGGATGGTGAAAGCTTAAATTGTGTAAGATTCATTTTGTTTCAACAGTTTAGTTTTGAACTTTTGACAAGTGTTATCAAAAATTATTTCAAGTTATATCTGTATAAATAATAATTATAATTTTTATTGTAAATAAATTCTTCAAAACGATTTTTTAAAAGCGATTTTGAAACTAACTAAATAGGTTGTTAGAGGTTATTATTTTTTTGAAAAATCAAACAAAATTATTCCTATTTTTTTTGGTTAGAATCGCAAAAAATATGACAATTTTCATTAAATTTTCGTGCAGTAGAACCTTAATAATTCATAGGTACAGTGGATCGAATCCACCTCGAATAACCAGGAACTCTGATAAAAACGGACGTTGTAACACAAAACAGGCCTTTACTGATTGGTTGGATTTTATGACGCAAGGGTCATTTTTGACCCCAAGATTCGTAAAGGACAAGACAAGGAAATTATTTTATGTTTGCCATGGGTGCAAAATGTTTCATATCACTGATTTAATCAGAAGCGTGTGCAGTTAACTCTTCTCCAAAAACTTGATTCGAAATTTACTCTTACAAGTATCAGATCCTATAAAAGTTTAACAAACTACCTCCGCAATACCAAGAGAAGTTCCATCACTGCAATGGCCCAAAAATGAGCCAAAGGAACGGAACAATTTTTACCAAATATCGTTTATAGGATATCATTTTCCAATCATTAAACCCCTCGTGAATCTGAGTGGGGAAATGATATTGAAAAGCATTTTCTTCCCTCACTCCTTCAACACATCTGCCTCGGTATTATTCCTTTCTCTCATGCGCTCTCCATTTTCAGCTGCTTGTTTAAACTTTACGGGATGAGTAAACACGAATGTTGAAACGAATAAAAAGTAATCCATCTAGTATTCACACACACATTTAACTCTTTCCTTGTGGTAAAAATATTGAAATGCTTTCATATATCAATCATTTAATTTCGGTACTTTAATGAAATCTCTTCCTCCAAATACTTAATTTGAACTTCCCACATACAAGTACACAAGAAAACAATACCTCTACTATTGTAAGAAAAGTTAGACTGCGCATTACTCTAATCGACACAAAAAACAGTCAACAAACTGTGTAATTGCTGCCAAATATCGTTCAGTGCATATCATTTTAGTCATAAAAACTCTCGTGAATCTTTGAGTGGTGAAATGAGATTACAAAAAGCGTTTTCTTCTCTCACTCCTTCAACCTCATTTGTGCCTCGGCATTATTCACTTCTCTCATGCGCTCTCCATTTTCAGTTGCTTGTTCAAACTTCATCTTAAAACTTCACGATGGGTAAAAACGATTGTTTAAATGAATAAAAAGTAAAACATAATTTCCATCTAGTGTTCATTCACACATTGAACTCTTTCCTTGTAGTAAAAATATTGAAATGCTTTCACATATTAATCAGCAAATTTTGGTATTTTAATGAAATCTCTTCTCCAAATCCTTGATTTGAACTCACCACATCCAAGTACTACTGCTCAAAAAAACAATAACTCTGCGACTCTGAGAAAAGTTTGACTGCGCATTACTCTAATCGACACACAAAAAAAATCAGCCAACAAACGGAGCAATTGCTGCCAAATATCGTTCAGTGAATATCATTTTACAGTCATAAAAACCCTCGTGAATCTTTGAGTGGTGAAATGAGATTGCAAAAAGCGTTTTCTTCCTTCACTCTTTCAACCCATCTGCCTAGGTATTATTCACTTCTTGCATGCGCTCTCCATTTTCAGCTGCTTGTTTAAACTTCATCTTAAAACTTCACGAGATGGATAAAAAACGAGTGTTGAAATGAATAAAAAGTAAATTACGAAAGTGTTGCCCTTCTTCCGTGTACATAAGAAAGGAAGGGGAGAACAAAAGGGGGCAGTGTCTTACATTCCCTTTAACGGTGAAAAATCTCTTTAAGAAAAGGTGTTTTGCGTTTGCTCTAGGGATCCTCTTTCAGATAACGGAAATTTCCGTTGAGAGGGAGTTCTCAGACATTGTAGGCTTGCAGAAAAAGGTATATTTGCGCGGAAAAAATTGTTTGTAGTGAATGAATCGAGCCATTTATTTCGCTTTTTGTCCTTCCGCACTTTGTTTCTACTTTCAGTTTCGAGGTATTTAAACCAAATAAGAATTCCCGAAAAACCCGATAAGTATTTTCTAAACTTTTGGGTGCGAAGAATTTCAAGCATGAAAGAATGCTACCGTTGTGGTAGTTAGCATCTAAATCGTATTAAATGTATAAATAGTCTTTTAGCTCACAATGTTGTAATCGACCATGGCAAGGCAATTTTTTAGTGTTCTATTTGACCATCAACGCATTGTTGAATGGCAATGAAATTGTTCATATTATCCTAATTTATCATCAATGCATTGTTGAACGGCAATGCAATTATTTGCAATCTTTTTATCCACCACCAATGCACTATTGACTGGCAATGCAATTGCTGAATGCATTGTTGGCAATACCATGTTTTGTTTATTACTTTATATTTGGTAAAATAAATATTTTGTCAACCCATCCGTAATGCATGGTTAGATTTGCTAATAGTGAAACTAAATGGTAGACATAGTTTGTGTGATCAAAACCAATAAGGGTCTCCATATAAGGGAGTAAGTAAGTACTGGGGGGTCCCGAAGGCTTAGAAAACCGATCATACAACAGTACAAAAAGCGTTTCCATGTTTAAAATGTACGAATCTCCATTGCATTTGTAATAAAACTCCAGAAATATGTAAAGCAAAATAAATTTGCACTGGTTCAAACACGAGTACTTCGAAAACCCCTTTTTAATTTAATAAGGAACATTTAACTGGTTTTGGGGCCCGTCATCTAACCTGGTTTGAGGACCCATCATTTGGTGATTCGTTGTTTAACTTAGCATTAGGGCCGATCATCTAACCTAGCTTGGGGACCCATCATCTAACCTAGCTTGGGCCATCATTTAACTTAGTTTGAAGACTCTTCATTTAACTTGGCATTAGGTTCCGTCATCGAACCTAGTTTGGGGATCCATCTTTTAATTTTGCACTTGGGCCCGTCTAACCTTGTACTAGGAACCATCTAAACTAGTACGGGGTCGGGAGTGTAGATGTATCTTGAAATTAATCACCGTTTGCCTAATTATAACTGAATGAATTAGGAGTAATCCCATGAGTATAAAAGTTTATATTTCTTGTTAGCAAAATGTCCGACCTTTCTCGGTTTGAATTGCTGAACTGTAAATTGAAGAGATGATCAAAATGTATGTAATCACTTATGTCTTTCGTAGAATAAAATAATATTTTAACACCTTTGCCATCTTTAAAATTTCTACGACTTTACATTGGACACAAATCCTACACATGCATATCCATTCATGTAATACATTTCACTTACATAGCACCCTTGTTATATGACAAAGCTACAAAATAACGAAAGGTGACACTAAGGTTACTACTACAAAAGACGATTTTGGTATTCCCTTTCTTAAGTTCTTTTCATGCTCAACTCAATTAATAAATATGACGAATTTACGGCGAGTGCTCTCGTACTCATAGTCAACAAAACAATACTTTTTACTTGTATCACTCTTGCATCAGATACGCGACATTGTCCAATTTGGCTTATTATTCTTTCAATAACAGCATTATTCTTTCAATAACAGCATTATTCTTTCAATAACAGCATTATTCTTTCAATAATGGCATAGTTACACTTAAAATTTGCTTGATTCTGTCTTACCTACCACATTAAGTCGAATACTTTGAGGTCGTGTTGCGTGTGATGAGAAGGAAAATACATTTATTAAAATAATAAATATTTAAAACAGAAAACAGCGAAATAAAACAAAATAAAAGATGCCGGGAAAAAGTTATTCTAAAGATATTCATTTGTGATTCCTTTTTATCTCTTGATTTCGCAGTTGCCACATCTTATAACTAAAAAGTGCATAAAATTTAGAAATGCGAAATTAATTTAGAGTGAAAGAAACACAAAATATTACTGCACGCGATCAACCAACACGAGTTTCCGTTTCATTCGCATTCGTTGAAAAATATCGTCTGTCCCAAACATTCGGAAATCGCTTACATTGCGCAAAAAACAAAAATAAGTCTCGAAATAAATAAAGTAACAGAGCTGAAATTTCATTAAAATTTTTTTTTTTAATAATTGCTTTTTTAGCAGTACTGGTAAAGCAATCCAAGTAACCGTAATACTCAATATATATTCCAGTTTTCTAAAACTACCAAATTATGGTTGATTTAAGTATACTTACTCAAGTGTTTTTTAGCATGAAACTAATCTAAATATAACAATAAAGAATTGTTTAATCTTGCATTCACTAAACTTATATATAATGTATAAAATAAAACACATTTCAACCAAATATCTGGAATGAAATTCATGTGATCCTGTACAAACACAGAAACACAAAATCGAACATAGAACAGAAAGACGGACAGACAGACTTACGCTACCAAGTTCACTCTCTAAATGAAAATAAGTACTCATAGTAAGCTAAGTTCAATGAAAATATATTAAACCGTGTGGACGTGTGTATAGGGCACATACAATACAGACAGACACCAAACGCGCAAGAGGCGTATTTGGCATGAGAAAAGTCCAAAAACAGATTGAAAACTTGGAATGTGTCGAAAATATTCAATGGAGAAACAAACACTTCATTCTTATTTATATAGATAAATACATTCACGTAGAAACGTCATACAATGACATTATGTGATGTCCTGGGTGAATACGTATTTTCTTGCCATTCAATAAGCCAAACAAATACTTTCGAATCACTTTATTGTAGTTTCTACAGTTAAGGGTTTGTTTAATGCGTGGAGTTAAACGTTTAAGATATCTGTAAGGAAAAATAAATCGATAGCAGCACAAAAATATAATTATAATATGTTTTAAGTGTCTTGTTTAAACACGAATAATCCATACTAAATGAGTCCACAATCCGTAATATTATCTTACCTGCACTTTCTATATTATAGAAATGTCTGCATTAATTTTCTCGATAGTTAATTGGTTATAATAAAAAATAAATATCTATGAATTAGTGTTTTTAAAGTATTAACCACATTTGAAAATAATGTTATTTATATTTAAATTGCGTTCCTCACTTATTACAAGCAAAATTATTAATTTTAGACACACACGCGCACGTGTGTATATACTTTAAAACTGCTATATAGCTTCAAATGCCTTTTTTTTTCAAAAGAGTAAAAAGTAACCGTTTTATTTTAACTGTCATTGTTAACTTTGTTCTTTCACTGTGATTTTTAATCATATTATTTTTATTTTCAGGAAAGACAATATCAAACTATAACCCAACGACGAAATTTTGAAAGTCAACAGCTCATCATGTATCTGAGAGCAAGGTAATATAATTTCCCTGAGGCATATTTAAAAGAAAAACTTATCTTCCCCATGTCAGTGATTAATAATTTACAATCGACAATGTCAACTTATAATTATGTAGTGCAAATAACATATTTTTTGAGGCATTAACGATCTAACTTATCCTATATAAAGGCGAAGACAATGAACGTGGAAGAAATGAAAAAGCACAGAATCAAGTCAACTTTAAGTACTTGAAGTGGGTGGTTTGGTCAGTAACTAAATGTTTGAAATCATTTTTATCCGAGTTCCGCATATTTGGCTAAAAGCAAGGATTACACGGAGGAATGAAATCTACCATAACGCTGCCTATCAACAAATTAAATAGAAAAATAAATTCTTATTGATCAAGGTTATGTTAGAAATAAATTATTACTGATCAAGTTTATATTACTAAGAATTTATTTTTCAGTTATATTTGTTGATGATGTAGCACAATGGTAGATTTCATATATCCGCATAATCCTTGATCCGAGTATACGCTTCATCAGTAAGAATTTATTGAATTTTTTTACTTTTTTACGTTCTCGGTCTCGGTGTGTCTTGAGTCAGTCACGAAATGCTAAAAATTGTACAGATCCAACATCTGCACTTAGGACTAAAATTCAAGAATTAACGATTAAAAATGCAATCTACAATCTCCGCATCCCGCTTACAAATAAGACTCAAAAATAAATAAATTCTTAGTAATCAAGTCTCTTAGTAAGAATATCAATGAACTTATCAGTAAAATTTATTTAGCGATTTTACTTATCCTATATAAGGACTTACGCAATGAGCATGGAAAAAACACAAAATCAAGCCAGCTCTTAAGTTCTAGTTTTGGGTATATTGGTCAGCAACGACAGGTTAAAAACTATTTTCAACCGTTATCTAAATTTGTGACTAAAAACAATGATAACTCGGATGAATCAAATCTAACATCTACGTAGTCCTTCATCAAAGAAAACTAAAAAAAAAAATGAATTTTTTGTAATCAAGTCTCTATAAGTAAGAATTTAATATGGATTTCATCAATATAAGAATTTATTTAGATAGTTTACCTATCCAATATAAGGTCTTACGCAAGAAGCATCAAGTAAAAACTGGAAAACCACAGAATCAAGTAAAATCCTAAGTTCTATTGTAAATTTTGATTAGCCACAAGAAGTTAAAAATTGATTTTATCCGACACCTACACTTTTGGCTATAAACAGAGATTACGTGGAGGAATGAAAGTTACAATCTGTGTAGTCCTTCATCAAATGAATTGAAAAATAAACTAATTATTGCTAATAAAGTATCTATAAGTAAACATTTTAATACAGACTTTACCGATGAAGTATTTATATTTAGTGGTTTTACTCATCCCATATAAGGTCTTACACAAGGAGCACGAAAGAAAAATCTGAAAAGCTCAAAATCAAGCCAACTGTTAACTTCCCATCTGGGTATTTTGGTCAGCCACGAGATGTTTAAAATGTTTTTTATCCGACATCTACATTTCTTACTAAAAAACAAGGATTACGCGGCGGAATGAAATCTACCATCTGCGCAGCCCGTCAACAAATGAAACTGAATATCTGAACTTTTCAACTCTTTCGAGAGAGAGAGAGAGAGAGAGAATCACGCGAGAAAAGAAAAAAGGCTAAATGTGAGAAGAAGGGGGGGAGGGGGGGAGGCAGGCTTTATTTTTTTTCTATTCTTTTTTTCAATAAAGAAGGATCAGGCGTTTACTTAAGTTTATTGGCGCCAAGGCCATCTTTTAAAGGGGTCGTGCAAATCGTAAATGGGGTGAAAGAGGGAAATTCTAACCTTTGGAACGAGTTCCTGATTCGTTTCGGAAGCTGGGGTAACATTCGCTTTCGTATCACACCACTGCCGTATTGAAAGGGGAAGGCTATACTGCTGTGTTGGGCTGAAACATTGTTTCCGAAACGTTTTTGGCTCAACGTCCCGTTTTCAAAAGCAATTTTTTACGCGCCTTTCCAGAAAACTACATATTACTTACATGGAATAACAATAAATTGCAAGTGCAGCTGTGGCTGTATTTTTTTTATTTTTACCAAAATATTTAGGTATCTGTGTGCAGTTTTAGAATTTCATCGATATTTATTATATATTAGTATATATAATCGATATTTAGTTTAGGAAATATAAAACTAAATATCGATTATATATACACTTAAATACACTAGATTGCGCAGCAAACTTGACGTAATTTGCACAGATTCCTGAAACTGGACTCGTAACAACCTGCGTATGTGGGCAATGCATACATGCTAACACTAGCCTTCTATGACGTGTACTGCTTTTAGACCGACGTAGTTGTAACTTTAATTTTACAACGTACAATTCTTTCCACGATGCATCAATGTGCTGAATGCATCTATATGGTATAGTGGTTATTTGTATAAAGAAGGTTGGTAGTTATTTAACGTCGGGGCATTGGAGAAAAATCAGCTGGCTATTCGCGACGGTCCGGAATCAAACCTAAAGGAAAAGATCCGAGGACAACATCACGTAATTCTGAACCACTGTATAAAGAAGTTGATGAAAGGTAGAAGGAGGTGATTTACTGGCAAAGATATTCTCGACGACATGTAAAAACCATAGCAAATATATTTCCAAAGCATCATCAAGTGCGCCAATGTGACAAACTTGAATACATTTCTTCAAGTGAATACATTCTTTCTTTCCTTATGGAAAATTGGATAAGATATGTTTCTACAACATACAGGGACATACTTTGTATCTGGAAGCAGACAGTATATATTGTCATTTACAGATATACATTGCTCATTTACGATTCCTACCTTTTTTCTGGTCCGACTGATAACGAACCAACTCCTTAACTCGACGATGTCTGTAGATGTCCCTATGAAATTTGATGCTGTGGAAGCAGAGCCCACTGAAAGACTAAGATAACGGGTTCAAACAGGTGTCTTTTGAATTCTCAATGCTAAAGAAAGAGTGAGTTTTTCCTTTGCTGTTAGCAAACGTAAGAATTCATCAGGGGGCAAGTAAAAAGTGCAAAATTCCCGATTGTGCGGTTTATCGAAGCGCGATATAACGTGGCACGTTTTAACGAGTCGCTATATGATGAGGCGCGATATAACAAGGCGCAATGAAACGAGAGGCGATAAAACGAGGCACAATTAAACGAGGCGAGTTATAACCATGAGCGATATGACGAGGCACGATAGAACGAGGAACGATATAATGAGGAACGATGTAACGAGGCGTGATATAACGAGGCGTAATATAACAAGGCGCGATATAACGAAGCACGATATAACGAGGCACTATATGACGAGGCGTGATATAACAACGGGGCACTGTATTGCAGCCTGGCGCTTGTCGCGTAAGCTGCGGCGTAAAGCGGCATATTTTGCAAAATTTTCCAGTGGAAACTGTATTTCTTAAAATATTGATTTTAAATGCATGTGCTTTAAAATGTAGAATTGCGAATAAGCTTTTGGAGAACTTTGTTTAGATCCAACTGCTTTTATATTTGCTCCTTTCTATAATTCTATTTTATAAACATAAATACGCATAAAAACGAAGTTTATTGATGCGTTTTCCAACTTGTATTACTTACTGAAGAGATGCTTGCTTGTTTAAAATTCGATATTTCTAGGAGCAAAATTTCGAATTAAACTTATTTTTGAAAATAAAAAGAAACTATATTCAATAAACATCCTCCTGGGAATCCTTATGGGTTTATTACAAAAATTGAAAAGAAAACATACAGTCATTAAGTTATGTCCCTATCCTGAATGGGGAATTCAACATCGTTACGGAAGCGCATGAGAAATGAAAATCACAGAGTAAGTGAAAAGACCAGTGGCCAAATTGAAACTGGTTAGAGATAGAAGTTTTAAATATTATTTTAACAAAAGGCAAATCAAACAATTTGGAACATAACTTATATTTAACACTGATGAAACCCGTTGTTTCACTCTAACATAGGAAATTTAGAGAATGTACCTATTACCACATTAATAACAAAGAAATAGTATTCGATGAACATCCTCTCGGGGACCTTAAGATTTCATTACATAAATTAAAAAGAAATGATTCAGTTATTAAGTTATGTCCATCTTCCTAATGGTTTATTCGATAGTTGTAACTGAATTGATTGAGAAATGGAAAGCAACGAGTTAGTAAAAAGCCAGTGACCAAATTGAAATTGTCTGGAAATAAAAGTTTTAAATATAATTTTTAACAAAAATCATTGTTATAGAATATTAGTTCTAGTCCAACAAAAACAAATTCATCCCCACCCAAAACCATCCATTCTCCAAAACAAAAGATTTCCAACTACCAATTACCACATTAATAATGAAAAAATATATTCAGTGAACATCCAGCCGGGGGTCCTTAAGGATTCATTACATAAATTTAAAAGAAATTATTCGAAGTGTCATTAGTTTTGTCCATCTCCCCAATGGTGTATTCAACAGTTGTTACTGAAGTGCATGAGAAATGAAAAGCAACGGGCGAGTAAAAAAGCGATTTTTTGACATTAGAATATAAGAACACAAACATGGTTTTTGTGTCCTGAAAAGTACCATCTGCTCTGTATGGAGTCCAAATGTAACAAAATCCCGCTTTTCAACACTCCCTACTCGTCAACCCTTTCAGGTCACTTGTGCAGAAAGAGATTTACTTCTGAAATGTGTAGGTTTTTTTCCCCGCCTGAGTAAGAGCTTCTCACATTTTAGTGGGGACTTCGAAAAAAAATGTTGACTCTAATTTCCTTTTTCTTTTCTTGCTTTCTTTCTTTTCTTCCTTTGCTCCACTCTTTGGCTCATGGATGCCAGATGTTGTCTTTTACTGAAAAAATATTTCTTCCTGCGTTTCTTTTATTTTTTGGTATTAAATAATCTTATTTTCTAAGAACCCGTTCGGTCCTTAAAGCCTTTCATTTACGCTGATTTTTTTGAGTTCGTGGTCGGGTTTTCGCCGTCTTCTGTTTGAAGCTTAGTTTTAGTGCGTGTTCCAAAAGTGAAAATCTCTTAAAATGACTGAAATTATTGAAATTTTAATTTGCGATAGTTATTTTAACTTTTTCGGTGTTCAAATTTGACCAAGGCACTTAAATATTGAGATTTAATAATTCCTCTCTTTGGGATCATGGATCATGTATGTAATAGTCAACCATGCAATCTGCAGTTTTTCGTCGATAGCCTCTTACCAGTTTTTGTCTTCTTGACCAAAAATCTTTCCCATGGATTATTTCAACCAATAGCTATAACTGCTTAGTGTGTTGTAGGGTAAAAACACGTACACTCTTTGGAACGTTTTTCCCTTTTATTGAGCGTACAATTTTCTTGTTGTAACCCAATTTTGGACAGTATCTCTCATGCTATCTGTTTCTCAAGATTTAAATCCATCAATAATCCTACAGCCGTTCGCTTTATTCACATATAATGCTTAAAAGTGACAGTACAAATTTCTCGAGCCTAGGAGCTGTCCATTTTAAGATGGAATATTGTAAGTACGAACTATGCCCCACCAGCACCCAGACTGTGATTGACTTTGGTTACACTGCCTGTCAAGGATTTTATAATTTTCCATTCGGTGACTTACAAATACATATTGTCAGGATGATCAAAGGCCCACCATAAGCTAAAATTACCATTTATAGAAGACTCGTAAACTAGAGTAAATTCAATACTCGACAGTTCCTTGCTTACACTGTCTGTGTAAGTTTTATTGATTTTCAATTCAATAACCCACAAATATTGCCAGGATAACCTAAGGCCCAAAACATACATTTGTACAAACTAAACAATGAGTTTTTAGGACATGCAATGATTTTCAAGAACCTGTCATCTAACTTTATACTGGAACCTTGAAGGCAGTTGTGGGCAACCTAAAATTGACTACAATGATATGAAACCTTATTTTATTATTATATTACGGTTAAAAGCTAAAAGGAAAGTTAACTTTTTAAGCACGTTTTTACTTATTTGGGAACAAAATGTTTTCATTTCCCAGAAAATGTACGCCCTTAAAAACTTTATTCAAATGTTCTTTCCACAACATTTAAAAGCACCTAACCATGCAAAAAACAATATTAGAATATGTTGTCTAGAAATAGAATTGCGAGCAGCAATGGAAAGTTAAGTCAATTTTAAAGTACATTTTTACTTATTTAGTAACAAAATCTTCTATATATCTGTTATAAAAATTCATGTTGGTAGTCAAATCATCAAGCGAATAAAAAGCAAGACATCGGTATGGTTTTTCTGAAACCAATAAAAAATGCAGAGAGAGAGAGAGAGAGAGAGAGAGAGAGAATTATTCGTCCGGAAAATAGCAGTTATTTATATCTCTATACGAAATGCTCTAGATTAATTTTTCCTTTGATGTATACTTTATTTAATTTATGAATAAAGAATATTGGTGCTTGAAAAGCATGAATGCCAAAATATGATGAATAGACAGATTAATTTTAGAATAAATTTCGATATCATTGAAATAATTCTAATGTTAAATTTATCATGAATAGCCTCATATCGGATTTTTTTTTCAGAATCCATTATCTTTCATATGTTCAATGTAAAAGAATGCGGATTTTAATGGCAAAACCTTTTTTTGGTTTTCGTTTTGAAGTTGTTAAAGTTTATTCAAATACAAATTTTATAAAAAATTACAAATACAAAATACAAATTCTTGTATAAAAAATAAATGCGTAGAATTTTATAATCATAAGCCTTTGAAAATATTTAATACAACGAAATACTTTACGTACGTGAAAACCTACGTAATCCTATGCAAAATTTGTGAAAAACTTTTGAAACTAAGCATATTTTATATCCGTGTAATAAATAGACGTAAAAAGTTTATAAACGCTTTAAATCTACAGTATCAAAGTATTTTATATACTAAATAAATATTTACAGTAACGCACGGGCTCTGCGATATATTAAGCTGAAATTATACAGTCTCCAGTGTAACTCTTGAACATATACTTAACTGTTTTGGTCAGCGTTTCAATGTATAACATGTTCCATAATAAACATCACTTATCAGGCAGCATAAAAAGCGTGACTAATATCACAAAAACAAAATATAAAACGAGTAAAATTTTACGTTACAAAAATTTAAAATTCATTTTCCCTAAAGTGAGCGTTATCCCACTCATTCTCATTTTGGATTCCTTATTTTTTTTTTAATTTTAAAAGTGTCAAATAACTGCCATTCAATTATTAGTCTCACGACTGCTAAAAAGGGGTAACACACAATACCTTTCTTCATGTCTTTGAAATCACACTTTCACGAGTCATTTTTTTTACAAGTTCATATTTTGTTGTAGATCGATAGTTTCGGAAGCAGTCTAACCCTTTTCATTTTGTTGTGACAGAAATGTTAACTTGACTATTAAAAATTGATTTCTTTTGAATATTCTCTTTTCACAACGTTTTTTTCTCTCCTTACCTATTATACCATTGAACCCCGATACCCAATCCCATAAAAGTAACCCTCTCCTAGATTACTGAAGTGCCCTAGAGCTAAATATTTATCACTCTTCAGCAGTAAAGTTCGCCAATTGGCTCCTATCTCGATAAACCTTTTTATAAATAATTTATAGTATTTGTTCGCGAAATTGCAACTGGAAACTTGTGCAAACACTTTTTACAAAATGCTAACACGTTTGTAACTAATTTTTAGAGACATTTAATACTTTATTCTTCTACGAAAATTTTGTTAATTACGATTTACCCGGAAATTAAAACTTTAAACTAGAAAAGATTCAACTAAAAGATACAGTTTTGTAAATCACATAAGGCCATCTACTTCTTAAATTATTTTACTAGGTTCACTCTCTTAAATTGCTAGAAAAGTATGAAAATACGGAAAAGTGAATAGAATAATAGATTGAACTTAGAAAAACCGTATCCTTTTTTCGTAGAAAAATCATTCCATTTAATTTCCAGGCACTGATTTAAATTCCACTACTTGATACATACACTGGTTTTGCAGATTTTTCTCAGTTAAAAACTGGCAACATTTATAGCTATATTTAAAAGTAGTATTTACAAGACTTAATTAAATATATGCAATTGGTAACAACACCGGTATTTATTCTAAATATATATATGAGCATTTACTTTTTCTGTAATTTAATATTACCTCTTGAAAAGATTCAAACAACGATGGCTAAAAATGACCATCTACCCACAAAATAAAAAGATTTTGGAACTTGAAATATTTAAAGTTTGATGTTTTTATTTCGCCTAAAACACTTCTCAAGTTTGGAACAAAAAAACGAAAAGAGCGAAAAGTCAGAAGTTGCAGCCCCCCCCCCCGCAACATTATAAAACAAGGCCGCCATGTTTGTTTCATTAACACTTTCTTTTTTAAACGAGTTCTCCGAGCGGTTGGCGACGCGAGGCGTGAAAAGTGGCGGAGAAATTCCCTCCTGCAACCCGGTTTGATAAAAACTTAGTAAAACAGCGTCTCAATGAAAGGAGAGAGGTCAGGTTCCCACGGTAATGCGCTAGGTTTGGCGCACACTATCATCACATTAGGTTATTAAAGGGGGGAGCACGTTCTAAATTAGGAAAGTACTCACTTTTTATCAACTATTTCAACCCGACAGAAGCTCGGAACTCATTTCCTGTTATTTGTTCAGTTTCGCCTTAAATACAGCATCGTTTCATCAATTACTTATTGTAGCTAATTGTACTAAAGTGCCAATTTCCTTTGCGCTCTTCGCCACCAACTCCAAAAATATTAAGTTTCTTTTTTTATGATTTCAATTTTTTTACAGCATTTCTCGCCATTGAAAAGGACTTTTCTCTTTAGAGGATTCGCCTTCTTTCTCTAGTTGAAGCTTCCTACTTCTTTTTCAAAGCCAAATAGAACAGCTGCGCTTTATGAGTGATAACTTAATTCGGAATAGAGGTGTTACAATAGACTCGGAGTATTAAGGGGTTACTAATTCCTCCGGACATAGAAATGTTTTTTGCAATGTGGGAAGCCGAACTACAATTCTCTTTAAAGGTTTTTCACTCAAAGTATTTCTGTTTAAATTTTAATGCAACTTTTATTAGTATAGTTTTTGTAACTTGCTGATTTCATGGTTAGGTATAACCAAATAGGATATTCGGTTTTTCACAATGTAGAATTCGTTTTTTTTTTTACTAAGTAGAATTCACGTTTTATTCAGTTTTTCGCATTGTATTCCTCTTTTGACTCAACATTCTAGATGGTAACTTTCATGAACTGTCAATTTTATGGTTACGAATCACCAATTAAAACATTCGGTTTTCACATTGTAGAATTCAGTTTTTCGCCAGTGTATTTCTGTTTAAAATTTAACGCGACAGTGTAGTTTAGTATTGTGCAACTTTCATAACTGGCCGAGTTCTTGGTTTCATTAAACAAATTAGACATTTAATTTTTCACAATGTATTTCTATTCAAATTTCAATGCTACATACTAGTATTGTGTAACTTGCCGTTTTCATGGTTACGTATCACCAAGTAGAACATACGTTTTTCACACAGTATAATTCAGTTTTTCGCAATGCTTTTCTGTACAAAGTTCAAAGCGACATTTTAGAATTGTTTAACATTCGTAACTTACCGATTCCATGGTTATGTAGCACCAAGTAAAACATTCAGTTTTTAATAATGTAGAATTTGAAACACAAATTGAAAAAATCCTGTCGCAACTTCGCTTCAAAAAAAAAAAAAAAATTCCAAGTACTGATGTTTTAATATTTTTTAAATAACACGGTTAATAGTATAAGAGAGAGAGAGCTAATATTCGATATTTTTGGTGAATACCAAAGAAAAAGAGTAGGTATCTTTAAAATCTTTTTGTCCAACAACGCGGATCAATTCTTAAATATTCTGAACAGTTTTTATTGAGAAACTAATATTTTTCAAATTCTTTTGACGAATAACACTATTAATCGCTGCATATTTTCGATACCTTTGGTGACTAAATAGATATTTTAAAAATATTTTGACAGTAACTTGGAGATAAATTGCCAAACATTTTCTATATCATTGGCGAATAATTCGATACCTTTAAAATTCTTTTGAAGAAACGCGTATTAATAGATAATAATTTTTGATATATACCTTTGATGAATAACTAGACAGTTTTCAAATTATTTTGACAATAACGTGAAGATTAATCGTTTAAGTAGTTTAGAAATTAAATAGTTTCTGTATTTTTGGTGACTAACTAAATATTTTTTAAACTATTGTGATGAAACAAACGCATTAATCGCAAAGTATTTTCAATATTTTTTGAACAAACAACAGTAATAAAAGTAAAGGCAACATGAATTTAATATTGTTTCCTGACAATCTGGGGCTGCGGTATCCCAGTTGGAAGGATAACTGATTAGAAACCGGAGAGTCACGAGTTTGAAACTCTATACAACCAAAACCGTCGTGCACGTGGGGGTTAGTGCGCCTTAAATCTGATGCAGAGTGGTAGGATTTCTAATATCAATTGGTTCAGTGGTATTTTACAAAACATAAAAAAATGACGGTTGGAGAGATGCTTCAGTTGAATTAAAGTTTAATAAATATTATTTACAGATACAGAAAAATATTACATTTTAATGCAAATCAAATAAAGAACGCTTAGGTTCTTGTCGAATTCAAATCAAGGTCTAACTTCGACTGACAAAAGCTGTAAGGTTTGGGAGGAGGGAAGGCGCATGACGTCAGCGACTCCAGCGCCATCTAAGATTCAAATAATTTCCACAGCCTCAAATATCTTCACACTAGCATGGTATGGATGTTTGGAGAGCGGGACGCCATCCCAGGTGTTGACCTCATCATCTGACCGTGGTTCGTTCAAGATACGAGGAGTAATCGTATCTTCCTCATCGGGATTGATCTCGAACCATCGTCAATATTCCGTTGTGCGACGTTAATTCAATTACATACCTGATCTCCTGATAATATAGTTTTTTTTCTTGTTTGTGAAGTGTGTATGGTTTATAAAGTAATTCAGATCAGTTAATAATGCATGCTTTTATCAACTATTCTACATTCGGTGTTTTGAGTTGAAAATTGTATGAGTTGTCAATTTCACAGATAATGTATCTTCGTGATTTCATCAAAATCTTATTTTTAAACTTATTAACTTATTTTAACTTGTGACAATTATTGTAAATAAAGGAAATTAAAACTTGAAGACTGTCAGGAAAAAACTAAAAACTCTTGAAGATATTTCTTGGATCTTTCCTTCGGTGGTTGATCACGGACTGCATCAATAGACCGTTGTGTTTCCTCCAGTGTGACGTTAATTAAAAAATACCATTCCATATACCCGAATATATTTCCCATGCAATTAATCAAAAATAATTGGGAAATATTTTAGCATTTCGGATTCAATTAAATTTGTATTCCGTTTGATTAATTAATTACCAAATTATTATAAAATGCCCTATTATCTCTAATATTATAAAAGAAAGTGTTTGTCTGTTTGTTTTTTTAGTGGGCGCAAAATCCTGACGATTCTATGGCAATTAAAGCAATGAGATTTGGCACACAGGTAGTCCAAATTTTTTGCAATTTTTAGGTCGCGACGAAATTTTAAAATTTAATCTAGAAGATTTTAAAATGAATTTCATAGTTTTACTCTCCATCGGTTTTTTAAACGCGGAGAACTTTTTCTACTCATGCGACCTTGCAGTCAGGGTTTGGAAACATGCCAAGTTTTTTTCATCCGCAAAACGCGTAGAAGATTTTTTTTTGTTTCCTCTTTGATTTTGCGCGATTGATTTCCCAGCCAGATGATAAATCTTTTAAAGGAAGTCAAAGTTATTTTTTCTATCTCCTAGACGGTTAAAGATAGAATACAAATTTCAACGGATTTGAAATCTGCGGAAAATTGCAGTTTAGATTGATACCTAAAAATATGATTTTCTTTAAATAAATAATTTTTTAATTGAATATATCTTCAATCGATTTGAAATCTGCGGAAAATTTTACATCAGCTTAATACCTTACATCACGGCGTTGCGGAGCAAACCAACACCACGGGCGCGGACAACGCTGGTCTAGCCACGCAGTGGCTATAGTAAATTATAAAAACAACATGCAAAAAATAATCTCCTTTTTATTAATTAATAATAATTTCATGGAAATTATTTCTACAATTTTTTTTCAGGTATATTTTAACTAACTTGAACTATTATTAAGCGTTTATTTTCAACTGGACGTTTTTATTAACAAACGCATTCCTTACCTCTTTTTTCTTGGCGCATTGACATTTATTTAAGTAGAAAAAATAGATTGCTTCAATGAAAACTAAACTTCACCGTGTTCTTAACCCTTCCCGAGGGGAAGGCGCATCTTCTTTAGGTGTTACGGGCATCACAACCCCGAGGTACTCAAGTGAATACTAGAGCGGTAATTTAATGGAGCGATAACCCGGTTGGAAAAGGGACAACACATTAGTAACCGAAGTATTGCGAGTTTGAAACTCAGTCAAGCCAAAGACCGTCGTGTATTCGGAGGCTGGTGCACAATCAGAGGCGTAAATCTCTCGAGCCCTCAAATGTCCTAACGTTGGTTTGATGTGGAAATTTGGAGAATGGGGTGCCAGCTCAGGTTTGACATTTTCATCGGACAGTGGTTCAAAATTACGAGGTGCTATCCTAGGATTTTTCCATTCCGGATAACCGTCGCCAATAGCCCGTTGAGTTTGTTGCTCCAGTCTGATGTTAAACTACCCTTCTTCTTTATTGGAAAATTGATTTCAATGTCATTACTTACACGTAGTTCTTTTATTATTCTGCTATTCGAGCATCGTGTTATCCAAGGGTTGAATTTTATCGAGTAAGTGGGCTGTAATTTGAGCACATATTCACAAATTTTATTTCCGCATTTCTTGTTTTCCTTTTAAGAATATTTTGTTGTAATATTCATCTATCTATACACATCCTCAATGCAGATTGGGTGTCTATTGTCCAATGGGTTATTCTGCTGTCTAATTAGTAGCGTTACAATCCGTCATCAATTTTTGGATTGCACGTACACTTAAGGTAGGTAGTACGTAGTTGAATTTACGTACACTGGAGGTAACACAACGGGCTATTGCGGACGGTCTGGGATCAATCCAGAGGGTACACTCAAAGAACAAGATACATAGATTTTAAGGAACGTACACCCACTACTAGATTAGAACTGTTACATTTTTTTATGCAATCGCATTCAATGTCCTTATAAAATTTTAATATTGCATCATGGAATTTCATTAATTTATTTAACAAGCTTTACCTATTGTATGGTCTTGGTTAATTTACTATGTGCAATAATGTTTACTAGTGTAGATTGTAAAATCTTGTGATTAGTGAATGCTGTGATTTAAAAATAAGTCCAAATAAATAAGCATTCAAATAGGAACAAGGTTGGTTGAATTTGGTTTTATGGTGCAAGGGTTATGTTTGGCTAAACTGTGCAAAACACAAGACAACAAGGGAAGGGAAAAAATCAGAGTATAATGATCGGCGAGGGTAAAACAGAAGTGAGGACAGATCACTTGGGTACCTCGAGGCTGTGATGCCCGTAACACCTAAAGATGACGCCAAGAAAAATGAGGCAAGGAATTCATTTCAAAAACTCGAAATTCGTGATCAGTCTGATGTAAAGAATGATGTTTAATGTTTTTTAATGATTCTTCGTGAGTGGAATGGGTAAAGTTACTTCAATCATATGTTGGTCTAATCTTTTTATTAAATGTAAAAGATTTTGCTCGACCTTTTTCGAAGTCTGTTGTATACGATCAAGAACACTTTAAGTTGCGAATTCCAGAGCTATGTTTGGGATTTTGAAGTACGGCGGGTAACAAGCGTAGAGTTATGTATAGTACATTTTTTATCTTTGCTCCACTGTTCAAGGGCTAAAT
Source organism: Metellina segmentata (assembly GCA_947359465.1). Lineage (NCBI taxonomy): Eukaryota > Metazoa > Arthropoda > Arachnida > Araneae > Tetragnathidae > Metellina > Metellina segmentata. Next base: position 65,160,324 of record OX375872.1, on the reverse strand, counting down.
CGACCCTATTACGTAATACAAAAACCGCTGTCCGTTTCGTCAAACTTCTAATCAGGTTCCCGTTTTTTCAAAGACTCGACAATCCATCTTAATATCTAGGATTTTTAAATAACTTAGGAGTTTTACGGAAGTTAAAAAGATGTACCAGTAATGGGGGTTGATAAATAAGCTCGAGGACGGGATCACTAGGAAATTGGGAAATTCCCTAGGAGCTGGTGCTACGAGGAGGCTGTTATGGCTTTCACGGGACGGAAGACACCGAATCCATTGACTCATCATATGATAGGTTCACGTGACTTTGGTGATTTTACCATTTCTGTCACTGCTGTACAGCAATGCACGCCATCTACTTTGCCATAAGATGTAATATCGCCAAACGAGGCAATAAGATGCCAAATTGTCCAACCAAGTCAATTTTTCACAGAGCAGACACGTGACTACTAGTCGACATGGTCACACTTTTTGAAGCTCCTCTCAATAGCAATGCTCAGTCTTCTTACATTTCACATCTATAATCCTTCAGCTAAAATCATCGCCTAATTTATTAGGCGTGAAATTGCTTAAAAAATAAACAGTTTAAAGTCTTTCCTCACCTGAGGCCGTTAGATGGTTACATTTTCTCGCGCCATCCGACCAGTTTGTAACTGATGAACTCACTCTCATATTCAATGTTACACTGTATTGCTATCACAACCAAATTAAGTTATCTTTTTCATTCAAAGTACAATATTCAAACAATTTAAATTTACGCTTATGAATGATTCAATTTCGACTATCCATTTGTATTGTGTTTTGGCAACTGTGTATAGTGGCTTGATGGACTTGCGTGTTTATGACGCAAAGCGTAGTTTCCCCAGTGTGCGATGAAGGGTGTAAACAAGGTAAAATATAGCTTGCAAGAGAATGAGAATCAAAATAATATGATTATAAGACGTTACTTTTGACTGACACTTACGGCGTAAACTCGAATCAGAAAGAAGTTCTCATATGCGTGATGGTAGACGTCTAAAATTCGAATAAATTAGAACTCTCATTAAATATTTGAAAATAATTTTTAGAGTATAGCTTCGAGTATGGAATTCAGTTAAAAAATTGGAAAAATTCAAAATACATTTTTAATATATATTTTTTAAACTCTGGGGTTTGTAAAAATCGTTCATATTTTCTTTTGCGATTATAATATAATATATCCTCTCTAAAATGCAAAAGCCATCTTCGTGTGTGTTTAATTTTTGTTATCATTTGTCACAACATCACTCTTATAGTACTCGCAATAAAACTATTTTTCAAACTTTGTGAAACCTTTTCTGCAAAATTATTTGGAAAATTTACTAACTGCCCAATTTGTCAGAACGATCAATAGTTTACCCCGAAACCTTCCTATTTTTTGACGATTTAATATAGTTTAGCAATTTTATTGCTTTAACGTTTGAGAATTTAGTTTCTTATTTCTTTTCTCTGTGATTGTGCTTGTATCATATTGTTTTGTGCTTACATCATATCGTTTATGTTGTATAATTATACTGATTTTTTCTCTGTTGTATGTTCTGTACTTAAGCCTAATCTATTTGACAGTAAGGATAAATAAATAGTATAAATTCATAGATTGTATGAATAAAAATGCCAACTACTCGTGAAAATGCTGTTCCGAGAAAACCACGTTTGAAATTTCAGTACAGTTAACAGAAGCATATTCAGTGCTTATAGTACAGGGTGTCCTAAAAGTTCCCGTACTTTAACTTTAAAAAAATTAATTGCCCGTGTTTTTTATAATTATTAAATTTTATCGTCTGCTTATAGTTTTATCGACTCTTTAATTTTTATCGTTTGATTTTCTTCGTACTCAAGTTGTGCGATAATAAATTTAGTTTCATGTCATTTTGTTCTTCATTACACGATGAATTTATCACGCATTCAGAGCATTGCGCTGTTTGAGGCTTATTTTGAATATAAATCATATGAAAGATGTAAAGAATTTTAAAGACATAAATTTTCAAATGATGCAATATCGAGTAAAGACACGCTACATCAACTTATTCAACAATTTGTTGCATTATTAGAAGTTAATGAACGAGACTCTTGGTTCCAACAAGACGTTGCAATCTGCCATACAAGCTATGAAATCATGGGCATGCTTCAAGATTTTTCTGGCGATCGACTCATCTCAAGAAACCTTTGGACACCTCGTTCTAGGTATGCGACATCGACAGCAAAACATCGATGTTTTGAAACATCGATGTTCAAAATTAAAACAACGATGTTGATAATACATCGTCCCAAAAACGTTTTTAAAATTCAGTGTATTTAAACTTTACCTCATTTCTCAAAAATGGTTTAGCAACTAGTGATGCTACATCGCCAGCAAAATATCGATGTTTTGAAACTTTGATGTTCAAAATTAAAGCATCGATGTTCATAATACATCGCCCCAAAACCATCGATGTTTTTAAAATTCAGTGTATTTAAACTCCTCCCCCCCCCCTTTATTAAAACTGGTTTAGCAAGCATTGATACGAGATCGACAGAAAAAAACGTAGATGTTTTGAGACATCAATGTTCAAAATTAAAACATCGATTTTGATAATGCCATCGCCCCCAAACTATCGATGTTTTTAAAATGCAGTGTATTTAAACTTTTTTCCTCATTTCTTAAAATTGGTTTAGCAACTAGTGATGCGACATCGGCTCCAATACATCAATGTTTTTTATAAAACATCAATGTTTTGAAAACATCGACATCGATGTCGCACCCTACTTTTCAGACTCTTCACTCTTGGTCACTTTGGTCTAAAAGTATGTTCAATTTGCTGATTAAAAAATAACTAAGTAGCATAATTTTCATAAATTTTTAAACGGTAGTTTTTTCACTTAAAAATAAAACATCTACAACGTAAAAACATCGACAAGTATAAACATCGATGTTACAAAAGCCCTATCTTGTTCCCTCATTTGCGCATCCATGATTTTTTTTCTGTGGGGATATATAAAGAACAAAGTTTATGAAGATAATCACCAAATAATAAGTGATCTGAAAATTGCCATTACTCAAAGGATACCAAGAAGTCACCCCCAGCATCTTGATACACGTTTCTAAAAATATGCGTAAACGACTTCAGCTTTGCCTCCAAAAAAAAGGCAGAAATTTTGAACATTTTTTATAAATGTAAGTTCACATTTTTTTCCCTAAGTTACGTTAAAAGTGCTTTATACTATTGGCATAAAAAATAATTGTCTTAAAGTGTGTTGTTTGTGTACAATAAATTCACGAATCTTCAGTAGGGAACTTTAGGACACCTTGTATTATCCTGATTATCTCCTATACCAGCTGTTGTATGTTCTGTACTTTAGCCTAATCAATTTGACAGTAAGGATAAATAAATAGTATAAATTCATAGATAGTATGAATAAAAATGCCAACTACTCGCAAAAATGTTGTTCCAGGAAAACCACGTTTGAATATTCAGTACAATTAACGGAAGCATATTCAGTGCTTATAGTATTTTCCTGATAATCTATATCATTGCCATATTGTGTGAATATATCTTTTGATGACAAATCGTTGTAAATCGGATTTATATCTTTTTGAAGTGGCGCACGCTCCAAATTCTACATCTGCGCGAGTCTGTTAATGGCTTATAACTGAGATAATTTTACGAATTTTGACTTGAAATTTGGCGCACATGATCTTAAGACCCTAAAGAAGAGACATTGAAGTCGGGGGCCATCAATCGCCATCAACACACTTTAGTCTGGTCCATCCTATTAAGTTTTCCATTTATCATATACTGTGGTGAAAAACGTAATCAAAGTGCTATAAAATTATCTGTTCACCCACTATACATGCGACAGTAAGAGATAATTAGACGCCATTTCTCGACAACGTATATCTTCAGGATTACAATTTAGAAAAATTAGTGAAATTCGGTAATTTTGTAAGGGTTTGAGGTTTTTAATAGGTGTTAGTTATTTCTCTCTCTCTCTCTCTCTCTCTCGTTAAGTTGAGAGGATTACTGAGCATTCATTTTACTGTTTCCAAGTAATACCTTCATCATTAACATAACTCTACGCCAGCATATGCCTGGCGTGTACGTAATCTATATTGGGATTAGGTACCCTTTAGTATCTGTAGATTAGTTACTTAGCTCATCAAGTCAGCATTTTAACAAAGGTAAGCAAATAATTAATGAATTTTGATTGGAAAAGTGTTTTGTACTGTTTCATTTGGAAACATTCTCTGATTAATCTTGATTGTTTAAATTACAAATTTAAAAATAGGATAATGGAGAAAATTATCATCTCAATTACTCATTAAAAGATCGTCGATAGTAAATTTTATAGGGCTGTAGCGTTTCATTGGGTGTACGTAGTTCCTGTCATGTATACTTGTCTATTTTGAGGGACATCTCTGAAGTGCGTGTCTTCTTGTGCAATGTACCTCGCCAAGATCCTGTTTCGTAAATCAACGTAATTCCAACTCGGATTTAAGCTTCTATTTTTTTTTGCAACATCTATTCTATACGAATTAAAGAAAACTACAACCTGCTTCAAAATAAGATACATGATTAACTCAATTTTTGCAAGATATTTTCTAAGCAAAAGTGCAAAAAAGACGACGAGTTTGAGGACTTTAACGAATATCCAACACCTAAAACAATGGGAAAAGTTTGGAAGATTTCATGAAGCATTCGGATGTTGTTCTGGCATTCTACATCTTACAAAAAGTCGGGCAATTCAAATATCCAACCAGTAATTGTTCAACTGAAGCACGTAATCCAAATATGACCCTTAGTGTCCCAAAACTACGAATAAAAGCAAACGTATGCCTGCCGATTTTGAGTGACACCTCTGAATGTACGTGTCTTCCTGTGCAAAGTGCCCCGTCAAGATCCTGTTTCGAAAATCAACGTAATTCCGATTTGGATTTAAGCTTCCAGGGGTTCTTTTTAATAACATCTCTTCTATACGAATTAAATGAAATGCAAAACCTGTCTCCAAATAGGATAGAGCGAAACTGAAAGGGCAAAAAAATACCTCCGGGTTATTGAGCAATACAATCAAAATCGACGGATTTTTAAGACTTTCGACAAAGGCCGCGGCCATTAATGAAAAACGTTTCCCTTTTATTTCCGGATTACGTTTTGGTTGCACATTCGGCTGAAGAAAGAAATGAAGAACTTTTTCTTAACCTCTCCCCTTAGGAATGCCTAAGATGGGGGGTGGGGGCTATAAAAGCGCAGTCAGAGAGTTTGAGAGCCAAGTGGGTAAAGTGCTCCATCATGGGAAATACAGGGTAAGGAATAGGGGTTAATAACCCCACAGGGCATTTTTAAGGGAATTTTCTCCTTTCTGAGGTGAAATCAGATTTTTTATATTATCTGCAAACGTCAGGAAACTCAGGGAGTGAAAGTTTCATTCTTTCGTCTTCCCCGAGTGCTCTTAAGACGAGGAAAAAATCCGCAATGGGCCCTTAGGTTCTTTTTTCGCGGGGACTTTTTTAACTTGAGAAGTGAGAGTGCGAGTTATAGGTAAGCACACACATTTGGAAGTGCCTTTTTTCCGTCTCGCCTCCTTGGAAGAAGTTTGCGCTTTTCTTCTAGTAGCCCGTGAAAAAACACTCATTTTTTCCCTTCGCTGCTTTTTTTTTCCGTTTTACTGTTCGGCGTGAGATGTCATCACATTTCAAAAGATTTGGGCTTGTGGTTGAAGTCAATTAATCTTATCAACCTATCGCATAGGTGTCTTAGTGCATAGACTGGATTGTGAAGGGACTCCTACATTCCTTAGCCTAAAAGGTACAACAATATTGACCGTTTATTTACCGCATATGGAAATGCAAATTTTGCATATTTACAGTTTTCTTGTATTACAGTACTGTGCGAGATGTTTTACATTTCAAAAGAGTTAGGTTCGGGGCTGGTCAATTAATCTTATCAACCTATCGCATAGGTGTGTCTAAGTGCATAGTCTGGATTTTGAAGGGACTCCTACATCCTTAACCAAAAAGGTGCAACCATATTCGCCGTTTATTTACTGCATATGTAAATTTTGCATACTTTCAGTTTTTTGTATTGCAGTTAGGTGGCGAGATGTCATCACATTTTAAAAGATTTCGGCTTGTGGTTGAAGTCAATTAATCTTATCAACCTATCGCATAGGTGTGTCTTAGTGTATAGACTGGATTTTGAAGGGACTCCTACATTCTTTAGCCTAAAAGGTACAGCAGTATTGACCATTTATTTACTGCATATGGAAATGCAAATTTTACATACTTGCAGTTTCCTTGTATTACAGTACGGTGCGAGATGTTAGAACATTTCAAACTAGTTAGGTTTGGGGTTGGTCAATTAATTCTATCAATCTATCGCAAAGGTGTGTCTAAGTGCATAGTCTGGATTTTGAAGGGGCTCCTGCATCCTTAACCAAAAAGGTACAACTATATTGACCGTTTATTTACTGCATATGTAATGAATATTGTATAGAAATTTTGCATGTAAATTTTCCCAATTTTTACTATGTAAAATAATATGTGAATAATTCAAAAGAATAATATTTTTTTAAAGAATAAAATTAAATTTAAAAAAATAGAAGATTTTGCTTACGTAACTGCAACTTTAATAGACGTAAGATTATTATTTACAGCGGTTCGCCTGCTAAAATTTTTTGGCTAACAACATAGCAAATATTGATCAGAACAATGAAAATAAAATTTATCTGTGTGAGCTGATAATATTTAGTGACACAATTTTCATTTTAGTTTTATTTGGTAGTTCAAACAAATACTGTATATTTTACTCAGTTTGGCCAGGTATGATCCTTGTGTTCTAAAATGCCAAAATAAACGAAAACAATCTTCCTGCGTAAAATGTATGTAACCGTCAAGACAGTTCAGTTATGTACTTGGATGACTTATTTATAAGCAACTACCTAATAACTCGGCGTTGGTTGAAATGGTTAAATGTTGATTGAAAAGTGAATTAGAATAATCACTTTTCTTACAGAAAAATGTAATCATTTAAGTTATACGAAAAATACTTTTTAACTTTTTCATACCTTTTACAATTTACTTCGGATGCAAATATATACATTTAATTCCTGAATAATGTATTGCAATATGCAAAAGACTAAGACAGATACAAACAGAAACGAACTGCCGATGAAAAAAAAGCAGAATTTTGAAAAACAAAAGATGTGCAAAGTGTCGAATTTCGACATCCTGAGATGAAATAGAGCAATTCGAAAAATACTTTGGAAAAATATTCACAAAAAACGATAATGATTTATGAAATTTAGTAATGCACAAATATGACCACGATATTTACGTGTAAAGTTTCTTGTAGGACGTGTTTCCTTGTCAATATTCATTTAATGCAAGAAAACAAACTTCAGATTTTAAAATTGAGGCTTTGAGAGGATGCAGCTTTGATAATGCAGCTTTAGATGTGTGATAATGTGAAATATGTGTCGCTGATCAGATATACACATTTGACAACTTCTAAGGGAAACCGATATTGGGAAGATAAATGTATGGAAGAAGATGTCGAAGGAATACTAAAACCAACTTGATGGAACAAGGTTAACAATGATCTAAGAGTCTGAAATTTTGCATTGCAAATTATTGCAAGAAGTTCCCATGTAGACAATACTTCTTTCGGAACCCCTGTTTGCTTGAAAGTTTCATGCTGGATGTATAAAACAGCTAACTTTGAAATCTTGAAACCTAAATGCGTCATTTGATGTTGCCTGTTTAGTAGAGAAATTTGAGGGACTGTTTTACTTAAGATGTATGAATTAGACAAGCGAATAAGCAAAATTTCTGAAGCTAATGTATCTGTAATATGCATGAAGCTCTCATGGTAGGTAGTTAATTAACGTCGCAATGAAGCAATACAATGGCAATTGTCGACGGTCAGGGATCAATCCCTAAGGGAAAGATCCGAGGACAACGCCTAATAAACCTCCCACGGAAAAAGGAAATATTTCATTCATGCCACCGTTTATGTAAATCGTCATCTGACCGTGGTTCAATATTACGATGTATTGCCCTTGGACCCTTCCGAATTGATCCCGGACAGTCACCAATAGCACGTTGCATTGCTCCAATGAGACGTTAACTAACTACCTACCGTTTGTGTATCGAAACTAAGTCATCTTTGAAAGCTTGAAGCTCAAAGTTTTATTTGATATGGTATGTTTTGTAGAATAGAAGCAATTGTGCTTGGTTTGTTAAGATGTATGAATTGATTGCATGAACATTAAAATTGCTCATAGAGCAATAAATAAACTTATTTGATAAACTTATGAGCTTATAAACTTAAACTTATAAACTTATAAGTAGCCCAAAACCCATTTGAAAAGCATTTAATTTAAATTGAATTACTTAGTGTTAAAATCGATTTGCAATACTACTTGATTGCACCTTGTAGAAAAAGGGACATGTCAAAATCCCCTGATCTTGAGTTATGTCAACGAATAACTTCAAAGTAAAGGAGTTATTAGAAAAAAGTACCGAGATGTTCTCCTGTCGAAACCATTATGAAAGAACCAAAGCGCCGGAAAATATTTTGTGTACTCTGTACTACAAATTAAAAATAATAATTACTAAATCAGCTATGAATAAAATGGTACAAAACTAATGCAACTGTAAAGAAAAAATAATGATGCTTCGTTGGTGTTTTTGTTACTCTCTTTGTATAATACTCTTTTTTAGCATGTTTGTCAAACTTATCCATGTGCAAATAAATTATGTTAGATTCATCTTGAAGCTTATAACAGTTGTACTCGGAAATATTCTATTGAATGTATTTACAAATGGGGTTTTGCTTTGTATCCAGTTCACTCCATTAAAATGTAAAAACTTATTATCTCATGGCCTCCAACTTGTTGAGGTTTTTATTCTAATCGTAAAAAATGTGGAAATTGTGATAAAAATGGAGTGAAGGGTGGTATCAAGGACGGCAGACTGCGGAAGAAGCCAGTGAGAACCCGTTATCAGCACTTTTTAAAAGCTTTCACTAGTTCAAAGTTTATCCAAAAATGCGCTACTTTGAACGCAAATTGTTCCAGATTATTGATGTAAAAGTCGAATATGCCTATCGGCCTCTGAAAGATATCAGAACGGAGATAAAGGTTGCGATGTGAGTTCCTGTTGTGACTAGAAATATGTTTAATGTGTCTACCAAGAAAAATATGGTACTGAATGGAGGTTATTTAAGACCGTAAATCCAACTTGTACAGTTATATTGCGAATATAACTAACTCGCCACTGCGACGGCTTTGCCCTTGACAGTTCTTTTCGGGGGGTCAAGTGTGACCACTGTTCGCTGACGCTCGCCACACTACCGTGATTGCTAAGTATTCCCATTCTGTTTGTTTCGCAAACTCCACAGGCAACTCAATGATTGACTCGAAGTGGCTATTATCAACAACGTAAACCAAACACGCTAGAATCGGAAAACTTGGCATAGTTCCAAAGGCAAAAAGACGAAAAACGCTTGTGACATCAGCGGTTGAAAATCGCAAAATCCTCTCCTTCTTTAATGACGTCATATTCCGGAGGTGAAGAAAACTAATAAACTAACTAAAAAAAATTTTAGATTTAATTTTAAAATTCGGGCGCTACGCAAAAAACGTAAAAAATTAGGACTACCTGTGTGCTAAATTTCATTATTGTAAGGGCCACAGATTCGTCAGGAGACTGCCTACAGAGACAGACAAACACTTCCTTTTATAATAGTAGAAATTCACGAGTATGTTGGGTTAGTTGGATTTTTTTATGAAGGGCCACTTCTGAAAAAGTTGGGTCAAACATCGTTTATGATGAAACTCCAAGTGGTTTTGACGAGATATCTCGTCTATCAAGACCTAATGAATTCTGATTAGTTACGAGATATCTCGTCATTAGGAAATTGTCCATTTTTTAATGATGGCGAAATTAAGATCTGGTAAGTTGATATACGAGATATCTCGCGATTAAAAGAAAATTGATCTTTTATTGATCACGTCGTCATAATTTATTAACATCAAAACCCTTCTGATGGTTGTCCCGACGAGATATCTCATCCTAAGAAAAACTTGCCAGATGTTGGTGGACGAGAAATTTTGTCATTAGATAAAAAACTAACTAGATCTTGATCTCGTCATCATTGAAAAATAGACGGCATCTTGATGACGAGATATCTCTTCAAGAATTAGACGATAAATCTCGTCTAACGCTTGAAGTTTAACGTTAGACGAGAAATATCGTCTAAAGCTTAAGAGATGCTCGTCTAACGTCTAAGCATGGACGAGAAATCTCGTTGAAACCGCTTGGAGGGTTAATGTGTGACTAATCTGCATATTTTATACCAAATGTTTTTAATAGATATGTTTTGTCTTCGGTTTAAATACGCTATTTTTGTTTTGGACAGAGCGTCATATCAGCCTCACCTGCGATCTTAAAAGATTTAGTTTCTCTGACGCACGATAAACCGAACACATTTTTACAGTAGAAACATCCATAGCTGGGGAGAAATCGAAGCCTAGTTGTTTTAACTGTATTCTCTTAAGTTCATGAATAACACTAGCTTAACTCGTTAACGTTGAGCAAGCATGAAACTGGAACCTATTTATATTTTCTTGGATGGAAATTCTTACGTAGCTTTGATTGTATATTTTTTCCTCTCTTGGCACCTAAAAAACGTCCTATTTTAGAGGATGAATATATTTTCGAAGCGTTTGATTACACAGAACAAAGTATTCAGTTATGGCCTTTCTGGGAAAAGTTTCCTCGCAGATGCAGAACTGAGCCTCTATTCAGTGTTTTCTTCCATCTGTGTCCTTTATTTATTCAGTAATCGCCAGAGTTGTTTTACATGCAATGTTTTTTAATCAGAAATTTGAGGGAGGGAAAGGTACATTTTATTCAATCTGCCCGTTCTTGCGTCATAATTATAATGAGCAAATGAATCGGGAGGAAGCCTATCCATTAAAAGAGCGTGATTTTTTTCTGTCTACATGCTTTTTGTATTCGCATAATCTCCAAACTTGTGATTACTTAAATTACTTGTTGGGGTAGTTATTTGATATCCATCCGGTTATAATACACAACCTTAAAAAATAATAAATGTTTTGAGAAGTGTGCGGCATTTTTCCATGCCGTTGAAAGTTTTTAAGATCACAATCAACTTTTCTTTTCGTTCTCGGCAACTTAATGGCACTCTTGCTGATCAAAATGTGTAAATGCCCTTCTTTTCATTCTTTGAAAGCGCTATTTTATCTTTATCTTGTTTCGATAACACGGAAACAGTGTAGCATCATTGACGCTTAATAGCGTTCCATAGAAGGCTTTAAATATTTGAAACACTTAAGAAGGTTTGAAAATACTGTATTTAAAATAACTTTAATTTTAGATTTTATTTTAGAAAGTAAAGAAGAGGGGCATGTAGCGTAACTCTAGTGAGAAAGCAGATGACACGAGGGATTCCAATTCTGCAATGACAGTAAGCTCACTAGTGAAAAAGGTTGCCATACTCACAATCGTGTATGGCCACCACGTTAACGAGACCAATTGTGGAAACAAATTATTAGCGTTTAGCCTGACCCCTAATTCGACTAATTGTCTGATTATACTTTACCGGGTACTTTAATTCTAAATCATGTAAGTCATGCGTTTTTTGTATTATAAGCCATAAACTTTCGACAGCGAAAGATCATTGTAATGTATTTGAATGCAACTCTCAGAATAATTCATACTTTTGATTTCAATGTCTCATATAACCCCACGTATAATCTATACAGCTAAGCGAAACTGTTTAGTTAAAAAGTGGTTCTTGGAAACCTCGAGATCTTGTGTTAATAAAAGCAACACCACCTTTAATAAAAGTTTCATGTGTTTTTATGAAAGGAGAGTAAGAAAAAGTTTTAATTCGGGAATATCAATTACAGAAGTCATAAACGTAAAATAAACCATTTTCATGAATTCCACTGCCTTATCTGGAGGAGACATGAGCATTTTTTCTTGCATTTTTACAACTGGGGTTAAATTTCGAGTACCACAATGAATAAGAGCGCATACCTAGAAGATCGTAAAAATCCTACTTCATTCTCCAGTCATCAATAAAACTCCTAATTTATATGCTCAAGACGCCTATCCCTGCCTGCTCTTCTCTGAATTAAGTATCAAAATATCGTCACTTATTGAGTTTACAGTTCTCAAGAAAAATCACATCCAGGCCTTTTCCACCGACTTGAAAGATAAATTCGAGAATTCGGCGGACTGGCAATTTTTATGCGAGATCATTTTTTTCTCTCTCGTTTTTAATGTCTGTAGCCAAGTTGACATAAATCTGCTAGTTTACGGGTTGCAGATCTCCGGCGATTTATCCAACAAAGGAGCGATTGTGTACGTTTAAAACACGTGGGCGGGACTTTGCTTTTGGAAAAAAAGTGAGTTAACGGCATTGCTACTGCGTCGGGGACCCTCTTTGTGAAATGCACCAATATTTTAAATTGCGGAGCCAATTAGATTAGGACGGGAGCAATAACTCTTTAAAAAACGAAGTTTTTGCGGGCATAAAAACTGCGGCCAATTTGTTTTTACAACGACGCGGGGTTTTAAAAAGTTGCACTTTGTACTCAGCATTCCTAAGCGTTTATGAGAAAACAATTTTTTTTGTTGCTTTTTTTTGTATTTGGCTAGTTAACCCTCCTGGTGGTTGTCTGGAAAAAGTATCTTGTCCTTAATAAAAGCTGTTCGGATCTTGATGAATTAGATATATTTTCGTCGTTAGAAGAAAACTAACCAGGTCTTGATCTCATCATCATTAAAGATTCGGCAGTATCTTGATGAAGAGATATCTCGTCACCAGTGAAATTGGTCGTTGAAACCACTTGGAGGGTTAACTATCTCAAAATTTGTATATTCTCCTACTCATTTAACATGTAAAAAAATATCAGAGTTACCCATGCAGAGTAAAGCTAGTGAAGTACAAAAGTCATTGCCTTTTTGAGTTTGCAAACTGTGGACAAGAGAGGATAAATATGCCCAACCTTATCTAAAGTAAAAATTTCAATACGTCCTATGCAATTTAGAATCACAAAAACAGCAGCCAATTTGTTTTTACAGCCGACGCAGGGCATTAAAAATTTTTACTTTGTGCTCTGCATTCCAATTGTTTATAAGAAAACAAACAAACAATTTTTTTTTGTATTTAGCTAGTTAATTATATCAAAATTTATACATACTGGGACTCCTTTTGCCTGTTTAATCTACAGATTTTCCCTGCAGAGTAAAGTTAGTGAAATGTAACAAGGACCATTTTTTGGTGCTTGCAAACTGTGGACGAGAAAAGGCAAATATATCTCCTTTATCTACTGAACATGCTTCGATAAATACTACGCGATTTAGAATCACAAAAACAGCAGCAAATTTGTTTTTACAGCCAACGCAGGGCATTAAAAATTTTTACTTTGTGCTCTGCATTCCAATTGTTTATAAGAAAACAAACAAACAAATTTTTTTTTGTATTTAGCTAGTTAATTATATCAAAATTTATACATACTGGGACTCCTTTTCCCTGTTTAATCTACAGATTTACCCTGCAGAGTAAAGTTAGTGAAATGTAACAAGGACCATTTTTTGGTGCTTGCAAACTGTGGACGAGAAAAGGCAAATATATCTCCTTTATCTACTGAACATGCTTCGATAAATATTTAGCGATTTAGAATCACAAAAACAGCAGCAAATTTGCTTTGCGACGACAAGGGGTTTTAAAAAGTTGTACTTACGGCTCTGCATTCCCTAAGCGTTTAGGGTTGTGTGTGAAATATTTGCTTTGGGTTAGGTAACGATCTCAAAATTTGTATATTCTACTACTTCTTTAACCTGTTTTATCAGCGGTTAACCCTACAATGTAAAGCTAGTGAAGTGTAACAAGAATCGTTTTCCGGTGTTTGCAAAAATTAAAAAAACTATGGACAAATATGTCCTCTCTTAACTACAGAAAATGTCTCAATATGTTCTATGCAACAAAAACAGAAGTGAATTTGCTTTTTAAACGACGCTGGAGTTTAAAAAGGTTATAATCCGGTACGCAGCCGTCGAACGGTTTGTTGCTGACTTCTGGAAAGAAAGATTCCTGTTCGAATACGGGGTTAGGTATGCATTTTTGTCTGTCTGGAAGGAATGTACGACCTCTCGATAAATAGGTTGGGACCAGAGTATGGTGTATGAATGTGAGGTGTAAAGTGAACCTACCACTACTGGTACACCAGGGATACCCAAAATGATTCAAAAATCTGGCCAGGTAGTGACATAATGAATAATCTCAATTTTCCGGAAATTAGAAAAAGATACTCATACTCGGCATTATAAACATTTATGAGAAAATACAAACACATATTTTTATTCTTGCATTTTTGGCTAGTTAGCTATTTCAAAAGTTGTATATTCTCAGACTCCATTACTCTATTTAACCCGAATAAGTCGCGCGGTACCATTTGGTACCAGTGATTCAGAAATTTACGATTACTATTCTTGTTTACTTCATACGAGTATCAATATTTTCCACGTTTGATATAAGTTGTCGTTTGATAAGAGAGTTAAGGAAGACCTCCAGGTGTATTTACAACAAATATTTGATTTTATTACAATAAAAACATAAAAAACATATGCTAAAAGAAAATTCAAATTTGAACAAATAATTCCGGTATTTCCGAGTTAATCAGTAGAGTTACATTTTTTGTCATGAGAGAAACATTTTCTGTCTTGTTTCTGTTGCGGAACGTGTTTTCTGTACATATTCCAAACACGATGTCACTTGACTTGTTTTCGAATACGATTTCAGCACTTTGCCCATAAAAATTCCAAAGAATGAATTCCGAATTGGTATATGATAATTTATTGGTCGACACCATTAGGTAAAACACTAACGTCTCTAAAACAGCGTCACACTACAGTTTAAGGTAGATAGACAGTTGAATTTAAGTCTCACTGGAACAATGCAAGGGGATATTGGTGACGGTCCGAGAATAACCACGGTCAGACAACATCTGACCTGGCACCCCACCCTCAAAACTTCTAAACGACTACAACGTGTACATGCGAAGATATCCCTTATTATTAATTTAATTTTTGTTAATCTGCACTGAAAAACCCTCTCACACCAAGGTAATAATACCAATAAGTTTAACAATATATTTGTTTAGTTTTGATTTATGTATTTCGTGTTTGGTATCTTAAGATGTGTCGAGTTGGATGATTTGTTATAGTGGTTATTGAGATGGGATATCCGAATACAAAAGTACTCGTGTGCTTGAAACTTAAAAATATTCGTTGTAATCTATTCTTTCTCGTTGTATTTGAATATCAGTAGTATTCATCAAAAGTATTCGATTATCAAAGTATTCGTTCTAGGTATTCATACAATGTATGCAGACGATACCACAATAGATATTGTATTAATAATGTAAAACCTTGTTGTACTATAAATTTTACGTGACTTTTATGCTGCCTAGTGGGCTGCATCCAGCCCCGCAAGCCTCAGAATGGTCAGCCCTGCACTAGAATGATCACACTACGAATTAGAGATGGGATATCTGAATTCAAAAGTACTCGTGTACACGCACGAAATTTAAAACATTTCTTAGAAATCGATTGTTTAAAACGTTGTATTCGAATACAGAAGTATACATCAAAGTATTTGAATACCAAAGTATGTGTACGCAAAAGCATTAGATTAACCAAAGTACGCGTACATAAAAGTATTCTAATACTCGAGTAGTCGCATACCAAAGTATTAATCCTAGGTATTCATCTTAAGTATTTATGCAAAGTATTTAGATACCAGATGAGCAGTTTTGTATTGTATGCACATCCATGTTGGTCGTGTATCCAAAATCATCGTTCGCAAATAGAATAAACAATGACAACTAGTTTCATCAAGCAGTGGGTTCGAACTTCTTTGATCTACTATATCACAAAAATCCAGTGCTCCAACCATAATGCTGGGAAATCAGAATCACAAAGTATTAATTCTACACAATAGCCTGTTATCGAATTTGGCTGAAATGTATTCGATTCTTGAAAATACTCGAACCAAGAATTCGATTCAAAAAGTATTCGATTCTGTCCATCTCTACTATGAATCAGAGCACCCCTAGTTGACGCTTTGAAAATAGCTCCTCTGAACCGTTTTGCGTTTTAGATTTCCCATTTTCTCTTTGACACAATGCTTGTAGCATTGTGATAGTCCCCATCAAGTTAATCGCACTCAGTTCACTGACTCATTTCCTAGTCGGATGAATTTTTCAATTCTTGATTGTTTGCCCTTTACACACACACGAATGTAAGAATAGCACAAAATGCGTTCAATGCAAAATCGAAATACCCCGACAAAGCCTTCCGAAAGAGAAAAACAGTGTAATACTTTCTCTTAAAAAATAACTCTTCAAGCTTTTTATAGGCGGCACACTTTACTTCGTTTTGGCACCCCTCCATTCTTCCACCTTAAAGCAAACGGTTGCGCTATTGGGTAGACCGGGAGTCCAATTTCAAAAGCTCAAAACATTGTTTTAAATCTTTTGTGTCGCACAAAAGTTCTCATTTGTCTGAGCGCTTTTGGCTGGCGAGGTAGATGGATGGGCTGGGATGTTTACATAAGACGTACTACATGGATGACGAGCGGACAGCTTTAAATGGGTACTTAGCTGATGTGTTGTTTTTGTTGAGTGTTCGTGACTTTGTTTTTGAAGAATATGTACTAAATGCTAAAATTGCTATCGCCTTTTTGTTAGATGAAATAATGGTCTCAAGAAAATGAGGGGGGGGGTCGCCGATACCAGGGTACCGATACTCGGGGTCAATGGCTGATGGCTGGAAAGTGTAAAGCGTTTTTGTACTACAAAATGAAATAGTTTAATGGGTACTTTTGTAGTGTTTGTGCTTTTATTTTTGAAAGATAGGCTCAAAACGCAGAAATTACTATCGCCTTTTTGTTGAAATAAATAATGGGCTCCAAAAAATGGCGGAGCGTCACCGGTACCATGGTACCGATGCACGAGATCAAAGACTTGAGACAGGAAAATTTGAAAAAAATTTTTGTACTATGCAGTCGTTGATAGGTACTTAGTTGATCGTGCTTTTGATTTTGAAGGATATGCACAAAACGCTAAAATTACTATCGCCGTTTTGTTGAAATAAATAATGGTATCCAGAAAATGGCGGGGCGTCACCGGTACCATGGTACTGATTCTCGGGTACAAAGGTTGGGGAGCAGAAAGTATGAAGCGTTTTAGTACCATAATATGCAATACTTTAATGGGTACTTTCGGTATGTTTGTGATTTTGTTTATCAAGAATATGTACGAAACGCTGAAAATTACTATTTTGTTAAAATAAATAATAGCCTCCAGAAAGGGTGGGACGTTGCTGGTACTGTAATATGCAGAAGTTAGTGGGTATCTAGAAGTAACCTAGCTGTTGTGCTGCTTTTATTGAATGTTGTCGTTTAATTTTTGAACAGTTTGCACAAAACATTAAAATTATGGAAAGTGTGAAACGTTTCTGTAACGTAAAAAAACGTTTTAAGTTTCGTGGTGATTATAATAATAAAGTTATACAACACACGATTATAAAGAGGAAAAACATTAAGCATTTCACACAAGTGAAATATTGGTGTACATCATTTTATTTCCTGAGGTGCCAGTCATCAAATCTCATACTGGGCTTATATACTTCACCAATTATTGAAACCACGAAAGACATACGAATTTTGAGGTCCTATCAATTTAACAAAACAAATAACACATATGAGAGACTTCTCTAATATTATAAAAGGAAGTGTTTCTCTGTCTGTCTGTTTGTTTATTTTCTGTACGCAAAATCCAGACGAATCAATGGCGCTTACAGTAATGGGATTTGGCACACAGGTAGTCCGCATATTTTGCAATTTTTGGTTCGCGGCGAATTTTAAAATTTCAATACAGAACATTTTAAAATGAATTTAATCTAATTTAATTATTATTGTTTTCCTTAGAATGCAACAGCATAAAATATCACAGATTCTAACTTCATTTTTTTACTTAATTTAATTAATTACATTAACTTAATTTTACAACAAACGATAAAAAACAAAAAAACTTTTAACTGAAGTTATGTAGTTCTTTTCTCTATCTTCTAGACCGTTAAAGATAGAATAAAAATTTCAACGGATTTGAAATCTGCGGAAAATTTTACAATAAATCGATACCTAAAAATATGATTTTCTTTAAATAAATAAAACTTTTAAATTGAATATCTTATATCTTCGCAAGAGATTGTGACGTTACGTCAACCGTCACGTTCGAAAAATGAACAGATTACATTTCCTGCGCTCTTACGATTTCAGCGAAGGAAAGCAAAAAATATAAAAAACATTTGGCTGGCATTATTTAATTAATTTTTGTAAAATCGGGATCGTTAAAGATAGATCGAAAATTTCAACGGATTTGAAAATTGATACCATATAGATACCTTATCCATTTGATTTTCTTTTAAAAAATAATTTTTCAGTTAAATATTTATATTTTCGCAAGAGATTGTGAGGTCACGCCGAATTCCCATTTGGTTTGCGAAGCAAACCAACACCACAGGCAACTCCGTTATGGCTGTTATTCAATAGTCTACAAATTCCCATTTAGTTTGCGAAGCAAACCAATAACCCCACAAAAGCAACTGGCACGAGCTACGCCGGGCTAGCGACGGAGTGGCTAGTTTCTTTTAAGCTAAATGTAGATGGCGCTAGTGTTTTGTGGTTGAATGTGTTTCCTATTCGTTTGTGACGTCTAGGCTACATTTTTAGGTATTTCCGTTTTTACCGATACAGAGCATACTTTAACCGTAAGCAAAATCCTCGTTTTCCGGTGGTTAGTTTAACTCTGAAAAACAACTTTATGTGTGTGAATATGAAAGTGTAGTTTTCAGACTAGTTCCAACTATGCCTGGCACGTCTAAATGTTAAATATCCTAGTATTTCTATGTAATGTTAATGTTACATATAGTAATCATGCAGAATTTTATGAAATTAGAAATTATATAAAATAATTAATTAAGAAGCTATAACTACAAGTAAAAATTAAAATTGTGAAGAACATTGAATTAATTAAAATTTATCTGGTCTCAATCGGCTAATTTATCGGTATATATTAACTATATTTCCTTTTTTACATTTGTAAATGCATTAATTTTGTTTCGGCAAATCAGCAAATTGGCAAATCATGTCCTGGTTACAGAAAATGGCTTCTCCACTGAATATGGATCTATGAAAAATTTCTGGGCAGCTATTTTTTTAATACGGAATTTGTAATCTCCAGTCATAAGTACAGTATATATGTATGAGGTATAAAAATAAATATATGTCATTATTAACACTCCCTATGGTTGTCTTGACGAGGTATCTCGTCATTAACAAAACCATTAGCAGATCTTGATGGACGAAATATCTGGTCATTGCAAGAAAACTGACCAGATCTTGATCTCTCATAATCAAAAATTTGCATTATCTTAATAAGGATATATCTTATTTTAGCAAAATTGGGCCGATCCTTACGAGATATCTCGTTGAAAACACTCGGAGGGGTAAGAAATACTAATCTTGAGGCCGCATTGAACGAAAAAGTTGGAAACATATTTATTTATCAATTTTCTCTCCAACTAGAATTTTATGTTTCGAAGCACAGTTTCTAAGCAAGCAATTTATAACTCAATTTATTCAGTGCAATCAGATACGGATCTAATTTGATATTGAACGAAAGAAAAGAAGTTAGTTCTTAAGACTTAATGGCAACTTTAGATTCGAATGTCACCCCAAACACTAGCTGATGTCACAGGACGCAAAGTGAGTGTCCTATTTGTAACCAAAAACTCTACATTTGCCTGAGTCATGGGTCAAAAAAATGTTGGGAAAGCATCTGTTGAAGCAGGTCAAAATTTTATTTTTGCGCGATTTAATCTCCCGAAAGTATCAGATTTTTCGAGTAAGATAATGAAGACAGCAAAAATAAAAACAAACAGGGAACTCTAAAGAAAGGGTTTTAATATTCTATCATTTTAATCCTTTATCTAATGTTGTTTCTGTTTATTTTTTGTCTATCTCCTCGAGTCCGGCGACCTCAATCATACCACACTTTATAATCTACAATGTTTCCACAGTTTTCAAGAGAACAAATACATTTTTACAGCGTAGCTGATAAGATGGCGATGAAAAAGGACGAGGGAAAAGTTACATTTTTATTGATATCGCCATTTAACTTTCTTTTTTATGAATACACATTTTATGAGAGAAAAAATCTGCTTCCAAAGTTCGCAGCTGCGTTAAGTGACGAGGAAAACAGCATGATATACTATTGCAGGAGACAGGAAATTACTTAACCAATTACACTCTACTTCTGGGTATTGTTGTCATATTATTAACAGTCATTTTTCAATCCATTTCAAAATAAACCGAATGAAATCAGAGTTTGATTGGATAAAGCTGATGCATAGTAATCTGTCCAGCTACAAATGGTGTATAGAATGACCAATATAACCTTGAGGTATGTATTCTAATTTTAATAATTAGTAATCTGTTCTATTTATCATACGTTTATATTAGAGGCTTTTTCTACAAAGGTGAATATAGATGGCGCTAGGATTTCAATGGTAGAACGTGCTTCCTGTGCGTAATCGGTATTGGGTAACTAGAAGGGTGAAATCCTCGTCTGTGTGGTGGAAGTTCTTTCACACAAAAAATTCTTATCATAATAAGCATTATAATCTGCCAATGTTACTTTATAATCTAAAATTCCCCAATTCCATCTCATCCTCTTGATATCGAGATATATTTTTGTCACGCTGGTTATAAGGAGAACACTCAGAGCAAGTTTTTAGAGTTTAAGAGCCTAGAAAGTTTAAGGATATATTACAGATTCGAGTGCAGTTATTTTTGAAGATTTTTTTCGCGTAGAACTTATTTTTGCTACTTAGATTTTTCCACGATCGTAACCTTACGCATTTTACCTGATATGAAAATTTCTGCTTTATATTTGAATTGGTGACTAACATTGTAGTATTTGAAGTATGATAGTCATTTAGGTAATATGTACATACATTTAAATTAAATAACTTGTACTTACAATGGGATTTCTAAGTTCGTAATTATTTCATAGCTTCATTAAATTCTATAATACAGTGTTGTAATATTTATGGTTATATCTGAAAATCTACCGACTATC
The DNA here is from genome assembly GCA_947359465.1 of Metellina segmentata. Taxonomy (NCBI): domain Eukaryota; kingdom Metazoa; phylum Arthropoda; class Arachnida; order Araneae; family Tetragnathidae; genus Metellina; species Metellina segmentata. The sequence goes on along the minus strand of OX375872.1, from coordinate 65,139,099 downwards.
ATTCACAGATTTGTAAAGTAACATTATGAGATAGAAAAACTACAGAAAATTACACGAACTGTGTCTTTTAATGAATCTTATTGTTCCCAATTGATGTTCATTCACCAAAATTAAATACGAGTACTCTTAATTCATGGTAATCATTACTTAAAGCAAATATGATTGTCAATTTTAAAGTTTTACAGCTTGTGTTGCTCTAGTACCGACGTTAATTAAAATTACCCTACCTTACCTTAAAGTTTTTCTGAATATTTAGACACTTTTGTGCAAAAATTACCACCATGTAATTCACGTAGTATTACTTCACGTATACCACGTGAAATTTTTTTAAATTTATTTAATAAATTTAATTAAATTTCTAAAATACAATATATAAAAAATTACAATTGTGCTGAATCAATCTATACTTATGTTGATATCAAACAACGACTACGTTATGAATATATATAAGACCAAATATAAATCGTGAATTTGGATCTCGAATAGATTTATTATGTCCAAATAGTATAAACTACGGATATATGTGTGGAAATGTTGACCTAAAAAGCAGTTCTGATATATCATGCCTTGAAATGCAAATCAAGACAAACTAACTAGACGCACAGTGTGTTATTTTCAATACCAGCGAAAATAGTGATAGCTGAAAATTTTCAGGACAAGTTCAATCTCATCTATCATTAAATCATCAAAGGTTGATAGCTTCATTTACTTTGTTCTAGATGGTCTGTGTCCTGATTAAGTAGATATGGGTTTATTTCATCATTGCAAGGTAATTTTTCTTTTCAAACAATAAGAAATTTTCGCAGTGGTAAATGAAATACTTCAGCTCCGAAATTAAAATAAAACTTTTCCCACGCCGTAAAAACACCGCATCCTTTCAAACACAATGCAAATCGCCGGCGCAATCACCACAAAAAATCCCATCTCTTTAAAATTAGTTACTACTTTTTCACTCCGAGATTTAAAAGACGGTGGTTAACAAAAGGTGAAAGAAACATTGAGTAATGTGGTGTGATTCTATTGAATGGAGCAGGTGTAGTGGCAATGGCTTCCAAACAACTGTCTAAGTGAAGTGATATTTCTCTTAAATTGCTTTTCCTCAAAGACCACACGAAGTCAGACCACATGGCTCCTGGTTATTGGTGATAGGGTCATTGGCAGTAGAAGGCGGGAACTGCGAACAGAATAGTAACCTTCGCTATCCACCTCTGGCCTTAAAATATGGCCTGCTTAGGCTTCGTCAACAAGTTTTTCTCTTCCCTTTTTTAATTTACTGACTTGATTACGTGCCAACGTTCTGTCATCACCAATAAGACTTCTTCCCCCCTCCAACGTTTGTTTTCACGTAATCCTGGGGAAACCGTGATTGTTGTTGAAGTACAATGACTGAAATGCTTCAACTTGCGCACGAGAAGTCGTGAAGACTGAAAAGGTCCACACGCTGAATTCCAATGAATGGTTACTGACGGCATCTTGACAGAATTTGGATGTAATGATGGCTTCGGAGAGGATTTGACGTTGCCCGAATCATTGTGTTTAAAAATGATTGGCAAGGATAACCCAATGCTCACAGCCCTATTTAAAAGATACTATTTGACTTCAAGCATCACATACATTTCCCGAGCTGTATGTGAACGCCCCGATGTTGATTTATAAATAAATCTCAATCCTAAATTAGACTAAATGAGTTTATATTTGGAGAAAATTCTTATTTTGATTTATTTAAAATTTTTGTGAGAAAAAATTCATCTGTTTTAAACGTACGGAAAATCTATATGATTAAATTTTAAGTCCTAAGTCCATTATATGTTAATATCAATATCAAAGCAATAAGATTGTCCCTATAAATGGAATATCGAGGCTTTTATTTTTATCCAAAGAACCATTCAGCATTATATGAATGGAAATTTTTTAGAACACCTGTGTTTCCCAAAATGTTGAATGGAGAAATGTTTCTACAGATGTTTAAGGTTAGATCCATGAAGTCCCAACTGTGGGGGCGTATTAGATCAATCTACCAAGAAAGAGCAACTGTTTCTGTGATAGTTGATAAGAACAAATTCATCAAAACTACTAAATTCCTTTATCATATGGAAATGTGTATATCACAGATTTATGGTGTCATAATCAGATCTGTCATTGTATTGTAAATCTTTGTATCAAAATTCATGATCATTTTGCGCATTTCTATTTCCAGAAGCTGTTTAAATTGCATTTTTTTAAATGAATGATTGTCACGGTAAAATTGTGGAATTTCAAGGCGTGAAGTTGCGAGCGCATGATCAACGTGCCCCAAGTTAAAAGTGACAAAACTCAAAATTCGCACTTTTGTAATATTTTTTGAAATATAAATGACAATTTCTAAGTTGCCATCCCAAAAATTGTTAAATGCTTTCGTAAATCTTAGGTACTTTCATCTCAGGTGTTGACCTCGTCATCTGACCGAGGTTCAAAATTACGATGCGTTGTCCTTGGGTTTTTTTCTTAGGAATTGTCCCGAACCGTCGCAAAACGCCCGTTGTGTTACTCCCATCGCGACGTAAATTCAATTATACACCAAAGGTTCGAAATTCTTCTAATTCATTCTGAAACAATGTATAATAATCGACATAATAAAAAAATATTTACTATTTATGTATAATGTAGGATTAATGTACCTTCAGTGTTCCCATGGAATTATTTATTTCTGTCTTGCAGGTTGAAACTGAAATCTTTGATACTTAACACTGTCCCCATTACCTGGTTATAAAGGAATTTTATAAACATCGTTTTGCTAGTATTTTTCCTGAGAACAAAGTTGCAGATATTTATTTGAAAAATGAAATCAAAATTACAGTTTTATTTATCGTAAGCTACGGTTAATTGTATGTCGTGAAATGTGGAAGCAAAATAAATACACAATCTTCTCCTTTCACCCAAAATAAAAGACTTTGCCTTTTTTTTTTTTATCATCTCTGCCCCTGTCTTCAACAGTTTCTGCACGATGGTGTTAATGAAATATCTGTATATTTCACTAATTAATTCAACAAACTGACATCTGACAGAGTTCGCGTCTCTCTGTCTGTTCCCTATACATATCTTCACCGTTTGACCCGATCCACACCAAATTTGGTCCATTTATATTTTGGAACCATGCGGCGATTCTTAGACTAACTCTTAATCCCGTTCTATTTGGTCCTAGGTGTGCTAGGTCCTAGGAAATTATAAAGAACAGTGTGGCTCTATAATAAAATTTTTCAGCATACTGATTACGGAACGCAATGAGAAATCTGTGAAATAAAAATTAACGCAGAACGGAAATAATGAGCGACCGCGAATATAGGTTTAGACGTCAAAACCCCGAATACATCTTGAGCAAGTGAATGGAATGCAATTGAATTGGACGTTCATAAGCTAATTGTGGCAATTGATGGATGTGTGCAAATCATCCCATGTACTTACTGTATTAGAAATACGAATTAACACCTAAGAAATTTTCGAAATGCAGCTTTATACTTCTAATTAATTTTACTTCATGTGCAATACAAAATAATAGGCATATCGATTGTTTCATAACGTTGTCAACTGAATGTAACAACAAGGTAATTCGAAAAATGGTGTAGTTTGAGTTATACTTAAATTAGTAACGCTGAGATCACACAGAATTAAATACAAGTACTTGTTAATTTTTTTATCTACTTAAGCTATCTATTGGCTTATGAAAATGGGATAGTAATAATACACTCAGATATAAGAAACTGTTTACCGCTTTATCTCAAAAATCAGAATACTGAAAAACCTAGTTCTTACATTCAGATGTCGATTTCGTCGGGTCAGAGCAAATGCTCATTAACTGACAAAACAAAAATTTTCCTCTTCAGCTATTTAAATGCTGACCATTGAAGAGAGATAACTTTAAAAAAAAATTTAACTAAAAACAAAGGCTTTAATTTTTTTTTGATAGTGCGTTATATATCTTCTAAACAAATTATAATGTGAAAATGTATTTCTCATCAGCATGAGCGTAAGTATTTAGTGTCTCGGAAAAATTGTCAGACTTAATGAGTTTCTGTCTAAGCCGACAATGTATGTATATATTCATTATTAATACATTTAAATAACATCAAGTGTGACTAATGACACTCACCGAAATAAATAAACAATTTAGAAACTTTAGCGTGATGCTTTGATGTATTTATTAGTCTATGCTAGATACTATGTTACAAAGTAATATTAGTCTTTTTAGAAATTATTGTTGTTGCTAATTTTCTGAAACGAAGGTGATGCAACTAACAAATTGCGTCCACCTCAGTTGCAATATGTAGCCATAAAACAACGCTTCTTCACGTACGAATACAACCGCACAATTTTTGTAAGCACCCCTCACAGCGTGCAAATCCATGATCATTGAGGAAAACGATCACGCCTGCATTTCAAAGCAAAAACGATTTCGAATCTCGAATTACATATTCCTCTCGTAATCCAAACGATTCGATAAGTAATCCCACAACCGAAGAATAATGCTGACTTCTATGTATCGAAAAGAAAAGCATTGCTGCATTGTTATTTGTGCGTAGGGAGTGCCAGGGCAGTATCACGGAAAGGTCAACACGGCTTTGACCCGATTACAATTTTTGTTGCTCTGATGTTCTTTTCGCCGGTTCCAATTCCTACCATTTGCAGTAAGTGTATCTCCTGCGCGTCAATACACAGTAGTGGTCCATAATATTCATCTTCTATACAGACTGCAATACAAAGCTAAACATTACTTTGCGGGGTAATAATAATATTTAACAGCCCTTTGGTGCCAAGCATGGTAATGAACTTGGTGTATCGGAGAGGAATACGACTGGTGGATTTGAATATAAAACATGGTGATTTTCTTGGGAGTATTTTCGAGCGATGCCGTTTATCGTTGTTTTTATTTCTGGTCACGCTTGGAATCGATTTCTAGTTTTGCTAATTATTTCTGCTCTTGAAAAGATTTACAGTGTCACTTTATGAAAGCGTGGGAACTTGTTTTTGACTTTATATTGGTGTACGCGCAGGGTGGAGGGCATCCACAGTCCCCTGCCCAGTGGAACAGCCCAGGGCTGTTCCTGAGTGGTGGTTTGTTGGGCATGCCCTTGCACTTAATCGAAATAAATAGGGGGAGATGAAAGTCATACAGAGTAAGTCGACGTTGCCTGCCTCGTGTTCGGGTCAGCTTGACCAAATATAGTCTTTGCGACATAAAAATAAACAACCCAGAAGCACGTAACGTAATACACTCGTTGGCTACAATTCAACAGATTGCTACTACTGTGGGTTAAGTACTAAGCTCGCAGGATGGGAGAAGCGCAATCTAGGTGAAGTTGATGTTGCCTGCTTTGTGTTTGGTGCTACTTGGTCAAACATGGTCCTTCTCATTAAAAAAAATCCCAAAAGCACATAACGCAATTCGCTTGTTGGTTGCAATTCAACAGATCGCTGCTTCTGTGGTTTGTCCTAAGCTCACAGTATGGAAGGAAAACACACAAATTTGGCTCTTGCGCCAGAAAAAACCCAACCAACCCAGAAGCACATTAAGCAATTGAATCGTTGGTTTACAACTTATACGGTCGCTATTTCTTTGGTTAATTTCTATGCTCACAGGATGGGAGAATTGTACCTTAAGTGAAATTAACGTTGCCTGTCTTATGTTTGACGCATCTTGGCTAAATATGTCCCTGGCGGCATAAAAAAACAACCGACCCAGAACACGTAATTCGATTCACTCGTTGGTCACAATTCAACAGATCGCTACTTCTGTGGGTTAAGTATTATGCCCACAGGATGTGAGAAGCGTGCCCAAATATGGCCCTTACGCCGGAAAAAGCCAACCAACCCAGAAGCACATAACGCGATTCACTCGTTGGTTACAATTCAACAGATCGCTACTTCTGTGGGTTAAGTCCTGTGTCCACAGGATGGGAGAAGCGCGCTCTAAGTGCCTGCTTATTTCAGCGAGTGAAGCATGAAGTAAATACAAGCGTTCAGAGAAGAGTGTGTGGACAGTTTTGTAACGCTAAACGAATGCTTTTTCCAAGCTATCAACTTCTCCGCCTGGCTAGTCAACCGTCCTCGCTGCCGCTTAGAGCAGCCATGCACAAAATGTTTCTGCCATGAGTTCCATCAACTACTGTAATAAAGTCGTTGACGGAAAAATTGTTTCCGATTCGATTTATTTCTGGTAATACATCGCGGGTATGCGTTGGACTACGTCGGGGCGGGTCTGTAAAGTGTTTGGAGGTTGTGCCTGCCTGGTTTGTTATGGTTCTTCCCGCTGAGCTGTAATTAAGAAGTCACAATTGAATGTTTGAATGTATTCGGATAATTTCAAAAGCAAACATTTTCTTCCTATTGAAACTTTTTGTTTGAATGCATTTGATGGAATGATTTTCGAGGGAAACGCTTGTATTCCATTGTTTTGTGCTTCGCGTTGATATGAATTAAGGTTCTTCTGTTGTTGATTTTCTGCAGGAATTTTATGGTATATGAAATTTATTTGCATTCCAGATCAAGGCCGTGCAGAGGGAAAGGTCTAGAGGCTCATACCCTTGCTACTGTAATTAATGATTTACTTCATACCTGGAAATATTTTGTCTTTAAAAGTCTAATACGTATATTCATCATCAAAATTTTTTTTTGTGATAATATTTTAAAATAGCATAGGTCAGGACTATACATTCAGGTTGTTTGGTTGGGTTTTATGGCGTAAGGGCCATATTTTGTCAAGCTTCCCCAAACATACGACAGACAACGTCACGTAGTGGTAACAAATTTGCATACGTGTGCATTTTTTTGTACCAAACGGTCCTTTTGCAGAAACGTTTATGTTCTTTCTTACTTGCCCCAGAAAAATTGTCAATTTGCGAAAGGCAAATGAAATCTCAATCTGCTTCTTTAGCATTGGAAAAGAAAACTTCACTTGCTTCAAACACCTCTTTGAATTGAATTGATAAAAGATTGGGAATCTCGAAAGTGCGGATGAGAAGAATTTTCTGTTTCCAAAAAACTTTTCGTTATGGTTTTGAAAGATGTAATCATCTATTTGGGGGTTCTAATTTATCGTTCTACTTAATATAAATACTAAAAAGTCTAGTTTTTGTTGCAATGTTATTTGTGTCTATATTTCTGTAGGTTATGAAAATAGGTATTCTAAACCCTTGCTATATCGCTCTTCTCGATATGGCGCGCTTTGTTCTTGCTTCACGAGTAGCGCTATACACTAAGGGCCTACTGTAATTAATATGGTTTACAAAATATCGGATTATTTTTTGTTTAAAACCCTTTAATATTCATCATGAAATTATTCTGTTAGTGATAATATTCGAAACAACGTACGTCATTCATATGCGGAAGGACCATAAAGTCATGTTGTTTGATTGGGTTGGCCAAACCGCACCAAACACAAGACAGACAACGTCACGTAATGAACATACGCATACAATGGAAGTTTTACTGACGCAGAATAAATACATCCAGATGCAGGATCGAACACTATACATCAATAGATACTGTGGGATGCGATCAGAGTGAAATATAAGAGCTTTCTCCCCAATGTCACCTGTTTTTATGTATCTCGTAAAACTATTGGTGGATTGGTCAAACCTGTTAAAATACCTGTTCTTTCAAGGCTCTCACTTGGAGAATAATAAGAAAATAGTTAGACAGTTATAACCAGGGCAAATTCCGTATACCCTCTGCTGTTTCTTAAAAACTACGTTCACTGTTTTGCTTTTCCTAGAAAACATCGCGCGAAACATCACGTGAAACACAGACAGCTGTAGAAGAAAAAGAAAAGTTTCTATTTCAAGATATCACCTTGGTACATAATTCCAAAATCGTACCTAATAATCAAAAACAATTCAATGTACTGTCGATAAAATGAAATCCAGACTTTGTTCTGATGTTGATGAAGAAAATTGTCAACTTTTGAAGGATATCCTTGCTTGATCCAGAAAATATAAATACAGGGGATATTGGAAGAAAAGGATGCAAAAAGGATCTGTCGACGTTTTGGTATAGATGAAATGTGTACTATTCAGGCTTTGAGGGACCAATGAAAACGCCTAAGTTTTCATTCCAGAAAAATTAAAGCCCCTTTTAAGAACAATTGAAATATTACCATATTCCACGGCCGAGTGCGGGTTTAGTTTAATGAATTACATAGTGTAATATATTTGAGATCATCTTTATTGATTTCAAACGTCTCCAATCTAATGTTAATTAATGCAAATGGACCACCTATAGAACACTTTCAACCAGAAAAAATTTGTTAATTCTTGGTTGGCCAAATATTGCTCTTCAGTAGACATTAGATCAAGAGTATGCGCTACAGATAGACACAGAGACGGATTACTCTCGTCAAGTAGTTTGGAAAATATTTTAATGAAAATGCTAGAGGTAGGCCTTAAAATTTGTTTTTAAAAAAAATTACATCCTACTTTATATGAGTTTAAATATATTTCTCTTAACATATCCTGTAATTATTTTATATCATAGTTAAATATTAATGTAGTGATATTCTCAAATTTGAATATCACTCGATGCTAGTCTGTGTATTTTGCTTTGTATACAGTAAACTCCCAATAACTAGAACCTTGTAAACACGAATTTCTGCTTAAGTCGAAATTTCTTTAAAGTTCCACAGTTCTCCTTTCCTGTAATATAAAATTCTTTTGGATATTTTTTTCTCGATAATTTGAACTTCGATTAATTCAAACATATTCACCGGACCTTTGAGTATGCCCATGGGCACCCGGAGGAGGGGAGCAAGGGGGTGGTCAACTGGTCAACCCACTGTTTTATGGATTTCCTATATATACATGTATGTGAGTGTGTTTACATGTTTCCTTGCCCTCCCCCGTGGAAAGTGTAAGTAGTAAGTCTCCCCATGAAGAAAATTCTGCGGGCGCCCATGGTATAACCTCTGGTTTTTTTACGACTACAGCACTGGTTACAACATATCTACGTGAAAGTTATTCAATGTGTCTTTTCTGTTCATACAAAGAAAAAAATATTATTGACTTGATCCGAGTTCCTTTACCCATAAAATACTAAAGTGGATTTAATTGGAATTCCACATGAACTTGTAGGTGTGTTTACATGACAACAGTCAATTTATCGTTTAATCATTTAATTCTTTAAAAAGAAAACTCGCTTTTACTCTAAACTATACGTAATTTATAGTCACGAGTGTTCCAAGGAATACTGAAAATTTACGATTACCTCTGCTCAGAGACTATCTGGTCTCTAAATTTTTGCATGGCAAATGAAAGTTTTCTGAAATAAATTATTTTACCATATTGCCCTTTAGAGGGTTAAACAGCTCACATGATCAACATAAATGGTTGCCTGATTTTAGTTGGTTGTTGAATTTAAGTCGCATTAGAGCAACCCAACAGTCTATTGGCGATAGTCCAGGATCAATCCCGAAGGAAACAATCTGAAGCTCATTTGGATTTTCTGCAGAAAACTTTTACCAACACCGGAAAAGTCCGAAATAAGTCTAATCGCAAACTTTTCTTATCGTATTGTCTGGAAGATACGTCCGTTCTGTTACATTGCAGGCAATTCGAAAAACAAGTCTTACGAGTCACGTATACGATTACCCAGACTTGAACTTTCTCCGCAAAAATTTCGATGACTATTAAGTAAGTCTTATTCTAATTAACCTTCGTGTATCAAAAATTGACAGTAGAGCAACAAACACAAAATCAATCAATGACCATTAACAACATCGGAGAAGACTTGAAGTAAATCTTGCCTGGAACAGATACTTCCGTTCTGCAACATTAAAGCAGTTAAAACTTCTCATAAAACGAGCCACATAAAAGGTTGCTAACTTTTGCACTTTCTGTGTAAATATTTCAGACAATTAACAACAAACCGAATACGTCTTACCACAAACTTCTGAGAAAATGTTACCTAGGAGTAGACCCGTTCTGTTACATTTAAATCAATCTAAACTACACATCGCCAGCTTATAAATGATGCACACTTATACAAGATTTTTAAGATAACAAATTTTTAGCTACTAATCTAGAGAAGATGCGGTTACAGATTTTTGGTAGGTTGTTAAATAACGTCTCACTGGATCAGCATAAGGGTATATTGGCGACAGTTTGGAATCAAATTCCCGAAGGGAAAGATTCTAGGACAACGCCTCCTAATTTTAAGCCACGGTTCACATGTAAAAGGCAACATCTGAGTTGTCAGTTCACTCTCCAAACTTTCACACAAGCCAACGTTTGTAATTTCTATTCAAAAATTTCACGCCATTAATAACACTGAAAAAGACTGAATAAGTCTTGCACGACGATGTCTGGAAGACACGTCCGATCTGTTACACTATATTAATATTAAAACAACATCATACGAGCCGATAGATGGTTGTCAGTTTTTAGACTTCCTACTTTAAACCTTCAGACTCTTAACAACATCGGGAAAGATTGAATATCGCACCACAGATTTCTGCGATTGTATTGTTTGGTAGATTTGTCCGTTCTGTTACATTTCTTAATATTTACGACCTAAACTAGTTACATAAATGGTTGCCGATTTTTGGACTTTGTGTGCAAAATCGTCAAACCATTAGACTGAATAAGACTTGCCACAAACTTTCACGATTGTGTTGTCTATAAGACAAGATCAATTCTGCTGAAGAATTGCTGTCTTTAAACTACTCATACGAGCCACATAAAGTGTTGCCAAATTTGGAATTTTCTGTGCAAATCTTCAAAACATTAGGCTGAATAAGTCTTGGTACAAACTTCCGTGATTGTGTTGTCTGTAAGACAAGTTCGTTCCCTGCTACATTATTGCTATCTTTAAAATTAATCTTTCTGCGCACAATTTTCAGACCATCAGACTGAAAAAACCTTCACACAAACTTCTGCGATTGTGTTGTCTAAAAGACACGTCCAATCTACTACAATATATTTTTATAAAGAAAAACAACATTATAAGAGACAGACAAATGGTTAAATATTTTGGATTTCCTACTGAAAAGCTTCAGATCACAAACATCAGGGAATTGAACTAGTTAACACCGTCCCAACCTAACCTATTCGGTGTATCGCCAAGTAATTTTGAAATACGGTCAGATGCCGACTAACATCGGCGAAGTGACTAAATGTCTTGACACAAATTTCTGTGTTTGCGTTGTCTGGATATTTAGATAGGTAGGTATTAAAATTACCTTCCACCGGAAAACACAATGGGCTATTGGCGACGGTCCGGAATCAGTCCCAAAGGGAAAGAATCTAGGACAACACCACGTAATTTTGTACCACGGTTAGAAGACGAGGTCACGTCTGAGCTGGCACCCCACCTCTACAAACTTCCACACCACACCAACGTGTGGATGAGGCCACGACAGATTCAACCCCTTTGTACACGACGGTATTTGGTTGGATTCGAACTCGCAACCGTCCGGTTACTATTACATTACTCTTCCAACAGTACTACCGAGGCCTTGCGTTTACTGCAAGACAGGCTCGTTCTGCTATACTCATTGCAATCTTTAAAATACACCTACGAATCACATAAAGGGTTGCCGAATTTCGGGCTATCTGCGCAAGAACTTCAGACCATTAACAACATCGGAAGCACCTAAATGTCTTGTCACAAATTTCTGTGATTATGTTGTCTAGAAGAAAGGCTCGTTATTACAATCTTTAAACTAATCATACGAACATATAATTAGTTGCCAAATTTCGGGCTTTCTGCGCAAAAACTCCAGACCATTAACACACCGGAAAAGACTGAACAAGTCTTGGCACAAAGTTGCGATTGTGTTGTCTGGAAGACACGTCCGTTCTGCTACATTACAGGAATCTTTAAACAACTCTGGGAGGGGGGGGGCGAGAACGGCTCGCATTCATTTTGAGACAATTTACGACCAACCTTACTGAGTGGCACTGTATCTTAACCCGCCTTACTGACTTCTCCCAAAATATCTTAAGCCTTTTATTTCTTTTAATTTCTTTATCAGTAATTCTTTTTCTCCTTATCTTCCTCCGGCCGTCTTTTGTTTCCTCCTTTAAAAAATAATTTATTAGTCCTTTCGATAGCTGGATGCCTTTTCAGTGAAAGGAAATAGTATGATTCAGTTGTAATGAAGTTCCCTTTGGATCAAACCGGACGGGATACACTGTGGAAAGAAGAAAGGCGATAAAACGCTCAAGGCCATCCTTATTAAATCCACTTAACCACGGAAATGACTAAATAAAATTTTCTTTACCCAGATAATGGCAGCAGATTGAATTTACTTTCCTGATCCTGCGAAAATTTTTATTCGCGTTTACTTCTTTCTGCTCTCATCGGGTGAAGACGAATGCAGTGAAAAGGCTTTTTTTTATTTTTTGGAAATTTCCCATTTTAAAGTATTCAGCCTCATTTGCAGCGTGAAAAAATATCTTTATGGGGCGTTCCATTTTTGCTCGGATTCCTAATTTACTTGAGGAACAAAAACAATCTGCGGTTTAAAACGGCAGGGAATGTTTAATTGATTTATTCCCTTTACGGAGTTTTAAAGTTTCTCGGGTTTCAAGATATCTCAGAAATTAACTTGTTTTATATATTTAGGGGGGAAATTTTTTGTTGTCGTTGAGTTCACTTATCTCTCCGAATATCGTTACGCTATAAATATTTCAATATGAAAACTGATGTGTGTTAATTGAATAAATTCAAACCTATATTTATTTTTCAATAGCTACTACCACAAATTAGTTCACCATCTCAGTTAACACTATTACTGATTGAAACCCTCACTAGGGAAATTATATCGGTTTTGAATACGGGTTAAAATGACATGCAAGAAACACAAAATATGCCTATTTTCTTGACCTTTTAGCTATATGCGAAATAATAGTTCTTGTCCGACTGGGGTTTAGTGGTGCCCACAAAAACCAGTACAAGATAAAGAAGTTGCAGCGAATAGGTTCATCATGCTCGTAGTCCAGATGCGGCCCTCCGAATAGGTTTTCTCTGCCTGCAGGCCAGATACGATTCTTCGGATAGTTTTACCCGGCCTGCATACAAGAAACCTATACCATATATTCCCAGAGAATACTCATTCTAAAGACAAGTCTGTAAAAAAGTACTAAAGTAAAAATCTAAATTATTTCTCAAATAGCTTCTTTGAAATCAAAGGAATCGTGACGAAATAAGCATTAGAATATTTAAAAAGGATTCTATTTCAATAAGTTAAGAATATTTCAAAAGGATTCTATTTCAATAAGATAAGAATATTTAAAAAGGTCTCTATTTCAACAGGATAAGAGTATTTCCAAAAGGATTCTAATCTATGAAAAGGACTAACAGAATCGTTTAAAATTAATGTATACAAAGGAAAGGAACATCAGAATATCTCTCTCTCTCTAAAAGTTGAAAATATCCAGGTTCTTTCAACCAATAGAGGTAGTTATTTAGTCATTAAGTGTGTTGTGGGGTAAAAGCAACTATACACTACTCGGAAATCTGGCGACTCGCAAAGGGTTAAAAACATAAAGTACATCGTTTTTAAAATGTAGCAAATAAAATTACATTTAAAAAACAATGTGATTAAGAAAGACGGTAATGATATCTCGGTAACGATAATTCTCACCTAATTCTCAAACCGGTTTTTATATGTATTTATTTAACCTTTTTCAAACCCTAGTAGCTGAATATCGGTGAAAATTCTCTGAAACGACTACTTTTCAGCTGTCTTAATTGTATTGCATTGCAGCTGGAGAGGTATACCCTTTCATCTTTTTTGAAAACAACGCCTCAGTTTCGCACCCTGGTGAGTTCATAATTAAAGCTTAAAGCCATAAATTACCGACTCACACCCAGTTGTCTTGGCTGAAACAGCGTTGTTAAAGTCACCTCTTTTTCTAAAGCTGAATGAAAATAATTTTATTCGAGGTTTTTTTTTTATCATCATTATTCAAAACAGCCGCCGTGCTAAATCATGAAGTTTTTATCAGTCAAAGAGATTTCTATGAAAAATTCCATAAAAAGGAAATGTCGAGGTCATTTCCTCTCTTTTGTCAGTTTTACACCTTTTATAACAAAAAAAAATTGTAATCACGTGAAGAAACGCCGCTAGATATTTCTAGGAAAGCAGGAAGAGTGTTGGTGTCAGGATGTTCATTTTTGCATAACGTCTCTAAGACAAAAAAGACTTAGCATAAAATAATGACTAAGCTTTATATACGGTGTTTTAAATATTTATGCATAATGCCGATTTCCAGTTCGAAGAATAGTTGATATTTTGGAATTCTAACTGTGGAGCCTTGGACGATAAATTTCGTAAAAGAATGCGTATTTGTAGAATGTATAGTTTCTATCTTTTTCGTAGGATATTTTGTCAATGTTTGTGTCGTAAATAACTAAATCACTTCCGATTTTCAACCACAAATACTTATTTTTATTTCCGTCAAATATTGCTTTTTATAACTTAAGTAGAAAATGATTTAAATATTCATTGTATTTATGCGGTTTTCTATAGCACCCAGATGGTCTTAGGGAAGTCTATTCGTGAAAGGTGGTAAGCTCGTCCGGAGAAAGGGCTTCCATATACAAAATCATGCATGGCATCCACGACCTGTTTGCTTTGCCAACTCATTGTGATTGCAATCGCTTCTTGCACAGAACGATTAACTTGAAGCTAGAAGCACCGCTAGACACCCTTGAACGAATTATTTGCTTTTAACCTGTCCTCTAGTTTGATTAATAGAATCGATCAAACCACGTGAATCAGCTATCAACTCGCCAAAGTCGACTATATACGTTTTTATTGCCTTTTTATATGAACATCATAGCAGATCGTTTTACTTTTAAACAATTAATCTCAAATCAAACCACTAGTGCTATTTACACATAATATTTCTCGGATTTTCTTTGTTCGAAAATTTCTCCGTCCATTTTACTAAATTAATGTTTAAAATGTTATTGACTTGAACAGAAACTTCAAATATCCAGTCATTTGCACGGTCTATTTATTGAGAACGGGGTGTACAAATTTTGGTATCAACTTCATAGAAAATTTGATTACTCTGCTGAATTTTTCTGACAGTGTTCAAGAATTGATTTTAAACTGTATGAGTTTTCTTCAATTTTCATTGTCTTATCGTAATGTTCAAAGAAAACAGTTGGTTTAGTTTTATTTTTTTTTGCAGTGTCTTCCCAATCAATTATGCTGTCGTTGTGAAGATACATATACAGCTCTTTCAGACAGTTTTAGTCAAACTTAAAAACGTTTCCAATTTTTTCGATCCATTTCCCCAAAACAAATCACAATTATAATTGTTAATAAGCTGTTTAACCTATTGTTCATGATACTGATGTCTTCAATTGTTTTCAAAGAAAAATAATCTTCGTTAAACTGTCTTTTATAACATCAGTTTACAAGTGTCACTGATTAAAGCTAATTTTAATCTCAGAAATTTAATGAAACTGGTTTCAAGATAGAGAATACCATTGATAAGACATTGTACCACCTGGCTTGTAAAAGGGAACGCATGATAAAAGTAACCTTGTTTTTAAACACAGAAGGATGTTTTATACACAGAGGAACAAAAATGGCACTGCTTTATTTTCTGATCACTCATAGCAGATATTTAAAGAAGGAAGATGATCTTGGGGAAGTCCATTTGAACGATGGTCGTTAAGATCGAACGGGAATGTCCCAGATTGATAAAGTAAAGTACAAACATGGAGACATCTTCATATTTAACAATCTAGAAGAATGGCTACTCGTTCATTATCAAAGACAGAGTAATCTATGTTACAGACACGTTGATATAAAAAATAACTGAGAATAAAATACTACAAGAAAACCAATGAAAGAATTAAAAAGCAGAAATATCCCCCCCCTACCCCCTCCCTTCTTCCCCCTCACCCTCCCTAACATCTGGTTTATCTGTATTCTCCATTCCCTGCTGTTATAACAATAGGAAGTTGATTTGATATTATATAAAGATATCTAATTGTTTTCATTACTGTTTCCCGGCCTTGAATAATATATTTTGCTCATTTCATATGCAATGAATTCATAGATAGTAGAAAGGTCGGTAGGTATGTAGTTATGTTAACGTAACTCTGAAGCAACACAACGGGCTATTGATAGTAGAAAGATGTGTTTTGCAAAAATAGAAGAAAAACAAAATCCTCGGGATTGAACCATAGAACTTTCATAACGGTCAATTGGAGTTTTAACCAATAAGAGTGATAAAAACGAAAAGGAATTACACCGTTGACATGTAAACATCCCATACAAAATAGTAGTTAAATAATTCATAATTCTTTTTAAATGTGCCAAAATGGAGACAATTGTATAGCAAAATGTGACCATCAAGCGACAAACCGAATCTATGAGGATACTCTTGCAGCAAAAATTGTCCATAGAACGGCAGTTCAAATCCTGTAAGTAACTCGTGTAGCATGAAGCTACCATAGAGCGACAATCCAAATCCTATAAGGGCCACTCATGTATCAAAAAGTTACCATAGAATGACAATCTAAATCGTATAACGAACACTTGTGTAGTAAGGAAAAAAGGTACTATAAAACGTCTGTCCAAATCGAAATCAATTTTTTTTTTTTTTGAAATATCATTTTTCCGTTACTATATTAAAACGCGTGTGGGAACTGGAGGTAATCTCAACTCGAAAGAGTTTAGCAAACACTGCTTTAAAACGTATAAAGAAACACTGTTTTACATTATGTAGATTAAATTATCTAATCAGCTCCTTTGATACAGTTGTTTTCGAGTGTATTACGTAAAAGATAGTGGAGGGAGAACGATATAATAATCGATTCTTTCTCAAATAAAAGGAAACTTATAAGGAATGGAATATGCTAGGTAAACCATTTCCTATTTATTTTCTCTTGTTTGCCTTTTATCCCGATATTCCTCTTTCATTGGTACGTCTGTTGAGGAAATTTGCTTTCACACTCAATTGGAATTTTGGTCTTCTTAGTGGGTAACAGATAAGAAATGGAACATGCTATGTAAAACAGTTTCTATTTTATCCTTTTCTATCTATTATTGTCATATTCCTCTTTCCTTGGTATAACTGTTAAGCAAGTTTGATTTCAGACCCCAAATCGTTATTTTAGGTCTCATAAGTGGGTATACCAGATAAGAAATGGAATATGTTAGGTAAAACAGTTCCTATTTTCTCTTTATCAATCTATTAACAAATTCCTCTTTCGCTGACATGACTGTTACGAAAGTTTGCTTTTAGATGCTCAATCGGATGTTTAGGTCTTATTAGTGGTTATACCCGATACGAAATGGAAGATATTACATAAAACAGTTTCTATTTTCTCCTTTTCCATCTATTATTATAATATTTCTCTTTCACTCTGTTAAGAAAGTTTGCTTTCAGACACTCAATTGGTATTTTCGGTAGTGGGATAAGAAATTGAATGTGATACTCTTTTCCACCTATTATTATCATATTCCTCTTTCACTGGTGATTGTTGAAAATGTTTGATGTC
This sequence comes from Metellina segmentata, assembly GCA_947359465.1. Lineage (NCBI taxonomy): Eukaryota > Metazoa > Arthropoda > Arachnida > Araneae > Tetragnathidae > Metellina > Metellina segmentata. The sequence continues at coordinate 65,121,603 of OX375872.1, read as the reverse complement.
AGACGCTCAAGCGGAACTTTAGGTCTTATTAGTGCAAACTCGATGTTTCCATACCGCATCACGGGAGAAGTTAAAAACAGTTGAATTAAACGTATACATATATAGCGCTCTTATTACTATAATTTTAAATATACGGATGAGATCGTATAAAGTAATAAATTGTGGCAAGAAATCGCTGATAAGCCGTCCCCCAAGCGTGACCAGTTTAAGTCTCAAATCACGTTCATTTGCAGTAGATGACGGGATTTCATTTAAACATGAAGTTTAAGTGTAATATCATGGGAAACTTATCAACTTAAATATACAATATATAAAGAAGCATTTTTCGTGATGCCGAAAATCGTGATGAGTAATACGAATCGTAGAAATATGATAAAGATCATAAAGACGGAGATCTGAAACTCGAGTTCACTGGAGTATTACGGGTTATGAAGTTCAAGTTAAGTGAGAGTTATTGAGAGTTATTATCTCTGGCAGTCTCTCCGCAAAGAAACAAATGCTTTTTGTTGATTATTTTTTGATCGAAACTCTTTTATTAGTAGTTACTGGAGCTTTCGATCCGCAATCGTTCTTTTGGGTGTCTAATAAAACAGGCAACTTAATAGTGCGATTGACGACATAATTCGATTTTGTTTGGAGGGCAATAATAGGGATTGTGGCGATTTTCTTAAGTAAAGGGTAACCTATGTTGATCGTGAATCCTACTGTTTTAAATCGTAGCACAATGAACCGATATATCATGAACAAATTAATATGAATACCCAAAGGATACGCGTGGAATGAGAACAAAGGAGTATGTGATCTTTGTAGACTTTAGTAATTCTTTAGTTTATTCACTTGTTTGAAGTTCCGTTGCTTTCGTTAGTTTCAGGTTTTATCACAGACAAACTGAGTCGACCTTATGCATGGTATTAAAGCTGTACTTTTTTTTATTTTATTCTTTAAAATTTGAGTGTGAAAAACATTTTAAATGGTTATAGTCATGTCGACATACTTCAATGTCTTTGTGATTAGTCTTTCAAACTGACTTAAGTTTGGAGTTTTTCACGGCACCCCGAATTGCATAATGGTTTACAATTAATTTATATTAAACTACATCAAGCAGTGTCTATCTGTCATTTAATTTATTCTTTTACTACAAATGATAATGAACTAATGTGTAATATCAATTTATACCAGTGCATCAGCTGTCGTATGACTTAATATTTTGCTACAAATGATAGTCAAAGGAAGTCAACATATTCGTAACGTTCATTCATCCCTTTACATTCGCTTCATTCGACTTATTCTTTTTCAACAAATGAGTCACAGTTTGCGGACAATATTAACTTGTTCCTTTGCACTAGCTGTGATTTGACTTATTCTCTTACTACAAATGAATACTTGATAAACTAATTGATTTTAACATTTGTGACGTGATTCAATTCCTTTTCCTTCTTCTCGTGAGACATCTGCTTGGTTTATTTTGAAATTTGCTCCATGAAGCCCAATGAGCCAACCATCAAACATATCGCTTAAAATTGATAGCAAAATGTATTAAGACATTTTACTATAAATTCCCGAAATGATCTTATGGAATCAAAAGTTTGTTATTTCGTATTCTCTTGTTGAAGCTTTTGTTAGAAACAATAAGTCTTCATAAAGTATTCTGTGCATTTAAATATTTAATTTTTCGATGTACAAAAGATATGGAACCAACACTTTTCCAGCCGAGGGGCCCCAGAACCTCTCTAGCAACGTTTCTCTATTCCTCCTGATTCTTGTCACTTAATATGTTTATTCTATTACTACAAATGATACTTGAAATACCTTAATGTGTACGTATACACTACAATATATATATTTTTAATTTTGACTTTAAAAATCCATTTTTTTTCACAATTAGCTATTGGTTTGTGCTTAAACCCCTTTTTAGTGTGAAATATGTAGATTAAGCTACTCAACAATCTAATTTAAATATAAGTAGCCTGTTTTTTGAACAGTGATTTCTCAAATTTTAATAAGTTCAGAAAGACAATTTCTGTTGGAAATTATTAATCTTATCCTTCATGTTTTGACACTCCACCTAATTGCTAAATTGAATAGATAATTTTTCACGAAAGAAGTATAAAAAATTCAAAAAAAATATTTCAGAAATTTTTAACATTTAGAAATTAACTAAATATTTATTTCTTAACTAATAACTTTGACTGAGATTCAAAACATACACTGTAATTATATAGATTATTATGATACAAGATTAATTATAATAGACTAATTTATTGTTGAGTATGACTCTTTGAATAAAACATCATGTTGCAAAAACACAGTTCACACTTCAGAAATTGAGTATGAAGTTTTGGAATCATGTTTGTACATAGTGATAGTACCTAACCGAAACTCTTGTAACCTGAAAAAGATCTCGAATATTTACAAGTACTTCGTATCGTTTAAAAGCTGAAAATATTTTGAATTAATAAAAAAATTATATTTTGATTAAATTTTGTGATTTCTTGTGTACATATACACCTTAAACTTATTCTATTTGTATCGCTAAAATTATACCTTTTCTTTAAGGGGATTCTTATTGATGAAGCTATGTAATAAAATAATTCAAAACTTTGTTCGTTTATTTGCCATTACAGGTATCCACGAAAAATTTTGCGTATATTTTTGAAGAAGAAAATCACGCCCGTTAACCCTCCTCGACTAAAACACCGAGCGAAATTCTGTGACCGCTGCTTGTAAGAGAGACATAATATCTCAACTACACTTGATATTGAAGCAAATTGAATCGCGGTTTACTTCATGTACAAGTAGCTATTGTTTGATGAACCAGAATTTTTTTTTAATATTTTAGGAAATAGTGACTTGTTAAATCCAAATAAAAACAAACATAAAAACTTAACAAATTGCTTTTCGGGTTCATCAAACGATAAAAGGATGTAGGCTCAACAAGCTGCCGTAATTTCAAGTCGATCAATCTAATAGTTTTATAGAAATCATTTCAACCACTCGCAAAAACACTATTGCGAGAAAAGCGCTTTTAAAATTTCAGTACAGTTAAGTGAAGCATATTCAGCGCTTATAGCATTTTCTGCTATACTGGTGTGGTACAGTGCTGTAGATCAGTTTAGATAGATGTAGCCGAGTCTGTTAATGGCTTATAACTATACGAATTTTGCGAATTTCGACTTGCAATTCGGCACACATGTTCTTAAAACGCTAAAAAAAAAAATTGCGCTAAAAACAAAAAATTGATCCAATTTGTCAAAGAAAAGAAAATTCCCCTTTAAATGGCTGCTGCCCGCTTCTGAATTCTTCAAATTTTTTTCTCCGACCTCTCATTGGAAGTAGTTAGGAAAACGTGTTATTGTGGTTTCCGAGTCAAAAAGAGAAAATTCATGTTTCTCAACACAATTTACATCGTTATTAAAAATGGCATACGTTCCAAATTTTACATCTGCGTACCAAGTCCGTTAATAGATTATAACTGAACCAATTTGGTGAATTTCGACTTGAAATTTGGAACACATTTCTACTGATCCTAAAAAATAAAATTGCGCAAAATATACAAAATCGATTCGCAAAAAAAAGAAAAAAACCCTAAAACGTTCTAGGCACTTCCAACATTCTTCTACTTCTTCTCCCAGACCTCTCATTGGAAACTAGTTGGGAAAACGCATTATTGTGGCTTCCAAGTCAAAAATAAATAGCTTATATCTCTCAACAACATGATTTAAACGCGAGAGATTGTTACCTCTAAGAGTCTTTAAAAAGAGGAATTGTTACCGCATAGTTGTCATCAAATTCTCGAACTTTTCTTCACTCTTCTCCCAGACCTCTCATTCAAAACTAGTTAGGAAAACGCCTTATTGAGGAATCCGAGTCAAAAATAGAAAATTGATGTATCTCAATTTAAAGGTTGATTAGGTTTATAAACGCAAAGGATTGTTACCATAAACAGTCGAGTAAGATTTAAAACGGGAAATTGTTGCCTCATAACCGTAATAAAATTCTTAAACTTTTCAACAATTTCTTAACCCATTGGAAACTAGTTAGGAAAACGTATTATTGTGGTTTCCTAGTCAACACAATAGAAAATTGATACACGGTTCTCAACAACACCATTTAAAAGTAACGAGACACGAGAGATTGTTACGACAAGAGTCTTCAAAACGGGAAATTGTTACCGCATGGTTGTCATCAAATTCTTAGCATAATTAAAAAATAGGAAGTCCGAAACAGATGTTTCTGTCTAACTGACACTCCTCGCATTTAAAGTGATTCATCTGTCCGCAAAGAAAGCTTTGCTGTTTTTATTAAGCATATGCTAATTTATTTCCGGCCAAAGGAGGGGGTTGAAATCGGATATGCCAGAATGAAAATGTAATCAGTGTTTATTAAAAGGTTTTTATGCGAACGCCTCACCGTGTTTTATTCGAAACGGACGTTAGTATTTTCATTGAAAACGAATGTGGAAAAAAACGAATTTTTAGATTAAACTTTATAATAACTTTATTTCCAATTTAGGGCGACTCAACAACCGCGCTAATAATGTATCACATGGAATTCAAAATGACAAGACAGCTAAATTAAATGTTTAGTGATGTATTTTCTACTGTACCTGAACTGCTGTTTTAGATTTATAAGATCAATCCATCAATGTATAGCTTAAATATTAATATAAATAATCAATAGTGTCGACAGCGAATGATTTCTTAACCCTCGTCTCGTCTTAACCGTTGTCTCGACAAGGTATCTCTCGTTATTAGCAAAATTGACGAGATATTGATGGACGAGATAGCTCATCCTTAGAAAAGTTAATTAGGTCTTATCTCGTCATTATAAAAGAAATAGGCAATATCTTGATGACGAGATATATCGTCAAAACCTCTTGGGAGGTAAAATTTAAAAAAAATATTTAACTTGATTGGATATCATATTGGGCTTGCAATTTAGATGTATTAAGTATTCGATCTAACCATAAAACAATGTTTAGTGCAATGTTTCAATGGTTTGTTTTCTTCTAATGACGAGATAACTCGCCCATCAAGATCTGATCAATTTTGCTAATGACGAGATAACCTCGTAGATACAACCAACCTCCTGGAGAGTAAATACTGCTTGTTTTATATTTGGGTGCCCATAGTCTTTTGACTACTCGCACAACTTCAGTATTTTGATTTCAATGCATGTGTATATTTTTTATATTACCGGCCCTATTTATATTAAGTATTATATCTTCGTGTGCTTTAAAGTTCGCATCACCCAGTCCAAAAAGTCATACACTAAAATAGGAAACCTGTGTATCTGAAGTTTTCCAATTACTCCGATATTTAACCCATTCGCTATCAGTTCAAATTATTTTACTTTGTCCTTGTTGCTGCTTTCATTGGAATACATTTGAAATACCATGTGTGCATTCGTGGTGGAAAACCTGAATACCGTACCAATCACGAATATACTCGAAGATGGCAATTGCTCGATTACTCTGATACGTTTAACCTAGGGGGTCGCCAAACGTTTTTGACCGTCAACCCCTTCAAGAGTTTCTAAAACCTTAACTTTTTATACATACCGTCTATTTTACTATTATGTAATAATTATGTTATAAAAATTATGTGAGTTTTATATTTTTTTAATTACAGTGCTTATTGTATGCATAATATAATATATATTATTATATTGGCATAACGTCAAAGAGATACATTTTTGTTTTTGACGTCTTTCTTAACTTTATATATTTGATAGGAAGAATAAATAAGATATAAAATTTAAAATTTAATTTAGATGAATAAAAATAAGACTTTTACTAACTTAGTACATAATTTACTAAAGATGTCATTATGAAGGGTGTGCTTCGTGACTCTTGACAAGATTAGCAATATTGGTTCAAAATTAGTAAGTTCCAACCTTAAGTGAACCCGGCACCTTAAAAATTATTTTTTTTACTGACAACACTTTTCGACAATTGTTTTGCAGTTTCGTATGCCAGAGAAAAAAAACATAAATTAGACACAATCAATTTTCTTCAAAATGTGTTAAAAAATTTTAACATTAAAAAAAAAGATGAAAAATTCACGAATTTTTAAAGTATCTTCTTTTTTAATTTTTATGATATATGAATCATGAAACATGAATTATTTTTATGATATTTCTTTAACTATAATCTAAATTTACAGGTATGGAATTGAAGATACATTGAATAGACCTTGAGATACAAAATAAAACCTGAAACTCTACGTAAAATATCACAAAAAACGTCACTTAACTGCACATTTATATTTAAAAAAAATTGTACTCATAATTACTAAAAATGCATACCTGTATTTATTAATAAGATTCTATGTATCATGTAAAAAAATTTGAAGTCAGTTGATTGGAAATTAAAAAAGCCTTTGCATTTTGAATTGTAAGATATTTACAAAAATTAAGTAGGAGGAAAAGCAGTTTAAAGTTTTAAAATAAAAAATTATGCTATAAAAGTATAATAAAAAATATTCAAATTTTTACTGTAGCTACTTTTTACATATAAGTGAAGTTTAAAGTGATCCTTTCTTTTTTTTTTAAAGAGCCAATTCCTTTGTTCTGATTGCTGTCATCACTAATTTTCACACGTTTGAAATTTGGTACTTAAACTGTTCTTTCGCTGATAGTTCTTTCGAGCATCAATTATCTGTCCACGTTTTAAGGTATCGGATCATAACCTAATCCCAACAGCTTTTTGACTATGTTAAATAGTTGAAAGTACCCCTATATTATACTCGAAAACTGCTTCTGATGTGGCCATTTCGACACGTTTTTTTATTTACATAAAATTCTCATTTGGACACTTGGACCAAATCATGTTGTTTTTCTCTCGTTTGTCATGGACCTTGGAACATCCTTCTAAAAGCACATCAGAAGAAAGACGCTGGTATATTTAATAATTATTATTAAATGTTTTTGCATCCCCATCAGAAAGTAAAGTTGTACATCGGGAAACAAACCTTTGTAATATGTATATATATATACCTTCCTACTTTATATACCTTCACAGCTCTGTCGTTTACTTTTAGGTATAATTAATAAAAGCGCATAAACATAAAAAGAAGCAACAGAATAACAAATATCAAACAGAAAACCAAAACTAAAGCCTTCTTTTTTCTCAAATAACCGCTATAATTTATTCATACAGCACTACTGATGTAAATAAAAAAAGCCATAATATCAGTAACAGTTTCAAAGAAACGTTTCATCTTCTAAGCTATTTCATTTTATAAATCTAAAATAAATATCGAGGCTTTGTAGACGCAAAAATGCGGTTAAATTCGGTTTCGAAGTATTGTGATCGCGCAGGTGCTTATTCACAAAAATCCTTACAAGTTAGAAAAAATGCAAGAATCAGTCTGATTTTCTAGGACAACATTTTAAACAGTATGAGGCAACTTTTAAAGCAAAAAATTATTTTTTTTGTGGCTTTTTTTATATAAGGTGCTAGGTAGGCACAGAATTCTACATCTAGCTTATTTTCGTTTGTTTGTTAAAATGGAATTAAGAGAGATGGCTGAAAGATCTCTCTTAATTTTGTTGTCATTCAGGACAGAGGTAATCCAAGTTAACCGAATTAAATGGTTACCCGTGTAATGTTGTCTTATATTTTTATATCGATCCATTACATTGGTTTATCACCTTCGCTCTGCCAGACCACATGATTTTGTCCTATTGCCGCTTTCATTAAAAATTTCTTTAAATATCACTCGTGCTTAGCAATGAATACGCTCAGACTAAAGAACTTTTGGTATTAAATGCTTGAAAGCACACATACCTATGTGTATATGTATACCTATCTGTAGTTATACATTTAAAATCACATCACGTTTCGCTGGATCATCTCAGCATCAGCGCCTTCGAACAATACCCAGTTTATCTCTTGTGATGCAGACAATAATTTTCTTTTAAGCACATGAGAAATGAGGTTCGCTCGTTAGCTAAATTTTGCTGCGTATGAAAAAGAGGTATACCTAATATCTCGAAAAAAACCGACCGACTAATATGTGCACTACATTTATAGCCTCGTTTCTTGTCATCAATTGTTAACTCGTAAGTGTCTTCCGGCTTCCGTTCGCCTATTGTGATTATATTATTACACAACTGAAGTACCGCTACCAAAACGTGACTTTTTTTTACTTCTCTAAGCGATTTAATTTCACTGTGCTTCTATTTAGCTGGCAGTGACGTCAACGACGTGAAAACATCCAAAAAAGAAATCCAAGAGGAAAGAAAGGCCGTCAAAAGGAAAAGCGACTCGAGATATTCATTGCGAGGCGAGCGTAACTCTTTCATTGTCCGTTTGACTGGATTTCTTGTTTGCTAAGTTTCTGATCGCCGAAAGTGAATTCCCATGTGTCAAGAGTTGTTGACCCTTTTAGGCTGCATGGAGCTAACACAGGGGTCAGTGCTCCGATCTCAGTCAAAATCCTTAGAGTAGAAAAAAAGAGATAAGTATTTCATAATAGAGAAGAAAGAGAATAAATGCTTCAAAAATGCTAAAAACCATTCAGAAATGTCAACAGTTTAGAAAGGGCGTTTCTGGAAGCCTTTCGGAGGACATTTTTATCTTGAGTCACCGTGAGATTCTTGAGCACTTATTCTATGTCTGACCCTGTTGAAAAATATTTTCCTTGCCGAAGTTCAGATTTGTCTTTAAAAGATTGTTCGTCAGAGCTTCCATTGTTTCATGCATTATATTTAAACATGGTATTGCATTAATTTTAATCGGGAATACAATATAGCAACCCCGATCTATCATGTTTCTTAGGGAACAGGGTAAAAGCGCCATGTATCGAGGGAAGTGATATAGCTCGGGCTGAGAGAAAGTTGATCATTAGAAATGAAAAGGCACTAATTATACATAAAATTAAGTGTTTCTTTTATTCAAAATTGCGTAAAATTAGAAGTTCATTGAAATGTCTCTGAGATGAACTTTTTAAATTATACTTAATTGGGTGGAATGTTTTTGAAAGCAAATATTTCATCTCATTCATGGTTTCGATCTTTTTCACCAAATCAGTTTTGCCTTTTCAGGTGAGCTGGGTAATTGGTAATTTTTTAGTTAACGACGTACTAGAGCAACACAACGGTCCGGGATCAGTCCCTTGAGGGAAAGATCCGAGGACAACACCTCGTAATTTTGAACCACGGTCAGATGACGAAGCAACACCTGAGCTGGCACCCCACTCTCCAAACTTCCACTCGAACCCAACGTGAGGACTTTCGGCCACGACAGATTTAAGGTGCACCAGCCGCCTGTACACCATACGTTTACAAACATCCATGCCCGGGCCCGGATTCGAACCAGGAACCTTCCGATCTAGACAGGTGAGCTGGGATTTATGTAGTTTGTACGGAAAATATCTTATTAAACCTAAAAAAACTAACTCTTCATGTGATTTCGACGATACATCTCCATCAAAATCTTACCTCGTCATCAAGAATGTCGATTGAATGCTAAATGATGAAGATTTTACCGTTTTTGTATGATTACTAGATCAAAATCACATCGTTTTTTTTCTAATGACGAGATATCTCATTACTCGAAGCTTAGTACCATAGATAGTTGTCGTCATGACAACCACTTGGAGGGTTAATATAACAAAGAAGTTTTATTGATATTTATGTGACTTGGCAGTTAAAGGTTGGGTTTATATGTGGCACAAGAGCCATATTTGACCATGCTGCACAACACACACATTACAAGACAACATAGAGTAATGGACCCACACAAAGAAAGCTTTACTGTTACAAAAAGAGAGAAATACACTTAAGGAGGAATCGAATTCATTCTGTGAATTCAATAAACCAATTCAATCATAAAAATGTCATGGTAAGCTCTAAGTAATTAATCAAGAAAATTTGTCTCCAACTAGTAAATAGCAATTTCCAGTTTAAGAGATTCTAACATATATAATTAAAGAAATCAAGATGCATTTAAATTAATTTTACTATCCTACGCTTATCAGATATTAATTTTATTCAATATTTTTCTGTGAACAAATTCAATCATGAGATAAGTCATGGTACTAAGCTCAGAGTAATTCACCAATATTTGTTTCTCTCTAGTATGTAGCAATTAATTTTTTTTAAATTCACAAAAGGGATTCCTACAAACACAATTAAGGAATCAGCATACATTTAAATTAATTTTATTCCCCTATTCACAATCTATTAAACGCCACGACACACGAGATTAACTCGATCTAGATTAAATCTTCCTGCCAAATGCAACCGATCCCCAATCCACTTACACCAGCATATGCTCAGAGATCCCATCTTTAGAAATCATTGTCTCTTAATACTTACTTAGCCTCGGTAAGTTATTTTGTTGTAAGAAATAAGGAGATGTCAGAGATACACAGACTCTAATTCCTATTACGAATAATAAATAATGCATTTTCCACCCGAAACTCAGCATGGATGGCAAAAATTAAGTTAGCGATACTTTTTTGATCCGCCTCGTGATTTATTACCAAGTCGTGATGCGTTTTCTTTCTCTCTCTCTCTTAAAAGATCTGATTGATTATAAATTCCGAGATTTCTATGCTTCGGCCAAAATTATAGAGTTCGGTCCCTACATACATCACTCCAATTAGTTCTTGCTACAGGTGAAGGGAAACGCAACATCATATTGCGCTATTTTGCGCTTGGGGGGATCGAGAAGTCAAAAAACCTTCTGGGGTGGGGGATTGTGCAGTTGGAGAGGACCCCCCCCTCTCATTCGAAAGTCGGAGGATGTTGGGTCCTTTGTGGGGCACTTAGTTTTGGTTTGGATCCCCCCTAGATATTCATAAAAATAAATCACAGGACTGGGGAGCCAAGACGTATAAAGAAAACGCGGGCAATAATAGTACGATTATGACAAATGATGGGCGAGTAACGGATACCTTATTATTCATTGCCCTTTGGTTCGTGATTAGCTTTTAATGGGAGACCAAATTGCAGAGGAGAGTCTCTTGGGGCAAAAGTTGGACTCGCGATTTGTTTGGTTCGATTGGGATTGGAAGAGAAGTGTGTTTTTTGGGTTTCTTTTCTTCCTCTCGGTATCTGCCTCCCACCTTTTAGTCTCTTTAATTCGTGAGCTTCGCTCCGGGAATATTGATAGTCGGATGACTTTCTTCGGAGGGTGGGGGATTTTTTTTTTCTCAAAATTCTGCGCGTTATTTATGAAGTGGGGAAGAAGCTTGCGATCGTCTTTTGTGCAGAGGTGGCCCATTAAGGAAGAAGAAAAGTTGGGAAATTATTTTTATCACCAGTTTTTGATGTATCTAAAATGGATTCAAAAATTATAAACCTTCGGTGCGATGTTTAGCCACCATCAATTCGAAGATTGATGGTGAGAGGTTTCACATCTTGCTTTTTTGCTCGTCGAATTTTTCGTTTTTGGAAAGCAGTACCTGGTTTTAGTCGATCCGGCGTCCCTTATCCATTAATACTTGCCATGCCCGATTGTTTTATGCGTGAGTGAGGAGAAAATTGGATCCGTACGGGAGAAGGAAAAAAAGCAATCGCTGATCGTATGAGCTGAATAATATCAGCAAGCCATTATAACATTTTCGCTATGTTTTAAAAGATATTTTGGAGTAATTTTGACTACAGGGTGGTCGATATATATAAGTCACTTTACCATTTAAAACTTCAGAAACTTTTTCTCTTTTCGGGAAAAGGATTATTTAATTTTTATGCAACTGAAGAACATTCCTTGGTATAAATAATTTCCTATCAAGTTCGAAAAATTTAAAATCTTATCGACATGCCCATTAATTCTCTTCTCAATGACCATTCTCCAAGTTCTTCCACTGCTCTGTTTCTCAATCTATCTTTTTCCCTCTTTTACGAAATTTTTTACCTGAAGTTATCTGTCTTGTGTTTGACGCAGCTTGGTCAAATATGGCGCTTGCGCCATAAAACGGCAAAACAACCAAGCTAGTTCTTACATTACCATTCAGCGTTCTTGGACCTTGGTGTTTAGCATCACGAATATTGTCCTGAAGCTAATGGATGGTAAGGGGCTTTGATGTAGAGGCGTACAATGCGTTGTAAATTGAGATATCAATTTTTTTAATCATTTGTAATTATGAGCAGATGCATTTTATGTACAAAAGACTTCTATAACATTGAATAAAGATGTTCTAAACAAATCTGGTTGGAGTTCCACACTGATCATAGGAGCACTAAGTTCGTGAATATTTCATGGGGCAGGATGTAGTATTGGTGTGGAAGTAGCATCATAGACAGGTATCGTGAGCGGTCAAATATGTATGAAGATAGGAAGTACAAGATAGTGGTACTTACTGACAAGTCCTAGGTATAGGCGCTGGGGAGTCGTTGATATTTTGAACGGCAAAGTGACTAATGAACCACTCTAAATATAGTAAACGTTACAAGACAATGTGTGACAAACCAATAGATTAGTTACTAGTTCGATTCATCGCACTGGATCAACACAACGGATGGTTGTGTTGATCTCCGAGAACACCTCGTAATTTTGAACCACAGTCAGATGCCGAGGACAACACCTGAGCTGTCACCCTACTCTCTAAACTTACACACCATGCCAACGTGAGGACATTTTATTTAACATGTACTAGTACCCCACTTGCACGACGGTATTTGATGAAACAAGTTTCGAAATCGTAACCCTTCCGGTTGCTAATCCCCTACTCCTCCATATTGACTAACGCTACCCCGATCAACCAATAGTAGTAAGTGCTTCTCCTTTCAACGAATAAGAGAGAAGCGATTAATCAACAAAAATTTAAGTTTCTAATAAATACTTTAGGGGTACAATAATAGTGGTAATATACTTATATGTCACTCACTATATCAGGTAAGGTAAGGTTAGGTAATTTTAGTTAACGTCGTACTAAAGCAACACAACGGGCTATTGACGACAGTCCGGGATCAGTCCCTGAAGGGAAAGATTCGAGGACAACGCCTCGTAATTTTGAACCACGGTCAGATGACGAAGCAACACCTGAGCTGGCACCCCACTCTCCAAATTTCCACACCAACCCAACGTGAACTCACTATCAGAAAATTTCATGTAAGATTTCAAATATCCACGAAATCTTGATGGAATTTTTTGATCCCGGACCGTCGTCAATATCCCGTTGTGTTGCTCTAGTTGACGTTAACTAAAAATTACCATTACCTGATGAAATTTTCAGAATTGATCTTAATATTCAAAATGCGCATAATACTTAGATCTACATACCATAACATAAATTTTAAGGTACCTAAGGCCATTCCGTTCAGTATTTTAGAAGAAAAAAAATTAAGTGGCAGAAAAATTAAGAAGCCAAACTAGCAAGGTAAGGTAGGTAATTTTAGTTAACGTCGTACTAGAGCAACACAATGGGCTATTGACGACGGTCCGGGATCAGTCCTTTAAGGGAAAGATCCGAGGACAACACATCGTAATTTACCAAACTAGCAAGACACAATATTTTTTATCCTACACCAGACCTCAGCCTTTCCTTCATGTGTCGCCGACCAACCTGTATATTGGTTAATGTGTTAGCCTCTAGAGATCGGAAAGTTCCCGGTTCGATTCCGGGTCCGAAACCGTCGTCGATAGCCCGTTGTGTTGATCTAGTACTACGTAAATGACAAATTATCAAAAAATTATTCCTTCATCTGTCTGCTATCATCATCTGACCATGGTTCAAAATTACGTGGTGTCCTCGGATCTTTCCCTTTTGGGATTGATCCCAGACCATCGTCGCCGATCAATCGGTATAGTGGTTAAGGTGTTAGCCTCTAGATCGGAAGATTCCTGGTTTGCATCCGGGCTTGGATGTTTGTAAACGTATGGTGTAGAGTCGGCTGTTGCACCATAAATCTGTCGTGGCCGAAAGTCCTCACGCTGGGTTGGTGTGGAAGTTTGGAGAGTGGGGTGCCAGCTCAGGTGTTGCTTCTTCATCTGACCGTGGTTCAAAATTACGAAGTGTTGTCCTCGGTTCTGTCCCTTAAGGGATTGATCCCGGACAGTCGTCAATAGCCCGTTATGTTGCTCTAGTACGACGTTAACAAAAATTACCATTACCATTACCTGAAACAAGAAGACCGTGGTTCAAAATTAGGCGGTGTTGTCCTCGGATCATTCCCTTGGGGGATTGATCCTAGATCGTCAATAGCCCGTTGTGTAGCTTCAGTACGACGTTAATTAAAATACCTACCTACCTGAAACAAGTGGTAATTTACACTCATTTTAGTGGTAATTTTGGTAATTAACCTCGTACTAGAGTAACACAACGGGCTATTGACGACGGTCCTGGATCAATCCCTTAAGGGAAAGATCCGAGGACAACACCTCGTAATTTAGAACCACGGTCCGATGACAAAGCAATACCTTAGCTGGCACCATACCCTCCAAACTTCCACACCAACTCAAAAAGACTTTCGGCCACGACAGATTTAAGGTGCACCAGCCGATTTTACACCATACGCTTTCAAACTCCCATGCCCGGACCCAGATTCGAACCACAAACCTTCCGATCTACAGGCTAAGACCTTAACCACTATACCGGTTGGTCGGCTACTAAAGTATTGATGAAGCGTACAGAAAAAAAAGAAAATTTCATAAGAAATCGTGTGATTAAAGTGGTTTGCAAAACCAGTGTTTCGGGTTGAAAATTAAATTACTGATTGTAAAAATGTACTGGTAAAAGCACATATTCACCCCTGGCTGATATGAAACTTTACGGGTATCGCATTTCAAAAGCAATCCAAAGATCATTAATATTTATGCCAGTTTCTCCCTTACACTGGATCCACCGATTACGGAAGTGCAATTTATTGTAAAATGTATTAAATTTCCATCGCTGGTAACCGACTCAGCCAGACGGGGTCAAGAGGCGTGTTCTGCAGCTTGTTGATGCATCTGTCATCTTCCGACTGACAATCGCTTTATTTTCAGATCCATAGCTATTGCTGTTACACGCGCACATTTTTAATTTCCCCGTAACAGAGCCTGGCCGAGATTTGCATTTTGTGTTTATAAAGGGAACGTGTACCTCGACTTTAGAGAGCCGGATTAATATCCGGTCGTCACGCCCTAACAAGCGAATGTTTTATGAAACTCGCGGGACCTACGTTGTAAGTCTCCGGGCACGAACTGCGAATTCGGTTTCTTTCTCACTTCTGCGGGTCTTTATTGTTATTTGCGTCTTGAGGATGGAGTGGCGAGGGATCTAAGATGGTGAGACGGAGCTGACGCCCTCCTGAAAGGTGGTCTTCGTCTCTGTCTTTAATTCCCCGTCACCTGCGTTGTAGGCGATGGAAAAAACAACGCTTTTGTTAATAACTAGGATGTTATAGGAAACGTCGCAGGAAGTGCGAAATCGTTGCTTCTTCTTTTGGGGACGGTTGTGGCTTTGGTGTGTTGCTGCCAGGGCTGCGCAGAGTGCAAGTGCTACTAGATTCAAGCCCTGGCCCGTTTTTCACTTTATTATAAAAATGTCCAGTTACAAGTTAGTCGTGATGGTGAAAATCTTTGAAAAATGGCATGGCTTACAAGATATCCAATCACATATTTGTATGAAATTTTTGAATTTACTTTAGAATTTCTTTGCTAATAGTCTTGTCATTTGCGAGATCTTTGTAGGATTATCTTTATCATTATTTACCTCTAGAGATAGATCTATGAAGGCACAAGAGGGAGCTCACACCCTCGTGAAAGGTTTCGTCTGTAAGTCCCGTCGCCTGTGTTGTAGGCGATGGAAAAACAACGCTTTTGTTAATAACTCGGATGTTATTGGAAACGTCGCAGGAAGTGCGAAACTGTTTCGTCTTTTGAGGACGGTTGTGGCTTTGGTGTGTTGCTACCATGACTGTGCAGCGTGTAAGTGCTACTAGATTCAAGTCCTGGCCCGTTTTACACTTTATTGTAAAAATGTGCAGTTACACGTTAGTCGTGATGGTGAAAATCTTTGAAAAATGGCATGGTTTACAAGATATATCCAGTCACAAGATATATCCAGCTTCCTCTCTGTCTTTTAAGTCCCGTCACCTGCGTTGTAGGCGACGGAAAAACAACGCTTTTGTTAATAACTCGGATGTTATAGGAAACGTCACAGGAAGTGCGAAATTGTTGCATCGTGTTTTGAGTACTTTGTGGTTTTGGTGTGCTAACTACCAAGACTGTGCGAGTGGAAGTACTTCTAGATTCAAGCCCTGGCCCTTATTTCTCTTTTTCATAAAAAACGTCCGCTTACAAGTATGTCGTGATCGTGAAAATCTTCGAATATGTATTTTTACATGGTTTGCAGTCCTATTTTTGAGTGAAGTTCTCGAATTGATTTAGCCATTTCTTTGCTCATAGCCTTGTAGTATGCGAGCTCTTTGTAGGATGGTCTTCATTATTATTTGCGTCTTGAGGATAAAATGGCGAGAGATCCAAGATGATAAGATAGATCCGACACCTTAATGAAAGATAGTCTTAGTCTCCGGCTTTAATTCCCTTGCAACTGCGTTGTAGACAATGGAAAAAACGCGATGTCGATAGTTCGAATGTTATAGAAAGCATCACAGGAAGTGCGAAATTGTTGCTTCGTCTTTCGAGAAAGTCGAGGCCTTGGTGTGTTTCCACCAGGGTTGTTTTAAAAGAATGTCGTAATCATGAAATAAGGATGAAAAAATTACATTTTTCACAAAATATCTACTCAAATGTTTATGTATGAACGATAAACATAACCTTAAATTAGGCGGACTACAGGTGCTCAAGCCCTTTTACTGTTTTTGTTAACGATGCCTTTTTTCAAATATGACTTAATCGGGAAATTTTATAAAAGTATATGATTCACGAAATATCTTGCTAAGTTTTTTCTTGAAAAACCTAACACAAACACCTTAGATTTTCTTTTGTCACAGTCTTACCATAGGTTGTACTTTATTGATATTTGCTAAAAAGTTGTGATTCGTATTATCTGGAGCAAGGGTTTTATATGTATATTTGAAGTAAAATAATTATTTCAAGTATAGACAATCTAAAAGAGGATCTACATAATAAAATGTCCAGCATTAACATAATTACCGCCTGTATCTTTGTCCTAGGTTTAGTATCCTTTCCAATGTCACGCACATCAGGGTTCTCAATTTCTCAAACATGTAACATTTTGAAGTTATTATTAGATGGAGCCATTCCTTAAAATGACAATCCATTCAATAATTCAAGACCAGCTTTCGTTGACTATTTGGAATTGGGAAGAACAAAAAAATATTCAGCACAGCTGAAGTTATTGTTAGATGGAGCCATGCCTTAAAATGGCAATATATCAAGTGATTCAAAGCCAGCCTTTGTTGACTATTTCGAATTGAGTACAAAACTGTTTAACATATTTCACTTTATTGTTAAACGAAGCCATGCCTTATAAAATGCCAATATATTCAGTGATTCACAGACAGCCTTCGCGTTGACCATTTCAAATCGGCGAGAACAAAAATGTTCAGCATAGCTGAAGTTATTGTTAGATGGAGCCATGCCTTAAAATGGCAATCTGTCCAGCGATTCAAAGAAAGCCTTCGTTGACTATTTCAAACTGGGATGAATAAAAAAGTTTATCACATCTGTGTCTGCATGATATGCTGTGTGCGCTCGTGTACCCAGATGAGAGTTTCCTGCTACGACGCCGCCTGTCTTATCACTTTTTCCATGTAAGAGATGAAACGAGACTAAAAATAATGTTTTATTGTGTTGTATTTTTCGGAACGCTCCCTTCTTGTGTTTAAAAACACGCATACAACAACAAACATACGTTTTAAACAGGGCGTCTCGAAACTTCTCATACAAACTTAAAGGAGGGTAGATAACTTAAAATTAAACCTTATTCACGGAGGTATGTAAAAGAAAAAGCATGTGTACCCCATTTTTTTCTAGCCCCAAATTTGTATTTTGACATCAACATGACATCGTCAACCCATGGATTGCCGTACGTTGTCAAAATCCTTGTCTATTCATGGATACGTACAACATCGACAGCGATTGGTGGAATGTCTGCCATCCCTTTGCCTTTGAAAGGGTTAAGGCTAGTGTTTACAGATATTATAGGTACATTAATCCTCTGAGCGTTTCAAGATTTCCGAGTAGAGGAATATTGTTTTAACCCCAACACACATAATAACTAAATAATCAAAAGTTGGAAAGAGAGAGAGAGATGAATCTCTCTCTATTGCTCCTTTCCTTCGAATAGACCTTTCCAATAATTTGGAAAGATCTGTGTTTTCAGGAAAGTTAAAATTGGTTAGATGTCATACAGAGAAGACTACAGATTGTACAAATGGAATTATGCGGGTGAACCCCTTAGAGGGTTAAGGCTAAGGAATACGTTGTCCCCCTGAAAGAAAACTAAAAGAGTAGGTTTTTCTCATGTACAAAATACATCCATATAAAGTAATAGGTCTTCAACTATTACGTTTTTATATCCAAAAACAGTTTTATAGCTTAGTGCCCTTCGAAGGGTTTTAGAAGTGGTAAGTTTATCTTTGGTGGTAGCTCAAGTTATCAAACAGACTTTTATCTTTCAAAAGAACGGGGTAGTTACTTTAAAAATCTTTGGAAAGTCACTCGATCATAAGGAATAAAATTATTTTCAGATCAGGTAAACCCTTATTGATTCCTAAAAGATAACAAATTACCCTTATGTCTGCACCCTAGCAACACCCAGAGCCGGGTAAAATCGGTATTTCAAGCTCCGAGTTTCTTTCATGATTTTAGAGTTTATCATTCTCTAAGCGATTCGGGTTTAGTAACTAGACAGTTTATTTTCTCAAGAGCTATTTCAAGTTTATAAAATTTAAGAGGGGATTGCCTTTTCTTTCTCTGAAGGGAAGCGGTAGCCCAGTTGGAAGAGCAACGGATTAGCAACTGGAGGGTTGCGAAATTCTGTCCAGCCAAAGCTCATCGTGTATGTGGGGACTGGTGCACGGTAAATTTGTCGTAGTGTCAAATGTCCTGACGTTGATGTGGTGTGGAGGTTTAGAGAGTGGGGTGTCAGATCACGTGTGTTGTTCTCGTCTTCTGACCGTGGTTCAAAATTACGAGGAGTGGTACATTCGGAATTGATCTTGGATCGTCTCCAATTATGTGCTTTTTCAATATTAAGTTTGAATCTTAAAATTTTCAGAGGTAGGTATATTAAATAACGTAGCAGTAGAGCAACACAACGGGATATTGATGACGCTCTGGGACCAATCTCCCATGGAAAAGATAGGAGGACAAACCCACTTAATTTCTCGGATATCGTGGACATTTGAAATTTTATATAAATTTCTCGAACATAGTGGTATTTAAGTTCGCAAGTATTTATTTATAAGAACCCAAATTTGTTAATTACACGCTTCTCTTATTCGTTGAAAGAAGAAACACATATTCAAATTGGTTTGTCAGGACTGCGTAAACCTGGTTGGAGGTGTACCAGTAGCGCTACCGTTACCCGATGTGTTGCTTCATTGTGATATTGTAACAGGTTGGATTGTAGAGTAAACATCTCGGTGTACGCTTAACATATATTTATTAACATTTAGGGTACAAATTATAAGCCATTGGACAG
The DNA here is from genome assembly GCA_947359465.1 of Metellina segmentata. NCBI lineage: Eukaryota > Metazoa > Arthropoda > Arachnida > Araneae > Tetragnathidae > Metellina > Metellina segmentata. The sequence goes on along the minus strand of OX375872.1, from coordinate 65,102,035 downwards.
GACCGCAGCGCACATGGACAGGAACTACCGAACATCTCTTTTTGGAAAAAAAATTTAACAATTCTGTATTGTACTTGGCGAGGGGCCAATAATCAGTTACGCACTTGGCAAGGAGCGAAAGGTGTAGAATGTTTATATAGTAATTAATGTCAAGAGTTCTATTTGCTACAACTTTAATTCACTACCCTATCTTTTTTTCACTGAAGTTACCCCTATTTTCGAATTATTTTACTGACGAAACTATACTGTCAAATAATTTCAAATTTCTGTACGTCTATTTGTTACTATTTCAGTATTTAAAAAATGTTAATAATTTTCCTGAAGAATTACGCGTGCCAACCATCTTCGTGTGCTTAGTGGGTGCTTAGTGGTTACTAGTTGGAATAACTCAACTACACGCAATCTTAAACTAAAATTGAACGGTGACTTACTTCATACACATGTAGCTATCATTTGATCAACCAGAACATTTTTTAAGAAATATTTTAGGAAAAGGTGATGACTTGTCAAATCCAAATAATCGATTTAGCTAAAAAAAAGTTGACCTAGTTTTTTGCTATCAAAGTGTAAAAAAGTAACAGCGCTTTTCTGGTTCATCATACGATTAAAGGGTGTTTGATCGACGTGCTGTAAAAACTTCAAGTCGATCAATCTAATAGTTTTACAGATATGCTCCAACCCATTCGCAAAAAATCTGTTCCGAGAAAAACGAGTGTAAGTTCTTCATCTGTGCTCCGAGACCACATTTGGGCGCATATGTTAATGGGTTATAACTGAGCTAAATTTTTGAATTTCGACTTGAAATTTGGCACACATCTTCTTTAGACCATAAAAAGTAAAACTATGTGAAAAACACAAATTTTTTTCCATTAAAAAATAGAATATTCCCTTATATAACTCTATTTTGTTTAATAAAAGACTTAATTCAAACCCAAATTTTTCAGTATTTTTATGTGAAATCACAATTATTTAAAATTGCTTTGTTAATATTATTGTATTCCGGCGTATTATGGTTTTGTTAGAAGCAGGAAGCGTGTACTGTATAGAGGAAGTAATGAACTACCGACTGTAATAAGGAACGCGAGAACCCATCTTGCAATGCGATTTGATTTCAGTGGGGTATCCTGGGTGCAATTCTCTTTTCTATGTCAGTAAAACTCTTGCGTGTCTATTATTTTACGCATTCGATCTGGTGTTTGGCGTAGTTTGTCAAATATGTCCCTATAATATAAAAGCAAAGCAACCGTCCAGCAATTTAGTAGAGATTAGATTGCTTTTTCAGAAGATTTATTAATTCCACTGTCGTGTTTTCTTTTCCTGAAGTCTTTTAGTTTTCCAAATTTAACGTTTGTTTCTCCTCATTCTCAATAATCTGGTTTTAACATTTCTGGTCATGATACTATCGTGTGACAGAGGCGTATAATGCTTTGTTAAAGTTAAATACCAATTTATTAATTCGTTTGCAAATTATGTACATAATTTACACATAATTAATAGTAACAATATGGACAAAAAATTATTATTACATTGAAAGAAAGGCACCGCACACAGATCTAGTTTGAGAGAATATGGTGACAGTTTTTTCTATGTAAAATTTTCATTCTTGCTAACATTTACTGTGGCGAAGGGATTCTACTAAAATATTGCTGGAAACGTGTCTCGTTTTACGTGTCACTCTTAGATTTCAACAAACTCATTCACTGCCTGGCTTTTCTAACCAGATTGAAAATAAACAATGGTTGACGCTTTAACGGAAGTCTAGTTGAGAAACAGGAAATTAACATAAAACACGTGCATTCAAGTTGGCAGACACAAGAAGCTGTCCGAAATCTAAGATTCTAAACGATAAGAGAATAAAGGAGTCTTCCACATCTTAGAAAATAACTATAATGCACTTTTTGCAACATTAACTTGATGGATACCAGAACCAACAAGAAGAATTATTAAGTATAATCATTTAATGCTGCTGCGAATTGATTTATTATACCGGACGGAAGCCGACCAAGCTTGTTTATTTAGTCCATAACATAGTCTATCTATAGCCATCAAATGCACGCTTCCACAGGTGGACTTCCTGCGGAAGACGATGTGTTTTCTATGTGTTTATTTTACAACACATGGCCTCAGAGAAAACTCCTCCAGACCATTTGCATAAAGGGCGAAGTTAAAAATGCCATCCATCGTTATTTGCTTAGCGATAGCCTACTACCAACCCAACATCTTGTATCTTAGAAAGAAATTATTTTGCCGCCAAATATTTCAAAATGTTTACACAAAATTGCACTTAGAAAAAGGAGTGCTAGGATGGGGGTGAAAAATACAAACGCTCCGAAGAGTAAAGGTCTTCGATCATCATTATTTTGCAATCAGCTGAGCTCGCAAAAAACTGATGAAAATTATTCTGACCACGTGTGTCTGAGGACACCGAGACGCCTACACGGGATTTAGCAGTGAAAATCCATCTTGATTTTTGCTGAAAAGAACAATGGCCGATGAGTGCATGTATTAAAAGTATGTATAAGAGGACTGACTATATCAGAGCACACTTTGAATTAATAACACGTATCTGGTGAACTCTATGATCTGCCGGTGTGAGTTTTGCTTTCTTTGGCTTTGAGGTTCTGGGTACAATGTAGGAGTGTTTGGAAAGGCACGATAGAAATTAATAGGAAAAGTGCAGTGCCATCTTTTTCATTGCATCCACCTATCCGCTGCTTCCTTTCGTTTTATCAATTAAACCCTTCCAGGCCACACTCTATTAATTAAGTAATATATTAATTGAAGTGTAATGGTTAACAGATCCCAACTCAGTCAATTGATAAGACTTTAGATGCAGCGATTGAAAAAAAACCCACCCATTTATGTATATATATATATATATATATATATATATATATATATATATATATATATATATATATATAAATGGGTGTTTTTTTTCAATCGCTGCTTCTAAAATCTTATCAATTGACTGAGTTGGGATCTGTTAACCATTACACTTCAATTAATATATTACTTAATTAAAAGAGTGTGGCCTGGAAGGGTTTAATCGATAAAACGAAAGGTAGCAACATTTTTGAGTGATAACATTTTTATTATTATTATTATTTAAACTCGAGGTTTTTTTTCTTTTTATTATGGTCCTGATGATGATGGACGTTTTATCCGCCAAAATGGTTATTGACTATTTTTTGTTTTTACTCTCTCTGTTTATAAATGTTCTGGAAGCTTTTATATAAAACACGTAAAGAGAGTGTGGACTGGCATATTCCGATTAAAAAACTGCTCTTAAAGTTATCAATTGACTGATAGCAGACCTATTATTCCTTACATTTCAATTAAAGGATTATTCAATTAATAGAGTGGCCTGACTTTATTGAATAATGAAAGGCGGAAACATTGTTGAGGCATAGCATATAATATTAAAACTAGAGTTTTCATTTCCTTATTATTTTGTTTTTATGAACTTATTAATCCGCCGAAATAGCCATTGATTATTTTTGTTGTTTTTACTACATATCTATAGTCAAATTTTGAAAGTTTTTGATTATTAAACTCATTCAGGGTGGACCTACTTGTTCATATTCCTCCTCACAGAATTTGCTTTGAAAGTTATCAGTTGACTCATTTCAGACTTTTTATCCAGTACACTTTAGTTAAAAAAAACTATTCAATTAATAAAGAATGGTATGGGAGAGCTTCATTAAAAACCGAAGGGTGGAAACATTGTATTGAGGGGAACATATATTTACTATTAATATTTAAACTTGAGTTTCCATCTGTTTTCATTTTGGTTTTATGATGGTAGACGTATTGGGATATCCGCTGAACTGCTTTGAATGATCCGCTTTTAACCTGCATTTACAATCGATCAAAACTTTGCCTTAGCTTCATTTCTGAATTGCTACATACTTAACTTTTTCATTGCTTTTGGTTTTATATAAAGTTATGCAACAAAATTTTAATCTCGTAACATGTAATGTATGGCCATTGCGCCATCGAAAGCGAACAAATCATTGACTATGCTAAGATATTAGATACTCTTGCCTCTGATACACAAATTCTTTACTTGGTTTGGTGAGTCAAAATTGCTCATGCATTTGACGTTTCGGATGAAATTCGTTCCTTCTAACAGATAAAACACGGGCACTTCCGCTCTAATTGTAAACCGCTCTTTAATTGCACTGCAGTTATCTTTCTAGAAACAACTTTTATCTGGCATACTTCCTCAGCATTTAATAAATACATATTTATATTCAGCACGCGTTATCGCACATTATCTTTCTTGGAATTGTATTTATTTTACTTTGCATTCGTTAATATTTTATTATTTTATCTCGTACGTTTATTTTCTTAGACAGATCTTGAAACAATTGGTGTTGAGAATAGTGAATTTGATCTTAATAATATTCGGTTTGTTTTATTTTCCCTTTTCATTTATTATGGTTTCATATTCAATGTTGAGAATAGTAAATTTGATTGCCATGAAGATTCTTTAACTCCTTCCCTTAGAGTAGAATCCTTCTTTTATACAATTTTGTTGGTCCTTTGCTTAGAATACAATCCTTCTTTAACGATGTTTTGGTCCTTTGCTTAGAATACAGAATCATTCTTTGTAACGATTGGTCCTTTGAATTCGTTAGTATTTTATTAATTAATTTTAATGCATTCTATTCCTTAAATTTGCATTCTTTGGAAAGAGTTTATTGCCCATTGCTTATTTCCTTAGAATAGAATTCTATGTAATGTTTTTATAAGTCAATAAGTTCAAAATTGTTAGAAGTCATGCAAAGAAGAAAGCACGTTACATGACTGAATTATTCGTGTGAACCCTCAGAGGGTTAACAGAGCAAATATTAGGAAAATAAAAGGGTAAATAAAGAATCTACGAGATTCACTTTGGAACTCCCAAAGAAAAAATCCAGAGCAAAACCTTCGAAAAACAATACGAGAAAAGCGAAGCGAATTGAAATATCTTGTTTTCAAAAACACATTTTATCCGAGCGTTTTGTTGAATACAAAATTCCCAAGAAAACAAAGATCTTTCTCCGAGCCAAAGGTTGGTCTTCACCTTACATAAATAATTCTGGAAATGCGAGAAAAAATGAGAAATACTAAATCTTGACTGAAAACGCTATAAATTCCAGAATTTTATATGGGGGTGAACAGATGGATGTCCACTGATATGAAAGGTTATTCTAACCCCGCCCAGTCAGTTGTACTTAGTTTGCGTGTGAAAGGAGTAAACACTTTTCAAGCACTTTCTTTTTAAAAATGCCATTCAAATTCCTGGTCCATGCTTTCTGAGATGTTTATGCGAGGAAAAATTTATTGGATACTTTTGAAGAAAATGCGTATGAAGCGTATTTTGTGCGGATATTTATCACAAACGGTTCTAGCTATTTATGGTGCTAATATCACTCACAGTAAAACAAATAGATCTGTCTGTAAATTAAGGTATTTTAACCAGTTTTTTTCAAGCTTGCTTGAAGTACCTACGTTGTTGGAATCATGAGTATTGGAGTTATGAACTCCAAATGGAAATTTAGTTTTTATTCCAATTTTATTTAGTTCAAAAGGTTCTATTAAACTCAAAAAAAGGAAAAGAACTTAGGAAACGTGCTAGAAATATTTAACAAAAATTGTGAATGCCTACAAAATTGAATGAATTTCAAATTAAGGTGTAAAATATGTATGTACTCACTAGAATTTGTTAACATATTTTTAAGATCTCGAGTAAAATTTCTTTTATGAGTTTGCTTACTGGATTAATCCTAGTATTCGGTGCAGTCGCCAAATTGGCGTCTGATCAACAATGCTAACCTTTAGAGATGGACTGCTATTTAGATAACAGTTAAAATAACAGTGTTACAAATTAACAGCAGGCAATGTTGAGTTATAAATATTAACAAATATTAATGCGTGTTGCTAGCGCAGTGGGAAAATCCACTGAACCAAGTCGGGCACTAGTCGAGTTAGTCTCTTACAAGAAAGAAGATCATAACTATCTGGAAGAAACCTTCAGTGATTGAAGAATAGTTAATTATATTTGAAATGGAAAGCATAATTCCAAACATTACAGTAGAGAGAGATAGAGAGTTTATGTATATTTAATCTTCGGAAAATATATATTTATATCTGTCGCTTTACTTAGCTTGTTACAGCCGTATTTCAACAATTTCGTTTTACCGGATAACAGCCATGAGTGCTAATTCTAATGCATTAATGGTAGCAGGGTAGGTAGTAGGATTAAGGTAGTATTCAAGTAATTGAGTGGACCCTCAGAAACACGGGGTTTAATCCGATCAGATTAGCACAAAGCACGCTCAAGCAACAAATACAGGATTACTTAATTCTGAATATCCGCTGGAGATCTAATTACACATTCCAAACGAATTTGCACGGATTCTTGGAAAACTGATTGCTTTTATTTAATGGTAGATTTTCCCAGGGAAAGTAATATTTGAGTACCTTGTTGGCTATTGAAATAGCAACACTAAGGAAGAGTTACCCACGAAGATCTCATTGTCTCTCGTCATTCAAAGAAAATTGACCATGTCTTTATCTCGTCGTCATAATAAAAAAATCGGCAATATCTTGATAACGAGATATCTCATCGACAACAAAACTGATCTTATTATCAATTGATATCTTAATGAATGAGATACCTCGTTGAAATCACTTGGAGAGTTAAACTGCAAATTTAATGGGATTTTGCGTTTATTTATGGTCTTGATGATTCCATGTTTAGTTATTCTCTTAATTCCATCGCTGATTTTGTTTTGGTCATAACTCTTCCTTTTAAAAGAATATGTAAGAATAAAAGTAATTTTGTTTTGTACACACTAATTGATAGTTAAATCGTGTTGTGTTGTAAATGTTGTAAACATTATTGTGAAATTGTAGAACTTGAGAATGAATTGTAGTGACGATGGTAGTTCGGGTGAGGATGATACATTTGGTCCTGATTGATAGTGACAGTTTGGCCAAGGTTTTTATCTTTTATGCTACATTTGCGCAAGTTACATAAGGTGATGGTGATGATGGTTCTTTCGAACCCTGATGTTGTTAGACGTCTTACTCGACCAAAATAGACATAGTCACGTTTCGTCCTCTTTTTTTATCTTCGTTATTAATCATTTTTTGAAGCTTTTACCCTATTGACTACCTTAGGCGTAACTAGGGTTATTGAATGGGGGGTCCTCCCGAAAAGTGTGGACTGTACCTCAGTAAAAAGGGGAATAATTAATTAATTACATTAATACTATAATTAATATAGATTAATTATTTAAAATTAATATGATTAATATATGTTAATTAGTAATAAAAATAAATTTTATATATATATATATATATATATATATATATATTAATAAATCAACACTTGCTTTTAAAAAATCCTAATTTTTTTTTATTTCTACAAAATTTACCAGATGACTTTATGGTGAATTTTAAAACTTACAATACATTTAAATAACAAATTAAAACGTCGATATTTTCCTAAACGTTTCGATGTTTTCTGAACTTCTTAGTTTTAAATTTGATTTGCTTTAAGCACATCGGTTGAAATTCTCTCGATTCTGCCGTCTATGAGTGCTCATAATTTTTTAAACATTCAACATTCAACTATAATAATACATGATATCATTCATCAGTGTTGGTAGAAACTTAAATAGAGATAATAGAGATTAAATATCACTGTTGTAATGTCAACAAAAAAATTACTTATACTTTTCACAGTAACATTCTATTGAATTTTTTTTAGTAAAAAAGTCATCTCCCGAAAGTATTATTTAAATTCTAACATAATTGCACTAAATATGTCTTACCTTTAAATTACAATGATGCTTTCGCAATGTTATTTTTAATACTCAAACATTTGCTAAAACAAAAGTACAGAAGATTTGCTGCGTACTCCTGTTTGTAACAAAATGAATCAAGAATTCTTGAGCTGACACAAGGAAAGAAATAGCCATATTGCTTTTTTAACACGTTTAATAAAGCTGAATGATTGCAGGGCTAAATGGCTTGTCTGATTACACTGTAATCAATCAAGCCGCTTTAAAGAGCCCCTTAAGGAATTTAGACTTCAAATAGTACGTAGGCTATAATATGTACACGGATTATAAAGTGAAACAAGTATAGAACTTAATGAGTAATAAATAAATGTAAGTCGAAAAGGAAAAATATATGAACCAACAAAGATCTCCGTATTGATTGACGAAAAAGTATCAAGAATTCATTTGCGTGGACCCTGCAGAGGCATAGGCATGAAGGGTTGATGAATGAGAGGGGTCAGTCCCAAGAAGTATGGACTGTACACCAATAAAAAAGGGAAGCATCTAGAGACCTCACAGAGAAATTTTTGTATTTTTATGTTAAAAATCACATGATCTATTAACAAAATTTGCGCCTAGCAAAAGTTAGTCGCTTTCATTTTAACAATTTTTGTTTTAAACAATGTTGTTTTTCTGTATCACTAGGCCACTGCGTGGCCAACACGGCGTTGCCCGTGACAGATCTATTCGTGGGGTCAGGTGGGACCACTGTTCACTAACCCCCAGTGATTGCTTCACAAACCAAATGGGAATTCGTAGCATATTGGATAACCGCCATAACGTCGTCGCCCGTGTTGGTTTGCTTCACAAACCAAACGGGAATTCGCAACATTGGATAGTAATTGTTGTTTTGGATAACATCCATCACGGCATTGTCCTTCGCAAACCAACGCCACGGGCAACTCTCATTGTCAAATGAGGTCAAATTAGAATTGTGAAGAGGTCCAATCAGCGTGACGTTACAATCTCTTGCGAAAATATAAGTATTTAGTTTAAAAATTATTTATATAAAGAAAATCAAATGAAAAGGTTTCTATGTGATGTAAAATTTTCCGCAGATTTCAAAACCGTTGAAATTTTCAATCTGTCTTTTACGATACCGATTTTACAACGGGATCGTTAAAGATAGATTACGATAGAACGGGATAGATAAAGATAGACCGTTGAAGATAGTTACAACCGATTGCAAAAAAGAACTAAGCAATGCCAGTCAAAAAGTTTTTTTATTTCTTTTACTTTCCTTCGCTGTGTAATTGTTTGAGCGCAGGAAATGGAAACTGTGATTTTTCGAATCTCAAATCAAACGAAGGCTATTCTTTGCAGCGGCATTCGTTTTGCAAAAAATATAAAAGTTGCAATTTAAAAATTATTTATTTAAAGAAAATCATATTTTTAGGTATCAATCTAATGTGAAATTTTCAGCAGTTTTCAAATCCGTTGAAGTTTTTACTCTATCTTTAACGATTTAGGAGGTAGAAAAAGGAACTACTTAACTCCAGTTAAAACTTTATTTCTCTTTTTCTTCGGCTTAAATCGTTCCTTCGCAAAATGAAACGGAAAAAAATAAATTTAGATCTTTAAAATAATTTCTTTAAGGTGTTGTCATTCTAAGGAAAACAATAAGAATTAAATTCCATTAAATTAATTTTATAATGCTCTAGATTGAATTTTAAAATTCGGGCTTCGTACAAAAATATAAAAAAATTCGGATTACCTCTGTGCCAAATCCCATTATTGCAAGCGCCATAGATTCGTCAGAACAGTACATGTAGACACGTCCTTTTATAATATTATAGATACATAAGAAACACACTGTTTGGTCTAATAACAAATTATTTAAGGACAATCTTGAATTACACTAAAACCCTGTTAATTCAAGCCCCTCGTTAATCAGAACCAACTGTTTTTAAAATTTTAAAAACCAAATACAGTAAATCTGTAACAACATAATATATTAACATTATTGAAATAAAAAACTATCATTGATAAGAATGCACAAACTTTTATATTTTTTGATTATTAAATTAAAAAGAATGGAAAAATATTGTTACTAAAATTTCGTGAACATTTGGACAAAATTAATCAGTTTTTGCTGTGGTAAATACATATAAACATTTTCCTAGTTGGTTCTTCAAAAAAATATTCTAAGTTAAACATAAAAATCAAGTGAACAAAAATTTCACTAATGCTGTACAATTATTTATGTTATGAGCGTAAAAATCATTTTTATTTAATATAATCTAGTTTAAATAGTCATAAACTATAAAGCTCCGATTGCTCGTCATTAACAAATTTGACTATCTTGTTAGACGAAGTGAATGGGGGTTGAACCATCAACTCCCCCTGGTTACGCCTATGAACTAATGTACCATTGTTTCATTGAATTTTTTTAATTACTAGCAAAATACCGACCTTACTCGTCTTGAATTGGTTTTCTCTGGATTGAAGAGATGATGAAAATATATAATGACTTATGTCTTTCGTAGAGTATAATAATATTGCAACACCTATCACCATCTTTAAAATTTCTACGATTTTACTTTGGACACAAATCCTACACATGCATATCCATTCATGTAATACATTTCACACACATCGCACCCTTGCTGTATGACAAAGCTACAAAATGACGAAAAGTGACACTAAGGTTTATTACTACAAAAGACGATTTTGAGGAAGATTTGGAATTCCCTTTCTAAATTTCTTTTCATGTTCAACTCAGTTAATAAAAATGACAGTTTACGGCGAATGCTTTTGCTCTCATAATTAACAAAATAATATTTTTTTACTTGTTGCACTCTAGCATTTGGCATGCGACATTGTGGAATAACGCAATTCTCCTGCCATTAGAATTTATTAGTCATTAGTCGCAAAGAATATTTTAATGTTTGAAAAGTTTTAGTTAGGATTTTGTAAACATTATTATTTTTTCAATAATGGCATTATTCTTTCAATAATGGCATTATTCTTTCAATAATGGCATTATTCTTTCAATAATGGCATTATTATTGTTTCAATAATGGCATTATTATTATTTCAATAATGACATTATTATTGTTTCAATAATGGCATTATTCTTTCAATAATGGCATAATTACACTTAAAGTTTGCTTTATTCCGAATTAACTGCCATTTTAAGTCGAATACTTTATGGTGGTGTTGCGTGTGGTGAGAAGGAGAATACATTTATTAAAATAATGAATATTTAAAACAAAAAATAGCAAACTAAAACAAAATAAAAGATGTCGGTATAAAATTGTTCTAAAGATATTAATTTGTGATTCCTTTTTATCTCTTATCTCGCAGTTGCCACAACTTGCAACTAAAAAGTGCACAAAAATTAGAATCAGGGCTCGAAATACCCGTGTGCACATGAAAATAAAATTGTGCACCTAATTTTTTCCCGCTAGGTGCAAGCCGTGCACATAACGTTAAAAAAGGGGTGGGAACCTTTCTGTTATTTTGATGCTTAAACAAACTATTAGTATCGACCTCTCTCGCTCTAAATGAACGTAATTAAAATTCCTAAATACACACTATACGAAAACAAAATCAATGGGCCGTAACGGGTTTATACAGGAGGAAGGTTTACTTGTGCCACTGCCAACATAATTTTCGATGATCGAAACATTTTCCAGATGGCTCTGTTGAAGCGACTGTCGCGAAAGCCGTGGGCCGGAGAAGGGAGAATTTAGATGTTTAAATATTTTATTTACTATCTGCTATACTAACGTATCTGAACATAACCAACTAATAAAGTAGTTTTCATTATATCAATGCTCTTACATTACGTTTTTTTTTAATGTGCACCTAAAATATAACCTGTGCACCTAATTTAAAAACTTAGGTGCACCTTGTGCACCTGATTTCGAGGCCTGTGCTAAATGAATTCAGAGCGAAAGAAACAGAAAATATCACTGCACGCGCGATCAACCAACACGAGTTTCCGTTTCATTCCCGTTCGTAGAAAAATGTCGTCTGCCCCAAATATTCGGAAATCGTTTACATTGCGCAAAGAACAAAAATAAAACTTAGAATAAAAAAAAGTAACAGAGCTGAAATTCAATAAAAAAAATCTTTTTTGGAAAAATAATTGCTTTTTCAGCAGTACTGGTAAAACAATCTAAGTAATCGTAATACTCAATATACATTCCAATTTTTCCATAACTATCAAATTATGGTTGATTTAAGTATATGTACTCGGTTTTTTTTAGCATGAAACTTATCTAATTATAACAATAAAGAAATCTTTAATATTGCATTCACTAAATTAATATATAATGTATAAAATAAAGCATATTGCAATCAAATTTCTGGAATAAAATTTATGTGATGGCAGTCCAAACACACAAACGCAAAATCGAACAAAGACGGACAAACAGACTTACGCAACAAAGTTCAGTCACTAAATGAAGATAAGTACTCACAGTATGCAAAGTTGCATAAAAATGTATTAAACCGAGTGGACGTGTATAGGGTACATACAAAAAAAATACAGACATATGGACAAACAGACATACACCAAACGAGCAAGTGGCGTATTTGGCATCAGAAGGGTCTAAAACGGATATAAAACTTGAAATGGATTGAATATTCAATGTACAAACTAACACTCCATTCTCATTTATATAGATTACACAGGTAAAACACTGATGAATTAAGTTATGAATAGTTTGAGTAGTTATTAATAAAGGATTAATTTGTGAAACACTCTCTTATTATATACAATATATATATTTGCAAAATTTTTCTCAGCGGAATCGTGGTTGGGGTTCGAAGATTTTGATTTATCGCCGGTGTTGAGAGAAACTTAAATTCAAATAATTGGATTCAAAAATGGATTCAAAGATTCGTAAACAAGCATTTGATGGGGACCTGTAAAGAAAATATCGCTTTTTTTAGTTGAGGCGTCAAAAGTTCTGATATTTGTCTGAAAATAAGGTATCGAAGTTTAGTAAAGACTATTCTAAAACAAGGAGGAGTATTATTTGGAAATACATTAATTACAATAAAGGGAGGATGGAGACGACAAATAAAAAACTCTTTGTGACTTGCATTTGCTTTCAGATGAGAGATATGCAATGAATATGATACGAATATGATACGAATACGATACGATATGAGAATTCATAAAGTAGGTGTATTGCTTACACCTACTTTTTGAATTCTGGAAATACATAAAATTAAAATTTACTAAAATGGTATTAAGTTATTGGGGGATGGGATTTTTTTATATGGTTTTGAAAAATTTTCAGGATGCTGGAACAATACTTGTATTCAAGTATAGTACAATTTTGATATCATGAGCGTTTGTCTTATCCCGGACGAATTTGATACCAATTTTTTTTTTTAAATCTTTGTATAAAGCTTCGAGTATGAGTGTGCGTACTCTGTCGACAAAGGTGAGAAAGGGCTGGGAAGCAAAATGTCGCTAAGAACTTACTCAAGAAAGCTTAAAGCCGTAATCAAATAGGAAGCGCAAAGCGACTCGCACAGACCAATCAGAGGAGCCGGCGCGAACGATAAAAACGCTATGATTGATCTGCACGTGTCACGTTGCACCTTGTGCTTTCTATTTGACCACGGTCTTAAAGGTATGTAACTCACGTCTATATTTGTTGCAAAGTTATCATAATAAATGCATACTGTGTGCCACAAATCCGAGGATATATTAATAATCCCAGCTTTCTGAATCCTTCAGTAGTAGTATCATGTAGTACAGTACATTTTTTTCAGTATTTCTGAACAGGGTGTTTTCTGTAAAGGGTATTTTTTGTGTTACTGCGTCCACATTATCCAAGGTCCACATATCCTCGGATAATCAAGGTACTAATGCATATGCAAAAGTTTTTCACAAAATATCTCATTTAGATGCATTTGTTAAATACGTTCTTACATTTTTCGTGATTTCTACGCAACGTTGAAGTTGTTTTTTAGTCCTTTTGCGGGGCATTTTCTGTTATTTTTGAGTTATTGTAAGCTTTTTGATATTTTCCTAAACGAGCCTTTTTGCATGAATTTCCATGAAACTGCATTTTCTCCAAGTTCCATTTTTCATCACTATCACGGAAAACTTCCCTTGGTGAAACTTCAGGAGACTGAAAAAAGTAATAGTTTATTTCAAGTGGTCTGTGTGTCAGAAAAGTGGAAAGAAGTTTATAAATATTTAATACTTGGTCGGTAGACTAAACAAATTATCTTTTAAAAGCATACATATAGTTTTAGTATGCTTTGTGTGAAGGCAATAAAAACTTTCAATTTTCCATGGCAAACTAAAAATATTCAATTTAATGTTTTGTCACAATAATTTAAACTCAGTTTGACAAAGGAATTCTACGAATTTAGAAGGTACAGTATATTTCCTTGCATAAAATATGTTTTTCGTCCTAGGAAACAGTATTCTAGCAGCTGTTGCTGGATAATCATAAAAAGCAGGCAACTTCGATTCCTTTTATTTACTACATACTAACTACAACGGAAAATAAAACAGCTTTAATGATAATCTAACACATTATTTTTTAATTAGATTGTATGCATTCACTAAATCTCTTTTTTATAACTCAGCCACTTTTTCTATTTGTTCAAATCCGGAAATTAGAAAGTGTCTTAGTTGCTATTCAAAATCTGTTTCCTTCATCGGAAACAGTATTCTAACAGCTATTGCTGAATAATCAAAGCAGGCTACTTCGATTCCTTTTATTTACTGTGTACTAACTACAACGTAAAATAAAACAGCTTTAATGATAATGTAACACGCTATTTTCTTTGTAGAGTTTAGGCCCCGTTCAACATGAGGCGCGTAAAACGCGTGTTTGGCGAGGCTATCAGGGTCCCGCTCTTAAAGGTCGCAAAGATAGATACTTGAATTAGAGGAATAAATAAACATAATTTAATGGCGGGACCTCGCTAGCCTCGCCATACGCGCGTTGAAACGCCTCATGTGAACGTGCCTTTTATATATTCCCTAAATATCTTTTTTATAACTTAATTTTCTTTTCTATTTGTTCACATGCAGATTCTAGAAAGTACATTCATTGGTATAAAATTTCTTTTTTTCCCTCATTCTACAACGGAAACCCCATTCTTGCAGCTGTTGCCGAATAATCAAAGCAGGCTATACTCTTTCGATTCCTTTTATATTTAGGTACATATAAATACAACGTAAAATAGAAGTTTTAATGATAATGTAACAAGTTATTTTCTTAATAGGGTTTATGTTCACTAAATTTCTTTTTCATACCTCAATCTCTTTCTATTTGTTTAAATTCTGAAGTCAGAAAGTGTCTCCACTGCTCAACAAAGTATGCTTTTCTTTCCCCTAAATCGGAAACGCTGTTCTTGCAGCTGTTGCTGAATAATCAAACCGGGCTAGCTTCGAGTCCTTTTATTTACTACATGCAGAATTTTACTCCAAAGAACGCTCCATCCCGTTTTAAAAATGTTTAAGTCAAACAAGTGGAAGTCCGGGTTCCCATTTCCAAGTTAAAGCAATTGTACTTTTTTTATGTTGTACTTATTTCAAAAATTTCCCCATGCGGTATCCAAATATCTATATCTGTGGGGAATGTTGCGTTTCAGTTCGCAAGAGTTGTGCATATGTTTACTATATAGATCTATGTATCCTTTGTGTTATTTCGATCCTTTCGGCGGGATTTGATATTATATTTATATTAAATTCTTTAACGCGTTAAAAAATAAATCGCAAAAGGGCTTAGAGTGGTTGCTGTGTGCAGTGTCTAATGAATATCTCATTAACTACTCTTAAGCAAGTCTTACATTGATCCAATATCAGTCCTACGGCACTAAATTGGTCGAAATACCCATGTGTACCAACATGTTTTCTGAACAGAAACGGATAATGCATGCGAATGTCGTATGTTTTGTTGCATGCTGTTCTACTGTTTGGTCGGGCTTAAAGTCGTATTGAATTAAAACTTAAAATGGGCTTGCCAGATACCTGGCAGCATGGTAGAACTACCTGTGGATTGGCAATTAATTTACGTCGCAACTGCCCTGTGGAAGGCAATCTGTCTTTCAAATTATCAATCAGCATCAAGGCTTTAACGCTTGTGTAAGTGTGCAATATATGAATATATAAAGCACTAAAAGCAGCACTAAATACGAATTTGCAAGCATAATTTACTGCTGCATATAGCACTAAATTACAAATTCGTAGGAAACGATATTATAAACTCGTTGGGAACTTATGAACAATATTCACAGCCAGATGCTTGTCAGAATGATTGAGAAATATCACTTTTAGTAGGCGATCTGTCTGTTCTATTATCAATCAGTAGCAATGATTTGAACGCTTACACAAGGATGCAAGATATTGCTGCATATAGCTTTAAATTCCCCTTCAAACTCGAAGGAAATGAAATTATAAATTTGTTAGGCACCTTGTGAACAATATACACAGACAGAGGTTTGAGAACTATCACTTTTGGAAGGCAATCTGTTCCATTATCAATCAGTAAACAAAGGTTTTAACGCTTACACAAGGGTGCAAGATATTGCTGCATATAGCACTAACTCCACTTGCAATCTCGAAGGAAATGAAATTATAAATCTGTTGGAAACTTGTGAACAATATACACAGCCAGATGTTTGGCAGCATGATTGAGAACTATCGCTTTTGGAAGGCGATCCGTCTGTTCCATTATCGATCAGTAACAAAGGTTTCAACACTTATTTTAGTTTATTTTCCCCACGTTTTCCTTTTTTTCTGCAGATGCAGCTGAATGGTAACTCGTTATTAGTCCACGAAAAAAGGCGAGTAGATTTGCTTGTTTTAACGAGTTGCCGGAATCCTATCTCGATCATAAAGAGCAAGCCAGTCTCCGCTGATCTCACGATGGGGTATTTCCGCCCCCTTAATGATTATACCTTCATTCGGCCATGCAGGTGTGTTCCAGCCAACTGTGATTTCAAACCTTTTGCGGCTCGTAGTTTTTCTCATCTTCTAAAATTCCGCTGTTTTACTACTTTGAAATGGAAAGCATTTTTTATTGTTTTTATCCGCTTATGAGGATTTTACCGCTTATTTGGATGGCTCATTCTAGGATTCCTTTTGCATTCGGCTCTTCAGAACAGCCTAATTATATCACAATAACTCTATACCACCCCGAAAGCGGAAACACTTACCAGATTCCGACGGAGATAGAGTGAATGTCATTATTTAAAGGTAAAGCCGATGCGTGGGACTCAAAACCATTTTATTTATTATTTAGGTTTAAAAAAACTGTAGTTTCATACATTTCGTTGATGATGTTCGAAGGCGAAGTAATTCCTGTCAATTTCTTCGTTATTTTAATTCTGCTTTGCAATTCTGATTGCGTCTCTTTTTGATGTGGATGCATTAGGAACTATATCAGAGGAAGGGCGTTTAAAATGGCTGTCCTCAGAAAATATGTTGAGATGCAGTGTTTTGTTTCTAAATGCACTTTCAAACCTTTGTAAGTTTACTTCCTTTCAGTAAGTTTCCTTCCTTCGCAAAAATATTATTGATAATTTAATTTAATATTTTTGCTAGAATTTTCCAAACTCATGATTGAAAAATATAAAATCGATTGCTTTATAAACAATTTTGTGACTTAAAAGTTGGGTTTGAATAATCGGTTATTTAATTTTAAAAAATTCAGGTTTATCGGATCCGGTAGGCAGCCAAACAATGCCGGACCCGCCGGATCGGATTTCAATCCCTTGTCTTAATCTTCAGTTTCTTATGGTTAAATAAGAGAAGTTGCGCCATGATACCAGTTCTGTTTTGAAAACTATAAATCTTATTGTTTTTAAAGCTATTTACCCGTACAATAGCGTAGTTAGAGGGAGCTTTGGGGGTCAAGTCCCTATCCTAAAGTCTTAATTTATAATTCATATTTTTAATCTAATTTTTATTTATGTGATTGAACAACCTATGGTGACTAAACAATTAGACATATGCACTGCTCTTTAGAGGTTTTACTTGTGCTGTTCAGAAGTACCGGAAGTTTTCTATAATTCCTATGCACTTATTCCTTAACCCTGTTTACATTTTTCTTTTGTATGTATGTTACTTTATTTGTGTGTGCATGTTCATAACTTGATGTTGAATGTTTTGCGTACTTTCCCAAATAAACCCTTTGCGTCATAAAAGAAACCCAGAACCAACAAGAAGTATTGGAAAGCTCATGGTCATGACACGAGAGCTACATGTCCGTCATTTGATAAGCTACATTTTTATAAATCCACAAATTTAATGCTAGGAATACATGGAATACTTTTGTAATATTCTTTCTATAAAATAAAAGACGTAAAATGAATTCATAGGTTATTAGATTAATAGTTAACGTTACGCTTAAAAGTGATGAAACTAGAAGTAATTTCGATATGTATAAAACTCAAATATCTCTGCTATTTATTCTCAAAAAACATTACGTAAACATAACCATTTAAAAGTGATTTCTGTTCTAGGATTTACAAAATGAAGTCGCTTTTTTATTCAACAATACTTATTTTTCGCCATAATATCTAAAGTAAGACAGCGAAACATTTAAAAAATGTAATGAAGGTCGAATCTTTATTTGGCATAAAGCCTGTTATGTTGGTTCTCTCCAAAATGAAACCTCGGCTACGCTACTGGGTTCAAATGAAAGAATTCTATGGCATCTGACTTTGCTATATTTTATTTCGCGTCCTGTTATGTACATCAATATCCCACAAAGCTGTGAAAAATACGAAACACTCTTCATCCAGTCAGAACCAGTTGTTTATATATCATACCCCCTTCATCTAGGCGAACTTTATTGCCCGTTTAATGCCTCCCCGTCTTGCAGAACATGGCGAAAGACAGAAGGCAACCGTCTCTTTCGAAGGGGCGAAAGCAAGTTGTTACCCTGGCGAATTTGAGGTAGTCATTGAAAAGAATTGCGTTATATTTCACTTGAAGGTGTAAGTACCGGCCCTGCTAACTGTGATGAAGGAATTATTGCTGTCAGTGTTCGGAAAGCCGGTCTTCAGACCCTACTGAGGTCAAAAGCATATTCTCCCTGGGAATGTTGAATTCGGTGAGGTTCGCGGCACTCAGAACCATTCGCTACACCCATTCCAGACTGGGTGAGTGAACGTGTTGACAAATTCGAAACAGATCGTCATCGGCAGAAAGTGTTTTTGGAATGTAAACACGTGGTTCGTGGAACACCGAGGTGTGCCTCGTTCTCTCTCATAGGACCACACAATTATAAGTTCCCTGTCAACGCCTTCTGCACGGAATCGAATTTTCCTCAATTTTCTCATGAGGGGGAAAGTGGAAGAAATATGTTCCATATATGAATGGGGTACAAAGGTTACAATTTAAAGAAACCCATATGTTGCACATGGCTGTGATCAGAAGAGGGAATAAATTAGTAACAGTGTAATTTATTGCAAGTACGTCACATTTTGTGGGATAGATTTTTAAACATTTTTTTATTTATGGGAACTTCTAAGTTATTGTCATTGTGAGGAAAAATAATTAGGTACCAGTAAATTTCAAGTATCTCTACTCGTAAAAGAACTATCGAGTATTTCTAAGGGCCGCTTCACACACAATGGAGTCACAGTCAATCCGAATCAATCTGAAACACAGTAACGAAGATTCAAGGGAGCGACTTCAGTAGGATATATATATATATTTCTTAAAAATCCCTCTCACGCAACTTGAAACAATTCTGTTTCAATGCACCCGAATTTACTTAGTTTCT
This sequence comes from Metellina segmentata, assembly GCA_947359465.1. NCBI lineage: Eukaryota > Metazoa > Arthropoda > Arachnida > Araneae > Tetragnathidae > Metellina > Metellina segmentata. Next base: position 65,082,477 of record OX375872.1, on the reverse strand, counting down.
ACTCGATTCTGATTGATTCGGAATCTGTTGCGTGTGAAGATGGCGCTACCATATGAATTGTTACTTTATGTGACAAGTTACACAGTGGAATTTTTTTCCAAAAATAGAAATACAACGGTGAGAATGAAGAGATATTTGTAGAAAATTCGAAGTTATGTATTTTATTGATTAATTTCTATTGAATGTGAAAAATTGCAAATTTGAGTTAGATTGCACAAAAATTTTACAATTGAAAGAAGCTAGATTTGTATTTCATTTATTTAAAAGAGAAAGTTCTGGATTAAAAAAATATGTTTTAACTGTCCCATGTTTGTTTGAAAAAGCCGTCGTTAAGTTATGTTTAAAAGCAAGAAAACTCGAAAAGTCTTCGGTTATTTTAATTCGTTTTGAATAGATTTGGTATTGAATTTCGCAATTGAATGTCAACGTGACAAATATTTAATTTAACTAAGAAACTAAGAACCATTTTATTTTATGAGCTTTTCAATTGATATTGGAATTAAAACAACCAATTCTCATAAACCGATACAACCGACACAATTATGTTGCAATAGCTTTTGTTTTTAGATAATTGTAACAATCTATTCCATGCTTTAGAACTGTGAATTTCTTTTGAAGAACAATAGAAAACCCCAAAAGTAAAACACATTTTTACGGAAGTTGTTCAAAGTGTGATATCAGTTAGATCTATTGATATAAATATGTATTGTTTAAAAAGTATTAATTTCAAAACAATGACAGTGTTCAGGAAGTAAGTTATCAATTTTAAGTGTTTTTTTTCACCAAATGCTTATATTTCATGATCAAAATGAAATGGACGTCAGGTTTTAATTTTTAAGAATTACGATTTTTGCTCACACTTAAGCATTGATTTGTGAGTATGAGTCTTTTACATTTGTTTACAATTTTCATTTTGCAGAGAACAGATACTATGTATATATACTTTCCATTGTCATATAATTTTACTGTCAAATCTATCATAGTAATGGATGTAAATGTGTTACCTATCATTTAACTTAAATGTTTATTAAAATAATTCATAAGTCTGCGAATAATATCAATCATTACTGTCAAGGAGGTTCTTGCCAATTGACGTAAATAATTTCAAACCTTAACGTTCAGAAACTGCCTACTCCGTTGGGACAGCTATTGAATATGATCTCTTTCTTTCCTCTTCTATCACCAGAAACTGGCGTACCTAGCGTTAAACTATGATTAAAGAGAGAGAGAGAGAGAGTTGAGAGGGCTTTTTAATCACTTATATGTAAGATATATTTAGAAGCATCAACCAATATGAGTAAATGTCTTCTACATTTGTTTATAATTTTTCTTATGCAGAGAACAGATGCTATATACAGAGGCTGTTCACACGTTTTTTAGACAATGTATATTGTATTCACAAAACTAAATTACATAAAATTCTTGTGTTTTAAATGTTCTATTTGATAGCCCTTATTCTGAACTATCTTTCGACACCGTAATTTCCAGGATAATAATGCCTTTTCAAGTGTCAGAAGAGGTATTCTATCCCATTCCTCCTGAACAGCTTTCCAGAGTCCTGTAAGGGTTGTGGGACGACGTTTGGATAATGCAGATTTTAAAAGTCCGAAAGCACAAAAACCCATAGGTGATACATCGGGATATTTAGTAGGGATATCAGTGAAGGGTATGGCCTTGATACCGGTTTTTTGTTCCATTTCTTTTAAGAAACTTACAGTGGATTTTGATGTGTGACTGCTAGCTTTGTCTTGATGGAGTTCCACAGATTGATGGCACTGTGGGTAAAGCGATGGTGCTTCATTCAGAAAAATTGGCGATAAAATATGTTCCAGATAGTAATTGGAGTTAATCTTGACATTTTTTCCCCACTCTCTTTATTTTTAACTTGCCATTATATAAAAAACTAGCAACAATCCTGAATCCCTTAGAAAAACTTCCTTTCGATTCTGTGAACCATGTACTTAAATTCCCCCCCCCCCTTTTATGATAAATGGCTCTTTTTTTTTTGCTGCAATCATTTCGGTAACTTTGGCTCATTATTCATGTTTATTTCACAAGAAAAGCAAATAACAGTTGTAAAACAATTAAAAATTGATATGGTAAGTGGTTCATATTATTTTGAATGTATTTAACTACAATATAAACCATTGTTAAAGTATACATACAACTTTTAAACAATTTTTTAATTTTTTGGTTAATGTTACCTTGAATTGGGGTAGCTTTGGCCCAGCTTCTGAAAACCAAATATTTCAATGGTTTCCATTGCTTGAGCAAATGTTTGATCATGTACACGCATTGCCAACTTACATATCAATAATATCTTACCTCATTGGAGTTAATCTCAAACTTAATTTGGAAAAAATCCATAAATTAAGCTTATTTCTATGCAAAACTGACTTTATTTTTAAAGAATACTATGTAAAACAGCAAGTAAACAGTAAATTACAGTCTTATTTGTTTTGATGAATTTATAGTTCATACTAGAAAGGAACATAATCAATTTCTGGAGCATTAAACTGATTCCTCTTTGACGCAATTTTCGGAGGATTGATTTTCGCACACACTTCTTGCTATTCATAACTTATACAGTCTTGTTTTCTGGCCAACGTCAACATTTGAGTTTTCTTTCCATACATCGCATAGCCAGTCCGTTATCGGACAAGCTTAAAATCTTTTCAGGATATTTAACACCATCGTACTTCACAATAACAAAATCATCTACAGCATAGTCTTAAGGATTCACTAGCTTGTTTGGACTGTTGTTGACTTCTCCGGATTCTTCCAGTGTTTCTTCAAATTCGTAGAATATTTTACTTATACCAGCAGACTCTAACACTATCTCAGTATGTTGAGCCAAAGTTACCCCAAGACCTGGGACAAAGTTTGCCTAGTGTAATAAATATTCATTAGTTGGCAAACCACAAAATAAATCAAGATAATGACTTTGAAAATAGTTGAAAGAATTAATATTAAACTGAGACCAGATTCGCTTACCTGCTCTGAATCACGTACTCCATCGCATTTACAAGGAAAAGTTGGAAGACAACAATAATATACGTTTTAGTGATACCAAAATGGAGCAGCACTGTAGTGGTGGTAAATTGAGGAACTACAAGACAAAACTACGAGAAAGTCAAGGCAGTACTACCACCTATTGGTCCTTGCAATAAATAAATGATAATCACCCTCCTTTGTCTAGATACAGCACATACAATCTTTTTTCGTTTGTTGGGCCAAAGTTATCCGAATTGACGGTATGCGTCTTTCGCATTTGTTTACAATTTTCATTTTGCAGAGAAAACAGATACTATGTAACAGCGCATTCTGCTGAAATATAATTTTATTGTCATAAATCTATCATAATTCATAAGTCTGCGAGCCATATCAATCATTGCTGTCAAGGTGGTTCTTACCTGTTGACGTAAATAACTTCAAGCCCTAACGTTCAGAAACTGCATACATTGTTGGGACATCTATTGGATATGCTCTCTTTCTTCTTCTATCACCAGAATCTATCTTCATTGCACATCCAGCAAGTCTCATTAACCAAAGTCAAAAGTCATGCTGGATTTTACAATTAACAAGCTCATAGCCCAAACTATCGTACTTAGCGTTAAACGGTGATTAAAGTTGAAAGGGTTTTTTGAGGTAAGATATGTTTGGAAGCTTCAACCAATATAATAAGTTAACTGTCATTACGAAGGCTCGTCCCTATCTCTGGCATCAACTCAGAGGGTGGGCCTCTGGGCCTAACGGGGAGAACGTGATCTCCGTATCTTCTCGAAATGAATTGATGAACTGGGTCACGATCACTGCTTTCTTGAGGGGACACACATAAGCTGCGCTCTGCACGAGTATCATCTGAACGCATGGCCAAGTGGGCAATTGCCCAGGGCCCTACGTCTTGTGTGCAGTAGCTTAGCCAGAATATCTGTTAGGAAGGGCCCAAAAGATAAAAATGGCTTTCTGTAGTGTTAAGTTAGAAGACTCTTTTTTTCAGCGAAAAATATGGATTTTGGATATTCCACATAATTTTGTTCCTTACGGTCTTATGAACATGCGAGTCTCAAGTCTACATTCACAAAATTGGCACAGTTATGAGCCATTAACAGACTGCGGTAGATGTAAAATTCGGAGTGTTCGCTTCTTCATAAAGATCTTATTTCTATAAAGCCGATTTACGAGGATTTGTCGTCAAAAGATGGCGAGTAAAAGAAGATCACACTGTATGACACCGATATGGCAGACTATAAGGGAAATACTATCTGTACTGAATATGCTTCATTTAACTGTGTTGAAGCCTTAAGCGCGTTTTCCTCAGAACAGCTATTTCGGGATTGATCGACTTGTGAAATTTTTCGGCATGTCTAGAAAAGAAAAAACTTTTATAGTTTAATGAAACAGAAAAATGATGTGGTACGTTTTTATATGTTTATAAACACTAGGCCAATTTTTTAAGCTAAATCTATGATTTTGATAGGACAGGTCACCATTCTCTCAAACATTTTTGTCACCACTAGTCACCATTTCTTCTAATACATTTTTTAATATTTCTGCTTCATCAAACTATAGCTACATATGAATGCAGGGAAATGTCATTCATTTTTTGTTTAAGATAACTTGGAGAATAACATGCTAGCCACAGAGAAGAGACAAAGCCTAGGAGGGTTAGCAGATATTCTTCATGAAAGCGATTACCAAATTTTTGGAACTACAATAAATAGACGTGCAAAGTTTGGAATTATTTCATTGCTTAGTTTCGTCCTCTCCAAAAGAGATAAGGTAAATGGATTCCAAATGGATTCCTCTCCAAAAAGAGGTAATTTTAGCTAAAATAAAATAAAATATTCCTTAAAATCTAATTCTTTTTTTAATAGTTGTCACCAGACTGAACTTTAAAACACTGTAAGAGTTAAAAAAAAGCAAGCACCGATTGTTCTAAGTGCACAAATTACTGCAATGGCTGATCCTCAAATGTTACTAAGTAAATTACATTAAATTGCGTTAGAGGCAGATATATTCATACATTGTTTCTGGAAATTCACTTTTTACTTTTGTTTTACACTTACCATGAGGATATATACTCGTATTGAAAGGATGTTGGAGCGCAAACAATAGTCCATAGTTATTGTTTTTTATACTTCGTAATTAATATAATTCGTACAAATATCAAATATTAGCCCAACATATAAAACTTTCATTTTAAGAACGCAATAACTATTATTTCTTGGAAAAACACAGAGAAAAGTATTTTGCGTACTTATAGCTTTTATTGAAAGATGTATTTTAAAAATCAAAGCCAGCACTTTCCGGGGGAGGAGAACTGAAGACTCCCGACCCCCAGCACCTCTTCCTCGGGCTACACAACTGATTATTAGAAGGCCTAGGGTTTTGAGATGATTCTGATCTATTTTATTTTTGGCAATATTAAAACTTTATTCCACCAAAAAAAAATATGTTTTATGAAAGACTTAAGTGATTTAGTGTAGCTTGGTTGGAATATTTTCAAGTATTATTTTTTGCAATTTTTCAGAAAACGGCAGTTTTTATTTTTGGGGTCATTTTTATTAATTATTTTTGAGTCATCATTTGCATTTTTCGGGTTTTCAAGGAAAGGTAACTTTTTGAGGAATTTCCCTAAAACCTCACTTTTAGTTCTATCGAAAAGCTTTTTCGTTTGTGAAATTTTAGTAGACTGAACAAAGGTCATAAGCTTATTTAAAGTATACTGTGTTTTTTTTTCAGAAATATAAAGGTACTTTTTTGCTTTTAATCTTTGTTGGCAGATCATAGAAAATTACTGTGTTGAAAGTTTTCGCAAGGTTTTTGTCAGCTGTACTATTCTAAACTGAAGAAATTAAAACTTTTCACTTGGCCCAGCTAACTAAAAATATTCAATAAAATGGTTTGTTGGTAAAATTCAAGATTTGAAACTGTCACAAAACATGTTCTTAGTTATCTTCTGGGGGTATGAGGTGCTATTACTGAAAATCTAAATACAGAGGGCTCTAGTGTTTTGGTAAAACCCTGTTCTTAGCTTAGGTAACTTAGCATTTTACTGGAATGTAATTTCAACATAATACTAATACGGTAATACTAAAATTTAACGCCAATCATCGTTAAAGCGACGATAAATCAAATTAGTTTGTTTCCGGGAGTAATTTTTTCACGATCTATATACATAATTCTCTTACGTGGCACGCAAAAAAGACGTTATTTTTTACAGCGTTTTGGAAACACTACGATTGTTTGTTGACCACGAAGCCTCGCGTCTCAATTTGAATTTATAGCGATATCGGATGAAATTTTATTGAAAAAAAATATGTATCAGTCAGCTGTTGTAGCTCAAACAACATGCTGGGTATTCGATTTCCAAAGCAGCGCTCACATTTCGAGTCAAATTTTGCTCAAAGTTTTCATTTGAATTTCAAATTGTACGAGTTCTGATTCCTGAGGTACCGTATAACTTTTGTGTAGTACTACAAATTTATGTTTGAAATTTTTTTTTTGGAATATCATATTTTGTAAACAATCTCTTCTGCTAGGACACGTGTCTTCATTGATGCGAGCGAGCGAATAAGGTTCGCGCAGCGAACTAATGAGGATTGCAAAGCAATCCTTCCGGGGTTGGCGAGCGTCAAAGAGCAGGTGGTGGGCCCCCTAGTATTATTAAAATGCTTACTACGAAAAACTTTCATATACTACTATAGAGTACTCGTGTTAAATCGCATTCTTTGAATGGTGCATCTGGTCCGTGTTTGCACCTTGCGCCATAAAACCTCAATATCCAATCCAGTCCAATCGCTTGCTTTGAAACATGATCGCATGCTTTTTGAAACATGATCGCATGCTTTTTGAAACCTGAACGCATGCTTTAAAACCTGATCGCATGCTTGAAATCTGAAAAATTCCTGTCATACTTAAAAAAATAATACTAGTGGTCAATGTGTTTGCATTTGTTCTCATTGTAATTGTACTGACTGTTTCGAACGAAAACACACGAAAGTGATTTAATACTGTTGCCCATACTGTATGTCAAAAATCAATTTTACCCTTTGCTTATCAAACAATAGCAATATGCCTTTTGTTCTATGGGAAAGCAAAACTGTGTTCCCACAAGCGACCTTTCGCAGCATTTTTATTTCAATATATTTTGTCTGAAAATTGTTTCGTCTATTTAACGACTAGCATTTTTTTTCTTGAATATGAATAAATGGCTGAAATTATTCGTCTTAAAATAAAATATTGCGCTTCTTCGATAAGTAAAAGCGAAATGACTAACTGATAGATATTGAAAGTCGAATAAATTATTTTATGCATTCTTAGTGATTATTATCTCTGCACCTAGTCGTTTGAAAGAAACGTTCGGTTAACAATCACAATTTCCATTGATTATAGAGCCTTCGATTCATATTTTACAGATGAGGTTTTACATTATCTGTACTTGTTTCTGTATTGTTTTAATGAGGCTACGTTCCTATTTGAGTGAGTTGGTGTGGACCTGTTCATTAAGGTTTCAATTCTTATGAATATTTGGCTTAGTCTGGAAGGTAGCTTAATTTACGACACACTGGAGCAATACAACGGGCTGCTGGCTACAGTCCGGGATCAATCCCAAAGAGAAAGAATCGACGACTACATCTCACAATTTTGAACCACGGGCAGGTAACGAGCTAGTTAAAACAAATCCATTTTTAAGTTTACCGCGACGTTGTTTTCTGTATTAAATATTAATAAGTACTATAGTGAAAGAAGTTGGTACCTTAACAATTTAAAATCTCAAATTTGAGATTTGGACTGTCTATTTTCCATTCGTCTATCTCTTTCAAATGATACTTCATTTTAGTTACAACTCTTAAAATAAGTTTACGAACTTATAATGCAGGATTTTGTTTTTCAAAATTAACGTATATATCTTTGACGGTATTGTAGGATATTATCCTCTTGAACCTCGACACCAGCGCCGTCTGTTGTGCGAAGCGACTGGCTTGTCAGTGGTGAGACTTACTTCCTAATGTTAAGATGTGACCTTCCGACGTAATGTACAGATGTTTTGTGCCGATGTAATTATTAACTCTCAATAAACGTATTTATTAGAGAGAGAGAGAGAGAGAGAGAGAGAGAATCCTTCAATCTCTATCAGTAGATGTATAGAACCCCTAGACTCCTATATTACCATAGAAATAACTTTAACCTGATAAATAAATACCTCCAGATATGTTCTTCAAGTACTATGGTAGATAGTTAGGTATTTTAATAACGTCATATTCGAGCAATACAACGGGCTATTGACGACGGTCCGGGATCAATCCCCAAAGGGAAAGATTCAAGCACAACACCTCGTAAATTTGAACCACGGTCAGATGACGAGGCGACATCTCATCTGGCACCCTACTCTCCCTACTTCCACGCCACACCTACGTGAGGACATTTGAGGCCACGACAAATTTAACGTTCACCAGTACCATGGATTACACTGAAGAAACCTTTTTGTTTTATGTATAATAACTATTTTTCACAAATTTTAAGAACAAACAACAGTGGAATTTTGTGATTTTCTAGTCAATATCGTAAAAATGTCTTTGAAGTGTTTTGAAATATGGCACCAAATTCTTAATCATAAAGTATAAGTAAATCTATAGTAGGCATACATGAAAATCTGAAACCAGTATCTTCCGCATATTCTGCGAAAGGGTACTCGAAATCAGGTAAATTCAGTGCCGGTATTGAAACTTCCTCTTAAACATTAACTGAGCAATGCAGTATAGCTAAAATATTACGTAGCAAAAAGTCAAATTCCCATAGTTGTGCAATCTCAAACCAGTATCTGCCGCATATTCTGCGAAAGAGCACATACAAATAAAGTAAATTCACATTGAGGGTGCAGGAATTTCCTTCAAAACGCCAACTGAGTAATGCAGTATTTTTAAATATGTATGTAATAAAAAATCGAATTCCCAGAGGTGCTGTTTTTTTTCTGGTTTCCCAAGTAAAGAACTGATGGACTCCAGTCACATCAAACTTGCCTCAGATTTAGAAACGATTAGAGTGTTGACGTTTCTAGACTAAACACCAAACACGAAAAAGATACACATAATTCCCGATTACAAGTGAAAACGAAAACGTAGGAGGGGAAAATATAAGAAACAAATAAAGCCTATCTATATACTTTGATAAAGTCGCGGGAGTTGAACACTCTTTGAAGGAGACCATAATCTGAATTTTAGAGAAAATATACGGTTCAGTTCAAGAGTTTTCTATCCAGTGAACGGAAGGGTACCACTTGAAATCGGGAAATGCTAGTGCTTCTAGAAGGCCAGAGGACATTCGTTAGGAAAATAAAATCGTGGCGTTAGATAAGATTATTTTCCAAATAAATTTAAATGTTTTTCCAACTAGAAAAGGCTTATAAATCAAAGATAAAATTAATTATGTGCAGAGTGGCCACGAAAATGCAGCCAATCTCGATCGCACTACTGTATGAAGAATATCACTCAAAATATGGTCTAAAGACGTGCCGAAATTTAAGAGGAAATGTACAATTGTCTTGGGATTGCTGGCATACACATCAAATTCTACAGGAAATTAATGCTGCAGTAATATTATGACATGCAGAGAGGGACAAACGAAAACCCTTGTCACAAGATATCAAGGTTTTATTTTCGTGAATTAATGTTGCCAAACTCATCGCTTACTTTATAAGCCGTCAAATTGTTTAAGGAGGTATACTTACCTACCCTTAGGTAGATAGGAAGGCAAATTGTTTAAGGTACGTAGTCTTGACGTCTTAATTACTAGTCTACATAGTCTTAAGACTTAACGTCGCACAAGAGCAACATTTCGGGATATTAGCGACGGTCCGGAATCTATCCCAAATTGAAAGATCCTCGTAATTTTGAACCACGGTCAGAGGACGAGGTCAACGCATGAGCTGGCACACCCTACTCTCTAAACTTCCACACCACGTCGACGTGGTGACATTTGAGGCCCCGACATATATAACGTGCACCAGCGCCCTGACTTGAAACTTTAGATACAAATTTGAAATTTAGTGCTAAAATTTGATATTGTTATTGGCAGTTACGATTTTTTACGCAATTTATGAAGACAGCTTTTAATGTAAATTAGTGCATATGCTTTAAGAGATGTGATGGGGGGGGGGGGGGGCTTATCGAATGGTACATTTGAATTTGGTCTGCCAGGTCTTTGTCTGTTTTGTTGTTGAATTGTCCAGAATTTGGTTTGTTGTCTAAGAATAAGGGTGGTTTGATTTTTTTTGCATGTATGCACGGGCTTCTAAAACAGAAAAACTTGGTCCATTTTGCAAAAGATGATTGTACAGCACAACCTTAATAATTCGTGCTCACATTAACCGAGTGTTCGTCTTATCTGAGAAAAATTTTAAAACGAGTTTTTAACGAGCTTTAAATATAGCTTCTAAGCTACTATTAGCTTTCTAAGTTAATAATCAGCGTGCACACTTGGTTCAAAGATGCGAGAAAGTACTGCGAAGACCATTGAGGACTTTTTCAAGAGTCCAAAAGGGTACATCACTCACGTCCAGACGTATTGTTAAACTATCGCAGTAAATAGAAAATGTGTGACAAATCCGGGAAAAAGATTATTTTTAATCCATACTTTATCAATCTTTCAAATGCAATAGTATTAACATGTACTTTAATAAATTATTACTGTATTTGGTATCGTCTTTGTGTTACTACGTCTATTCGTATATCCCCCCCCCCCCCTTCTCTCTATGTCCGAGTTTCTGGTTATCTGAGATATAATCGGTCCTCATTACCTCGGATATTAAGGTTCTACTGCATCTCCAAAATTGGGAAATGACTCCATGGCAACACAGGAATGGACATCGAGAAAGATGAGAATCTCAGAAATATCTTTCCTCCAACTCGCAGCATATGTTGTTACAGGTACATTTAATTCAGTTCGGAGGAATTTAACCGATAGAACACCAGTATCAATATTCGTTGCTATAAACAGGTTAAAGAAAATGTTCTTTGATGAAAGATGTGAGTGAAAAATATCTTTAGCTGCCAATGCAACTTGGATAACAGAAAAAAATCACACTTTGTTTTAAATAACTTGTTATTTGATTTATAATTCACTCATATATTGTTTAATTAGTAACGAATTATTTAATTTGCATTTCTTACAAATTTATGTGAATATCTTTAAGTTCAGATTAAACTTATTGGATGGTTTCATTAAAATAACTGGTAAAATGTTCTACAATCAGGCTATTGTTGAAAACAGATTTCGTGTCATGTATTTTTAAAAATCTTTTCTAGATATAGAAACTGAGTAAAATCGTCTGTTTTCAGACAGCGGAGAAATGAAGAGATTTGAATCAAGTACCCGCTTATGAGCTAGTTTCCAAAGTGGTAAGTATTCATGTTTCTTGAACATCTCGGTCATTAACCCTCCTGGTGTTTGCCCTGACGAGGTATCTCGTCATCAGCAAAAGCAATGACAGATCTTGATGGACGAAATATGTCGTCATTAGAAGAAAACTAACCAGATCTTGATTTAGTCATCATAAAAAAGTCAGCAATGTCTTGACGGAATATCTCGTCAGTAGAAAGATTGGTCATATCTTGATGGACGAGATATCTCGTCGAAACCACTTGGGGTTTACGTAATAGCTGATATTCGTTGTATGTATGTTATTTGTTCGCTATAGGTATAATCCGACTCTGGTGAGTTGGCATCTAAGTCGCATGGTTTTCAATGAGTTTATTCGTTGAATTAAGGGGGAGGTAAAAGGTACACAATGCGTTCCCACAATTTGTCTCCTTAGGGTGGTTTCTGGCACCCAGTTTATCATTCGTGGCCAGAAGCGACATCAGTGGTTGGTAGGCTTTTTTATGATGCAATATATTACATCTGACCAAGAAAAGTTTTCTCTGTCAAGTAAAGAGGCCACAGTAGTTCGGATGGAAGATCAGCGGATTTGCAAACAGAGGGTTGCGAGTTCGTAACTCGGTGCACTCAAAGACCGTCGTGTACACAGGGGCTTGTGCGCGTAGAAACGGTCGTGACATCAAATTTCCTCACGACGGCGGCGTGTGGAAGTTTGGAGAGTGGGGTGCCCCGGCTTGTGTGTTCACATCGTCATCTGACTGTGGTTTAAAATTAATAGTCGTAATCCTTGGATCTTTGGGATTGATCCCGTACCGTCGCCAATAGCCCGTTGTGCTTCTCCAGTGTCACCCTAATTAAATACCTTCCTCTCAAATATGGCCCTTGCGCCATAAAACCCATATCCAATCAACATAATAAGGTCAAAACGCTGCGATTGGTAGTACGTAGATATTGGATACACACGCACAATAATTCTCCTACCCCACAACAAGTGGTTCGATTCATTTCAGCCCCTGGCCCAACACTCGATAACAGCAGTAACTTTTTCCAGCGATAAACCTTTCATTCCCACACTATGTGAACGACCCCCCAAGAACACAACGCTGAGATTTCTTGTCTCTCCGATTAAGTGTTGCCACCGGTCTCATTCGACTGTGGGTGGTAAGACGCGATAAGCCTTCAGTTATAGCTTTTAAGTCTTTCGCGTCATTCCTCCTTCTTTTATTGGCATTTTATTCCGCAGACGAGCGTGGAGGTCTAAATATTGAATCGGAAGACCCCGGCATAATTGCAAATCTCAACCCAGCATCTCGGAGAACATGGATCCTAACGCTTCTTTGCCCAAAGGCACCCTCATCTCCGAGTTGAACGCGTGTCATTCAGATCTCCCCAGGTAGATCATCGCCTTTGTTTTTGCACACTCGCCCTTAGCTTATCTCCTGCATCCTGGTTTCCAGTGAGGGATAAGCATTTATCCAATGAAAGTGAGGGCATTTCTTCTCCACAGTTAATGTCCCTGTGGTTTGCATCCCGTCACGAAAACGAAGAGCGTTTGCCCCAAACGTTTCTCAAAGTGTTTGCTGTGTAATAGCTGCGGACTTGCAATGATACGTATTGAGCAGTGGAGATAAATGCTTTCGAACCAACCCTTAAATGGATGCATATGGGAGGCGCTGTTTGTTGTGTCAGTTTGAGTTTAGAAGTAGATAGCTATTTTCGAAAAAAAAATTGAAATAATTGCGGTCTGTGGGCACCTATCAAAGGTCTTCACCCATAATGAATACGTGAATGTTTTTGATGTATATGAATGTGTTTTACGCACAAAGAAAACTACAGCATTTTAAATTTTTAAGGATAGGTGGCATTCCTTATGTCCCACCTCCATAAAGTATTTCTTAACAACAGAATATCAAGTTAAAAAGTAGTGGATGCATATGGGAAGTGCTGTTTGGTGTGTCAATTTGAATTTAGTAGATAGCTATTTTCGTGAAAAAAGTTGAAATGAAAGAGAGAGAGAGCGGTTTCTGGGCGAGCTTTTCTACACCTATAAGGAACACACAAATGTTTTTATTTATGATGTATATGAATGTGTATTGTGTACACAAACAAAACAACAGCATTTTTAAGTTTTTAACCCTCCTGGTGGTCGTCTAGACGAGGTATCTTGTCATTAACAAAACTGACCATGTCTTGATCTCGTCCCACTTTATAAAATCGGCAATATCTCGATAACTATACATCGAACGAGATACCTCGATGACTATATATATTGAACGAGATATCACGATGACTATATATCGAACGAAAATATCGATGACTATATATCGAACGAGATATCTCGATGACTATAAATCGAACGACATATCTCGATGACTGTATATCGAACGAGATATTTCGATGACTATATATCGAACGAGATACCTTGATGACTATATATCGAACGAGATATCTCGATAACTATATATATTGAACGAGATATCACGATGACTATATATCGAACGAGATATCTCGATGACTATATATCGAACGAGATATCTCGATGACTATATATCGAACGAGATATCACGATGACTATATATCGAACGAGATTATCTCGATGACTGAATAGCAAACCAGATATCTCGATGACTATATATATTGAACGAGATATCTCTATGACTATATATCGAACAAGATATCTCGATGACTATATATATTGAATGAGATATCACGATGACTATATATCGAACGAGATGTCACGATGACTATATCGAACGAGATATCTCGATGACTATATATCGAACGAGATATCTCGATGACTATATATCGAACGAAAAATCACGATGACTATATATCGAACGAGATATCTCGATGACTATATATATTGCACGAGGTATCACGATGACTAGATATCGAACGAAAATCTCGATGGCTATATATCGAACGAGATATCTCGATGACTATATATCGAACGAGATATCTCGATGACTGTATATCGAACCAGATATTTCGATGACTATGTATCGAACGAGATATCTCGATGACTATGTATCGAACGAGGTATCTCGATGACGAGTTATCTTGTCATTAGCTAAATTGTTCAGATCTTGATGGATGAGATATCTCGTCGAAGTCACTTGGAGAATAAAGAAGGGGGGGGGATTCCTTATATCTCACTCGCTCCATGAAGTATTTCTTGACGCATTTAAGGAGGTGCTATTTGGTGTCGATTTGAGTTAGGAAGCAGACAGTTTTTTTGAAAAAATAAATATCTAAACAAAGAATTTAAAAAAATTACATGTGTGAAGACCTATTACTATAGATGAATGTGTTTTGAGCACGACAGAACAATCGCACTTTTGAGTATTTAAGAGGCGGTGGTATTCTTAATGTCTCAAAACCTGCATAAAACATTTGTTCGAGAAAAAAATGGATGCATGTGGAAAGTGCTATTTGGCGTCGATTTGAGTTCAGAAGTAGATAGCTGTTTAAAAATATTGAAGTTTATGGGTGAAGATATGTTTTATATATGAAAATGTGCTTTTCTCACAAGAAAACTATAGCATTTTAAAGGTTTTAAGGGGAGGTGAGTGTCGTTATGTCTCACCCCCTCCATAATACATTTCTTGACAGCAGAACATGAAATGAGAATATAATGCATGAATTCGGGAGGTTCTGTTTGGTGTATCGATATGAGTGCAGAAGTAAATAGAGGTAAGCTAAGAAAAATTATTTTGAAAAGATAAACTTTATGTGTGAAGACTATCATTATATATATGAAGGTGTTTAACGCACTACAAAAATCTTGTAAATTTTGGGTTTTATGGGAGGTGAGTCCTCTTATGTCTCACCTCCATATGAAACCTTTCTTGACAGCATAGTATCAAGTGAGAAAATATTTATACACCTTAGTAGGTCTAGATCTAGAGTATTTAATTTGCAATGATACGCATTGAGAGTTTGAAGATAAATACTCTCGAATATATATAGATGCATATGCGAAATGCTGTTTGGTGTGTCTCAAGTTTAGAAGTAGATACCTGTTTTAAAAAGATCGAAAAAAAATTATGGTTGAAAACCTATCATTACTTATGAATATGTTTTGCAGATAACAAAATCTTGTATTTTTAGTTTTTTAAAAGAGGTGGAACTTCTTGTATCTCATCCATCATATCAAGCACTTCATGACAACAGAATAACAAATGAGAAAATACACCTTTGGAGCCTTAACACATCAAGTATATATAATATGCATTGAACATGTTTTCAAATGTAACTGTTAAATAGATGCATATGAGAAGTTCTACTTATTTGAGTCGACATTAACTACAAAACGAATAAGGTTTTACCTTCGAAGGACAACTTAATAAAAAATATTTTCTTAAGAGAAATTGCAGGGCTTTCTTGACCAATAGTAGCTTTCCATAGGATTCTATTCCAAAAAAAGAATAAGGTTCCATACCTCCACGGTACTACCTGGGTGTATTTCACTCTTCCGTGACGATAAAACTTTCCTTGTGTGTGCATGTCTATTACTTGACATTGTCTGAATTGTGTCTGTAGCGTCACGTACAAATATGAACCTTACACCATAAAACCCAAACTTAGGAAAGGACAAATATAATCGTTCCAAAAGATTTTATTCATCAGAATGCGCCAATATAATCTTTCCAGAGAAGTTCTAAGAAAATTGCCTTTAGAATATTTCCAAACGGTTCTTTTGCAAGGAGAAAGACCAATAAAATCCTTCCAAAGGATTCCTTTCAAAGAAAATTTATAATTGAATTCTTCCGAAATATTAGATTCTAAGAAAATAACCAATACTATAATCTTTCCAAAGTATTTCAGTGTAAGAAAATTACCAATATAAAATCTTTTTAAAGGTTGAAATAATGTATGGATTCTTTTAACCAATAAGCGTATATATATACAATATAGACTACACGACGGTCTTTAGATGAATTTTATAAAATATATATATATATATATATATATATATATATATATATATATATATATATATATATATATATATATATATATATATATATATATATACCGAACTAGGATATTTTAAATCATGATTTGTTGCTTAGCGGCACAGTGCCACTTAAATTAAGCAAACAAATTTTTAAGGAAAATCCATTATTTTTTCGAGAGGGTAAAGGAAAAGGGATAAAATCCGACAAAAATGAGCCTAAGATAAAAATGAAATCTAATAATAGCATTTTCAACTCTTTTGGCACATCATTAGGGACTTATAAGTATGCATTTGAAAAAAAACTTATCGTCACGTCGAAATCAACGACGACGCGCGAATTGAACTTTCTTGAAATCCATCTCTACGACAGATACGTTTCCTCAAAAAAGATCAACTACACAGACAAAAAAAAAAAGAACTGCGAGCAGTACAAGACAACAATCCAACCTCTTACGAGCACAAAGAAGGTACTATATCGTACGTATCTTTTTTACTTCATACCACTTCTCAACTACTGTCCTCTCGGCTTTCAACACGAGGCTGGATCTATGCACTAAATCAACCCTAACAAGTACTTAAATCACCTACTTATGAGATTCGTATAAATTACTTTCTAACCAGAAAGTTGTAATAGGATTTAGGCATTCTGATGGTCATTACTTTATCTTAAAAAGGTTCCCTGTTAAGCGGGTAATCTTTGCGGGATCTCGTCATAGGTGTCCTTCTGAATTTATGGTCTGGAAGTGATATTCTTAATTCCAGTTGTGACACTTGGCGCATACATCAGTACCGTGTTTCCGAATCCGCGTATTGCTTCAGATAGACCACCAATCACGCGATGAAGATAAATGTTGGCTTCAACTCGCGTGGTAGAAAATCTGCGAATAATTGTTAGATCCATACTTCCCAAAGATAGTTCCAATTCAAATAGTTCCTCGTTTTTCAATGAATGCTTCACGTTAAAAATTCCCCGACTTAGTAATTCGAACCATCACATATTTCCCCTTCCATACTTTTTATTACGTGATTAATTCACATATTCTAAATAATTTATCCACTTCGTTTTTACCATTTATTTGGAAATTTCTTCCCGCTGTTGGGCAACATGTTTTAATTTGTATTGCTTGAGCGCAGTTCCTTTTAGTATGGGGCCACGGTAGCCCATTTGGAAGAGTAGCAGATTAAGAAACGGTGGATTGCGTGTTCAAAACTCGATCCAACCAAGCCCATTGGGTATGCTGGAGCTGGAGCACGTTTAATATATCGTGGCCTTGAATGTCCTCACGTTGACTTGTTGTAAGAGTTTGGAGAGTGCGGTGCCAACTCAGGTAGGTAGGTAGATATTTCGTTAACATCGCACTGGAGGAACTATTGGCGAAGCCAACTCAGGTGTGATCTCGTTATCTGACCTTAGTTCAAAATTGCGAGATTTTAATTGAATCTTTCTCTTCTAGATGGATGTCGATTCGTCGCCAATAGCCTGTTCTGTTGCTCCAATTCGACGTTAATTCAACAACCTAACTTTTATTATATAGATATTGTGGACCACGAGTTTTTAATCTACATATTATTGGGTTTTTATTAAGAAACGTTCTTCTAACATTATTATTATTTAATGATATTAAACTTTGATTGTCTTAGTTATGTTGTCATATTCACTGCGTTTATGGTTTTATCTTGGCTTTGGAGCAACTTGTCCAATTTTGGAACTTGAGCCATAAAACCCAAGTAATCAACCAAAATTCAAGCGACCTATTTGATATGCGTGATAAAAATTTTGGAGAATTTATTCACTGCTTTTGTTTTTATTTCGTGTTTGTCGCAGCTTGAATAATTTTGGAACTTAATCCATAAAACCTAAGAAACCAATCAAACTTTAAGTTTCATAAATTAAATACGTGAGAATTTTTTCTTGAGAATGTGTTCACTGCTCTTATGATTTTATCTTGTGTTTGGCGTAATTTTTTCAATTTTGAATCTTAAACTATAGAATTAAGTAACTTAAGCGGCATAGTCAACATGAATATACTAAAACCTCTTAAAAGAGTTAGTCTTATAACAATATGAGCAATTCAATGGAGGAGAAAAGCAAGCAACGAAAAATTATCTATCTCATCAGCCCTATACGGTTATCATAAAAAATTAAAACCTGATTTCGAAACATTTTTTAACATTTATTGTTTAACCTTTTGACACCAAAGTACTTCAATTGAAGTAATTTCGCTTTTTTTTTCTTTGGAGAGATCTAACCTTCGTGAATGGAATTCCGTACATGAAGGTTAAATCAATCAGCTGCACAATTAGTAAAATAAATAGTTAAAAAACTGTCTACTGTTTGAAATGAGCATTAGGATGAGATGATGACCAGGTAGTAATGATGTAACTATAATGACATTCGTGCGTTTAAGTTGAATAAAGATAATGGTGTGGACGAAATGATGTCCGAATATATGGTGTTAAACAATATTGTCTGTAATGTCAGAAAAAGTCTTGGTATAGTGTATTGTTATTTCCTACTTCACGCATGCAACTTTTCTCCCCAAATCCTAAACATACACAGAAGCCTACAGATAAATATTTATCTAAAATAGCTCAGTTGAAATGGATAGATCCCAATTGGCTTGCAATCTAGATCCTAGTATCAGGTTAGGTTAGGTGAAATATGTGTATTTTAACTTGACTTGTGCAGATGTTTAATGTATGTGTGAGAGGGATTTCCAGCGTAAAACAAATAAACCAGACGGTATGCGATTTTACTTCAACTGTTCAAATGCTCTCGCATGATACATAAGATATTCTTACAGTACCTCTCGTTTTTTAAATTATTTACCATCCATTACATAAAAGTGCATTTTTACGTAACTTAAAATAAAATCGCGTGAAAAAGTGTATTCGCCGTGGCACAGTGGATTTGCCTACTGCGCTAGCAATCTTCCTGTTGTAGACGGGGAAGGTTCGGTTCCTCCATAGTAGGGATGCGACATCGATGTCGATGTTTTCAAAACATCGATGTTTTTTTAAAAACATCGATGTATTTAACATCGATGTATTAGGGTCGATGTTTTTGTAACATCGATGTTTATACTCGTCGATGTTTTTACGTTATCGATGTTTTATTTTTAAATGAAACAAGTACAGTTATAAAATTTTTTAAAATAACCAAGTAGCATAATTTTTATAATCAGCAAATTGAACATACTTTTAGACTAAAGTGACCAAGGGTGAAGGGTCTGAAAAGTAGGAATACGACATCGTTGTCGATGTTTTAAAAACATTGATATTTTAATTTTGAACATCGGTGTTTTGCTGTCGATGTCGCATCACTAGGTGCTAAACCAGTTTTAAGAAATGGAGAAAAAAGTTTGAATTCACTGAATTTTAAAAACATTGATAGTTTGAGAGCGATGCATTATCAACATCGATGTTTTGCTGTCGATGTTGCATCCTTAGTTGCTAAACCAGTTTTAAGGAATGGGGCAAAAGTTTAAATACACTGAATTTTGAAAACATCGATGTTTAAAACCATCGATGTTTTTGGAACGATGTATTATCAACATCGATGTTTTAATTTTGAACATCGATGTTTCAAATCATCGATGTTTTGCTGTCGATGTCGCATTCCTACTCCATAGCAGTATTTCTCCCTTATGTGCCAATGAAGCTTTCCTTGCATGTGTACGTCCAGTTACTTGACATTGGCACTGCATAATCAAACATGGGCCTTACGCTGCAAAGCAAAAACTTAACCGTTTACTAGAGCGTAGTATTTCTAGTAAACACGTTTTTCTTGGTTCTAGACATAAGGTGCTTTTTTTTCTTGTCCACCAGAAGGGTCTATCGAAGGGTTGCTTTTTTCTTTTGGTTAATATTACTGCTTTTGGAGACTTTTTTTAAGACCAAACTATGAAATCAAACAATTTCAAACCTTGTTGGTCTATTTGTAATCATTTCAGGCGTACCCAAAATTTAAAAAAAAATCTTTTTCATGAAGGATCATGCCTGCCAACCACAAATCACTCCGCGAAGACCCGTGCTCACTAAATGTCATGATTTCTCAACTTCGAGTGATCTCAAACAAAAAATTGAACATCTTTAGCTTCGTACGCATGTAGCTATCATTTAATGAGCCAGAACGAATTTGTAATAATATTTGAGGAAATGGGGAATTGTCAACGATTTAGCTCTAAAAATTTTGAAACGTATATCTCTATTCTGGTTCAGTTAACAGTAAAGCGAAATTTGATTGACTTACTGTAAAAATTTCAAGTCGATCAATCCAATGGTTTTATCGATATCAATGACAGCTATCGGTAAAAACGCTATCCCGAGAAAACGCACTTTGAGTACTTCCTGCAGTATTTTGCTACTACTTTGCTACAATAGTGTCATACAGCACTGCAGATTAATGCAGATTGCTGTAGATTGGTGCGATTATCTTTCGATCGACCTCTTTTTATAAAAAAGAGTTGTAAATCGGCTTTATTGGATTTATAGATTTTTATTTCTTAATTTAATTTAGTCTGTTAACGGCTTATAATTAGACCAACAGTGCGAATCACGACATGAAATTTGGCCCAAATTTTCTTAAGACTCTTAGAGAATAAAATTACATAACGCAGCTACAAGATCAATTTTTTTTTCGCCGAAAAAAATATGTCCCTTGAGCTTAACATCGAAATGCCTACACTTTACAGTAATAAGTTCCATTTCCTAGGCCCCTAAATTTTAAGTTTTAATAAAATTAAAGAGGTTAAAATATTAAAATGTATTTTCTTCTTGTTAAAAGACTTGTTAAAAGACTGGTTTTGCAGATCCCTCAAATGTTTAAAATTAAAAACAGGCAGGTTTTATGGACCTAAATTCATTTTACTTTTCAAGTAATTAGCTAGGAACCATAGCATCTTAAAAATGTAGATCTTGCTATTCCATATTGATCCCTGACCATTGCCAATCGCCCGTTGTGTTTTGCTCCAGTGCGACGTAAATTCAACTCCCTACCATCTTAAAAATGACCCAAAAATATCAAATTATGTTTACTATCTTATATTAATTGTGAAATTTCGCAGAATATCTGTGGAAATATTCATACATGTAGCTGCTTTATTTAGCGAGTAATTTAAGTTTTTCCATAGAATGGAGTCAAGTGTGAGATCGACTAACTTTTAAATTATAAACCCCCTTTTACCAGCTCTTATGTATTCAGGACTAGTTTTTGTAATTGACATAGAGGTTTGAAACATTTTATTAGATGCTTTTATGACGTGTTTGTATAACTTTGTGCGTAGAATAAAGATTTCGAAGATTTGATATAAATTTTTAAAAATTGAGCAAATCATTTATGACTGTTGCTAACTGTCTTTCATAGTGTGTGTAATAAATATTTGTAAAAATGATAAATAACTGTAGTACATGCAAATCCATTCACTCAATTAAAGAAAAGGTCTTTAAAAAAATACAACTTGCGGGAGAATAATTTTAAAATATTGTGAAACATCTGTTATTAATTTTTTTTTAAATATTCTTAAAGTAAAATAAGATTTTTTTCTTTTGTTATATATACTATGTGTATTGGAATAAAATACATTAAAGTATTTTGTTATAAATGTAAAACCATAAATAATTATTCAAAGGATAATGCATCGCCGCTTAACATCACAAACTGATACAAAATGTATTAAAAAAAAAAAGATATATATAATAACAATAATTTATGCGTCTATATATACAAATTATTGCATATTGTCTATGAAAACAAGCATTCATAGTAACATCTTTAAAGACAAATTATTTACTTCAATTACTTTTAAAAAAACGTAATATTTTAAATGTTTCGCCTTGATGTTCTTACGACCTTCTTTTAAGTCATTCTGAAATTAAATGCA
Organism: Metellina segmentata; assembly: GCA_947359465.1. Classification (NCBI taxonomy): domain Eukaryota; kingdom Metazoa; phylum Arthropoda; class Arachnida; order Araneae; family Tetragnathidae; genus Metellina; species Metellina segmentata. The sequence continues at coordinate 65,060,253 of OX375872.1, read as the reverse complement.
TTATTTCATTTTAAATTAACGTCCAACTAATTATTAATCTCCAGATCTCTGATATTTGATCCGGTCTATTAAACAGTATCAGCATTAAAAACCCCATTTTGATAAGCATCTACTTCTTCCTGGAGACTCTTTTTCTCTTTTTTGCGTGCGTGTATGGCTAAAAAGTTATAATTCCTCCTCACGAAAGTGCCCTTTTTTCCCGGCCCTATAATGGACCATAAAAGCAATGGGCGAGCGAAAAAAGCTGATTTTAAAAACATCTGGAACAATGTGACTAAAATATCAATTAAAAATAAAAGAATACCCTCAAAACGGAAACGATCTCTAAATGAGCCGTAACCAAAAGAGATAGCGAGCCATTTCTTTTTGATGTTGCTGCCTCCTTTCTTATTGTTGAGTTCTGGTTGTTTTTCGATACATTTGACAATGCTTTCCCCTGCGAGTATTTCCGTTTGCAATTCCTATACCTCCTATGTGGTATCCATCAAAAAGCAGGCCATGTGGAGCAATTCCTTCTAATAGTGCAATTAGAATAACGATCACATTTTGCAGGGGGAAGCCTCCATAATGAGAAGAGCCGGGCCATTTTGTTCATTACCGTAACCTCGGAATGGCAGCAGAAAGGGATCCACGATTGCTACCCCCCTCTGATCTTAAACAATGCCGCCAATGAAAGACAAAGGGAGACGATATTATCTTAACAAGGGGGACGCTGGTAAGTAGGCATAAAGGCTGGTGCAGAGCCTCGTATTCCGATCCATAGTAACCTGTTAACCCTTTGTTTCAGCAGACACCTGAGCTTCGAGATCTACAGGGGAGTCGCCTCACGATTTGGAATAACCCCTGCGACCTTTTTTTCGGCAGAAAAAATTGTTTCGGAGCGATTCCATAAAAGAAAACGTCGCCCGACGAAACGTTCGATTTGTATTTATTAACTTCATTATTTCCTCCCCCGGCGCGGTGCGTAATTCTGACATCCAGCCGTAATCGGTCGTTTGACTTGACCACTCAGTAATGGCACGCCGGTTTTGCTTTTTTTTTAAAGATGGAAACGTCTTGGAGGGGAAATAATGGTCGGATATTTTTAAAGTTAACAAAGAGATTATTGCTTTTTGTTGGGAGGGGGATCCTCTGGGACCATTGTTGCTCGGGAGCTTTTTCCCATGGAACACACCAAACAGTGTTCGCGTCTAATTGATGGTGGGTGTTTGACCTTTTTTTTCTTTTTAAAAGCCTATTGGACCGGAATAAGTAATTCTCGTGGGTTGAGTGAGTCGAGTCGAATGTGATAAACTGTCATTTTTCGGCGTTTATGTTTCTTGCATGATTCGTCCAAATTAGGCTATGGTTAAAGTCGCGATTTTGCTCTTAAACTCTTCTCGAGTCGTATTGTTTCATGGGAACGAGGTGGACGTGGTCAAGCCGGAGTCGTGAAAGCCCTGTTTGGAGTCCATTGTTCCTCGTTAGGACCTGTTGTCCGGCGATGATTTACGCGTGGTGACGGACATGAAAGCCTTTGGGACACTTAGCGATTTTCTGGGGAGAAATCTAACGAACTTCCGGTTAAATTCCTTGTAAAATGAAGACTTTTGCTCCAGTAGATTGAAATTTTGACCGTCCAACAATAGGGTGATTATATTTTGAGGAACTAAGAAAACAATAAAATGCTCCAACCCGTATTGTGTACCGTGCTGCTCTTGTGGATTATGTTAAATATTATAGGTTTTATTTTCAAAGATGATGTACTGTCTCGAATTGTGTAATATCGTTTATTCCTCTTTCTAGTTTTAAGAATAATCATTTCTGTCTTTTAAATAAACTATTGTGGAACATGGGAATCTGCGCCATGATAGCTTGTTCACGTTTCGGTGTTGGAATTACACAGCGGAAGTCGCTATCCTCATGTAACTTCTACCTTCAAGTAATAAAAAATGCGATTTTAAACATAAAGCATTTTTTATGTCATGCAAAATACACTTTAAATAAATATTGACAAATGTCAATAAAAATTTATTCTTTAAATTAAAAGTTAGTATTTATTAACTTACCAAACACACTAAGCGGGTCAAGAATTCAGAAATAGACTCTAGTTAGCAAAAACAGGCTATCAAACAATGTGTTATTAATCGTTTTATGAGTGATGCCCTAGCCCCCTTGTACATAATTCATTACTTTTCATTTCAAGTTTATTATATGACATTTCTGGAACAATCAAATTTACACAATCGCAACTAACTACAAATTAGTTTCAGTACCTCCACCGATTCATATTGAAACATACAAAAATCCAATAGGAAGAATAGCGGGTGTATTTTATTGTAACGAATGGGACAATCACACCTAGATTTCAGTCATGAAAACGGGTGTATGTTTCATTCTTTATTAACCCGGAAGTTTTTTTGAGCTCAAACTTCAAGTAATACTATCCCAAATTTTGGGGCATATCTGTCATTTTTCTATAAAAAAAGAACCAATATCAAGTGTCAAATTGTCGCAACGATCAGAGTGACCATACGTGAAGGCTTGATATTAGAGTTTTTATAGAAAAAAGTGACAGGTATGCCCACATATTTTGGTAGACGGGTATTTCAATTAATATCTGGAGCAACACAACAAGATATTGGCGACGGTCCGGGATTAAGCCAAAATGGAAAGAAGCGAGGACAACACCACGCAATTTTGAATCAGGTGGAAAAAGTATTTAGAAGAATTGTCAGAAGTTTTTAAAAATTGAGAAAATCATTTATAACTGTTTCTTACTGTGTTTTATAGTGTCTGTTATAACTATTTGTAAAAGCAATAAATAAATGTAGTACATGCTAATCCCTGCACTCAATTAAAGAAAAGGTATTTAAAAAATAAAATTTGAGGGGGATGAATTTAAAAATATTGTGAAACATCCGTTATTAAATTTTTAAAAATATTCTTTATGTAAAAATATTTTTTTTGTTACGTTTATTATGTGTATTAACCACGGTCAAATGGCAACCGAATATTTTGGATAAAATTACTTGAAGGAAAGATAGTTTTATTTCAACAAAATATTTATTTTACTAATCACGAATAATAAAAGAAACGGCTATTTTGATTACTATAATTTGCGTTTTCCCCATACGCGGTAATAAAATGTTTCAGCAGAGGGACAATCCAGGAGAAAAGACTAAATTATTGGTCACATTCGTTTGTAATTGTGTAAGTTTGGAAAATAGAGTGCCAGCTCAGATGTTGTCATCTGGTCATCATCATCACCAAGTCGTCATGTATGGATATCTCTATGTGATAAAAGATGTCCCATATGTGAGGGTTTGATAAAGCTTTTGTAGAAAAACGTGACAGCTATAACCAAATATGTTGGAAAAGATTACTTGAAGGGAAGATAGTTTTAAACTAACAAAAATTATTTTACTAATAAAGAATAATAGATACAGCTTTTTTCATGACTAAAATCTGCGCGATAGTCCCATACGTGGCAGTGGAATGTCCAGAAGAGTACGATCTCTGTGAAATGAGTAAATTATTGGTCGCATTCGTTTGTAATTGGGCAAGTATGGAGAGTTGGGAGCCAGCTCAGAGAGAGGTGTTGACCTCGTCATCTGGCTGCGGTGCGAAATTACGGGGTGTCGTCCTTGGATCTTTTGTTCCGGTCCATCGCCATTTGTGTTGTACCCAGTGCGACGAAAGTTCAACTAGCTACCTTGTAATTATGTAACCCAAAGATGACATAATTCATAAACAACTGCATTTCGAAAGCAGTTCAAAGTAGATTAAACATTGGATACAACGTTTCCTGAATTAAGTTGAAACTAAACTCTTATCGGATGAATGAGGGGAAGGAGAATATGCGTGTACTTATCAGCATATTCTCTATCTAATTTCTCCCCTTTCATTATTTGTGTGGCGAAAATTGTTATTTACATTCATTTTTCAATACCCTCTCGAACTATCAGATTTTACATTACAGTTAGTATAACCGATAAAGAGTGTGTTCATTTGTTATCTATTCTGCGTCAAAATTTTGTTGCTTTTTTATTTACTAATAATACTCTTTTTTCTCTTTTAAGTTACTTGTTACCTAAATAATGTTGTAATGTTGTTTGCTTATCAAGATCCCAGTCACATGTTTGTGACAGAAAGGGCAAAAGTAATCGAAAACTTTATTGTAAATAATTTATAATTTTGAAAGATATTCTAGAAAAATAATTTTAGTAGGGTAGTGTACCGATTATTTTGTCAGAAATATATGAATCTAAAGTGTAAGCATACATTATCAGTTAATGCTAGTAATGTTTTCAAATGTCTCAAATAAAAAAAATTGTCTTGATTTCAACTCATTCGTGTTTATCCCATTAACGTGTTCAACCCATTCCCTATCAGACCAAATTATCTGATTTTGTCCTCTTTCCGTTTTCATTAGAGGACCGCGGTAGCCCAGTTGGAAGATAGGTAGGTATTTTAATTAACGTCGTACTGGAGCAGCACAACGGGCTATTGACGACGGTCCGGGATCAATCCCCAAAGTCCGGTTGAAAGAGTAACAGATTAGCAACCGGAAGGTTTAGAGTTCGAATCCAACAAAAGGTAGGTAGCTAGCTATTTTAGTTAACATCGCACGGAAGCAACACAGCGGGCTATTGACGACGGTTCGGGATCAAACCGAATCCAACCAAATACCATCATGAACAAAGGGAGCTGGTGCACGTTAAATCTGTCGTGGCCTCAAATGTCCTCACGTTGGCGTGTTATGGAAGTTTGGAGAGTGGAGTGCCAGCTCAGATAGAAGTTCATCATCAGAGTTCAAGATCAAAGTTCAGATAAAAAAATAATCAATCTTATCAAAGCTACGTAGTGTTGTCCTCGGGTCCTTCGCTTTAGGATTGATTTCGGACCGTCATCAATAGACCGTTGTGTTTTCACAGTGTGACGTTAATGAAAATACATATACCTACTATTTTCATTAGAATACATTTAAAAGGCTCCACTATATTCATGGTGGCAAATTCGAATACCCTACCAATTATGAGTATATTTATGGCTGAATGTGTTAAGATTAAAGGATTTAAGATTAAATTTCTAAATGAGATTAAATGCTTGAAATCACACAAAACCTGAGCACTGTTCCATGAACGGTGGTTTCATGGCTGTGAATACGTTAAATGTGTTAAGAGAATGATTTTTAGTGTATGCAAACCAGATGGGCTAATGAAGATTTTACATCTGCTGTTCAAATGCTCTCATGATACATTTCGCGGTTACCTTAAAATATAGTTTATCGCCGTTTTGGTGACTTTCGGCCTTTAATCTATTTTGGTGTTAACCAATCAACTACCATATTCGGAATTCGTTTTCTTGGGCATTTTTATAGACGAAGTACTGAAATCTTAACCGAAAACCAAGCCAAGTGACGTCACGATTAGAAAACGTGCAGGAAGCGAGTATGCCGCAGAAACACTATCGCTACCTATATTTAACATAAAGAAAATGTCTCTCAAATTCAGGTTTTATTTATTTAAGTAATATGGAATTATTGAAGGAATTTCAAGCAATTTTAATCTATATTTGAATAAATAATATTTAGAATCGGTTCGTTATAAAAGAAACTTAAAGTTCATGGAATCTGGTGAGATTTCAGCATCCCGCAAAGACAATGTGTTAATATTTTATGAGAAAGTTAATATGTGGTGAAAAATGAAAAAACTACGGTTGGAAAGTATCGGATTTCAATAAGTTACTTCTTATCGCCTTTTCTGACCGATAAACAGAATTTTTCTGCCGAAAAAAAAGACGTTTTTCTTTTCTCTTTTCTTAGATAAATTAGAATAAGCCGGTGCTTTCCGGTTTCCTCGGAAAGTATAAATATTTCTTGTTACTTTCTTTTTTTAGAGAAGGGGAGAATGAGAAGCCACGTGACGACCCTTAACAAAAGCGATTGTTAAAACAAATTCTTTCTAAGTAAGAGCTGTCTTATTAAAATATTGACTTTGGCATCGATGGTAGAGGCACTTGTTCGTCTGTCTAGCTGATGAATTGTCAGAGAGCGCCATCCATCTCAGAGTAAAAACATTGAATCTGACGTCCCTTCATTGACTTGTGCCCTGCATAAAAATAATTTTTGCCGGATCGGAGTGTCATCCGCTGCTTGTGGAAAATAATGCTGATGGCCGCTCTTCGTCTGAAACCAAATTTATCTGTTAAAGAATGTCAAAAAAGTAACTATTTGAATAATAATCTTGATAAGTACCATGTGAGTTGCAGGCTGTCCAGGTTCGATTCAAGTTACTTACCTCATGCGTATATCTCTCTTCTGAATCAGGAAAACTGCGTGTGCGTATGTCCATTACTCGACAATGTCTGTCTTGCGTTTGGCGCAGCTTGGCCAAATATGGTTCTTGCTCGATAGAAATTAAAACAACCAATCTGCAAATTACCATATTTTAAAAATTATTCGTAATTATTTTTTTATAAAATTTAGAAATTATTTTTAGCATAAAATTTTTTTTTAGTATAAAATTTTGTAATTATTTTTAGTATAAAATTTTGTAATTATTTTTAGTATAAAATTTAGTAATTATTTTCGTATAAAATTTTAGTATGAAAATTTAAAATTTTCGTAATTTTTAGTGGAAAGATTGGTAATTTTTAGTATAAAAATTAGTATTTTTTAGAAAATTTAGGACTTTCATTTTAGTATGATTCAGAAATTATTTTTAGTGCACTTAAGTAGTTATTTGTAGTAAAACGTTTAGTAATTATATTTAGCATAAGAATTTTATAATTTTTAGTACAATTTTTAGCAGATATTTGTAGTAAAATTTGGAAATTATTTTTAGTATAATTTCTTACAACAGACGAGTTACTGCGTAGTGCACTTGTAAGTTGTTACACTGATATCCGATCGGATTTCAAATGCATTTTTGGGAAAACGTTCAAAATGTTGATTTTCTTACATTTTTTACTCTTTTCTAGAACATCGCTTTCGTAGAACTTTCCCACCAATATATTCGCCAGCAAATGATCCTATTTACTTTCAGTTTTCGTTTTCTGAGCGATTTCGATGTTCTGAAGGAAATTATTAATTTTCATAAAAGTATATTACTGCACTTTAGGACAATTCTAAGCAACAACACCGTGGTCAGTGGGCTTCCATACTGCGCTAGCAATCTGAGTTATAAGCAATGAACATACGAACACAAGATCGATTCCTGTAGCTTATCCTATGTGTATTTCTCCCCCCCCCCCCCCTATTCAGTGCTAGTAAAACTTTTAATTCATACTTAGTCCGTTAAACTCCAACTCTCGTTGCCTCTATCTTGTGTTTGGCGTAGTTTGGCAAAATATGGCTGTTGTGTCATAAAGCTCAATCTAAGCAACAGTTTTGTCAGCAGTGAACTTCTAAGGTGTAAAACTACTCTTCCTTTAACTCGAATTTTAAAATATAATTTCAGCACTTACCCTTAATGAATGGATAGCGAACCTTCAAAATATATATACACCTTTGAAGTTGATACAACTGTCATGAAATTTGCAGACTGTTTCCCGCACACATGTTTGTGTATGAAGTAAGTCTAAAAATATGAAGTTATACAGAAGTTATTACATAAAATGTGGTCAAAAGTTTTGATGATTTATCAAATATTGTTAGTTCCCATGGTGCATCAATTTTCGATCTACTGTCATTATTTTAAGTTACCATAATAGTTTTTATACGTATAAATAAAACTAACTCCCTCATTTGGCAAGTCTATACCTCAATTATATTAATTTACCTAAAATTTTGTAAAAAAGCATAGTTTTAGCAACATTTTAAACCAAAATTTCAAAACTATTAAGCCCGATAAATTCTTTATTTGCACCTACATATATACAAACAATTACAAGGATTATCAAAAAAAAATGAATGAAATCGAGAAAAACTAATGCGCAGGGTTCGAAATCAAACGAATTAAAAAAATATCAATAGCAGATAAACACGTTTTTTGTAGTAGAATAAATACTTATTCAACATATGACATAGTAGATAAGTGTAACTCCGTCAAAACTGACGGTTAATGAAAAATTATTTTGCTATCTAAAGTTTGATATCAATTCCTTCTTAATGCTAAAAATTTTTTAAATCGATTTTTGGATTGATATTAGTGATTTTAAAGGTCTATTTTTCCCTAAACCCTCTTAGTAATTTCGACAAGATATCTTGTCCATCAGAATCGGAGTAATTTTGCTAGTGACGAGTTATCTGGTCATCAAGATATTGGCGATATTTTTATGTTGACGAGATCAAGATCTGGTCAGTTTTCTTTTAATGACGAGATACCTCGTGGAGACAACCACCTGGTTAGTGGTTTAATACTTTAAAAGCATCATGTGCGAAGAGCACTTTATAAAATTTTACGAGCAGTATTTCAAGAATCTTAGCGATCCAACTAACAGCTCGTAATCTGATCAGTAGTGGGTTGTTCCTCACTAGTCCAACGAAATATCTCACAATCCTTTTGTTACTCCGTCATCTATTATCAGAAATAAAAACAATATAACTAGAATAACAGCACACTCGGATCTGAGTTACACAAGAACTAGTGGATAAACGCCTGCTGATGTTGAGGATGATTGAAAAATAAAAGTAAATGGCAGCGCACTAAAAACATAAATTTACACCCACCGTCTCTGATCCTCCAACTCAGTATTCCGACTAAAACACGGTTTCTTCACATCTTTACTCACGAAGAGTTACATTTCGGCTTTATAACTCGATTAAGTGCTGTTATTGTTCCAACGCAGCTGTTTTAATTCGCGTCTCTTTCAACTCCAGGGCAGTGTTAATTTACAACGCGGCTACTTGGGTGGTCATTGCAAGAACATAAACATTCTGCATCAGGAGGAACTTTTTTATGCTTTACATCATTATTTCTGTCCTTTTGTTGCTCTTTGTTTCAATTAGACAGTGGAAAGGACGGTTATGCGAGTTCGTAAAGAATGGGGGAAGCCTAACCTTACGTTTTTCGCCCTTTTGATCGAAAAAAAAATATGACTGGTAATAAATTGTCGAACTTACACTTGCTGAATGTTAATGCTGTCGATATTTTTGAGGGCATTTGGTTGCTCTATACTTGCATCAAAAAATTCCTTTGCGGTCAATCAATAGCATAGCCTGAATTTCACTGAGAGGAGGGAATTCAACTTTTATGCCAGCTCAAGTTGGACGTAATTAGCAGAAGAGAAGCTAAATTTTTTGGGACCTTGGTCAAATGAGGTTGATGTCACTCTAAACCGCACAAACAAAATTTACAATATGAAATTAAGATAAAGCAAACTTCCTTATATAATTATGATAAAATATACTAATTAATACCGTTTATGTTTACAATACTGGTTTTGGGAAGCAAATTATTTTCAAAATCACAAAGTCGAGCTAAGAGCCGAACTTTGTTAATGGAGCTTCAGACATAGTAAGAAAGGGTTCCCCGGTCTAGTTTTGTGCTCTCTGTGGGTTTTGTAAGAAGCAGAAACGAGACTAGACTTTCTGTGACCTGGGACACTTGAGGTTGATGTCGCCCTCTGTCCAAAACAAAATTTGCTGTTTGCCCTCCTGGTGGTTGGCTCGACGAAGTATCATTAGCAAAATTGGTTAAATCTTGATGGATCATGTCGAAACCACTTGGAGGGTTAAATTGATGATAAGTAATGTTGTTAAAAACATTAATTATTTAACCCTTCTGGTGGTTGTCTCGACGTGGTATCTTGTCATTAGCAAAATTGGTCAGATCTTCATTGATCATGTCGAATGATAAGGTATGTTTTTAAAATAATTAAAGTGCAAAACATACTAATTAATACATTTTTTATGAAATTACTGTTCACAATATTAAATAGTTGACTGCGTTCTTTATTGAATAGGCACATAAACTAGAAAAGAGGCTGAACTTTTATTATGGCTCATGTTAATGGGTTTCAAAGACTGAAGTAAGAAAAGGCGCCCTATTCTTTACTTTATACAGAGTGAGAAGATAATTTTAGCGATTTGTTTCCTTTCTTAATAGTAAAGCGTATATATACAGGGAGTTACATGGAAGGAAGGATTGACTTTTGACCGACGATGTACAACCCAACAGCCAGATAGATGCTTGAAAGAATTCATTTCACACGAACAACACTGGAAAGACTTGGACAAAATTGGGCTTGTTACGTTACGGGTGAAAGAAGAATTTTACTCTATCTTCTCTCTTTTCTGAATACCTATACGATTATTCCTGCGTCATATGAAATAATCGACTTTTAAGAGTAGTAACCTAAAAATAAAGTACATAAAACTATTCACTTCAAGACATAGCAGTGGAAAATATTTCAGACAAGGACTAAATTGTGCTTAAAATTATAAAGCATTTCCTCCCAAAAAGCTCTTTTGAATCAATATTTTTGTAAGACCCCTCCCCTTTTGGCACTAGGGCTCCATCCAGTAACTCCCCCCTCAGCTGTCTACGCCACTCCTTAATAGATATTAAAAGTTTGATTAAAAAGAGTTCATCGTATATTTTTTAACCCTCCAGTAGGGTTCTCTCGACAAGATACCCCGTCACCTGCAATAATAACCGGAAGGTCGAATCCAACCAAAGACCGTCGTGTACAAAGGGTGCTGGTGCTTTATTTTTTGGCCTAAAATGTTCTCGCGTTAGTGTGCTGTGGAAGTTTGGAGTGCCAGCTCAGGTGTTGCCTCGTCATCTGACCAAGGTTCAAAATTACATGGTGTTGTTCTCGAATCTTTACCTCTGGGATTGATCGTGGACCATCGTCAATAGCCCGGTGTGTTGCTCCAGTGCAACTTTAATTAAAATACCTACCTATATCGCCACTGGCACAATCATGATAGACGAGATATCTCGTCGTTTGAAAAAAACTGACCAGATAACTGATCTCGTCATCATCAAAAAATTAGCAATATCTTGGTGACGAGATATCTCGCCATTGATAAAATTGGTCAGGTTTTGATAAACGAGATATTTCGTCCAGGCCACTTAGAGGGTTAAAGTTGCAGTATAAAAACTGCAGGCATAAAATGTGACGTATTTCGGTATATACGGGAACAGAAATAGCATTGCGATGGTTGTGTTTGCCAAATGTATTTGCTATAATAAACGATATTGTTGTTTGGTTGTTGAATTAACGTCAGGTACTGGAGCAGCAAAACATAAAGAATATTAAAAACAACTGAATGCGACTAGTTTTTAAGCATTCAACTCAAATGAGTTCTACTTTGCTCCATTCCAATTAACGACGAAGTTAAAATAATGCGTTTCGTGTGATTATTCAGACATACTTTAAAATAATGTTTACTACATACGCTAGCTAAGCGAGCCCACGTCAAAGAACGAAATCCACACCATTGTATTAAAATTTCCTTTCTCTAGCTTTTTATTCTCGGTGTCTGAAAAAGGTGGTAAGAACACGAAGTAATAAATGAATATCGGAAAATTATTCACTTCCAGACAGCGCTTATTTAATTTTTCGAAGAGGATTCCTATTATACGCGTTTTTCTATACACAAGCAGTCAAGGTCATTTATCTTTCCCCCTTTTAATCAAGATTTTTAAAAAATGAGAAAATTATTTCGAAAAAAAATCTTTTCAGCAGCATTCCAGTATGACGAGTTTCCCTATTGATAGGTATCGACAGTATTCCCCATCAGTTAATTTTTTCTCCCCTGTTTTTTTGTGCAGCAAGCGCCAAATACCATCCATCTCAAGCAGCTATCTTAACTGTCCACCTTTCTTCCACAGTAACTTATTTTCTTGCTCCCCTTTTTTACAGCCTTCCTCAGTTGTCACACGGTGGCTTGGGAATGTATTTATATCCCGTGTGGATGGATGTATATAAAAGAAAAATGCATTTTTCTTATCGTCTATCTTTTAGTATTTGGTGGTATTCCATTTGAGACACCTGGTTACGTTGAAAGCTGCTTAAAAGTCGATTATCTCCTGACAATCATTCTCCGGGTGTGCCGCGGACCTCTGAACTGTAGGGTCCATTCGTTTCGCTGCCAGGGCGTGGTCCTGCAACAGATTTCCACCAAATTTCATTGGTTATGGAACCGTTGCGCTCATTGCTGTCTCAGTAATGTTGGTATTTCGCAGAAAACGGCTATAACTTATCAACTTTCGATTGTCAAAATATGTTGGCTACCATCCGTACCCCGGCCTGGGTGTTAACTCATCTGCTGTTGGGTTATTTTCCTTTCTGGGATTACCTTCCTTTCGTGTCCATTCGTCATTCGACATATAAGCATCAAGACGTAATGCTCTTTCGGGTTTTTTTTTCTTCTGGAATCTTTGACAGTGTTTCAGCGCCTGACAAGGAATAGATGTCTTACATATCATAGTTGAGGAAGGACAAATTATATTCTTTTGTAGATTGGTAGCTTGGTTTTAGTTTGCCGCTCATTCGTTCAATGTAAGGCCAGTTTATGATACAGTAGAACAGACCGTTTTCATATTGGACTTCTATTGTCAAAATATGGTATATCTACCATCCGTCCCCCGACCTAGGTGTAATGTTAACACATCTGCTGTTGGGATATTTTTCTTTCTGGGCTTACCTTCCTTTCGTGTCCATTCGTCATTCGACAAATAAGCATCAAGACGTAATGCTCTTTCAATTTTCTTTTCCTTTTTGAATTTTTACACTGTTTCATCTCCTGACAAGGAATATATGTCTAACATGTGTACATGGTAAGGAAGGTGAAATAAGATTTTTTTTTTCAAATTAGTTGCATTTGGTTTAGGTTTGTCGCTGTATACGGCAATTGTTGTTGCAGTAGAATAGACCGTTTTCATATTGAACTTTGATGGTCAAAATATGGTGGCTATCATCAGTCCAGGCCTTGGATGTTTACTCATTTGCTGCCTTCCTTTCGGTCCATTCGTTATTCGACAAATAAGCATCAAGACGTAATACTGTTTCGGGTTCTTTTTTCTTTAATTTTTAACACTGTTTCAGCGCTTGATAAGGAATAGTTATCTTGCGTATAATAGTTGAGGAAAAACGAATAACATTTTTATCAAATTGGTTGAGTTTGGTTTTGGTCTGTTGCTCTATACGTTAATATATTCCTACAGTAGATCAGACCATTTTCAAATATAACTTTGTTTCTTAAATGTAGGTAGGTATTTAATTAACATAGAGCTGGAGCAACACAACGGGTTAATGGCTACAGTCCGGGATCAATCCAGAAGGGATCCCGTGTTAACGCATCCTAATTTTGATCCACAGTCAGATAACGAGCTCAACACCTAAGCTGGCACCTCACTCTCCAAACTTCCACACACGTTAAATCTGTCGTGATGACAAATGTTCTCAAGTTAGCGTGGTGTGGAATTTTGGAGAGTGGGGCTCCAGCTTAAGTGTTGTTCTCTACATCTGACCGTGGCTCCAAATTATGAGGCGTTGTTCTCGATTCTTTATCTTCGGGATTTTCCCGGACCGTCGCCAATAGCCCCTGTGTTGCTCCAGTGAGACGTTAATTATCTACCTACCTACCCAAAAAGTCTAGGCTCTGAATTTATTGGAAAAGGTATTTAAAAGCCACTTTTTGGAAGAAACGGGTAAGTTATTATATTTTTTTGTAAATCCAGCAAAATCCTACCTACTTTTCGTCAGACCCACTGTGAACAGATATTTTATGGTGTATCGAGGAATTTTAGTAATGGGTTTATTGGGGCTAGTTGAAATACGTTGAAACTCACTGCTGCAAGCTAATCAGGTGGACCCACAAATATCGCCTTGTTAACCAGATCGGGATGTGTGTGACTCATGATTGATCGAAGTTCATATACGTATTTTATCATGAGCCAATTTTCTAATTTTAATTCTAACAAATTGCTCGGAAGGGGTTTTTTCTCTGCCGCAGACGCAGAAAGAAAACCACCGCCGTGGTTGCTACCGAAGTTTTACACTCTGGAGAAACACAGACAAATATTTTATAATTGCACCAACGTTTCAAAGGCTTGAATAACATCCGAAAACCTCACATTTTCTTGAAGGGAAGATTTTTTTATTATTATTCCCTAATTATTTGTAGGCAATCGCTTTCAAATCATCCCTTACAATGCAAGAGCAGGGTATTTATGTCTAGGAAACCGGTAATTATATTCAACTATTTCGATTGAAAACGTCATGCGTTTTATTGTCTGCCTTCCAGGCTATAAAAATCAGTAATGAAAGATATATAATATAACCACGTGTATTTCGGCTGTCGTTAAGTCGATAAGAAATTAGGAATTAATTGAGCCCAAGCAGATGGTCTGAAAAATCAGGTTTAATTTTTATTTGCGAATAACTGGGAAGAATTACAGCCATCCGTCAATAAACTAGGTGCAATTATGAGAATCAGAAAAATAATGTTAGAGATTGGTTTAATTATGAATCAAAATTTATCTGAACTGAGCTACTATTCCATGCTTCGTATTTTAATGATATCAATATGCGTACTTCAAGAACCTGCAGCCACTTGGGATGATTGTGAAATCCATTTGTAAAGGATGTCATCTTGTTTATTATTCCCCCTGGTCTAGCTACCTGCTAGGTCCAACAAGTCATTCGTCTACAAAAGAGTTATGTCTTCAGGATTCCTATAGTAGGTCTAAAAGGCTAATTCTAATACAGGAAAGAGTATGATTTATTTATTGAACCCAAAGCAAATTCCCCTTGCACCACAAACTTTTAACACGGGGCTTACAGGAGCAAGTTGATTAATCAACGAAACAGTGGAATGTAAAATTTAACTAAAATTACAAGATTTGATGAATTTAATCCTGCAAAAGGCCGTTGGTTTCCACTCACGTTGCCGTGGAGTGCATGTTTGGAGAGTGGGGTACTAGCTAAGGTGTGACCTCGTCATCTTTCTGTTATTCAAAATTACACAGTGTTGATCGCAGATTGGGTGGGAACCCGGACCGTCGCCAGTAGTTCGTTGCGTTAGCGTTGTTCCAGTGCGACGTTAATTAAAATACCTACACAACAAGTGATTTCGACAAGATATCTTGTCAACAAGAATTGAATTAGGTATGATGAAAATACTGTCGCGTTTTGACGATGACGAGATCAAGATCACACAGGTTATTTTTTCAGATAGACAAGATATCTCGTCCATCAAGGTCTGGTCAGTTTTCAACTGATCATATGACGATATACTTTGTCAAGAGACAGCCATTAGGAGGGTTAGATCCCCACAGATTAGGTCCAACAAAAACACTGAGTTCCACTGGCCATGTTTTATCCATTCTCAAAGTGTTTTGAAAGTACATTCTGGGTTTATCAATTGCAGGAGAGCTGAAAAGCACAGGATTGACATCTTGTGGCTGGTTTTTTGAACAATCGCAGTGCAAAGGGGTATGAAGGTAGTTAATTAACAGTCGTACTGGAGCAACACAATTGGATATTGGTGACGGTCCGAGATTGATCTGAAAGGAAAAGATCCGTTTGGACAAACTGGAAAACATGTTTGACCACTCAGGAATTTCATGCTCCTAAGGTGTCTAAGGTTGGGGAAAGTGAGGGTCGGGAATAAAGGTAGCTAAGGTAATATAATCGCCGTTTGATTCTTTCCCTCCCCTTTGTAATACAAGGTTATAGTTTGTTTTATGGCTAAAGCGCCATATTTGGCCAACGATGCCAAACACGACAATGTCAAGTAAAAAACTTCTTGAAAGGGAAAAGAAGGAATTAGTGGGATGAAAGCAGGAAAAGATAGTTTTGGTTATAACGGGAGTGTAATACAAGGATAGATCCGGAATTGTTACGGATACCAGTCAGGATTGGGAGGAATTCGCCACATTGCGTTACTTGAATTTTTGTTCCGGAGAAGAACTCGTGTGAAGTGAGTGAACCAGGTACACCAGAGTATCTGAAGAATCATCATCATCTCAGAAAGCAACGTAGTGTGGTGTGAAGATCTCGAGCAAAATAGAGAGTAAGTTTTAGTGTAGATGAATCGAATCGATTCGATCGATCGCTTCATGAATCGATTCGTGGTTTGTACTTTTGTGTTATAATTCCGATGACGATTGAATTATGTACTCGATGTAAATTGCATAGTGCACGCCACATTCAATGTAAAACATATAAATAAATTACAGATTTTAAAACTAAAACACCCTTTCCCGTAGTTCGTTTTACTTTATGATGGCAGTTTTTTGGTTTTTATTGAGCGAGTATGCATATTTTTCCATGTTGCTCCATACACAATGAAAGTTTTACTGTCCCAGAAGAGAGAAATACACCCAGGGAATAATCTAAGGGATGGAACCTGAGCCATCCACATTTCTTAATTTGTTAGCATAGTGACATAACCGTTGAGACACGACGGCCATGTTTCACTTTAGGTTTGTTGTGTTTCAAGTTTAAATTCACAATGTGTTAGCCTATTTCAGAATGTCCTTTGAAGAAGACAACTATTTCTATGATATGAAGTTTGCTTTTTTTTTTTTAAACTTTAAAAACTAAAACAAAGTTGCGGCTATTTTTATATTAGGTTGTGTTGGTTTGGAAAGTTAGAGGGAGAGAGAATGGAATAGAAAGAATTTAGAAAAGACTATGGCAATGGATGTTCGTAGTGGGTTTGAATTCAAATCCTAGGTCCTAGTCAAACTAACCCGTGTCTAGCAAATATGACCGTAGAGCGACAAACCAAACTAAATCTAATTTGACCTCATGTAGCAAAAGTGGACCATGGAGCTAAAAAGCAAACGAAACCTAATTTGACCTCTATAACAAGAAATGACCGTTGAGCAACAAACTTAACCTAATTTGGTCTCAAGTATCAAAACATTACTACAAAGCATTAATTACGAAGTTAAATTGTGTGAAAATACAGTGTACATAAATAGTTTAAATACATTCAAAATGCCATGAACACAGTGCAACGTAAATTTATTATTTATTTCTCGTATCAAAGATGTAGAGTTAATTAATTTTTTTGTAGATACAACCTTACACTGCAATTTATCATTACATTTTTAAGAAAAGTATTTGTATTAAGTAACTCTAGATATCCTTAGTTGATTGGGTTGTTTTTTGTGGCCCAAGGGATTCCAAGATATATTTTATACATCCTTGAAATAACAGCCTTTGTTTGAACTGCTAAATGGCGGAAAATGAAATGCAAAATACATTGTTTTTACTGACAGTCCTTTAATTTCAGGGAACTGAATAATTAAAATCATCCATATTTAATTAGGTATTAATTATTTTACAGAGTTTAAAAGACGCAAACATTATTACGTGAATTGTATGAACCTGTTATACACACTCAAAGCAACTACTGTTTTGTATCAACAAATATTTGTCGTATTTATACTCATTTTTAAGACAAAATAAATTTACGTGGACTCACAACCTACATAAAATAATTTTTACATCAATACGAGTGTAACGATCACAAATATTTGTTATATTGCACCAAATAAATCATTCGGTTCCAATTCCCCAAAAATAAATGTTTACCAATTTCAAACGAAACGCGCTGCTTTTTCATAAACAGGAGGCCGGTGTTTGCTCGCTTTAATAATTAAAATGCGAAGGGTTTTTGTTTTCATTAGACGAAAAATCCTTCGTTAAACAAGCACACACAACATCGGAGCAGATGCCCATCACCGAGCACCAACTATTTCCAAATTGGTTATCGTCTGCTCATTACACGAAACATTCGAAAACGAAAAAGTGGGAAAACGATCAAGTGTGGAAAAGGATTTAAAGTGGAACTTTAAAGCAAACGTTGAGTTCTTCACGGTTTCGCAGTCGAAATTCGGCGGACCGGAAAAAACGTTTTTTCTTTCATTTTTTTACGGGCAACGGTGGGAAAATACAACACTGTTTGTGCTCCCACCTGTGCGCCTAAGATGGGCATGGGGAATTTGGAAGCAGGTCGAAAACTTCTATGAAACACTTTATTGTTTCGGATGAATCGAATATGATTGCACTTTAAAAACCGTTTTCAGCAGGAGCCTACACTTATCTGTCTTTTTTTTTTCCCTTCCTTCTATCGCTACTAAAACGCTTGATTGAGTAGTTTTGTTGTTAAAAGTGCATTGTGGGTGACTGTGGTGCTAAGTGTTCGGTTTTCTTTTGTTCTTTTTTTATTGCAGAACGTGATGTTTCGGGTAATTCCTGTTCCTTTTGAAATCTCGTGATTTTAACAGTTTGTGTTTGCCGAAGGGGGAGAATGGAATATTTTTTCTCTTGCGTAACGGTGGAACGTTAGAGCTCTTCGGTGTGATAAGATTTTTCAGATACATTTGCAGTTAAATATAGCAGCTACCAACAATCGCTTGTATTAAAATCTGCAGTGTAACAATTCAGCACTTTTTGTTGTTCGATGATGCAAACATTGTAAGTAATGATTTGGAGCTGGAATATTCGAACAAAAGGAAGGAATGAAATAAAAAATGTCTTTAAGAACTTTAACTACTGCTCATACAAGTTGATTATTCTTAATTGTGATCACAATTTGCCCCCCCCCCCTTATTCATAATAAACTAGAAATCTCGCTCAGTAAACATTTCCGTATTAATTTATATATATAAAGAAGTAGTTATGACAATTTCTTTCTTTTTAACTGAATCCACATTATACCTATTCTCATTGCTTTTCCATACAAAACTAAGTACATTGCATTATAGTCTACAAATAAAAAAATTTTAAATTACTTTGTGATAAACACAATCAATTTTTTAAATTCTGTTATGAAAATATTAACGATTCAATGTTTCTTCATTCTGATAATGTCCTTTCTATAAGATTTTAATGCAGTGCTGCTAGTTTTCAATCTATTTTTACATACTCTTTGCCCCATAAAACCCAACCAACCGTCTGACATATTCCACGTACGGGTATACTTTATTATTGGAACTATATAATTTTATATTGATCATTTCATCTTTTGCAACTGCAAACCTTACAAATTTGATGAATTCCAGACTATAAACGATTTTATTACTTTTACCATTTTGATCATAATACATGAATTGATCATACTTAATTTGATTAAAAAAAATTCTGAATTAATAAATAATTTATAATAATTAATAATTTTTCCATTTATAATAAACTGAAAATCTCGCGTACTAAATGATGCCTCGTTAATTTGAAGTATCACAATTACTTTCTTTTTACCTGAATCCACAGTACACATATTCTCATTGTTGTTACTACTAAACTGAGCCATATCGCATTAATACTTTACACATAAGAGTTTGAAGATATGATAACTTCGTGATAAGCACAATCGGTTTTTAAATTCTATAACGAAAATCAACATTAAAAATTCCTGTTTCTTCATTCTAACCCTTTCCTCTATGAGATTATAATACAGTGGCGTGCATGTTTCAGTCTTTTTTTGTTGACGCGCCATAAAAAAAAGTCCAACCAGCCGTCTGACATACTTCATATACTGGTTTACTCCATTATCCGAACTATATAATTTTATACAGTCGAGCCCGCATATAGCGAAGTCGCACGAAACACTGAAAATTATTCGCTATATCCGATATTCGTTACATCCGATATAATAAAAACTTACCCGCATGTTCTAAAGCAAAAGAATTTTCACTCGAAGGCTAAAACTTTATATCATAATTAGGAAAAAGTCTGTAACTTTCTTTTGAACTGTTGAATTTACAATGTAGTTGCATAATTCTTTTTCCATTGCACTAAAATTATCACGGCAGTCAATGTTATACGATTCGAAGAATACACACAAATTCTGAAGAATGTCCACGGCAGATTTTGATGTCACTAATTGTCTATTTGCTTCAATTTCAATGTCTTCCTCTTCAGAATCATCAGAAGTATTTTGTAATATGCTGCAATGATGTCATCGTCTGCTTGTGTTTCAATTTCTACGTAGCAATCGCTATCAACATAATCAGTAAAAGTAACATCACCATCCTAAATTCTTTTTTCCTGTAAATTTTTCTACAAGGAACTTTCTTCAGGATCAGGCTCAAAAATGAAATCTGAGCCCCCAAATTCCCCTAAAAATCCTCTATGTTTTCAGCAATTTTAGATGGTATTCGATTGAACCAAACGCCAGGCATCATCTAAAAATTGGCAAGCAATTTTAATGTCTACAACAAAATGCAGATCAGTTTCCAGATACAAAAGAACACCTAGAATAATACTAGATCTGTAATATCCTTTCACGCATTTTATTATGCCCAGATCTAAAGATTACAGTTTTGATGTAACATTCGGTGGAAAACGACACACTGCAATGTTTTTAAATTTGATATTCGTAATATGAGCAGTGCAGTTATCAAGCAAAAGCAAAATGTGTCTACCCTTTTTTGACATTTCGTCATCAAATGCTTTCAGCCATTCTTCAAAAATTACGGAAGTCATCCAGGTCTTTTTATTGTTCCGGATTATTACGGGTAGATTTTTGCAATTCTTGAAGCATTGTGGTTTGTATTTTTCTATAACTAAAATCTTCTTCTTTTCTGACCCGTTCATATTGCACCAAAGACGCCCCGTTAGCCTGACTTTTGAATGTTTTCCCCCTTTACAAGGCTCTCCTTTCAATGCAAATGTTTTTTCAGGTAAAAGTTGGTAAAACAGACCAGTTTCGTCAGCATTAAAAACATCTGGTGGTTTAAACTGTGCAATTTATCTTTGCTTACTTTTCAACCAGTCCTGTACAATACCATTGAGGACTTGTGTAGTTTCGCCACTCACTTCTTTAAAAACAATCCCATGTCGATTCTTAAACCTCTGTAGCCATCCATTCCCTGGAATAAAATCTGGCTTTCCCAAAATCTGTGCAAAATAAATAGCTTTTTCTTTTGAAATGGGTCCATTAATCGGCACATTTTTGCTTCACACAGTCCTAAACCATTCAAATAAAGCACTCTCGATATCTTAATACATCGATCCACGAAATCGTTTCTTATCGGAAACAGTCGAGGTTTGATGATACATTTTTAACAAT
Organism: Metellina segmentata; assembly: GCA_947359465.1. Taxonomy (NCBI): domain Eukaryota; kingdom Metazoa; phylum Arthropoda; class Arachnida; order Araneae; family Tetragnathidae; genus Metellina; species Metellina segmentata. The sequence goes on along the minus strand of OX375872.1, from coordinate 65,039,288 downwards.
TGAATTTTATTTTTAAAATTGTAAACAAGGAATTTGCAGGGATTCCAATTTTTTTGGCTTCACATTTTTTCACACGACCTTCATCTACTAATTTTGTTGCTTCGATTTTAGTTTCAAGAGACAAAAACTTTCTCTTTTCACCCAGGCATTACAAAAACACTTACTAAACCTTCCCAAAGAACCAATCTGCTTGCTATGCACGATGCCTTGTAACATCTGTCGCCCTATATCCGATTTACAACTCAAGGTTAAAACACGTGACCATAGTAACCACTAAACAACCAAGAAGCAAAACCCCTTCTCCCACGTTTCTCTGGAAATTTTCTCCATCGTCTCACTCCCCTCTCGTTTTTGTCGTCCACAATTGGAAAAAAACTTGGTTCCTTGCCAGAACTCAAAACTTCGCATTATCCGATATTCACGCTCCAATACTTCGCTATATGCGATCGTTTTAACACTATTTAATGTTGCAGTTCCAAAGGGACAGAAAAAAGTCGCAATAACCGATATTTCGCTGTATCCGAGCTCGCAATAAGTGGGCTCGACTGTATTTGTCATTTCATCTTTTGTATCTCAAATTTGACAGTTTGAAAAACCTCAGACTATAAGAGATTCCATAACTTGTACCATTTTAATCACTAAACATGAAGTTGATCTTACATAATATTATCATTCATGGTTCATGGTTCCTTCATATAAAATTTTAAAACAGTGACGTGAGTTTTCAACCCCGTTTGTTTTTGTTATACCCCACGAACGGTCATACTCCGTCATTTTCCATTTGTCATTTCATAATTTACTAACCTGACACTGCAGTATTTTCGACTCTAAATGACTCCATTACTTGTTGTGCAGTACCGAGAATCTGATTCATTACTCTGCATTTGCATCATTGTAACATTGAAGTAGATCTACAAGTATATGAAAAATTTTAAACCCTAGACGAAATAATCCCCTGAATTTTCAGCTCCTCCTCTTCACAATGTGTATCGACGATTCAATATCCAAGTAGCGGCTCATCCCAATTCTCGTCGTAGAATTTGAATAACTATACAGGTAAAAAGCGTGCTCAGTTGAGCCAAGCTGAATATGTCGTTCTTAATGGGTTGAACGCCAAGCTGAAGGGTGCCGAAGTGTACTCAGCCAAGCCGAAGCAGCCGTTCGTGATGGGTTAACAACGAGTTGAAGAGTGTTGAAATGGGCTAAGTCGAGCCGGACTGATCGTTTGTACTTGGTCGATCGCTGACAGAAGCGACAGAATAGATTAAGAGTGGAGGTATGTGTGAAAATTTAATTAACTGTGGCGCGGTCGTTACACATGATTTCTGTATGGCAGCCTATTCGCTTAAAATGCTTACCACCTTTTTTTCGGGCACTAAACCAATGTCATATACCTTCTCACTTCATCTCAGGACTTCACAAACTTATGCGTGAAGTGTCCCACTCTTATAAAGGCAAACATAAGCGAACCACACTAGCCTATGATGGCTTACATAGTCTAGACATTAAATAAGAAAAATATCCTTATTTCATCCATTGATCATTGAAAATCATGTAATGTTTCTGATCCAAAGATATTTATGCATTATTTCATATCCCGCTTACAAAAATGCCCATCTCCACTTTGGGTTGGACGAAGTAATACAAACACTAGAAATACTTTAATCCATTTATAAATAAGGTGTTGAAACACTTTATGAAGCGTATTAACCCTCATAGTGATTGTCTCGACGAGGTTTTTTGTCATTAGCAAAACTGACCAGATCTTGATGGACGAGATATTTCGTCAGTAGAAAAAAATCATCATAAAAAAATCGTCAGTATAATAATTGATGACGAGATATCTGGTCATTAGCTAAATTGATCAGATGTTGATAGACGAAATATCTCGTCGAAACCACTTGAAGAGTTAAGAAACAATACAGCATATCTAGTTATTTTATTAGCTTACATTTTTCAAGGGAAAAAAAAACGAATATACAAATTTTTACAATGTGTTTGAAAGATGTAAAAAGTACTTCTAGCGTCGTAGTATTTTATGTGCATAGATATTTAAAAAATCAAAACCAACACTTTAGGGAGGTAGAGCCCACTCTGGCGACGCTATTGGGCCCTGGTAGGATATGGGGGGGGGTCTGATGAGACGCAGATGAATTGGTATAGATTAGCGATTTACAAATACAACGATGCTAATCATATTTAGATTTATAGAAACGATGACTGGCTGCAAATCATTCCGCAAGCATCCTGCACCTAAATATGTCATTTCCCGGACATCGCTCTTCTTCCCGAGGCCCCGAAGTTTTGATTTTATTTTTCTCCCACCTTCCAACTCCTTTTTGGAGTGTAAGCTCATGAAAATTCAGATCGCGATTTCCCCCAAAGTCGTGAGAAAATCGAAGTGGCAAAGTAAGAGGAATGCCAGCGTCCCGATGCAAATCGACCTGATGGTTTTATTCTTCATACTTCTCTCCTTTTATTTCTCCATCATTCCTTGCTCTCGTTCCTCATCGAAGCTGGGAGAGGAGCGTTTGAAAACCATTAGGAAGACACGATTGTGGTGCCCATGCGAGGGCAACCTTGAGCTGCTCTGCTCCGTAGTCTGCAGCTCCCATATTTCTTTTAAGTACCCGAGTGATGTGTTTATTAACTTTTTCGGATCGTTCTTTCCTGGTTTTCTGTTGACCACCCCCTTTAGCGCGATTCGGTACTATGTCCTGGAGTTTGTTAGCTCACCAGCTCCAGAAAATTTTGTTTTGGAGGAATTCTGGCCCTTGCTGCATAAAATAATCTTACGACACAAAAATTTTTTTAATACACTCTCTAACAAAAAAAATCAACGTACCAAGAGGGAGTTGTACGATTGCGATTAAAATTGGTAGATGTGAAGACCATATGTAGAAAAACAAACGATTAAAATTTCAGAACAATTGAATGATTTATTTCAGAGTTTCACCGTTACAAAGGTTGGAAGTCAATAAGGCGTTGGTCCACCTCTGGTCTGGATACAAGCTGTCACCCGGCCTGGTATAGACTGAAAAAGTTCCCAGATGGTGTCATGCGGAATTTCTTGCCAAATTGTCTCCAACTGGAGGGGTAAATGGTCACCTTTCTGGGATAGTTGCAATCGACGTCCCATAACGTCTCAAATGTGCTCTATGGGAGAGAGATCAGGAGACCTAGCTGGGGCCAAGGAAGTGTTGGGAAAGCTTGAAGACAATTCATAGCAACACGTGCCGTGTCGAAGGGCATTATCTTGTTGAAAAGTAAATCCTGGGCAAAAGGAACCGTAACTCAGCCGGTCGTAGAATGTCGTCTGCGTACCACTGTGCTGTAAGTGTGCCAGAAATGACTACGAAAGGTGTCCGGTTATCAAAGGAGAAGGCACCCCAGACCATAACGACCTGTTGTGGGCATGTGTGGCGTGCGATAGTAAGGGCAGGATCCCCACGCTGCCCTAGACGTCTCCGGAATAGTCTGCGATTGTCGTCAGGACACAATTGGAAACGGATTCGTCACTAAAGACTATACGTTCCCACAGTCTGTGCCGTTCTAAGTTGATCGAGCCCGGTACCACTGTAATTCTGCATCTTCTTGGTGCTTCGATTTTTTTTGTTAGATAGTATATTTAATACGTTTAAACACATTTCAATTGCGACAAGAAAATATAAGTTGTTCGGCAATAGATTACCCCGATTTTTTGTTGACCACTCCCTTCAGCGCCATTCGGTGTTATGTCCTGGAGTTAGTTAGCTCACCATCTCCAGAAACTTCTGTTCGGACGGAAACCTGGCTCTTGCTGTATAAAAACATCATATGACTCAAAATGATTTTAAATATTTAATACGTTTAAACACATTTCAATCGCGACACGAAAATATAAGTTGTTCGGCAATAGATTACCCCGATTTTTTGTTGACCACTCCCTTCAGCGCCATTCGGTGTTATGTCCTGGAGTTAGTTAGCTCACCATCTCCAGAAACTTCTGTTCGGACGGAAACCTGGCTCTTGCTGTATAAAAACATCATATGACTCAAAATGATTTTAAATATTTAATACGTTTAAACACATTTCAATCGCGACACGAAAATATAAGTTGTTCGGCAATAGATTACCCCGATTTTTTGTTGACCACTCCCTTCAGCGCCATTCGGTGTTATGTCCTGGAGTTAGTTAGCTCACCATCTCCAGAAACTTCTGTTCGGACGGAAACCTGGCTCTTGCTGTATAAAAACATCATATGACTCAAAATGATTTTAAATATTTAATACGTTTAAACACATTTCAATCGCGACACGAAAATATAAGTTGAGCGGCGACAGACTACCCTGATTCTCTGTTGACCACCCCTTTCGGCGTCGGGCCGAGGTGGCGAGGTTGGAAAAGTACCAGGTTACCAACCGGAAGGTTGCGAGTAAGAATCCGTACAAACACCGTCGTGCACAAAGGGTGTTGGTGCACGTTAAATCAGTCGCCTCAAATGTCATCAAGTTAGCGCGGTGTGGAAGTTTGGAGAGTGGGGTGCCAGCTCAAGTCTCTTCATCTGACCACTGTTCAAAATTCCGTGGTGTTGTCCTCGGAGAATTGATCCCGGATTGTCGTCAATAGCCCGTTGTGTTACTCCAATGCGACGTTAGTTAAAATACCTACCCTTTCAGCGCAATTCGGTCCTAGATACGGGGCATGTCTTGTTAGTTCAACAACTCCTACAACTTTTGGTTTGAGAGAAATCTGGCCTTTGCTGTATAAAAAACCATATGACGCTATTGAATCTATCCCTTAGGGGGATTGATCCTTGACCGTCTTCAATACCCCGTTGTGTTGCTCTAGTACGACGTTAATTAAAATTACCTTACCTTACCATATGACGCAAAATATTTTTAATATTTAACGCGTTTTAAAACATTTCAAATACTATAAGAAGGTAGCAGTCGAGCAGAGAGATATATACCAGACGACAGGGAGTTAACTGACACCTTGTGTCAGTAAAACTTTGTGTGTGTATCAATTTAACTGACGTAAGACATATTACTTGGTTCATCTTGCTCTGTCCGACCCTTGTACCAAACAAACCAACTAGGCAATGCAACACAGAACATTTTAGTATTTAACAATTTTAAACACATTTCAATTCCGATGAGAATTAGGTAGGTATTTGATTATCGTCGCACTGGAGCAACACAATGGGTTATCGGCGACGGTCCGGAATTTACCTGGAAGGGAAAGAGCCGAGGACAACACCATGTAATTTTGAACCACGGACTCCGATAAGAGGATACCGACCAACCGGTCTGGTGGTTAAGGTGTTAGCTTCTAGATCGGAAGGTTCCTGCTTCAAATTCGGGTCAGTGCATCGATATTTTTAAGCGTATGGTGTTGAAGCGGCTGGTGCACCTTAAATATTATTATTTTTTATTACGGCGGGCACTCGATTGTTAATAATAGGCCACTGCAAGGCCGGGAAGCGATGGTCATTCGTGAAGGGGCACCCAATGGGCGATCATCACTACCTCTAAATAAGGACAGCACAATTACATCCATGCCCTGATCCCGGATTCGAACCAGGAACCTACCGATCCAGAGGCCAACACCTCCTTAAATATGTCATGGCCGAAATTCCTCACGTTGGATTGGTGTAGAAGTTTGGAGACTGGGGTGCCAGCTCAGATGTTGCCTCGTCATCTGACCGTGGTTCAAAATGACGTGGTGTAGTCCTCGGATATTTCCATTAGGGGATTGATCCGATCGTCAATAGCCCGTTGTGTTGCTCTAGTACGACGTTAATTAAAAATTACCAATTACCGATAAAAAGATAATGAACCTTCGCGGAGGTAGATATTTACTTAACGTCGCACTGGAGCAACACACGGCCTATCAAATCTGAGCGGGTACAGACTGGACAGATTTGACCTTGGACCATGAAAAACCATGTTAGACAAAAATTATTTTAATACTGCGTTTACGCTTAAACACATTAAAACTATTATTATACGTTTAAGCACATTTCAATTGTTATAAGTAAAGAATCGAATTTGAGCCGAGACAGACCACCAGACAACAAGGGGTGAGCTGACCTATTGTGTCAGTAAAACTGCCCTTGCGTGTTTATGTCCATTTTCTGGGGGGATAAAACGCTGCTTGGCCCGATCTGACTATTACGTCATAAAACACAAACCAGCCATGTGTAACAGAATGACGCCATTTCAAAATTAAATACGTTTAAATACATTTCAATTGTGACATGTAGAAAATAGAATTCGAGCAGAGATAAACTCGACAGACGGGGGTTCAACTGACCTCCTGTATCAATAAAACTCTCCTTGTCCGTGTATGTCCGTTCCCCTGACGGAAAAGTCATTGCTTAGCCAGATAGACTATGAAACACCAACCAACCATATATGCAACGCAAAAACATTTCAATATTTAATTCGTTTAAAGCACATTTCAATTCCGATATGAAGAGAATATAATTCGAGCGGTGACAGACTACTAGACGACAGGGGGTCAGCTGACCCTTCGACCCTCTCGAATCCGCCTCTGGTTATAACCCAGCTTGTCAAAACAAAATGCCTCTCTCAACAGCATACGCTTCCACGCAGCGCCGAAGCAAGTATATTTCCGTAAGAACAAAAAACAAGCAACTCATTCAACATCGATCACTTGTTACAATCTGTCGCTCCACAGTATGATAATTCCAGCCGAGTTCCTTGACTCCTCCGGTTTTAATAATCAGTCGTCAAGAAATAATCGCCCGAATTTATCACCGGACTTGTATAACTATCGGATCCTGATATTTTATTCACCGTTTGTCATGTATTCTTCCAGCAAAACAAAGGGCGGCTTCGGCGAGGGAAACCCGAGAAAAGGCCTTTCTCGGACGAACAAAACGCCTTGCCTCTAAATTGCTTTCTTCTTTTTTTATCTCATTCTGAACAAGGTTTACCACAAAGGGATGAAACAATGGGTTTCGTGACCCCCAGCTATTTGGGAAAATAATCAGCGCATCTTGGAGAATTTTTCTGAGGGACAATATTTCACAGCTCCACCTCCGGTAGCCTCCTCCTTTTTGCTTAATGCACACCGGTTGCGCTTTATCAGGATTGCATTGTTTGTCTCTACCTCGGATGTCTGGGGCGACCGACCAACCAAATCTTTGAGAAACTTTGACAGACGGCTTTAACGACTGGCTGTTTCCACGCATGCTCCTCCCTCTTGTTTATTTCTGTTTGTTTGCCGGGACGGCAATATTTAAAGACATGCAAATAAGGGATTGTCCAGTGACGGGCCGACTCGGATGGTCGTTCAGGGGAATATGAGCATCTACCGAGTAGGAGATATTCTTTCAACTTCTAAATAGCAGAGAATAAACCTCACCCCACTGGAGCCATTATAAAAATAAATATTTATTTACGAGCAGCTCGCTTGTGGTTGTCTCGACGAGATATCTCGTCCATCAAGGTCTCATGGTTTCTTATAATTGGAAGACAACTGACAACCACAGCACTGGAATATATTTCTATGCCAAGGAAAAAATTGTGCCTACAATTATAAAACATTTTTCAAAGCCAAACTGTGAAATATTTAAATAAATATTTTTGAAATGCACCCCTTTCGACATTGGTACCAGGGAACGTCGCTCTCCCTTGACCCTCCCGGTGGTTGTCTCTGCGGGGAATCTCGTCGAAAAAAGGGACTATCAGCAAAACTGACCAGATACTGATGGACCTGACACATCGTCAAAAGAAAAAAACTAACCAGATCTTGATCTAATCATTACCAGGAAGTCGGATTGATGATAAGCTAAGTCGTCATTTGCAAAATCGGTCAGATCTTGATGGACGAGATATTTCGTCGAAACCACTTGGAGGGTTAAAATAGCAACCAACTCGGAAGCTTTCAACCAACATACAGCATAGCAAGTGAAAGTAAATTAGGCAAGTTAAGTATGCGATAAATGTTATTTGCAAATCAGTCCCGCACACTTATTACCACGTCATGGTGTTTCATCATTGGCTGAAAGTGGAAAAACGGAGTTTGTCTCCAACATACCAGCCTCAGGGGTTGAGAACTTTGAAAATATATTTAATTTTAACCCTCTAAGTGGTTTTGAACAAGATATCACGTCCTTCAAGGTATTGTCGATTTTCTTATGACTAGATCAAAATCTGTCAGTTTTCTTCTAATGACGAAATATTTCGTCCATCAAGATATGGTCAGTTTTCTTCTAATGACGAAATATTTCGTCCATCAAGATATAGTCAGTTTTGCTAATTACAATACCCCTTTTCGAGAAAACCGAGGAGGGTTAAATAATTTGGTGCGCTGACCAATCGGTCTAGTTGTCAGGGTGCAGACATCTGGATACAAAAGTTCCTGATTTGAATGCGTGGTAGTCAATCCGTCTAGAACGAATGTGTGTCCTGTCACAGCTAGAATGTGTGGATGTTTGTGAGATGTATCGTGAACCTACCCCTCGTGGAACACCAGGGTAACGTTACGTAGTTCATAATTATGGACACATGCATCTTAAAAATTATGTACTATTTCAAGAAACGCCAAGCAGTGCGTTTAGCTTGCCTTCAAATGAACCCGTTTTTATTGCAGATATTTCTTTCCATATTCCCGTTGTCGTAGTGTAGACAGTGGGAGTTTGGAGAGTAGGGAGCTAACTCAGATGTTGACTTCGTCATCTGACCGTAGTTCAAAATTACGATGTGTGATCCGGGGAACATCCTTTCGGGATTGAAACCGTGCCGTCGTCAAAAGCCAGTAGCGATGCTCCACTTCGACTTCTCAAATTCGACTAAACCAATCTCCATATTCCAGTGATTTTTTTCTTCAGAAAGGAATGGATATTACTGTCATCATTCCGATGATTGTAATAGGATTTGGACAATGAATTTGTACTTCTCATGAAAGAAAACACTTTTGAAAATGAATAAAAGCATGTGTGTTAAATGATTCTAGACTGCAAAAATCCAGCCTGTGTTACTTCCTTGTATGGGAATCCAAGATAAAAAGATAACTTCTAGTGTCACGTAAAAGGCTTTTGTTTTTCAGTAATTACGGACACGGACGTCTTAATAATCGTGTACTATTTCCAAAAACCCCCAGCAGTGCATTTCGATTGCCTTCGAATGAACCCGTTTGTAGACATTTCTTTCGACATTCCAGTGACAATTTTTTCTCCAGAAAGAGATGGATCTCGCCGTCATTATTACAGATAACACGTATTTTCAACTTTTTTTCACTCATTTCACCGTGTTATTAACTGCCCAGTTACGCCGCCGTTCAGACCTTTCTCTGCTTCCCCTTTCGATGTAATGTCCCCCGACTTCCCCTTTAACCGCTGTCAATAATAATAAATAAATTGACTGTGGCGGTGAGTCAGAGTGATTAGGCCGCCAGAAGCAATAATCATCAAACAGACAAGAGCCTAAGAACTATTGATTCGGATAAAGCCCGTAATTATGTATTATACGCAACAAAAAGAAGATTTAGAAAGAAAAAAATACACAGCAAAATCGTAGAAGCTGTAGGTCAAATCGCACAACGACACTTGCCGGAGGGGTCTTGAACAAGTGCGTGCGAAAGATATAACACTGCTGACGTGATGGCATCGGTAGGATTAGCGAAACGCACCATAATTGGCAGATGTGCCACGGCGGTTAGTTGGAGAGGCCATTGTCTTGTCCCCTCGTTGGGTTCCTATTCTGATCACATAAACGAATAAAATCGACACTCTCCCATTGACTTCTGTGACTTCACATCCACTAGACAAACAGGGCCATGCGAAGGGGCCCAAGCTTTCTGTCCCATTTCTTTGGGTCCAAAGAGCAATTTTGTAAGAATGTCGGTCAGGAAGTTTGATTAAAAATGTACTTCATTAACATAATATTTAGCCATATTTGTGTATAATAGTCGAACTTACGCCCCTGAATTTCTTTGTACATAGTCTTGTTGAAAAATAATTACTTGACGCGGTCTTGCATTTGTAACATGCTGAAATGTACTGAGCGATACTAAACGATTTTTCTGTGACTTCACTTCCTCCAGATAAACAGGGCTTCGAGCGGCCCATTTTTATTTTGTCTAAAGAGACATTTTGTAAGAATGCCTTGGTCAGCAAGTTGGATTAAAAATGTACTTCATCAACAAAATGTCTAGTAATTTTTGTATGAAAGAGTCGAATTTACGCCCCAGAATTTATTTGCGCATAGTCTTGTAGTAGTAGTACGACTTGACGTCTTGTGTTTGACGCAGCTTGTTCACAAATAGGCCTTCGCGCACTCAAACCAAACCAACCAAACATGTCGAAACATGCTAAATGCTTTTGGGGATCTGGGGCAAATGAGGCTGATGTCGAAGTGTCCAAAAATATTAGAGTATCTAGAATAAGGACAAATCATACTTGTTTAAATAATTAGGATAAATATATTAATTAGAACCGTATTAGTTTTGCAAATGAATTAATGTTCACTGCATTATTTTTGATTACATTTAAGTATTGACTATGCATAAAAACTAGCAAAAATCCGGCTTTGTTAATGGCTCCTGTTAATGAGTCTTCAGAATCGAAGTAAGAAAAGGCGTGCCGTCTTGTTTTATGCTCTCCAGATGTTCGCGAGAAGATAATTTAATGCTTTCTCTCTTCTGTCTCCGATTGTAGGGGAAGACGATTGCAAGGGAAATTGACTTTAAGCGCTTTATTCCAAATACGAAGTGCAGAAAGAATGCACTTACCCCACGCATAGCACTAGAACGTACTTCTGACAAGGACAAAGTTGAGTTCAAAATTGAAAAAATATGTCTTATAAAGTATTTTTTCCTAAAAAAGCGCAAAAACTTTTAATAAATATTTATAAAATGTCCACCCTTTTAGGTACTAGCGCTAGGACCCTTTCACCCACAGCAAATACGATTCTTGGTAGGTTAAAACTGGTAAGGTAATTTTAATTACCGTCGTACTAGAGCAACACAATGGGCTATTGACGACGGTCTGGGACCAATCCCTTAAGGGAAAGATCCGAGGACAATACCTCGTAATTTCGAACCACGGTCAGATGGCGTGGTAACACCTGAGTTGTCACCCCACTCTCCAAACTTCCACATCAACCCAACGTGAAGACTTTCGACCACGACAGATTTAAGGTGTACCATCTGCCTCCTCACAATACGCTTACAAACATCCATGCCCGAACCCAGATTTGAACCAGGAACCTTCCGATCTAGAGGTTAACACATTAACCACTATACCGGTTGGTCGGCGGTTGAAACTGGAGTCTAACAGCAAACACACTGTAACTAAAGCGAATTCATTTATCTTTTATAAGCAGCTTTTTGATAGTATTTCCGGTATATATATATATATATATATATATATATATATATATATATATATATATATATATATATGTGTGTGTGTGTGTGTGCGTGTGTGTGTGTGCGTGTGTGTGTGTTTATTTATTTATTTGTTTAAAATTGATTCGAATTTCGAATTTTCTTTTCTTAGGGTACAATATGTGGTATATTTGCAACATTTACTTAAAATAATTCGAGTAGTTTTACCCTCCATCAGAAATGAAATGGTTTCCTTTTCTTGTTGGGGCCGCGGTAGCCCGTTTGGAAGTGTAACGGATTAGCAATCGGAGAGTTGCGAGTTCGAAACTAGATCCAGTCAAAGACCATCGTATACATGGGAGATAGTGCACGTTAAATCTGCCTTGACCTCAAATGTGCTCACGTTGACGTGGTGTAGAAGTGAGTGCCAGGTGAGTAGGGTGTGGGTGTGGGTAGGTAGAGAGTGGAGTGCCAGCTAAGGTGTTGACCTCGTCAACCGACAGAGATTGAAAATTAGCTAGTGTGACCTTCAGATCTTTCACTTGGGGACTGATTCCAGACCGTCGGCGTCGCCTATAGCCAACGTTGTGAGTGTGTCCAGTGTGAAGTTATTACTTATCATTAACAACTACCACCTTTTCTTTTTAAAGTCCCTGTCTAACTTCTTCGAGTTAGAGGTATCGCAGGTTCGGTTCTTCCCGAGGTATATTTCAGTATTCTGTGTCACTAAAACTTTCCTTGCGTGTGTATGTACATTACTTGGCGTTGTGTATCTTGCGCTTGGGGGAACATAGTCAAATATGGCCCTTGTGACGTAAAACCTAATAAACCAACCAAGCTTGTCCAACTTCTGTGCACGGTACTGGCAAATAGAATTCCAAAAATATGCACCAGTGCTCTCGTAAATGGTCACGAACTAAAGCGTCAAATGAAACGTTTCCTTCCCTACATTCATCTTTCACTTCAGCTCTATGGCTGAGATAACCTCCAATCGCCTTTTCGAGGAGATCGCTGGTGCAGTTAAATGTTTCACTTCAAGTGACGCGCAGTTAAATGTTTCACCCCGTGTGACGGAAACACACGAACACAAAGAGCAATGCTCAGCTATTGTTGGACGGGCTCCAGTCGTCTTTGAGCAACAAATTTAATTTTGATTCGTGTCTTAGTTGTAACGCATGGAATAGGATCATCACATTAGGTTGCGAAAACGTGTCTTTTTCGAAAGTAGACATGCGATGAAAGCATAAGCGCCACGGTTAAACCTACGTCTCAATTCACTTATGGTGCTCATACTACATCTGAACAACATTGACTAGAACAGGGCTTCCCAAACTTCAGCGATTCGTTTCATAAAAAGGCAAATATCGGGTACTCATCTAAATTTGCAGATATGTTGAGAAAGGATAGATGCAAATTATAGTCATTTTTTTAATATCATTTTAACATAACTTTACAAATTTTTCCTCGATACGTTAAGTGGTGGGTGCAAATATCAGTAACAGGAGTTTGACAATTTTAATATATTTCGGAATTGAGTTTTGATTTTTCTAGCGAGTTCACCCTTAGTTGTAACCGAAAAGGTTGAAGTGGTGTGTGAAAAAAAGACGTATTTCCGACTAACCGTTTTAATCCAACACTTATCATCACTGAGTCGTTTTGCACAAAATGACAGAGGCGACAAAATAAACCTCTCCATCGTTGACTCGCGTTGCAAAAAATGACCGTAAGGTCACAAACAGACCTTACTATCGATGTCTCATGTTGCAAAATATGACATTAATGCGGCAAAACAAATTTTCATCACCGATTCGTACAACAAAAAATGGCTGTACGGCGACGAAACAAACCTTTCCGTCGTTGACTCGTATGACGGTTAGGTGACAAAACATATCTTGCCATTGTATTTTCGTGTGCAAAAAATTTTGGTAAGGCCAAAAAACAAACCTTTCCATTATATGTTATGTTGCAAAACTTACTATCGATGTAACTATAATTTAAAGTCGAATATTTGGCCACATAGGAACCAAATCCAATCAATTTTATTTATTCTAAAAACCTTGAAAAAATACAATGGCAATTTATACTTGTCAATGGCTGTCTTTTAAGTTGTACATTTGAAAGAAAGTATAGTTTTTATTTCACATAATTTATTTTAAGTTCTGACTTTTACTGATTGTTTTATTAAAATGACTCACATTGTGTTTTTCCCCGGATACGATAACAAACGGCTGTTGCACAATGCAAAAATATCTTGTGCAGTATCCCATTTAAGAAGTTTTGAAGCAAGGACCATTGTGTCTCCGCGACGCGGCGTATAATTTCAAGATTTATTAGTGCCCCTCGCTTAAGCGGTCGAAACGACGCTGTCGCCAAACATCCATCTAAATTTTCCGTGTCGTTGTTTTCCTAAAAGTCAATTAGGGAGCATGAGAATGTTCACACCGAAGTGTCCCGTCGCGTACAATTAAATGAAACCATTTCCTCCTGGCCGATAGACTCCCAGAACTGCGAAACAACGTCATGTCTCAAATATCCTCCCGAACTGCTGACTAGTCTTAATTGGTTATCGCGAACTTCCGGCACCCTCTAACATAATGGAGTAATAAAAAACACAATAATTAAATCTAGAAACCGAAAAAAACAACAAAGGACGCAGCAATTTGCTTCTTCAATAGGCGTTACCCTTTCGTATTAACTTTAGCAGCATAATTATGTTTTATTTTGTGTCTCTTTTGCATGTCACAGCATCGGGTCAAGCAGTTGGAGTGGATATTAACGATAAGCGAATTGCCATTCTGCAAAGGAAACGGAACCAATAAGAATTGAGCAGTGGTATATCTGTGTGGGAGGATGTTCCCGTATTATCTTCCAACACTTACACAGCGCCAGATTATGGGGCTAATTAGTCTGCTGTAAATTTTTCGCTTTCTTACTCATAGCTTAATTTTTGCAGCCATTCTCTTTTAAGTGTATCGGCTGTTGGAATGGGTTCTACATCCGCTGATTGTTAAAATATGACTTCTATTCGACTTTCCAGCTTCTCTGCTCGTAAATTTCACGCACTTCCACATTGATGCTGGTCTCAGTTTCTTTTCTTGTCTTTGCCGCGGGCTTCATGAAGGTATTGGCACGTTTTTATTTGAATCCATAAATCCATAGCCCTGTGACTGCCGTGCTTGATTTACAGCGGTGCAACACAAAAGGCCAGTCTATCACGTCTGACGTTATGTTTGGCAAGAAGCCTGTGAGAGTAACCTGAAGGCGACAGTAATGTTTTCAGCGCGATTGAAATTTTCTGAAGATCGACTGGAAATGTTGTTATATACGACTTTACATATTCTCGGAATAACCATTCTCCAAATGGCAGACATATGTTAACCCAACCAGAAAACGGTTCAGAACAAGTTCGAGCTTCAAAACGAAAATTCTATGAGCTGCCTGTTTCACATGTAATTATGATGAGAGATGTACTTTTTGATAAGTACTTGTGAATTTTTTTCAAATGAAAAACATTAAACATTTTTCTTTAATTCTCTAAGCGTTACGAGATTTCCGAACGGCTAAATGGACACTTCTATTGGTTGAATGATTCCTTGGATCCTTGCCTTAGAATCCTTAGAAAATATATATATATATATATATATATATATATATATATATATATATATATATATATATATATATATATATATATATAATATATATATATATATATATTATATATATATATATTATATATATATATATATATATATATATATATATATATATATATATATATAGAGAGAGAGAGAGAGAGAGAGATATGTGTGTGTGTTCTATGTGTTAAGGTATTAAGGGGTGGTTGACTTTATTAAGATCGGAGATTGGTGTGTTGCATTAAATCATGATGGGAAATGTTTTGTGCGTGAATTAAACATCTGATCGGTTTACATGCATAATTCCACCTTGCACCCCGCAGTCTTCCCTGCATCTGACTTCAAATCAATCTTGACCTTTTTGTGTGTGTGTATGCGTGTGTTTGTAATTATAATTAGACTCAAACATGCAAAAGCTTCTAACGAGCTTAACTTTCAAACAATAAAACCAAGAAAAAACGCTTCAAATCAAAGAATTAAAAGACCATGTAGTCAAGAAGTCATAAGTCAGAACTGTCCAAGCATGCGCGCCGCAATCGCAGACATAGATTGATCATGGCATAACCATAGATGATCATTAACCACTATACCGGTTGGTCAGCCATATATATATATATATATATATATATATATATATATATATATATATATATATATATATATATATATATCATTTTTCCAGATCATACTCCTTAGGTCTTATTGTCTTATTTTTGTAGTTTTTTCCTCTAGTATTGCGCTTTGTATTTTATTTTTGCTTTTCTGAACTTGTGTTGATCATGAATATATATTGATATTCTGATTTTAACCAGTCAAGACCTTTTACCTCATTTGGCCTTTTTGCCTAATTTACCTATCTATTTTTCTTACTTATTTCTTCATGTATCAAGAGGAATAAGTCACATATTTCTATTGAAAAATCAAGCTCAAGATACGTTGCTTGACAAGAAAAATCGACAAAAATATTAATGTCCGAATGTAACAAATGGCTCCAAAAAGAAAGGGAAAAAACTCGTCCTGTGATTGCCTTAAAAAAGTTCTTTCAAAATGTAGTTAATTCGAATTTTGACCTCGTTATATTAATGATTTGATACTAGGGTCGCGTTATCTTCTACTTATCTCAATTCATGCTGTGTCCCGTTAATAGCTTCTGTTGAGAAAATGCGGTTCAGTGGAATCAATCAAAAATGGCCGAATGGGCGGCCTCCGCATGAGCCTGCCTTGCGTCTTCATCCGGGCAATCGTAAGAAATCTTCCCCGTAGTTAAAAAACAGAAAAGAAAAACAATGGAGACAAAAAACAGCGAAATGAATCTTGGGAAATAGCATTATGTCATTTCCTCGTACTGATGTAATCAGATTTTGAAGAAAAAACTCGAAAAAGCTACCTGTATTCCAACCACCGCCAGATGTTAATGGAGGTTTTCTGATTGCTGTCGAAATCCGTGATTTCTTGTTTCTAATTTAGCCCCCACCACCCTGGAAGTCTCCATCAATATTAAATTCACCACTCGTACGGGAAAGAAAATTAAAGTGTAAATACATGATGTATTATAAACAGGAAAATATAGCGTGGGAAAGGTTCCCGTGTAGCAATAGAGGCCTACGTAGGTTTCTAGATGCCACTCCGACTTGAAGAGATATAAAAGACTTAGTTGAGGTTTCCGTTCTAGATTTAGTCTCCATTTAACCCTCCTGGTTAAAGGAAGTCTTGTTAATAGTTAATGTTATTTCGACAAAGAATCTCGTTATTAGCAAAACCGACCAAATTTTGCTGGACGAGATATATCGTCATTAGAAGAGAACTGGCGTAATCTGGATCTCGCCATGATAAAAAAAACGTCAATATCTTGATGACGAGGTATCTTGTCAGTATCAACATTGGTCAGATCTTGATGGACGAGATATCTCGTCAAAATCACTTGGAGGGTTAAAATGTAGCACGATATTGCTTTTTAGAGGATAATCAAGATATGATATATGACAGGAATGATGTGGAAGGGAGGTCTATAGGCCCGCCTATTCCGGAAAGTGCTAGTTTCTTTTTTAAATATCGCTACAAATGAAATACTGTAAACAGAGTGAATGCATTTTATTATGTTCTTCAAATAAAATGTCATTATATGTCAGCAAAGCCTTCTTTGTGTGGGGATGTCCATTTCTTTGATGTTCTTTTGAGCTTCATGGCCAAATATGACCCTTGCGTCGTAAAACCCAACCGATGAGGTTATTGAAAATGAAAAGGTTCCGATATACATCAGTGTATTTGCACAGCTAACACTATTTGTCTTAATCTCTCTCGTCAAAATATCAAATAAACAAAGCAATTCTTAATATTTTAAAATTTCGTGAAACTGATGGTGGCTCAAATCTTTTTGTAAGTTAGTCCGTGCCCCATTTTCTTATTGTCAGTTAAGATATTGAGAATAAAGAATACGTTATGATTAGCAACTAACACAATCACATGTTTCTATACCTTGCTCCAATTTTGTGTGTCTATTGTGTTTTGGTAAGCGTCAAAATATTTCATTTTTCTAACTCAAAAATTTGCTGAAATCCTATTTTTTTAGGAACGAGCGCTAGAAATTTTATGTAAGAAAACATTACCTTTCAAGAAATCCATTCTTGTTTACTGTGTATGGTACAAACAAACATCTTCTGTAAAAGTGGCCCTGACCCACTTGTTTTTGATGTGGATTTAGATACATTAGATTCAATGAAGACTTATCTTCAGTATCCATACCAACACTGCGAGAACCAACAATCTCAGTTTACCTATTAAAAAGTAAACATTTTTGTAACGATAATATTTTAGTTTTTTTCCCTCTTTTATGGAATAATATCCTTGGTCGAGTTATCGAAGATGATATCTGAGGGGAAAATGAAATGCTTTTTTGACACTTCAGTATAAACTGTGTAATGATTGATAGGTCAACAAAAAAGTTCCAGAAAAAATAATTGGTTTGTATTTATTTTTCTATACGTTAGCTTCTGAGAGGAGAGGACCAAAAGTGTATTCTATTCAATCTCTAGAAATGTAAGTTTCACCTAGTATTTGTGTTAATAGTTGGCATAAATTATTGCTTTTAACTCAATTTTTTATTTATGCATTAAAATAATACTTTGTACTGCATTTAGTTATGTAAATTTATATTTTGAAGCATATCAAGTATCAATAATTAACTTCAAGTGTCTTACCAATTTTTAATCGACCAATTTATGTATATTTATTTTCCTCTTCTATGATCAGTTAGCTTTTACAATGTTTTTCGTTTTGTGAGGAGGCTGTTTACGTACTATCTGAAGTAATACCAATCGAATTCACCGAAACAATGTTTAGGATTTCCTTATTTAGCTTTTATACCTTCCTAGTTTTCAAATTTCAGCCTGTATTGCCCGCACATCCTATTTTCATACTCAATTGATATGTTAATCATTTGTATTTGCCATGATAAAATACTCGTCTTTATTGCGAGCACATCCTATTTGCATACTTAATTGAGAGTTAAATCATTTACATTTACCATGATAAAATACTCTTCAGTTATTTCTGGACAATCCAATAACTTTTATTGGTGTTGCATTTTAAATGAGCAGAATTGTATTTATGAGAAGGATTTTTAATGTAGACAAACAAAACAGACAGTCTGCGAAGATATTATTTCAGCTGTCGAGATACTGTCTCATGATACACACATCGAGGTTACCTTCAAATGTATTCATCACCGTTTTTATACTTTTGGTATTTATTCTAATTGGCATCAATCAATCAACTATCATCATTTCGGAGTTCATTCCTTGGAATTTTAATTGGCGAAGTTCTGAAATCCTATTTCAAAAACATGCCAACTGATGTCACGTTCAGAATGCGTACAGGAAACACGTATGACCGCAATACACTACCGCTACCTATATTTAGTATGACAGAAAATGTCTCTGAGGAAAATTAAATTTTTCCTGAAGTACACATAAAATATAAAACACCCAAATAAAACAATAGTAAAAAAAAGATCGTAGTTTTACGTAAATTCCAAAAATCTATGGGGCGAAATTCACCATTGCTGATTATTAGCTATACGACTGTCTTGAAAAGCTAACACTTATGATTTTAGTTTGACTCGTATTTATTTTAATTATAATCAAACTAATTGGAATTAATATATTCTATTTGATTATTTAATATTCGATTAATTGAAGTATTAAAAATAATTTATTCTTGGATGCAGTTGAGAGAAAACAAATACACGAATCAATATAATGTTTATTACGAAATAGTTCCCGAACGAATATCACAACTGAAATATTTGCTAATGATCCTTCTAATTTCTACTTTTCCTTAATGTTATGAGAGGGTTTTCTGAAAAAGATAAATATAATGGGATCTAAGTGTTTGGGAATCTCTTTCGCTACTTGTGAAGTAATTTAGCCTGTTACTCGAATGCATTTTCAGTATGTTCATTTAGAATTAAAGCCCACCTTCGTCGAAACGCCAATAAGTGAAATTAATTCTTAAGCGAAATATTTGTTTTTCCTCGGTAATTTTTTATACCAGAAAATCCCTCTCATAAAAAATAATGTGTGTAACCCCGAGTAGAGTGGCAGCTCAGATGTTGACCTCGTCGTCCGACCGTGGCTCAAAATTGCGTCCTCGATCCAGGATGTGTCGCCAATAGCACTTTATATTTCTCTAGTGCGACTTTAATTCAACTACCTACTGTTTATAAACCCCAAAAATCTTTCTTTCCTAAACGATACAAATATAAATAAATAAATTAATTTCTGGTTATTTTATAAAGACTTATATATTTAATGAATAATTGAAGAGATTTATCTATTCAATAAATAACTGTAGAGATTTATACATTTATTAAATAACTGAACGGATAAAGGTTTTATCGAAAAGCATATCCTTGTTAAATATAAATACCAAAAAAGCATCTATACATATGAAATGCATTTTCTCTCATGCTAAATATGGATGTAGGGATACGACATCGACAGCAAAACATCGATGTTCAAAATTAAAACATCGATGTTGATAAAACATCGTTCCAAAAACATCGATGTTTTTAAAATTCAGTGCATTTAAACTTTTTTCCCCATTTCTTAAAATTGGTTTAGCAACTAAGGATGCAACATCGACAGCAAAACATCGATGTTGATAATGCATCGCCCCCAAACTATCCATGTTTTTAAAATTCAGTGAATTCAAACTTTTTCCCCCATTTCTTAAAACTGGTTTAGCACCTAGTGATGCTACATCAACAGCGAAACATCGATGTTAAAATTTGAAACATCGATGTTGATAGTGCATCGCACCCAAACTTTCGATGTTTTTAAAATTCAGTGCATTTAAACGTTTTACCCCATTTCTTATAACTGGTTTAGCAACTAGTGATGTGACATCAGCTCCAATACATCGATGTTTTTTATAAAACATCAATGTTTTGAAAACATCGATGTCGTATCCCTACTTTTCAGACCCTCCACCTTTGGTCACTTTGGTCTAAAAGTATGTTCAATTTGCTGATTATGAAAATTATGCTACTTGGTTATTTTTTAAATTTTTATAACGGTACTTTTTTCATTTAAAAATAAAACATCGACAAGTATAAATATCGATGTTACAAAAACATCGATCCTAATACATCGATGTTTTTTAAAAAACATCGATGTCGCATCCCTATATGGATGGCGGTAGT
Source organism: Metellina segmentata (assembly GCA_947359465.1). Taxonomy (NCBI): domain Eukaryota; kingdom Metazoa; phylum Arthropoda; class Arachnida; order Araneae; family Tetragnathidae; genus Metellina; species Metellina segmentata. The sequence continues at coordinate 65,018,609 of OX375872.1, read as the reverse complement.
GTTTATGCGGAGATATGTGTTTCCTGTACGTATTCGAAAGTGACGTCAGTTGGCTTGTTTTCCGAATACAATTTCGGCTCTCCCAGTAAAAGGTCCAAAAAATATATTTCGAATTGACATGCAATAATTTATTGTCAACATCGATTAGATTAAACGCCAAACGTTGCTAAAATTGAGATATGCTACGTTTTTAGGTAACCGCGATGCGTCACTAAATCGCCTGGTTTGTTTATCTTTGTTGATACTGAACCCCCCTCTCTTTAGGTAAGGTAGGTAGTTAAGATCGCACTGGAGCAACTGGCGACGGTCCGGGAAATACCCAAATCGAAAGATCTAAGGACAATGCCTCGTAATTTTAAACCACGGTCAGATGGCGAGGTGTATGCCTGAGCTGTCACCCCACTCTCCAAACATCCACACTAAGCCAACGTGAGAGCATTTGAGCCTCAGCCCCCAAGTACACGAAGGTCTTTTGACTAGACCGAGTTTCGAACTTGTAACCCCCCTCCCAGTTGTTAAGATGTTGATCTTCCAACTGAGCTGTTGCGCCTCTCATTAAGACAAAAATAGCGTCCATCATAGAGGTTAGAACCCAAAAAGAGTTTGTTTTTCATAAAATTTGGTAATAACTGTGTTGATTTTTATGTTAAATTTATAATTTCGATTTACATTCAATTCTACGTTCTGATTTCCAAAGTTTGTTTAAAAGTAAAAATGCATCCAGAAAACAACGAAAGGAAGGTAACTTTTTGTACGCGAATATCATACTTCTTACTTCATTGTTTATATCCAGACAATTCACAATTGACAACCAGTTTTAAGAGTTAATTATATACAGTCTCTACCAATCACTTTTGGAAAGTCCTGGAATCCTCTTGTGTTAATTCTCCTTCCAGAAAGTAGCTTAACGACCCAACACAAGAACATCGTGCATAGAATCCTTAATAGAATGCTGTTAAACAGAAATGCGATGGGGTTAACGTAATAGATATTTTATTCACTTTTTCTTGCGCGATCATCATGTGTTCAGTAGATAGATCCTGACCAGAAATCCATGAGAATTCAATGCAAATTCTCTTCTTCTTTTTACCATTCATCTCGAATACCAAGGGGATATGAGAACAATTTCAGAAATATTTGATCCCTTCTTGCAAAACGTACGCGTTGTACGCCATGCTTATTAAGCTTCATTATGTCGAATTACGCCGGCAATTAAACGCGCCGATAAGTAATTTACTGGCTGTCCTGTAACCATCTGAAGAAGAGTTCTCCGTAAAACTGTCTAATATCGGCGTTCTTTCTGTTTTCGTTGGTTTTTTATCGCGAAAACCAGAGCATATTAAAAGGAAAAGAATGTTTTATCGGCAATTTAAAAGCAAGTCGTCTCACAAAAGCGATTTGAATTCATTCTCATGCTAATCACAAATGTTTGTTTTTGCTTGTCTTGTTGGTTTCGTAGTACCTACGAAATCCTGGCTGGTGAATTCAAGGTGGGTTGGGTTAAAAAACAAGTGATAAACACGAGTGGATGTAATGCTGGACGTCAGTTTGTCAATTGTTTCGTTACAAAAACTCATTACGAGAAATGTAGAAACTGCATGTATTCCACATGCGTTGTTTAAGAAATGTTTTAAATATTCCTGTCACACACTCACTTAAATGATGCCGGTTTTCGCTGATGGTAAGCAGTTTTGTATAGACAATTTCTCTATTGTCTTGGTACACATTTGTAAAAACCGTTTTTTTTAATTCCTGTTGACCTTGATGAGACCTAGTCGTAGATGTTTCACTCGAAAATATAAAAGCAGATCGATTCTACGATTGCCGTTCGGATTGGTTTGTTACTCTACACCAGCGATTCTCAACCGGTGTGCAGCGAGAATGACGTTAGTGTATTGGTTTAAGTAGTGCAAGATAGATTTCCTTTCATCAGTTGGTATTGAACTTTCGACTAGTGCTTTCACAAATAATTTTTGATCTGACAGTGGTTTAAAATCAGGAGGTTCCGTCCCTGTAACATTTCCTTCGGGATTAATCCCGTACGTTGTGTATTAATTAATTAAGCCAGAGCGACATTAATTCAATCACCCACCACAGATAATTTTCAGTAAAACTCCCATTTATAATACCTGTGTTCATAATTTTGAGTATTACTTTTTAATTGCGACGTATCACAAATAAATTGTTTCTATTACATCTCTTAAAAAGTCACTTAGGAGCAAAAAGAGTTGGTAACTGAGAAAATTTCTAGCAAATGAATCGAAATTATTCCTATTTTTTTGTCAACTGTACAAAAATGTAATACATTTTTTATGCGCCGCAGAATTTTAGTAATTAGTTGAAATGTGCCTGAAATGAAAAGAATAATTAATGTCGTTGCTTTACAAGTATGAATCGGTACTTTGAGGAATATAGCAGAAGTTTACTTGTAGATGGTAATGTTAGAATTTCTATTTCTTTTAAGTGTGAAATTATACACTGTAGTGACCCCTCTTTATATAAAGCCTCGATATATCACTCGTTTGGGTGCATCGCTTTTTTACGCAAGTCCGACGAGTTTTAAGCACATACGAACTTCATAATACAACAATCTTGTGAAAATCGCTCGTTCGGGTACATTGCTTTTTTACCCTGATCGTTAGATGAATTTCAGTAAATTAGAACTTTATACTACCTCTCGTAACAAAGCTCCTCGATATATAGTTCGTTCGGGTACATCGCTTTTTTACATTGGTCATCTGATGACTTTTAAGTACATACGAACTCCATAAAACAGTAACCACTCGTTACATAGTGCCTCGATACATCGTTCGTTCGGGTACATCGCTTTTATGCACTGGCCCTCCAATAAATTTTAAGGTAGTTAAATTTACGTTGCAAAGAAGTAATACAACTGGTAGTTGGTGACAGTGCGGGATCAATCCCGAAAGAAAAGATTACAGCCCAACACGTCGTCATTTTGAACTGTGGTCAGATGACAAGATCAACATATGAGATGGCATCCCACTCTCCAAACTTCCACACAGATTTAACATGCACCGCACCCCACGTAAACGACGATCTTTGGTTGAATCGAGTTTCGAACTTTCAACCCTCCAGTTGCTAATCCGCGACTAATCCACAACTGGGCTACCCCCTGTATCCACTTCGATGAAGTCTACAGAATTTGAAATTATTGAAATTGTTCTTCGTGAATTCAAGATAATATAGCAGTATTCTGTTGCACATGCATACGAATAAAGTTGTTTTAAAAATTGTTCTTCGTGAATCCAAGATAGTATAGCAGTATTCTGTTGCACATGCATACGAATAAAGTTGTTTTAAAAATTGTTCTTCTTCCTAAGGCATGATGTTAAAAAACAGTGCTGACGAAGGATGGTTATTGCACAAATTTAATAAACGCTGTCCACAAAAAGGTTAAACAAATGGATTGCAGTTTTAAAAGCAAAACAAGATTTTAGCATTTGTCTTTCTTATCCTAGACGTCAGTTTGAAAGATGCACTACTTCAAAGAAAGCTTGCTTAAAACCTGCTAATATTTTGGCACTTCAATTTATGGCTTGCTCGAGAGATACGGTGCATTTCTTTCTACCTGCAATCGATATGTTCTTGCTTTTACTTTATCTGATAGAAAATTCACTGAACGTAATAGAAACAATTCTAAAAAACGAACTGTAAAAACAAGGCTCTGACCTTTCCATGGCCTTCTCGTTACTTTACTCCATATCACGCACTGGATACGCGATTTTAAAAGGTTTTAATTCGGCCTTCTATTGAAGAGTTCCTAAACGTCCTACTGTACCAATTCTCCTAACACTTCGTTAAGATTCACGGCGCCGATTCACCTGTCGGGATTCGGACGCTTGTACTTCATCACTGATTCCTCGCTGATAATGTTGCTGATTGAAAGAAAGTTGAGTTTTCTATTGCCTCGCAATCTCCACCAAATAGCTGGTTTTATCTTTATTATTGATATTTATCCCACTGAAAATCTTCGGTGGTAAATATCCTCCCCTTATTCACACTCCATTTATGCTGAGAATAAGTGGTCCCTGTAACTTATATCGCTGATAAGAAACTCCAGGGATAATTTTTCAGCAGAGTTTCTTCTGGGTTTCGCGTAAATTGTACTTAAATCGGGCTAACTCTTACTCTCATCCAACTTTATCTTTCGAGCTAAGGTAATATATTCAGCCAATTTATTTTTTATTCCACCACGGAGCTGTTTAGGCGCTTAATTTTAAATGTTTGGCTTTAAACGAATAAAATTCTAACTGCTTTAATCAACAGTAAAAATAATTGCTCGTTATTTCTGAAACTTGCTCCAGTTTATTCTGGATGACATATGGACTGTTTCGCACTTGGATTGGTTGGTTAGTTTTGGGTTTTATGGCTCAAAATGGGTTATACTTGGCCAAGCTGCGCCAAACATAAGACAACAACTCGATAGGAAAAAAAAGCACAAAGCAGAAGTGGGTGGTTTGGAGTTTGATGGCACAAGGGCCATACCTTTTAATGATCCAGGCCACCCAGCTTACCAACCAGGGTTCAAGGCCAGACTTGGCCAAGCTGCGCCAAACACAAGACCGCGTCAATAAATTGTTAAGAGAAAGTGAAAGGGGAGGAGAAATTAGAGAAATATCACTTGAGAATTGTGGGGAAACAAGGGGGTTTTACCACAGGTACTAAACCTTATCGGAAATAAATAGATCAGTAGGGATCCTAGGGATCGTGAAGCCCGTGCATGCCTAAAGGTATGCCTAAAGAGAACTTGGGACAATAGAGGCTGATACTTTATCAAAAGTGAGTTTAAGTATCTAGATTAATACCGAAGTATATTATATAAATGATTGGGTTAAAACCTACTAATTAGTATTACATTAATTATTTGTTCGATCTTTTATTTCTAATGCTTGACCTCCTACGCTTCCTCACTACGTCAACTCGTGAAGTCTACTTGTGAAGGAGCACCTAGTGAGGGTTGCCCTTACTCTTAATAGGGACCATCACCAATTTTCAAGCGCTTACAGATCGGGAGCTACTGGGTTGCAGACAAACGTAATAATCCACTTCGAGAAGAATATTTTCTATCAAACAAAATATAGATGGCGTTAGTGTTTTTGCGGCGATAAGTGTTTTCTGTACGTATTGCGTTCGTGACGTCAGTTGGCATGTTTTTCAAATACGATTTCAGCAATTCGACAGAATTACAAAGTAAATATAAACTAACTAAAGGTGTGGCATATCCAAATGTGGTAGGGATTTTTCACACCACTACTATCTTTTTCTGGACCGAAACCTCTAAACTAGATAGCAGCGTTTAGCTGCTTAAACCTCCTAGTGGTAACGAAACGATGAGATATCTCGTCCATGAAGAGTTGATGACGAGATATCTCGTCATTAAGATAATTTTGACTTTTTGATGATGTCGTGATCAAGATCTTGTCAGTTTTCTTCCAATGACGAGATATCTCATCCATTAAGATTTGGTCAGTTTTGCTAATGACGAGATTTCTCGTCGAGACAACCATTAACTATTAACGAGACTCCCCTTAACCAGGAGGGTTAAATGGAGACTAAATCTAGAACGGAAACCTTCAAGAAGTCTTTTATATCTCTTCAAGCCGAGTGGCATCTAGAAACCTACGCAGCACTCTATTAATACAAGGGAACCTTTCCCATGCTATATTTTCCTGTTTATAATACATCATGTATTTACAATTTAATTTTTTCGACCACGATGACGCGTAAGACACGGCGATAACCACGATATGCTTTGCTTCAAGTACAACAGAACGTCAATGTATAGTTCTATTGTAATATACAGGATGGATTTCATTGTTAGACATGTCTTCGTAATAGGCAAAACTATTTAACCCTCCTGTTGGTAGTCTCGACGAGGTATCTAGACATTAGAAAAATAACGACCAGACCTTGGTGGACGAGACATCTGGTCATTGGAAGAAAACTGACCAGGTCCCTCTTTCGTCATCATAAAAAATCGGCAATATTTCAATTCCGAGATTTCTAGTCATTAGCACAACTGGTTGGATCGTAATGGTAGAGAAATCTCGTCGAAACCACTTGGAGGGTTTACCACAGAATGAAAGAATTATCCCGTGTACTACCACATTATTTTTCTATTGAAATCCCTTTTGTCTTCCTACAAGCACCAGCCTCTAGGCAAAATCCCGATTTCCCGGTTGGTTCGTCGTTCTCTGAACACGTGCTGACAGCTATCACTATCACGACGATCAGCTAAGGTCCAAAACCAAACAAAGTTCTTAACATCGTCAAGGAAGCGACAATACTCGATATCCATGGAGTGTTGTGAAATCAGTAAACAGAATCCATCATTCAAAAATATCCTTACGTTTCTTCGATCATTCATTTCCCACATTTACTTCCTGACGAACTTGTTGCTTGTACTAGGAAATTAAATGCAGACCCAATGAATGGATGAGACGACCGTGGGAAAAATGATCTCACTCTTTTACTAGAAGATCAACACAGTAATTAGATTCGGTATTAGGTCTTTGAATGTTGTTTGATTTAAGTCACATGCTTTTTTTCACAGATTGACTTGACCATCATTTGAAAGTTGAACGTGAGCGATCATAATCTCGTTATGGTGCCCTGGGGAAAAATGTGTCAGCTATTTTTCAAACCTTAGTAATGAAACCTCCGCTTTTAGAAAGTAACTCTCCGGACTTATAACGGCTTTTCTTAGTGTTTCTAATCGCATAAGGTCAATTTATTTTTGCTGGCTTTTCCGAACCAGATGTCAGACTTCTGTTGTTATCTTTATGGGAATCAAATTAATAACCTTGAAGACGACTTCATTAAACATTGAAGTATTAGGTTCATTAATATCGAACTTATGTATTCGGGTTCTCATCCGAAAACGTTTATGACATTGAGAAATCAGTGAATTGATATATTTTGACTAGTTGCCTAATTAAAAAACTTCTTTCTTCGATTCGTTTTTTGTTTCTATTTCGCACTTTATAACCTCCAGGATTCTAACTTGGACCTGCGATGGTATCACGTGATTTGATACCTTTCGTACTAACAACTAGGAGGAAGTCATTTCATGCTGTTATGGACTAATGATGTGACGGTTGTTGGAAAGTTAATTTCCTTTCTAATGTTTGGTATTCGTTAATTAAGATATTAAATTACTAAATCAAGCGTTTGAAAAAATAGTTATCTTTTTTCTTTTTTTTTTTCATTTTTAGAAGCTATGTTTTGCAAATTTTATTTATGTTCTTCAGTTTCTAACTTGATATGTTTCTTCGTTTTTTGGTCGCATTTTTCCAGTCGGGTTTGATCTAGGACCGTCGCCAATAGCACATCGTGTTGCTCCAGTGCGACATTAATTAAATACCTACCTACCTGCCTGCCTTCTTCATTTTTTAAAATTTTAAACGTTTTTTTTTTTTTTGAATGATTTTTTTAGATTTTTAGCTACGACGCGAGGGTTGACTAAACCGGTATGGAGTGGTAATAATTTGGTAATTTTTAGTTGACTTCGTACTAGAGCAACACAACGGGCTATTGACGACGGTCCGGGATCAGTCCCTTAAGGGAAAGATCCGAGGACAACACCTCGTAATTTTGAACCACGGTCAGATGACGAAGCAACACCTGAGCTCCGGTATGGAGTGGAAAATAATTTGAGGGTTTATGGCGCAGTGGACAAGCTGCGCCTTGATTAGACCGGAACCTTCAGCTTAACCTTCTGAGAGGTTCACAACCCTCTGAGTGGTCCATAACCCTCAGAGGGGTCATTAAAGACGATTCGTTATCACCCCCCAAAGTGTCCATATTTGAATTGAACGTGGCATGTGAATTTGTTTTATTTCAGCTCTAAAAACACTGAAACCTATCCTTTGGGTGACCTGAAAGCAAATTGAAACGTAAGAAAATAAAGCACCAGGTAGATTTGCATATCCAAATGTGTGCATATCCAAACAAACCATAAGAAATGCGAAGATTATTTTACTTTTGCTACCGGAATGCAATCGAATGATACAGATCGAGGTTGCGTTGGAATGCAGTTTATCGCCGTTTTAGCATCGCTTGGCCTTTAATCTAATTGGTGTCGACCAATCAACTATCATGTAAACCCGATTCGGAGTTCATTCTTTGGAATTTTTATTTGGCAAAGTTTTGATATCGTATTTGAAAAGCTATCCAACTGACGTCACGTTAGAGCGCGTAAGGGAAACAGGTTAAGCCACAGAAACGCTACTGCCACCTACATTCAGCTCAGAAAAACTCTCAAAAAAAATTTAAAATGATGCTGCGGCCTTTTAAATGTATTTAAGCTTTCTGAAATTTTAGTTTAACTTACGTCATACTGAAGTAACCCAATGGGCTATTGGCGATGATCAAGAATTAATCCCGAAGGGAAAGATCGAGGACAACAATTCGTAATTTTCAACCAGGTTCAGCGGACGAACTGAAAAGTCCGTGGATGAAACTAGAGTTGCGTTTAATCTCCGCGCGGACAGTAATATCTTAAATACATTTCTATAATCCCCCTAAATGCTTTTTTTTGGGGGGTTATATGCACACCACGCTACTGCTTTTTTTCAGCCCAGGTTCGGACATCGCTAAAAATTCAGCCACGTAATATCGAACTTTTAACCCGAAAAACGCTAGTGGCTGTCTATCAGATTGTGTGAGGTCAATAATCAATAGTTGGATGAAAGAGAAGTCATGTTTGATTACAATTTATATAAACAGTTTCAACAGCACAAAATTTACGATTGCGTTTTTGCTTTAGATTTTTATGAAATGGAAATTATTAAATGGGCCCTATCAGGGTCAGTTCTTGACCCTCTTGTAAGATTAGAGAGATACAGGAACTGGTTTTTACTCATCTTTTTAATCGACAGATCGACGAAGTCTAACTACAGAAATAAATTACACACCGGTGAGTTAAAATTATATGAAATAGTTTTCTTCTCCATTAATATCCCACTGAAGTTTTTCATTACATTTCTCAATTATTTCATTGCAACCCTCCAAGTGGTTTCGACGAGATATCTCGTCCACCAAGATCTGACTAATTTTGCTTTAAATTTTAATTTGTCTATTTTTGGGCTAACATTTTGCGAATAATCTTGTCAACAAAGTACTGCCGATTTTTTTCAGATGATGAGATCAAAGACCTGGTCAGGTTTTCTAATGACGTGATACCTCATAAAGACAAACACCAGGAGGTTTAAATGAAATACTTAAAACTTCAATAGATTTCCAGCACTTTTACTTCTGATTTTCTACATATGTTTCTGAAGCACAAACCTCAATACGTTTCCTGTACTACACAATTCATCACACTATATGGTGAGCATAATTCAAACAAACAAAAAAGCGAAAATAATTATATTTCCTAAAACACGTAATGAATTCAAGAATATTTACTACGATCATTTAAATATGAATTACGATGCTAACTTGCATGGAATTCCCATTTCTTGTGATTTTAATCCACGGTTAATTTTTGTAGCATGCTGTAATGGAAGAAAGATGTCTATCTGACTGATTCAAATGTTTCGGGTAATGGTAATGGTAATTTTTAATTAACGTCGTACTAGAGCAACACAAATCAAATGTTTCGAGAGTAATAGTTCAAATAATTTCAAGGTACACGTGGGCTTACATGCATTATATATGAAAATATAATTTTGTGTTATAATTACAATAATAACTATACAACCCCTTTTTAGAGCAGTGTTTGATGTGTGTATATGAATCTAACCTATCTTTATCTCAGGTGTTGACCTAGTCATCTGACCGTTTTTCAAAATTATGAGGCCGTCGTCAATAGCCCGTTGTATTACTCCAGTGCGACATTAATTCAACTAGCTACGTATCATCTTTATCTTTTAAATGTATATTAGATGAATTTACGGCGAACCCTAGTTCATTCGTATGGCACTAATTCTTCGGTTTTCTTAAGAAATTTACGAGCACACATACAAGGTAAATGCTCTAAGTCCATGGCAAGTTTTATATTGACTGCTATGGGATGTATAATTTGTGTAAATGAATGAATTTTTCCTTTTTCCCTACAGGTAGAATCCAATTTTTAACGTATATGAGAGCCTTATTTATTGCAGTTTGGAATCTTAAGTATTTTGTTTGAAAAACCATCAAATATAAATCCTAAGTTATAAGTAACCAAACAAGATATAATACTCTGAACTTTTTATAATTTCAACGGATAACGAATATGTTTATTTGAATTTTAATCCTATTCTCGTTCCAGACTCAATTTACAGAAAATTTAAAATTCTTTTTGGCAACATCACTCCACCTGAATGAGGTAATTTTGATAGCTTCGATAATAGTTGGATTTGGTAATGAGACAGGACGACACCTGTGCATTACCTCAAAAACAAAACGAGCCACAGTATCGATAGTTTCTCAATAGCGTTTGCATTCTTAATGCGAGGGTTCTCAACACAGGGAGGCTGAAACCTAGCGCTGCTTTAATTTCCAATCAGCACATAACTATTTCATACCTTATAGCAATAAAGCCCCTTATTATGATGCGATTCCGTTGTCTGCTCACGTAATCTCAGAAAACATAAATTCGTCGCATTTTCCCAAGTGTATAATAAGTGAAAACTTACCAAACTTGTTTTATTATGCCTTCCCCTTTCAAGGACAGGTATTTTTTCTCTTAACACATTTATTTTTATACGGATTTTTTAACAACCTTTAATACCCGACTTGGATCTACTTTTACTTCTAAATCAGCCCCACTTGTTAATAAATCATACGCATACTTATAAATTTTACCTCCATTACATACCATTGTGCACGAAAATCTCATCTCGTAGGGTTAGAAAATAGGTGTTGAAAATATTTCCATAAGCGCTAAAGTGTGTTTCGTACATGCATTTACTATCTACATAGACTTAACCTCTGGATCACACAGCTAATGCGAACAACTCGATATTTGATGGCTTCAGCGTTTCCATAGACAGGCTACCGCGCAAGAAAGACATACATAAAACATTAACGTCCGTTTCTTCACGCTGTACAAAGAACATTATGTGCGATTTTCGATTCAGTCCTATCCCAAATCACTCTGGCCATTTACATGAATCTAAATACAATACTAATTTAATAGTGACTTGGAAGTGATGTGCTATTTTCTAATATACAGTGCACGGAATTAAATTTACAAACCAAGAATATTTCATGATGGTAGAGGAAAAATACTGTAGGAATTATAGATCTGAGGCCTTAACCATGATGATTAATAACCCGTACTCATGAATTAAGTACGTTAAATTCTCCATTTTGTATTGCCAGCTCTTTCAATTTCGTGACCACATTTACCAGTCGCAGTTTTAGACTTTGTTGACTTTGGTAGTCAATGGTGTCAAAAATGTAATAGGTTACTGTTGTCAAAGGTGATAAAGATTTTGTCTCCAACGGGTGATCCATGAATTATTATAACTATAGTCATGCAGCCTATTGTCAGGAATATAAGGATATGAGGCTTCCTATTACAGATAAATAGTTTCAACCTTGTAACATTACATCCAATAATCGCATGAATTTACTAATTATTTTACTACTACTACTTCATATTAAAGAATCATTTCTTGTGTTTTAACTCTTAAATTTTTTTGCGAAATGTAATTTAGCTGAGAGAGAATTTGGCGAAGAGAGAGATTCCTTACAGCAAACATACAGGGAAGGTTTTATCTCGTTTCGAAAGGGAATATTTAATTAGAGGATTTGATCGGATTGGACCATTTCCCCGATTTCACACTAAACTTGTCACAAAAATGTGATGTTTACTACAAAATGAAGTGAAGTCGATAAATTTCTGAGAACGCAGACAGACAACTGTCAGTTTTAGTTTTCATGTACGGGAATATATATATATATATATATATATATATATATATTTAGTGAAAGAATAAAAAAAAAGCTAAAATTAGTTATTTCAAGAAAAATTTCAAAATTAAAAACCGAGCTTCAAAGCTGCATTTTTGTTTCAATGTTATCAATGTGAAATGCGTAAGATAAGTTACGATGTTTTAACATGCTACATGATTAATGAAAATTGATATACCATTTTGAAAGTTAACTTCTAATTGCTGTATATTTGTAATAAAATCGATGCAAAACCCTTATAAGAAAAGAAATGGGACTTTTTATCTTTTAATATCCTACCTTTTTGATTTCCAGGAAACACAGGTCTTATAGCATTATATCACTAAGTTCGTAATTGTGTAGTTTTGTAATGGTAATGGTTATTTTTAGTTAACGTCGTACTAGAGTAACACAACGGGCTATTGACGACGGTCCGGGATCAGTCCCTTAAGGGAAAGATCCGAGGACAGCACCTCGTAATTTTGAACCACGGTCAGATGACGAAGCAACACCTGAGCTGGCACCCCACTCTCCAAACTAGTTTTGTAATGACTCTTTCATTGGAATGTGTGAAAAATAAATTAGAACGATCACTATATTTGTAAAAAAATGTTACTAATGACAATTGTAGTAATTTTTACTCACATTGATTAGAAACGCACGTAATTAGAATTTTAAAACAGTATTTATTTTTGGTTTGTCGTTCTACCACCATTTGTTTGTACACGAGAGCTGATTAGAACAGGACTTATCACTTAAAATTGTATTGTTTTATGGATATTTCTATGACACGAAAAGCAGGGTGTTTTTTGCAAAATATAAATAACATATTTTGAACAGAATATAAATGAAAACTGGTTTCTGGTAAAATATTACGGATTTAAGGAAAGTCCCAAGTACAATATTTATTCGATCTAGCTCTATAAATGTTTCATATTTGGAGTGCAACTATCGGAACAAGTGATTTATACTCACCATTTCACCCCTTCAAGTAGCCCAGCGTCGAGCGTCGCCAAATTGAGTGATAAATATCCCGTAGAGTGATATGACTGCTCTGTCCTTTCCACGCAGACAAAACAACATCCGTCTGACAGCTCATCTCCGTGCCAGGTGTTGATTTAACGTTCCGTCACCTGAGCACTCGAGTGTCACTAGTCTCAGGCAGCGAGTACAAAAATACAAGATACAAATACAAATCATACAAGGTGGTAAGCATTTAATTAACGTCGCACTGTAGCAACACAACGGGCTATTTGCGACTGTCCGAGATCAAACCTGAAGGGAAAGACCGAGGACAACTACACATAATTTTGAACCTGGGTCAGATGACGATAATACAAGCAGGAATAAATATATATTTGAATACAAAGTCAAGTAATACAAATAAGGCTATTAAAATGAAAACATGTCTTTTGCCTTGCAGTAACGCGAAAAAAGGGCACTACCAAACAGTGCTCGGCATGGAACAAGAGGCGGGGCGAACAACATCCATGACATTACCTCCGCAGAGGGGTCTAAATGGGGCTAGAAAAGATTCCAATATGACACATGGGCCGCAAGACATCGTGTTCGGTAGCCGGACGAAACTGGCAATAGTCTTTTTCATCGGACGATCCGGCAAATCGGTGTTCCGCTCCCTTCTTTAACCCTCTTGATTGTCTTACTAGATCTTGATAGACGAGATGTACCGTCATTAGAAAAAATCCTACCAAATCTTGATCTCATCATCAAAAGATCGGCACTATCTTGATGCCAAGTATTTTTCAAAAACTTCGCAATACAGTGAATTGCTTGAGATAATCTTTTTTTTATGAGGATATATAAGCTGCTTGCAGAGTTCTTCTTAAGTGTTATTGTCCCCTTTTCATGTTACCAGCCCCTCCATAGTATGTCTCTTATTCGTTTAGTAATGTTGTACATGAAATCATTGATTTTTGAACGAAGAGAAACAGCAGATTTAGAAGCCAACTACACAATGGACTTCATACTCAGTCACGGCCACGTGATGGAAGCGCAACATCAACCAAGACATCCAAGTGTCCACTTGGGAAGTCCTCATTAGTGTACCGCTTGTATCCCCCTCTTCCCCTAGCGTTAGAAAGACAGTGTACCCCTTAGTGATTATGAGCTTTCCCCCTTATATTATTATTATTATTTATATGTTATGAATTTTTTTTTTAAATATTTTTATATATATATTATGAAATTTTTTCAAAATATTTTTATATCTATTATTATATTTTTCCGTTTCCTTTATTTCCTAATTCAACAACAGGGGTGTCCACTAAACTGGTCAATCCTTTATAAGATAGGTTGAAGGGTGTTATGTATAACCGATTGCGTGATATGTAACGAAAGGTTAGTATTTGGGAAAAGGTGATTCATTTAAATTTTGTAATCATTTAAGCTTGTCAGAAAGCAATAGATTCGAGGCTGCATGTGGCTCGAGAGTTTGAGACCACTGGCCTACATGAATGAAAACGAGTGTACTCAAAGGAACGCATAATCCACTGCATAGCTCCAAATCCATGAATGGAGCTCTCGTCTCTAAGTAACCCATTCTCCGAAGATCGCTGAAGGGGTAGGCAAGAAGAGTTACTTATCCGAGATACGATAATGGTGGGTTGTCCTAAACACAAATCTGATATACAGCTTTCATCGAGCTTTTTTACCGGGTCATTATCAATCCACTGCTCCCTAGACAACATGTCTGGTTAAAAGTAAACGCTCTTTTTATAGCTTTCGTGATCACGCGTGATATATCTAGCGTATCGTATCTGGGAATATAAGTTTACAGGCTGATCTTGTGCTTCCATACTCAGCTGTACGATTAATGGATTAATTAGTTGTTTGCGATACAGAATTCATAATTTGTTTTCCTGAATAGCGGTTTATAGCGGCCTTGTACAGCTACCTGGTCGTAGATATCTTTTCCTTGCAGCTCCTTTTCGTTAAGCACATTGAAAACAGTTACACAGCATGTGAAGTAAAAGTGAAAGGCTCTTTTGATAGTTCCTTGGCCACGCGTTGTATAGTATCTAGCTCGCCGTATCCGAGAATTGAAGTTTACAGGCTGATCTTGTGCCTTCCTATTGAGTTGTACGATTAATGGATTAATTAGTTGTTTGCGATACAGAATTCATAAATTTCTTTCCTGTATCTCGGTCGATAGTGGCCTTGTACCTGGTCGTAGATATATTTTCTTTACGGCTCCTTTTCGTTAAGAACATTGAAAAACAGTTAGACAGTATGTTTAGTAAAAAGGCTCTTTTTGTAGCTCTTGTCGTCACGCGTTATATATCTAGCTCACAGTATCTGAGCATTAAAGTTTACAGGTTGATCTTGTGCTCCCCTAATCGGTTGCATATTTACTGGATCAATTATTTGTTTACGATACAGAATTCCTAAGTTTATTTTCTGAATATCTGTTGGTAGCGGCTTTGTACAGCTACCTGGTCGTAGATCAGATGTACTCACAACTCCTCATTCGTTAATTATCATCCACAGAAATATTTAAAAAAATATCAGACAGATAACTACTTATTTAATTTTAGAGTGCGTTAGAATTTTTCCCGGGTTGTGTTAAGATATTAGCTCGATATATACTGAATTCAAAATCTAAATGCGTAATTACTACTGGTCTCTACTGGTTCAGAAAGCATTAATAAGGATTTATTTACATAATTTAATCAAGTCATTCTAGTAAAAACCCTTGCAAACCGTTGTGTGTGTAAAAATACCAATCTCCTGACATCTCTCTAAAAAATATATTATCTTGAGATTATATCCAGGTAGCAAATTTTGTGTTTCAAAATAATTTTTCGACGTTTTCCTTACATTTTTGGGATAAGTAAATTTATGTTTGCCTCCAGAGACATAACTTATGGCATTAGGGACCGCAGTAATCCAGTTTGAAGAGAAACGAATTAGCAACCAGATAGTTGCGATTTCGAATCCAACCAAAGACCGTCGTGTACAAAGGGGCTGGCACATGTTAAATCTGTCGTGTCCTCAAATGTCCTCACGTTGACGTGGTGTGGAAGTTCGGAGAGTGGTGAGGTAGCTCAGTTGTGACCTCGTCATCTGATCGGGATTCAAAATTACGTGGTGTTGTCCTCGGATCTTTCCCTTTTGGTCTGATCCCGGACTGTGGCCGACGGCCCGTTGTGTTGCTCCAATCGGACGTTAATTAAAAACCTACCTCTCTATGGCATTATTTTTAAGGCTGTATGTAGAATGTTTTAATACCTAATAGTACACTATAGAGGGCCTGAAATTTTCTGAATAAAATAGATTTTAATGCAGATCTACTCTCATAAGAGAGAGTTATATTAATCTTCTTTTCTTCTACAATTTACCAAATACCAAATTTTATTCCCTGCCTTATGTGAAACCTTGTTTTCCATACAGCATATGTTCAAAATGTCCTTATTTTTAAAATTACTGCAGCTCATCTTTCAAAATATTAATCAAATGGTTGCCATGCTTATAAGGATTAATGGGTGTAATGAAGAAAATGTTTGGGATCACTTTGTTATAGCAACTACTAAACATTTTTTTAAACTAGATACACCTCAAAACAGTCTAAATTTACACTTCCATCTCATGCAATATTTTATGTAATATTTGAACAGTGAATAAATGTCTTGTATCCATTTAAGTATTTTTGGTAAGTATTTTTTAATTAACGTCACACTGGATCAACACAACGGGTCAAGTATCCATTTAGGAAGTACCTTAAGGTCTAATTTTTCTTTCAACAACCCGTTCAGTATGTCACCTTCTCTAGAAAATATTCGTTTAACCATTTCAGAAACCAACCTATTAATAAAGAATACAAATATTTCTAAAGTGGTTACTATTTTGTCCAACATCCTATAAATTAGATACAATGTACTCTGTGAGAAGAATTTACACTAATGCAAAATATTTGCTGATTAAAGGAAGGAGAACATTTAAACCTCTTCATACACAATTTTGAAAGAAACCAATTGATTCACCCTTTTAAGTGCGGCTGGAGTTTTGGGGTTCAAACTCCTTGACGTGCTTACGACTTCTAAGGTGTATAAATATTCTGTGTATATTAAGGCTGGTAAGGTATATAAATATTTTAGGTACATAAGGATTGCTAGGGTGTATAAACATTCACGGTATATCAAGGCTGCTAATTATATAAATATTCTTAATATATTAAGGCTAAGGTATACAGGGTGGTCCCGAATTCATGGTACAAACTTTAATGGTAGGTACAGGACATTGTAACAATGATTTATTGTATAGGAATGTATAGTTGCAAGTGACGCGGTGAGGCGTAAACAGGGGAAATAAAAGGAAAGAGAAATGGAGTGATCGGTTGGTATCATTGCCGGTAGAGGGCAGTAGATGTCTAGCCGCTGTTGAACATGATGCATCGCAGTAGGGAAAAGCGCCATTCACAATTGTGCTGCCGTAGACGATGGGTGACTTTACGTATGCAGAAAAAGCAGACATGCATTACATGTACGGCCGTGCAAATGGTAACGGCAGAGCTGCGTTACGAATGTATCGCGCGGAGTATCCTGATCGACGAATGCCGGATCATAGAATTTTTCAACGGTTACATCGTGAACTTTGTGAAACAGGTGCGTTCGACGTCAACAGACATGGCGCTGGTCGAGTAAGAGCTGTACGCACTCCAAGGCTGGAAGAAAGCATCTTGAACATTGTGGCTGATAGACCCGAGTCAAGCACAAGAACTGTTGCGCGTGACGTAGGTGTGAGTCATCAGACTGTATGCAGAGTGTTAAACGAAAATCGCTTACACCCCTTCCATTTTCAGAAAGTACAAGCATTGAATCCGGCAGATTATCCTCGCCGCGTGAACTTCTGCCTGTGGGTGATGCAGCAATGTGCGTTGCAGCCGGATTTCGTAGATTATGTGCTATTTACAGATGAAGCGACATTTTCACGCGAGGGTGTCTTTAATGCGCACAATTCCCATGTGTGGGCAACCGATAATCCACATGCAACGCGTCGACATGCGTTTCAACAACGTTTCAGTATTAATGTGTGGGCTGGTATTGTGAACGACTTTTTGATTGGCCCATACTTACTACCCACGCAGCTCACTGGCGGAAGCTATCTTATTTTTCTGAAAGAAGTGTTACCACAACTGCTGCATGATGTTCCGATCGCCATTCGTAACCGCATGTGGTTTCAGCACGATGGGGCGCCAGCACACTTCAGCATTGATGTACGGAATTACCTGAATGCCACGTTTGGTACTCGATGGATTGGGCGTGGTGGACCAGTCCCTTGGCCACCCCGATCTCCCGATTTATCGAGCCTCGATTACTTTTTATGGGGACATCTAAAGCATCTTGTTTATGAGACTCCAGTTGACTCAGATGAGGATCTCGTCGCTCGCTTATCTGTAGCTGCTGCAGGTGTGCGTGAAATACCAGGCATCTTTGAACGTGTACGCCAATCGCTCCACCGACGCTGTCAAGCATGTATCGATACTGGTGGACGCAATTTTGAACAATTACTGTAAACATGACACTTGTCAACAACGCTTTCAATAAAATCTTTGTTTTTCCTTTCGGCCGTTATTTCCCCTGTTTTCGCCTCACCGCGTCACTTGCGACTATACATTCCTATACAATAAATCATTGTTACAATGTCCTGTACCTACCATTAAAGTTTGTACCATGAATTCGGGACCACCCTGTATAACTATTTATTCTAAATGGAGGCTGCTAAGGTATATTAATATACTAGGTATATTTTAACCTTTTGACTACGGCTATAGATATAACAAGCGCGATTCTTATAACTTTCAATGTACAGCTGATGTAATGACCGTTGTCTAAATTCTTTCTTAGCGTGATCATGGTACAACTGCTGCACCGGCCGTTGTCTAAAGGCTAAGGCTACTAAAGTGTACTAATATTCTAGTTATATTAAGACTGATATGATGCAATTATATTTTTTCATTTTATATTCTAATGGCATTGGAGGACTTCAGAAGGAGTTGGTCATACTTCTTAATAAACTAAATTTTTTTGTATAAACTTTTCATTTATACAATGAGATAGTAATTTTTACACAAGGTAAACGGTTGTTTCTTTTTGATTCATTAACAAATCCCTTTAAAAAGGCAATCAGAAATTTCTCGAGCAAAGCCAAATGAGGTTACATATTATAAATTTAAACTAAATACATACTCAATAAAATTCATACACAAACATTGAAGCAAAATAAACTTAGCGATAACATTTTTTTAATTACATTTTTTCACTTTTGTGGCAATTTATTCGAGAACCTGTGTTGAAATATTTCTTTATCTGTAAAATTTGTTAGATAAAGTTTTATAAATTTGTTAAAAATTACACTGTTTCCCACCCAGCTAATCAGTTTTTCTCTTCATTTTGCCACTATTGAAAATAACTAAAAGTGGACGAGTGTTGAATATGTTTTTCAACTTTAAATTCCAAAGATGGATGTTCAGAAATGAAGGAGGATATTCAAAAACGCTCATGTTTAAGGTTTAAAAGTTTATCCCTAGATTTCCTTTTCTCTGCTTTTAAAAGAAAACTGCTTAGTAGGAACGTCAGGATATGACAAATTTAAAAATACTTCGTGATGTTTTCTCATTTTATTCTTTATTTTATTCCTTAAAGAAATTATGAAAATCCGTAGTATTTTTTTTTCTGCGAAAAATCTATCCTGCTGAGTTTTCCTTACCTTGAACATGTTTCCGAGTCGGATTTCAAAGACAAATTCGTGGAGCACATATTAATCAAACGCGTTTTGCAATGCCTCAGAACGTCTAATGTTTATTATTCGAAGTATATATTCAATTTTTTCTCCTTTTCTAACCCAGAAATTTCCTCCAAAGATACAGGCATTGCGGAAAATTTATAGCATTTCTGTGGGAAAACATCAAAATGAGAGAGAAAGAAAATTAGATATCTTTATTCATCACCGTAATAGATTTCTTAGGTTGAATGTAAACCTGAATTTCCAGTCGAAAAACAAAAGAAAAAATTCTTAATGCAAAACATGCATTTCACGGAACTGTTATGGCTAACGTGGTTTGCCTATCTATATTTATGACTTTTACACGTTCTTCCAATTAGTAACAAAATTCATCAGTAGGTGAAATGAAAGAAAAAAACTGAATTCATATTTTGTTCGGCCTAAGAGGAAAATATTTTTGTTTTGCTCCTTCAATCTTTTTATAATTCATTATACTCTCTATTTTCTTTATGCTGTTCAGTTTCCAATTACAGAGGAAAATAGTGTTACGAGTTAAGGTCAGGTCATGGCTGGGTTCTTTTTCTTTCCTCTGCTTTAGAAACCATAAGAATTTGGTGCCTAAGTCATCTCTTCTCGCGATTCGCATAAAAAAGTGGGCAATAAAAAGGAAAAATTCCAGTTTTCGGTACTCTCGTTTGATTCCATACCGAATTTTCTTCACTAACTATATGGCCTGGAGACTAGGAAGTTACATTGTCTCATTTGCTTTGAGTCTCATTAGAGCAGCTTGGAAACAAAATAGTTGACAGCGCTCAAGAAAATGCATCAGATTTCAAATTTTATGCTGCACAAAATTTTAGTTTAGTTGGCAAAGCTTTTTGGAAGGAATTTTTTGAATTTGAAAAACGCTTAACTTATTAAGTTTTATTATTACATAATTGGATATTAGTTCGCGTCACTTGCAAATTTTTCTACTCTGCAGAAAACCAAAGGATGTGATGATATCATCTAACTTTTTTGATGGTTTTGCAAATTATTTTGATGTATTCACTAACTATATGGCCTGAAGACTTGGAAGTTACATTGTCTCATTCGCTTTGAGTATCGTTAGAACTGCTTGGAAACAAAATGGGTGACAGCACTCCAGGAAATTCATCCAATTTCAAATTTGTTTTGTTGCACACAATTTTAGTTTATTTGGTGAAGCTTACGGAAGGATTTTTTTATTTGGTAGAAAAATTTCTTAATTTATGTTTACATATTTGCATATTAGTATATTAGTATACTCACACTGTATAATTTTCTAATATGACAGAATACCTTAGGATGAGGATGAAATCCATCGAATTTTGCTTATAACATCATTTCGATTTCTTAAATATCATCTTTGTACAAAATTTTAGTTTAGTAATCTGACTACCTTTTCCAAAGAATTTTTCTAAAACTTTGAAAAAAAATTTTAATTTGTGAATTTTTGTTTAAATGTTTTCATACTAAATCGTACACTTGCAAAATTTTCTAATATGCAATATACCTTAAAAGATGATGGAATCATCTAAGATTTAACAGCTTTATAAATCATTTTGATTCATCACCTCTCAACCCTACTAAAAAAATTAGTTTATTTAGCTACCTGGCAAGCTTGTCTTAAAAAAAACATTTTATCAGCATCAATTATTATCTGCCATCCTATTCTTTCTTAACTTACATCATCGTCAGAGGCGGGCAAGATTTTTTGGGGCCTAGGGAAAATGAAGCTGGGGAAAGTCAAACTTTTGCCCAAAACGAAATTTGCAATTTTAAATTATGTCAGGGTCTGTTAAAATTATTTATGTCTATTAAAATAATTATTGTGTAAACTATACAAATTAGCATATTTTTATAAAGTTACTGTTCAAAATAATAATTTTTTTTGTGTTGCAATTTCAATTGAATATGCATTAAAACTATCAAAAGACTGAGCTTTGATTATGGCTCTTGTCAATTTGTTAAGTAGGTAGGTATGTTAATTAGCTTCGCACTGGAACAACACAAAGGGGTATTGGCGACGGTCCGGGATCAAACCAGAAAGGTAAGATCCCCGGACAACACGCAATTTTGAACTACGGTCAGATGAAGAGGTCATACCTGAGCTGGTACCTCACTCTCCAAACTTCACGCCAAAGTGGGGAACGAGACCCCTGCATATTTAACGAGCACAATTCCCCTTTGTACACAATGGTCTTTGGTTGGATTCGAACTCGCAACCCCCGGGTTGGTAATCAATTAATTATTACTCTTCCAACTACTAGGGCTACCACTGCCCCAGATAGTTACGAAATACAAGGCGTCCCTTTCTTTGATTTTTGCACTCCAGACATTTGTGAGAAAATAATTTTAATGATTTTTTTTAATCCTGTTGGCTGTCTCGTCGTGGTATTCGTCATATTACGAAAACTGACCAAATCTTGATGAACGATATATCTCGTCATTAGGAAAACTAAGCAGATCTTGATTACGTTATCAAAAAGTCGTGAATATCTTCGTAAAAAAATATCTTGTCATCAGCAAAATTGTTTAGATGCCGATGGACGAGATATCTCGTCCGAACCACTTGGAAGAGATAAGAATGCGGTTGGCTATATGAAATGTTATAGAGATGAAAGGAAATATTGACTTGTAAACGTTGTATCTGATGATGGAATGCTTGCAAGTTTTCACTTCACACGCACAGCACTGGAATATACTTATGTGGCAAGGACAAAATTGTGCGAAAGATTGTAAAACATTTTTCCCATATAAAACTACGAAATGTTTGAATAATACATAACGTTTAAATAATAAACGTTTAAATAAACCACTGCCCCTGTCGCCCTCCCTTAACCCTACTGGTGGTAAACTCAACGAGGTATCTCGTCGTTAAGCAAAACTTATCAGATCTTAATAGAGGAGATATCTCGCCATTAGAAAAAAATTGACCAGATCTTGACTTCGCCATTAGAAAATACTTGACAATATGTTGATGACGAGATATCTCGTCATTAGTAAAATTGTGCGGATCTTGATGGACGAGATATCACGGTGAAACCATTTGAAGGGTTATGAAAACAGAGAAGAGACACATTACCAAAATTCTCCTCTGAAATGTCTAGGGCGCACAAAACAAAGAAAAGATTGAAGCTCTTATCCCGTTCCTGCAACCCATTAATGGGAGCCATTATCAAAGCTCAGCCTTTTGCTAGTTTATTTATGCATAGTCGATAAACATTGCGAAGAAAAATTAATATTCGGAACACATTTTTATAAAAATACAGGATATACCTTGATGACGAGATATCTCGTCATTAGCAAAATCGATCAGATCTTGAGAGACGAGATATCTCGTCGAAACCTTTGGAGGGTTTAGAACGCTACTGCTCGTTGTTTCACAGAACTTCAAATGCAGTATATCCTCAACGCAAATTGGAAACTATAAACTAAGCATTTGAAAAGCCACACTCGTCAGTGTTCCAATTCTAAAAGAAAACTAACCAGATTTTGGTCCAGTCATCTATATAAATTGGTTAATCTAGTAAATTAAAAAATTAAACAAAGCACTTTAAAAGCCTAATTAAATCTAGTAAATCGGAAACTAAACACGAAGTGCTTGAAAAACTCGTGAGTACTCTAGTTCTAGAAGAAAACTAACTAGATCTTGGTCCAGTCATCTAATTAAATTGGATAATCTAGTAAATTAGAAACTAAAAACGAAGCATTTAAAAAGCCTCACTGTTAATGTTCCAATTCTAGAAAACACATCTGATCTTGGTCCAGTCATCAAAAAATCAGCTTGATGACGAGGTATCTCGTCATTAGCAAAATTAATCAGATCTAGTTGGAAGAGATATCTCGAAGAAATCCTTTGGAGGGTTAAGTATGCCACTGCTCATGGTTTCACACAAAACTTAAAATATCCTTTTCCTCAAAGCAATTTGGAAAATGAAACCGAAACATTTTAAAAGTCTCATTTGTGAGTGCTCCAGTTCTGGAAGAAAACTAACCAGACCTTGGTACAGTCATCTAACTAAATTGGATAAGCTAGTAAATTGGAAATTAAAAACAAAGCATTTGAAAAGCCTCGCTCGTGAGTGCTCCTGTTCAAGAAGAAAACTAGCCAGATATTGGTACAGTCATTTAACTGAATTGGTTAATCTAATAAATTCGTAACTAGAAAAAGCATTTGAAAAGCCTTAGTCGTGAGTGCTCCAATTCTAGAAGAAAGACAACCAGATCTTGGTACAGTCACCAGCAAGAAATCAGCTTGATGACGATGTTTCTCGTCATTAGAAAAATTGAGCCTATCTCCATTTACGAAATATCTCGTCGAAATCCTTTGGAGGGTTAAGTATGCCACTGCTCATCGTTTCACGCAAAACTTAAAATACCCTATTCCTCAAAGCACACTGGAAAATAAAACTGAAACATTTGAAAAGCCTTACTCGTGAGTGCTCCAGTTCTAGAAGAAAACTAACCAGATCTTGGTACAGTCACCATCAAGAAATCAGCTTGATGACGAGGTACCTCGTCATTAGCAAAATTGAGCCTATTTCCATTTACGAAATATCTCGTCGAAATCCTTTGGAGCGTTAAGTATGCCACTGCTCATCGTTTCACACAAAACTTAAAATACCCTTTTCCTCAAAGCAAATTGGAAAGTAAAAATGAAGCATTTGAAAAGCCTCACTCGTGAGTGTGCTCCAATTCTGAAGAGAAAAGCTCCACGCTATCGAAAAATGCATCAGACATTGTGTGTACACATAATCTAAGTTTAAGGCAACCTTTCATGATTAACGGATGGATAAAATAATTTTTCCAAGGTCAAAGGCTCGCTGAAACAGCGAAATGCCATTATAACCTCTCCCAACATTTTTTTAAATATCGACGAGCCGATCCGATCTACACAGTACAGTTTAAAGTATTTTTAATAGTTTCCACCCGCGTGATCGCTACAGCACAAGATAAAACTAGATAGTGAGTGAATGATGAATTCGAGAATGGTCGGCGAATATAAAGGAATTAGCAACGACAGCGCCATTTTCGACCACTACGTTACTGCGAAATACGGTGTATACTTATCAACCTGCTTTTAACCATTTTCACTATATTTCGTAAGAGGTGTTATTTAAGTAAAAAAAAACTACTTAAACTTTTATTGCGATATAATTGAAACTATGCTTCCTGTCAAAATCAAATAATTTTGAAATTCTATGGTTAATAGATTGCCGGCTTACTAATTCAAAATTTTTGTGGTATGGTACTTTTGCTTCTCTAGAACAAAATGTGGCTATTTTTAAACTGGTGAAGCGAGTGTTTGTGCACTAATATATTTTCTTTGCTTGAAGGTTTTAATTTCTGGAGAAACACACTTAGAGAGTTTATTCTTAAAAGAATTTCCCCCTTCGTTTTCTCGGAAGTATATTTTGGACATAGTGTGTTTCATTTACAAGTCGACGAAAGTTATTGCAACTCCTTTTTGTGATTTTTATTTATTTATTTACATACTCAGTTGCTTTTCCTTATTAAATAAAATTTAGTAATAAACCGTCGGATTACAAGTGAAACAAAGACAAAATTTTTGAAATAAGAGTTTTTTGTTTCGCCAGACCAAAATGTGGTGATTTCTTGACAGTCGTTTTTTTTGGGGGGTTATATTTTTTTTCTTAAGAAAAACAGTGAGCAGAATTCCCTTTGTTTTGTCAGAATTTTTTTCGACTTATTGTGTTTCACTTGTAAGTCAACGATAAAATATGAGAGAATCAGCTAAAATTAGCTCTGATTAAAGTTTTATTGATTTATAACATAAATGTTTTAAAAATTTTTTCTCGTTGGTAAATGCATATGAAAAATACTATTGATTCACAAAACCATAAATTATATTTTCAAAAATTTCTTGTTGAGAAATCATGTAAAAATAAAAAAATAATTCTGGTAATTTATGCCGTATACAATTCAATCTTTTTTAACATAAAATATCGCAAACCTGTATTTATCCCGTTAATGTTAAACTATTATTTCTTCTTATCTTTGAAAGTTGTGTTATTCATTTTTCTAACTATGTTTCCAAACTGATTAATAACGTTTACGTTTGTTTAAAAAATTTCAAACTTTTTATATTTGCTGCCTAATTGTTTATGTTTGTATTTAATTGCTTGT
Organism: Metellina segmentata; assembly: GCA_947359465.1. NCBI lineage: Eukaryota > Metazoa > Arthropoda > Arachnida > Araneae > Tetragnathidae > Metellina > Metellina segmentata. The sequence continues at coordinate 64,992,791 of OX375872.1, read as the reverse complement.
ATAACAGCAATTATTAAAGATTTCGCAACAAAGTAAAATTGAGGGGAGAAAGGTTTAAAATGCTTGAAGCAAGTGAGCTCTGAGCATCTAATTAAAAAAATACAGATTATTGCCAATTTTCAAATAAAAAAATCATTGGGAGACAAGTGAAAAAAGCAATATAACCGTTACTTTACTGAACGTTAAAGCTTAGAGCGTCCACGTAATCTCGACGAGATATCTCGTCCATGAAGATATGATCGATTTTACTAATTACGAGATACCTCGTCGAGACAACCACCAAGAGGGTTAACAGAAATATCTACACATTACAATGGGTCTTTCCTAACCTTTGTGGACAGTGATACACCTCTTTGACAATCAAAACTACTGTTAATAACTAGTATATATATATATATATATATATATATATATATATATATATATATATATATATATTCAGGGTGGTCCCGAATTCATGGTACAAACTTTAATGGTAGGTACAGGACATTGTAACAATGATTTATTGTATAGGAATGTATAGTCGCAAGTGACGCGGTGAGGCGAAAACAGGGGAAATAACGGCCGAAAGGAAAAACAAAGATTTTATTGAAAGCGTTGTTGACAAGTGTCATGTTTACAGTAATTGTTCAAAATTGCGTCCACCAGTATCGATACATGCTTGACAGCGTCGGTGGAGCGATTGGCGTACACGTTCAAAGATGCCTGGTATTTCACGCACACCTGCAGCAGCTACACATAAGCGAGCGACGAGATCCTCATCTGAGTCAACTGGAGTCTCATAAACAAGATGCTTTAGATGTCCCCATAAAAAGTAATCGAGGCTCGATAAATCGGGAGATCGGGGTGGCCAAGGGACTGGTCCACCACGCCCAATCCATCGAGTACCAAACGTGGCATTCAGGTAATTCCGTACATCAATGCTGAAGTATGCTGGCGCCCCATCGTGCTGAAACCACATGCGGTTACGAATGGCGATCGGAACATCATGCAGCAGTTGTGGTAACACTTCTTTCAGAAAAATAAGATAGCTTCCGCCAGTGAGCCGCGTGGGTAGTAAGTATGGGCCAATCAAAAAGTCGTTCACAATACCAGCCCACACATTAATACTGAAACGTTGTTGAAACGCATGTCGACGCGTTGCATGTGGATTATCGGTTGCCCACACATGGGAATTGTGCGCATTAAAGACACCCTCGCGTGAAAATGTCGCTTCATCTGTAAATAGCACATAATCTACGAAATCCGGCTGCAACGCACATTGCTGCATCACCCACAGGCAGAAGTTCACGCGGCGAGGATAATCTGCCGGATTCAATGCTTGTACTTTCTGAAAATGGAAGGGGTGTAAGCGATTTTCGTTTAACACTCTGCATACAGTCTGATGACTCACACCTACGTCACGCGCAACAGTTCTTGTGCTTGACTCGGGTCTATCAGCCACAATGTTCAAGATGCTTTCTTCCAGCCTTGGAGTGCGTACAGCTCTCACTCGACCAGCGCCATGTCTGTTGACGTCGAACGCACCTGTTTCACAAAGTTGACGATGTAACCGTTGAAAAATTCTATGATCCGGCATTCGTCGATCAGGATACTCCGCGCGATACATTCGTAACGCAGCTCTGCCGTTACCATTTGCACGGCCGTACATGTAATGCATGTCTGCTTTTTCTGCATACGTAAAGTCACCCATCGTCTACGGCAGCACAATTGTGAATGGCGCTTTTCCCTACTGCGATGCATCATGTTCAACAGCGGCTAGACATCTACTGCCCTCTACCGGCAATGATACCAACCGATCACTCCATTCCTCTTTCCTTTTATTTCCCCTGTTTACGCCTCACCGCGTCACTTGCGACTATACATTCCTATACAATAAATCATTGTTACAATGTCCTGTACCTACCATTAAAGTTTGTACCATGAATTCGGGACCACCCTGTATATAAAAATATATATTCCTATTAGACTGAAAAGAACTGACTATACGTTCGATCAATAAACTTTTTGACATACACATTTTTTTTAAACGTCAGATTCTGAATTCCCCAAACCCCTTTCAGTGCCCCAAATAGGGAGGGGTTAAATAACAAACCCATCTGTTCTATTTTTCGCTGATGCTGCCCGTTTCCCTTTTCTACAAAAATTATAAATATTTTGTAGTTTAAATTTTTTTTAATTAATGAAAAAAAAAATTATGAATATAATTATTCAGAAAATAAATCTAAATCTTCACCCTTAATTATCGTTTTCGAATGTTCTCTGTTTATACCCGTGTTTTGACTACTATGTTCTGCTTTACATTTATTTGTACACTTACGCATACTTGATTTGTGTTTTATAATTATTTTTATTGATTACCGTTTAATACTTGTTTACTACTACTTTGATGGTAGAATTTTGAACAATTAACGTGTTCTATAAGTTTATTTATGAATGTGTAATTTTTTGTGTTGAAGTGTTTTTTGAGTTAATCTTCTGAGGAGTTCACACGCGTCTATTCGTCCTATGAACTGCAGTCTGTCCTGCATGACTTCTAACTAGTTTTGACCTTCTTGGCCAATAGAATCTCTACTTGGTGACAATAGATGTAGTTACTTAGTGATCATATGTGTGTTGGAAAGAATACTACACTAATTAGAACTGATGAAATTCAGATGGTTAAATTTTATTATTCGAATATGATCACATAAATGTGTAATTAAAAAACAACAATTTTGTATACAAATGGCGTACCATTTTGAAAGTTTTATAAGAGGCATTTTCTGTGAAGCTAAGTATATGTGGTGCTAGTGTTTCTGTGGAGATACTTGTTTCCTGTACATATTCTCAATGTGACATAAATTGGCTTGTTTTTCGAATAAAATTCCAAAGTATAAATTCCGAATTTATAGTGATATTGATCAAAACAATTTGGATCAAATGCAATAATTGCCAAAACGACAATAAACTACATTTTAAGGTAATCCCTTCATATAAAATATCATGCGAGATGTTTTCTCCAAAATGCAGAACTTTCTTCGTGTTAATTTTTATTTTTAATTTACTACATAATAAAATAAATTGTCTACTCTCGAGCTAAATATTCGCATACTCTTTTATAACACGCGTAATAAAGTTATTCTTTGTGAAACTTTTTTTAGGAAAAATTATTTCAAAAATCTTCCAATACCCAATTTGTCAGAAAGATCAATAATTTACTCCCAAAGCCTTGATGTTTCCATTGGCGATTTTATTAATTTTATAACTTTAACGCTAGAAAACCGTGTTTGTTTATTTTCTCTGTTTGTTTCCATCACGTTTTTTCTTTTATTCGTCAGTTTTACTCTATATAACTTTTTGTGTTTTTACGATGTAGTTTTTTATGTATAATTGGGCCGCTACTGCACAGTTGTAAGAGTAGCGGTCTAGCATACGAAGAGTTGCGAATTCGAAACTATCTAAAGACCATCATGTAAGTGGGGGGTCTTGCATGTTAAATCTGAAGAGGCCTGAACTATCTTCACGTTGGTGTGTGGTGTGAAAGTTTTTAGTGGGGTACCAGCCGTCATCTGACAGTTGTTCAAAATTACGAGGCGTTATCGGAACTTTCCTCTCGGGATTGATCTCGGGCCATCGCCAATAGCCCATTTCGTTACTTCCAGTATAACGCTAGTTCAACTACCGAACACAATATCTCAGAACGATCAATAGTTTACCCCAACCATTGATATTTCCATTGACGATTTTATAGTTTTTGTAATATTTTTACTTAAGTGTTTGGTAACTGAGTTTTGGCTTTTCCCCGCCGACCAACCGGTATAGTGGTTAAGGTGTTAGCCTCTAGATCAGAAGGTTCCTGGTTCGAATCCGGGTTCGGGCATGGATGTTTGTAAACGTATGGTGTAGAGGCGGCTGGTGCACCTTAAATCTGTCGTGGCCGAAAGTCCTCACGTTGGGTTGGTGTGGAAGTTTGGAGAGTGGGGTGCCAGCTCAGGTGTTGCTTCGTCATCTGACCGTGGTTCAAAATTACGAGGTGTTGTCGTCGAATCTTTCCCTTACGGGACTGATTCCGGACCGTCGTCATTAGCCCGTTGTGTTGCTCTAGTACGACGTTAACCAAAATTACCATTGGCTTTTCCCTGTGGTTGTTGGAGAAGTACTCGAATCTTTCCCTTCGGGGATTGATCTCGGACCATTGTCAATAGCCCGTTGTGTTACTCTAGTACGAAGTGATTAAAAATTACCAATTATCAATTACCCCCGTGGTTGTTTCGATCGGGATTGAATTATTTCATTCATCAGTATTATTCAATGTAAGTATTGTTTCGTGATGTTATGGTGTAGTTTCTGTTGCATAATTTGTCGTATTCTGACCGTGATTTTGACCGTGGTTCAAAATTACGAGGTGCTGTCCTCGAATCTTTCCCTTAAGGGACTGATTCCGGACCGTCGTCAATAGCCCGTTGTGTTGCTCTAGTACGACGTTAACCAAAAAAATTACCAATTAGCAATCTGACCGTGATTCAAAATTTACGTCGTGTCCTGTTTTCTTTTCCATTGGGAATGATCCTGGACCATCACCAATAGCCCGTTGTGTTGCTCTAGCACGACGTTAATTTAAAAAAGTACCAAATTACCCTTAGATGATTGATCTCAGACCGTCGTCAATAGTCCGTTGTGTTGCTCAAGTACGAAGTTAATTAAACAAATTACCATTTAAGGATTGATCTCCGATCGTCGTCAATAGCCCGATGTGTTGCTCTAGTACGATTGGTAATTGGTAATTTTAGTTAACGTCGTACTAGAGCAACACAACGGGCTATTGACGACGGTCCGGGATCAGTCCCTTAAGGGAAACTCTAGTACGAAGTTAATTAAAAAATTAACTAATTACCCATAGGGGATTGATTTCGGACCGTCGTAAGTAGCCCGTTGTGTTTTGTCTAGTACGAAGTTAATATAAAAAATTACCAAATTACCCTTAGGTGATTATTCTCGGACCGTCGTCAATAGCCCCTTGTGTTGCTCTAGTTACGACGCTAATTAAACAAATTACCAAATTACCCTTAAGGGATTGATCTCGGACCGTCGTCAAACGCCCGTTGTTTTGCTCTAGTACGAAGTTAATTAAAAATTTCCAATTATCAATCACCCCTGTGGTTGTTTCGATCGTGATTGAATTATTTTATTCATCAGTATTATTCAACGTAAGTATTGTTTCGTGTTGTTATGATGTAGTTTTCTGTTGCATAATTTGTCATTTTCTGACCGTGATTCAAAATTTACGTTGTATCCTGTTTTTTTCTCCCATTGGGAATGATCCTGGACCATCGCCTCACGTTGGGTTGGCGTGGAAGTTTGGAGAGTGGGGTGCCAGCTCAGGTGTTGCTTCGTCATCTGACCGTGGTTCAAAAATTACGAGGTGTTGTCCTCGGATCTTTCCCTTAAGGGACTGATCCCGGACCGTCGTCAATAGCCCGTTGTGTTGCTCTAGTACGACGTTAATTAAAATTACCATTACCATTGGCTTTTCCCTGTGGTTGTTGGAGAAGTACTCGAATCTTTCCCTTCGGGGATTGATCTCGGACCATTGTCAATAGCCCGTTGTGTTACTCTAGTACGAAGTTAATTAAAAATTACCAATTATCAATTACCCCCGTGGTTGTTTCGATCGGGATTGAATTATTTCATTCATCAGTATTATTCAATGTAAGTATTGTTTCGTGATGTTATGGTGTAGTTTCTGTTGCATAATTTGTCGTATTCTGACCGTGATTTTGACCGTGGTTCAAAATTACGAGGTGCTGTCCTCGAATCTTTCCCTTAAGGGACTGATTCCGGACAGTCGTCAATAGCCCGTTGTGTTGCTCTAGTACGACGTTAACCAAAAAAATTACCAATTACCAATCTGACCGTGATTCAAAATTTACGTCGTGTCCTGTTTTCTTTTCCATTGGGAATGATCCTGGACCATCACCAATAGCCCGTTGTGTTGCTCTAGCACGACGTTAATTTAAAAAAGTACCAAATTACCCTTAGATGATTGATCTCAGACCGTCGTCAATAGTCCGTTGTGTTGCTCAAGTACGAAGTTAATTAAACAAATTACCATTTAAGGATTGATCTCCGATCGTCGTCAATAGCCCGATGTGTTGCTCTAGTCCGATTGGTAATTGGTAATTTTAGTTAACGTCGTACTAGAGCAACACAACGGGCTATTGACGACGGTCCGGGATCAGTCCCTTAAGGGAAACTCTAGTACGAAGTTAATTAAAAAATTACCAAATTACCCATAGGGGATTGATCTCGGACCGTCGTAAGTAGCCCGTTGTGTTGCTCTAGTACGAAGTTAATATAAAAAATTACCAAATTACCCTTAGGTGATTATTCTCGGACCGTCGTCAATAGCCCCTTGTGTTGCTCTAGTTACGACGCTAATTAAACAAATTACCAAATTACCCTTAAGGGATTGATCTCGGACCGTCGTCAAACGCCCGTTGTTTTGCTCTAGTACGAAGTTAATTAAAAATTTCCAATTATCAATCACCCCTGTGGTTGTTTCGATCGTGATTGAATTATTTTATTCATCAGTATTATTCAACGTAAGTATTGTTTCGTGTTGTTATGATGTAGTTTTCTGTTGCATAATTTGTCATTTTCTGACCGTGATTCAAAATTTACGTTGTATCCTGTTTTTTTCTCCCATTGGGAATGATCCTGGACCATCGCCTCACGTTGGGTTGGCGTGGAAGTTTGGAGAGTGGGGTGCCAGCTCAGGTGTTGCTTCGTCATCTGACCGTGGTTCAAAAATTACGAGGTGTTGTCCTCGGATCTTTCCCTTAAGGGACTGATCCCGGACCGTCGTCAATAGCCCGTTGTGTTGCTCTAGTACGACGTTAACTAAAAATTACCAATTACCAATTACCTGGACCATCGCCAATATCCTGTTAAGTTGCTCCAGTCCAACGTTGATTCAACTACCTATCTACCTGTCGCATATTTTAATGCTTCTTCCTCTGGCATGTGTGGTTCAAAATTACGAGGTGGTGTCTCATATCTTTCCCTTAAGGGATTGAACCCTGGCCGTCGTCAATAGCCCGTTGTGTTGCTCTAGTACGACGTTAATTTAAAAAATTACCAAAAATTCCTCTGGCATGTACCTGGAGCGATCTGTTCGAGAATATGCATGAACAAGCACACACGTGGTCAAAGATGGCTCCGGATATGCAAGACGGTAACGAAACCCTAACCCACCCGTTTTAACAAGTAAGCTACGACGAGGCGTTTTCTCCCTCGTAGATAGAGGGCGGGTTTTCAATTAACTTGTCCTCATGATTGGAAAATTCACTTTTTTTTTATTTTCATCGCGATTTATTTTCATACTACCTTTTAATAAGATTTTGTGAGCTCTTCTTAGCTTTCGGCAATTCGCAAGAAGTCAGAAGAAACTTTCACCTGTTACATAATGGTTAAATTAAAAGCTGTGCGATAGGGAGAGTCATAGCGAATTCAGCATGAAATTTGATCAGCTGAGTTCCTGGAAATATATTTCCTTTTCGCTTTCTCAGAAAAATCCCTGCGCCGTGCAGAATGGTGTCTGTCTGTATTGATGGTCTACCTGAGGTAGATCACGCTCGGATTCTGCCCCACTTCGTCGTTTATTTTAACTTGGCCTCAAAAATTTTACTTTGGCTTAAAAGTTTGAAATTCAATCATATTGCTTTTGGAATTGGAATTAATTCAGATTGATCCATTTACCAAAATACTATATATTCCAGACTAAAAACTAGAAATTATTTTTCAATCTTATTGCTTCATTAATTCAAAGTAATTAATTTACCTTTAAAATATTTATTTCCGTATACAAACTTGGAATTCTGTCAGTGATATTGACATTAGAATCCATTCAAATTAACTAATTTACCTTAAAAATGTTTGTTTCAGCCTAAAAATTATCATTCAATCGTATTGCTTTAACTATCATAACTAATTCAAAGTAATTAATTTATCTTAAAATTATTTATTTACATACTTAAAATTCATTCATATCCGAATTCATTAAAATTAATTAATTTCCCTTAAAAATATTTATTTCTGTCTACAAGCATGAAATTTAATCATGTTGCTTTTTGGTACTCGAATTAATTTTCAAGTTGATCCACACCATTTTTATTTATTCATACTGTGGATCATATTACTCAGTTTACATGTCGGTGAAATGAGATCTAAAGTACTGAACATACAACAGACAAATAAAAATAACCAGCATAATTTGGTAAACTACGTCATATAAGCCCAGAACTAAAATTATATAGAACAAAACTGAAGTATAAAAGAAAAAATTACGATTGAAACAACTTCACAGAAGGAAAATCAAAAACTCAGTTTTCAAGCGTTAAAGTTATGATATTGCATTAAGCGCATTAAATCAGGGTAAAAAAATATTAAGGGTTGAAGTACTGTTGATCGCATTGACAAATTGGACTGTTGGTTGATTTTTCAACTAATTTTTGCTAAAAACAGGTTCCCGAAAAATCCTTTCATTGCCAGTATTGTAAGAGTGTATACGACAATTTATCTTTGAATAGACAGGTACTATTTATTTTATTACGTTGCAAGTTATCGAAACATTTCTTCACGTAGACAGTTCTACATTCAAAAGAGGAGTTATGTTTAGATCGCAAAAAAGTAATAAAACAGTTGAATTTCACAACACTCCAGATTTTCATAAGAAATATAACTTCGAAATCTTTTTCTAAATTTTTCAATATTATAGCTGGGACCGTGGTAGACCGGTTGTAAAAGTATCGGATTAGCAACCGGAGGGTTGTGAGCAAAACGTCCAACTCCCCCCTTCAGGACAAAAGTCTCTTCGGTCATCAAGACCAAAGGTCCCCCTTGGTCCTAATGATGATCGCTTACAGGTATTATGATAAGGATAGGCGAACTATTTCTCATTTAAAAAAATCAGACGTTTTATCTTGCATTTTCTAATTTTCTAATAATTGCATTACGAATACTCCAAAATTTGGACACGCCCCTATATATATATACACACTACCCTACTACACAATAATGGACCAGGCACCAGTGGATTTGCTTAAAATCCGACTGCTTGTTTGGGAGAGTTTTTCGTGGTATGGCCTGGAACCTTTGCATGTTGTTCCTGGTCAATTGAACGCCAACACCTACATGAACATTTTGGACAATCTGGTTTTTCCTATGCTCTGGGAATTTTATGGAATGCACGAATATTACTTCCAGGACGACCACGGTCCACGTCATGTTGCAGCCTCTGTAAAGCAGTGCTATAAAGATACTGATGTAAAACGTCTTCATTGGCCTGCTCAGTCGTGACCTAAAACCCCATAGAACATTGTTGAGCGACGCTTACGGACCAGGTAACCACGTCCGAAATCTATAGCTGAGCTGGTGACATTCTTGCAGCAGGAATGGACACGTATACCCAATGCTGTGTATTAAAACCTTGTTGAAAGTATGCCCAGAAGTGTTGCTAGTGTAATTGCTGCACGTGGGGGACCATCCCCCTATTAAAGCATGTATTCTTCCCCATCTTGCTACCCATTCCATTATTGTAGGGTAGTATATATATATATATATATATATATATATACACCAAGTAATAGACATACAATGGATATTTTACTAACGTTTTAATACACAGAGAAGAATCGAACCACTTTGGGGGGGGGGGTAAGTGGGAACACGTTTTGGACTGATATTTGTTGACTGAAGGAGGGAGAAATTGTTGAAACATCTTGATACAAAATTTTTATAAGAACACATCAGTTATTAAATAAGAATAATTTTGCTTTCTTAAGGTTTGCTTTCTTGAGAGAGGCTTAAACTCCAATATCCTCTTCCTTTGGTGCGTTTCTGTTCAAATGAAACTAAAAAAGGGGCACGAATTCTTACACCTGATTTTTTTTTGTTGATGCCCTTTGAGATGAGCTTACAAAAACTAAAAGCAAACGGCTACTTTACGTTAACGAATTCTCCGAAAATTGACGCTTTTTCCAAACTTAATGGATAATATTGATTTCGTTTATGTTTAATACCATCGTTTCGTATAAATTAGAAATGCTATTTAACCTGGAAGTGAAAATTAAATTAGTCTACACATTCCAGGCAGTTCGCAAAAATGGCAACTTCTCTTAAGTTTATATCAAATATTGTGACCTAATAAATTAAGTGCACCTTTTCACGCAAGAGAAATAATGTGATGGTGTCTGATAGTAAGATTTTTCAGTCTTTCAGTTTTGGTATACACACATACCCTCGAGTACTGTTTCTGGATCGACAGGCTTTAGATTTTTAAACTTTTCAAGTTTTTGTTATAGTAAAATTATGATGTTAAGCAGTTGATATAATTAGCATATTTACTTACTCTTGGTTTTAGAGGCTAATTACAGCGGTTTAGAATGCATCCAAAAATTCTGAATTGTTCAGAATTAGTTTCATTTTTTGATAAGATATTCTCACACACACACACACAAAATATTTATTTTTTTATTCCACAAAAACATTAAATTTTAGACTATGAAAATACAATTTTTATACATTTTTCAAAAAAACAACTGCAACTATATTCCCTGAGGAAAGCACCTAAAATGTATTTTCGAAATGGCAAAATGCATCAAGGCATAGGAATAGTATGTACTGTCCGAGATTCAAGCTTCAACCTACAAAGGACTCGTCTTGAATAAGGATATGGATAGAGAAACTCTATGGTGCAATTCAAGGCATTTACATATTTTTATTATTATTTTTTTTTTATTTAGAGTTTCTTAAGAATTTATTATTGTAATTGTTTAGAGCAATGATTCTCAACCTGATACCAAATTGGTAAATTAATTTTCATAATGCGAGGGCCCGATTCCAACAAATTTTTTTGCAAAATACCTACCCAATTTTCTCTTTGTTCCTACATTAAACTAACATCAGTATTAATTCGGGCATAATCATAAAGAGGGTATTAGTACATTTATGTACACGGTGTGGCATGAGGACAGATATAAAATTATTTTAAAATTATTTTTCAATCCATGGGGACTAATGAATAATGTAGCGTAATTTCGTTTCCTCAAGCCACCATCATTGAATTAATGTGTTCTGAGTTTTATTGATATATATCATTCCAATTGCGAAAGAGCATTTAAAGACGTTGAAGTTAGAAGTACCAACAGATGCTGTGAGAGAAAAAAAAACGCTGTCTCGAGTAGAATGGAGGCACATATGATGTTCCAGCCCCTTTGAAGAAAACTAGAAGTACTAAATTTTGGTCTGCGCAAAATACATTAAAATGAATTGCTGTTCTTAACCGGTAAGTTCATTCCAAAAAATATTTTTAGTCTAGAGTATGTCTAAGGGTGTTTGTGAAATGGGGTAAAAACTACCAAGTTCAATTGCTGAAACATACAGCCCCTTGTAAAAACGAGGGTAAACAGAGCCTGTAATCGAGTTCCAATTGCGAAAGAGCATTTAAGGATGTTTAATTTAGAAGTGCAAACGGATGCTCCAAGAGAAAGAAAAACGCAGTCTCAAGAGAAAGGGAGGGAAATTTCAACCGCCTTAACTTTAAATATATTTATGAGGGGAAAATCTTCACTGGTAAGATTTTTCCCAATACATTTTTAGTATAATGTCCTTCTAACGTTGTTTGTAAACAGGGGTAAAAACTACGAAGTTCACTCGCTAAAACATACGGCCCCTTTTGAAAGCGAACGTAAACAACGCCTGTAATCGAGTTCCAATTGCGAAAGAGCATTTAAAGACGTTTAAGTTAGAAGTGCAAGCGGAGGCTCTCCAAGAGAAAGAAAACCCCAGTCTCAAGAGCAAGGGAGGGAAATTTTAATCGACATCGGATCGGCCATTTACGCAAAAACACGCTCGTTGAAAATTCTTTATCAAGAGTAGTAGGCTAATACTCTCGCAATACAAGTGTGATTATTTCGGAATTGCACACCCGGAACTGTGAGCGATCTAATGAGCTCTAAGTGCTACAGACATCACTGGATCCAAGTACGACTGTAAGTGAACAACACCTCTCGAATCTCAAAGCAAAGACACAAGATCCATTTGCAACACGTTTTCCAGATAAAGGGAGATTCAAATTACACAGTCCTCCCTTTTTATCGCTCTTTAAACGTTTCCCCGGCTGTAGCAATTGGGTTCGTTTAGTGAAAAGGAAATTAAGTGGAAAAGTAATAATAATAAAGAATACGATAAGGAGGCTGGGTCTTTTTATCAAGAGGGGAAAACGTTACTTAGATCACGCGCTTCAAAGACTTCAAGCATGGTATAATTAGCATAAACTAGACTCACGCTGGGTACCATAGAGCACATTCCAACCACAGTTGGATCACGAGAAGAGTGCAAAGGCCCTTCATATTTACAGGTTGCTCGCCAGGAAAGGCAATTGCAATGGCTAAATAGAAGTGTTCTTTTTGTTTTCACTTGTGTCTTTGGAAAAACCAGATCTTTTACCCTCTGAGTGTCACGTGGTTTATGAGGAGTGTAGGTTTTTACACCACAACACACACGATGAATACATGGATTCATACACGATGAATACATTTACACCATAACACACCTTTTTGAAGAATACATGGATTCCTTCAACCATTGGATTTCATTTGTCTTTTCACCGTAGTGGAATCCTTTGGTATGATTCTATTGGTTCATTCTGTTGAAGAGAATTCTTTTGAATGATTCTATGGTTCTTTTCCTCGGAATATAATGTTTTGGAACGATTGTATCAGCTCATTATGGAGAATAGAGTCCTTTCGAAGGATTTTGTTGCTCCTTTCCTTAGATTAGAACCTTTATCATGTGTATTATATTGCTCCTTTCCTTAAAATAGAATCCTTTGAAAAGAAGGTATTGACCCATACTGTAGAACATGATCCTTCGGAACCATTTTATTGCTCTGTTCCTAAGAATATAATCTTTTTGAATAATTCTATTTTCCCATTATGGAGAATAGAGACACATAGAGATATTATATATATATGTATATATATTCTACAATTCTTTTCCTTGGAGATGAATCCTGTAGGAAAACTTCGTTGGTCCTTTCCTTAGAAAAGAATCATTCGGAAAGATTCTTCTGCTCGTTTACTTAGAGTAAAACCCTTTAGAAATATTCTATTGGTCAAGAATGTCAAAACTGTTTAGAAGGAAAGACTAGAGTTTGCACATTGGAATTATGGTTGTGAATCCATCAAAGGGTTAAAGATCGAGTTATGCTTCCAACCAGAATATTAATCTATCAATTCTATATACTGTTTAAGTATTGCTTTGTTAGAGAGCATTACAATCTCCAGAATCGCGTGCTGACTCAGCTTCAAAAATGATAATGCATCTTTACTATTGAATATGTTTAACGTCTCCACATTTCCATTGAGTTTAACGCATTCTCTTTCTAATGTTGCCCGTTTTGTTTGGTCAGATCTCTATCATTATTAAGCTGAGCTTTCCTGGAAGTTTTGATAATCCATATTGAGGAGAAGATAATTATTCCGTGATCAAAAATAATGCCCAAGCACGATTCAGAAAATAATTCTGGGGCCAGTCCCAGTCTTATTATTAGCCAGACACATTATGTTCTTTTTGCATGATTAAGATATCTACGAATATTATACTTGTAGGAGAAACCAAACTTACATCTACGCTGATTAAACTGGTTTCAGCAATTATTTTTGATTATTTTAAGGTGTAAGTATACACTAGAAATCACGAAAATCAACCATAATATTGATGTATTTTTATTAGTTCGAAATATTGCCCACCTCTTTAACTTTCAAACGATACCAATATCTAGTATATATTCGAAATTGTTTTCTAGTTGCAAGAATTTTCGTTAGGTTCTGTCACCATATACAAACATGTTTCCAAAATTTTAAACTTAATTTCTGAGGAACTGTTTTTGCAATATGATGCTTTGTTCTAACAGTGATAATTCAATACAATGAAATTATCTATTATAAATATTTCTGTGTCATCATAATCTACACTACCCTACAATAATGGACCTTACAGCAAGATGTGATGTTATAAGGGAAAGAATACATGCTTTAATATGGGGATGGTCCCCCCACGTGCTGCAATTACACTAGAAACCCTTTGGGGCATACTTTCAACAAGGTTTTGATACACAACGTGTATTTCGGTCCATACCTGTAGTAAGAATGTCACCAGATCAGCTGTAGATTTCGGACGTGGTTCCCTGGTCCGTAAGCGTCGCTCTAACTCGTCTCATAAATGTTCTATGCAGTTTAGGTCGGGACTATGAGCAGGCCAGTTAAGACGTTTTACATCCATATCTTGATACCACTGCTTGACAGAGGCTGCAATATGACATGGAGCGTTGTTGTCCTGGAAGTAACATTCGTCCATTCTAAGTAGTCGTCGTATTTTATGCAAACCGCTGGCGATTTTAAAGTGTTGAAAAGTTTTTAACAAATCTCGATTTTTTACAAATTTAATTGGTCAAAAAAATTGTCAAATAACCTATTCTCTCTAGCAACTTGATGGAGGGTCAAAGCATGAAGAATAACTATTAGGAACCATTTCCAACAGGAATTGGTCTTTCTGAACAAATTAGAATTTGAGGTATCACCGTTCAAAAAACGTGGTAAGTGGTTAATTATATCTAAATTAGATGATTAAATATTATATTTATCAGAATTTTTTACACTGAAATGAGTTTAAACACAAACCAATTGATGACCTATTGTAAAAAAATTGGACTGTTAATAAGTCAAAATTTAAGTAAAAATATCCTAGTAGTATTTATGTATACCTTAACATACAAACTATTTCGGAAAGGGCTCAAATCCCACGGGCATCTATCTCAATTGGTCTATCTAGGCGAACAGACAAAAAACCATTAACATCTTGTTACGTCCCATTCCTTCTTATTCAAAGACAGTCATCTAGCTCATAAAGCTAAATGATTGTGTCCAAGCTTTAAGAGGGTGCTGTTGACAAAGTGGTCCGTGTGTTTTTAAGAAACCTCAATCATTAACTCCTTTGAAGGGTACAATGTTAGAAATTAATTTTAAAAAGAAACTTGATGAATGAAGACCTATTACCTTATACGAGTGGGTGCATTTTACAGTTTACAAAACTTAAGAATTTTTAGATGTTTCACAGTTACAACTGAGGGGTACAAAATTATTCTCAGGTTTATAGACCAAAATATACAAGATAAATTTATTAAAAATGGTATAAAATTAATTTTTATTACAAAACCTATACAAATGTACTTAATAATATTAGTTAATTTAAAATAAGTAATAATAATAAATTAAACATGGATTTATATGGCAATATTTTAAAGAAAATGTTTATCTGACATCACTATTTTCCATTTTAAGGTCCTTCTGTACCAAAGCATTTTAGGTGCAAGCCTAGTGGGTGATCTGCCGCTGGTCATATTTTTCCAAGCTGCAGAAAACACAAGACAAACAACGTCAAGTTATGAACATACACACACTTGTGAAATTTTCTGAAGCAGAAGAGAGAAATGTACCCAAAATAAGTTAGGGTTTCGACAAGGGCCGATTCTGACGAATAAAGACGAAAAAATAAATATTCTGTTGCTTTTGGGGGAATCTTCCGGATCTTCTAGAGGGTATCTTCCGGTTTTCTATTCTTTTTGAAGCTCCTCTGTACTGAAACATTCTAGGTGCAAACCTACAGCGCTTAGTAGGGGCAATCCACCGATTCTGACCCCCTATAAAGACGAAAAAATGAATATTGTGTAGCTTTTTGGGAAATCTTCCGGATCTTCTAGAGGCCATCTTCCGGTTTTCTATTCTTTTTGAAGCTTCTCTGTACTGAAACATTCTAGGTGCAAACCTACTGCGCTTAGTAGGGGCAATCCACAGCTGGTCATATTTTTCGTTGTTGCACCAAAAACAAGATAGACAGCGTCAAGTGACGGACCTCCACAAGGAAATATGAATTATGGAGAAGTTAATAAAGTTATAGTCACACGAGGAATGACACAGAAGTGAGAAATATGCCCAGGATAAGTTAGGTTTTCGATAAGATAAACGTCCTGCTGCTTTTGGGGAATTTCCCGATTTCCCAACCTCTGAAGGCGATTATCTAAATATAGAGAAAAAAAAGTATAAATAGAATAACTACCGCAGCCATTTCGGGACCGAAGATACTCCCATGAATTTAAAGAGCTCCTATGAATAGCGTATAACCTGTGGAATTTCGTACTCCAGCAAGAAAAAAAGCGCGATAAGACAACATTGTAATTCGTGCTCATTCGGCGGAAGGCTCCAGTCTCTGTCGTGACTCATTACGTGGAAGCGTCCGAATCAAGGCGGGGGCGTTGGTCAATTGCTTTCCCTTCGATAGATAAAAGCTATATGAAATTCTCGCTCATCATTTTTAAAGGGTAATTTAAATGTCGAGATGATTGCGTAAATGCTGAATAATTGGGGCTCGTTATCTTTGTTTACAAGCCTCTCCGAACTCAATGTTTTAATATGAGATCTCTCCGCTGCCGAAAGTACTACGTGTGATTGATTTCAACTATCGCTTATATTTATTACTTTAATTTTCTTCCCCGCTTTTTTAACATTAAATGTACGGCTTTTCTCTCTTCTTTTTGTGTAAAAGCACGCTGCAAAAAGCGGGCTCGTAATTACGGAGATACGTTATGAGGAACATTTTTTCTCTCCTATCGTTTAGTTCGCGTTTTGCTGTTCCAGTGAGGGAGAATGTTTCTGCGTTATTAGTGATGTGTATCAGAGATTATGATTTAAGAATTTTATCTTAAAAATACGTGACGCAGGTCAGGGCCTTCTTGACTTCTTTAATAACCCCTTCCCCGGAGATTATCTTCAATTCTTTGGACTGGAGGAGAAATAATGTATTAGAAGTTGTCTTAATCACACACACACAACCGTGTTCGCTCATAATTATAAAGCAGGTGGAATTCGTATGCATTCAATTTATCCCGTAACTTAATGGGTAAATTATATACCCCTTTTTTCCATTACATCATAATGTTCGCGTCTTTTTTCCGAGTTGTCTTGGATGTTATAAATCTGTAAATACAGATTTAATAACGCTGTGTAGTTTACGGGGCTTAGTACTTGAATGTATCCGAAACAACCTGACGTAGTTAATCCTTTCAGGGGTGGAGGGACGATCCTTACACTAGTTAAACCTTCCGAGCGTCACGAAATTTCTGAGGAGTGTAGTATTGCTTTTACCTCACAGCACTCTTAATGCTCAAATGACCACATCTACTGACTGAAAGAATCAATGAATTCTTTCAACCTTTAAAAAGATTATATTGGTCTTTTCCTTAAAATAAAATCCTTTGGAACGATTCTATTTCTCCTTTCTGTAGAAGTGAACCTTTTGGAAAGATTCCATAGGTGTTGTCTTTAGGGAAGAATCCCTTGAAAATGTTCTATGGTTTCTTTCCTTAGAATTCGTTATTTTGGTGTTCAATGGCGCAAGGGCCATATTTGGCCAGGCTGCGCCAAACACAGGACAGCGACGACGTAGGAAAAAAAGCAAAATGTAGAAGGCTAGGCCTGTGTAAAACAGATGTAGGGCAGATTACTCAGGAACCTAGGGTTTGTGATGGCCAATCGCGCATAAATATGGTGTCGCTGAGGGCTCAATTCCTGAAGTAAAGATCCGAGGACAACATCTCGAAGCTTTGATTGCGAGGTTAGTCCTCAGCTGGCACTCTCAGAAATTCTTCAACACGTCAACGTGAAAATGTATTCTTTTGAACTTTAATTGGCGAAATGATGAGATCGTATTAGAAAAACACGCCAAGTGACTCCACGTTCACAATACGTAAAGAAAACACCGCATCGCCACAGAAACACTACCACCACCCCTATGCTTAGCTTGACGGAAAATGCCTCTCATACGTACATTCTGTTATTAAACATGACGAATTTCAAAGCAACATAGTTTGAAAAATGGGCATGTTTTATTTAAATTAATCACCTCGCACCCTCGTAAAAAATTGTTTTATTTTGTCTCTAAGTACATACAAAAATGTGCGTTACTTCTATGAAAGCTGCTTTATACTGGTGTTACACAAATATTTCTATTTATTTCAATATTCCATATTGAAAAGGCCAATTCTATGCTTAATTCTAAAGAAACTTTACATTTGTAAAGTATTACTAGTTTTAAGCTTCAAATAGATGTTTATCACATAAATATGGATCTTTTAGGGATGAATATGAATGAACGTGTGGAGATTTTCTCTAATTTACCGCAGGAATACGAAAAAAATTCAATAAGCTGTGCTACCTTTTAACAGCCGACCAACCGGCACAGTGGTTAAGGTGTTAGTCTCTAGATCGGAAGAATCCTGGTTCGAATCCGGGTCCGGGCATGGATGTTTGTAAGCGTATGGTGTAGAGGCGGTTGGTGCACCTTAAATCTGTCGTGGCCGAAAATCCTCACGTTGGGTTGGTGTAGAAGTTTGGAGAGTGGGGTGCTAGCTCAGGTGTTGCCTCGTCATCTGACCGTGGTTAAAAATTACGAGGTGTTGTCCTCAGCTCTTTCCCTTAAGGGATTGATCCCGGACCGTCGTCAGTAGCTCGTTGTGTTGCTCTAGTACGACGTTAACTAAAAATTACCAATTACCTACCTTTTAACAACTCAGGTGTGACCTCGTTATCTGTCGTAGTTCTTAATTATGGTAAGTAGTTAATTAACATCACACTGGAGCAACATAACAGGCGACGGTCCGCAATCAATCCCGAAGAGAAAGATCCGAGAACAACGCCTTGTAATTTTGAACCACGGTCAGATTAAGAGAACAACACCTTTCAACATTACAAAGTGTTGTCCTCGGATCTTTTCTTTCGAGATTGATCCTGGACCCTCACCAATAGCCCGTTGTGCTGCTCCAGTGCAACTTTGATCCAACTACTTATTACCTACTTTTTGAACTATATAGTTTAAAGTGCAATTTTGCTTCATTAAAACCTTTTTAAATATATCCTGCAAACATATTCTTCCCTGTACAAATAAAATCTTTAAACATGTGTAAATATTTTCTTTGGAATTCGGTATTGTCCACTGTGTAAAAACTCGTAGAATTTTGATGAAATGGGATTTGGAAATTGTCTGAAGGAATTTTACCCAACATTTTATGAGATTTTAAAAACGCTTTTATGTATATACAGTGAATCCCTGATTTAACGTAACCCGCGTTTAACGATTTCCGGCATCTAACGTAATTTTTCATTGGTCTCAAATAATTTCCTATACTTTCAATGTTAAAACAACCCGTTTAACGTTATCACTTCGAAATATTTCCCGCATTTAACGTTTTATCAGAAAGGTAAACTCAAAGCGATTTTCTTAAAATAGTCAGATACTAGCAAGCCAGCAAGTCGTGCCCGTGACAGTTCTTTTCGTTTCCTTACTGATACTAAAAACATTAAAAATAAAAATAATAATTTTAAGAATGAGTCCTACCTCCACAATAAATAACACGGACATGTCGCAATTTCGCAAATAATTTCATACTACCTAAGGATCCTACCTATCAATCTGGTGTAAAATTTTCCGCAGATTTCAAATCTGTTGAAACTTTCACAATATCTTTAACGATCGCGAAGATAGAAACCTTAAATAGTCATTTTTGTGTTCGTAATGAATATCTTCATCAAATGCGTCAATTGCAAATTAGATGTTCTAAAAAACTTGCAAAAACTCGTATTTGTGGAGAATGATGTTAATAATTTAGCTAGTAGAAGCAAATCGCAAACCAAAATAATAGATTTCTTTACACAATAAACTATTGGAAAGGAATAAATGAAAGTTGCGTTACTTAAATTAGTCTTCATTTCATGCTCTATGGTTTGTTTTTCTCCCACCCCGATTTAACGTTTTCCCACATATACGCCTTGAAATGCGTTAACGTAATAATGTACTCTAAAACGAGGTTCTGTTAGAAATGAATTGCTCAAAAAGTCGAAAATATCTTCTTGATATTCTGATAAAGAATGTATTGATGGCTAAAATAATTATGATTTGTTTGCTTTTTTCCTATAACACTCGTCCTCGACACGCTAGGTATGTAAGGTAGGTTACAAACATTACATAAGATATATTTGAAGCATAAAGGTGAGTTAATTTTTTACGCTGGATTCTGCTGTGCATTCCACCTCCATTTGTGTTTATTATTGAGTTTTCCATACCTCAAAAGGGCGCATAGCATTCTTTAAGTGATGCGTAAATATTTTACCCGGTCTATGAAGCGTGACCAATTATGCGGGTGTTCTTTGTTTAATAACTCTTAAACACCTATCAGTGAAGCTGTGCCTTCGAATTTCGATTGGAAAGTTAACGTTTGGTGTTCGATTGGTTAAAACTGCAAAATAACATATTTGCGAAAATTGTTCAACTAAACGTCATGGTTCCAAGACTACGAGCTGAGTTCGGATCTTGGAACCGTGACGTTCCAAGTAGTATCCTTCCCTTTGTATACAGCAAATACCGTTCAACAAGCTTTGGTAGCAATGTTACAGTACGTTACAGCGTAGCATACTAAGGAATTTATTTATTAATTTTTACATGGGTGGTGGGACGACCTTCCTTGAAATGGTTAATATTAGGTAAGAGGGGATAATTTCCTTTCGTTATATCTATATAAATAAGAATGGAGTGTTTGTTTGTACATTCAATATTTTCGACCCATTTCAAGTTTTCTATCCGTTTTGGACCCTTCTGATGCCGAATCCGCCTTTTTTTCTTTTGGTGTCTGTCTGTCTGTCTGTCTGTCTGTCTGTCTGTCTGTCTGTCTGTATGTTGTGCCCTATACACGTCCACGCGGTTTAAGATATTTTCATGAAAATTTGCATACAGTGAGTACTTATCTTCATTTAGTGAGTGGCATTGGTTGCGAAAGTCTGTCTGTCCGTCTTTCTGTTCTATGCTCGATTTTGCGTTTGTGTGTTTGTGTAGACATCACATGAATTGTATTCCAGATATTTGATTGCATTGTATTTTATTTTATACATTATTTATTAGTTTAGTGAACGCAATATTAAACATTTCTTTATTGTTATATTTAGTTGAGTTTCATGCTAAAACACCTGAGTAAGTATACTTTAATCAACCATAATTTGGTAGTTCTGGAAAAATTGGAATGTCTATTGAATATTACGATTACTTCGATTGCTTTACCAGTACTGCTGAAAAAGTAATTATTCTTCTAAAAAAATTTTTTATTTTATGGAATTTCATCTCTGATACTTCATTTATTTCGAGTCTTATTTTTATTCTTTGCGCAATGAAAACGATTTCCGAATATTTGGGACAGACGATATTTTTCAATGAAACAAGAATGAACAAGATCGCGTGAGCAGTGATATTTTTTCTGGTTCTTTCGCTCTGAATTAATTTCACATTTCTAAATTTTGTACACTTTTAGTTGTAAGTTGTGGCAACTGTGCGAGATCAAGAGATAAAATTGAATCACAAATTAATATCTTTAGAACAATTTTTTGCGACTTCTTTTATTTTGTTTTACTTCGCTGTTTCCAGTTTTAAATATTTATTATTTTAATAAATGTGTTTTCTTTCTCATCACACGCAACAGCACCACAAAGTATTAGACTTAAAAATGTTAGGTAAGTCAGTATAAATTTTCAGTAAATTTTAAGTGTAGTTATGCCATTATTGAAAGAATAATGCCGTTATTTAAAGAATAAGAAGATTGCAAAATTTCACAATGTCGCATACCGGAGGCAAGAGTGCCACAAGTAAAAAAATATTGTTTTGTTGACTATGAGTGCGAGAGCACTCGCCGTAAATCGTAATTTTAATTAATTGAGTTGAACATGAAGAGAACTTAAGAAAGGGAATTCAAAATCTTCCTATAAATCGTCTTTTATAGTAGTAACCTTAGTATCACCTTTCGTCATTTTGTAGCTTTGTCATACAGCAATTGTGCGATGTATGTGAAATGTATTACATGAATGGATATGCATGTGTAGGATTTGTGTCCAAAGTAAGTTGTAGAAAATATAAAGATGGCGAAAGATGTTAAAATAAATTTTTATTCTACAAAAAACGTAAGTCATTATATATCTCTTCAATCTAGAGTAAACCAATTCAAACCGAGTAAGGTCGGGTATTTTGCTAGTATATATATATAATAGTAAAATATTTAAAAGGGCAAAGAACAGAACAGCCGGTGTTCAATCGACCAGAAAACTGAAGTCAAAACTAACCATTCAACATGGTAAGAGCAATACAATTTCAAAAAGAAAAGAAAATCTACGTATGTTCAACAATACGGTGTTGCAGTTTTGATTTCGTTATCTTTTAATCTTTTTATATTGTTTTTTTTATGTATGTTTGCTTTTTAATGGTGTTTGAGGGAGTGTATGAGCCATTTTTCAGCGTATTGCTGCTCATACGTAGAAAACACCATTTTGTGTTGGCTGGGTCAGGCTCCTTCCTGATGACGCCCTGATCCACCAACACTTTCATTTTTTAAAATTTCCTCAGAATTTTTTTTATTTTTAATTTCTTTTTGTTTTTGATATTATATTTATAAAGAAAATCAGTGTAGGTATATTTATACTCTGAATTCATTTATTTATTTTGTATTTGGCTCAGGCTTCTCCTTTTTTTGAACCTTGTCCGGTAAAAACCAACAATCAATAGTCAGATCAGAGTATCACTTTTGTATTTCTCAGTTATTTTATTCTTTAGGGTCTGAATTATATGTATGCCAAATTTCAAGGCGAAATTTGAAAAATTGACCCAGTTATAAGCACAGTTGTAGAATTGGAGCACAGATGAAGAATTTGGAACGTCGCGCACTTCCATAAAGATATAAATTCTATAAAGTCAATTTTCAACGATTTGTTATCGAAAAATCTTTACACTTATCTAATCACAGTTATGTACACTTACCTACAAAGCTGTATGGCGCTGGTGTTGCATACTAGCAGAAAAACACTAGAAGTACTGTATGATTCTATCGGTTGACTGTATCGAAACTTTAAACGTGTTTTTCTCGGAACAACTTTTTCTCAAGTGGTAGGCATGATTTCTATAAAAATATTGGATTGATCGACGTGAAATATTTACAGCATGTCGAGGATACATCCTTTTATCGTTTAATGGACCAGAAAAGCAATATTTATATTTTGTTCTATATTTGATAGCAAAAACTGTCAACTTTTTGAGTTAAGCCGAGGATTTTGAATTCGACAGGTCGCCATTTCCTCAAATATTAAAGAAAAATCGGGATCATTGAACGATCGTACATGTGTATGAAGTTAAACGTCGTTCAGGTTTTTTCTTAAATATCACTTGGAGTTTTGAAATTTTGACAACCAGCGGCCGCAGAACTTCGCGTCCTGTCATGGTCGACAAAAGTCACCAAGCCTAATCTATATAAATAAGAATGGAGTGTTTGTTTGTACATTCAATATTTTCGACCCATTTCAAGTTTTCTATCCGTTTTGGACCCTTCTGATGCCGAATCCGTCTTTTTCTCGTTTGGTGTCTGTCTGTCTGTCTGTCTGTCTGTATGTTGTGCCCTATACACGTCCACGCGGTTTAAGATATTTTCATGAAAATTTGCATACAGTGAGTACTTATCTTCATTTAGTGAGTGGCATTGGTTGCGAAAGTCTGTCTGTCCGTCTTTCTGTTCTATGCTCGATTTTGTGTTAGTGTGTTTGTGTAGACATGACATGAATTGTATTCCAGATATTTTATTGCATCGTATTTTATTTTATACATTATCTATTAGTTTAGTGAATGCAATATTAAACATTTCTTTATTGTTATATTTAGTTGAGTTTCATGCTAATACACCTGAGTAAGTATACTTAAATCAACCATAATTTGGTAGTTTGGGAAAAATTGGAATGTCTATTGAATATTACGATTACTTCGATTGCTTTACCAGTACTGCTGAAAAAGTAATTATTCTTCAAATTTTTTTTTTTATGGAATTTCATCTCTG
Organism: Metellina segmentata; assembly: GCA_947359465.1. Lineage (NCBI taxonomy): Eukaryota > Metazoa > Arthropoda > Arachnida > Araneae > Tetragnathidae > Metellina > Metellina segmentata. Next base: position 64,968,784 of record OX375872.1, on the reverse strand, counting down.
ATACTTCATTTATTTCGAGTCTTATTTTTATTCTTTGCGCAATGAAAACGATTTAAGAATATTTGGGACAGACGATATTTTTCAATGAAACGTGAATGAACAAGATCGCGCGATCAATGATATTTTTTCTGGTTCTTTCGCTCTGAATTAATTTCACATTTCTAAATTTTGTACACTTTTAGTTGTAAGTTGTGGCAACTGTGCGAGATCAAGAGATAAAATTGAATCACAAATTAATATCTTTAGAACAATTTTTTGCGACATCTTTTATTTTGTTTTACTTCGCTGTTTCCTGTTTTAAATATTTATTATTTTAATAAATGTGTTTTCCTTCTCATCACACGCAACAGCACCACAAAGTATTAGACTTAAAAATGTTAGGTAAGTCAGTATAAATTTTCAGTAAATTTTAAGTGTAATACCATTATTGAAAGAATAATGCCTTTATTTAAAGAATAATGCCTTTATTTAAAGAATAATGCCGTTATTGAAAGAATAATGCCGTTATTTATAGAATAATGCCGTTATTTAAAGAATAATGCCGTTATTTAAAGAATAATGCCTTTATTGAAAGAATAATAATGTTTATTAATCCAAACTGGAACTTTTTCCAACATTAAAAAATTCGTTGTAATAATGACATTAGAAGATTGCAAAATTTCACAATGTCGCATACCGGAGGCAAGAGTGCCACAAGTAAAAAAATATTGTTTTGTTGACTATGAGTGCGAGAGCACTCGCCGTAAATCGTAATTTTAATTAATTGAGTTGAACATGAAAAGAACTTAAGAAAGGGAATTCCAAATCTTCCTATAAATCGTCTTTTATAGTAGTAACCTTAGTATCACCTTTCGTCATTTTGTAGCTTTGTCATACAGCAATTGTAAGATGTATGTGAAATGTATTACATGAATGGATATGCATGTGTAGGATTTGTGTCCAAAGTAAGTTGTAGAAAATATAAAGATGGCGAAAGATGTTAAAATTAATTTTTATTCTACAAAAAACGTAAGTCATTATATATTTTGATTATCTCTTCAATCTAGAGTAAACTAATTCAAACCGAGTGAGGTCGGGTATTTTGCTAGTTCTTCATAAAAATAATTCAAATTTTTTTTGTGAATACACGAGATGATAACAAATAGACGTGCAAAGTTTGAAACCTTTTGTCGCAAATTCTATCGATACAAATTCTATAAAAAGTGCTAAATTTAGCGGGGAAAATCCCCTCAGGGCTGCTAAGTAATACAAATATACTCTTATTTTCAGTAAACTGGCTTTACTGGGATTTAATAAGAACCAGAGATGTAGCCTAACATTTATAACTGGGGATGTCGAAATTAAATAGGAAGCAGAAGTATTATGCTTAGCTTATAATTCAGCGTCAACTCTATTAACTAGGGGTTCTTTTCCGCAAATACAATATAATGCAAAAAAATTTAGCTGTAAGTTAAAAAAATTGACCAAAAGTCGGGATTGCGTCCGATCTTGGCAAGCTGTATAGATGCTCCAAACACTATGACAAGAATCAACTGCGCATATCATCTGAAATGGAGGCTAGCCTGGATAAAAAGTATGAAATGTGTGCGAAGAGTCTGCTTTAGGTACTTCTGCTGGGGAGGGGGACTAATACCATTAACCAATCATTGTAAGAAACCATTTGAGGCTGAAAAGATTGGGCATTAGTTGTCCCTAGTTGAATTTTTGGGGGTGACAGTCAAAGACGTTAAAATAGAAACCTACGCCTCGTTCAGATTTACGTTTTAAAAAGGTGTTAGTTTTGCTTCAAGTTTTATCGATTTTATTTCTTTTTGCCACCGAATTTAAGGAATTTGTCAAAGGATGCCGTTCTTCTGGGCTTCACGAACACTCCACCGAGGAATTTTGTGCTTTTCTAGTAAATTTCGAAAAAATATTTTTTAACTGTCATGGCAATTTAATACTAATCTCTATTTTTATACATCCCTATATGTCTGTTGACATTTCAAACTTTTTAAACCGGTATTTTCATTGCATTCTGAGAAAAGGTGCATAGTAAGTCAACATCGTCGGTATAGAACCTTCTAATCAGAAGGAATGTGTAAAAAAACCTGTTTTTTTTGTGGTATTCTTTTAATGCACTCAATGCGAACCATACACACTCAAATTTTATTGAAATCATAATTTGTCAAAGGCAATGCAATTTCAGGAAAATATTTTTATAGCCAGAGCATCGATAAAGTGGGTCTCCCGCTGCGATGATTGAGAACGTACTATTTATCGCCAGCCACCTGTTCCGAAACTGTCAAAGGTCTCGTCCAGCTCCGACGACAACCCGGGACGCGGACACCTGAACAGCATTCTGAAGGGCATCGCGAAAAAAAAACGGGAAGCGATGAACGTATAAAATCGTTAATTTCACCGATGTCCCCCCGCTCTGTCACTCAGCATCCTCGTTAAAACGGTAAGTTGGCGAACTCTACTAGTCATTTCCCATTTTATTCCCGAATCAATTAGTGGCCATATGCGGGGGTCAACCCCCCACAAATTCCTTGCGAGAGGGGGTCTAACCCCAAACGCTTCCCACCACAACTCCACAGACCGGGTTTGAAATATTGTTCCCCGGTCGACTAATCTGTCACGTAATTAATGAGGTCATCAAGAATACCCACACGCACTTGGTGCATGAACAGCAGAGTAGCTTTTACTAATCTGCTAACCTGTCTCGCTGGCCAGCGTTTGTTGACAGACGAGAGGCTTGATTCACTGGCCAATAATCTGGTTACCGGGGAAGGGCATGCATTTCTCACTCTTCTTAATGACGGGTCCTTGGGGTCAAACATCATTTGCTGGCTAATTGCTACAATGTCAGAACTCGAGGGAAGGTCGGATGAGCCTCGCATAAAAGACCTTTCGGCCCAAAATCATAAATTCCAAAGACAGGCTAAAAATTTAATAGATCCCGGCCTGGTCTGGCTTGTACCGTAGTAATTGAAAAACGATGCTCGTTCATTTAACGCAGCGAGTAAATAATCCGAATGCTTTTACGCCGCTAATATGACCACACCTTAATATCATAAATGAAACGGGTGTATAGCCTTGAGAGGAGAGCATATGTGTTTCACTTTTAAAGCCTCCTGAATATGCAAAGAGGAATAACCTCTCCTCCTTTGCCCGAACTTAATGAAAAGCTGTAATCGTCAAAAACAAGAGATAAATTGTTCTCTCTTTTTTTTGGAGAATGCGCTTTAACATATTTATTTGGTTAATCTTCCTCGGGTTTTTTTTTACGCTCTCCGCATACCTACGCTAGTTTAAAAATGAGCTAACCCTCCAAACTGGATATCCCGTCCATCAAAATCTGGCCAATTTTTCAAATGACGAGATATCTCGTCATCAAGAAATTGTCGGTATTTTGATGACATGATCCAGACATGGTCAATTTTCTTCTAATGATGAGATATCTTTTTTTTTGACCAGGTATCTCGTCGAGACAACTTCTCGGAATGATTAATTTATTAAACTTTTACATCTCTTGAAATTAAGATATACTCTGTAAACATTGTACTAGCCCTCTCAGTGGTTTCGACGAGATATCTCGTCCATGAATGTTTAATCAGTTTTACTAGAGACGAAATATCTCATCAAGATATAAAGTAGTTTTTTTATGATGACGAGATAAAAATTTGGTCAATTTTTCTAGTGACGAGATGACTAGTTCATCAAAATCTGGTCAGTATTGCTAATGACGAGATACCGTGTCGAGACAACCACTAGGAGGTTTAAGGAATCAAACATGTTTGAATGAGAAAGTTAATTCTGGGAGCATGTGTACGTGTGAACTGTTAACTCATGTTGAGTTAGTTGGTTTGTGTTTTATGGCGCAAGGGCTACATTTTTATCTAAGTTCCCCACTAAACGTGTCGGGATACGGTCTTTTCCTTTGAATTTGTAGCCTGTTGTGTTGCTCCAGTACGGCGTTAATCAAAAAAATATCATTACCATTTACTTTTGAATTTGTAGTTTTTATAGTATAAAAATAAAATTAAAAACACGATTAACTTAACCTATTTCTTGAGCACAAGTTAATGTCAGTATTTGAAAAGAATTGTTTACGGGACTTGTATGTATTTTTAAGAATGCTGAGTCTTTGGAAACAGGAGTGGGAAATAATTGAATCTAAAAATAATTGAAGGTATTGATTTACGTGTACAAGACTGAATTGCTAAAAACCTCAAGTAGCAATTTTCTGAAAATAGTTTCGATGCATATAATTTAATTTTATCAGTTATTAATTTTCTTTCTTCGAGATAACTGTAGGCAAAAATCAAATAAAGGTCTTGATGAAAGCATAAGTACTAACTTCGTTTTCATAATATCGATTGTTGAAATGTCTACTTCGAAATGGAGAAGTTAGCTCAAAGTAGTTTTTTCAAACAGATTTGGGGGTATATTTTATGTGGATAGAAATCGTTAAGTATAAATTGCTTTCCTCCTTTTTGGAAGATTACATTTTAGAAGTAAAAAATATGCACAAAAATTCTATCACTCATTTATTCGTAATTAATGTTCCCGTGTTTTCTACGTAATTATTAAAAAATATTTAATTACTTATCAAAATCGTATGTACATTTACTCTTAGTTCCAGCAGACCCCCAAAAATGCGAGGTTTTCATCTCATTTCGCTTTATTATGATGTAAAATTAAAATACTCCTGACCAAAATTTAGTTTGGGCATTGAATCCTATTTGGTTATTCACCGAATAAACTAATTTAGATATGTTTATGTATGTTATGAATAGAGCGCAGATATTGGTCACTGCAACATTTATTTGGCAAGGTAGGCAGGAATTTTAATTAATGTCGCACTGGAAGAACACAACGGGCTATTTGTGACGGTCTGGTATCAAACCCGAAGGTAAAGATCCTAGGACGCCACCACGTAAGTTTGAACCACGGTCAGTTGACGATTCTTTAGTACGACAGTGATGTTATTTGACTAAATAGAAAAATGTACTACATAAGAAACTAAACTGATTTTAAACTGATTGAGTCTTTGTTAGAACATTTCAGTGTTGTTTCAGATCATGTCCGTGCTAAATGACATTTATTTCAAGTTTTTTGGTTGTTTTAAGGCAGTTTTGGCTATTTTTGACTCATCTTTTTGTATATGCTTGTGTTTCCTAGGAAAAGGTATTTTTTGGATGAATTTCCCTAAAATCCTTAATTTTCACCTCAGTCAGTTGAAAAATTTTCCCGGTATGAAATTTCAGAGGACGCAAGGAATTGACAAATATTAATGTTCAAATTCAAGCGAAAGGTTGACGAAATTTCGTGTTTAAGACTTTGTTCCATTATTGTTGAAAATCCTCCTCTCTTGGAAATCTACGCAAGGTATTTTGTGTTCTGAGGAAATACAAATACAAATTACGATTAATTAAAAATATTCGATGAAAAATTTTACTGGTGAAATTAAATTTAAAAGTTTCACTGTCTCTACTGATTTTTTTTTAATTTTTGTATTTGTTCTTGTTTTTTCGGGTTATTTTTTACTAACAACTCGGCTTATAAGAGAAATGTAATACGTTAAATTCTATTAAGAGTATTTTCGTCATAAAGGGAATATTTTGATTAGTCTCGTTGTTTCAAGAAACTGTGTCTTACAAAAAGTTTAGCAAAAATTGGAAAGTTTTTTGTCGTTATTAAAGGCATTTTTGTAGTTTCTGGGTCATTTAATGCAGTCTTATTGGGCATTTCCCCATCAATTTTTAGTTCATCAAAGTCCTATCCCAAGCAATGAATAAAAGCACGCTGTTCGGTATAGCGAATGTAAGGTGAGGACCTCAATCTGTAAATCTACACAGTGATAGTTATTTGCGCTTAGAGCTTTCGGAAGATTTATTTAGAAAAACGGCACTTGTGTGGTTTATTTAAAACACTGCTAAATCAATGACAGTGCAGGCGCCCGCGGTGACCAGAAAACAAACTTGAAAAATGTATCTACCTCTAAATTTCAACATTCAAGACTGCCATTCGACTTCCCAGCGACAGCAATTTGTTTCCCGCAACTACATTTCCACCGAACTGTTTCCCTCTACGATACATTACATGTAATTTTAAGAATGGGTGGGGTGTTTAGTCCGTTCTCAGAGCGCCTGGTCCCGGGCGCCTTTATATTGATAGCCCGTAACTACATCAGTGCCCAATCGTGCGTTTCGTTTACCAACAACACCCTACGGTTAATGCCCGCCAAGAAACCGGTAACAGTAACGATATAATAGATCACAGCGTGATAAGCGTGAATGGTATTCTTTCTGGAGTTATTTCTCAGCTTTATGCTTAGTTTTTTTTCTTTTTGTGCTGACCATTTCCCGGTGTCACTACGTCCCCCCGCTCCCCCCTGCCCCGAAAAGAATAAAAAAGTTACTTGAACTTGACCCCTCGTTCCCCCCCTAACGTCAGATTGTTTCCCAGTGCCTTCCCCTCCCTGCCCGATTCTTTGAGAAAACGTTGATATAAGTAATGATAATGTTGCGTGCGCAATTGGTGAATGCATAACTCTACCCCGCACACCTTTCACGCTACCCTTCCCAGTCGGCTACCGCTTTGAATGGTTGTTCCCGGCGTATGTAGAGAGCATCTTTAGCCAATTGTTGCCAAAAATAATCGCCGTTTATCTTCCATCCTCAGACGACGCTGTTATCTGTGGGTTCGGATCTTGAGCGTCTTTTGTTGAAGCATGCGAATTAGGGACGACTGAGCTGCGATTGAATGAAAACATCTCTCGAGAAGTTTGCTGATGCGACTCAGCTTTACAAAACTAAACACGTGAATTCGATACCTGAGCGTTTTTCATTTAAGCGTGCGAAATAGGGCCGTGATAGAATGAAAACATCTTGCGAGAAGTTCGCCGATGCAGCTTTGCTTTGCAAAACTCAATTCGTAAATTCGACATCTTGAAAGCAAAAACTAGACATTACTCATTTTTGTGGGTTTTTTAGATAAAAGGAAGATTTTAAGATTATATATATATATATATATATATATATATATATATATATATATATATATATATATATATATATATATATATATAAAGCTGCATCGGCAAACTTCTCGTACGATGTTTCCATTCCATCGCAACCTTAATTAACAAGTAATGTAGGTATATATGATACTCAGGTTGGTCGTACAATCTTCCTTTTATCTAAAAACCCCACAAAAATGAGTAATGTCTAGTTTTTGCTTTCAAGATGTCGAATTTACGAATTGAGTTTTGCAAAGCAACTTTACTTTGCAAAACTCAATTCGTAAATCCGACACCCTGAATGCCCTAACTAGATATAACTCATTTTTGTGGATTTTTAGATTAAAGGAAGATAATACGACCAACCTGAGTATCATATATACCTACATTACATGTTAATTAGGGTTGCGATGGAATGGAAACATCTTGCGAGAAGTTTGCCGGTGCAACTCAGCTTTACAAAACTAAACTCGAAAATTCGTTACCTGAACGTTAATTGGTTGAAGCATGAGAAATAGGGCCGGGATTGGGTAAGGCATCTTACGAGAAATTTGACAGTGCAACTCAGCTTTACAAAACTCAATTTGTAAATTCGTCACCTGAACTAGATAACTGAACATTTTGGTTTTGGGGATGAAGGAAGAAACAAGTTGCCAGCCAATCCTAGTTTCAAATATACCTACATTACATAGGAATTAGGACTGCGATAGAATGTAAATGTCTGGCTAGATGTTTTCCGATGCAACTCAGATTTGTAAAACTCAACAAGTCAATTCATTACCTGAGTGTATCTTAAGCATCTTTTTATTCAATCATGTGAATTAGGGGTGTGGTTGAATGAAACTATCTTGCGAGAAGTTTGCTGATGTATCTCAACTTTACAAAACTGAATTCGTAAATTCGTCACTTAAATGCAAAAACTAAGCTCAATTTTCTGGATTTTGAGATTAAGAAACATTTTGTGATTAATCCCAGTTTCATAAATGCATACATTTTTCATTAGCCTTAAGTTAGAGATTGAAGTGGTGAAAAAGGTACCTAGTGCTTGCATTAAATTCTGTATATGATTTCAACTTTACCAATTTAAGTGCAACTCTTATTATAAATTTAACAGTCTGCCCTTTTGCAAGCTTTTATTCATGGTCAACGAAAAAACACCCTACAAATTAATATGTACAATAATTTATTATCACATCCATATAATTTTAACCTAATCATTTATATACAAAATATTTATTTGAAATACGCAAATTTATTTTTCTATTGAGAAGCGACATTTGCCCCAAGCCCTAGTCTTAAACTGGATAAATAATACTGGATTCATAAACTGACGCAAATCGCAGAAGTAATGAGCAACTATTTTTATTGTTGATTTACATTACAGCTTTTTTTATGCATTTCTTCGAAAAGAATGCAACGTTAGCTGTTTCATATTTCTATTTCATTACCAGAAGGTTCTTATTCAAAAAACGAAATTTATTCATTTATTCATTCATAAGGACAAAGCGAAAATATTCATCCACTCGGCAGTGGGAAAATGCGTTATAAAGCGGAAGGAAAAGCATAAAGTACAATACTGAAAAACAAATCAGCATAAATCACTGATAGATGCAAGGAATGAAACATACTATCAATAAAATTCAAGTAATGAAATTGAAGTTTTTTAACTGTCAAGTATAAAATTTAAAAACCTCGTATCTCAAAGTTTTTAAACTTCATAGATTGTAAATTGGTTGATTTTTTTAAGTACATAACTATTTGTAAAACTTATTTCTTTTTAGAGGATTTTTTACGTGCGTTGTATATGAATGTACATACATTTTTAACACACACACATACACTCACTGCCAAAAATTAGGCACGAAAGATAAAATGCGAAAAAAACGACAAGTACAGATTTGATTGTCTCGAAATGCGGCAGGAAAGTAGCAAATAGGTATATGCATGAAACAAAACATTAAATACAAAGATGAAAACAATATTGAATTTTCATAAATTATATATAAGACTAGCCACTGGCGTGGCTAGCCCCGCTTTGCCCGTGACAGTTCCTTTTGTAGGGTTGTTGGTTTACTTCGCAAACCAAATAGAAGTTCGTAACCTATTGTATAACAGCCATAACGGAGTTGCCCGTGGAGTTGGTTTGCTTCGCAAACCAAAAGGGAGTTGCACGTGACAGTTCTTATCGTGGAGGTCACATTACCCGTCTGGTGGTTTGCTTCGCAAACCAAAAAATAAAAATATTTCATTGAAAGATAAGAAAATCAAACGTATAAGGTATCTATCTGATGTCAGATTTTCTGCAGATTTCAAATCCGTTGAAATTTTTGATCTATGTATCTTTACCGATCCCGATTTTTTTAAAAAGAACTAAATAATGATAGCCAAAATGTTTTTATTTTCTTTGCTTTCTTTCGCTGAAATCGTAAGAGGGCTGGAAATGTAATCTGTTCACTTTTGGAACACAAATGTTAGAGTAACGTCACATTCTCTTGAAAAATTATAAAAGATTTTCAATTTATAAATTTTATTTATTTAAAGAAAATCATATATTTAGGCATCAATCTAACGTGATTTTTTCCGCAGATTTCAAATCCGTTGAAATTTTTACTCTAACTTTAACGGTCTAGGAGGTAAAAAAAATAACTGCATAACTAAAGTTGAAACTTTCTTATTTATCGTCTGCTGGAAAATCATTCCTCCGCGCAAAATGAAAACGAAAAAAATAAATTTAGAATCTGTCATATTTTTATGCTGTTGCCATGCGAAAGAAAACAACAAAAATTAAATTTCATTAAATTCATTTTAAAATGTTCTGGATTGAATTTTAAAATTCGCCGCGACCCTAAAATTGAAAAAACTACCTGTGTGACAAATCCCATTACTGTAAGTGCCATAGATTCGTCAGTACTTTAAGTACAAGAAACAAACATTACTACTAATTTTTATAACATTAGAGATGAAGTCAGATTAAAGTCATAACAAAATGATGTTTATATATAAATCCAAAAAAAATAAACAAAACTGACATTAATAGTGTATGCAACCACTCCGCATCCTCATACAAAGTTTACAGCGTTTGACCATGCTTTTCCATGAGGTGATTAACCACCCCAGAGTAAAGTAATCGTCATTCCTCCTGTAGAGCAGTTTGCAACTCTGTGAGAGTAGCTGGGGGTTGGAAACGTGCAAACACAACACGTCCGAGGGCATCGCAAAGATTTTCAATGGTATTAAGGTCGGGCGAGTACACCGGCCAAACCATACGCGCAATCCCCTCACTCTCCAGGTAGGCGTCGACGATGCCAGCTCTATGGGGACGCGCATTATCATCCATTAAAACGAAAGATGGACCAACTGCTGCAGCGTACAATCACAGTGGGTTCTAGGACTTCATCCCGATACTAGACAGCCGTCACAGAACTCCGTCTAAGATGTGCATGTTGGTGCGATAACCCAACGAAATCCCGGCTCACACCATGATGCTTCCACCTCAGAATGCGTGAAGTTCGATGATGTTCTTGGGTCGATTGCGTGTGCCTTGTTCTCTCCAGACATTTATACGTCTGTCATCTGACTCCAGGGCAAATCTCGACTCATCCGTGAACATAACGTTAGCCCAGTCAGACACATTACAATTCACATTATGCTGACACCACTTTAATCGTACCCATCTGGATTAGACGGATAGAGGAACACAAACTCGTGGTACTCGGGTTCTCATCAGCGTATATTGGAGTCGTTTCTGATTTCTGCCTCCAAATTACAAACACAATAATCGGCGCCTGTTGAATCATTGGCGATTGACGATCGGCAGGTCCTAAAAGAAAATGCGTTGCGGACCATTTCCGGTCTCGTTGTTGCTATCAACAGGAGGGGGCGCGCTTACTTGACCACATGGTTTATCACACTCTGTTCTTTTGCAAGTGGGGCAATTAGAATTCCTTAGAGACGAAGTTAATAATTTGGTATTTGGTAATTTTTAACTAACGTCGCACTAGAGCAACACAACGGGCTGAGACGTAGTTAATAAAAAAATTTAGCTACAATTCGACAGAATCTTTACTTGGCAAAGTAAAAATTTCGGGCCCTGAATTCACATGCTATTAACTAAATTCATTTATTATTTGAGAAGCGGACCAGCATCATCAAAAATTCGGCAACACCTTGTTGATGTGATACCTCGTCTTCATCAAAAATGTTCAGATGTTGATGAACGAGATATCTCATTAAAACCACGTGGTGGGTAGATTTCGAAATAATCATTTGGTAATTAATTAATAATCACACTGGAGCAACACAACGGGCTATTGACAACGTACCGGGATCAATCGCTAAGGGAAATAGCCGAGGACAACACCACGTAAATTTGTACCACGGTCAGATGACGAGGTCACACCTGAACTGGTACTCCCCTCTACAAACTTCCACACCACGGCAACGTGAGGACATTAGAGGCCACGACTGATTTAGCGTGCACCAGCACCGCATACACGACGGTCTGCGGTTGGAACTAAACTTTGAATTCGCATCCCTCCTATTGCTAATCCGTTGCTCTTCCAATCAGGTTACCGTGGTCCTCAGAATCCTCTGGAAATTGCTCTTGTTCATATACTTAGAATCGAATTCTTTGGAGATTTTTTTGGTTAAGAAGATTAAAATTAGTTAGAAGTCCCGCAGATTAAAGATGGAATTATGCGTGTTAACCCCTTATACGGTTAAGAAAAAGAAATTTTAATTTTCAAAAGCGTTATTTTTTCGAACCCCTGCAACCAAACTCAACAACATTCAACTTGGGAATTTTGTGAATGATCCTCTTTCAGTTCTAGCGAGCCGAAATAAGCAGTTTATACGCCATTTGCTTTTAACTGCAAGAAACCTCTCACAAAGTACGCGTGTGTGTGAAGAAATGCAGAATGCGCATTATTGTCTTCCGCTCTGTGCTTTCTTTTCTCTGGGAAAGATGAGAAAACGGACAGTCAAATGAATTGAATTATTGTTATAATAAATGCAGGATTTCACCGTGCCTGCTCAGACTCCAGTGCGCTTTGAAAGACAGCTTTCAGGAAACACCGCTTTTGGACAAACATGAGAAGGCGCTTATCGTCTTTCAACAAAAAACGAAAGAAAGAAATTCAGTAACAAAGGAAAACCCTTTCCTACCACGAACGCGGCTTTTTGCGAAACAGAACCACTTCGTTAAGACGGATGTCCTTCCGTTTGTAAAAACAATGCAAATATGGGAGAGATAAATCGTCTTGGTATCCATTTTTCAAATCGAAAGTACAATAATCTTTTAACGAAGCTGTCTGGTTCTTTAAAATAGTTTAACACACGATGATCCTTTTGTATCGATATTTTCACTTACCCTGATTCTTTATAGATATTTTAAAACCAATCATTTATACCCTGCATGGAATATTCTGTTGCAGTAAAACTTTTATTGCATGTTCATCTCAATTACTGTATGTCTTGTGTTTGACACATCTTGGCCAAATATGGCCCTTTCCCCGCCATGAAACCGTACTCAAACAACCTACTAGTTATTTTTTACTTATGAGTACCTCAAGTATATTTCTCTCTTCTGTGTCAGTAAAACTTGCCTGGTGTGTGCTTGTTTATTACTTGACGTTGTCTGTCTTCTGTTTGGCGGAACTTGGCCTTTTGCGTCACAAACCCAAGTCAACCAACGTACATGGAACGTAACGTTTTTTATTTACTATGAGTACCAAGGAACTTGGCCCTGTGCGTCATAAACCAAGCCCAACTCAACTAACGTACATGAAACATAATTTTTTTTAATTTATTATGAGTACCAAGGAACTTGGCCCTGTGCGTCATAAACCAAACTCAACTCAACTAACGTTCATGGAACGTAATTTTTTTATTTATTACGAATACCTCAAATGTATTTCTCTCTTCTGTGTCAGAAAAAATTATTATGACAACCAAGGAACTTGGCCCTATGCGTCACAAACCCAACTCAACCAACGTATATAGAACGTAACTTTTTTATTTATTATGAGTAACCAAGGAACTTGGCCCTTTGCGTCACAAACCAAACTCAACTCAACTAACGTACATGGAACGTAATTTTTTTTATTTATTACGAGTACCCCAAATGTATTTCTCTCTTCTGTGTCAGAAAAATTTATTATGACAACCAAGGAACTTGGCCCTTTGCGTCACAAACCCAACTCAACCAACGTATATGGAACATAACTTTTTTTATTTATTATGAGTACCAAGGAACTCGACCCTTTGCGTCACAAACCAAACTCAACTCAACTAACGTATATGGAACGTAATTTTTTTTTATTACGAGTACCCCAAATGTATTTCTCTCTTCTGTGTCAGAAAGTCTTTCCGTGAGTGTGCATGACCGTTGTCCTTCTTGTGTTTGACGCAGCTTAACCAAATATAGCCCTCTGCACCATAAAAGCCAACTCAGTCAATGTAAACGGAACGTAGCCTTTATTATGAATACCTCAAGTGTGTATTTATCTCTAACTAAGATTCTATTCTAAAGAAAGGAGCAATACCATATTTCCAAAGGATTCTATTCCTAGAAAAGAAGAAATCGAATCTTTCCTAAGGAGTCTATTCAAAGGAAAGGGGGGAAAATCTGTTTAAATGTTGACAGGATCCATACATTTTTTTGTGTGTTGCTCCAGTGCGACGTTAATTAATCACCAATTACTAACAGTTTTTAGAAAGATGCGGGTGTTTAGTCATTAATTGTTCGACGGGGTAAAAGGAACACTACACTGCTCGAAAATCTCACGACGCCCAGAGGACTAAACATTCCAACGCTGCAAAGTAAAAATATTTTTTATTAAGTAAATGTCTTTTTCACTGAGCTGTGTTTCGAAACCTGAAGTATGGCATTTCCAAACTAGACTTCACTCTATATTTATCCAAAAAAGAAAAGTTCACGTTAACAGGGTTGCACGGAGAAATCCTACGAGTGCCCGGTTTTGTCGCACGTCTTTCTTCGAACGCAAATCAAAACTTTGTTTCGAATTCGAGGGGAAGCCTTCTATAGTCCTCACAAAACAAGAATAGTCAATGTTAAATAAACTATCGCTTATTTGCGGCATTAAATTTGTGTTCCGGCGAGGCCGAAGCCACAGAAACGGGACCTATTTTTGTCCCAGAAATCGCGAACCGCAGTTGATGGTCTTCCTTTCGCCAAACCCGTTGCCAAAACTGTGCGAGTTATGTTTACTGAAGCAAATTACCAGCGGAACCGCCTCAGTGCATATTGTGCTCCGAGGTATCTTTTTACGTTTCACAAGCGTGGCCGTAGGTAGCTTAAGGTCACTCACATAACCTGCCGGTGAATTGCGTGCAAAGTCGTAGTTGTCCTTTTCCATGAGAAACACTTCACCCAACAGTCAAGTGTCCCTCTCTCTTTCGATCTCTCTTTTTCTTGTTTTAATAGCAGCTATGAGACTGCCCAAGACTATCTGCTTCCCCATCGGACGGAATGCCCTCTTCCCAGGACCTGGAGTCTCTAACCTTGGAGGAATGTTTAACAATTGATCGATTCTTTCTCTTTAGATAAATGCCCAATTTCTTTTTACACGCCAGTCTTTTCAGCAAACAATGCATAAAAGGGGTAAAAAATAATTTTTAACTTTTCTAATCTCCGATTCGCCTTGTTTTGAATGAAAATCAGGTGGATTGGTATAATTTTCGTCATAAAACTGTCAATCCGTGAAGAACAGTAGGAAAAGATTTCGGCTTCCTTATCTTTATTTATTCAGCGTTGAAGCGAATGTCTGTTTTGGAGATGTTGACCACAGATTTTGTTTGAGTCCTGGTGGCAGAATAATGGAATAAGTTCATCATGTATCAGAAAAATTGTACTTAGTTTTAGATAAAGCTTATGTGTGTTAGAGGTATTCTAATAATTTGTTTTACTTTGGGGTTTTCATTTTAACAACCCAATTAACCCTTCAAGTAATTTTGACGAAATATCTCGTCCATAAAAATCTGACCCATTTTGCTGAGGACGAGATATCTCGTCCATCAAGATCTGATTAATTTCGCCAGTGACGAGATATCTTGTCATCAATATATTGCCAATTTTTTTATGGTGACGAAATAAAGGCTTGTCAGTTTTCTTCTAATGACGAGATATCTCGTCCATCAAGATTTGATCAGTTTTGCTAATGACGAGATATGTCGTCATTAGCAAATCTCACTATCGTCGAGGCAATCACTAGGAGGGTTAATTAAAGAAATAGTACTATTTTTTCTTCTGTTAGTAAAGCTCAAAAAGCGCATAGCATTCGCATAAGCCAAACATTTAAACTTTCTTAGAGGTTCATACATATAATATCCGTTCTGAAACCGGCCGTTTTCCCTGCTTGACGTTTTATCAGTTTTGACTTCTTTACAACCTCCTACATAACAAAATTGATTTACCCTTTTCAGTTGTTTATATTGATTTTAAAGTCTCCAGGTCATCCATTAATGTCATCAGAAACTAAATATATTACATAAACCTTTAAAATAAAGAATGTATGCAACAATTTTGCTACAAAAATAGATTTTTCAAGCTGTATCAATTTTTACTGGAGGTTGATGCATTTTTAAATGATTCAAAAAGAAATCTGCTTCAATGAAGTGTTTTGTTTTATCTCTTATCTAACTATATTTGTGTATAACTTTTCTCTTGCAATTCATCTCATATTTTTTGTTTTCACATATTTATAATTTTATATGGAGAAATAAAAATTAAATAAATAAATAGAATATTACCTAAGATTCTTTCAACAAGTAAATGTGGATATTAGCTATTTGAGAAATAGATGTTATTCTCGTCGGGATAAGGTATAACCGGTCGGTCAATTGTAGCGAATATATTGATATTGCCCGGAGTACAGATACGGTCCTTCAAATATTTTTTATCAGGCCCGTAGTTCAGATATGGCCTACCAAAAAATTTAATCTGGACCACAGACCAGATTCGGCCCTTCAGACAGCTTTACCCGACCAGCAGACTAGATATGGCCCTGCGGATTGGTTTAAATGTCCTACTAGCCAGACACGGCCCTCCGGACAGGTTTACTCGGCATGCAGACGAGATACGGCCCTCCGGACAGGTTTACTCGGCTTGCAGACGAGATACGGCACATAGTTTTATCCGGTGCACAGACGTGATACTGAAACCAGATTTTCCTAGAGGATAGTCATTCATAAAAAAAAAGTTAAAAAGTTGCTAATTGAAGCCTAGCGTTATATTGCAAATAGCTACTTTGAAATTTGCTTATCAGATTTTATTTTTTCTTGTTTACTCGTTATGTGTATTGTGGGGTGGTAAAAGCGAAATGACACTTCTCGGTAATCTCGTGACGCTCCGAAGGTTGAAATTAGAGGTGAAAGTATTCGAATACGAAAGTACTTGTTTATTTGATTGTTAAAAGCATTCGTTATACTTTATCCTTAAAAGTATTCCTTATACTCGATTCTTAACAGTATCCATTATACTCGATCCTTAAAAGTATTCGTTGTACTCAATTCTTAACAGTACTCGTTATACTCGATTTTTTTTCTCGTATTCAAACACAAAAGTATTCATCTAAAGTATTTGAATACGAAAGTATTCATCTAAAGTATTCGAATACGAAAGTACTTGTTTATTCGATTATTAAAAGTATTCGCTATACTCGATTCTTAACAATACTCGTTATACTCGATTGTTTCTCGTATTCAAACACAAAAGTATTCATTTAAAGTATTTGAATACCAAAGCAGTTTAATACCTAAGTATTATAATACAAGTATTCAGCATCAAAGTATTCAGGCAGAAAGGCATTCGATGTATTCAGGCAGAAAGGTATTCGATGTATTCGAATGCCAAAGTATTCATATACAGAAGTAATCATCCAAAATATTTACAGCCTAGCTCAGTTAACTGATTCTTACTACCCATTAATCGTTTTTGTATGTGCTGAAATACTTATTCGATACTTGAAAGTACTCGATTCCTTTCATCTCTAGTTAAAATGCAATCAATTTACCTCATAATAATTACGAGATTTCTGAAAAAGTTTCTGTGTGTGTGCTTGGGCAATGGATGCAATGGACATTAGAAGTATGAATCTTAGCTATGAATGTTACTTAGCATTTTCGCCACACAGCTAAGCTACAAATACTCACAATACCCGCTTTTGCTTGAGAATTTTCCGTTATTTCTAAAATTGGCGATAAGTCACAGTTATCTCAACTTTTTGCACTGAGAATTAATTTCTCTTTTTTTTATCGAATGTATACTCAATGACAATCCGCTGAATGTCATTTCGTATCTACATAGTAACTGATTTTGCTTTCAGCCTTACAATGGAGTTGAAGATACAAAGTTTTGTTTGTTATCAGGCACGTCATTTTCTAAAATCTGTATTTTACAAATAGGTAATTTCATTCGCAGAGAAAAAAAATTAGAAAGTGAATATCTGATTACCTTGGTTTGCAGCTCTGCGGTCTTTGTTTTCTACAAGATGACTAATTAGACTGAGACCTATCAGAATGATTAGCTTGAAATTCGTGAGATTGATATTGCCAATTTTAGTAAGCTTATGATATATTGTTTCTCGGAAACTATTAACCCTTGTTCCCATACAACATGGGATTTGCCCCATCACTCCACATAGGATCCCACTACGCTAGCAACCTGCGAGTTGTAAGTGATGCAGGTTAATTTCATGTCTTATTCTGGGTGTATTCTTTCTTTGTGTGTGCGTGTATGTTCATTATTGAACGTTGTCTCCGTTGTGTTCGGCGCAGTTTGGCCAAATATGGTTGGCGCGTCATAAAACACAACCCACCAACCAAATAGGACCCATCCACCCCAGTCAAAAATGCGTTGCACTTCCACAAAAATATTTACTTCTAAAAGGCATTAGATATGAAAAGGAGACTTTGTAGTGAAAAAAATTCTGATGGTGTATAAAATGTGACTAAAAAATTTATCCACCTCAGTCAAAAATGCGTTGCACTTCCACAAAAATATTTACTTCTAAAAGGCATTAGATATGAAAAGGAGACTTTGTAGTGAAAAAAATTCTGATGGTGTATAAAATGTGACTAAAAAATTTATACTAACATGTATTCAGTCCAGTCTTTTATGTAAGGTATCTGCTGTCTTATGTTCATTTCATTACAACCTTTCCTTGAGAAATCATGGAGCCCATATCTGGACCTTGATTAGTGAAAACTAACCAACCTAGAGAAATTAGTAGCGAATTTCCATGTAATCATGCAATATAATACAGTAGAACTCTAATTACCCGTATCAGTTGAGACCAGATCCTATCCAGATAGTTGGATAATTCACGAAAATAAGTTATTTCTTAGTAAAGAAACGAAAATTTTGCTTTAGCATGTAATGTAATTTAATGACTATGAAAGCAATGTTGTTTACATTTTGTACTTGCATAATGTATAAAAATGTATCATTGCTGGAACATATCGGTCAAAGTCAGTTGTTTCGATGATTTTACTCGTTTCCGTGTAGCAAAGTCTCGCATGCGTTCGGCGGTGAGTAGCTGTAGATGGTCGCACTCAGGCTGACACTCCATTCATTTTAGCGCTGTCTCAAGGCATTCTAATGCCTTACAGGCTGACGGTCCCGCGTCTGGTTGAGTAGCCATGTCATAGTCATCTTCTGGGTCATCAATGAGTTCTTCTCTTACATTTTGAATGAGTTCATCGTCATTTGGAATCCATGGTCCGAAGAATCACACACCAGCCACTCGCCTGCGTCCACTACACTGCACTCGAAACATCCAGGAATTTTCCCTTTGATGTTTCTTATGTCCTCAACTGACACTTCGTCCTCTTCGTTTACATCATTCACCGATAAGAAACTTTTAAAATGCGGATTTTGCTGAGTTCTTTATTTCTCAAAGCGATCCGGATAACTGGAGATCCGGATAATCGGAGTTCTACTGTATTTATTCCATGTAATATTCCATTATAATCCACATCCTCCCCTATATCTACCCTTATATTGAACCCTTTTCACTGTTAGAGCCAATTTCGTTAGGTACACCGTAACAAAAGGTTTGACCACTGCATGTTCAGGTCCTATCTCTAAGATGAATTAATTCGTGGTTATAGTGCAGTGTGATCAGGTATGGTTCTTACACCATTAAAAATAACTTTGAGAATATAATTGCGAATTTGTTTCTATGTATGGTGTTACAACCATCCACCTCCAGTACCTGGCTTAGTCAAACATGCCCTTTCGCCAATAAACAAAAAAAAAACAGACTCCCGACATCTGTACTTACAGTGAACCCATTTTCAGGGTTAAAACCCCTTTCGTTCTATACACCATAACAAAAGGTTTAACCACTGCATATTCAGGTTCTATCTCTAAGATTAATCAATTCGCGACTAGGGCAGTGTGACCAGGTATGGTCCTTGCACATTAAAACTAACCGTGAGAAAATAGTTACGGTTCTGTTTCCATATATGGAGTAACAGGTAGGTAGGTCGATACTTCGCACTAGAGCAACGCAAGGGGCTATTGATGACGGTGCGGGATCTGTCAACAAGGGAAAGAACCGAGGAAATATCTCGTAACTTTGAACCACTGTCAGATGACGAGGTCATAGCTGAGCTGACATCCCACTCCCCATACTTCTACACCACGCCCACGTGAGGACAATTGAGGACATGATAGATTTAACGTACACCAGCCCCCTTTGTACACGACGGTGTTTGGTTGGATTCAAACTCGTGACACTCTAGTTGCTAATCCGTTACCCTTCCAACCGGGCTTTCGTGGCCCATATACAGTTACAACCATCAACCTCCGATATCTGCCCCTTGTCCAAAAAAACCAAAACCAACCCTCGACATCTATACTTACAGTGAACCCCTTTTTCAGGGTTAGATCATGTTTCCTTGCATGCACCATGAAATAGGTACGATGTGCAACCGCTGCATACTCAAGTCTTCCGGCTCATACTTAATCGATTCATTAAATACATGCATAAGTACCGTGTAATTCAGTTAACAGCATACGTGTTTCGTTAGTCATTCTTCACACCGCGAGTTGTTTTTCTTACTGTGCGAGAGGTCGGAAGGTAAGTTGCTTTGATAGTCGGAAGGAAATCGCCTGATCGGCTTTGTTATTTCTTCGCCGCTTATTAGACGTTATCGAGACGTTTGAAGAAGAACGCGACGTACTAAATGATGCAAAAGCACAATGACCTCCTGTTCTAACTGTCTGGAGGCAAACCAAAAATAAGGTTGGTCTCTGGAACCGTTTCCTTCAGTGGTCACAGGAAAGACCTTGTCTGCCATAGTTAGGACATTACCTCTTCAGTTGTCTTTTATTTTGTTTTATGTTTGTATACCCTCACGAGTGTGAGTTTCATGAATTGCATTACTCAACAATGGTACCGCACATTGGTTTTTACAACAAAAGTTATCATTATACTGGAATACATATTTCTAACTTTTATTGACTCGTGATTGTATAAATTTTTATTGCAATTCACAAAACTACTTTGCACCATTACATATAATATTAGGTCGAGGGGGAAATTCTTATCAAAAATACTCGAAACATTTTCGTTTTAAAACACTTTATAACTTAATTTGATTGAGATTTAGTGAAATTAACCATCCAAGTGGTTTCGACGAGATATCTCGTCTATCAATATCTGACTTATTTTGCTTATAACATACACAATATAGACTTCAAATAATGGAGATACACACACGAGGCAAGTTTTACTGTTGTAACAAAAGATATTGTTTGGATTGGGTTTTATGGCGCAATGGCCATATTTGGTTATATGCTGAGCCAAACTCAAGACAGACAACATCAAGTGGTGGTCATATACACACATGGAACATAGAAGATAGAATAATACCCAAGGAGGAATCGCACTTGCGCCGCATGCAACTTGCAGGTTGCTAGAGCAGTGGACAAACTCACTGGGGCACATCCTATGCAGCGGATTTATTTCTAGTCTTCGATTTCCAATAGATGTTTTGTTGAATTTTGGGATACTCTAGTTATAAATTTTTACTTTTCCCGCAAGCTTTTGAGAGACATTTTTGTACGTATAGCATTTGCTTTTTATTTACAGGAATTAAAGTTCAATGTAACTCGTCTCGAGGACTTTGTAATGTTTTGAAAACAAAAATATTTTACAAGCCGATAGGGACGCTTAAATGCATTAATTTCTCGATAGTTATGCAAATTCTGACGTTTCACTGTAATAGATATTTAAGGACATGAATCTGACAAAAAGATAGGAGCCCAAAATGAGTGGCCATTTTTTAACTTCATTTCTTCACAGTTCTCTAAGCAAAAGGTGAAAAAGTCACAAAGACGGCTAAAAGTCTTGAGGATGATATAAAAAAGACATTCTTTTATCGCATTGGGGGAAAAGGTTCCAGTCTGGCAAGTTGCATAATTTGTGGTCGAGTTCATCTTTTCATATTTTCCACTCGTCTGAAAAGTTTTAATTGCGGTAATAAATCTGTACTTTTAATTAAGCTCGTAAAACTGCTCAGGATTGGGCGCTGTGGGTGTATTGTATGATGCTCCTCTTTCGATAAACCACCCTGAGGGCAGCATGAAGATCATTGGTTTCTTATCTTCCGGGGCCTTAATTAGCATAATACGCCGGCCACCATTTTTAATGAGCCGAAAAAACGGACAAAAAAGATGGCATAAAAGATATCGTAAAATTTCTGTCTTTTCCTGGCGCCTTTGGATAGTAACAAAATGCCCCCCAAAAGATAACTTTTTATTAAGAAGGAAAGAGAAAAAAACGGGTTTTCTTGCCTTAGGATGGGAAGGGGTGGCGTTCGTTAATTAACATAAACTCAACTTAATGACTTGGTGTCTTTTTTCGCACTGAAAAGTGTTGGAAGTCGTTAACTTGGGAAGCTAAAAATTTGAGTTACACTGGGCCGTAAAAATATGGTAGCACTTTCACACACATAAGTGCTAAATTTCATTTCTCCATCACTTGCTTCAGTGGTGTCCCCACATGTCCTGCGATTTCTCCAGGAGTGCTATTTCATCGCGACACTTTCCCGGGGTTCGTGTGCCATTCGAGTAGAACAGGAGTAGATTAACACCCGAGAGGGAGCAGATTTATACTGATTTGGCGACTTTTGAAGATTATCTTCGAAATTTAGATTTTCGCTGTTTCGTCACCAACTTTTCTTAGGTTCTTGTTGCCTTGGAGAACCTGGCAGAGCAACACCTTGACAGAAACGAATTGATGATTATTTTAAAAGATGATTATTTTTGGAACTCAGATTTTCGCTATTAAATGGCAATTCTATTCGCTATTAGATACAAATCTGAACTTTATAAAATGGATTTTTAAAAATTTCACTGTCTTCTGTTACACTTCGTCATTTGGTTGGATTACATATAAGAAAAAATCTGACGTATCTCAATTCATTTGAGTACGCAAATCATTTTGAAATAGCTGTGAATAATGAATTTAATGACAATTAAATAACATTAAATAAATATTCAAATCTTGTTCTTCGAAAATAATTTTTTATTTCTCTGTCACTTTCAAGACGTTGATATGATATGCATATATGTAAAACTGCTGTAGGATATCTTTTGAAGATTGTCTTTGAAATTTGGATTTTTGACTTGCTTTAGATACTCTTCTTAGATTTTGGAGATTCAGATAAAAAGCTGCTGAATTCATAATATTAAACACTTCACCGTATTGCTTGAAAAGCAATGGTAATTTTTAAAAAACGTCGTACTAGAGCATGCTAAGCAACGGGCTATTGACGACGGTCCGGGAACAATCCCCTAAGGGAAAGATACCAGGACAACGCCACGTAACTTTGAACCACGGTCAGATGACGAGGCAACACCAGAGCAGGCATCCCACTCTCCAAACTTCCACATCAACCCAACTTGAGGACTTTTGGCCACGGCATATTTAAGGTGAAACAGCCGCTTATACACCATTCGTTTACAAACATCCATGCCTTGACTCGGATTAGAACCAAAAACCTACCTATCTAGAGGCTAACATCTTAACCACCAGACCGGTTGATCGGCTGAAAAGCAAGGAGATGATATGTATAATGTTACAAACCTCCGGAATTAATTTTTAAAAACGTCGTACTAGAGCATGCTAAGCAACGGGCTATTGACGACGGTCCGGGAACAATCCCCTAAGGGAAAGATACCAGGACAACGCCACGTAACTTTGAACCACGGTCAGATGACGAGGCAACACCAGAGCAGGCATCCCACTCTCCAAACTTCCACATCAACCCAACTTGAGGACTTTTGGCCACGGCATATTTAAGGTGAAACAGCCGCTTATACACCATTCGTTTACAAACATCAATGCCTTGACTCGGATTAGAACCAGAAACCTACCTATCTAGAGGCTAACACCTTAACCACCAGACCGGTTGATCGGCTGAAAAGCAAGGAGATGATATTTATAATGTTACAAACTTCCGGAATTAATTTGTGGCAGTCAGAAAATTACTTTTATATGCTAAAAATATTAATATGAATTGGTAAATTCAGACTTCAGAATTACTAAAATTAATTTGAAGTTGGTAAATCTGTTTTCAAATAAAATAATTAGAACAGCTTAAGCTCGTCGTTCAACGCGGTATTTACCACGAACGGTTGATGATTATCTTGATACATCATATTCAATTATTGCTTTCATAATGGTGTAATCATTTTGCAGTTTTGAAGCGTTAAGATTTTGTTTGCACGCTTATTTACCTATTGCGGAATAGTTTATTCTTGCTGATTTTCTTCTCGCCAGCTCTTTTGACTGTTAAAAGTTGCCAAATTAGTTCCTACTCCAGTGGGCAATGATACAGGTAATTGTCTTAGGGTTGTTAATTTTGTAAACTATTGTCCATTCTCAGTGGAAGCTCAAAGCCCACAGTTCAAAGGTTAATTGTGCTATGAAGGTAAAAACGAAGGATAGACTTTGTTTCCAGTCTCAATGACTAGTGGTCAGTGGTATACCTAATCACTCTACATAATTGTCTTATAAACGTTGAGGTAAGTCGGTAACTGTCCACTTTCAATAAAAACATTAGATCTCCCTACTGTCATTTTTGCTTTCCTACAGTTCCAGTTTTCTTTGCTTCACTAATCAAGGGTCAGTTAACAATTACTTTATCAGATCTCTCCTCTTGTCACTAGTATACCAAATTACCTTATTAGTGTTAATGTAAGTTAATAACTGCCCACTTACAGCGAAAACGCCGATATGATATTTTCAGATCCAGTTGGTTTGATTTGTCTTTTTAAAGTCATTTTACTGCTCTAGGGGTCCAGTTATCGTTAACTTCACTAATTCATTATGTAAGTGTAAATGTCGGACTTCATAGTACAGTTTTGATGAGACTTCCGCTTCCCGACTAACTTCTGATTAGCTGAGGCTGCTCCCTTTAGGTTTACTTTTCGTAGTGATAATTCTTGTCGGTACCATTAAATAATCAACGAATCGTAAATTAATTTAATGTTGAACATATAATAGGGAACACACATGGTACAAATACATAATCACGAGACGAGACAAAAAGCTACAAGATATATCCTGACAAGTCTCCTTTTAAAGTTCGGGAGTCCAATCCAATGGTAAGATGCACGGTTCAAAGGTCATTTGTACTTTGGAAGAAAGTAGAAGTGCTAACTGTTTCAAGTCTCAATGACTTTCAATTACTCAGTGGTGTACCTAATTACTCCATCTGATTGAGGTAAGTCAGTAGCTGTCCACTTTCAGTGAAAATATACCAGATATCCCTTCTATAATTTTTGCTTCCAACTATTCCAGTTTCCTTTGCTTTACTAATTCATTGTGCAATGCATGTGTATTATTTCCTGTACATATGGATCTCTCTCCTTACTAAAGTATACTAAATTGTTTTGGCGCGCGCGCGTTGCATGTGTATGCTCCTTAATGAACTTTTACAAACGCGGGTTGGTCAATGATGTCTAACGCGTAGGTAAGGCTCTATGTACAGAGGTTACGCACGTTTGACAATGCTTCATGTGTACAAGGCCTAATTTTCGTAATTTATAATAGTGATGAATGATGAGGGTAATTTATAATTTGATCAGATTTTAGATTCTGTTCTAACTAGCAGCGCTGAGGTGTGTCCTCTTTTATTTGATTCTTTGCTGTCCTACTTGACTGTTTAAGGTTGGAGAGTTATTTCCAGTCTATATGATTAGTGTATAATAGTACACCTAATTACGTTGTAAGCAAAAGTTAGGTAAGTCGGTAACTGGTCCACGCTCACTCATAATGGGACCGTGATAGCCCGGTTGGAAGAATAACGGATTATCAATCGGAGGTTTGCGAGTTCAAAACTCGTTCCAGACAGGGATCGCTGTGTCCACGGGGCGTGGTGCAGGTTAAATCTGTCGTGAACTCAAGAGTCCTCACGCTGGTGTGATGTGTAAGTTTGGAGAGTGGGGTACCAGCTCAAATGTTGTCTAGTCATCTGATGGTAGTTCAAAATTACGTGGCGTTATTCTCGGATCTTTCCCTTTGGTTTTGATCCCGGATCGTCGCCAATAGCCCATTGTGTTATTCCAGTGCGACGTAAATTAAAATAATGCTTACATCTATTCTAACTAGTCGAGGTTACTTTTCTTTGATTTACTTCTTTGCAGTCTCTCTTGACTGGTAAAAGTGAAACATACTTAATTTCCAGTCTGAATGACTAATCGGCGATACCAACTGAATGACTAATAGGCAATACCAAATCAATGACTGATTACCTTATACGCATCTAAGTACGTCGAATACTGTCCACTCTCAATGGAAACTCCATGTACGTACAGGTCTACTTTTATTTACAACCCAAAGGGTCCTATGTAATACAAGCGTACACATGGATGGTTTCGAAAGCGCTTCGCATATACAAAGTTCAAATTTCGTAATTCATACCATTGCTTTGACAAGACTTCCGATTCCACTCTAACTAGCCACGCCGAGGTTTCTTCTCTGATTTACTTCTCTGCAGTCTCTCTTGACTGGTGCAAGTGGAGGGGACTTTTTGTTTCAGAGTACGAGTAATGGAGCGGTGCCTTCCAATTTTCCAACTGGCCGCCCCCCACTGCGCATGCCTTGTTTCGAGGTGACGGCAGTTTGGTCGCGGCGTGGGGAGGGCGTTTTTCTGCTTGGCAGATTCGACACGCGCGTCTGCCTGCTTGGCAGTCCCGTCTCGCCCTCTTACCGTCCAATTTAATGACCCTCCTGTCCTTTTAATTTCTATTTTGTTATCTCCCCCTTTTTAGTGTTATTTTTCCCGCTTTGTGTCTCTTTCTTTTTTCGCTCTTGTTCATCATTTTCCATCTTCTCTCTCTGCTCAACAAGTTATCGCCAGAATTTTAATGATAACGAGCCCATTGTCTTGCGGACGAATAGCCGTGCGAAATAAGAGGAAACGGTGACTTTCCAAGGCGGTTGTTATTTCATTTTCAAGTTCAATGGAATTAGAGTCACAGACCTCGGCTACAGAAGCTTTCTTTTTGCTTTTTGCTTTGCCGCATTTTGTGAAAGGCGGCGGAGCTTGTATTTTTTCGCTCTGTTGTTAACTTTGTACAACGGATGATGCCGAGTGTATCTCCTAACTAATAGAAGGGGACGGTTCGTTAGGTTTGAGGAAACTCCATTAATCCCGTTTCGTAGTTAGCGACTCGAAGTTGCTATTGAAGTCATTCTTGAAAATACTCCTTTAGGGGGAAATTTATACTCGTGATGATTTCATGATTTCATACATTCAGGAGAGTTTTGAGAATTTGTTTAATGGTTGGATTTTCCATGTATTTTATTCATTAAACACAATTAATAGATTTTTTTAAGTCATAGCAGACCGAAGATAAGTTGGGTAAAAATGTAGGGAAGGTCTTTAATTTCTTTGGGAAGAAGAAACTCCATTAATCCCGTTTCGTAGTTAGCGACTCGAAGTTGCTATTGAAGTCGTTTTTGAAAATACTCCTTTGGGGGAAATTTATACTCGTGATGATTTCATACATTCAGGAGCTTTGAGTTTTAGTTTAATGGCTTGATTTTCGTTGTTTCTTATTCGTTAATTACAAGTAATAGATTGACTGCAGTTAAGTTTGCCAAAATATTAGTAAAGGCCTTTAGTTTCGAAGGAAAGAGGAAACTTCATTAATCCCGTTTCGTAGTTAGCGGTTCGGAAGTTACAATTGAAGTCGGTCTTAAAAATACCCGTCTTTACGAGTTGGATTTTTTTTTCATGATGATTTCATACATTAAGGAGGGTTTCTAGTTTTATTTTAATGATTGAGTTTTGATGTCTTATTCATTAATCACAAGGGGGGGGGGTAGCTAACTTATCTTCAGTCTATCTTATGTGTTAAAAAATCTATTAGTTGTGATTAATGAATGGTAGACAGAAATCTAGTCATTAAGCTAAAACTCATAACTTTTCTGAATGAATGAAATCATTACGAGTACAAATTTCCATCCTATAAAGACGAATATTTTCAAGAGCGACTTCAATCGAAACTTCGAGACGCTAAGGGCTAAATGGGAACAATTGAGTTTCCTCTTTTCAGAGGGACTAAAAGCCTTTACCATATTTTTAGTTAACTAATCTTCAGTCAGTATATTAAGAATGTAGTTAGAGCTTTTACTCCCTGAGGAAAGAAGAAATTCCAAAAATCCAGTTTATCAGTGACTCGAAGTTATTATTAAAGTAGTTCTTGACAATACTTATCTTTACGGGACAGAAATTTATGCTCGTGATGATTTCATCCATTCAAGAGAGTGATTCCTTCAATCTATAGATGGGATACTACAATATTTGGAACTAGCAAAATACCCGACCTTACTCGGTTTGAATTGGTTTACTCTAGATTGAAAATATAATCAAAATATATAATGACTTACGTTTTTTGTAGAATAAAAATTTATTTTAATATCTTTCGCCATCTTTATATTTTCTACAACTTACTTTGGACACAAATCCTACACATGCATATCCATTCATGAAATACATTTCACATACATCGCACAATTGCTGTATGACAAAGCTACAAAATGACGAAAGGTGATACTAAGGTTACTACTATAAAAGACAATTTATAGGAAGATTTGGAATTCCCTTTCTTAAGTTATTTTCATGTTCAACTCAATTAATTAAAATTACGATTTACGGCGAGTGCTCTCGCACTCATAGTCAACAAAACAATATAATATTTTTTTACTTGTGACACTCTTGCCTCCGGTATGCGACATTGTGAAATTTTGCAATCTTCTCCTGTCATTATTACAACGAATTTTTTAATGTTGGAAAAAGTTCCAGTTTGGATTAATAAACATTATTATTCTTTCAATATCGGCATTATTCTTTAAATAACGGCATTATTCTTTAAATAACGGCATTATTCTTTAAATAACGGCATTATTCTTTAAATAACGGCATTATTCTTTCAATAATGGCATAACTACACTTAAAATTTACTGAAAATTTATACTGACTTACCTAACATTTTTAAGTCTAATACTTTGTGGTGCTGTTGCGTGTGATGAGAAGGAAAACACATTTATTAAAATAATAAATATTTAAAACAGGAAACAGCGAAGTAAAACAAAATAAAAGATGTCGCAAAAAATTGTTCTAAAAGTATTAATTTGTGATTCAATTTTATCTCTTGATCTCGCACAGTTGCCACAACTTACAACTAAAAGTGTACAAAATTTAGAAATGTGAAATTAATTCAGAGCGAAAGAACCAGAAAAAATATCACTGCTCGCGCGATCTTGTTCATTCTCGTTTCATTGAAAAATATCGTCTGTTCCAAATATTCGGAAATCGTTTTCATTGCGCAAAGAATAAAAATAAGACTCGAAATAAATGAAGTATCAGAGATGAAATTCCATAAAAAAAAATTATTTTTTGAAGAATAATTACTTTTTCAGCAGTACTGGTAAAGCAATCGAAGTAATCGTAATATTCAATAGACATTCCAATTTTTCCAAAACTACCAAATTATGGTTGATTTAAGTATACTAACTCAGGTGTTTTAGCATGAAACTCAACTAAATATAACAATAAAGAAGTGTTTAATATTGCATTCACTAAACTAATAGATAATGTATAAAATAAAATACAATACAATCAAATATCTGGAGTAAAATTCATATGATGTCTACACAAACACACAAACACAAAATCGAGCATAGAACAGAAAGACGGACAGACAGACTTTCGCAACCAATGCCACTCACTAAATGAAGATAAGTACTCACTGTATGCAAATTTTCATGAAAATATCTTAAACCGCGTGGTCGTGTATAGGGCACAACATACGGACAGACAGACGGACGGACAGACAGACACCAAACGAGAAAAAGGCGGATTCGGCATCAGAAGGGTCCAAAACGGATAGAAAACTTGAAATTTGTCGAAAATATTGAATGTACAAACACTCCATTCTTATTTTTATAGATTATCGTGATGCTCATAGGGTTAATTATTTCTTTGGAAATATATTCAATATTTCAATAATATTTGTAAATACAAACATGCACTGCTCTGTTCAATTGGATATTAAACAAGATGTTCATACATACCAATCTCATTTTCCTACGATTGCAATTACTGCTGTCATTCTGCTATATCAATCGAAATAGGATCAATCGTGCAATCATACCATACACTAGACGTAATCAATTGTTCATCTGAAGTTACGATCAATTAAGACTAGAGGTTTTGTTCAGATTTTTCATGGGCAGTTATGTACATAAAATCTGAAGCATTTATTATAAATGCATACCTGACCCAATTTTTGTTTTAATGTACCTTTCTCTTCGATTAATGAAATTTTAACACACAAACCACCTGCCAGAGTTGGATATACCGACTGCCCGCAGGTTATCTAGCCTGAAAACTAACCCCGATGTGACAGAGCCAACGTAAACTGTTAGTGGTTTTGTGTCAGACCGGGTTCATCTATTAAACTACTTATTGTGTTCTGGGTTTATTGCTGTTATTAAACTCTAATGCAACGAACTAGCTTATAATTTTAGTTCATTTCAAAGTATTTTGGAATTAATATTCAAAAGTATTGCTTAAATTGAACTCTCTCTGAACCTCAAATATTTTCGAGTAGTGTAGTATTGCTTACACTCCGTAACACACATACGGAAACTTAATTATCATCGTAAAATAACGAAATATTGAAACGTGTTTAAATAAAACTTGCAATCAGAATTTGCAGGAAACCAAATAATACCATTTATAAACAAATTTCGTTACATGTTTTCATTTAAATAGCAACTAGTACAACACAAGTCTAAAAAAGCGTTTAACTCTCCGTTGGGCGCAACCGGCCTGACAGACACAGCTTTGACGTTTACTTTCCCCCCTCCTCTCGTAGAAGGGGTAGAAATCTGCTTATTCTAGTAGTCTGTTATCTTTACCCGATGTTTGGACCCAACCTTTTAATTTTATTCGCGCGCTTCATGGACAGCTGTTAGCGTCATTCTGATCTCTCAGGCACATTGCGCCCGAATTCGTTACACATATAAAGGTACGTAATATCTATGTTTTAATATCACAGGTGTTTTTTTTATTAATTTCATGACCGCGTCATGCAAAATTTGTGGCTTTATCCGTAAATATGTTGAAACGGGTTTGAGAAGGATGACAAATTATGAATGTAATAAATGTCACAATTTAATCTGCCTGGCTCATGCAAATATAATCAGCGAAACGTGCTGTGCTGTTTGCCAATGCCCCTCTTCTACTGAACTTAAGCTGAAGGACTATTACTCAGAGTGAATATCGGCTTTTTAACTCTGCACTACAATGTATAATTTTTACCAAAATAATTTACTTTTTTACCCTGGAAATGTAAGTCAATTTAGTGCTAGATCTGAAATTTTCTTTTAATGTTTTCTAAACATAAAATGTGTTATATTTTTACACGAATTGAATTGTTTTTTGTTTAAATAATCCTATGGAGATCACTGATTACTTTTAGAATACTGTAACTAAAATTAATAGGTATAAATTTGCGATTCCTTTATGTGTGCCTGTTAGGCGCATTGCTCCCGAACACGTTGGTTCTATATTGCGCCCGACGGAGTGTTAAATGAAATTTCGGTCACTTATTGGACGGAAATGAAATGCAACAAGAAATTAACAGAATCGAATACTTTTTAGATTATAATACATGGTATTCGAGTATTTTCAAGTATCTCTAATATCTCTATTCATACATATTCAAAACAAAGAACTCATAAAAAGTAAGAATCAGTCACAACTGCGATATATAAGTTTTATAAAAATAAGTTAGATTAATATATTGCTATACGAATACTTTGGTATTCGAATACTTAAGACTTTAAAATTCGAGTACATTGGCTGCATACTACCATATTTGAATACGAGAAAGAATCGGGTACAACGAAACATTCAAGTATCGATTATCCAAGTACTTTTATATTCGAATATTCCCACCTCTAATGAAAACCGTAGCGCTCTAAACTTCCTTCGTAATTGAAGCTACGAAATGCATTCCTTCGTTTTAACAGCAATCTAGGGAAGTGTCCCTAGTTCAAAAAGCCGATTGAGTACAATTAACCCTTTTGCACCTTTCGCTTATCCTCTCTAGGAATCTGCTTTTCTTAATGGCTCAAAAGGAATCATTAATAATGAGAAGCGTTATCCCTTTTCGTGTGAAATCGGAGAAGGAAGTCGTAAAAAAGGGAGAGAATAGACAAAGAGGTGTGTGAAGTGGCCGGACGAAACCCCAACGAGAGTTTCACGCAAAACACGGAAACAAGCTACTTGAAAATCAAGTCAGGTGTGCGATAGTTCCAAAAAAAATACTTTATTATCTAAGAGTTACAACTTGCCTAAAAATTGCATCATTAAACAACACAATGCGTTTAAAAACACCATACCATTCCAAGGGTAATTGAAATTTGAGGTCAGTGTTACTTGATGGAAACCGCAAACTTGAAACTCTTTTAATCTTGCTGTTGGTTCATCTTCGCGTCGGAAACCGCCCTGGAGTGGCCAGCCTCTGATGCAAAAACCTGTTCCAAACTGTCGCCAGCACCATGCAAAGGACACTTTTATTTTCCTACTTGGCCCTTCATTTTTTGAATTAATAGGGCAGTTATGACTCAGTGGGATATTTCGTCAATAGCAGAACTGACGAGATATCTCGTCGAAATCACTTGGATGATTAAAGAAAGCAGTGGCGTAATCCCGAGAGGAAGACCCCAAGCCCTCTGAAAGAGTTGATTTCCTTATTTTTAATATCTCTTTACTAGTTAAATGTCATTGAATGATTGTCAATTTGGTTTGCTTACACCGAAAATCCGGTTGTAACATAATCAAAACGCTTCTACAATTGGCGTCTTTAGCACGGGTTCTGGTTCTAAGTTTATCTTTCGGTGTCTTAAGCTACAGCAGTGATTATAAGTTGCCGGAGGGGGGACCACCCACGGTCATCACTATTCCTACTTTTGCGTATGGTAGCTCTCCTTCTAACGACCATTCACACCTATTCAAAAATCGACTAACCCAAGGTTGAATGTCTTATCGTCGGAGTCGCACCATACGCATGAAGTTTATACTGATTTTTTACACAAACGAATACGCATCTTGAAATGTAATACATTGTATACTAAACCCTCCTGGTCTTTGCCTCTACGAGGTACCTCGTCATAAACAAAAACTGACCAGATATTGATGGACGAGATATCTCGTCATTAGAAGAAAGCTGACCAGATCTTGATCTCGTCATCATACAAAAAAAAAATCAGCAATATCTTGATGACGTAATACTAGGTCGTATCTCGTAGCTCACAGAGTAAGTTGTGATATTTCAGTGCAGATTGTAAAAAGTGACATGCAATTCCTTTTTTAACACCCTATGAAATCGAAACATGATGTCTCGTCACTAGCAAGATTTTCAAATTTTGATGGACGAGATATCTAGTTAAAATTACTTGGAGGGTTAATAAATTAG
Organism: Metellina segmentata; assembly: GCA_947359465.1. Classification (NCBI taxonomy): domain Eukaryota; kingdom Metazoa; phylum Arthropoda; class Arachnida; order Araneae; family Tetragnathidae; genus Metellina; species Metellina segmentata. Next base: position 64,935,749 of record OX375872.1, on the reverse strand, counting down.
GACTTCTCCGGAGACAATGTGCTAAATGAAAACTGACCTCTGGCTATGTTAAAAAATAACCTGAATTGCGTGTACTGCATGCACCAAACCCAATTTCAGATCCGAATTCCTATCTTTTAACTCATCAGCTAAAGAGCAACACGAAGATTGATTACGCATTATTTATATCGATAAGCCGTTACGGTCAGTAAATCCCAGGTCGTATCTCGCAGTTCACATAGTAAGTTGTGAGATTTCAGTAGTCTGTAAGAAGTGATTTGCAGTTCATTTTGTAACACCCTATGAAATTGAAACATGAACATCGAAGGTTTTTTTTGTTTCTAACGTGGATTTTTGTTTTATAAATAATTGTGATAGTGTACGAAACAGTCCAATCGTCGAAAATGGTCAAAACTGAGTAAAGTCCAACCAATACAGTCATTAAATGTATTATAGTGTCAAATCAATGATGCTCTAGGAAATCTGGTAAGGCTCGGTGGATTAATCCTTTCAGAGACTGTGGCGTCCAAAACGATCCTGAACCCTTCTAACGTATAAAAATATTCTAAGTAAATTAGAGCTCTTTAGTATATAATGAATCTTTCATTTGATATTCTGATGTAAAAGTGTGCTGTATATAGAGAGTGAGATATGCAGTGACTCATCTCCCTTTAAAATCATTAAATTTTATCTATATATTAATGTAATACACACCACATCTTTTCAACCTTTTTCATCTCGTGGTACACTTATACTAATTACTAAAATTTTGGGACATGCCAAAAATATTTTATGTTTTTGCCGATCTGATGAAAATTAGTATAATTTCGATTGATTTACGAAATTAATAACTGTAATTACCACCCTTTTTTCACCTTAGGGGCTTTTTTTAATATTTTTAACAATTTTGTTTGTGGTGCTCTGTAATAAAAAATAATCCTGAAAAATTATTTATACAAGTATTAAAAATACAAACTTCAGAACAAATTACTTGTGAACACGCTTTTCAAAAGCTCAAAACTAAACAGTTGAAATTAAACACAATGGGTGAAGTATCTTCACTTCTCCGAACTACGATATCATAAATTGTTTTCCAATCAGGTAATAGTTAACGATAAAAGGAAATTATTCTTCCATTTGATATTCTGGTGTTAAGAGGAACTCTAGAGACCTTGAGATCATGCTGTGTTTAAAAACTAAAACCTCATTAAATTTCTGTTACGTGCTAAATATGTTAATATAGGATGATAGATCTTCAACCATAACGTGTGTTTTTCCCAAAAAAGATATTAATTAAGTTTTAAATATAATTATTCGTTCATCTGATATTATGATGTCACGCTGTGTTCTAGACAGACCCACGATGTCAAACTGTCTCTGTAGAGCACTCCTAAGAAGAGGTGGGCCATACGGTGTCCCACGTCTACTTGCGAAACACTACATTTTTGTTACTCGTAAAATATTTTAATAATAGATATTCACCCCATTTTTTAGCAAGAAACACTTTGTGTGTGTGAGAGGATAGATCTTCATCCATAAAGTTTATTCAAAAAGATGTTAATTCAATTTAAAATGTAATTATTCTTTCATCTTATGTTCTCATATCACTCTGTGCTCTAGACATACAGTGGGGCACACTGCGTTTAAGTGTGTCTGTAGAGCACTCCTAAGGAGACATGTACCCTTAAAAAACGCTACATTTTTGTTACATGCAAAATCCTTTAATGAGATAAATATTCACCCAAATATTTTTCAACAAAAACTTTTCCGTTGATAAAATGCCCTTCAAAGAGTTAAAAACTCAATCTTATCGCTGCATTTTGCATTAGGATAAGACACCATGATAAGAGCCTTGTTTTTACCATTTGCCTCAGTAACGGTAATTCGCATAAAACCTCGACCTGATGAAGCATTTATCGACCCCTTTTTGATACAAGTATATAGGCCTCATTGATTCAGCAGGAGAGGTCGATATGTCTGGAAGGGTAAAACTGAGCATAAAGGCAAAATTTTAAATCCATTTTGCTGCACAGCACGCTCGAAATCGCTGCCAAACAAACCGGAAAAGATCAGACTTCTGACGTTTTTTCTCGACCTTTTTCAAAAGGCGCACCAAATAAATTTTCAGAAAACAACCTGATGGGTAGGGAGGAAAAGAATTCTATTTTATGACCCTCGATGTTTAGTTCATTTGTCTTTGCGATTCGTACTGTCATCGACTCACGGAGGGTTGTGTAATTTATTATCTCGCTCAATTATTCATGCGCTTTGTTCCGAAAAATGCTTTTACCCCGGGATAGGTTTTTTTACCCTTCTTATCCTCCGGCAAAAACACTCGTTTTGAAATATTAATCCTTTATTTGTCGGGCTGGCGTAAAAAATCATCCAGGTGATGAAAATTTAATTCTTCTAATCATTGTTTAAAGTAGAAATATAGTCTGGGAGCTTTCTTCCTTCGCCTCATTGTACACTTCTTGGGGAGGGGAGTCGGGTAAAAAAAATTACCCCTCATTAAAAAGAGGAAGGGGGAAAAAGGGTTTCTGGAGGACTTGTCATTGCGAAAACGGATCAAATGAAATATAGATTTCTCTTAATATGAGGTAATTATTCTGTTGTTTTTTTTTTCATTTCAGGAAATATGAGTGAAGGTAAGACTTCTTAGGAATGTGAAGATGAATGTGAGTTTGTTTTTAGATTTTTCTTACGTATTTTCCATCAGATAATCTTGTGTTGATTTTATATTTACTAGGGAAATTTGACCACGTATCATAAAATTCTTGAATAATTGCTGCTTGTCGTTATTTTTTCAATGCATGGACAATTGAACATTAATCATTATGGCACTGCAAAGCCGTACCAGTTTATAGTTGCCCACATTCATCCCAAACGGACAAACATCGAAGACTTACTCCGGATTTGAACCAAGAAGCTTTCTATCAGGAGGCCGGCACTCTGAGCCTTAGTCCAACTGGTCGTGGTTTTAATAAAGCTTAGTCTAAAAAAGATCATGGATAAATCTGATAAAAATCTAATTTCATCAATACTTGAAATACATAAAATCTTGAATAGACCACTTGACTCAAATGCCAGCTAGCAATACCGGCAAACTAGAATTCCAGCTTATTTTACAACTATTTACTAGAATTTAGCTTATTTTATAACTATTTACTAGAATTTAGCTTATTTTACTGTCTTCTAGATTTTAGCTTCTTAACACATTTTAACTTATTGAAACTGTTAAATATCTCAAATGGTACAAATTGGTTCAATGTAATCACATGGTACTTTTAGATCTAATATAGCACATCGGGGGGCAAAATCTCAATTCAGGTCAGTTACATAATCTAGAGAATACATATTTTTCAAATTGCATCAAATTGTACGAGGCAGCGATCCTGTCTCTTGTTTTTAAAAGCCAATATATTTTCGCTTAGCAGACACATCACGTTCGGCCCAGACATGCTACGCATACTTCATTCCCGGTGGCTTTTATTCATTATCTCTAACTCTGTTACGTTCTCATACCTTACGCAAATAATGTGCAGCGAAAACAAATTGTTCGCCCTTCTGTATATATCTTTTCAGATTCGTCCTGATATCATCTGCACTTTTAAAATGAAAAGCAGCAAGGGGGACTGTGGGCTTGTCCGCTAATTTCGCGCTTACCAGAAATACGATGAAAAAGAGTTGCAAGTTGCCCTCGGGGAGCTCTAGTAGTGCCAAACCTCTTTGGCTTCTGAGTTCAGAGTGGATCCACGCTTAATTATGATTGACTAGTCATGAGTTTCCCTTGCCTTCACACACCTTAAAAGTGATTATGACTGAGATAATGAAGTGAAAGGTGTCAAAGATATTCCGAAGGCATAAATCACTAATAGGAGAGAAGAACAACTTCTAAATTTCAAAACCGATTTCAAAGAAAAAGTCGGCGCACGAAGAATGAGGTTGGGGTACAGAAGCAACTAATTTAAGAAAACAATTCGTGCTGGCATCTCGGGTAATAAGGTAGGGCCCCCTACCCTCCTGATTCAATCTTGGACTCGAAACCGCAATTAATTTGGAACGGGATTGAAATTTTGGCTTAACTTTGTTGCGCAATGCATTAAACTTCGCATGAAATGGAATTGAATTATCTTGAATTAAAGTTGTAGTAAATCATGCCGCACCTAATTCGGAAGTTGGGTAGCTTTCTGGGTAATAACAATCTGAAAGCTTGAAAGCGAAATTGGCATATTTTAAACTCATTTCTGTAAAATTTAAGTGTTTTTAATTCCCACTTATTCTTCTAGTGCCTACCTTCCATGATGTGGTAGAGAGGGTATATTGTAAGAATTTAAAAGAGGTCTGAAGAGAATTTAAGAGAGGAGATAGAGGAGGATCAAAAGAATTTCAGATTGCTGGAATGAGTGCTTAATACTCGAACATGATCTCTATGAAATAGTTTATAATCCATTGCAATTTTTAAGACTTGAAAATTGATCTCTTTAGAAATTCGAAATGTGACTTATCCTTATGGTGCTCGACGCCCTTGAATTATAGCTGAATAATCTGCTTAGGTACCTTCCTACGGAAATTAGTTTTTGAGAAAAACGAGAAAGCGATTTCAACCCAAAATTCCGTTCCTTAAGCGTCAACCGCAAACATTGATGTATTTCCTACACACCGTCCTATGGAAATTACTTTTTTTTGATTGAGAAATGAGAAATAGGTAACTTTTCAGTACCACAGTTCCGTTCCTTAAGCGTCCACCGCAAACATTGATGTGTTACTTATACAACAACCTTTGAAAATTACTTTTTTGTGAGAGAAGCGTGAAATAAGTAACTTTTCAGTATTACAGTTCCGTTGCTTAAGCGTCTACATCAAACCTTGATGCATTTTACTTACGTACCGTCGTATTAAAATTTTTTCTTAAGAGAAACGAGAAAGCAATTTCAACCCATAAATCCGTTTCTTACGCATTCACCGCAAATACTGATGCTATCTTATATTATTTCATCTTTACTAGAGAGAAATATTCATAATTCGTGCAAGTAATCGTGATAATTTAGGTTCGGACACTTTTTATGATGCAAGGACCCGATCTGGCCTAGCTACACCAGTGATTTCATTAAATTTCGAGCACAATCTATTCGGAAGTATGCATCAGAAGCACTTACGCACCGTCCTATGAAAATTATATTTTGAGAGAAACGAGAAGGCAATTTCAACTTCTCAGTCCCGTTCCATCCGCGTCCACCGCAAATAGCGAATGTACCTTTCCACCCTAAGTAGTGGTTACTTTTTTCATCCCTGCAAGAGGGAGGTAAAAATTCTCACAGTTGCAAGGAATTCCCTCCCGAAGCTTATATTTTCCCGAGGACAACGAACGCATTACCGAGTTTCATTGCTAAAAACACCGAAAACGATGCGAGGAGAATGATTTTCGTGATACTGGCCACTTTTCCAGCTCTTTCCCGAGAATAGAAAAGGTGAAAAAAGTGAACAATCATCGACAATTCCTGATTGTGGAGCGTATGCTTTAGACAAAGGGCAGGAGCACTGCAGATGGTCATGAAAACAGTGGCCTCGGGGTTTGCTTAACCCGTTCCAGAGGATATGAGCAGTCCAAAAATGATTCATTTCGTTCAAAATCTTGACCGGGCCAACGGGAGCCGGAGTACAGAAGCTAATTCTTTTTCTCATAAACAGATAAGACCAAACCAGTTTGCGTCGTTTTTCGACACATCTTTTCTTTCCTAGGATTTATTTTACCGTGTTTTCTTTAAAGCAACTGTTAATCAATGTCAGCCGGTCTTCAGGGCGTTAAGGATAAAAAAAGAGGAGCTAGTTCTCCAGAATAGATTCAATATTCGATATTACCTAAAGGGTGGGAAAAGGTGTTTAGTCAACTTGATGTGTTCCTCTCTCTTCCGGTTCTTTTTCTTTAGGTAAACCGCTCAAGTACTTAACCAGCAAATACGTGGTTGGATTGGCGCAGTGGATACTTTAAATTTTCACTAAATTTGTATTTTATAGAATTCGTTTAGGGCTCGAGAACGATATCACGGAACTCTAAATCATTAAACTGTTAATGAATGTCGATCGGTCTTAGAATAAAAGTTTAAGGAAAAAGAAGTTTGGGAATAGATTCAATAGTCGATATTACCTAAAGGGTGGGAAAAGGTGTTTAGTCAACTTGGTGTGTTCCTCTCTCTGCTGGTTCTTTTTCTTTAGGTAAACCGCTCAAGTACTTAACCAGCAAATACGTGGTTGGATTGGCGCAGTGGATACTTTAAATTTTCACTAAATTTGTATTTTATAGAATTCGTTTAGGGCTCGAGAACGATATCACGGAACTCTAAATCATTAAACTGTTAATGAATGTCGATCGGTCTTAAAATAAAAGTTTAAGGAAAAAGAAGTTTGGGAATAGATTCAATAGTCGATATTACCTAAAGGGTGGGAAAAGGTGTTTAGTCAACTTGGTGTGTTCCTCTCTCTGCTGGTTCTTTTTCTTTAGGTAAACCGTTCAAGTACTTAACCAGCAAATACGTGGTTGGATTGGCGCAGTGGATACTTTAAATTTTCACTAAATTTGTATTTTATAGAATTCGTTTAGGGCTCGAGAACGATATCACGGAACTCTAAATCATTAAACTGTTAATGAATGTCGATCGGTCTTAAAATAAAAGTTTAAGGCAAAAGAAGTTTGGGAATAGATTCAATAGTCGATATTACCTAAAGGGTGGGAAAAGGTGTTTAGTCAACTTGGTGTGTTCCTCTCTCTGCTGGTTCTTTTTCTTTAGGTAAACCGCTCAAGTACTTAACCAGCAAATACGTGGTTGGATTGGCGCAGTGGATACTTTAAATTTTCACTAAATTTGTATTTTATAGAATTCGTTTAGGGCTCGAGAACGATATCACGGAACTCTAAATCATTAAACTGTTAATGAATGTCGATCGGTCTTAAAATAAAAGTTTAAGGAAAAAGAAGTTTGGGAATAGATTCAATAGTCGATATTACCTAAAGGGTGGGAAAAGGTGTTTTGTCAACTTGGTGTGTTCCTCTCTCTGATGGTTCTTTTTCTTTAGGTAAACCGCTCAAGTACTTAACCAGCAAATACGTGGTTGGATTGGCGCAGCGGATACTTTAATTTTTCACTAAATTTGTATTTTATAGAATTCGTTTAGGGCTCGAGAACGATATCACGGAACTCTAAATCATTAAACTGTTAATGAATGTCGATCGGTCTTAAAATAAAAGTTTAAGGAAAAAGAAGTTTGGGAATAGATTCAATAGTCGATATTACCTAAAGGGTGGGAAAAGGTGTTTAGTCAACTTGGTGTGTTCCTCTCTCTGCTGGTTCTTTTTCTTTAGGTAAACCGTTCAAGTACTTAACCAGCAAATACGTGGTTGGATTGGCGCAGTGGATACTTTAAATTTTCACTAAATTTGTATTTTATAGAATTCGTTTAGGGCTCGAGAACGATATCACGGAACTCTAAATCATTAAACTGTTAATGAATGTCGATCGGTCTTAAAATAAAAGTTTAAGGCAAAAGAAGTTTGGGAATAGATTCAATAGTCGATATTACCTAAAGGGTGGGAAAAGGTGTTTAGTCAACTTGGTGTGTTCCTCTCTCTGCTGGTTCTTTTTCTTTAGGTAAACCGCTCAAGTACTTAACCAGCAAATACGTGGTTGGATTGGCGCAGTGGATACTTTAAATTTTCACTAAATTTGTATTTTATAGAATTCGTTTAGGGCTCGAGAACGATATCACGGAACTCTAAATCATTAAACTGTTAATGAATGTCGATCGGTCTTAAAATAAAAGTTTAAGGAAAAAGAAGTTTGGGAATAGATTCAATAGTCGATATTACCTAAAGGGTAGAAAGTGATGTTAGCCCCAAACTTGGGGTTTGTCTATCTTCCTTATTCTTTTTTTTCCTTAGTAAAAACTCTCAAATACTTCACCAGCAAATACGCGTTTAGATTGACACAAAGGAAAAACCGATAACTTTACGTTAAATTGGTATTTTAAAGAAATTGTTTACGGCTGGAGAACGTCATCGTGTAACTGTTAAACAATGTCGACCGGTTTTACGGACGCTATAAATTAACAAAGAGCTAATTTTAGAATATATTAGATATTACCCGATGGGTGGATAAAGATGTTTAGTAAACTTGGGGTGTTTGTCTTCAGGTTCAGGTTTATTTCAGGTGTGTGGGTCGCACGACTGATGGTTGCTAACGATGAATCAGGCGCTGTGAGGGCTGATCTGACAATCACTCTGTCCTCGCGATCTGTTGTGGCCCTACGTCCACCGCTACCATCACGACGCTGAAATCTGCCATTGTCCACCCACTCTTGCCAGCATCTAATCGCCGCATCGCTTCGACTCACATGACGAGCGATTCTCCGATTTGCCCAACCTGCCTCTTTCAATCCAATGATACGACCTCTTTCCTATTATTATTTCGATTTCCTATTATAAACACTCAAGTACACTTAACCAGCAAATTCGCACTTGAATTAACACAATGGAAAATACGATAACTTTACATAAAACTTGTATTTTACAGAAATTGTACTGAAAATACGGCTTGAAGATAATCATCACCCACCTTTGTGACTTATAATAAAACTACGTGGCCCGGCACGGCGTTGCTCGTGACAGTTCTTTTTGTGGGGTCAGGTGTGAACACTACTCCCTAACCCCCGGTGATTGCTTCGAATTCCCATTTGGCGAACCAAATGGGTATTCGTAGCCTATTGGATAACAGACATCACGGCGTTGTCAAATGCGACAAAATTCGAATTGCGAAGAGATCCAATCGGCGTAACGTCACAATCTCTTGCGAAAATATAAATATTTTTGTGAAAAATTATTTATTAAAATAAAATCAAACGTATAAGGTATCTATGTGGTGCAAAATTTTCCGCAGATTTCAAATCCGTTGAAATTTTCAATTTATCTTTAACGATCCCGATTTTACAAAACCGAAATAAACAATTCCAGTCAAAAAATTTTTATTTGTTTTGCTTTCCTTGACTGGAATTGCATGAGCGCAAGAAATGGATTTCTCGAACGCGAAAGTTGGCTTGGCGTCACAATCTCTTGCGAAAATATAAAAGATATTCAATTTAAAAATTATGTAGTTAAAGAAAATCATATTTTTAGATATCAATCTAATGTGAAATTTTCCGCAGATTTCAAATCCGTTGAAGCTTTTACTCTATCTTTGACGATCTAGGAATAGAAAAAAAGAACTACATAACTCCATTTAAAATTTTATTTCTTTATTTTGTCGACTGAAATCGTTCTTCCGCAAAATCAAACAGAAGCACGGAAAAATAAATTTAGAATATGTCATATGTTTATGCTGTTGCCTCATTCTAAAGAAAACAATAATAATTAAATTCCATTAAATTAATTTTAAAATATTCTAGATTGAATCTTAAAATTCGGGCTTCGTACAAAAATTGCACAAAATTCGGACTACCAGTGTGCTTAATCCCATTACTGTAAGTGCCATAGATTCGTCAGGAACGTGCACATAACAAGCAAACAAACAAACGAACAGATAAAAAGACAAACAATTCCTAGTAGGGATGCCAATATCTGTTATAAGGTTTTGTGAAAGTCAAATTCTTTATGAAACTATGGGTTGTGTATGGATTGATTAAATAAAGAATTCGATGTTTATAAGGGAGCATTTATATTATAAGAGAACTAAAGGTATGTTATTCGAGGGGATAAATTGTACTGAGCATTTTTTGCTGTTTCGTTAAAATGAATAAATTCACCTATTTGTGTTTGGTATGATTTATAGCGCAAGGGCCTATTTGACCAAGCTGCGCCAAACGCAAGATAGACAACGTCAGGTAATAGACGTACACAAAAAAGAAAGTTTTACTGACACACAAAAGAGAAATTCACTCCGTTAAGTCATCAATTCAGCACCTTTCTACAACTCACTTCACGTCACGTATTGGTTGATATTGCAATGGCATTTTAAAAAAGGTAAAAAAGACGTTACTAAAACAATGCAGCGGAATCAAATGTTTTTAAAACTTAGTTTTCTGTATCGTAATTGCAAAGGTCATCTATCTATATAAAAAATGCAATAAATTGATGTATGCTCTTAGGCATTTGATTATGTATGGATGTTATTTTCTAAAAATTGCTTATTAGCGGGTGATAATGTTATGACAGTTATCCCAACTTCAACTCCAAAACTCAAAAATTTAATTGTGTTTAATCAAATTGTAATAGCTTCAGTGATAAGAAAATTAATTGGTCTTTTCCTATTGTTGATTCACCAACAATAAGATGAATTGCTTCATTGGTCTATAAAAGAGTAACCTGAAATTTCAACCGCATTTTTTACATTGAAACCAACCTGTATTATTAGCTTCCAGAATTTAACATAATGGCTGTTCTTTCAACATTTGTCCTTTTCCAATCATAAAGACTTTAACTCGAAGACGTTTCCGATTTCGACGAGATAAGCCAGAAACTAATGAATGAAATATAAATTAATGTGTCAACCATAAATGCGAGACAATGGCAAGTCGTTATAGTCCGTAATTTCTATTAAAAAAAAAACGCGAAATGAATCAAACGAGAAAGTTATTTATTTATGCTTTGGCAGAATTTGGCATTAAAAGTACGCGGTGTCCTTGAATTCCTTTCTGCTCTAACGAGTTTCCTTTTGAATGAATTAGTTAAAGTAGTATACAATTATCTCACTATTGTGTAAATCTCTTTGGAACAACTAATTGAAGCCTATATTCTTATCTACCTGATAAATCGGATGGAGGGATTTCAGTCTACGAAGAAAATTGTGCTTAATATGTTTTTAAACACAAATGCGACAGTGTCTGCGGAAAATAAATGATTATTAGGGATCGACACGCAAGTCTACATACGTGGAAAGGGAAATGCACGATACGCCTGGAATGGGTAATGCAGGCGCAATCCCCTATTATTCATCAATAGGATTTCGATGTCGCAAACAAAGCAACAAACTTAAAAAACAAGACAGAGAGCAGATTACCACCCTGTCAGATGTGCAGTCCATTCCGAAGTAGGCTCGATTCCTGGTTTGCATGTGTTCCCTGAAGAAGCAAAAATTAATTACTTGATTTGAAAGAGTTCTGCCATTTCTGTTTTGCTTTTTCACTTGTTCCGAGAAGGGAATTAAAAATGAATGGGAAAACTTCTACCGTGTATTTGGCACGGTATCATCCCAACTGAGCTGCCTCTTCGAGTTTTTTGGAATCCTTGACTCGCTCTTTGAACCATTAGTCTATAAGCCGATAGTTGTCAAAGACCTGTTGACGGTCGTTTTCCATTTAGAAATGGACTAAACTTTATATCAACAAACCTAACAAATTAGTTTCAGTGTAAACTTTTTTTAGTTACGATCGAAAGTTTCTTCTCGTGTACCACAACGCATGCACTGAAGTGCCAGAAAAAGTGGTACAGACGAGCCTATGCAAAATACATAGCAACGCCACCTATACACGTCATTGGTTGGTTATGTCATTGCATATATAAAATGACATTTATAAAAACATATAGATCCTTATGCACAGTGGGAATGGCAAGTTATCACGATTTAAGCAATTTTAAATTCAGTTAAATAGTTGGAGCTCGTGAGATGGTTCATAGAATATTTTGAAGGTAGAAGTTAAGATTTTTAAGTATTACCGTTTTAAGGAAGTACCGTGACTACAAAAAATATGGCAAAACCCATTATCTTTTACGGCCACACTGCTGTTGTAAGTTATAACAGCAGTGTGGCCGTAAAAAGACTGGTCGAACGTGACAAGCGTCGGTTGGCTGGAATCGTTTCACGTGATAGTCGTAACATTGCCTCAAATAACATGGCACTTCAAATCAGAACCCCAATAAATATCAGCTTGAGGATCTGAGCTACGTTCCCTCAAAGCTTTAGAAGCCAATGCCCAACTCCGTTGATGAATATCCGACACAGTTATGTTCCTCTGCTGGGCTCGGGAACACCGTCACTGGACACTTGTTGACTGGATACGAGTAGCCTGGTATGACAAATCGTGTTACCAACTGTTTCGGGCAGATGGAAGAATCCGTGTATTGAGAAAACTTTATAAAGCCATTGATCTCAAATATCAACAGGGGATTGTACAGGATGTGGTAGTTCCGTAATGGTATGGATTTTTTAGATGGCATTCAGTGCCATCCTTAGTTCTTCTTAGAAGTTTCTGACTAGTGACCGCTATGCGTGCATTCTTTGCGACTAGTTACACTCGTTCATGTCCTGTGTTCATTCTGATGGGTTTGTCCTCTTTCTACAGAAACAATGCGCTGCCATACAAGTCTAGACACGCCAAATTATGGTGAGAGGAACAATCATCTGAGTTTGGGGTCTTGCCATTCCCACAATCATCAGATCTCCAACAAATTCGAACAGATGCTATTCAAAGGGCTGTTAAATACAGAAAACCTACACCTATAGTATTCAGTGCCTACAGAATACAGAAAATCTACACCTATATAGTATTCAGTGCGTACAGAATACTTACACAAGTTTGGGGAGGCCAAGCCCAGTCATACTTCTCCAGTTATACGCTCTGATGGGAGGGCTACTAAGTATTAGACTATTATACCAGTTTAGGGACTGATGTGAACGCAAACAAATAGTTTCCACACTTGGCATCTTTAGCATGGATTCTGGTTCTAAGTATATCGTTCGGTACCGAAAGCGACAACAGTGGTAACGTGGAAAACTAGGTATGGTGATACCCATTCATGCTTTTGTGAATTGAAGCCTTCTCCTTAAAAAGTTTCGCACCTTTAAAGCATCGATTGACCCAAGATCTACTGTCTTCTCGTCCAAGCATTACAGTAGAACTCGAGGTCTAGTATAATCTGGCTCCGGCGAGTCGGTATTTGAGTCACGTGATTTTGGACGAGTCTATACGTCAAATTAGGGAGCAGGTCAAACATAAACTGCGTATTTTCATAGACTAAACCTTAGTACAATCCTATAGTTTAGCGAATCTAAGTATTTTAAATGGGAACTCGGGTTGTCATTGAATAAGTTTTAATTTTTCAAGGATGTAATCATGTCATAAATGAACTTATTTTTAATTTCTCTCTCTCATTAAACTTTGTTGTTCTGTAGTGCATTGTATATATATATATATATATATATATATATATATATATATATATATACTAGCAAAATACCCGACCTTACTCGGTTTGAATTGGTTTACTCTAGATTGAAGAGGTAATCAAAATATATAATGACTTACGTTTTTTGTAGAATAAAAATTTATTTTAACACCTTTCGCCATCTTTATATTTTCTACAACTTACTTTGGACACAAATCCTACACATGCATATCCATTCATGTAATACATTTCACATACATCGCACAATTGCTGTATGACAAAGCTACAAAATGACGAAAGGTGATACTAAGGTTACTACTATAAAAGACGATTTTGAGGGAGATTTGGAATTCCCTTTCTTAAGTTCTTTTCATGTTCAACTCAATTAATTAAAATTACGATTTAGTGCTCTCGCACTCATAGTCAACAAAACAATATTTTTTTACTTGTGGCACTCTTGCCTCCGGTATGCGACATTGTGAAATTTTGCAATCTTCTCCTGTCATTATTACAACGAAATTTTTAATGTTGGAAAAAGTTATAGTTTGGATTTTAAAACATTATTATTCTTTCAATAACGGCATTATTCTTTCAATAATGGCATAACTACACTTAAAATTTACTGAAAATTTATACTGGCTTACCTAACATTTCTAAGTCTAATACTTTGTGGTGCTGTTGCGTGTGATGAGAAGGAAAACACATTTTTTAAAATAATAAATATTTAAAACAGAAAAAAGTGAAATAGAACAAAATAAAAGATGTCGGAAAAATTGTTCTAAAGATATTAATTTGTGATTCATTTTTATCTCTTGATTTCGCACAGTTGCCACAATTTACAACTAAAAGTGCACAAAATTTAGAAATGGGAAATTAATTCAGGTCGAAAGAAACAGAAAATATCACTGCTCACGCGATCTTGTTCATTCTAGTTTCGTTGAAAAATATCGTCTGTCTCAAATATTCCGAAATCGTTTTCATTGCGCAAAGAACAAAAAAAAGACTTGAAATAAATGAAGTATCAGGGCTGAAATTCCATTGAAAAATATAATTTTTTGAAGAATAATTACTTTTTCAGCAGTACTGGTAAAGCAATCGAAGTAATCGTAATATTCAATAGACATTCCAATTTTTCCAAAACTACCAATTTATGGTTGATTTAAGTATACTTACTCAGGTGTTTTAGCATGAAACTCATCCAAATATAACAATAAAGAAATGTTTAATATTGCATTCACTAAACTAATAGATAATGTATAAAATAAAATACACTGCAGTCAAATATCTGGAAAACAATTCATGTGATGCTTACACAAACACACAAACACAAAATAGAGCATAGAACAGAAAGACGGACAGACAGACTTTCGCAACCCATTCCATTCACTAAATGAAGATAAGTACTCACTGTATGCAAATTTCCATGAAAATATCTTAAACCGCGTGGACGTGTACAGGGCACAACATACAGACAGACAGACAGACGGACAGACAGACAGACAGACACCAAACGAGAAAAAGGCGGATTCGGCATCAGAAGGGTCCAAAACGGATAGAAAACTTGAAATGGGTCGAAAATATTGAATGTACAAACAAACACTCCATTCTTATTTATATAGAAGATATATATTTATATATATTATATATATATATATATATATATATATTTATATTTATATATCGCTGTATGTATATAATAGAATAGACTAGAAATAGTTTGTTAAGTTTGTGGAAAGTGTAATACTATGTATATAATAATGTAATATTCATCTATTTAGTGTATTTGAATAGCCTTATTTTATCGACACTGTTTACAAATTTTGAATCTTTTAGCAGAAGATCAAAAATTTAGTGCGTATGTAAAAATAAATCTTTACTTCCCAGTAAAGTTGTCCATATGATTGTAAAGAACAAAGAACACTAAAAATAACTTTGTCACAAGTGAATATTTAACGATATTATTGAAAATATTAATCATAATTTTGCAACGATACTTTCAAAGTGTATTTTGCAATCGGAAAATCGAAGTCACTGCTACAGTAATGATCACCATTTGATGTTTTCATAATTCCACCTTACTAATCAACGATCCTACAGAAAAATCTTGCTAATTTTTAGTACATCTACGTATAGTAAATGTGACTCTCACCACTATTATTTTTTTAGGTTGCCTTTTCATAATTAAAGCATGGTTTTTAAATTTTTAATAATAAAAAAAAATCTTACTAAGCATATTTAATGCGGCTCTCACCACGTCTTTTTTAAATGCCTTTTCATAATTTAAAGCATGGTTTTAAAATTGCGAATTGTAAAATTTAAATTTTGTAGTATATCCTAGGAAGAAAAGCCACAAGGATAAATCAAACAGCAACACCAATTTTCCATCTCACACACCCTAGGATATAAAGTTCAGTTGCCATATATTACTTAAGAACCTATATTTTATTCGATTTGACCTAATCATTTCAGGGAGGAGTAGGATTATTGCACGTGCACACTGTCGTGCAAAACTTAAGGAACAGTAAGATAAGCTGTTATTTTGCAGTGAAATAACCTGGGCGTGGGAAAATGATGAAAAAGTTACACTGATAGTTACCTAACCGTTGAGTAGAAACAAAAGCGAACAGTAAGAAAGTCTTCAAGCTGAAGTGATAACACTTCACTGAGTGGCATGAGACAGAAGGGTAGCTTTGGAGACTGAAAAAAAGAGGAGGTTTTTTTGTAGGCAGTATGACCACCTAGAACAATGATGCAAGATTTTCACCGCTTTTACATACAGAGAATAAGGTTGCCGGATGGGATCCTGTGATAACAGATCCCATTTCTATGTTGGAGTCCCTGACTACATCATTCCAAAATTTGAATACGCTCCTACTTTTCTCTGAGTATCCTCAGTTTTACAAATCGTCACCGTCTGTTTCGCTAAATTTTAAGGTTGCGGCTTTAAAAATCACGGTGTTTTGTAAGTTTTGCACCTCCCCAGTGCATCTTCAACACCAAATTTTCACCTTGATGGTCATTATTAAACCTCTAAATTTCCCTTTTCTCTCTGTTGTCTACTAAGTCCTAATTAAATCACAAAATTTGTGCCAATCCGACTCGGATCCGAGTCGGATTGGCACAAATTAAAAAAGTAGGGTTGCTTTCCCAACACCCGTTGGAGTTGCTATAAAAATCGTGAATCGCTCGTAAAGAATTCGAAGTTGCTACCATCGGAGGAAGATCCGAATCCAACAGCTGTATCAAAACATGTTCCCTTTCGAACTGTTATTTTGATGTGCTAATTAATTACGGTGTTCAATTATTATTTTGTGTGCTATATTTGTTGATAGTTAGCGATTTATCGCTTGCGCCCGGCTAACGGAAATGTACCTTAATTTTTTGCGAAATTAGCTTATCCGTATATAAGACGACCCCCCCCCCCACTCACACACACATACTTTAGCTTTAGGAAAAATTTCCAAAAATTCTCGGGTTATACACGGAAATATACGTAAATGCACGACAAAAATGAAATTTTTATTCACTTGATTTTTTTTTTTATGTTTTTTGTTTTTTGAAGAACCAACTAGGAAAATGTTTATATGTATTTATCACAGCAAAAACTAATTAATTTTATCCAAATGTTATAGTTCATGAAGTTCTAGTGACTATTTTTCTATTCTTTCTAGTTTAATGATAATCTAAAAATCTGAATGTATGTGCATTCTTACCAATGATGTTTTCATTTCAATAATTGTAATATATGTTGTCACTGATTTACAGTATTTTGTTTCACAAATTTTAAAAACAGATGGTTCGGATTAACCATACTCGGATGAATGGGGGGTTTGAATTAGCAATTTAAATAATTTGTTGTTAAACCAAACAATGTGTTTCTCATGTATGATACCATAAAACAACATTGTTCAAACAATTTTATTTGAAATGAAAGTGACTAACATTTGCTAGACGTAAAATGTTTAATAATTTTTTCAATGTTCTAAGAAAAAGTATCAATATATCGTGCGATTTTTAACATAAAAAATACGAAAATTTCTCTGATAAGGGCTCCAGATGCTTCACCTTTTTATTGGTGTACAGTTCATAGTTCTCAGGACTGAACTCCTCCCCCTCAGTCATCAACCCTAGTCACGCTTATGCTTCTGAGTAATACAAGAGTCCGCGCAAAGGAATTCTCGATACTACACTCGTCAATGAATAGAGATTTTTGGTGGTTCATTTCCTTTTCGACATACATTTATATATTACTCATTAAGTTCTTCTAATTTCACTTTATAATCATGGTTTCTTAGCAGCCTACATATTATTAGAAGTCTAAATTCCTTAAGGGTGAGAGGACATATTCTCTTTACAAAGATGTTCTGGTAAACCTTATCCACAGCACATCTTCTGTACTTCTGCTTTAAAATGTTATTATTAAAAAATTGTGAGCACTCATAGACGACAGAATCAGAATCGAGAGAATTTTTACCAATGTGCTTCTAGCAAATAAAGTTTAAATCTGAGAAGTTACAAAAAAATCGACGTTTTAATTTCTAATTTAAATGTTTTGTAAATTTTAAAATTCACCATAAAAACATCTGGTAAATATTGTATAAACTAGGGGGCTCCGCCCCCTGCTCGCGAACTCCCGGGAATTGTTACGCAATCCTTTTTGGTTTGCTTTGCAAACCAACATTCTTTTCGCAAGTGATTTCTCTTTTCTTTATTTTAACACTCAATGTATCAGTAACGCATCAGTAAAAATCTTCTCCATCTTGTTCCCTCTACAATTTTAAATATACCATGTTAATCTCTTAATTTTCTGATCGCTACTTTCTCGGGAAGCCGTCTGGGAATAGAGTGAAAAAAGCAAGCCTGTTTCCTCGCCAAATTAAAAAAAAAAATCGTTGCTATGATAAATTTGATATCTGGCAAATAAGTTAGTCAGAAAATGTAACCTTCATTTCCGTGAAGGAAAATGAATGCTATCGCTCCGCAGTCTAAGAAATACGAAATTTGTATGACCAACTTTTGATTGTATCGAATTTATTTATGAACAAATTTTAAAAGTAATTTTACCGTAAGAAGGGTGTATTCTAAGCTTTCACGTGGTATTTTCAAATTTTAAATTTAATAGTATTAAGCTACACATATGACAGTTTTAGTTTTGTGTATCGGAACTTACGATCTTAAAGTCCCGAAATTTTCATCTGACCAACTTATAATCGCATCAAAAATTTATTTATTAACCAATTTCCAAAATATTTGTACCATACAAAAGAATACATTCTAAGGTTTTCAGTGATACTTTCAAATTTAAAAAAATAACAGTATAAGCTATAGATATGACAGTTAATAAAAATTGACGAAAATTTCCCAATATTCCAAAATTCGTACGAACTACTTTTGATCGCATCGAATTTATTTATTAACCAATTTAAAAAATAATTGTACCGTAAGAAAGTACATTCTAAGGTTTAGTGCGATGTTTTTAAATTAAAAACTAATAGAAATAAGCTATAGATATGACAGTTTACCGAAAAAGTTACGAAAATGTACCGGTTTTTCCCGAATTTCAAAAAAAATATTACCAGGAACCAAATTGAAATTAATAAAATAGCTCGACGAGCTGCAAAAATTCTTTAGAAGCACTCCAAAAAATCACGACTGAAGACTGAAAATTTGTACGTCTTTTGCTCATTCGCGTTTGAAATTTCGCTTTTTCACTTAGACACTTAATAAATACTAAACTAATAGCCGCATCGGGAAAAAAAAAATTATTTTTCGTGTTCCCTGTACAATTTTGAACAAACCATGTTAATTTCGTAATTTTCTGACCTGTACTCTCGGAAAACTGTCTAAGAATCAAGCAAAAAAAGCGAGTTTTCAACCCTGCGACGGTGGCTGGGGCAACCTTTTTTTTAAATATAGAGCGATAAAAAAAATTGTGATTTTTTAAAAGCAAGTGTTAATTAATGAATATGCATTAATATAATTAAGTTTTAATGATTAATCAATATTAACCATATTAATATAAATAATTAATGGATATTAATTACATTAATGTAATTAATAGTAATAATTCAAAGCAATAGTTGAATGTGATTACCGGGGAAAGAAAGGGCCGCTTACAACACCAATTTCCAATCACCATTGGATATCATGTTCACAATTATCATATATTATTTAATACCATGCATATTTTATTCAATTTGGCCCCGTCAGTTTAGGAATGCGTAATATTAATGCTTGTAATATCTTCAATAGTAAATCCTTCACCTTAATGACTCTTATTGAAGTCTTAAATTTATCTCTGTAGTCTACTGAGTCGTAATTGAAATCACGGAATCACGCCTTCACCACGCTTTTCCCTCAACCAAAGCTTTCAAAAAAATCACTTTTGCTTGATCGTAATTGCCTTAATCAAACTCCTAAATACCCTTTTGAAGTCTATTTAACTGCCTCACTGCTAAGTCGTTATCGAAACAATTGCATCACACCTCCAACATGCAATTTCATAATGAAAGCAACATTTAAATATGATTACTGGAGAAACAAAGATGCGCTTACAACACAAATGTCCGATCACTATTGGATGTAAAGTTCAAAATTAGAATATATTGCTAGATACATTCAGTATGTATTCATTTCACTTTGTCGTTTAAGGACGGAGTAATAATTTTAACAGCACATCTTTCATCTTGATGACCATTACTGGCCCTTGAATTTCCCTCTTTCTCCCTGTACAGATCGAACACGGTAGTTACTTAATGAAAGCAACATTTGAATGTGATTACTGAGGGGAAGTGACTAAAATAATCCTCACGGGACAAACTGAACAATGACCAGCGTCAGATAGATCAATTAAATTTAAATTATACAGCAGGCTTGTTATTTTATTTCACCTGCTTAAGGATACACTCAATTTTGTTCAAAAGAACCTCACACTGCATTCATAAAATTGCTGCATGGAGGATTTCCGATTCTTAGTATGAAACAAGCTAAAAATCTCAAGGTGAAATTATTTAAGGGGGCCTCATGAGCATACAGACCAGATCATTACATTTTGACAATATCCCTCATTTGATTTCACCCTCAGTTATTTAGAGTTAAGAGGGATGCGTCTTCTTAGATATCTCACTCCAACACCTATTCGCATGCAGTGTCATTACCATAACAAAAAGTTTCTTGGAATTCATTGTCCCATTTTTACGATAGCAGTGTTGAAATTTCTTTTTCAACCAGGGTCTCCAAAGACTCGGGCAAACCATCTTACATCAACTCTCGCAGCAGCAAAATCCGCTATTACTGCAGAATGTCATGAAATATTTGGCTTTCTGCAAGTAGTGTTTTGGAAGCACATACATTTTTAGTTCAGTAATGTTTACTTTTGTGGCATAATGCTTGAATTTAGCTTATTTACAACCATTTAATCCCTGCATAGATGATGCGAGGAAATTTCTTGCCGGAGAAGAACTGTAGTAGTCCTATTCGCAATATTTGTTTGAAATCCGCAACTGAGGACGAAAGAAAGCACTGTAAACAAGCAAAAAGTTTTCAATAAATATTATGACTGTAATACTCGTTTCATTCGTCTCTCTCAATGTCCACTTCCGATCACTTAGGTTTAGAATTAACCTCGACATCTCTCTATAGAAACGAAACTGGGTTTTACTGCAGAAAGAATGCCATGAAACATTTGGCTGCCTAAGAATACTTTGAACACCGAAATTTGTATTTCAGAAATATTTACTTTTGTGGCAGAACACTTGAATCAAACTTACTTACCACCAGGAATCCTCTTGGGATGATGGAGAAAATTTCTTGTCTGAGAAAAACAGTAGTAGGAATTCACTATATACGCAGCATTTATTTGTAATCCTAAACTAAAAGAAAGGTTCCTGGTTCAAATGTTTGTATGAATGTTGTACGGGCATGAATGTTTGTAAGCGTATGGTGTAGAGACGGCTGGTGCACCTTAAATCTGTCGTGGCCTAAAGTCCTCACGTTGGGTTGGTGTGGAAGTTTGGAGAGTGGGGTGCCAGCTCAGATGTTACTTCGTCATCTTACTGTGGCTCAAAATTACGAGGCGTTGTCCTCGGATCTTTCCCTTAAGGGGCTGATCCCGGACCGTCGTCAATAGCCCGTTGTGTTGCTCTAGTACGACGTTAACTAAAATTACCATTACCATTACCTAAACTGAGATCGAATAAAAGCAATCTCTGTAAAGAAACAAAGTTGCTTAGTTAAATATTTAAAAAATTGTTTATTGTACTTAACACAGTAAATTATCCGATCACTCAGAGTTAGAATTAGGAAAAAGACATAGATGACATTTGCAGTTTTTAATCATTTTTCTCTATAAAGACGTTTTGTCTTGGGGCTTTTTGGAGTGATTGTTTAGCATTTTCTGTAGCTATTTAACGAAGATTAAATTTAAATTTCCATTATCAAGCGAATTCCATAGTAAATTTGGTAACTGTGTTCATGAATATTTAGCGTAACCATTTTTGCACATAAATAATCCTCTTTATCTAGTTTTGAGTAATTTTGGCAATAACGCGCCGAAAGAAAGTCTGAAGTCTTTGCGAAACTATAAAATAAATTACTTTAAACAATTGTATATACTTAACAACACTCTCTAGTGTCTTTTAAAGAGCAATATGTGAATACTAAAATTCTCAAAATAAATTGCGTCATTTTTATTCTGCAGTGAGACAATTATCATATTTGTCTAGTGTTTTGCAAAAGGAGCATGGAGAAATTCAATGATACTACTGAGCACATTCTGTGAAGAGATAACCATCCTTTCCTTCTGTATAATTCCATATATGGTCTTTTAACCTTATTTTAGCAAACGATTTGAAATTAGTTGTTAAATTAGTATTTTCTAAAATATTAGACTCTCCCTTAAGGGACTGATCCCGGACCGTCGTCAATAGCCCGCTGTGTTGCTCTAATACGACGTAAACAAAAAGTACCAAAGTACCATCTAAAATATTGGAACAAATAAAAGTGAGCTTTATGAAAATAAGAATCATTTTTAAACACACTTTTAGTGATTACTCAAAATAAAAATTTCAAGGAAATTAGTTCTTTATTAAATATACAAATTTGTACAAACTCATTCATATAAATTGTAATCATTGGTGGTTTTTAACATATTTTCTTAAATCTGTGAACATCTTGTAAAAAATATGCAAAATATTCTTTCTTCATTGCATCATAAGGTAGTCACGTAATCCACTTCTATCCTAATTTCGAGACATCGTGTAGGAAGTCTGGAAGAAAGAAGGACAAATGTTTTTAACAAATGTTTTTCTTGACTTGCAAGTTTAACATAAGAAAACATCTGTTACATCTCACACTGGTCATAAAACTGTTTGCTATCAACTCCGTTTGAGACCCCACCTTATTTTTCCGTCTCTTTAAGTGGAAATCTTAAGCTTGATTTTCGGAGGAATTGCCCTTCCCACTAAATATGGCTATTCGTCAAAAAACAACTGAAAATCGTCCAGTCACTTGTTTGACTGCATAGCTGTTGTCTCGAGAGTTTATTCGTAGGATCACTGCTTAGGCGTATTTTTCCTCATGTTTAAGATCATCTTTAATCTTGAAGAAGAGCAGTAAAACTTCACTTGTCTGTTATTCTTACTTTCATTTGATGGAGATTCTTACCCAAGGCCTTCTGTCTTAAGAATGTGTTGAGGCTTATTATAAATTATAATTCGAGGTCGCCTCTTTCTTCATAATTGTGCATCAGAGGATGAGTGAAATGTGGAGAACAGACAGTATAAGAATGCTTGAGATGTGTCATAAAAGTAATCCTGTTGTTGCTTTTTGAAATTTTGCTTGTCGGAAAAGCTGATTTGCATCTAAATAAAAAATTGCCTAGTCTCATTCATTTTATGTGAGACGTAGTGAATGCAAGGAATCCGGATGGAAATATATTGACTTTATTGACAGTATGAATGACGAGGCTTGAATTTATAGGCTAACTGCGAGAGGAATGGGGTGAACAGACAATGTTAGAATGTTTGAAATGTGTCAAAAATTAATCCCGGAGTTGGTTTTTCAAGTTGTGCTTGTCGTAAAAGATGACTCGTATGTATATAAAATTGCCTAGCTGCATGAATCTCGGCAGTATATGAGAAGTCGTGAATGCCAGGAATCTGGATGGAAAGATTTTGACTTGACCGACGGTATGAATGCCAAAGCTTGAATTTATAGGCTAATGGTGAGGAGAATGTGGCGAACAGGTAGGGGGTATTAGGATGCTTGCGATGGTGACAAAAAACAATACTGGTGTAGCTTTTAGAAGTTGTGCTTGTCGATAAAGATGACTTGCATCTTAATAAAATTACCTAGTCGTTTTCATCTTCGCAGTATGTGAGAAGTCACGAATGTAAGGAATATACGGATGGAATTATTTTGACTTTATTCACTACTTTTAGGTATGAATGCCTAATCCGGATAGACATTGTGACAGTACTGACTACTATATTGTTGGCTGCTATGGAATATTTTGTATTCTAAACCTTTCGAAAACGAGTTGTTCCATTTATCCATTTTTCTGAAAACCAAATGGATAATAGATTATAAGCAGAAACTTTCAAAGCAAAATATGAATTCATTTCGTAATTTGTTGAACTAGAGTGTGAATTTTTTAAGATAGATTTTCCTCAGCATTGCTTATAAAATACTGGCTGAGGTAAGAATATGTATAAAAAATACACTGATAAATTATGCGAAATAATGAGCCTTAAAAGATGGCATTCTTGAGAATGACCTCTTTACCGCAAGTGTTTTGGAGAACTGTTGGTATATTCATAAGTACTTCAACTACAAAAATAACCGAGTAAATTGTAAACTATTACTCTGTAACATGTTTGTTCATTTTTATTCACATGAGAAATAACTTACAGTACACTATTTTTGGGTCCAAAATAAATTTCTGTGTTGCAAAAACAATTCGGCGATCCCCATTCATTAAGCCCATTAAAAGCAGTCACATCTTAATACCAATTAGAGGATAAAATCCCTCAGTGACATCAACGTATACAGTCCATCTTTCCCCAAAGACTCCAAAAAGAAGTCGGAAAACACGATCCAAATAAATATTAAGTGCTCTTTAGTCACACCCCATGCGAACCATTAAAAGAAATCATTCCGAAATTCCAACTGAACGGTCAACAGTCCGAAAACCTAGAAATCCTCGAAAGTACAGTTCTACGCTACGTTTCCATTAACTGTCACTCTTCAGCAGTACTTCGTGTTAGTCCCAACAAATATCACCCTTCTCGACCTGTTACAAAATTTTGTGCAAAAAATACATTTTCTGTGTTTGGAAAGCAATTAAGCCATCCCCATTCAATCGCAAGCCCAATAAAAGCAGCCACGTTTTCAATACCAATTACAGTAAAAATCCCCGCACTGGCACTGGGCTATGCATCAACGTTTTCCAGTCCATCCTTCCTCAACGACTCCAAAAAGAAGTCGGAAAACACGATCCAAATAAATATTAAGTGCTCTTTAGTCACACCCCATGCGAACCATTAAAAGAAATCATTCCGAAATTCCAACTGAACGGTCAACAGTCCGAAAACCTAGAAATCCTCGAAAGTACAGTTCTACGCTACGTTTCCATTAACTGTCACTCTTCAGCAGTACTTCGTGTTAGTCCCAACAAATATCACCCTTCTCGACCTGTTACAAAATTTTGTGCAAAAAATACATTTTCTGTGTTTGGAAAGCAATTAAGCCATCCCCATTCAATCGCAAGCCCAATAAAAGCAGCCACGTTTTCAATACCAATTACAGTAAAAATCCCCGCACTGGCACTGGGCTATGCATCAACGTTTTCCAGTCCATCCTTCCTCAACGACTCCAAAAAGAAGTCGGAAAACACGATCCAAATAAATATGAAGTGCTCTTTAGTCACACCCCAGGCGAACCATTAAAAGAAATCATTCCGAAATTCCAACTGAACGGTCAACAGTCCGAAAACCTAGAAATCATCGAAAGTACAGCTCTAAGCTCCGTTTCCATTAATAACTGTCGCTCTTAAACTGCTCTTCGTGTTAGAGAACGGGGGGACGAGGGGTGAGGTCCCGAAAAATAAAGAGCTAAGGGGAGGGGGAAGCAGAAGTATTTGCTAGGCATGGTGCAAGCACTGGTAGTCTATATCATTGAAAGGGGCATAATTGCCAATCATCACGAAATAAGTAGTTAAGCAGTAAGTACGGATAATGGTGTATTTTACTCCCAATGACATTTAGAGTTGGAAAAACGTTTCTGGGCTCTCCCTTTTTACTTTTTCCCTCCTCGCAGCGCTCGGTGTGTGGTGGCGATTTTTTATGTAATGATAGTCGAAGGTCACACAGAGGTCAGAATTGCAGATGCCGAGATAAGCGTATCCCAACGATTTCGAGCAGTAATCGGAAAATAAAGAAGCGAGGTGCTTTTCTCCAACCACACAAATGTGTGGCACGTCGCTTCAGTAGGTGAGGCACACCTTGTGTTTCTTTTTCTTCGAGACGTTTCCGATCTGAATGTACAACGTTATTTTGTGTCTTAAATACCGATTCCATTATACTCTATACAGGCATGCGTTCGGAAAATCATTTTGGAGGGGCCCATTCTTCTTCATCGGCTTTTTAATCCAATTGAAAGGCCACATTGTTAATGAACATTACGTTTTATGATTTTTTAACTGTTTCAGGACATGTCTTCGTGTGTGTGTGCATTGCCCCACCGATGGAATAAACAAACTTTGTGCGGTTCACGCTGATTGAATTAGCTTCAATGTGTTTGTAATTGTATTTAGCATTTAAATATTTTGGGAAGGTCGTGTTCTAAATAAGCCCTGGTCACACTTGGCTGGGAGATCTTAGTCTGACCACACGTTTTCGGTCTTTTACTTCACAAGGGACCAACTGGCGGCTATGTGTTAAAGAGCATCTAGTGGGTAAATCAGTTGTCGTTTCTCCCAGCAGGGACAATCCCCCCTCATCAACATCCATTACTTACAGATAGGAATTCGAAACCGGACCTGCTGGGTGGCAGACAAACGCTATGAGCACTAGAACGGCTCATTTACAGTTCTTCGTCAATCTGAGCCTGTTGAACTAATGAGCGATTAAAACGGGAATGATTGACAGCTTTCATAATTTTATTCTCGTCGTTTATTGGCTGGACGGATCCAACCAATGAAAGATTCTTTGTATGTCGATCCAAAGTGAGGATTCTGATCTTCTTTCATAGTGTAAATTTGCCATTAGGTGGTTTTCTTAGAGAACAGAACAAAAGATTTCCTCATCTTGTCCAATGTCCACATTCAGACAGTTACAAAGCACATAGATGGACATTTTAGCTTTAGCAACTGATCAAAATGCTACAATACTAAACGAACATTTAAAATGTACTATAAATGCGAAGTATGGTATACAAAATAGAACGTAACATAGATACGAAATATGGCTTACGAAATTCGAGGTACCCGAAGTACTAAATGATGGTGTACAAAATAGAAGATACTGGAAATGAGAAATAGAGGATACCATAAATCCGAAATATAGTTTACGAAATAATAGTTACCTTTAATTCTGGGCCATATATATATACAGGGTGGTCCCGAATTCATGGTACAAACTTTAATGGTAGGTACAGGACATTGTAACAATGATTTATTGTATAGGAATGTATAGTCGCAAGTGACGCGGTGAGGCGAAAACAGGGGAAATAACGGCCGAAAGGAAAAACAAAGATTTTATTGAAAGCGTTGTTGACAAGTGTCATGTTTACAGTAATTGTTCAAAATTGCGTCCACCAGTATCGATACATGCTTGACAGCGTCGGTGGAGCGATTGGCGTACACGTTCAAAGATGCCTGGTATTTCACGCACACCTGCAGCAGCTACAGATAAGCGAGCGACGAGATCCTCATCTGAGTCAACTGGAGTCTCATAAACAAGATGCTTTAGATGTCCCCATAAAAAGTAATCGAGGCTCGATAAATCGGGAGATCGGGGTGGCCAAGGGACTGGTCCACCACGCCCAATCCATCGAGTACCAAACGTGGCATTCAGGTAATTCCGTACATCAATGCTGAAGTGTGCTGGCGCCCCATCGTGCTGAAACCACATGCGGTTACGAATGGCGATCGGAACATCATGCAGCAGTTGTGGTAACACTTCTTTCAGAAAAATAAGATAGCTTCCGCCAGTGAGCCGCGTGGGTAGTAAGTATGGGCCAATCAAAAAGTCGTTCACAATACCAGCCCACACATTAATACTGAAACGTTGTTGAAACGCATGTCGACGCGTTGCATGTGGATTATCGGTTGCCCACACATGGGAATTGTGCGCATTAAAGACACCCTCGCGTGAAAATGTCGCTTCATCTGTAAATAGCACATAATCTACGAAATCCGGCTGCAACGCACATTGCTGCATCACCCACAGGCAGAAGTTCACGCGGCGAGGATAATCTGCCGGATTCAATGCTTGTACTTTCTGAAAATGGAAGGGGTGTAAGCGATTTTCGTTTAACACTCTGCATACAGTCTGATGACTCACACCTACGTCACGCGCAACAGTTCTTGTGCTTGACTCGGGTCTATCAGCCACAATGTTCAAGATGCTTTCTTTTAGCCTTGGAGTGCGTACAGCTCTTACTCGACCAGCGCCATGTCTGTTGACGTCGAACGCACCTGTTTCACAAAGTTGACGATGTAACCGTTGAAAAATTCTATGATCCGGCATTCGTCGATCAGGATACTCCGCGCGATACATTCGTAACGCAGCTCTGCCGTTACCATTTGCACGGCCGTACATGTAATGCATGTCTGCTTTTTCTGCATACGTAAAGTCACCCATCGTCTACGGCAGCATAATTGTGAATGGCGCTTTTCCCTACTGCGATGCATCATGTTCAACAGCGGCTAGACATCTACTGCCCTCTACCGGCAATGATACCAACCGATCACTCCATTTCTCTTTCCTTTTATTTCCCCTGTTTACGCCTCACCGCGTCACTTGCGACTATACATTCCTATACAATAAATCATTGTTACAATGTCCTGTACCTACCATTAAAGTTTGTACCATGAATTCGGGACCACCCTGTATATATATGAGAGCTAATGGAGCTCATGCACATACCCTTCTTTTCTTATTGCCCAACTATTCTTTTATAAAAAAATATCTCTGTTCTATAAAAATATCTCCGTTCTATAAAATCATCTCCGTTCTATAAAATTATCTCCGTTCTATAAAGTATCTCCCTTCTATAAAAATGTCTATACAACCGTTCTTTTATGACATTTGATGAATATCTTTCTGATTTACGAAATATCTAATCTTATATTTTTGTTTAGCAATTTTGGATGTAAACCATTTTATATCGTCGCTCACAGTTTCCTCTAATTGCGAGTTCTTTGTCGGTGAAACATTAAGACTATAAAACGTATTTAACATTAGGGGCTTAAAGTTTTACATACTCATATGATTCAGGAACGGGAAGAGACCAAACGGAACTAGGTTTCTGAGGTAAAGTTTTAACGAATTCATTATTGGGTGTTGCCATTACAAGTCTTAAAGTTAGTGTCCAATTCGATATGCATACAGCACCTTATGTGTATTTAATTTATATACATTTTAGAAGACGTTAATCCGCGTATCAAATGGTATCTAATTTTTCTTCTACAAACAATACACAAATAACAAAGGGTAACTTCATATTAAAATGCGTAAACTACTATTTCAGACGTTTACACAGAAATTTAAAATTGAAACAAATGTAATTAGTATGGATTTAAAAATCGCTCGTTGGAAATTTAGAACTTCCTTAAAACCAACACATTAAAATTACTTGTACCACTTTTTCCATAAAAAGTATTTCTACTTCAATACATTACTGTTAACGTCACATTGATGGTCAGCTTTATTCGAATGGGTATTCGAGATTAAAACTACCTTCAATCGCGAAATCTTTCGAAAAATTCGGAGTTTTCAAAAAATTATAAAAACATTTTCAGATGATAAAATTTAATAGATATATTTTCAATTCACATAAAAATCACTCTACAAAACAGATAAAAACGTTATTCACCAAGTCTTATCAAGCTAGAATGATATAGACAGTTTTTTTCAGTATCTGAATAACACAAATATAAAAGGACATTATTGCTATATAGCTAAATTTAGAGGGTACTGATGAACGATGGTTGATTTGATTTATTACTCAGATGATAAAAATAATTATCCAAGAAATAAAGACTTTTAACAACACTAAGGGCGAAGGCTACCACTAAATTACTAGGTCTGTCCGGAAAGTGTCCAGCCATTGGTAATATTACTAGAGCGGTTCATACGACATTGATGTAACTTGGCTGACAAGGAGAGGTCATACTGATGCGTGAAAAGTCACGAAACCTTTGGACAAATCCTTTGGGTCCGTACTTAATTAACGTCGCACTAGAGCAACATAACAGGCCATTGGGTTCAGGATCCAAAACACAAGGGAAAATATCCGAGGATAACACCACGTAATTTTGAATCACGATCCGAAAACGAGGTCACACTTGAGCTGGCACCGCACTCTCTAAACTTCCATAGCACGTCAACGTGAGGGCATTTGAGGCTACGGTAGATTTAACCAGCCCTCTGTACACGACGGTTTTTGGTGGGATTCGAATTTGTAACCCTCCTGTTGCTAGTCCGTTACGGGTTCCGTGGCCCTAATCCGTTGGGGACTGGACACCTTTGAGTGAGCGTATGTTCTGTAAGACTGGCGCAATCTCAGTGTAAAAAACAAATAGAGCAGCGAATTTGCATCAATTTTTGCGTTAAACTAGAAAATTCGTCCCCAAATACTATTCAGATTATTGAAAAGTCCTCTCAATGAAAGATGCCTAGTTCTGCGGAACCGAAAAGGGCATGATAAAGTCGTTGCAACTTCAAGACCACATTGACTGATTTTCGATTGTGAGGCTTTTATCCATCACGAGTACTCTAGGCCAAACAATTTATAAGGAGTCGAAGGTGCGGTATTTCATAAATATTTAATTACAAATTTCAGTTTTGCTTGAAATTTTTTTTATAATTTTCAGCACAATATTTCCTTGTCCCAGAAGAATATTCCAGTGCTGTGCGTGTGAAACGAATGCTCCCCTTTTTCATGCATCTGCAGATACAAGTTTAAAAATGTATCCCTTCCTTCCATGTAGTTCCCTGCATTCCTATTACCTTCCATGTAGCCCACTGTATTCGCGTATAGCTAGTAAGAAAACAGAGAATAGACAAATTACTAAAATTATCTTCTCACAAATACCTGGGGGAGCACAATACAGAGAAAAGGGTTCTTGCTTTCGTCCTTGAAACCTATTATACATGATCCATTATCAAAGCTCAGCCTTTTGCTAGTTTTTTTGCTTATGCATTAAAACTTGCAATCAAAACATAATATTATGAACAGCAATTTTATAAAAATGTACTAATTACTATATTTTCCACACTAAACTATTTTAATAATGTGCCTTATCGTCATTTTAAACAGCAAATTTTGAATGGGACGGTGGGTGGGCATCAGCCTCTTTTCCCCCAGGTACCGAAACGTCTAACTTCACCTGTGTGTGAAACTCCTTTCATTTCTACAGAGATATTTTTAAAATTTTTCCTGTCATCTCTTTATTGACGGTATTCTCAAGTTGAGGGCCTTTCTCTTATCCCCATGCAAATTTTTTTTCATAAACAAACAAATAACCCAAAGGAAATGTATCACCGAGCCTTAACAAAAGAATGTTCATCGCAAGTAGTTCGAACATAATCATTGAGTTAACCCTCGAGAACTCAAGGACTTCCCTCTACGGGAAGCCAGCAACAAAGAATACTTCAAGCGGTATCCATACTTCAGGTTAAAGAATAAATAAATAATACAATAAAGACTACCAACGCAAAAAATAAGCGTCTACACTTATTTCATAAACACAAATTCGCGTACGGTTTTTTGGATGAGTTTGACGTTCTTGGCCTGACAGCAACAAAATAAATATCGGATACCACTAAGTCAACAGAGGAGCAGATGGTTTTCAAATTTTAGAGACTCGCATTAGCAGTACAATAAAAGTATTAAATAAAATCCCCCAGGGTGCTTATCTTCGAGTGACTTCACCTGTCTTCTAGTGCTGTCTTCCGTTTTCCTTCTGTGCTAAGAGCTTGGTGAACTTGGCTCTGGCCCCTTGCTGACTTGTCATGGCATCGGGTTGTCTTGCTATAACAAAAGAGGCTCTAAAGAGAAGGATTGAGGAGCGTGTTATCTCAAGTCAATAAAAGACGTTTAGGGTTATAGAATAGATGGAATAATTTCCAAAGCTGTGGTTTTTTAGGTAAGTAAAGGGTTGGATATATGTTTTGTATTTCTCTTTTATGGGATTTGTTATGAGGACGGAGTGCAGAATGTTTTGATCCCGAAGTCAGTTATTCTTTTTAAAAAAAACTCCCCTTATACATAGGACCTCGGTTTATTCTTCCCCATTCTTCATCCCAGTTTATGTTCCTCAGTAAAAAAGTATTTCATTTTACTGGCAAATTTTCCCACAAGTTTCATCGTTGCTACACATTCTTGCTTAGATGGTCTTTAATTTTAGAAGCATTCATCTGTCGTTTCGCAAGCTATGTTGACGTTCACACCGCAGGTGAACTTCGACGTTTCCAATTACTGGCAAATTTTCTCACAAGTTTCATCGTTACTACACAGTTTTGTTTAGACATCCTGTAATTTTAGAAGCACTCGTCATATTCGTATAGTTCGCCGGCCATGTTGACTTTGATTCCCCAGGCTGACTTCGACACGTCCTAGAGTGGACACATCAGAACAAATGTCCGTTTGCGAATTTATCTATTATATAATAAGCCTTTGGGTTATGCATTACTCTATTGACTATAAATGTTTACTTTTAAAAGAAAAATGACCACATAATTTAGTGAAAGTGAAATTTTGAGAAGTGTGACCAATGTTCTAATTAATCTATTTAATGAGGTATGTAAAATATCGTGTGCAAGGTTAGATAGTTTAAAGTCTGATGAAATTTAATTATGCCTGTTTTATATAGGTGTGAAGGTTTAAGAATTACCTGTAGAAACGCTTAGTTACATTAAGAAGGAATCTACAGAGTTTCACAGATATTGTCTGTATTGCAGCGAAGATAATACACGGCTTTATTTAGCTCTGTGCTTTGTTGTTATTTTTAATCTTTGTATTATTATTACTCGGTCACTTAAACTATAGGTACAGGTTTAATCAACCCTTATGTAGCAAAAAATGAATTGGTGAGTGACCAATTAACCTGTGCAATGTGGTGCAAAGTGCATATGAAATGTGAGAGTATTTTTTCGCAAACTTCCTGTACATTTTGCATCTGCATAGCGTAAAGTAACTTCATTAGAGTGCTAATGCAAAGGTTTTCTAATAATTTTATTAAACTGAAAATAATTCTTGTTCCAGCGATGAAACCTTCGGTACATATTTATGAACAAATTTATAGTAAAATAAATTACCCAAATAACTCGATACTCCCTCGTAGTGCATCTGTACCTTTTAGTCACTTCATTAGAGTTCTTAACAAAAGTTTTATATAAATGTTGTTCATTTTATTAAACTGAAAGTAATTATTCAAGTAGTGAAACTTATGGTACACGTTTATGTAGAAATTCATTCATTCAAAACAATTATCCAAATAACTCTATGCTCCCCATAGAGCAATTAGTCGAAATTTTCAAAGAGATAATAATGAATTTCTCATTATTTTCTATTTAATACAGTGAGTCCAAGTGCTTATTAAGATTTAAAATTTCAAATTCCATCCAAAATATAGATCAAGGATAAAACACAAAGGATTCAAAGTTTCCTTTCAAGGTTGTTGATAAAACAGTGCGTCACAAGGAAAAAGAAATTGAACAATTTGTAAACACCCCGTTCGATATCCTGCTTTATATGCCAAATTTTAAAATGGGAAAGTTGATAAGACTTATAAAATCAGTGAAATATTGATAGAAATGTTTGTTTTTATTATTTCACGAGATGACTTTGATTAAAAGTATATATGTATCGCATTTTGCATTCATAAACTCCTTCAAACTTTGCGATACTGTATCTTTTTTAAGATTTTGATTTTTCGCTAACAGGAAAACGTGCTGATACTATTTGGCGACAAAGTTGGTTTTTCGACTTTTGGATCTGAATAAATTCTTTTTCGTACAAGATACGGTGCGCCATTGTTATCGTTGGACCCTGAATTTTAATACATTTTGATACAACTCTTGAAGATAAGAAGGCAAGTTTAAATAACATCTTTTCATATAAAATGCTCTGACCTAAATTCTATTTCCGACTCTCTTATCTTTTCTTGCAACCTCTATACTCCGTCATTCGTTGAAAATAATTAATTATACACATTTTTAAGAGCTCCTTCAAGTGGTTTGGACGAGATATCTCATCAAACAAGATCTAACCAATTTTGCTAATGACGAGATACTTCGTCATGAAGATATTGCCGATTTTGCAATGATGACGAGATGGAGACCGGGTTAATTTTCTTCCGATGTCGAGATATCATGTCCACGAAGATCTGGTTAGTTTTGCTAAAGACAGTATACCTGGTTAAGGCAACTATCAGAAGTGTTAACTCTCTTAAGTTATGAATCGAGTCGTTTGTTAATTCCAGAGGCGGAATCAAGAAGGTTTAATAGGGGCTGCAACCCCGAATGCTAGCGCCTAGGCGTGGCATGTCAGAAATATTTATTTATGAGTTTTGTGGTTGTTCTGGGAGAAAAAAGTTTTATAATTTTAAGCATAATTTTGTCAGGGTCACAGAAATGTTTCCCAGTGCTATACGGGTAAAGTGAATGCTTTCATGCCATTCCAACTTTAGAATACGTAATCCTCTAAGTGGTTTCGATGAGATGTCTTGTCCACCAAGATCTAAATAATTTTGCCAATGACGACTTTTTTTATGATGACGATATCAAGATCTTGTCAGTTTTTTTTCGTTTGAGGAGATATATCATCCACCAAGACCTGGTCAGTTTTGCTAATGAAGAGATACATCGTCGATACAACCATCAGGAGGATTGGTTCGCTTTTTTAATGGATTGAATTGCTTGTTAATTCTAGAGGCTGAAGCAAGAGAGGTTGTCTTGGGTTGCAGCCCCAAATGCCGTTGCCCAAGAGCGGAGTTTCCAAAAAATTTATTTATGAGTTTTTGCTTGTTGCCAAAAGTTTTTATAAGTTTAAGAACAATTTTGTCCGGGTCACAGAAGTGTTTTCCAGCGCTTTGTGTGTTAAGTGAATGCTTTTATGTATCCCGTCATTAGAACAATATTCTATCTTCCATGTGATTTCGACGAGATATATTGTCCATCAATATCTGACCAATTTTTTTAATGACAAGATTACTCTTCATCAAGAAAATGCAGATTTTTTTTCTGACGTCGAGATAAATATCTGGTCAGGCTTTTCTAATAGCGAGTTATCTCATCGAGACAATTATCAGGAGGGTTAACAGTAGAGCAGTGTTCCTTGAAGCTCAGAAGCCCGGTATTCACTAATTTAAAAATAAAAATTCAGAGTGTGTGTGTGTGGGGGGGAAATAAATGGAAATTGATAACACATGAAGCAAAAATAACGATTTTCTAATTTTAATATGTTTGTGACGGCAGTTTCTAAATTTTTTTTTAAATTTTCATCTAAAAAACCAACTAGAGAATACGGATGCCCCATCTTTTCAGCATCAAATGCTTTTTTTTTTAAATTATGATTGGTTGTTGGCATTTGTCATGAACAATGTGTACCTATAGACCAGACTCTTCACTCCTACCCCATGCTTCCTACAGGGCTTAGCTTTCCTACTATGTATATCCTGTTATACTTTTTATTTGTTTTGCCAGATGAGTAAATAGACGCTTATTCATAATTAACTCTTGAACACGGTCACCCATACCAGGACAATATCCTAATGTGAAGAGTGTGTCTGAAGCAAAAACAAAACCAACTAATCTCAATTTAACAATCAATAGAAGTTCTGTCATTACCAACTCTAGATCAGGGTCATCTATACTAGGACACGAAAGGGGCAACCAATGACTCTAATGTGAACTTGTAACAAAAGGGTGTGTCTGCGAAACAGAAATAAACCAAGTAATCTCAATCGTAGTACGACAGTAAAAATAAATTATTTCAATAGCACATTCTTAAATTAACCAAAAGCATGTATTTAAATACCTATTCCAAACACACATTTCTGCAAGCACAAAAACCTTGATAAGTAAATAAACATATTCTTTCTTAGCATGTACTTGTCCAAAGAACATTAAGATTTTTGAATTCCTTGATGAAAGTACATTGAATTATCTCCAAAGCAAATTCTGCGAAATTGGAGCGCATAAGTATAACTGAGACATGCTTTTAACGGCCTTATAAAAAGCCTGTCTGTGGTGTTCTGACATATTTCATTTCGCGCTTCCTCTGGATGCGGATATTGATACACAAAACAGCGTTTGGCGATGTTACGCATTCGTTACACGCATCTGATCCGCGCACCGCGTATGTTCGCAGAAACGTGCATTAAAAAGTCTGATTACAAAAAGTTTAGTACACGTTGCCCCCGTAGGCCCGCTCCATACTCTATTATGAATAGGATAATCCGTATCTTGGAAAAGCAATCTACAGAGATTCGATACGAATGCGGAAGTCTGAAAATTGAACTTTTCATTCGCAGTCATAAAAATAGTTTATTTCTAATGGCAGCGTAGACTGAGAGAATCAATTTCAGCATCCTTCATTCGAAGGCAGCTGGAAAAAATATGCAGCGATGACGGTGGGGAGGGTAAAGCGATATCGTCTTTTATATTAAAAAGCAGCCTCCATCTTTTTCCTTTGTGAGGGAAAGCAAACACCGGCTATCTCTGGTGTAATATTGTGTATGCGGAATGGGTAAAATTTTATAACAATATTAAACATATTTGGGAAAATAACTTTTGCGACGAAAAGAAGATAAAACCCCTCCGCTCCTTCTTTTATCAAGGCAGAGCCTTAACTTGGAAGAATTCGGCGAAATATTAAATCACCCGGAGTTTTATGACAAAAGGCATAAGCATTACTCGTTATAAGGCAATAAAGCGCGACGTTTTCTGGAACCTATATATCTTGGCCGCCAGCCCGGGGTAGCCTAGTTACTCCCGAATCCGAAAGGCTTGCAAGGAAAAGGTGCATTAAAAACCAGAATTCATTATCCTTACCCCGGCGACTTACAAGCTGCAATATTAAAAGTGCAGAAACGGCCTTTTTACTGCTCCAGTTTTCCTTTTAATATGCATAACTTAACGAAATAGTGCAACATAAAACCCTCAATTTTATAGCCTAGTTTTGGTGTCCGTGTTTTATACAGTTCCTGATATGTCATTGCGTGTACTCTTTTATAGGCATCGCAACTGGGTGCTGAAAAACTAAAAAGCAGGAATAAAACACAAATGCTGGGGAGAAAAAAAGAGGGACTTTCGATACTTGGCTGCGTATCAACGATTGCTCGCTTCGGATCGAAATGTTTTTACCAGAATCCGTCCAAAGGATATGCAGATGGCCGTTATTATCTCAGTTTTATGGCTGTATGCATAAAAGACGCCCACGGATGGTATGATTTTAACGAGGGCCACTTTTGCTGACTTGGTTTTAACTTGCTCTGCTCGACTTCATTTCCAAATGATAGCGAATGCAATTCATTCGTCTAATGATCCGGAACTCAATTCGGTGGAACCAATGCTGCCTTCTCTTCCCCTGATCACTTAACCCTTTTGCCCCGATTCCTCTGCGATCTGAAACGCATTACGAGGCCTCTAGCATTCCTACATTAAAGTGTTTACAAAATTACCATTTCGAGGAGAATGGAAACCGAGCATTGTTTATCTTCTACGTGCACCACAAAAGTAATACATGGTTAGTAAATTACGAGTGACACAACTCTTACAAAAACATTATTTTAGAAACAAAGTGCGAAAAGGTAGCGAGGTAAGGATCGGATTATACTGGAGTGGAAAAGGGTTCCCTGGAGAAACTGCTAGTTGAAAAAGAAATTTATCAAAATCAAGTAATGGGCAATGGAAGTGGACGTGATGATGTAAAATATATCGAACTGTGAACATTATGTCCCGTTTTTTTCTCAAGTAGTCCATTTTAATGTAATCAAGTAGTAGGTTAGTCTCCGAAACGTAATAAATCAGGCAT
Organism: Metellina segmentata; assembly: GCA_947359465.1. Taxonomy (NCBI): domain Eukaryota; kingdom Metazoa; phylum Arthropoda; class Arachnida; order Araneae; family Tetragnathidae; genus Metellina; species Metellina segmentata. The sequence goes on along the minus strand of OX375872.1, from coordinate 64,898,359 downwards.
TTTGAAAAATTAAGCTGGCTTATAATCACACCAAAAGTGCCAAAACTTAAAAATAGTGAGTTATTGAATGGTTATGAATGCCCCACCTAAAATCCGTTTGGTAAGATATTCGTAACTCAAATCGAAAAATGTTAAATCTATGGAGAATAACAATCTAGCAGTCACGTGTTTTCTAAGACTTTAAACGCTATGTTGCTCCAGTGTGACGTAAATTCAGCTACCTACAAACCTGAGGCTTTAAAACTTTTTAAATGCTTATGGAAAAAACGCAATTTTTGAGTTCGGGTACTTTGGCATCGGGTGTGTGATATTCAGGCTTGTAAAAGGTGATACAGACGAAGTAAAGTATTTTAGCTAATTATTCAGTTCGTGATTTCAATTACCTACCATTGAAGCCAATAAAAAAAATAATTGTTTTTACATTGTTTAAAATCCAGTGAGCAGATGCGATAAACATCGCAATAAAATCTATTTAATCAAAAATAACCTCGTATTTTCTCAACTTCAATTGGGAATATTTCACTTTAATATTTAAAACCTCTAATGGGTCCAAAACCTATTCAAACACTTAAACTGGTGACACCCTGAAAAACTGATCACCAGTAACAATTTCAAGAGGATTTTGGATCAAAGACAGCTAAGAGTAGTGTATTGGTAACAACTATGGAGAACTGTGTTCAGCTGTTTGTTAATGTGCTGGAAATTGGCGTTTAGTACACCTACAAAATATTGTATGGAAACTCGCCTATTGTACACAGCCAGAGGAGGATCACCATAGAGGACTAGGCTCAATAACCAGAAGGACTCTGCTTCTAGGATATTTACCCAGCTATTTTTTTTTAAATATTTTATTCCGAAAGCCTACCTTTGTAATATCCACGTTTCAACTTCCTATAAAGATCCATGATTAAAAGTATCAATTAGACCAACCCTTTTATTTTTCATTCACATAAACCTTGAAAATTTCGTATAAAGACTAGCCTTTTATATACAGCCATACGGGGGGAACGAACACACAAAATTTAAAAGGTTAGTTGGTTGAGTTTTATAGTACAAGGGGTCTTTAGTCAAGCTGCTCCAAACATAAGACAGACAATATTAAGTAATGGGTATAGACACACAAGGAAATTGAAAAGAAGAGAAAAATATTACAACCAGAGTAAGTTACAGTAATCGAAACAGTGCCGTGTCAATTTACAAGTGAACAAACAAAAGGACCTTTGAACTAAATGACACCGAATACAGTCGGGTATCATCGACAGAGACAAAATTGTAATGAAAGCGTTTTAAGTTTTATACTATTTATTCGAAGTTACACTAGATTCCATGGACTCTTTTATCAGTTTCTGAAGAAAAACTTCAATTGAAATCGCACTCTGACAGCAAATGTGAAGAATCAATTACACTGTCCCTCCTCTTTCCCCGTTCAAAGAAGCTAATCAATGAACCATACGCACTTCTTGTAAGCCAGTCTCACAATTTGCTCTCCCTCTGTTATAAAGGAAAAAGCAAATGATGCATCCGTTGTACTAAATCCTGTACAAGATACGAGGATATTGCCTAAGGATTTTTTATTATTTCATTCCGAAAAGCTACCCCCATTAATTTCCACGTTTCAGTTTTCCTCCAGATATCTATAACTAAAAGCATGGTCTAAGCAACTCTTTTGTTTTCCATTCACATATACCTTGAAAATTCTGTTTTAAAGAGCTATACGGGGAACTAAATACACGACACCTGAAAGGACTCTTGAACTCAATGATGTCGATTGTAGGCTAGTGTCATCTATGGAAATGAATTGCCACAGAGCTGTTAAGTTTATGGATTTTTCTTACTCTCGCTAGCATATTCCATCAACAGCTTCATAAGTTTCCTAAGAAAACCGTCACTTCAGCAATACTTTGAAAGCAAGTGTGAAGAATCAATTGCATTGTCTCGCCCTTTCCCTGTCCTACGAAGTTAACTAATGAACCACACGCACTTCTGTGTAAGCCAGTCCCACGGTACGTTCTCCCTCTGTTATAAATGAAAAAGCATCCGACAGTGAAAAACATTTCTCATCGCGGATGCATCCGTTGTAGTAAGTCCTGTACAAGCTGCCGAGGATATTCGCCCAACTATTTTTTTAATCTTTTATTCCGAAAGCCTACCCCCATTAATTTCCACGTTTCAGCTTCCTCTAGAGATCCATGATTAAAAGTATGGTCTAGACAACCCTTTTATTTTCCATTCACATATAGTTTCCTACAATCTCAAAATTTGTTTTTTCCTCGAAATCATTTTTTATTTCCCTTCCAGCCGTGGATATTCTGGTAGGCGTAATTTCCTGAGTGACAGCCCAGAAAGGTTTTCATTAGCCTTAAACTTCATCTGTAAAAGACCAAGTTCAATCTATCAAACGTACTGGAGATGAAAATTGCGCTTTGAGACAGCTCCTCATTAACTACAGATAGAAACAGATTGTCTCTTATTATTTTAGTTTTGAACATTTCTATCGCTATTATTGCCAGGCTTTTTGCTTTTTATTTTGATTTTGCTAAGAAAATCCTGCGATTTGAAGTTAACACAAGTGAGTGAAATTATTCAACGTACATCGACTTTCTTGAAAGGCGTTGAATCTATGATTTTCTTGAAGGGCCGTCCGCAAAATAACAACGACGTCTTTGTATTTGTTTTCCTTATCGAGTTCAATCCTTCTATCATTGAATCGATTTTTTTCGGATAGTGCTGAAAACTGCTTTAATAAGCATCATAGCTTGCGAATTATGAGCAGCAGATTATTCAGCAGATTTGTTTGTGTGTGATAATATTTTTAAACAAATAAATAGGAAAAAAACATTCCTTCATAAATTAATACATATATTTCCTTTAACTTGCATACATAATTTTTAAAAAATAAGTGATTCTTTCATTAACTATATAAAAGCATACAGCCCGTTATATTACGTTTAGAATATTATAATGAGAAGTAAATCATTCATTCATTAATTTAGAAACATACTTTCTGTTACAGCATTTAGAATTTAATGGAAAAAAAAACATTCATTCGTTAATTGATACAAAAGTATATACTTCCCCATTACATTACGTTCAAATTTAATACAAACTAATTATTAATTCATTAATTAACATAAAAGTAAATTTTCACTTTACATTGTATGTAATGTTAACGTTGACGAGTTAACGTCGTAGTCGGATTTCAACATATTCTAGAGTGGGGGGGGGACTATTCAAAACAAATGTCCGTCTGCGGATTTCTATCTAAAAAATTACCTTTTGGTCTGTAATTTCTTACTTATACTTAGAGAAGAGATATAGCTAGGATTGTAGATAGGTAGGTATTTAATTAACGTCGCACTGGAGCAACACATGGGGATACTGGCGACGATCTGGGATCAATCCAGAAGAAAAAAATCCTAGGACAAAACTACGTAATTTGAAACACTATAGCTAGGATTGAAATAATTGGGTATTAGAAAATAACATGGCATAAATATGATTCATTACGTGTTCTTTATTAACAATAATAAACTACAACTTAAACACAAAAGCAATAGTAAAACATTTAAAAATAATCTTTAGTATGGTAGAATAGTTTTAAAAACCAAAATTTTCTTCTCTAAATCACACTCATAACACCCAAACGTTTTTGGAAATTGAGTTGAGGTGAGGGTTTTTTTTCGATCCAATTATCATATTAGGGGATTTTTTTATTGACAGACCTATGCAATCAGATTGGTATTTTAATTGACGTCGTACTAGAGCAACATAACGGGCTATTGGTGACGGTCCAGGATCAAACCCAATGCAAAGTACGATGCAATGAAATCATTTCAAACTTTGTACGTCTGTTAGTTACTATTAATTATTCGCAAACATTTCTTAATCATTTTCATGAGGAATCACGTGTGCTAACCCTCACCGACCAAGACACCGTGCGAAGTTCCATGTGGTGACTAGTTATCATTTCTCAACTCCAAGTGAACCTATACAAAAACATATTGATGAACGTCTTGTTCATACACGTGTAGCTGCTGTTTGATGAACTAGAAGAATTTTCATGAAATGATGACGTATCAAATCCAAAATCATCGATTTACTTTAAAACAATTGGACCGCTCTAGCCCGATTGGAAGAACAGTGGATTACCAACAGGAGGGTTGCTAATTCGAATCCAACCTAAGGCTGGTGCGCGTTACATGTATCGTGGCCTCAAATGTTCCCACATTGGCATGGTTTTCAAGTTTGGAGAGTCAGGTGCCAGCTGAGGTGTGTGTCTTCGTCATTTGACCGTGGCTCAAAATGACTTGTTGTTATCATGGGGTCTGTCCTTTGGGATTGGTCCCGGACCGTTGCGAATAGCCCATTGCGTTGCTCCGGTGCGACGTTAATTAAAATACCTATCGAAAAGATGTGAACGAGGTTTTGCTATCAAGATGTAAAAACGTAATATCTATCGCTTTTCAGGTTAACCTTCCAGCGGTGAAAGGTCGCGGGTATTTCCAAGATACATTATTTTAAAATGTAAAATGAAATGTAAAGGGTGTTAAAATTTAAAATATAAAGGGTGTATTTACTGAAATTATGCTTTGAATAATATCAATACAATTTATTTGAAGAAATGCTATTCAAATTTCTATATTATTTCTTTATTTAATACGTAATAGAAATAATATAAATCTAAGACATTGAAACAATTTAAAATGCCCAAAGAGTTGTATAAATGAGGTGAAAATTAAAGGAATAAAACTGTCGATATAGTTAATGAATTATTTACATTTAAGTAACATAATAAAGTAATAAATAACATAATAAATATTTCTTGTAACGAAAAAAAACAGGTATAATAAAAACTTACCTTAACGATAGCGCGTATCTGTTAAATACAAATGACGGATCTGCAGGAGACCTATTAACACCTCAAAATTCAAATTATGACTGAAAGAAATTTTAAGTGAACGGGGGGGGGGGATTAACCAAAAGCTAGTATTCGTAGCGCTATTTGGTGTAAAAATATATAACTAAAATCAACTCGAGTGTATCTCCCACAAACGCGAGAAATGTTAATCAAACGATAAAACAATGTTTACTCGACATATAAAAATTTGAAGTCGATCAATCCAATGAATACCATGGCAACCACTCGCAAAGTCGAGAAAAACGCTTTTAAGTTCTACTTCTGCGTACGTGTTGTTAACCCTTCTGGTGGTTGTCTCGACGAGGAATCTCGTCATTGCCAAAACTGGTCGAATCTTTTAAAACGAGATGTCTCGAACTCACCAGATCTTGATCTCATCATCAAAAACTTGCAATATCTTACTGGCGAGATACCTCGTCATTAGCAAAATGGTTAGATATTGATGGCGAGGTATGTCGTAATTAGCAAAATGGTTAGATATTGATGACGAGATATCTCGTCATTAGCAAATTGGTTAGATCTTGGTGGACGATATACCTCATCGAAACCAGTTGGAGGGTTAGTGGCTCATAATTGAACCAATTTTGCGAACTTCGACTTGAAATTCGGAACACATGTTCTTATGACCCCAAAAGATAAAATTAAACGAAAAATAACAAAATCGATTTTGTTTCTCCATAAAAAAAGGAAAATTCCTGTGTTGAGATTGCTCCTTGATATAAGTGTCGTTGAACTCCAAATTCAAAACAAACAGATTGAGATTTACTGCATTTGCTGCTCATAAATCGAAAATTTATCGGGAGACAAGTATAAAACAGCGATTTACCCTCATGTGCGATATAATGAGGGTTTAGTTTGTATACTGTTTAAAGAATATTTTTTTAACTTGTGAATTAATAAAAGATTTCTAATTAATGCAATCGCTAAATATTTTCCGTGTGACATTCTATTAACAAAAATGCTTTGAACTTTTCAAGTAGATAGATCCCCCCCCCTTTAGTCTCAAGTACATAACATAAAAACGAGTTGATGCCAGAAATTTTGTCCGAAGTTTATCATTCTCAGTACATTGATTCCGATCAAAAAACTAACTAATTATTAGAAAGTTCAAGGTTTCTTAAATCATACAATGTATTTTACAATGTAAATTTGATGAAAAAATAGGGTATTCAAAGATAAGATTGCGCTAGTTCATCCCAAAATTGTTAATATTCTCTTTTTGAATAGATTTCTGTCGCGCGCGCTAACTGTACCCATGAAACATTTTTAGATATCAAAGTATAAATTAATTAAGACAAGAAAGGTAACAGTTCACACACAGATCTGTTTGAAATTGACGTATATCGTGCTATATAATCAAGCAATAAATTACAGGATCTTATTCGTGTTCCCAAACATATTCATAATATTTATTCATCTGGTTAACAAAAAAATTTAGAACGTAAACTAAATATTTAATTATCTATATCATCGCTTAGAGCAGAAACTCATTAACCGACTAAATGCTTATTTTTATGATGAGAAATACATTGTAATCCGAGAAAAAATTGTAGCAAGATCAAAATGCTTCCATTTGTTGGCAAAAAACAAAATCGTCAAACAGCTGTACAGTAAATTTTTTTTATCATTTAATGAAATTCTGCTCTAAATCAACGCTCTAAATCAAGGCATTAAATCTTTAGTTTACGTTCTAATTTTTTCTTCTTTTAGGCAGATAAAGATGGATACATTCGAGAACATAAATACACTATTCTGCAATTTTCTTTCGTGTATTTTAAAGTTAGTGAATAGATAATCAGATAAAGGGTACTGTCATATTTAGGAAATATAAAACATTATCAAATGCTTTTAGTACTTTTGGCTTAAAAACTAGTCTAACAACGAACCAATTAAATTTGTTTTTTTATCTGTTAGTGAATTTCTACTCTATATCGACGAGAATTAATTAAATATTTATAGTTTAAGTTCTAATATTTTTAACCAGATAAATAAATATTAGGGATATGTTTGGGAACATGAATACGATTCTGCAATTTTCATTCGTGTATTTTGGTGTTAGGGAATAGATGAAGATGATAAAGAGTTATTGTGTCACGTAACATTTTAAAATTTCCCTTAAATATTGTTACGGATACTTACTAAATTTTTGAAGGTGTAAAACAGTTCACATGAAATATTCATTAAAAATATCCCCTGTTTTTCATTTATTTTCTCTTAGTTTGGAAAACCTGTAACTACATTTTAACATGATTTATTCGGAGTGTAAAGGTGCTAAGTTTGCATGATCTTCAGTTTTTGGATAGTCCCTTGCGAAAGCAAATTTCCCCTCGCTTTGTTTCGCTTTCTATCAGTTTTGTTACGTTATTTTCAATTTTATATTGACGGCTTTTTATGATTTTTATTATTTTTTCTTTTCCCCCATATTCAAAAAGCGAAGAGCAGAACTTGGAGAGACGCGCGTTTTTTCCCCCTCTCTAATATTTATCACAAAAAGGTCATCCTTCAATTCCATTAATTATGGAAAGTCTGAAGTTTTCGATTCGCGTTGAAAGGGAGAGGGAAAAATAATATAAAAATTCCCTGTTTTTCCGAATGGCCTTGATTGACTTGACGTCTGAATTGAAAAGAGCCTATATACTTTGAGAACACTGACGAAAAATAGAGATGTGATGGTTAGTGAGCCGTAAAACGCGCTAAAAGGAGCTACAAGGGATGAAAAATAGCAGAAGGGTCTTGTTTTTTTCACTGTTCTCTTGTCATGTGTTCGCCTTTGTGTCTGAGTCTTAGAACTGTACGCGAACACATCTTCATCCTCCGTGAATGATATTAATGTGGGAAGATATCGCGCCAGCAGGCTAAAATGCAAGTTCGATCATTATTCTTTTTTGCCGAAGCTGCTTGATACGGCTTTATCAATACCTCCAGCGAGCGCTTTGTGTAGGAACTAATGCCTACCGTTGCTTCTGCCAGTTTACAGGTCAACGGAGGTTTCACTTCTGAGTAGCGCAAATGGACTCATTTCCAGATGACAGCTGCTCAAGAGAGCGATCTCTCGTGAGACCCACTAAATAAAGAGGGAACCACGTTCCCCTCATTGATGTTTCATATTAGCCTGTTTTCTGCTGGTAAAGGATTCGCGGATAAATCGCATTACTGACCCTTCGCGATGAGTGCATATTTTTGCTGAAAGATTATCTTGTTTTGAACTGTTGAATTCAACTTTATAAGGGACAGTCTGGTCACCTCGCAATTCAGGCAAATGCCCAAAGAAATTCCAGCAGTAGACAAAATGCAAGTTCAATCATCATTCATTTTTGCCGCAGATGGTTGATACAGCGTTCTCAACACTTCTAGTGAGCACTTTGTATAATAAACTATTGCTTACCGTCGCTTCTAACAGTTTGCAGGTTAACGGAGGTTTTACTTCTTAGTAGGGAAAATGGACTCATATCCAGATGACATCTGCCCAAAAGAGAGATCTCTCGTGAGATCCACTAAATGTAGAGGAAATCACGTTCCCCTCATTGATGTTTCATATTAGCTAGGATTGGCGGATAAATCGCATTACTAACCCTTCGCTATGAGTGTGTATTTTTGCTGAAGGATTATCTCGTTTTGAATTGTTGAACCGCACAGGCAGACTAAAATGCAAGTTCTATCTCATTGATAATGAAGATCGAGTAAAATTAATTCAATCATTAGGATAAAATACACTGATTAGACCATGGGAAATTTGTTGATAAATTATTTTTTAACAATAATTCAGTATTGACTATACATAAAAACGGAAAGGTAGGTATTTTAATTAACGTCACACTGGAGCAACACAACGAGTTATTAGCTACGGTCCGGGATCAATCCCCATAGGTAATATCCGAGTACACCACCACGTGAACCATAGTCAGATAACGAGGTCATACCTGAGCTGGGACCCCACTCACTAAACTACCACACCACGCCAAGGTGTGGACATTTGAGGCCACGACAGATTAATAGTGCACCCCCCCCCCCCTTTTTTCTACGCAACGGTCTTTGGTTGGATTCGAACTCACTATCCTCCGGTTGCTTAACCGTTATTCTTTTAACCGGACTACCCATAAATACAGAAAACACCGGACTCCTGTTAATGTGTTTCCAGGATGTAAGTCTGAAAAGTCATTCTCCTGTTTCATGCTAGCCCGGTTGGAAGTTTAACGGATTAACAACAGGAAGGTTCCGAGTTCAAATCCAACCAAAGCCCGTCGTGTGCAAGGGGAGCTGGTGCATGTTAAATCAGTCGAGGCTTCAAATGTCCCCATGTTGGTGTGGTGTGGAAGTTTGGAGAGTGGGGTTACAGCTCAGGTGTAACCTCCACTGACCGTGGCTCAAATTTATTTGATGTTGTTCTCGGATTTTTCACTTCCGTGATTGATACCGGACCATCGAAAATAGCCTGTGCTGTTGCTCCAGTACGACGTTAATTAAACATCTACCTATTTTGTGATGTCCAAACATCTGCTAAAAGAGATTTCCATAGCTTTTTCTGTTCTTTTCTGAATAGTCTTACAATTGCAGGAGCTTTAATAAAAGGAAGAACTGACTTTAAAGCATTGCATTCTAATCAGAGGCGAAGCTAGACGTTTTAACCTGTGGAAAATAAAACAGATACCACCCTAAACAAAATTTACGTATTTAATATGAAGATAATTAGGATAATATACAAACATTGCAATTATTATTTTTTCAATTAATGATTGAAAATGCACGGACTAGCAAAAGGCCGAGCTTTGTTAATGGGGCTACAGGGAAATTTAAAAAAATACGCTTCCATGTCACGCTTTGTGCTCTTCTGAAGTATCTGAGAGAAGAGGTTTTAATAATTTGTCTCTATTCCCTTCTTTTCTGAATTGCAATATATGGCCAACAAGTTGGAGGTAAGGTAATTTTAATTAACGTCGTACTAGAGAAACACAACTGGGTATTGACCAAGCTCCGAGATCATTCGTAGACAAGCTGGAAGAACCACGAATTATCAACCGGAGGGATATACCGGAATTATCACCGAATTATCAAACCAAAATTCGGTCCAGCCAAAGTCGTCATGTACACGGGGATTGGTGCAAGTTAAATCTGTAGTGACCTCAAATGTTCTCATGTTGGGGTGGTGTGAAAGTTTGGACAGTAGGGTTGGTTGGTGTGGGTTTTTTTTTTGGCACAAGGGCCATTTCGCCAGGTTGCCTCAGATACAAGACATACAATATCAAGTACTACACCCTCACACAGTGAAGGTTTTACTGATACAGAAGGGTAGGTAATTTTAATTAGCGTCTTACTAGAGTAAAACGACGGGCTCTTGCGACGGTCCGGGATCAATTCAATAAGGGAAAGATCCGAGGACAACACCACGTAATTTTGAACTCAGATGAGATATAGAAAGGGAGAAATAAACCCAGAGAAATACACCTGACAGGAATCGAACCTGGACCGTCGTCAATAGCCCGTTATGTTGCTCTAGTACGACGTTAACTAATAATTACCAATAACCCGGACCGTTGCCAATAGTCCTTTGTGTAACTCTAGTGCCGATGCTAATTAACTACGATAAAAAATGAAACGACAAATTTATAGGAACTCATACTTGCACCTAAAATATATTTGTCTGAATTTTTATGTGTTGCACACGAATTTCTATATACTATTTCTTCACCTGTTGTCCTTTAATCCCGAGAAATTTGACACGCATTTTACAAGAATGCTCGTAACGTTAAACTTTTGTTCTGAGTAAGTGTTGGTTATAAATTCGAAACGTTTTGCTGGGAAAACTGCGAAATTTCCCATTCGGTATTCACAGCATTCTTCTGGTGCAATTTAAAAGGCATCGCAAAACTGCAAAGCACAAAATATTTTGCCGATTCAGCTTTTTCTCACTTTTTTAACTCTCGTAGGGTTTTTTCGTCGGACATCTGTCATGTTGCGGTCCTTTTAACTTGAACTCTCAATCATCAATCATTTCCTTATCCTTTTTCCTTACCCGTCTCCTTATACAACTACAAGTATTGCTTGGAATCTGTCTGATAAAAATGGATATCTTACATCTAAAATGGTTTAAGTCCAACTGAGAATGTCACACCGCAATAGCTTTCTTGTGATCTTCATTACATTCGTTTTAGCACTTTTATACAATACTGTAATGTAGTATTCATATTAATGTTACAGATGGGAGAATTCGAACACAAAATTACTCGTGCACTCGATACTTAAAAGTATTCGTTATACCCGAATCTTTCTCGTATTAAAAAAAATGCAGTATAGTATTCATTCAAAGTATTCTAATTCTCTAAAATATACATTAAAAACATACAAATACCTATCCCAAGTATTCGAATACGAAAGTACTAATTCCAAGTACTCGAATACCAAAGTATTAAGTCCAAGTATTCGAATACAACAACATTTGAGCCAAAATATTCGAATACACAAAGTATTCATCCCAAATATATTTTAATACCTACTTTTTTTATTTCTTGGAATATTTTTGTTCTTGGGGGGATTAATCCAGACCGTTGTTAGCCCGTTGTGTGCTCTAGTACGACATTAATTAAAAATACCAAATATACCAAAATACTCGGACCGTCAATAGCCCGTTGTGTTGCCCCAGTACGATGTTAATTAAAATACCTACCAATTATGAAAAAGCCTTATATCGCAGTGGCTGATTCATACTAACGATTAGTCGTTTTTTGTATATGTATTCGATATTTGAAAGTATACGAATACCATGTATTCGATTCTTAAAAGTACTCGATTCTGCTTATCTCTAATTAACACCACAGTCAAGAGATTATAATTGGGTGGCGAAAAGGCAATCAGTAAACTGCTGTGAAGAAAATCCCATATCTGCTAAAGCTCTTGACAAGACTTACGCCACTTGAGCAATGACTGATTGAAAGGTTTGTGCTCGATGTTTTCACACTTCTTGGGGAAACTTCGTCCTTTAGGAATTTCAAGAGCATGCTGCTTTCAAAAACAGTCGCACTTTTAAAGGTGAACTTCACTTTTTCTCGCCTAGTGCTTTATAGTGATGAAACAAGACTTTGTTTCTTTGTTGTTATATAGTAGTGGCTGCTTCCTCTCTGTAACTCTCTCAATTTGATTTGAATGACATATTGGAGGTTTTTCTCGGGATTATATTTGTAGAAATGCGCCCCTTTTCCTTATTTGCATTTAACATACACAAAATGCTTTCACGCAGAAGTTTTTATTTTTAAGCATTATAAATTTACAGATGCTTATTGAATTTTAAATTACAAAACCCCAAACAATTCTCGAAAACTATGCTGACAAACGTACCTAGAAACGCTTAAGAGATACTTCACCTTTTTGCATTTATTAAAAAATAATGAAATGCTTCTTTACAGAAATCATTGTTATTTTTAAAGCTCAATGAATATAGACTCATTGAATTACAAATTGCAAAAAATAAATTTTACGAACGTATTTCTGCTTAATATCCTTACTTTTTTGTGAAAAAAAATTAATACGATGCTTCTATATTAAATGTATTGTTATTTTTAAGGCCTTATAGATTTAAACACTTATTGAATTTTTAATTACAAAACCCGAAACCATTCTTGAAAACTATACGTACAAGGATACTGCTACTGAAACCGTGTTGAAATGAGAAGCGCATAAGCAGTGTCACGAGGAGACCACTCAGGGGTGCCGACGAGAGCGGTGAAAACGCTCTGATTGGTCTGTGCGTATGACTTTGCGCCTTGCGCTTCCTGTTTGACCACGGCTTTAGTATCAGTATCAGACTCTAAGGAGGTACTCAGCTATTTACCATTTTTTTAAATAAGAATATTTCGTGATGTATCACAATTCTAATTGGACAAGTGAAAAGTATTATATATTAAGGAAACATATCAATGTATTGAGATCCAAGAAAACTTCTTTTAATTGAAAAAAAACGCAATTTTTTTATGAGTTGAAAGCCATTATTTACTTAAAATTATATTAAGCTTTCATACATTAGAATATTTTTATGGTACACATATCGTATCAGACAACTCTCTTGTTGCTAATCCGTTACACGTGTGAATTTTGAGTGTGTATTTTAGAAATGAGTGAATGCGTACTTAGAGTTTAGAAGAATTATGATTTTTTTGACTGCATAATCTTGTGCTGAGAATTATGTGTTTTAACAAAAGGGTTTACATATTTCTGTTTTCTTTCGTTCTGCCTTGTAAGCATTATAGGCTGGTTCGATTGCTTTCGACTCTTTCTTTGCGTTTGTGGTAGGTTTGACACTTCTTCAAATCACGATATTGAGACATTTGAAATTTTCAGTGTGCTCAATTATTTCTCAATTTTTCACAAACCTAATCAAAGTTTCTCGTAAATATCATTTCGGATGTAGGTTTGTAATTAACTGTAAACTGAAGCAACACTATTGACTATCGGTAACGGTCCACGATCAATACAAAGATTCGAGAACACCACGTAAATTTGAACCACTGTTAGATGCCGAAGTCAACACCTGAGCTAGCACCTCTCTCTGCAAACTTCCACACTATGCAAACGTGAGGACATTTGAGGTTACGACAGATTTAATATGCACCAGCCCCTTTGTACACGTCGGTCTTTGGTTGGATTCGAACTCGCATTCCTCCGGTTGCCAATTCGTTGCTCTTCCAACTGAGCTATCCGCAGTCATATATTACACTAGTGTCCAAAATTATCTTTACATGCAGAGAATTACGAATTTCTCAGAAACTGAACTATAATTTTATAAATTTGTTTGGAATAAGACATACTATCATAACACATAAGGTCATTGGACAAAATTTAGGAACACTGCATATTATATAAAACTGTTGCATGAAACAATAAAAATGGCAATAATATGTGACAAGGAGAGTTCAGAAAAAACCCGAATAACTCAGAAAAAAATCAAGGCTTATGTATTTAATATGGAATGTGGTCGCCCCTAACTTTTACACACATATCGCAACGTAATTTCATGGTGTCAATAATGTTGTTAACCACAGATTGGGGAATTAAGATTCTCTCCTCCAGCAATGTGGTCTTCGTGGCATTTATATCTCTAGAAGGAGAATGTCTCCTTGCTTTTCCAAAGTAGTCCCATAAGTACTCTATCGGGTTCAGATCAGGAGATTTGCTGGCCACGGTATTCGTTCAATGTTTTCATTTTCAAGGAATTCGTCAACGAGGTTTCCTCGATGTGGACCAGAATTATCGTCCATTAATAAAAAAACAGATCCATATGCACCTCTGTAAAGTCTTACATAACTTTCTGAGACCTCATCCCGATATCTCTGGCCGGTCACAGATCCTCTGTTGAAAACGTGTAGGGGCGTACGTCCATCGATCATTATTCCTCTCCACACCATCACACCTGCACTACCAAAACGGTCACATTCCAAAATGCTAGAAGGAAGATTTCGCGTTCCTGACTCCCTCCAGGTGTAAAAACGTTTAGAATCAGATGTTAAACTAAACCTCGACTCATCAGTAGAGAGAACATAGGTCCATTGGTTTTGACTCCAGCTCTGAGCACCAATTAAAGCGATCCCTCTTGTGTTGTGAAGACAGTGAAACACATACCCTTGACTTTCTGGCATAAAGCCCTTTTTCATTAAGCCTTCTGTATACAGTTTGTCGTGCTACATCAGTTCCAGTAAGGCTGCAAGCTCTGAACTTAACTGCCGGGTAGTAGACTTCCTGTTGTAACGGGCAGTTATAGCCATATATCGATCGTGAGAAGCAGTTGTTATACGTTTACGACCTTGTCCAGGCCTCCTTACAACAGTTCCAGAGTTCTGAAACTGTTTCTGTTGCGCAGAGAATGTCTGTCTTGAAATATTCACACATCTCGCTGCGTCCATGATTGTCTGCGCTGCTTCTAAACGGCCGATAATGCGCTACTTCACAGATTCTTCCAAATGATACTTCGGAGCCATAACAAACCGTTTTGAATCTTTTCACACTGAAATCAAACGCTGTATTGCAGAAATTCACTCAGATATTCACTTTGCACAAAGCGCTTGAATCACTGGCGGATGACGTAACGCCTTGATTTGCATATCAAAAACCGTTTAGTCACTTTTGATTGGATAATGCTAATTAGGCTTGTTTTTCACACATTCCATGCAAAAATGGATTACATCGATTGGGTATTTCATAGAATACAATTATTTTCGGGTATGTAAAAATAATTTTGGACTTAATTAATTGTATTTCAGGTATCGTCAGATCTCCCATAGACGATACGAATGAAACCCTACGGTTCTGGCTGTTACGTCGTGGTCCAGAGTTATACTAATGTTACTACGATTACCCTAATGTTTTAACCAATAATTAATAATTAAATACCAATCCATTTTTAATTACTTGATTTGTAGCTTTCAGGAAAATAGGCAACGGTAGATCTAATTGCATTGTAAAATTGTCTCAAACTAAGCTCTTAAAGATAAGCAACTATCGGCCAAACACCGGCATAACCAATTATCAATGTTACGTACGCAATTGGCTAATGTAAGGTAGGTAGCTGAATTTACGTCGCACTTGAGCAACACAATGGGCTACTGGCGACGGTCCGTAATAGGTCCCGAATGGAAAAATCCTAGGACTCCCTGTAATTTTGAGGGACGTGGTAGCCCGATTGGTAGAGTATCGGATTAGCTACCGGAGGGGTACTAGTTCGAATCCAACCAAACACCGTAGTGTACAAAGTTAGCTGGTGCACGCTAAATCCGTCGTGGTCTCAAATGTCTTCACGTTGGCGAGGTGTGGAAGTTTGGAGAGTGGGGTTCCAGCTGACGTGTGACCTCGTCTGACCGTAGCTCAAAAATAATTGTTGTTCTCGGATCTTCCGTTCGGGGGTTGATCCCGTACAGTCGCTAATAGCCCGTTCCATCGTTCCAGTACGACGTTAATTAGAAATACCTACCTACCATCCCATCGGTGGTTGATCCCGAGCCGTCGCCGATAACCCAGTGTGTTACTTCAGTACGACGTGAATTAAATACCTACCTACCTACATCCCTGTTACGTTTAAATAAATTATATTTTCTTGTTCCCGAGATGCTTATTTCGCAGTTGACAACACGCATAAACAGCGGCAAGTAATTGATTGCTGCCAGCCACAGTCTTTGTTTTAGAGTTTCCGAGTGCCAGAGGTCCAAAAATCGGCCATTGAATTTTTCTTTCATTTACTGCACATCCTAGTAAATACTATTCACTAACTAGACGTTTTCAGGTAAAACCTCGCGGCCGTGCTACGACACAGCCTACCCGATTTTTGGTTACAGTATACTATATAGATACTACTTCACACAAACATTTATCAAACATACTTGCCATGCAAATTGCTGTAGACGAACCGAATTTGAAAAAACCCTTGCAGAGAAACGTGTACTGTCGAGTACTAGTGAAACTTTGGATAGCAGTTGAAAATTTTCACAATGTCGGCATATACTCGTCGAAAAGCGTTGCTGAAATACATCGAACGTGGTCTAAGCCGAAGAGCATTCGTCATTTTTCGATAAACACTCATATGGACTACTGAATTTGTCTTTCTTTCATTTCCGTGCTCCGACACAGTCTACCCGATATTACGGTATGCTATACAGATAATATTTCACACAAACATTTTCCCCAAACATACTTTCCTTACAAATTGCCGTAGACCAAATTACAAAAATCCTTGTAGAAAAACACATTTACCGTCGAGTTGCTTGTGAAACTTTGGATCGCAGCTGAAAATTTTGAAAATTTCCTAATATACTCGTCGAAAAGCCTTGCTGAAATATATCGAACGTGGTCTAAGCGGAAAAGCAACTCGTCAGCTTTCGATAAAAACTCAAATGGACTACTAAATTTGACTTTCATTTCAGTGCTCCGACACAGCCTACCGGATTTTTGGTTACAGTATACTATATACAGATCCTATTTCACAAACATTTTCAAATGTACTTGCCTTACAAATTGCCATAGACGAACCAAATTTGAAAAACCCTTGCAGAAAAACCCTACGCCGTCAAGTTTTGTTTCTTTTTAAATAGTTTTTTTCAACAGACGAACGTCGCGTAATTAATCTTTTCAGTTTTTGTTTTCCTCTTGGGATGAGTTTTTTCCTCCACTTTTTTAGTCGCAGTTTTAAATCACCTCCAAAAAAAATCAAACATTTTAAAGGAATCAAAAACTGAGACCGTAGTACCCGGGCCTCATATCGCATTTCGAGAAGACGGCGATTGTAATTAGGATATTAGCGCTAATTTCGCTAATTAGTTAATTAGCAACGTGAAAAATATCCTTAATTAAAAGGTTATAGGATTTTATATCAAGTGTGTAAAATTTTCCTTTTTTTTGTCGTATCTACTGAAATTTTTATTTTGATTATTAAAATTCAGAAAAGTTACTTCTTACATCGTGTATCAATAAACTAGCCTTCGTCAATAGCCCATTGTCAGCCAATAGCTCAAGTTCGACGAAAATTCAACCACTAGTATACTAATAAACCCTCGACCTAAAATAAGATTAAAAATTTTGTTTGCAGTCGTTACCAATTATCCAAGGTTTGAATCCCGGTTGTTGTTGTCCATCAGTGTTAAGAGGAACTGGGGCTTGTCCACTGGGGTCTTACTCATAAACAGTTCGCCCCTTGTATGGCCGGTTGTAGAAGAAGTTAGTGGTCAGGCATTAAAAAAAGGGACTAGGTAATGCTACGATGCACCTGTCTGGTGTACTTTGTAATACTCCCCAAAATAACAAAAATTATACGGTAGATTGTAAAACTACGTAATGTGTGTGATTGGATTTATTTAATAACAGAACTACTGTACCCCCCCCCCTTTATGGTGGTTCTAAATACTTAGGTAGGCAATTAAATTAAAGTCGCACTGGAACTATTGGCGATGAGATCCATCCCGAAGAAAACGATGTGAGAAC
Organism: Metellina segmentata; assembly: GCA_947359465.1. NCBI lineage: Eukaryota > Metazoa > Arthropoda > Arachnida > Araneae > Tetragnathidae > Metellina > Metellina segmentata. Next base: position 64,880,490 of record OX375872.1, on the reverse strand, counting down.
AAGACCTCGTGATTTCAAACCACTGACAAATGACGAGATCAACATCTGCATGGCACTCCACTCTCCAAACTTTCACACCCCGCCAACGTGAGAACATTTGAGGCCATGAAAGATTTAACGTAGACCATCTCCCACCACACACGTACACGACGGCTCTGAATAAACTAATTTTGTTCACTTACTTGTTAAATCCAATATCATAACATTAATTTTAAGAGAGAGGCCGTGAAGCCCAGTTGGTAGAGTCGCGGTTTAGCAAACGGAAGGTTGCGAGTCTGAGGAATATATTCCAAAAAACGTTGTAGAGTGGTGTGCCAGACTCAGATGTTGACCTCGTCAACTGACAATGGCTCAAAATGAGTAGGTATTGTCCTCGAATTTTTCCTTTGGTATTGATCCCGGACAGTAGCCAATAACCCTTTGTGTTTCTCCGATGCGACGTTAAATCAACTTCCTACTTACCTTATTTTATACTGGTGAGTTTGGTTAGGTTTTTACATTCACCATAAAGCTTTGAAAGACGATTAATTTTACGTTGAAAACCATTTTTCGATGTCATTTTTGCAAACCGGATTGAAATTCCACCAGGTATAAGGACTCTCGTGTCATCACCTCTTGCGTGTTTGAGGATCGGAAATATGCAGCTTGAGATGTTTTAGTCATTGAATTTCGGAACCCATCATATTTGTACATGACTGAATAGATTATTGAATTGGACTTGAACATGAAGGTTGAAACCGGATATCTCATAATAGCGGAATAAAGAAAAATTTTAGTATTGACATTTATCTATCATCGCTTTTTATGTATTATTCACCTGGGTAAAGAAGTTGTTTCTGCCATTTATTTCCTTTCTCATTAGAAGATTAGGTGCAACATTTACTGGAGGAGAGATTAGGTTTTATTGAATCTAATTTTTAATTTATCTAATCTTTCAAGAGAGAGTTTCTAATTTTTAATTAAGTATCTAATTTTTTAATTAATTATCTACTTTTTAATTAGTTACCTTATTTTTAATTAATTGTCCACTTTTTTAAGTTTCTCATTTTTAATTACTTTTTATTTTTTAATTAATTGTCCACTTTTTCAAGTTTTTCATTTTTAACTACTTATCTAATTTTTTTTAATTTCTCATTTTTAATTATATAATTTTCAAGTTTCTCATTTTTAATCAATCATCTAACTATCAAAATTTCCTATTTTTAATCAGTTATCTAATTTGTAATGTGTATCAGTTTTAATCATCTATTTTTTTAAAGTATCTTTGTTAAAAATCTCTAAAACTTAGATTAGTTGTTTGATGTTTAAAGTTGTTAATATCAAAGCACTCAAACTTTCAGGAAGTGTAGTCCCATTTTAGTTATATAGCAGAAAAATGGGTCCACTTTATAGCAATAAAACACAAGAATTCCAGAAGTTCTGGAATTTTTATTTTAATTTTCTAAGAGAATTTTTTTTTTAAATAGAACACACACATATATATATTTAAAACCTCAAGTGTATAGAAGAAACTAAGTTTAACTTTTTTAATAACCTTGAACTGCTTTGTTAAAGTGTGTGTGTTCTACTTTTTAGATTCAAACATTAATTAGTGCTGGAACTAGTGTTTAGAATTGAGATTCAAACCATTTTTATTTATAAGATAATATACTTGGCATAGATAAATATTTGGCGTGTGTGTGTGATAAGTGTTTAGCCGACAAGTTGGTACCGTTCTTCTGAAACCCTAGCTAAGCTGACTTCTATGTGTGTGGGGAGTTGCAGTAGAAATATTTTTCTAACTAGCCTTTTTTCAAACCAACATCATTAAAAATCAAATTAATAATTCAATAATCAATTTTACATTGAAAAATAACAACTTTTGATGATCGGAATAGGATATCAAAATGAAAATAAGCGCATATTACAAAGTGTGCTAACAGATTGTTACTCCAATAATTCTAATTTAAATGTAATATTATATTTGTCAATATGCCACATCCTTACATAGGTGTATAGTGCTCTTTATGGCTATACCAACATGGATTATTAATACTAAAGTAATGTAATATATGAACTTTACAAAAGTGAAAATAAAAGTAGTTTCCAGTTAGCAGGAATGTTCATACATACTTCCAAAATTGTTGGGACTCGGCAGTTGTCTTACAAAAGTTGAGCACTGCTTTATATATATTATCTAATCAAAACAATTGAACTATAATTTTGTCATAGCCTGACCTCATTCATAGAATTTTGCAGAATCCAAAATAAATCTAAACTTAGTTCGATGTTTTTATCTCAGCACTGTTTGTGTGGAAGATACAGGTAAACTCTTTGATATGTAGTTTTCAATGTTTCTTTGAAAGTCACTAAAATTTTTTAAACTGCACCTAATGAATACAAGAAAGTAAATCCCATCAGCAACGAGCTTCCTCTCTGTGAACACAATGGCCGATTGGTAGTGCTCCGAAAAGAATTCCAACATTTGAGACGAGGAAGAGTGCTATCAAAAATTGGTGGCTGAGTGAAGAGCGAAGTTTCTCTTCCAAATACACTAAAGGCAGTAATCCCATAAATCCAGTTTTTGGTCGAGGCGAGGACCATTTGTCTTGAGTTATTCGAACATTTATCATTCCAAGCTACATTCGAACGAAATCGAAGGCGGAACGGCTGTCTTTACGATACTCCCTCTGCCCAGCGGAATGGAACAGTGTATAAAAAACAACCCATGCTACGGTAATAAATACGCTAATCTCTAGCGTTCAGCGAAACAATAAAAAGGATGCTGGAAACGATCCCCTCCCACATTCAAAAAGAGGGGGGAGGAGTCGAGCAAAAAAGAAAAGCAGATGACGGGTCTTATTCTGCAGGGGTATAAATCTCTTGGCGCCAGAAGGTGACTTCATAGCAAAGAAGGAATATTGATCAGACCGCTATCTGCCTCTTTTTTCAGATAGATATAGTGCAGACTTTTTACTGAATTTTGGTAATCCATTAGGCGTTATAAAATTGACACAGGCTGGAAACCCGTAGCCCTGCTCGGTGGAGAACTGGCTTGGATGATCGGCCCGGGAAATATAACCACATAACGGTTTCTGGAGTTGGGAACCCTGAGAGGGTAAAAGTGCAAAAGGAATTTTGAATAGTGAGGGAAATTCTTGTTTTCTCATATCAGAACTGTGTGTTTCTTCTGAACCAATGCTCTTTGCACACCTTACCGCTCAGTTCTGTAACTTTATCGGAATATAACCACCAAAAGGTTTCTGGAGTTGAGAACCCTGAAATGGTAAAAGTGCAATATATAACTAAATAGTGAGGGCATTTCTTGTTTTCCCATATCGGAACTGTGTTCCTTCTGATCCGTGGCTCCTTGCACACCTTACCGCTTAATTTTGTAACTTTATCGGAATATAACCACCTAACGGCTTCTGGGGTTTTGAACCCTCAAATGGTGAATGTGCAATATATATATCATAACTTTAAATAGTGAGGGCAATTCTTGTTTTCTCATATCAAAACTGTGTTCCTTCTGTACCGTTCCTCCCTGGATTTCTTTCTTTCTTGTGTCAATAAAACTTACGTTTTTTATTTGTATGTCTATTTCTTGATATTGTACGTTTTGTATCGGGCGTAACATGGCCAAATATGGCCCTTGCCCTTAAATCATTTACAAGTCTTCTGAACAGACGCTTCTTGTCACTTTACCGCTTAGATCTGTAACTTTGCATTGATACCAATTATAATATCGAATCCTTGCTTTTGTCGGTTATGACATGATAGATTTTGTTACGTCTTCCTTTTAAATTTTTGTTGGTTTCCAATTGATAGATAGGTAGTTGGATTTACGTCGCATTGTAACCACACAGCGAGCTATTTCGTAAAAACGAAACCTTTTCCAATTCTCCTTTGATCCTGCAAACCCTGAAAAACTTTACATTAGAAAATTAGATTTAAATAAAATCCTGACTATGCTACTACTATCAGTACTATTTCGAAAAACCTAAACATTTTCCACGCGCACTCACCAATTTTACCCACCGTCACAAAAGATCAACTCCAATTCTTCTTAACCCTGCATCAACCAAAACTTTGCATTACCAAAAATTTGATTTTTAACTTCCTCCTAAATAAAATCTTGACTACGCTACTGCCATCAATGATGAGTCTTTTCCACGCATATCTCTCTCACACACACCAAATTCACGCATCGTCCCCAATGAGCAACCCATGTTTTTATTGACCCTGCTTCCCCTAAAACTCTCTGCACCTTGTGCCACAAAACCAAACAATCAATCACCTCCAAAAATTTGAATTAATAACTTGATTTTAAACTCTTAAAATTTTTTTGACTAATCCATTAATGATTACTAGCACAATCGGAACCTTTTCCAGGCGCACTCACCAATTTCCCGCACCATTCCCGAAGCCCAACTCCAATTCGTTTTGACCCTGCGTCAACCAAAACTTTGCATTATAAAAATTCTTAAACTTCCTAAATAAAATTTTGACTACTCTACTGCAATCAATGATGAGTCTTTCCCGTGCACATCTCTTTCACCCTCACACCAATTTCACGCATTGCCGCCTAAACGCAACCCCAGTTCTCCTTGACCCTGCATCCCCAAAAAAATTTTACCATACGCCAACCCAACAATCAATCGATCGACCCCAAAAACTTTACATTAAAAAACTCGATTCTAAACTTCCTCTTAAATAAAATCTTGACTTATCCATCAGTGATACCGCGCAGTTGGAAACTTTTCCATGCACCAATTTCACTCACCGTTTCCGAAGATCAACTTGAGTTCGCCTTGACCCTGCTCCTCCAAAACCTTGCACCTTACGTCATAAAACCCAACAATCAATCGATAGACCCCAAAAACTTTACATTAAAAAACTCGATTTTAAACTCGCACTTAAATAAAATGTTAACTTATCCATCAATGATACTTCTTACAGTCGGAAACTTTTCCATGCACCAATTTCACTCACCGTTTCGGAAGATCAACTTGAGTTCGCCTTGACCCTGCATCCTCCAAAACTTTGCACCTTACGTCATAAAACCCAACAATCAATCGATAGACCCCCAAAAACTTTACATTAAAAAACTCGATTTTAAACTCCCACTTAAATAAAATGTTAACTTGTCCATCAATGATACTTCTTACAGTCGGAAACTTTTCCATGCACCAATTTCACTCACCGTTTCGGAAGAGCAACTTGAGTTCGCCTTAACCCTGCATCCTCCAAAACCTTGCACCTTACGTCATAAAACCCAACAATCAATCGATAGACCCCAAAAACTTTACATTAAAAAACTCGATTTTACACTCGCACTTAAATAAAATGTTAACTTATCCATCAGTGATACTTCGTACAGTCGGAAACTTTTCCATGCACCAATTTCACTCACCGTCCCCGAAGAGCAACTTCAGTTCTCCTTGACCCTGCATCCCAAAAACAAAGTAATAAACAGGCGCTGAAAAACACGAAAAAGAAGGGGCCACATACCATCGAGTTAGTTAAAGGGCGGATTCCTCACACCCCCTCTCAATCCCGCTTGTCACTGGAGCCCCGGGACACTTCTTCCTGTCCCCGCCCTGTTGATGGGAAAATTACAATAATTAATGCCACCTTTAAAAGTCTTATCCGTTACGACGGACAGCGTTTTGTTCCAACCGTGCTCCCCGGCACGTCACTCCGATGCCAGATTCCGCATCTTCCATCCAACTTGTCAGACCCCAAACGATTTTCGTTATCGTTCTATTTTTCAGCTTGGTCCCGAGCCGTGGCATCTTTGCTGCGGCTTTTGGTTTTTTTTACTCCCGTAGTAGTTGTCTCTGGAGTATTTGTTGGCCGCATTTGCCGGATGTTGATAGAGCTGCGAAGGACTAGTTGGGCTCAGCGTTTCTAAATTTTTGCTTCCCTCACAGAAGATGATCATCACCCTTTTCCATTGCTGCATGCCAACTCATTCCGCATGTGCGGGTTTCAACCTTCGGGAAGAGGCATTGTTTTAAATCATTTCTGATTGGTTTGCCGCTCTGCGTTCGCTTTCCACGCCAGTTAAGTAGGTGGGTAGTTAATGAACGCCGGATGAGTAACACAGCGGGCTATTCCCGATGCTCCCGGATCAACCCCGAAGCGTGAGATCCGAGGACAACCCCCTCTTAATTCCGAACCACGCTCAGATGACGAGGTCGCACCTGTGCTGGCACGCCACCCTCCAAACTTCAACACCACGCCGACGTGTGGACATTGAGGCCACCGTAGATTTAGCTCCCCCCCCCCCCCATTTGTACACGATGATCTTTGGTTGGATACGAACTCGCAACCCTCCAGTTGCTGTCTGTTAGAATAGATTTCGTTTATTCCTTTAATAGCCCGTTGTGTTGCCCCTGAGAGAGTGCGACGTTAATTAACTACCTACCGTTAATTATTTTAACATTTTGCAAATTGGAAAAGCATATTAATTATTCCATAAAATAAATTGTTTTGTCTAAAGTCGGTGCCTTCGGCGTAGAGGGTTTTTCCACTGCCTTAGCAAGCTGCGAGTTGTAGGCGGCGCATGCTCCATTCCTCTCTGAGTGCAGTTCTTTCATCTGTGTAAGTAAATCTTTCTTTGTGTGTGTATACATTACTTGATGTTGTCTATCTTGGGTTTGGTACATCATAGATAAATATGGTTCTAATGCCATAAAAACCCAGCCAACCGAGTTTAAATTCACTGTACCTTTGTAAGACCTACACCTTTCTAACAGCTCAAGACACCCTGGAATCCCCCAATTTCCCAGTGGTCCAGTTCGTCACTAGCAATGGGTCCTTGCACACACGGTCTGTCATCCTGTCCTCATTTCCCCACCTTTGTAACTTTGTAAGACCTACGCCTTTCTAAAAGCTCAGGCCACTCTGGAATTCCCTAATTTCCCAGTGGTCCAGTTCGTCACTAGCAATGGGTCCTTGCACACACGGTCTGTCATCCTGTCCTCACTTCCCCACCTTTGTAAAAGACTGCCATCAAGTTCTTAGACAGCGTTTGGATTATCCAGAGTTGTCAAATTTGAGCAGTCATGCCTATTACTCGTTCTAACTTGGGGCTAAAATTGATTTGTATTGAATTGTCTTTCCAGAAATGAAACACACATGAGCGAATCGAGTTGACTTATGAGCTTGACGAAAGTTAAAAATTGATTATATTTTGTATTCGATCGGGGGCCGCGGTAGACCAGTTGGAAGTTCAACGGATTTGCAACCGGAGGGTTTAAGTTCGAAAGTCAACCCAACCAACAACCAACGAAAGTCAACCCAACCAAAGACCTTCGTGTACTTGGGTCAGGTACACGTTAAATCTGTCCTGACCTTAAATGTCCTCATTTTTTCGTGGAGTGGAAATTTGGAGAATGGGTGTGGCCTCGTCATCTGACCGTGTTCAAAATTACTAGGGGATGTCCTCGGATCTTTCCATTTTGGATTCATCCCGGACAGTCGTCAATATTCCGTTGTGTTGCTCCTGTGTGTTAATCACTTACCTATCTGCCTACCTATGCTTTCGATTGTATCTTCGCATCTCCAACTATCAATGTGTCCTTTGTGTTGCTCCAGTGTGTTAGTCACTTACCTATCTGCCTACCTATGCTTTCGATTGCATCTCGGTATCTCCAATTATCAATGTGTCCGTTGCATTGCGCTTGCGACACTAATTAAAAATACCTACCTACCTGTTATCAATGTTACGCTAAGTTAAAGAGAAACAATACAAATGTAGTTAAGTAGTTAGCTAACGTGGGGCACTGGAGCAATCCAACGGGGTATTGGTAACGGTCCGGGAACAATTTTGGTCATCACTTCGTAATTTTGAACCGCAGTCAGATGGTGTCAACATGTGAACTGGTTGTCCACTCTCCTAACTTTCACACCACGCCAACGTGAGGATATTTGAGGCCACGACAGAGTTAACGTGCACCAGCCCCCACGTACACGTCGGTCTTTGGTTTGGACCTAGTTTCGAAAGCGCAATCCCCCGGTTGCTAATCCGTTGCTCATTGAGGCCACGACAAATACAAAAGGAGTTCGATGTACGGTAATTTTTTTATACTCCCCGATTCCTCTCCCCAGATCAGCCATAAATTCGTATGTGTACTTAAATATGACTTCTGTTACTCTTGAAAGTTTCCGATGGCATAAAAGTATAGGCGAGAATGCGTGGTAGGATCGTTGTTTTCTTATATTTTTCTTAAGCAAAGGCGGTTGACAGCTTCCTAAAGACAAGTCGGCAGACTTGTCACCCCTGTCAAATGTGAAACCAGCGTAGTGAAGGTTCTTGTTTCGTATCCTCACGTGATTCGCAAAGCAGTTTTTCGCTCATAGAAGCATGTGCGTCTAATATTTACGCTGGTTTTTGTCTCAAAGGTTCCTTCACTAGAGATAAATGAATAGGTTCGGGACTCGGCCAAAGGGAATAGTGGTCGTGGTACCATGGTAACAGTTCCCGAAGTTTTTGAAGGCCCAGATGATCTGAAATATTTTTTGTTCTGTTATTTGCCGTGTCTATCCGTTTTCTTAGAGTAAAATTAGTTTTTTCCTTTTCATTATATTTATAATCAAGAGCGTGGTACAATGGTACCTGTACTTAAATTCTGAGAAGGCCTGGATGATACGGAATATCTTTTGCACTGTTAATGTGCTTTCTGCTTCCTAAGATTAAAATTAATTTATAAATCCTTTCATTGCATTTAAAATAAAGAGCGGGTCCTGGTACAATCATACCTGTACCCGAAATTTTGGAATGTCCTGTTAATGGGAAATATTTTTGCATACACTCCATTTCTTAAGATAAAATTTTTCATTGTATTTATGATAAAGCTGTGCTTGCACAAAAAATAACCGTTGTGCAATTTAAACATTGGAGACTTAATTTAAGGGGACACACATCCTATGAAAGTATCGATATTTTTAACTGTCTTATATTAACTGTACAGTCTAAAGAATATGCGTATATAATTTTATAGCTGTAGTTACATTATTTTGAGCGTTAGAGTTTTTCCATCGATGTCAGCGCGACCAACTTTCGAACTGCAAAGTCCCTTTTCCCCTATGAAACAATATTTGAAAAAAAAAAACTTATTTACAGAAGTAGAAATTTGAAAGTAATGATTTTTTCCCCTTTTGTAAATGCATCTTTCAAGTGCATTTGGAATAAGGTACACTAACGCATTTTGTTGTAAACGTCAAACAAAAATAATTGCTCAAAGTCTGTTTCTTAATGAGGGAAGCTCCTTATCTAAACTGGTTCTGAGACCCGGGTTGTCAGCTGGGGAGGGGATGAGATGTGACGTCAGATTTGTAACTGGATGTCCAGTTCCTTTGACCATAACATTACGGCAATGGATAGATGTCGGGTGAAGCAAAATTAAATTAAATCTGAAACAAATGGAAATACACCTCCACAACTCATAATGGAATATATAGAAACCACTATTCACTCCAGAAAACGATTTATAAGAACAAGATAAAAAGGACTATAATTACGAAGCAACGTTGATTTAATCGATTTGCACTAGCATTTAATCTTCATAATTTCTAATTTCGTTTTTAGTTTCGTTTAATTCCTAGCTTCATCAGTAGTCTAGGTATATACAAAGATTATCAACTCCAGTCAACCAAAGGAGGGACGATAGTTTAATGCGTGTTTTATTGATAATATGAGTATAGGTAGGAGGCTGGAAAGGGTTTTAAGCTATTGTGACACGAAGGCTTTAATTACGAGAGATATCTTGATTAATGATGTGTAATAACCTGTGCTCTCTTGTTTAGAGAGGATATTTTGGTGAAATTATAGTTAATAGGTCTGGTAGTTGAAATTTTGCATGTTGCATTAAGTGATTAAATATCGAGGCTTTAGTCAAGTCAAAATTGACGACATTTTAGCGAACTTCACTTCCTTGGTGCGTGAGATTCAAACCAGGTGAATTCTGGAAATTGAGGGTCAGTGAAGAAGAATATTATCTGGTTAAGGTTAACGACCCAGCCATTTTAAGCCTCTTTCTCACTAGCGAAACCTGTAATATAATAAAATTTGATAATGATAAGTCGCGAACAACGCTGTAACGCTAAAAGCGATCCGGGATGTTGCATTTCTTGAGGCGAACTTAAAGAAAATCGTAGCAGGATCGTGGAAGTTAAAAGGAACTGTTCGCTGGTGGGTTACTTTGTCTCAAAGCGAGCATTTTCCCTTGCACCATATTCATCAACTCGTGAGCGCGATCTGAACAATAGATTCGCCTCCTCTCCCAAGCACCCTCTGAACACGAAGTCTAATTCTCTCGCGAGCGCGCTCTGAACTTTGAATTAATCTACTCGCCAGCGCGCTCTGAACACTGAATTCACTTGCTGGAAAGCGAGCTCTAAACACTGTATTCTACTCCTCTCGCGGCCACGTTCTGATCTTAACTTTGGATTCATCTGTTCGCGAGCGCGCTTTGAAAACCAGATGCATTTGCTCAAGAACGTGCTATGAACAATGGATTCGCCTCCTCTCCCAAGCACGCTCTGAACACGAAATCGACTGCTCACCAGCGTTCTATTAACACTGAATTCACCCGCTCGAAAGCGAGCTCTGAACATTGTATTCGACTGCTCTTGCGCTTTGAACTTTGGATTCATCTGTTGGAGAGTCAGGTCTGAACACTGCAGTTGACTGCTCGCGACTTGTTTCAAGACGATTGTGGACGTTTCGGCTACATCTAAAGGTGATTGCAGTGCATGTTACAGCTCGTTAGTGAGTACGTAGTGGTATGCAATACAACAAGATTAAATCCTCTGACATGGTGAAACTTATAAACTTTTTCGGACTGTACTATACAGTACAGTATCATATTTTCAGGCCCGTGTACTTTTGCAACGGAGATCCCCAGTTTCTTTTTCGGTAAGTGCCGACTTTTCCCTAGATCTATTAGGTTGAGTGATATTTGCAGGTTGGTCACAGGTGTCATGGCATTCAGATTGGAAAATTGTTCCTGTGGTGAAAACAATTGGCACTTCTCTACACTACATCCCCACTGTCTACCCCTCAAAACATCATTCCATATGATGATTCCTGCCGACCAACTTAAAATCGCGTAGTTCAGAACTATTGTTTAACATAACAAGGGCTCAAGGGTCAAAGTTTTTGGCATGGTGAGATTTATAGACCCATGAAAATCCCAAGAGATTGACCCTTTTGCATGTTATATATATATATATATATATATATATATATATATATATATATTAAGCATAATATAGCAAATGTATAGATGTAATTAATGTATGATATAACAATGTGCAGATGTCATAATGCACAGACGTGATTAATATGCGAAAACCTAACATTTTGGATAGACATGCCACCTCGGTGAAATGTGCTCTATATATCTCAACCACATTCATTTAACCCTCCCGGTGGTTGTCTCGACGAAGTATATCATCATTAGTAAAATTGTCCAGATCTTGATGGACAAGACATGTCATCATTAAAAAAACGGAAAAAAATCTGAAAAACTATCATGATGACAAGATAAAGAGTTCTTAGCGAAATTGTTCAGATCTTGATATACGAGATACTAACTCGTCGAAACCACTTGGAGGATTAAGTGAGCAAAGTGTCGCACGACACTAAGCAAGGAAGTGTGTTATAGTGTTAATTGATTGTCATGGCATAGGCGTGAGAACATCACTAAGCAACCGTCGCCCGAAAAACCACAAATCGACCACTCATCCGTGAAAGTTCTAATTCATTTTTCAATTGCTATTCGAGTGCTTGAGCAAGGGTGATGATGAAATAAATATCTGCGAAAGAAAGATTAGCGGTGATCTCTCCTCACCGGCAGTGGCCTTGCACTTGACCGGCTGATGACTTCTGTTTGCTAAACTGTCCCCAGAGCCTGGCGTTTTTGCTTGCTGTATTGTTAATACCATTGCGAGGGCACAAATCTGCATTTTGGGCGATTTTCACCAAACTACATTTTCCGAGTCACCATTTCATGTTTTATACAAAGCCACGAATTTTGGTGGAGATGTCGATTTTCATGAGAAAACAAAAACCTTTGAGTCGTAACCCGATTTTTCCCGAAGCATCAAAACTTTGAATACGTTTTTGCCGAAACGTCAATGTTACAGATTCGTGCCTTTGACGTGGTGGTAACGATACATGCATACAGCACCAAAATAGTATGTGTGCATAGATATGATTAATGTAATGATTTAACAATGTATGAATGCGATTGATTTGGGAAAAACCTAACATTCTGGAAAGACATGAACGCCTCAGTACCATGGTCTATCCATCCCTACTACACACATTTAAACGGGTGCAGAATCTCTACACACCAGGCACGGATGTGTGTAATGGTGTTAGTGATCATGGCATAGAGCAAGGACACCACTAAGCAGCCGTCATCCGAAAAACCACCAATCGAGCATGCATCGGTGAGAGTTCTAATTCATATCTCAATTGTGCTTAGAGTGTTAATAGCAAGGGTGGTGATGAAATATCTGTGAAAGATAGATTAGCGGTGATCTCTCCTCATCGGCAGTGACCTTGCACTTGACCGGCTGATGACTTCTTTTTCCTAAACTGTTTCCTTTTAGGCTTTATCCCCTACCGTTTCCCGATGCAGTTCGTTTCTTCCAGACAATCCAATGGCTTCTTCATCGACGAGACATCGGCATTCCACCGCGAAAAAAAGGAGACTAAGGGAGAGAGTCCGCATTCCCAATTGAGGAAAGTGCCTTTTTCTAAGAGTTCAGGCCTTTTTTACAGGTAGACGGACCGACTTATCTTTACTCCAATCTGCGGTTTTTCTTGTTTTGGGATAGATTTTCCTCCTTTGTTCTTCATTCTTCTTCAATGATTCTCCAACCTTTTGGTGGAGGATGTCCTTTGTTATGTACTTGTACCTTTTTCACGTATTATTATTGTGCCTTCCGATTGTTCTCAAAAAAACGAAATACTTAAAGGCTTCGTCAAGACTGTTATCTATGGCGCAATTTTCCATCGAAGTGAATGGCTTTTCATTTCCAGTGAAAAAAACAATTTTGTGGTCGTCTTTCTCCAAACCACCGTGTGTGAAGGGTATTGTGAAATCTGTAGTTTAAACACAAAGTAACTAGTGACCGGAATACAGAATTAGGATTGAAGGAAGAAACAAATTGTGAATATCATCACGAAATTGCACAGTTTTCTAATTATATCCAAATGTTTTTAAAATATCATTAATTATATGGATAGTGACAAGGTCGTTGCTATTTTCCAAGTGTTGAAAATCTTCATTTCTTATTCTTGAATAATAAGTTCATGTACAGAGATAGCATTCATATTTACCTATGTTTATTTTACGCCATTTGCTAATAGGAATCCCAACGTTTTTTGGTATCTACTATCAAGTTAAAGAAAAATTGTAATGCTATTTTGCCTTAACATATTAAAGAAATTCTTTACGTTTAAATGAAAATGGGTAAAAAAAAAATGTTTTAATTTCAGGTATTTTCCATTGCATTCCAAGTGACTAAGGTATATGTTTTAGGAAAACGCAATACAACTATGAAACTACGGAGATTGTAAATTTTAAAGTGAAGTGTTTATGAGTCTTGGAACACACGCAATGTTGTTCGGTATTAAAAGACATTCATGTGCATATCTTTTGAACTTATCACAATAGCTGACTGGTTGTTAGACCTGTATTAAATAGAAAATATAACCCTATAAACGTTTTTCGTGTCTTCTGGCTCTTTAAATAACACAATCCAGACTGTGTGTGTGTACCTGATAAAAGGCAAAAAAAACATCTGAAATTAAAATAGTGGTCGTAAAACCATTTTTATACCACTTCTACAAGCTATTCCTTCGATAAAATGGTCTAATTACTACTCTAGTGGCTGAAAATGACAGTAGAGGGACAAATACAACTACAACAAAATACTATGCAACGTTCAACATCATTCATCAACTGATTGTTCTACTCATTCTCGCAGCATATATCGCCATTTAAATTGAGCTATGAGAGGCACAACTGCGTACAGTGTACTTACCAATAAAGTTTCGATGTTAACTATATTATCAGAGGTTTTTCTAAAGCACAGTATGTAGTATATCCATCATATCAGACATTATACGTCCTAAACTAGAATAATACTATAATACACGAAAGGTCTAAACTTGTTATAAAGATGGTTATGCGTTTTGGATACCAAACTTAAAACTTTATTCTAATCGAAATTATCCCCATTCATCCATCTAGATCCTTAAAAATTAATAATCACTGGATATATATCCATGCTATTATAGAACGTTCTATTCTATATTGGAATAGAATTGGAATAAATGAAAGATCTAAAGGCACACACAAAAAGATGCTAAAACATTTCGGACACCACACTTAAATCTCTAGACTAATGAAAATTATCCCTACATACATTTGAATCCTAAAATATTTAGTAACCCATCAAAGTGAGTAATTCAAGTCTCCTATATGGTAACTACTTTTGGAAAACGAACGCTAAGAATTTTTTAGAAAAGACGTCAATCTTTACTCAACGCACAGACGATCGTTAATCACAGGTATTAAATTTTATTCTGTACTAAACGTAAATTTGCTGAAATAAACAAAAGCTCAAAGAGCTTAATAAACGAAAGATCTACGCGCTTAATAAACGAAAGATCTACGCGCTTAATAAACGAAAGATATAGCGCTTAGTAAAATAAAGATCAAAACTCTTAAGAAACGAAAGCTCTAAACTTGTAACAAAGATGCTAATACATTTCGGAAATCTAACTTAAATCTGTTCAAATAAAATTGATGCATAAATCCATCTAAATCTTTAAATATTTATGTAAGTACCCATCAACTTAAGCAATTCCACCTCCTTCCTGTGCGACTACTTTAGAAAACTGATTATCAGAAAAGACAATCATCACTACGTACACAAACTACGTCACCCATATTAAAAGACAGATACTAAAATTTATTCTATACTCTAAACGTACATTTATACTGTAATAATGAAACCTAAACGCTTAATCAAAGGAGATCCAAACGATTAATAAGCGAAAGACCTAAGCGCTTAACAAACGAAAGATCTAAACGCTTAATAAACGAAAGATCTAAACTTGTAATAAAGATGCTAAAACATTTCGGAGACCAAAATTAAATACAAGTTCAAATGAAAATTATCCATAAATCCATCTAAATCCTTAAATATCTAGGTATTCATCAACGTAAGCAATTCAATGCGACTACTTTTGGAAAACTGATTGTTAGAAAAGGCTTTTTAGAACGACAATCATCACTCAACATACACTGACGATCACCGAGCACATATTCAAATTTAGTGCCGAGATTAGTTACTCGAATCGATAGGTCTCTTTGTAATCGCTGAACCATCTTTAAACCTTCCAATTTTGAGCCCTAATGACGCAAGTTAACTTTTCAAGTTCCCCAAAATGCCATTAACTTACTTAAAGCTCTCTGAACATGGCATTCTGGCTGGAATCAATTATTCATTTGCAGAAAAGGGAGATCCGCCCTTTTCTTCCCTAATGTCCAGATGTGTTTATCTTGTTGTCCGGAACACTCCATTAACCCGGATAAATGAAGGCGGTTGCCGAAGAGGGGCGTTGACGAGTAAGATCCATTATCGCGCCGCAATTGGTGTTAAGTGAACAAAGAAAGGTGGAAAGAAGTGAGCAGTTTAGCTTAGGTATCGAAAGTTAAACCGCTGATGATAGGGCAGTCGGTCCCTTAACAATGTCGAGATTACTGCAGAACGCCGCCGTACACGCGCCTCTGACAAGAGTGATAATTTGTGTAAATAATGGGTGACTTGATTTGTTTCTGAATAACTCCGGAGTGTAGTTGCTTATGCGAGCAAACAATCCTTGACTCGTACTATTTGCGGCAATTTGTCGTCAACAGTTGAACACCTTAAGTCGCGCACTGTAACATAGAGTGTTACGAAATTGAATTGTGAGTGTACCTTTTCGAAAACACCGCTTACAAACAATCTCGTACTGACTTAATATGTTTCTGAATACTTCGGAGTTAAGTTGCTTATGCGAGCAAACAATCCTTGACTCATTCTACTTGCATCAATTCGTCGTCAACAGTTGAACACCTGAAGTCGGGCATAAAGTCGCGCATGTAACATAGAGTATAACCAAATTGAATTGTGTGTACCTTCAGAACAAGGCTTGAAACACTCTCGTACCGATTTAATTTGTTTCCGAATAACTTAAGAGTGCTGTTGCTTATGTGTGAGCTATCAATACTCAATTCCTACCGTTCGTTCTCAAAAGTTGAATACCTTAAGTTGTGTATTCACTAGCTAACTATGGCGTGGAGTGTAACCAAATTGAATTGTATATACACCTTCTCTGAACAAGGCTAACGACAATCCTGGAACTGGCTTAATTTGCGTCTGAATAACTCGAGAGTTCAGCTATAAATGTGAGCAACATGTTAAATCCTCAACTCATATTATTCGTACTAATTCGTTGTCAATAGTTAAACACCTTAAATTGCACTCAATACCCAACTGTAGCATAAAGTGTGACCAAATTGTATTTCATTTACAACTTCAGAGCAAGACTTACAAATAGCCTCAGTCGACTAATTTGATTCAGCTTATATGTGAGGAATTAATCCTCAACACTTACTATTTGTACCAATTTGTTGTAAATAGCTGAACACATTAATCCATGCACACTAGAGAACTGTTACCTATAATGTAACCATAGCAAAATTTACGTGTGGGTATGACTTCAAAACAAGTCTCACAGCCTCCAACCGATTTAATTTTTTCCGATTAACTTGGAAGTCCAAGAGTGATCAATCACTCATAAACTACTATTCGCACCTATTCGTTGTGTCAATAGCTGAACACCTTGAAATGCGTGCTCACTAGTTAATTGTAGCATCTATTGTACCCAAAATTGAATTTATATACATCTTCCGTGCAAGGCTTGCAGACAACCTTGAATCAACTTCGTTTGTTTCCGAATAACATGGGTGTGTAATTGTTTATGTGAGCAATCAATATGCAACTCATTCAGCAATTGAAAACCTTTATCCCTCCTCTCACTAAACATATAATGTAACCAAATTTGAGGATTTGGTTACACTACTTGTTACATACATTACAATTGGTCAAGTGGACAGTCAAACACAAGGAGAGTTTTATTGACACAGTATGACAGGTTAGGGTAGTTGGATTAATGTCACACTGGAGCAATACAACGGCACAAAATGGAGAAATACACCAAGGATAAGTTTCAGGAATCTACCTACAACTCGCGATGAGGAACCTTTGCTTGAGTGTTTAATTAAGTTTGGAATAGTTATTCAGATAAGTGAAAATTAAGTTTTTCTCATGGTGCATCCGGAAAAACTCTCCAAGTGGTTTTAACGAGATATTTCGTCCATCAAGATCTGATCAATTTTGCTTATACAAGTTATTACCGATTTTTTATGATAACGAGATCAAGATCTGGTCAGTTTTGCTATTGCCGAGGGATACCTCGTCAAGACAACCACCTGGAGGGGTAAGGCTGGTCCACCTTTGTCAGAACAGTATTTTTCTACAGAAGATTCAAATGAAGAAAGCGAAATGTAGTTTAACATCAGTATAATTATATTTTTGTATGAACATTTATGGAAAATGATGTTATTATATGGTTATTCGATGTTATTCAGATTTATAAAAACTGAATATTCAATGTTGATACTGTAATATAAGTTCAGTCCTCCGAAGGCGCAAACTTGAAGACAATTTACCCCATACAATTTCCATAATACCTTGGTAAGTCTTTCGGGATGTCATGACATAATTTATTTCCTCCATTTCGTCTCAAAACTCAAGTCTGTTTTTTATGATAAAAAGCTCAGAGCCCTCACCTTTTTTCATTTCCAATAATAAGAATTGCCTGCCTTGGAATGTGGGGCTACCATCGATTGCCGTATGTAGGTAAAAGCCGCACCTCTCAAACTAACGCGGCAATTTTTTTATTTTCTTTCAACATTGAGTCTAGACCACATTCACACGAACACAAACGAAACAAAACAATATTTTTGTCCATAACTTAAAAGCTAATGTCACTGGCATACAATAATTCCCGAAGCTCTTCATATTCCAAATAGGGGATAGGTCGAGACGCATAATATGCATGATAATGAAATCCTCATGATGGCTACGGGGTGTTTTCTTTTCTTTCGATCATTAGCACTTATTAGCAATACAGGAAAGCGAATCGAAAGATGAAGTTCAAGTTCAGTAATTTATCGCAAACTATTTGTCGGGGATAGGGTTGCCTGCAATCATTAGAATCATATCCTCATAATTGTCACCCGTAATATATTTTATTTACGTAAGTACGGCATTCTACGGAGTGAAACTGATTTTTTGCCTCGACACACCTGACTTTTTCTTGTATTCATTAACTCGTTCTTCCAGACGAGGATGATAATACTAGTGCATCTTAAAGACCTTCATTTGAACTTCGAATATTGGGTCTTTAAATATCCCACTTACACTGTTAAAGTAATCGGCTGGTATTAATTGCCCATTATGGTCCTCCTTTTATTGTTGTAATGCCCAAAAAGGTTGAAAGGGCTAGGCATCTCACCAGGCTCACGATGTAGTTACCGAATCCTATTTAACGTTAAATCACCCATCCCCTTGTTCCCAAACGAAAACATTTAACACTATTACTTTTTATCATGTAGTGCTCACCTTAAATAAAATCAGCCGCTTAATGTAATCAAATTCCCAAGAATGGATTCAAATCAATGTACCATTGCGTAATCGCTGGTTAATAAAATTGAACGCTTAATGCAATAGAATCTTCACGAACGGATTTAAATCGGTGTAGTACCATAATAAAATCACTGGTTAATAAAATAAGTCGATTAATGTAATCAAATCCCATATCATGGATTGAAAACACTGTAGTATAATTATAAAATCGCCACGCTGTACAATCAAATCGTCAAGAACGGATTAAAATATCAATACAACAGAATTTTAAAATCGCCGGTTAGTAAAATAATTTGCAATCGCCCGTTAAATAAAATTAGCCGTTTAATGTAATCAAATCCTAAAAAATAGATTCGAATTAATGCAATATCCTTATAAAGTCGTCATTTACAAATTCAACACCACAACGTATAAAAACCAAACATTTCTCAGGTCTCACGTCTAGAAACGTAGTAAAAAGAATCATGCCAAATTCAAACATAGTGGCCATTTCTTGGAATTTCTGACTCTTCACACACACACACATAGTTAGGAAGGAGGCGAGAAATTTGTATGGTTTCCACAATCCTTCTTCAATGCATTTCCCCATAGGTAAGGGGAGGGGAGAAACGTCATTGTAACATTATTATCATCAGCTTTAGAAGGGGAAGAGAACTTTTGAGAGATTTTCCGGTTTCTTAAGCCGCGTTTACGCCGAAGTGTTGCAAACTTCTCCCCCTCCAAACATCGAAGAAGCTATTCCGAGAAACGGCACTAATTTTATCGCCAAGATCTCGTGTCGTGGTGGAGATTTGGCGAGTTTGCAGCTCCAATTTTGCTTTCCACCAGAAATCGGTAAAGTTAAAAGGGTTGTAACTTTTGGGGAACATTTCTCCGAGGCGAAATTTGGGTTGAAAATGCCGCCGTATTTCGTCCCCTTTCGGTATTGCTGGACAATCCCCGCTCCCCTCTGCTCTTCGGCACCCCGTGGTCACTCACATCGTCTTTTGTTCGCGCTCTGTGAAATTTTAGCATCATCGTTTGCCTTGACCACATCTCCCGCCAAACTGTCAGTGAGTGACCTATTCGATTAAAATTACGTGATGAATAATAATCACTTTTCTCTACAAAGGGGTGAAACAAGTGGTCACCCCTTGGTGTTACCGATAAAGTTGACAAAGCTTTTACACCGGAGTGGGTCGAAAAGGGTTCAGCATAAGTGAACGTAAAACGTCCTCGCCCCAAGAAGGGAGAGGTATCTTAATAATTAATTACATAATTGGTTTCTATTAACCCTCTCTCCTGGTTTTTATCTCGGCGGGACATCTCGTTGCTAGCAAAATTGACCTGATATGGATGAACGAGATAACTTGTCATTAGAAGAAAACCCGATCATGATCATTAGAAAAAGCTAACCAAATCTTGATACTGTCATAACACAAAAATCGGCAATATCTTGACGAAATATCTCGTCATTAGCAAAATTAGTCAGATCTTGATGGACGAGGTATCTCGTAACCACTTGGAGGGTTAACCATCATCAATGTTACTAACTTAAAAATGAGGTTTACATTTTTGTGTGGTGCCGTTCCTTATTAATTTTATTACTTATTTTATTAATTAGTTACTAACCCCAATTTTGACTTTTTTGGCCAATAGAATTTTTCCAAAGGATTCTATCTACAGAATTGGACAATACAACATTTCCAAAAAATTCTATTCCAAGAAAAGGACTAATATAATCATTCCAAATAATGCTATTATAAGGAAAGGACCAATAGAATATTTCTAAATGTTCGAAGAATTCATGGATACTTAAAATAAACATGGAAACGCTATAAAGTATTTCCAATGGTTTCTATTCTATGCAAAGGATTACGATCTACGAATGCAAAGGGCAAACTTCCGTAAATAAATACTGATGGGAAAAACCACGTCAGTAGTAACTGAACTTTACCGTGTATGAAGCGAGAATCAGTGAGTAAATGTCGATATCTGAGCACAAATGACGAACTGAAAGATAAGATACATTGTTGTTGATCTCGCATTTGAATATTATGCAGCCATTCAGATCTCGGAAAGTGATTACGTCGAGTCTGCCATGAAGTACGGAAATGCCTTGTTTAACTCTTCCAATGGAAGGCTCAATATAGTTGTAAGAGACGCTCAGTTGTCATTCAGCAATCTAAGGTACAGAATTGATTTTTCTTAGTGTCCAGACGATCAAAAATATATATCTCAATAGCAGTACATCTCTGTAACAAGACCCACGTGGGAACGTTTTCTAAATAATTTCTCCTGACAAGAAGTACAGGGCTCAAAGACTCGCTTTCTGTGTTAGCTGTACAACCATCTTGACGAATCGTTACCTTGAGTTCAATAGAAAAGTACGGATCCCATACTTTCTTTAGCGGTATTCGTGAGGCACTATCATTATCTTCTGTTCGTCAAGGTATGTTAACGTGTTTTTATTTTCTTAAATACTATTTTATTAGTTCGTAAATTTGTTTTGAATTTGTAACTAATTAGGCATCTAGCGCAACTGTTAGTTTCGAATTGTAACTTGACTTTAAACAGATATCGCCGTGTATCACAGAAACATTACATGACATGGCTAAAAGCCAGACTCATTTGGCATGTGCTCAGAACAAACACTTGCGAAAGTTTTGCGAAACTGAGCGTTGTTCCTTGAATTTCAGAATGCACCACGGTAGCCCGGTTGGAGGAGTAGCGGATTAGCACCGAAGGGTTGCGAGTTCGAACTCGATCCGACCACAGATCGTCGTGCAATTTAAATCCTTTTGGCCTCAAATGTCCTTACATTGGCGTGATGTGGAAGTTTGGAGAGTCGGGTGCCAGATAAGTTGTTGACCTCACCATCTGACTGTGGCTCAAAATTACGTGATGTTCTCCTGGGATCTTTCCCTTTGATATTGATCCCGGATCGACGCCACTAGCCCATTGTGTTATTCATCCTTCCTACCTTGAATTTCAAAATAACTATATTTCACGTCAGTCCATTGTTGACATTTGGGTGACAAATTCGAAGCAAAAAAAAATGGTTGTTATTTCAACATATATTTTTTAACTGGATGAAGATTTGTTACCGGAAAATGTATTTTGTGTTTTAAATAGCATTAAAGTGAAAATTATCAAATTTTCTGCGAAACAATTGAATAATAGTGGGGTAAAGCGAATAGACACATATAATTATTCCTGAAAAGTAATTCTTAATTTCATGGAAATCTTACATATTATCATTCTGTATTTCAAGATATACCGAGTAGTTCACAAAGTGGTTTGAAAAGCAGGTGTGGAAGACCTCAAAAATATTTTCAGGCCAAGTATAAAAAAATAGACGGAGAGTCAAACCTTGTAGAGACAACTAATAAAACAAATATTGATTGCCACGGAAGTTAAACTGCGAAACACAGGGAAAATATTCCCCTTCAAAGTTCTCTGTTACTTCGCCAGAAAAGTTTTAATAATAAAAATGACACACACACACACGTACCTTATTAAAGCCAGTGAAATTATCTTTTAAACTAAATACATGGCATTAAGAGTGGACATAAATCTTTCCAGCCACCAATATAAAATCATGTTTACAGCATAAAGGACATTAACTCTAATTTGTTTGCTCTTTATAATAAAGTTAAAACAACTAAACAGTTGTTTAACTTTAAGAAATTGTTACCCTTCTGGGACCATTATCGTGAAAATTTCAGACTGCAGCAGAACTAGTCACTCATCGACCTCTCTGTTATACGCCTATGTGTAATCCCAGCTCTTGAATCCTTGAGAGTCAAGAACTGAAGTCCTTGAGACTGGTTTGTCATAATATAGCACCCTAAATATAATTATAAAGTGAGGTTGTGGATAGCGCTTAACAAAATAGGTATCGACAGGTTTTCTGAAGAACATCAATGGGAGCAAACTTTGTTTATTATTTCTATGGTACTTCGTAAATCTATGATTGTACAGTCAAAGGTCGAAATATTATTGGGTAAAATTCAAATGAATGTTTAAAAAGTATTCGAGGATTTTTACTTTTCAAAATGAATTATGAAGTTTGTTGAGAAAACAAGCTTCTCAGTCGTGATTGAAAAGACCTGAAGATTAACAGTCGTAAATAGTAGATAGCAAACAAACGTAGTATTCTGAAATACATCAATGTGAGCTGAATTTGTTTAATATTTCTATGGCACTTCATAAATCTATGCGTGTTCAATCAAGGGTAAAAAATTACTTGGTAAAATTTAAATTAATTTCAAAAGTATTCGAGGGTTTTTACTTTTAAAAATGAATTATGAAGTTTGTTGAGAAAAACAAGCGACACACACACACCACTCAGTCGTGATTGAAAAAAACCTGAAAATTAACCATCGTAAATAACAAACAAATGAGTTAATAATAAATTTTTAAATTTTTTGTTTCACTTTTAAAACTATTTTGTATATGGCCTGGGGAAATCATACTTCGCCAAAGTGGCTCGGGAAAGCGATTTGGATTGACCTGGCCTGAATTGAGTAATGCACTCCAAAACGAGCCGCTTGAGTTCACCTTCCCTGACACTCCGTATTTTACACCAGCATTTTTCGAACCTTGTTCTGCTGAGCCCTTAGGCTCCGACATAGTTACCTTAAGCCACGTGAGGCACTTAAAAAATATTGGTTTTTCAAATAGAAATATCACCAGAACCTACTCATGAATAGCTAACACTCTGAGCGTCACGAGATTTCCGAATAGTATTGCTTTTACTCCGCACACTGAATGACTAAATAAATACTTCTATTGGTTGAGAGAATCAATGGATTCTTTCAACCTTCAATAAGATTCTATTGTTCCTTTTCTCAGAATTATATCCTTTTGAACGATTATATTGGTTCTTTCCTGGGAGTAAATACCTGAGGAATAATTCTATTGAACCTTTTTGTGTAGAATAGTAGGATAGAATCCTTCGGAACGTTTCTATTGCTCATCTGTTTGTGATAGATTTCCTTTAGAAATATTTATTTCTTTGTTTCTATAATATGGATTCCTTTGGAAAGATTCTATTGGTCGAAATTGGTTCGAAGTCATGGTACTGGAGACTGGGTGACAAGTTGAAATCATGCGTGTGAATAACTCAGAGTTAAAATAGAAATAAAAACTTATAGATTACACCTTCGTCAGATTGCCCTTCACAAGAAAGAACAAATTGCAGTTTGATTGAAATATCCTCTGAAATATGAAGTATAACTTTTAAGTTATTAAGCACTTTGTTACAACATATCTTCGAAAGAAAACTCTTTCTGTTCAAAAAGTCAAAGAATGGTTAATCCTAGTGGTTTTTATTTAAAAGGTAAATAAATACTTTTAATTCATAGTGTGTCATAGTTCCTTTTTATATTTTATTCAGAATGTCTCATAAGACACGTAGTAAAATTTAAAAAAGTTAGATTAGGGCATGTGATATCATTTTTTCCTCAGATGAATGTACAAGACATAAGGTCATCGAGTTCTTTACTTGCTTGTAAGAATACCTGATAAACACATTTCCTATATTTATCACAAGTGCAATGTTGACCCCTGGAGATGAGCAAAAGTTTCGCATTGCAATGTGTGGAATAGGTTTTTAAGTTAAAAATATTTATGAGACGTTTAATTATGTTCGTAATAATAAAGATTGAAAAGAAATTGAATCAATGACAAAAAATTATGTGTGCATGTTAAACATTAAGTTCTCAGGAGTTATATTTTCATAGCTACAGAAATGAACTATTATATTTCTCATTAAAAGTATAAACCAAGAAAAGCAAACTCTTCGTTGGAGTCGCTTTTATTTATTGAAAAGAGTTTTTTTGATAACGTTACATGGCGTACGTTGAATGCAATCACCTACCTTTTGAGCATTGATTCATTAAACAATCAGATTGGCTGAAGTGTGGAAGGAATATTTCGAAGGGAGAGAGCTTGTGAGGGACCTGAATCATCCTTGCATTATCAGCAATCCTTATTAAATACTGAAAATGTGTAGTAATTAAGTGGGTATATGTTGATGAGAGCTCAAAATTTTAAAGACTTATTATAGGAACTAATCCTTAGTAGAAGTGAAGACTTGTTGTATTCACTTTTTATTGAAAAGGGCTTTTGTTACCGTTCACATGCGTACGTTAACTGTAATCACCTGCCTTGTGAGCATCAATTCATTAGAAGAGTCAAATTGGCAGGAGTGTGGAATGAAGATCTCGAAGTTAGAGGGCTTGTGGGAACCTGAAGCGTATTCTTACGTTAGAAATAGTGCTTCATCAAATACTGAAAAGTGTGTAGTAATTTAGTGGCATTTTTATAAGAGCTCAAAATCTTAAATGTTAATGAAATAAACTGTATTTTTCAGTGAAGGTGTAAGCTTATGTTGCAGTCACTTTTTACTGAAAAGGGGTCTTTGAAAGCGTTCACATGCATACGTTAAATGCAAACACCTGCCTCGTGAGCATCGATTCATTAGGACAATTAGATTGACTGGAGTGTGGAAGGGAGATTTCCGAAGGGAGAGGGCATGGTTTTGAGTCTTCAGGAGTCAAGGGGCGGATAGTGAGTGAGGTAAAGTGGGTGAATCGAATGCGAATGATTGAAGAGTTCTCGAGGAGTCGAGGTGAGCGAACTGCACCAAAAAAGATAGTTATAGGCGAAATGGGCACTTAATCTTCTAAATGTAAATAAAAGGGAATTGGTACCCGAAATGAAAGAGAGCAGCTGCTGGGATCGAAAAAAAGGGATGGGAAAGTCCCACGTGACTCAGGGAAGATAACATCTGCTATGTAAACCTATATACTGTGACTGTTGCGTGGAAGGATCCGTTTGTGTGTAAATTAGCATTCCTGGACAGTTACCACAAAAACCGGTCTTTGAGAAACCTTTTTCTTTGTTATTAACATTATTCTCATCGTATTTTTTACCATTCTTCTATTTGCTGTTTTTTCATTCTTTCACTTCATTTCAGTTTCCTTTTCTCACACGAAACGTCATTAAAATCATTCCGGGGACGCCAGTTTTCGCCCTCCGGAGCTAGACGAAAGTTGCTTCATTTTGGTACTTGTTGACTGGCCGCGTCTTTGTTTTGCTGCTCTCGTGGTCCTGCTTTGATCTGTGCGAGTCCTTATCTAAATGGTGGCCATCTCTTCGATTTAAGCGGGGAATATCTTTCTCCCTCTTGTCTGGCTAATTTAAGAGGATGTGATTAAAAGAAAATGAACTGGCGGACGGACTTTTTTTATAGCCGCAGCTTGGCAACGCCATGTGCATAAAGGGGGAGCTTTACCACACTGGCTTTTGTGATGCATATTTGCGGGTTGCGGCATTTAACGCAGCACGTGTTTGCCCTTTTTTATTATGTTCTTTCGCATTAGGAGGGAAAAGAATCGTCGTACCTTTTATTTCCAGTAAACCTCTTTTATATGAAGATACTAAACAAATGTTTCTTGGGCTTGGGCAATGTTTCTTTGAAGCAACCTAATATAGGCTTGGAATGAATTAAACTTTTAAGTCATTTACTTCTCTTGGCCCTTACATTAAATATGCGCAGTTTTTGAATAAAATACAATGGTGTCGTAAGAAATGCAACATTCACGAGATTCACATCTTCGCAAAAGTAACTTTACTAAAATTGAAATTTGTAAAAGAGGCTATCGAAGATAAAAAATTCAATAAGTATCTTTTACTCTCTCTTCTAAATTTAAAATGTTTCTAGAAAAACATATCTTAACAAAAATATATTATATTTCCGGGCTTCAGTTTTATGGTTTGTTTGAGCTTGGTAGAATTTCGGTAGTTCTTTAAAGTTATAGCCACATATCTTGGAGATGCCAATTACGTAAAAAGGAAGCTTCACCATTTTGGCTTTTGTGGTCCATATTTGCGGGTTGTAGCATTTTATACACCGGGTTTATTCTTTTTATCATATCTTTCACAGTAAGAGGAGTGAAAAGGAGTCAAAGTACCTTTGATTTTGGAGGAAAGCTCTCATATAGAGTTACTATGTAAATGTTTCTCAAACTTACGCAAGATTTCTTCGAAGCAACCTACTTCGAGTAAATAACCTTATATGTAAGACACTTTCTTTTCTTTGCATATAATATGCGTTTTTGTTTAAATAAACACGACGAGTCACTGGTTGAGAATCGAGCTATGTTTAAGTTTAGCTGCATTTGTAAAGCTATAAACTTTAAAAAAAATAGTAATCTTGCAATCAATTTTCACAATGGATTGACTCAGCACAGTACGCTGTAAATTTCGAGGATTACTTTTTAAGTAGAATTTAATCTCAATACACGAAATTGAATAAGATCCACCCACCACCTGATGTACCTAACGAGCCAGAAGATTCTCGAAATATCAAGGGAGACACATCTGCGATAAGGATACAGCATGGATATTTAAACTTTCGATGACATTGAAAAGCTGAATGTCTATCCATCTTCCGTCGTACTTTTATTTATAACGAAGAAACTTGGGTATGATGATTCGGTGATGGTAATTTTCTTCAATATCCCACACTGGTAATTCATTACCGACTCGTAAATTCCCTAGATACCACTATTTGATTTTTTTTAAGAGGAAATTTTTTTTTTCAGTAAAAAAAATCGCTTTTGTATTGTTTACGCAATTTTATTTATGGGTCTTAAGAACATGCGTGTGCCAAATATCAAGTCGAAATTAACAAAAATGCCCAGTTAAGAAGTCGTTAACAGACTGAAGATGTGGAATGCGGAGAGTGTTCCACTTCATAAAGATGTGAATTTTATAAACCGATTTACTACGGTTTGTTATCAAAAGATGGCGAGCAAAATATAATCCCACTGTATAGCACTGGTATACAGCAGATTAGCAGAAAAGTATTATAAGTACAGAATGTGCTTCCGTTAGCTGTACTAAAACTTTCAACCCGTTTTCCTCGGAACAGCTTTTACGAGAGTGTGGTAGGCCTATATCTATAAAACTATTGGATTGATCGACCTAAAATATTTACAGCATGTCGACCAATAATCATTTTACTGTTCAATAAACCAGAAAAGCGATATGTTACGTTTTGGTACTTCTATAGTCAAAGACTCGGTCAAGTTTTTAGAAAATCGATATTTGTGGGATTTGACAAGTCACCATTTCCTAATTTTAAAAAAAATTGTAGTTCATCAAACGATTACTACCTATGTATGAAGTAAAACATAGTTTTTTTTTTAAGATTATGTAAAATTAAGAAATTATGCCACCTAGCACAAAAAGTATTTCGCGTGGCGGCATGAGCGAAGAGTTAGCGAACGATATTATTCATGAAAATTATTTATTTTTAACTGGTGACTTCCTGAAATAATAATAAATAGGAACACAAAATTTAGAATTATAGCACAGTTTTAGAATATGCATAGTTTTGACAGTAAATAATCCCCAAGAAGTGGTAATCACCGGGGGAAAAATATCTCTTTAAACGTAAAATCGCTAATGTCATTAATATGAATGAACACATGGAATATGGACTTTTTTCAGACGCAAGCTACCTCTACTCCTTGGTAGGTGCAATGGGCCAGGAGATTCCTCACAGCTTGGCCCTTCAAGTGGTTTCGACGAGATCTCGCCCATCAAGATCAGACCAATTTTCTAATGACGAGATATCTCGTCAGCAAGATATTACTGATTTTTTTTTCGAATTACGATAAAGTTCGTCTTTCAAGATATGTTCACTTTTTGTGGAGTCAAAATACCTCGCCGAGTTAACCACCAGGAGGGTTAAGGAAACAAACACAACTGCGATTGGGTTACGCAGACGTGACAAGCCACATTCGTTTAAGCATGTTGAAAAATTGAATTACCTTCTATGGTTGTTTAAACTCAGTTTTAAAACAACTCGCATCAATACTTTTATTGTTTGCTTTCCAAAAAAACGTTTAGAGATTTATTTCACTTTCAATTATATCGCGAATTTCAAATGCACATCATTTCGGCTTTTCTGAGAACTGAAACCAAACAAAACGAGAGTATTTTAATAGGAACTAGACAAAATATTTGAATGTTTGTCTTTCTCATCTAATCGAGTCCACGATAAAGTATAACCAAAGCGACGCCTACACAGAAATCACATGAATCGAAAGTTAAGTATGATTTACTTTTTCGATTTTGTACCATTTAACAATAAACATCAACTATGGAAAAGCAAATATTTGCAACTTAAATCTGGAGGAAAATAGCGGATGCGGAATAAATAATAAAGCGGAATGATTGTTTATGTTTTTGGAAAAATTCCAAAGTTAATTCATACGAAATATTTTATCTTAAAAGTATTTTCCCAGTCGGCAGTTTTCTTTTTAAATGGATATGACTTTGAAAACTCCGGCGATAAAACCGACTATTAGGAACTATTTTGTAATTAAATACCGGCATGTATTTCTTTTGTACCGCATATTGACCTGGGCAACAGTTTCGCCTTCTAATTTTATCGTTACCAAATAGGGAAAAAATAAAGAGGTTTAAAAGAGTGCAAAAATGCTGTTGCACTTTAAAATGTTGAAATTCTGTTCACTACTTTTTTAGCGTTTCGTTTCTCCTTTAATTTTTTTTTGTCCTATCCCTGATTCGTTTTGTTTTGGGTTTCCATGGAAACAATTAACCGCGCGGTTGTTACTAGCATTTCAACAGGGAACTAAATTTTGGGACTCTCGTTTTTATGGCTTCTATGGGAATGGGTTCGACTTCCTTACACTCTTCCGCGATCAGCATTGCCTTCCGGTAATTGATGTAGAATCTCTATCATGTTAACTACGCCACTAGTGGAATTCTTTTGAGATTGCAGGTGATTGATGATTTGTTTGCCTACGTAAATTTGATTAAGCTGTGATCTGCCTACACAGAAAATTGTCCCCACTCGGTTTTTTTTATCACGGGATCCTAGCAATGAAGAGTCGCATGGAAGAGTAACGGATGCATGCGAGTTCGAATCCAACCAAAGACCGTCGTGTACAAAGGGCCTTATGCATGTTATACCTGACGTGGCTTCAAATATCCTAACGTTGGTGTCGTGTGGAAGTTTAGGGAGGTGGTGACCTCGTCATCTGACCGTGGTTCAAAATTAAGTGGGGTCCAGGACCGTCGCCATTAGCCCGTTGCGTTGTACCAGTATGACGTTAATTAATACCTACCTACCTTCTCATTAGTGACTATTTTTAACTTTACTGATTTGATTGATATTTAATGACTATTAATGCCGAGCAATTGAGTGTATTCGGGAACAATTTATTACATGTGTTATTTCATTTTGACAGCCGACCAACCGGTCTAGTGGTAAAGGTTTTGGCCTCTGGATCGGAAGGTTCCTGGTTCGAATCCGGGTCAGGGCATGGATGTAAATTGTTCTGTCCTTTGTTAGGGACAATGGTGGTCCTCCCATTGGGTGCCCCTTCACAAGTGACCATCACTTCTGGCCTTGTATAAGGCTACAATGACTTCGGTCAATTATGTACTGTATTGTATTTGTCTTTGCAATCTGTACCCAGCCTTGCCATTGGAAATATAAAAAAAAAATTTCATTTCATTTTGACAAAAAAGCTTCATAATTTTAGTTCTAAGTTTCATAAATATTTTTGTGAAATTCAAAAATTACAGACACAGCAATTCTGTATTAGTTGAGATGAATATTTCAGAAGGGTTGCCGAAGAAAATTATTTTTGGAAAGACGACGTTGTGCCAAAAAGTTTGAGAAACTATGCTCCGTGTCAGCGATTTTCTACCCTATTCATCTCGTGTATAATTACTAAAATTCTTCGACACACCAAAAATGTTTTTACTTTTTTGCGGATGTAACAAAAAATAAGAATCATTTTGACTGACACACATACGAAAGATTGTCTTGATTGCTTCCCTTAATTCTTCGGGGGCGCAGAATTTTGGTTGGAAGGTAACGGATTAACAACCGGAAGGTTGCGAGAATCCTACCAAAAACCATCGTGCACAAAGGTGGTTGTCGCACGTTAAATCAGCCGTGGCGTCAAATTTCCTCATGTTGACGTGGTGTGTAAGCTTGAAGAGTGGAGTTCCAGCTTATGTGTGACCTCGTCATCTGACCGTGGTTCAAAATTATGTGGTGTTGTCCTCGGATTTTTCTCTTCGGGTTTGATCTCGGACCGTCGCCAATGGCCCGTTGTGTTACTCCAATGCAACGTTAATTGAAATGTAAAATATCAAGTCTATTTAAAAATATTTTTGAAACAATTTACCTATGGTTGGTTAGTTTGGGTGCTTAATAGCGCATGGCCATACTGCGTCAGACACAAGGTAGACAATGTGAAATAATAGATACACACTATGCATATTTTACTGAAACAGAAGAGAAAAATACATTCAGGGAGGAATGTTACTGACAATGGATACTTTGAAACGAAAAAATTATATTTAAAATTATTTATACGGGTTTAAAAATAAAGATATTTCTTGAAATTGGTTGTGAAGTTCAAAACCAAACCGTTGAAATTAAATAAATCTTACACAATTTTAACCCTTTCACCATCCGTGTGACACACCAGTGCCGTTCTTGAGGCACACCATTGTGCCACGGCACTCCTGTTCAAAATCGCTGCTCTGTGTGGATACTCGTACCTCTTTTGACTGGGTCATTAGATAATTAGTCAGGACTTTTTCTTTGGAACGGGGTTTTAATAAAATGCAAATGTAACAGCACGGTCCTGAAGAATTGTAAAATTATTTCCATTTTAATAGGCGAGTCGAATACATTAAGTTTTACGACGGGTGGTTCATGGTTGTGTTAGTGGCAGGGGGTAAAAAACTGACAACTTTTTTGGTGAATCAACTCGTAAATCTTTGGGTTTATACTTTTTTTACCAGAGATCTTGGGTACTTTATATGGTTGTTTGAGAATAGTTAACTCTTTTTGATATTTTTCATTTGACTCTACATTTATAGCCGCGTTTTCATAGCAATAGGCGGATGCGAGGAAAATACTTTGCCGCATACACCGGATAGAAATAAAAATCTTCATACAAAAGTGCATTGTGTATATCACTAGTGGAGTTAGACATTTTCGGAATCAGGGCATATTATGTTAATAGCGCTGTCTTCGTCGATTGGAAAATTTATGTATTTAAATCTGTATATAAGTAAATCTGTTAAAGAATGGTACTGATAGAATATCCAAATTAGTGCCGGATTAGTTTTCATTAATAATTATAATTCGCAGTATTAATTATTGTTGTTGAATAAATAATTATTTGTACCTCTGTATCCGTCATAAAATTTATGTATTTAAAACTGTAAATATGAAAATCGTTTGAAAACTAATAAAATATCGAAATTAGTTCCAGATTATTTTTTATTACTAAATTATTACTCTCGCACAATATTTTAATTGTTACTGTTAAATAGATAATTATTTGTATATAACTGTAAATAACAACAATCGCGTTAACTAAAACGAATTTGCCAGAAATCTAGGTTGTTTTAGAGGGTTCTTTGATAATGACTAACTCTTTTTGATATTTTTCATTACTCTACAACTATAGTCGTATTTTCGTAGCAATAGGCGGATGCAAGGAAAATACTCTGCCACATCCACCGGATAGAAATAGAAATCTTCATACAAAAGTGCAACATGAAGATCAGTAGCGAAGTTAACCTTTTCCCAGGACCATGAAAAAATTTTCTATTTCCTCTTTGTTCGTAGCAAAACTAATATAGTTAAAACTGTAAATTGGAATCTATTAGAAAACGGTACTGATGAAATATCCAAATTAGTTCCAGATTAGTTTTCAGTACTAAATTATTATTCCCACACAATATTATTCCTTGCTGTTGAATAGATAATTATTTGCATACAACTGTAAATAACAGCAGTTCCGTTATCTAAAACGAAATCGCCAGAAATCTAGGGCGTTTTAGAGTGTGTGTTCTTAGAGAATAGCTAACTCTTTTTGATATGTTTCATTTGACTACATTTATAGCCATGTTTTCATAGCAATAGGCGGATGCAAGGAAAACACTTTGCCACATCCACCGGATAGAAATAAAAATCTTCACACAAAAGTACAACGTGAAGATCAGTAGCGAAGCTAGACTTTTCCCAGGACAAGGGAAAATTAAATTAATGCCGCCCTCAACGTTTGTAGCAAAACTAATATATTTAAACTGTAAATAAGTAAGAGTAGATTAGTTTTCACTGCTAAATCATTTACAATATTAATCATTTCTGTTAAATAAATAATTATTTGTACAACCCATGGGTTATTTGTAAAACTGCAAATGACAGAAATTGCGTTAGTTCTCTCTCTCTAAAACGAATTTGCCAGAAACCTCGGTTGTTTGAGAAAAGTTAACTTCGATCGTTATTTGTTATATTATTTTCATTTTATATTTTTCATTTCACTCAATATTTATAGCCATGTTTTCATAGCAACTAGGTGGATGCAAAGAAAGTACTTTACCATATCCTCCGGATAAAATTCTTCATATAAAAATACAGCGTGAAGATCAGTCGCGAAGCTGGACTTTTTCCCGTGCCCAGTGAAAATGATACTGACAGTGGCGTAGCTAAGAGGGGATGGACAGGGACTGCTGCCCTGAGCGCCAACCTCTGAAGAAGGCCGGTATTATAGGAATATTTATTAAAAAACTTTGTGGTTTTCTTGGAAAAACTTACTTTATGATTTTAATCACTCTTGTCCTAGTCACAAAAGTATTTTCCAAAATGTGCAAAGGCCGTGGTAGGCCGGTTGGAAGAGTAACGGATTAGCAATCGAAGGGTTTCGAGTTCGAATCCAACAAAAGACCGTCGTATGCAGAGGGGACTGGTACATGTTAAATCTGTCGTGCCCTCGAAAGTCCTTACAATGGCGTGGTGTAGAAGTTTGGAGAGTGGGGTGCCAGATCAGGTGTGACCTCGTCATCTGACCGTGGTTCAAAATTAAGTGGGGTTGTCATCGGATCTTTCCATTCGGGTTTGATCCAGGATCGTCACCAAGCCCGTTGCGTTGCTCCAGTAGGGCGTTAATTAAATAACTACCTACCAAAATGTGCGTGTGAAGTGAGCGTTTACAATCACTTCACCTTTAGAATTCAGCCTTTGAAAATCAATTATCTCCCCCCCCCCTGTAGTTCCTGATACTATTCTAAAAGGAGAAAAGATACTAAGAAATAACTTACGCTCTTCAAAATTGCCTTGTAAAAATTCGAGAAATGTTCCCACGATAGTCGGCTTCTTTGTATTCTGTTATTCGATTCTAAAAAGTACTCAATTCTGTCCATCTTTAACTGGTTTCTCGGTATATCACGTGTTCGGCTGCATCGCTCCTTTCTGTTTGTTCCGAACCTGGGAATTTTCCCACGGTAGTCGGTTTCTTTGAATTTGACAGCTATAATCATTAACTATAAGCAGGTCCCTTAACCAGCTTCTTCCTAGGACCTTCCGAAAAGAACGATAGAATCTTTTACACACTCCTATTCTAAACAACTACGTTAACTGCGTGGGAACGAAGCACTGACTTGTCAAGAAAAATGATGACAATAGTGACTATGAAGGATTACACCAGTTAAGAATCTGTATGTGACATCGGCCAACACTTCCTATAGAAGAGAGGACTCTATAGGAGGTGTTGCATCGACAGCAAAATGTTCAACTCATATTCAGGTGCTATACGTAAAATGAAGAATAAACCTTTGTTCACTAGTGTTTCCTTTGGTTCTACCTCAGGCAAAATACCCGGTGTCCCTGTTTGACCAAATAAGTTGAATGTAAGAAAGGGAAGGTGAGATGTGTACGATGGGGGAAACATTAAGATATCTTGAATCGCAGACGGACTCGGAATAGACGGTCAACTTTAGATCAGCACCTCCTCACCCCACATAGTAGCCTAAAGCATTTCGATTTCTGTGAGAATTCCGATTGTGCATGTATCCCAGGCTTTGTAAAGGCTTAACTGAATTGGTAAAAAAAGATTCGGGTGTGTCTGGACCATAGGTCTGGACAGCGTGGATGAGATGGACTCCGTTTTCAATAGTTGAAAGTTTTTAGACAGGCTTTGATGGCTACCCTTCGTCCGAAACAAAATGTATGTTTTACAAACGCAAAAAGTAATCTATCAAAATAATACAGGTAAATTATCCTAATTAGTACCATATTTTCATTAACTAATCGTTATTTACGTTATTAGTTAATGGGGTTAACAAGGGATTTTAATTTTAATATAATTTAAATTTATTGGTATATATGTTGAAACTGCTAAACACTAGGGATGCGACATCGACAGAAAAACATCGATGTTTGGAACATCGATGTTCAAAATTAAAACATCGATGTTAATAATACATCGCCCCAAAAACATCGATGTTTTAAAAATTCAGTGTATTTAAACTTTTTTACCCCATTTCTTAAAACTGGTTTAGTAACTAGTGATGCTAGATGGACAGCAAAACATCGATGTTTTGAAACTTTGATGTTCAAAATTAAAACATCGATGTTGATAACGCATCGCCCCCAAACCATCGATGTTTTTAAAATTCAGTGTATTTAAACTTTTTTTTCATTTCTTAAAACTGGTTTAGAAACTATTTATACGTCATCGACAGCAAAACATCGATGTTCAAAATTAAAACATGGAAGTTGATAATGCATCGCCCCTAAACTATCGATGTTTTTAAAATTCAGTATATTTAAACTTTTTTTCCCATTTCTTAAAATTGGTTTAGCAACTAGTGATGCGACATCGGCTCCAATACATCGATGTTTTTTATAAAATATCACTGTTTCGAAAACATCGACATCGATGTCGCATCCCTACTAAACACTAGGCAATTTCGACTAGAGTGTTAAAGTTATTGTCTCTATTCTAAATTGCAACCAGGGAAATTCGGCATAGTAAGTATTTGACGTACGATCTGCAGATTTTGATTTATTCTGCTGAAAGTTCGCTTACAAGTGAAACTCATTTCTGAATCAAAATAGTTTCAATCAGTTTTGATTTTGATTTATTCTGCTGAATGTTCGCTTACAAGTAAAACTCATTTCTGAATCAAAATATTAAAATAAATTTTCGCAAGTACAGTATTATAATTATTTTAATAATTTCGATATTGTGAATGGTGCAACTTGTTTTACGAATTCGGTTTTTATCAAGACTCACGATTTACAATTTGCACGCGATAGAGAACTATAAAAGGTATACAGAATGTATTATATTGTGTTCGGAGGCAAATTTGCTAGCAAATCGATTGTTGCACTGGGCTTGTCACTTTTTAAAATCAATTGATTTGATGTGTAGAGCACAATGTAAAAACTTGCGAACTTAATGGAATTTTTCTTGTGCCAAAACATTTGATGTTTATTTTTCCTGTCTTATTTGTGCAATTATTTATTTATTCGGCAATAGCACAATTTATCTGGTGTTCAAGCATGCAGCACATAACAAACGAAGAAGAAATATCAATTTTACCACATTGGGCTGTGATTAGAAAAACTTATTTGAATTAATTTAGTTACTTATTTTAATTACGTTTATATCATGTATGCAAAAAACTACATAATATAGTTATCTCTCTCAATAACTCAGAAAAATCGGATAATCGAACATTAATTATGGTACAACGTCTTTTGGGTAAAAATAAATAAATAAATAAAACTAGAAGTTTCACTAAATATCATCAATATTGAAAATAAATACTTTCTTTCTGTAATTCACATTAGAATGATTTGCATAATCTAATGTTAATTTTATGATTGAATGTCTCAGAAAAAAGCCTGTGTATAAGTGATATAAAAATCTAACCTTGCTAAAGTTGGCTTTAAATCTTTTTGTACAGCTTATAAAATGTTATAGAATTATTTCGCTTCTTTCAGTTATATTTAAAATCGAGTCATTTCAAAAGAAAAAACACCGTAAGCTCCTTCAAAAGAACTAAAATCATATTTTGTAACAGACAAAATTTATGGTCCCAGACGTAGCTCAATTCAAAATTTAATCCAATAGAAACACACTTTACTTTTGACTTTTTAAGTAATTCATAGTATTGACTTTTTAGATTTACCTCGGTGCAATTAACACTGCTTCAAAAGTATAATTGTTTATTCCTTAAGTACAAAGAGTTTAAGGGTGTGGAATAGGGCTCGAAATAAGTCGCGGCAGCCACCGACAA
This sequence comes from Metellina segmentata, assembly GCA_947359465.1. Classification (NCBI taxonomy): domain Eukaryota; kingdom Metazoa; phylum Arthropoda; class Arachnida; order Araneae; family Tetragnathidae; genus Metellina; species Metellina segmentata. Next base: position 64,843,581 of record OX375872.1, on the reverse strand, counting down.
ATGCCGAGGGCTTCGCTTAAATCGCCGCGACGATCAACGGTTCTCACGGTAAGTTTTGCTGAGAGTATTTGAAACCGAATGTTTTATTATTTCTCTTTTAAATACCACCTGTTAAAATTTTTTTGTTTTTAAGAAAAAAAAAACATGCTTTAATGAGGATAAGTGCGGATGGTCCTTCGCTTTCAGATTTTAAGACTGATTGAGCAGTTCAGAAATGGTTTCGTGCATGTGACAGACCTTGCTTTTAGCTATGTAGTTATGAAACAACTGCAATTTTCTCTAGCCTAATTATTGACTGATGCCTTCGTAAACTTGATAATAAGGAAATAAACGTGTGTCTACAGTATATTATTTGAGTGCTTTTTTTTTATCTTAGATGTATTTTAGAGTTTCATAAGAAATTGCAGAAAGCTTACAAGAAAATTGAAGAATTTTTTTCTTCTCATAGCCATTATTCATTCAATTGTTTTAAAGTGTAGCGAAACATTTGCAACTGCAATTTACCGTTATTTCGGAAATTTTAGGTTTTGCCATGAGCTGAATAGTTTTTTCTGCCAGTTTATAAAAGTTCATAGCAATATTTGCTGCCATCTTCAAAATCTTATTTCGAACACAACAGAGCAAGCAGAAACGAAGTTGTCGGTAAATATTATTACTCTCAAAAGTATCTAAATATTCCTAAATAACTATTTCCTAGATTCAAAAATGGATTTATCATATTTCAACCTCTGATCATATTTAATAGTCAATGATGTATGGGAATACTGTTTATACAAAAACGAAGTTCTCAAGGGAAAATGAAGTTTATTACAGAAGTAAAGTTTACCTTTAAAAGTAAAAGTTGTTCTCTAAAAAATTAACGTTTAACTAAGGAAGACTAGAGTTACTAAAGCTGAACTTTATTAGAAGACTTCCAATATTGTAATAATGGGAGATAGAGTTTGAACCGAATTCTCTTTTATCATGAATTTTTTACTAATTAATACCATCCTTGCACCTGTGGGTTTAAATAACTGAGCCATTTAACAACAGTATTAATATTTGAACGATTGATTAATAAAATTACCATACCTTCCAACTCCGATTGAAGTAATTAAGACCCTGCTCGAATCCCTCGGTCCTGAAAAGGAACTCCAGACAAGTTAAATAAACGAAGCATAATGTAGGATTGTCCCTGTGGACATTTCCTCTTACAAATTTTCCTTCTCTACTAGAGCACGTATCTAAATAGATTTGATCCTCTTTGAATCCATTATGTATAATGTCTACCATACTATATAAACTTAGAGCTATAATGAAAACGGCCTTAAGATCCCCGACTAACTTACTAAACTAACAAAACTGCTCTAAATCAGAAGAGAAGATAGAAAACATTTTGGCAGGTCGAAACAAGATTTTTTAATATTTCAGAAACTCCGCCTCTTTAGATATTGGTAATAGCAATGCTTTTTTTTTTCTAAAGTTGTGTTAACTTTTCCCCTTTTTAAAATAAAAAATTTTACGATCTTACTCGTGCATTAGTTTAATTTGAAATTGGGTTTATAATTCCATTTCAGTTCAAAGTCGTTCTACAAGAATACATTAATAACTTTCAAATAAATAAAGTTTGTAAGAAATTAACATCCTGCAACATTAATTTTTAACCTCCTACAAATAAATCGTATATGAAAAGTGAATTTCATTCACACTATGAGTCAAAATAGCTTTATAGCTGAAAAATCATTTGTCTTGCGAATAAATTTCCTTTAATGCTTTTCTTTTTATCGTTTCATATGCTTTGACACTAACTAATAAATACTGCTATATATTTAATTAACTATGACTTTATACTTTTATATCAATTAATTTTAATGTAATACACTTTTATAAATATATCTACAAAGATTAAATATATTTTACACTGAAATAAAAAATAAATATAACTAATCTGAAACAAGATCAATTTGATCAAGTTTTCAAATTCCTGAAAACTTTCTTACATTTCTTTTCCTTTGTAGATACTAAAATGTTATTAAATTACCTAATTCTTCTAAACGAACCAAAACAAAAGAAAAATATGCCAAGTTTTAAATTCTAGAAATGAAACCTTACAAAATGAATTTAGTATCATTAAAAAAAATATTTTTATTAAATGCGAGCTTAATAAATCAGACTGCAACACTATATAAATATTTATAAGAATAATGTGTTCAGGTTACAAAGGCGCTGTGAAACCATAAGAATATGATTAAGAAATGATTTTACAGCGAAAATAGAGATTTTAAATTCCTATGTTAAAGGCAAACTTAAAATATAAATGGTAATGGTAATTTTTAGTTAACGTCGTACTAGAGCAACACTACGGGCTATTGACGACGGTCCGGGATCAGTCCCTTAAGGGAAATATCCGAGGACAACACCTCGTAATTTTAAACCACGGTCAGATGACGAAGCAACACCTGAGCTGGCACCCCACTCTCCAAACTTCCAAGCCAACCCAACTTAAAATATAAAACAAAACGTCATATTAACATTGCATTTGCGTACAAAAACCCTTCCTTTTGTGGATTCTATACGCTTATATATATAACGTAAAAGAGAAAACATCTCATAAAATTCTATATACATTCTATCAATTTTGTGTTACGTTTTATAACGCAGCATATTTCAGGGGGGAAAAGTTGTAATAACTCAAATCAGCAGTAATATCCATTTATTTGGTCTAGCTTTTCGTCTCTCCTATAGCTCGCAGCTTACTAGGGCAGTGCACCACCTACGTGCACATCTTCGATTTCTCCCTGGGTGCATTTCTCTGATCTGTGTAAGTAAGTGTGTATACATTACTTAATGTAGTCAGTCTTGTGTATGGCACTGCATAGCCAAATATGACTCTAGCGTCATAAAAACCCAGTCAACCATGTCTAAAGTCATTAGGCTTTCTCAAGACATACAGCTTCCTACAGCAAAGGCCACAGCAAAGACATACAGCAAAGGCCTCCATGGAATTCCCTGATTTCCAGGTGGTGGTCATATTCATCTCTCTGTCTCTCTCTCTCTAGTAATATGTTCAATACGAGGTGTTGTCCCGGATCCCTAACGGATCGTCAGCAATAGCCCGTTGTGTGGCCTGCAAGTCCAACGTAAATTCAACTACCTACCTTCAACATGAAGCGAAAATGAAAAGCTTGGGGTTGCGAATTAGTTTGATTCTTATGATATCGATACAGCGTTTCATAATCACGCGAAATGGGTAGGTTTTATACCCAAATAGACATATTTGGCCAAGATGCGTCAAACAACGTTAAGAAAATGGACATACAAATACAAGAAAAGCTTTATCGATTCAGAAGAGAGAAGTACACCCCTTGAGGTATCAAAAATACGTAGCTTACAACTCACAGGTGCGGCTGGAAACACCCACTAAGCGACCGAGATCTCCGAGCGCTCATGCAAAAGAATGCGAAGGAAAGGGAATGCTTACCATATCGAAATATATCTTTTAAATTCAAAACTCTTATCATTTATGGCCTGGTCACAAAAACTTTGTGATCATTAGTAACAGAAATTTCACTATCTGAAATTGCTTGAAAATGACCAATAAAAATTCTTTAAAATAAAAAAAAATGATTAAGAGAAACAAGAATCATCTAAACATTTTGTAAAAATGTATTCATGAAGCACCAAAAAACGAATCTAAACATTCTCTTTACGACGAAAAATAACCTTAAAATAAATTTACTACACTTTCTCTTCCCAACTGAAAACCCCTATTTTGTTAACTCTACGGCTTCAACGAGATATCTAGTCTTACTAACCAATTTTGCTAACGATGAGATATATGATATATCGTCATCAGGATATTTTCAATTTTTTTGTGACGACGAGATGAAAATTTCGGCAGTTATCTTCTAATGACGAGATATATCGTCCATCAAGATCCGCTAGTGTTTTTGCTAATGACGAGATACCTCGTCGAGATAACCACTAGGAAGGTTAATGGAAGTTCTGTTTCAGTCCTTTGAAACAGAAAACCAGAAAGATTGAAATGCAAGCTCACATTTCCTGTGACAAATTGAAATTTTTAATTGTTACTAAAATTGTTGTGATTAATATATTTATTTGTCATTGTTATATGACAAACAAATAGTCAATGATTGTAAATCAGAATAAAACCGCGTGCTTAATTGATCCAGAAAACCAAAATATTTTCACCTGATCAAAAATCCTGAAAAAATGCCATTTGGCGCAAAAATCACTATAGTTGTCCGAATATGCCTTGACAAATGCCCTTAAAACAGCATAGCTTTAATAAAACAATTATATTCACTCGAAAACCCCCTTTCCGTCTAGTCAAAAAGATGCAGAATTGTTAAAATCCTAACCCTAACAGTTTTAAAACAAACTATCGTGTTCTAAAATCAGAAATAGTTTACCGAAGAAACAGATTTTCTCACGATGATTTCTTTTAAAATACAATAGATAATTTTAGATACAATAGATAGATTAACAATAGTAGAAAGACATGTTCATTCAAATTTATCCGAAAGAAATTGTTACCATATCGCAAAATATTTTTTTAATTCAAAGCAGTTAATTTCTGTAGTTTACGTGAACTAAAGGTGTCATGGTCAGCATTAAAACGAAGTTTATTTTCAAAAGGTTAAAGTTAAGCTATAAAAATGTCTTTTTTTCACAAATTCATTGCTCTTAAGACGCATACCTTCTCAAAAGAACATCACCATTCAGTGAATCACGTGGAATTCTAAATTAAGAGTCAGGACGTGTCAAATTAATCTTCGAGCAAGTTTCCAAAAAATATTTTTCTCAGACACGTCTCCCAAAATTTGTATAAATCTATTTATCAACATTCAAACGAATCGCTTGTCGGTGATAACAATACACGAATAAAATTAAATGTGTGTCAAGAAAGGTGCAAGCTTACCGAAAAATGTTTTTCAAATTCATTTCTCACAAAATGTATACCATATCGACATTCATAACAATAAAATGAATCGTGCTCAATGGAATAAGATGACTGAGAGATGCCAGCACAAGGTGTCACGATCAGTATTAAAATTAATCCCAAATAGCGGAGCACGTTAACAAAAGAAATTTTTTTCTTCAAATCCACTTCTCTCAAAATTCATATCATCTCCACAAGAGATAAACATTCAAATGAACAATCTGCAAATAGTAGCAAGATATGGATAAAATGCAAATTGCACTAAAAGTAGGAGCAGGTTTAAAAATATGTTTTCTCAAATCCATTTCTCATAATATGTATGTCATTTCAATAACAAAAAAGGCCTGATCAATGTACATTGAAAAGTGCCATTTAGTGACAAGATATGGATAGAAATGAATCTGCGCTAAAAATCGGGAGTAAGTTTATATAAAAAATGTTTACCCACTCAAATACATTTCTCTTACAATTCATATCATCTGAACAAAAGAACCCGGATCAACGTCAAGTGAATCGTTTGTCAATAGTAACAAAGCATGTATAAAATAAGCAAGTTTGCCGGGAAAAAAAAATATTTTTCTCAAATTCAGTTATTTTAAAATATATATCACTCAACAAAAAATAAACCGCATCCGCTTTCAACGCGAATAGCGTCAATACTAAAAGACGTTAATAAAATATACACCATGCTACAAAATCGGGAACAAGTTTACCGAAAAATATTTAGCTAAAATCGATATCGTTCAAAATTTATATTTTCTCAACCAAAAATAAACCCACCATCAACATTCAATAAAAAGCGCCATTACTGAAAAGACGAGGATAGAAATGAATCCTACCCTAAGAAACGGGAGAAACTTTATCAAAAGACATTTTTTCTCTCAAATACATTTCTCTCAAAACGTATAAGCCTCTCAACAAAAGAACTGAACAGTTCAAATTAAACCCCATTAACATTCAATGAAAAGCGGCATTAATAAGAAAATATGTACAAAAACGAATCCTACTCTAGAAACAGGAGCAAGTTTACTAAAAAAGTATTTTTCTCAAAAAAAGTTATTTCTTCGCAACAAAAGAACTGATCAACATTCAAATAAAACCCCTTCAACATTCAATGAAAGCGCCATTACTAGCAAGCCATGTATAAAAATGGATCCTGCTCTTGAATATGGGAACACGTTCACCGAAAAAATATTTTTATGAGTCCATTTCTCTCAAAACTTATATCAACAAAAGAACTGACCAGCATTCAAATTAAACCACTTCAACATTCAATGAAAACCACCAATTATAATAGAACAGGTATAAAAATGAATACTGCAATAAAAACAGGAGCAGTTTACCAAAAAAATATTTTTAAACAAAATTCGTTGGTCTAAATAGTTATTACTTTTCAGCAGAAATGATCAACACTCAAATCAAACCTCTTTTACATTCAATGAAAACCGTCATTATTAACATGTATAAAAATGAATCCTGCCTTAAAAAACGGGAGCAAGTTTACGGAAATAAAAAGTATTTTTCTCACAAAAATCCGTATCTGTACAACTTATTCCTTTGCAAGAGAAGAACAAATCAACATTCAAATTAAACCCCTTCAACATTCAATGAAAACCGCCATTAATAACACGACGTGTGTAAATATGAATCCTGCGCTAAAACAAGAGCAAGTTTACAGAAGAAACAAAATTTTTTTTCTCATAAAAATCCGTTTCTCTAGAACTAATTTCCTTGCAACAGAAGAAAAAATCAACATTCAAATTAAACCCCTTCAACATTCAATGAAAACCGACAATAATAACGCGACACGTATAAAAATGAATCCCGTGTAAAAACGGGAGCGAGTTTATCGAAAAAATTATTTTTCTGAAGCAAATCCGTTTCTCTGGAAAGTTATTTCTTCTCTACAAAAGAACTGAACAACAGTCAAATTAAACTCCATCAACATTCAATGAAAACTGCCATTAACAACAAGACATGCGCAAAAACAAATCCTGCGCCAGAAAACGTGAGCAAATTCACCGAAAAAAAAATTATTTTTCTCAAAAAAATCCCTTACTCTCGAAAGTTATTTCTTTTCAACAAAAGAACTGATCACCATTCAAATTAAACCCCTTCAACATTCAATGGAAACCGGCATTAATAACATGGCATGTACAAAAGCGAATCCAGCGCCTAAAAACGGGAGCAAGTTCACTGAAAAAAAAAATATTTTTCTCAAATCCATTTCTCTCAAAATTTATATCATCTCAACAAAAGAACTGATCAACATTCAAATGAATCGCGTGCACTTTTCAAAAAAAAACATTGGTGACAGGGGGCCGCGCCCCGCTCCTCTCCCCCTTCGCCGGAAAAGTAATCCGGGGAAAGGGGAGGGCAGGGATCCAGTGTAACAAATCCGCAGGTCGGGTGGGTTTCCGTCGCTCAAGAAGGAATAATAGGACCTAAGAACAAACGAGCGAGCGAAGTTGCCCCGAGGCTGAATTATGTGTGGCTGAATTTGATTACATCACAGCTCTAGGTGGGGCGGGCTTAACACTGGTCGTGTAGTAGTCCAACGCCTACCAGTTGCTCGCGGAGAGCCAGCCGATGAGCAACCCGTACGCGATCTGCCTCGCTTGAGATCTTCATCACCATGCTTGCGGGATTCGATCTTTCTTTGGAAGTAAAAGTTTAAACACTTTGTGTGCTGAGAAAAGGGACGAGTGTTGTTCTTGTGGGACCGAATAATTGACGTTTATTTGCCCAGGCTGCGACTCTGTGGAATATTATCGAGAGGTAAGTTGCGGTGTTTTCTTTAGCGATTCCATGTGTTCCAGCACCTCGTGTTGTGTTGTTGTGGATGGTGTGGACGGAATTCACGTGTCCTGTGAGTTGCACACATGTGAAGTCGCTGTTGCTGTTAAATTATTTTATTTTCGGTTATTTATTTTGTTTATTTGTGCGTTTTGTGTTGTTCTTCCGATTCCGGATTCCGTGTGCTCTGACACTTCGTATTGTGTTGTTCTGGAAGATTTCCACACATGTGAAGTCGCTGTTAATTATTTTTATTTAAACCGTATTGTTTTGTTTTTGTTTATTTGTGTGTAGGGTGTTGTTAATCCAATACCGGATCCAATTTCATGTGCTCCGGCACCTCGTATCAGGTTGTGGATAGTGTGGAAGATATACACACATGGTGAAGTCGATGTTGTTTTTTTCGTTTCACTGCTCATCTTTTTGTTTATGGTTGGATGTTATTTATTGCCGTTGCTTTTGTTGTGACGTGATCTGTGTGAGTTATGGAGAGAAATGTTTGTAACAAGTTCTAGTGTTTTTTGTTGCATTTGATGGGAGATGAAATAGTATTGCATGTGCTGCATTTCTGTACTTTTTCGTTTGAGAAAATCATAATTGCACGAAACCCCGAAACTGAGAGATGTTTGTTTCAATGTTGTGTTTATTGTGAATATTTCCCTCTTACAATTTGAAATAGTTCATTTGAAGTAATAAACACTTCTTTATCCCCAGAATAACATCGAAACTCTTCACACAAAATACGTTTCAATACAATTTTCTACATTTCTTAAATTGCATGTATTTTCACTTTTTTTTTCTCTCCTTTATGTACTTACGTTGAGTGTTTCACTTGTGTGTTCGATAGTATAAATTGTAGTAGTGAGTTTATAGTTATATAAGTTACATTTTTGAAAGAAATTTTTTAAAAATTAAAAATATACAGAAAATTTATGATTTTTAAGTTTCAATTTTTATTTTTCATTTAAAAAATATAAAGAAATTAAACTAGGGAAGTTACGGTATTACATAAATTTTTTTTACGCTTTATTTGCGAGATAGATTTTACCATTATATGATGTAAAATATGAGATTTTCCGTAGAGCTATGTATATAAATATGCATTTGAAGAGTTTCTGAAAAATATGTGTGCTTATAAAAAAACTGTTATGTAATTAAATTCAGCAAAACTGCATACTTTACAAACGTTTTTCAGCTTTTTAAATGCATAGAATTAAAAAATGTGTCATTCTTGTGGGATTCAAATGCCGGCGATATAATCTATAACTTCACTTCTCTTAGCTCTGAAATATAAAAAATGTATAGATTAACTGAATTGTTTTCTGCTATCAACCAGACTCAATCTTTTTTCCGCTTTTGAAAGTTTTTCACTAGTTACAAAATTTGGTTTGGAACAAGTAATGTCTGAAGGAAAAGTTTAGATATTTTTAATAAAATATGCTACCTAGTCTTTGTTACAATAATAGTAAAGTTAATAAATATTTATCTAAGTAAAATGAAGTACTCATTTAACTTGTTTAACAAGTAAAATTGAATTTAGATAATTTCTAAAATTAAGAGTGAGATCGGAAAATATGTCTCCGCAAAACATTTTCCAGCTCAGAATTTGCATAATTTTTAATTTTCCAAATTTAGTGGAATTTATGTTATATGATTAATTGAATCGGAGTTTTTGAACAGGTAACTAAACTTAAATTGAATACATATCTTTCTTAAATTTTTCGATTTAAACATTGTAATGTGAATAATCTTGTTCTTCGGTTATTCGATGTTATTTTTATCAGTTGATAAAATATACTGATAATGTCTCCAAGTTGAGTGTTTTTGTAAAACTTATTTGCCGAAATTAAGCGAAAACTTATTTAATTGTAGTGCTTAGTTGTTCAAAATACACTTTGTGGATATTAGTTTTGCGAAATATCAATTATTTCCCCGATAAATAGATTGCGTACTTCGTAACTTTATTCGTAAAGTTTTCACCTGTAGTAACCCAATTGTTTTATTCTCTTGTTCTTCAATAATTCTCTGATTTTAAGCATTCAATAAAAGATAAGCTGTAAAATGTTGAGAAAATCAGTTCACCTAAATCGATAGAATTCCACATTCTTTCTGGTTTGGATCTTTTAGAGACCGGTGCAAATTTTCAACACTTTCCCGCCGACATACATCACCGATTTGTTACGTATTTACATCCTTCTCTCACTAATTTTTTGGATTTATATGTTGAGATTTCTTTCTTTTACTTTTACTACTCACAGTTTGATATTTTTAGTAAATGTCGACATTAACTAATCTACATAATATTTTCTGCCTTTCTTTAGATTTTAGTTACTTTTGTAGTCTTACTTATATCTGCGATAGAATATTAAATGTTGATATCGTTAAAAGAAACAATTCGGTTTCTTGTAGTTTTACATTGCATTGCAATAGTAAACGTCAAATTAATTTTGATTGTATCTTCTGCCTTTATTTTGGAGGATTTCATTCTTACTTGTTACACACTTGTTACACCTGTTTGCTTTACATTGCAATGCGATGACACGGTAAATGGCGAAGTAAACATCTATTTTATATTTCCTGCATTGAACCCTCACAGTATGCGACAGAATAATAAATGCTGATATTAGCTTTCATTAGATTTCTTGTCCTTTTCGAAACAATTAGATTTCTTGTTAAGCCTTACATTGCACAGCGACGAAAGAGTAAATGTTAAATTAATTTCCTCTTTATATTTCCTACTCCAAACGTATTTGGTGTATAACATTCTTACATGTATCCAGAGCCTTACATTACGTTTCAATAAAATAATGAATGTTGACATTAATTTCTGTTATACTACGCTTATTTTAAATTCATATTTACTTGGAGCTTCACATACCACTGTGAAGTATAATAGTTAGTGCTGATTTTAGCTTTCATCATATTCTTATTCATTTTGGAGACAATTCGGTTTCTTGACGAGCCTTACATTGATTGCATAACGATGACCTAGTAAATTTTAAATTGATGATTTTCATTATATGTCCTGTTCTTATTTAGGAATTTCATAGTTACTTAAGGCGTTTTATCTTGCTTTACGCTGGAATAGTAAAAGTTAATCTCCATTACATTTCTTGTCTTATTTAGATATTTCTTTCATAGTTACTTATCGAGCCTTGCATTTTGTAATTACTTTTAGAACTTTGTATTGCATTGAAATAGTTAATGTTTAAATAATTTGATTTATATGCCCTGCCCTCATTTAGGGATTTTATTGTTACTTACATAACTTTACATTGCGTTGCTCTGGAATAGTAGATAGAGTTAATCTCCATTACATTTATCGCCCTTATTTAGAGATTTCAAAGCTACTTGTAAGGCCTTGTATTAGTATAGAGGAGTATAAATTTTGAGTTTAAATTTCCATAATATATTCAAACTGCATTTATGGTTTTCATATGTAGTTAATTGTAGAGCCTTACATTGCATTCTAGTGGGATAATTATTGTTGAAATTAACTTTTACATTTCCCGCTCAACTAGATCTCCTTAGTTACATGGCGATGCTGAGACAGTAAAAGTGCACTATTTTCATTTATGCGACTTGTAGGCATTCCCAATTTTGTAAAAGTCCCGTAAATCATTTTAAAGATTAATTTAACTACTCCAATGCTTTCCTCAATCAGTAAAACAAAATGAGTTTGACTTTACTTAGTTACATGACTTTGCGATGACAATAAATGTGTGCTAATTTCGTTATTTGTGCGATTTGCGTACTTTCGGCATTCAGAATTTCGAGAAAGTACCGGAAATCTTTGGAAAGGTTAATTTAACTGCTCAAATGCTTTCCCCAATAAGTCAAACAAAATGCGTTTTGCGTTAGAGGCGGGATACTGTCAGTTTAACTCAAGGAAGAGCAGATGAAGTTATCCGCCCCAGACATCTTATTTAAGAAAGTCATGTGACTCCTAAGCTACGCCCCTATTTTTATGTTTCATTTCATGAGAACAGATCGCTTTCTATCACCGATAAAAACAGTTTCAATGTTAGATTACGAAAACTTCCGACATATCTCACTAGCAAAATAATCCTGCCTTCTATTAGTCCTCTGTTACTTGCATTTTGTAGACATTACTTGGTGGTCAAGCATTTTGCTCCATTTTATTAAATTTTCACCATGTCTCCATTTAAAAAATTAACCTTGTTTTAGTACAGTTCTAAATTCGGGCATATGCGACAGTATAATAAGATATATATATATACATATATTCATTATACTTTGAAGTGGAATCCTATTTTTCGTTTCGAATTAATGTAGTATGTACTTTTAATTAAACAATCGAAAACGTTCGGGATAAAAAATTTCAAGTACAGAAATTTTTATGTTTCATTTCATGAGAACCAGATTGATTTCTATCACCGATAAAAACAGTTTCAATGCAAGAAAACGAAAATTTCCGATACATCACTAGCAAAATAATAATCCTATCTGCTATTTAAGTCACCGTTACTTGTATTTTGTCAGACATTACTTGGAGGTCAAACATATTTTGCTGATTTAAATTAGATTTATTTAATTTTATTAAATTTACGCCATGCTTCCCCATTTAAAAAATTAACTCTGCTTTTCACAATTCTAAATTCAAGCATATGCGACAGTATAATAAGATCATAATACTTTGTAAGTGGCATCCTATTTCGTTTCGAATTAATGCAATATGCACTTTTAATTAATCAGCAGAGAACGTTTGTGAATAAAATTTCAAACGCAGAAAGAACATTTTATTAAATTTTCACTGATAGTTAACCACAGATCCCTAACCATGGCAAACTTGCAACATTTAAATTTCAAATTAATAGTTGAAACGCAGTGTTCGCTTTCGAAGTGAAGTAATTACTTTATTTCTATAAACAAAAATATTAGCTAAAATTAATTAAAATTGCTCCCATTCATCGTCCTTTTGTATTAAAAGTCCTCATTGTCCACCAAAAAAAGTTTACTTTATTGAATAATATTTTAATTTCGAGTTTTTTTCTCATAAGTTCTAATTCATTTTTTAATTGTTTGCGATCAATGATTAAAATTAAATGCAGTTTACTGGGTTTTAATTAAACTAGAATTTTTCGAAAATTCCTCCTTTGTCTTTGTTAGCATAGTTTTTTTCAACTTTAATATTGTCTTCCCTTCGAAGACGAAAATGACTTCATTGTATATCCGCCATTCATTCAGCCATTTCTTGAAGAAAGTAATATGAACGGATCTCTTTTCTCACAACATTCGTCAAAATTTTTTTTTCTCAACTCTTGGTGGGTTGCGGATCATGCGTCGAGTTGTAGGAGTACTCGGTCCATTTTGTGTAGTATGTGTAGAAAAAAAAATCAAGTATTCAGTTTTTCATTTAATTAAACGTTGTCGATCGTGATCTAAAAGAGTAATTTCGCAAAGTATCTCAATCTAGGATTGGGGTTTCTTTCTCCTCAATACTACCTTAATACAAAAAAAAAATTTATAGTTTTATATGTAGAAAGACTGAATGCAGACTTCTGAATGCATCAAAACTGCCACAGTTGTAGAGTCCAGTAAAGAGAGGTTATGCAGAATGACATGTACTCTATAGTTTTTCTACACGTTAAACTAGAAATGTATTTTTTGAGTTCTGGCGGTATTACAAATTGGTGTGATATGTATGAAACATTGCAATGGCAACATATTGATGTGCTGTTTATAATTTTTCAAAATTTAGCTAAACCTCGAAATAGGCAGAAAAAATTACGAACTTTCTTTTTTCTATTGTAGAATTTTTTAATATTTAACTTTTCTGTAATCAGGCCTTTCATTGAAGGCTTTTGATCTTCATCGAAAAGAGTAATTTCACAAAGTATCTCAATTCTAGGATTTTTACTTCCTTCTGAGCCTACATCGCATTAAGTCTTCTTAATACCGCCTTAATTCAAAAAATAATACTAGTTTAATATGAAGAAAGACTAAAAATGCATACTTCAAAACTACCACAGCTGTAGATTCCAATAGAAGGCAGTAATCGAATATTTACAGCATACAGAAGTATGTTCAGTTTTTCGACACATAAAACTAGAAATACCTTTTTTAGCTATGGCAGTGTTTTGTTGACAAGGATGTTACGAATGTACGAAACGTTTTAACAATTATTTATTGATAAGCCCGTAAACAATTTCTCGAATTTTAGTTGAACCTGTTAATAACCAGTAAATATTCAAGGATTGTTTTTTAAATTGACGAACTTTAAAATTCAACCTTCTCTGTCTTTCATTTTATTAAATGCTTTTGACCTCAATTTCACAGTACTTTGAACTTTATTCTCCAAGCCCAGATATGTTCTGAACGTTATAAAACATTAGTGAACATGGATACAATTTCTCAATTTTTAATAGAACCTTAAAATTAATAAAATATCAATAATATTTTAGTTGATAAATGTTGAAAATGTGTTAAAATTCAACTTTAATTTTCGTATTTCATTTAGTTGAAATTTTTGATTGTGATCGAGTTGAGAGTAATTTCAAAAAGTATGTGTATCTAGGATATTGAAATTTCTCTATGCCTAGATATATGCAAAACGTTATAACGATGACCCGGATACATTTCCTCGAATTTTAGTAAACCTTAAAAAGAGTAATGTAAAAAAAAATTCAATAATCTTTAAAATTGGCGAATGCTAAAATTTAACTTTTCTATGTTTTTCATTTATTTAAATTATTTTGATCGTGGTCTTAAAGATTAACTTCGCAAATTACCTAAATTCTAGGATTTTAACTTTCTTATCCAAGCCTAGATATATACGAAACGCTATGACAGTGATATTGGTGAGCCCGGAATTATTACATCACTGTCGTCCTGTGTCTCCATGTCTGTTGTCATCTGAAGTTCTATTTTCCATTTCATTGTAGACCTTCCACTAGGCTAAGAAAGTAAGAAATTGTAAATTTAAAGATATGTTAAGATCATTTTTGTGTTGTTACTGAAACTTTTACGAAAAGTTGCAAAAACTAAATGTTGAGGTCACTTTTGGTAGTTTGAGGTAATGAACAAATTTTCAGGCAGTTTTTTAGGTTATTAAAATCTATATCCATTTAATTCAACCCACTAGGTTTTAATTCATTCGCCCCGGCTCACCGCAAATTTGTCTTCACGAATTCCGCGGTTCTTTGCAATCCTCATTTCTTACTTTATATGTTCATGTCTTTCCATCTATACTGTCAATGAATTTAAATCGCCACTTTTGTGGTCAACCAAGCGAGACAATGCTGATGTACCGAAATTCGTATATTTGTTTTGTGTGTTAAGTTTTTTTTGGGGTGTTGTTTCTGAAAATTATTTTTACGAAAAGTTGCTTAAACTAAATTTTGATGTCACTTGGCAGGTTTTTATGGTCAGGAACGCGCATTTTCACTGGGCATCTTCAATTATTTCTTAGGTCATCAAAATAGGCTCTGGCCACTTTAACCCCCTAAATTTTTATTCATTCGTACTAGTCTATTCCACGAAAAATTTGTCTTCACGAATTCAGCGGCTATTTATAACTCTCCATTTATGACTTAATATATTTATGTCTTTCCATCGAACTGTCAATCAATTCAAATCACCGCTTTTGTGGTCAACCAAGCGAGAAAATGTTGACGTAACAAATTTGTATATTGCTTTTGTGAGTTTAGACCCTTTTTTGTGTTGTATTTTAAACTTCTTTTTACGAATTTACTGCATTTTGAGGTCGCTTTCGGTAGCTTTTTAGTCACGAATACATTTCAGGTAACTCTCTTAGATCACCAAAATCCAACTCTAGTTACCTCTACCGCTAAGTTTTAATTCATTCACACCAGTCTATCCCACCGCAAATTTATCTCCACGAATTTCGCGGCTCTTTGTAACCCTCATTTGTTACTTAATATGTTCATGTCTTTCCATCGATACTGTCAATCGATTTAAATCGCCGCTTTTGTGGTCAACCAAGCGAGAAGATGCTGATGTCCCAAAATTTGTCACATAAGGGAAAAAACATGTCTAATCTTCTCATCGCTGAAAGATTGCGGTTCTCTCTCCATGCTATTTTCCTCTTTCTCCTAAGCGGCAGATCGCGGTTTGGAAGGAAACTGAACTTCCTAACTGTACGCCGTTCTTTAGGAAGATAAGGTAGTTCCGCGGAACTTTTTAACAAGTTTTAGGATGAGAGACCCCGAGTCTGTATTATATTACTTAGTCGCTTTTTCATAAGGCAGTAACTATGTATTTTTTGTTTTTCTTGGAAATCCGTACTTCCTAAATTCAGTTTTCTTTCGCATTAATTTTCTTGACATGTTTAATTAGATTGTTGATAGGAATTGAGCCTTTGGCATTCACTTGTCTGTTATATATACTGTTTTATGTGCATAATATTAAGAGGGATTGCAACCTTTAGCCCTCAGACACACACGCATAATTCCACCTTTCAACAAATCTTGCTGCATGACATTCAACCAGTTTTGATCTTCTTATCCAATAGAATCTTTTCAAAAAGTTCTTTACTAAGAAAGATGACAACAGAATCATCTCAATGGATTCTATTCCAAGGAAATGAGCAATAAAATCTTTCCAAACGATTCGATTCTATGGAAAGTACCAATATTATCTTTCCAAGGAATCTTTTCTAATTAAAGGTCCAATAGAATCTTTTCTAATTAAAGGTCCAATAGAATCTTTTCTGGTTAAAGGTACAATTGAATCTTTCCAAAGGATTATATTCTAAGGAAAGGAGCAATAAAGTATTTCTAATAGATTCTATTCTACGGAAAGGATCAATAGTGTCGTTCCACAGAATTCTTATCTAATTAAAATGAGGATAGAATCTGTCTAAAACATTCTATTCCAAGGAAAGGATCAATGTAATATCTCCAAAAGGTTGAAAGAATCCACGGATTGTTTTAAATAATAGGTGTGGTTATTTAGTCATTACGTTTGTTGTGGGGTAAAAAATAATATTACACTACTCGGTAATCTCATGACTCTCAGAGGATTAAGCATTTAAATCATCTATCCTAATTTTAATATACTATCTCATAAAATATTATGTGTATAAAAATAATATTTTTAACTCTTTGTGTTTGAGTTATACTTAAATTAGTAGAGCTGAGATCATACAACATTTAATGCAAGCACAGATAACCTTTTTTGACCACATGAGCAATCTATCGGTAATGAAAAGGGTAGGTATATGAGAAACTGGAATTAGTGGGTAGCCTGTTTTTCTCTTTGTCTACCTCCGAAAAATTGAGTTACTTGAATCTTGCATCATTCACCAAGTGACGATATGTCTTAACTGCACAATACAAAGTATGGCATCCATGAAAAACAAATATTTTAAATGAATTAACTCATAGTCAATTCAAAGAGAAAACATTTACACACTGCGCGCAACATTGTTGTGCGCAAGTTGGTGGCATACTAGGTATGTCTATCTACTGACCCTATTCTTTCCTGACAACGTGCAAGTGCATGCCTAACACTCCACCAATAACTACCCTGATGAGTAGTGGCTCGGTTATTTAAATCTCCTGGTGGTTGTCTCGACGAGATATCTCGTCATTAGCAAAACTGACTAGATCTTGATTCAGAGATATCTCATCGAAACCACTTGTAGGGTTAAACAGGTACTGGAGATCTAGAGAGAGTGCAAATATGGAGGGCGTAAAGAGTAATGTGAATCGATTACCGAACTCAATCCCATTTATTGACTGTAGGATAGTATGTCCTTGCTCTGTTGTAGATGCCATTTATCATGCAAACAAACAAAAAAATTATATGGTACAAATTACTGCAAACTCGCAAAACGCTTTGTTTTAAGTATGCATCGCAGGAGTATCCTTTGACTGAAAATAAAACACATTTAGATCCCTGCGACAATTTCAAAAAAGTATTTCTACTTATCTTAAACAATTTCAAAACGAGACATGTTCTTTGCCAGATAGCTATAAGGAAGTAATATTTTATTATAGGCTTGGGAATTTTGATGTTTCGTTTCCTTATGTTTTCAATGATTTAAACTGGTGTTTTTGTAGGAGCTAGGATGATAATACACATGTCCAACCTTTCGAAGTGCTTATTCCAAGAATGGATCAGGGTCAATTGAATGAGGGAACTAGTAGTCAATGCTACTGTGATTGCTCTTAAAAGCTACTGTGAAGACTCAATCCAGCCCATCAATGAGATTTAAATGGAGAAACTCTGAGTTCTAATTGAAAAATGTGCATACATATTTTTCAAAAATTGAGACACTCGCTTGAAAATTTCAACTTAACAACAGAGGAAAGGATATTTTTTATACAAAAAGCAACAGAAGTGCGTTAAGCATGCTGCTGCATTTCTATTATTTACTGAAGATATAAATTAATTCAAATTTTCAGGACCCTTAAATCTCTTCAAGTGAATGATAAAAATTATTTGACATAAGTACCTTTAAAGGCAATAGTACAATTTCACAAATATAAATGCGCTCGTTTTTATGTTTGAAATCCATTCTCGCATGATTTAATTATTGTTGAAAAATATTTAAAATCTCGTTTCTGGTGCAACATTGTAAACTGATTAAGAAATTTTCTGGATAAAAAGGTTACAATAAACCTCAAAAGATTAGATATTTACGTTTATTTGCTGCTCTTTCAGACTCCACAAAAATGAGAGCATTTTAGCATTTCCTCACCAGAGCGAATAGAATAAATAAACAAATGAAAACATAATCAGTATTCGTCCATCCATGCGTTCATTCAGGATAAGTTACAAAGCTATCTTTAACCTTTATAGAAGAATGTAAACAATCCGACTATCAGTTTTCAGTCTTTGCTACATTTGATGTTAACTATTTTGATGAGTCAATCTTTTTACGCCATTTGGTGAAAAAGAAACTTGATCAGATATGAGATGTCGAATTCGAAAATAAATTCCAAATTATTTAGAATTCCATTTGCGAAAGTCGAAATAGCTGTACCGCTTTTATCTGACCCAATTTCTACTGGGTATGTCTGAGTTTTATTGCATGCTTAAGCATGATGTTATTGCAATCCCCCCAAAACGAAAATTAATTCAAATATATAAATACCGATATTACTTGCTCTTAGTACTGGAAAGGATTAATTCGCACATACAAAGCACGTAATCGAATCACGTTCGAAGTTGTTACTAACTGAACTTCAACTCTGTTTTTCATAACGTCACTGCACTGTTGTTTCTCGAGAAATGTCATTTCTCATAATCCAGGAACGTTATGTAACCGCACTTTTAAATCCAGGAAATTCGTCTGTGTTTGAAGATATTTTTTTAAGTTGTTTAGGAATTTATTCTTAAACAACAGATATGAAGTCACGTAATCATTGAAGACGTCAAACTAGTGGGGGAGCTTTTATCCAAGTGTCTTCGGACTATTGACAGTTTATAATCAATGGCACTGTAGGTAAATAAATGTTATTGGCATTATAATTTTTTTGTACTTTTACCTATCAATTAAATTTATTGAAGTGTGTAAAATTTTATATGCGAATGAGTTGTCTCGAGTATTTTTAATCGATAAAAATATTTTTGCCAACTTTATGTCGTGAGCTTATAAAGCAAAGGTGCCAAGTCGAAAACGATAGTTTTGAGATCAATATGTGGTTTTAGTTTTCTCCTTTTCACTGTCAATATTTTGTCTGACATCGATGTTACATTTTGTAAACTTTTACTGTAAAAACCAATAAAAGCTAGTACTTGGATTCTAACTTGATTCCTTTTGTCACGTTCTTGGTAAGAATTTTAAATCGTGTAAAAATACTTTGACAAATTTATACAAAAAAGGAATTTGGTTCTAAACGATAGTTTTACCATACATGTGTGCCCTTGTGTCTATATTTTTAACGAAATCACAATATTTTACCTACAGTGGATTCAGTATTTTGTGAAGTTTTATACTAATATATAATAATAAAAGTTATAAAAGCGCTAGTACACTTAGTTTTTTTTTTAATTTATGACTTTGGCCACTATACAGAACACAATATTTTGAACTTATGACTATGTGGTCTTAGTCAGATCTTGTTCGATTAGATATCTCATCATTAGAAGAAATCACGATCATTAGAAGAAATCACGATCATTAGAAGAAAATGGACCATATTTCGATCCTGACGACGAGATATTTCGTCGTTAACAAAATTGGTCAGATGTTGCTGGATGAGGTATCTCGTCAAAACCACTTGGAGAGTTAAGTAGTTAAATGTAGAAAATAGGGAAATTGCTTAGATTTGAAGAACTGTAAAATATTCCTACGGGTCGAACAATGAAAAAATATTACGAAACTTATATATACTATGAATAATTTAAATTTCATAAAATTGCATCAGTCTCAAAAAATGTAGAGAAAAATGTAAAATGGCATGTTTTTACGTTTCTCTGTTAGTAGAAGGGAATTACTTGTAATTATACGGTCGAGTCTTTAAAATTCATCTCAGGAAAATAAAGTATTTTTGAAAAGCATTGTAAATAAATGAGGAAGTGCTTCATCGAAATACTCATTGAATCTCCAAATTCTTATCAGCACTCAGTGATCGATCGTTATTTTTCTCTGAGACCACCGTATATTTGACGTTATTTACTTTTTCCCTATATATTCATACCTTGGAATTATTTTCCACAAGGAAGGAAACTTTATTTTTCAGTTTTTACTACCAATTTTACCTCTTTTAGTTGATTTCGGACAACCGAAAGCATTGGAATTACCGATTCTTTTAAGACTCTCATTGTCTTAGAGATTGATAGCTATGTTTAATCGATAATTTGTCTAAAAAAAGCCTGTTAAAAGTTTTCTAAAAAATTATCAATTGAGCTGTCTAAAAAATGCATTTACTCACTATCGGACAGATACTCTGTGATGTTAGAAAACATGAAATATTCACGTATTCGGTGAAAAATCTTTAAAAAGTTTTGTGTAGAGAGATCTTTAGACTTTTAATATCTTAAATTTCCTTGAAAAAAAATTCCATAAAATAACATGAATTTATCAAGTTGAACACATGTTGTACTGCAAACTTAAGGGCCATTTACACTGTATTTTGGTATTTTGATTTACAGAGTCTTTGAAATGTAAATAGTTAATAATTTCCATAAGTTCTAATAGTTAATTTTTTCCACAAGTTCTAATAGTTAATAATTTCCATTATGTCTATGTGTTTGTATTTGCGATATGTATTAAATTAATGCTATTATGTAACGGTAGGACCACTGTCAATTTTTGTTCAAGGTAACATAATTTCTTCTTAGTGAACATAGCTTATGATTTAATGATAGTCCATGTCACCATACTCCTAAAGATATTAAACACATCAATACAAATATCAATCTTCAATTTACGATAATAGTGACAGTTAAATGACTGGTTTTTTTCCAAACATTATTGAGCCCCAGCCACTTAATATATTTATTTTTGCTTATCATTAATCTCCATTGAAAATAATGTGCCAATGACAAATGTTTTTTTCGTAGCATTAACATACAAAGCATCATTTAACTAAAAATTGTAATTGTGAAAACTGTAGTGTGTGAAAGGTACTGATATAAAAAAAACTGCCTCGACCTCCCCCTTGTTGATTTTTCATCCCATTTGCAAAAATAATTTTAAGTGGACTTAATTATGTGCGCATTTTCCTAGCTTTGTTCATAACCATACATTTGGCTCAGAATCATAATCAAGCCCGTGAAAATACATTGTGAGGAAGGCCGCGCTCGTAGCTACTGATCTCCAACTTCCAAAATGCCGCATGTTCATGAGATAATGTCCATCAATCGCTTAATCAAGAGAAGTTTTCGCTTTCTTTTTATGAGCAACCTTAATTTTTTCAAAGTATGGATTCTTACGCCGTTTACTACACTAACAGTTAGTGGTCTTAATTACGTTGACCCTTAGCTACTAATCCCCAACTTTGTATAAGAACCGTATGTTCAAGTTTGAATTTTTACGCCATTTCCAGCTTACTTTCAGTTGTCTTAATTACGTGCTCACTCCTTTCAGTAAAGGGCATTCTGTTGAGAATCGTAATCAAGTACATAAAAAAAGCGTTGACCCTTAGCTACTGATCTCCGACTATGTAAAAACCGCATGTACATGAGGTCCCGTCCATCAATCGCCTTAATAAAGAGAAGCCTTCGCTTTCTTTTTATAAGCAACCTAAATTCTTAGAAAGTTCGGATTTTTTCGCGATTTACAGCTCACTTAAAGTAGTCACACGCACTCTGTTCAGTACCGTGCATTCTGTTGAGAATAGTAATCAAGAACGTAAAAAAAGCGTTGACCCTTAGCTACTGATCACCACCTTCGGAAGAAACTGCTTGTTGATGATGTCCAGTCCGTCGACGCAATCAATCGCTTAATCAAGAGTCTCCGTTTCCCCTCTTTTTTATGACCCGTCTAAATTCTTACGAAGTTGGTAGAGACGAAACCACTTCTATTATAATAGTATAATCGTGGTATTAGGCGCTAGGGGGTATTTGTCGTTCAGGAATGGACATAGCCGTCATAAATGAACAATGATAGACGACCGTGGACAGACAGCTACTGCAAAATAAGTGAGTGCTCTCTGAAAGCCGTAGGATTTCTACTGAAGAACCGATCGTTCCTCCCCATTTTGTCGCTCGGAGCGGGTATTGAAGGCATTGTTCACAAATACCCGTTTTAAAGCGGCCCGGTAAGCTGTATGATGATTTACCATTTAAACGGGTGTCTTGGTAGAGGGCTGGAGTTAGAACTTCCAGCTTGTTAGCTTTCTCGAAGATTGTGGTTACTTTAAAAAGTGGATGTTGGTGAAGTTAGAGTTTGAAACTTTGCCGCTTTTTCACGGAGATTGTGGTTTCTTTAAAGGCCGATGCTGGTGAAGTTGAACTTGAAACTTTTTCGCTTTCTCCAGGATTGTTACTTTAAATGGTAAGCTGTGGGATGGATCAGCATTCAAATGGGTAGACTGCTGGAGTTAGAACCGGAAGGTTTTTGTTTTCCCGAAGATTGCGGCTTTCTTAAAAAGTGGATGCTGGTAAAGTAAGAGCTTGAAACTTTTTATCTTTCTGGAATATTGTGCTTATTATATAAAAAGAGAAGGATCTTTTAAAATTGTATCAGGGTCAGAAATCACAACGGTCAAGATAGGCTGCTAACATGCTTCTTTGTTTTACGTTTAATGTTTGTGTTATGAAAACGACTGCTTTAAGTGATTTTTTTTCAAGATAAACTACCCAACTCTTGTGATTTTGCAGTCAAGATACTTTAAGCGTTTTCTAATTTACTGAAGTAATCCCTGTATGGTGGTTTTGTGTCTTAAAAAATATGTAGAACTGCCCACCTAGTCTCCAACATTACAGTTTTGCTTTTATTTGATAATTAAAAAAACTATCTGTCCTGAATTCCTCAGAATTTTTTTTTTTCATTTCTTTCACCAAAAACTAATTTAATTTTGCAATCAATTTTTTAATCTTTTGACTATCATACCACTCTTGTGATTTTTCTGCTCTATTCCCTCCTGGTGGTTGTCTCGTCGAGGTATCTCGAAGTGTTTGCAAAACCCATCAGATCTTGATGGACAAGGTTCACATCATTACAAGAAAGCTGACCGGATCTTGATCTCGTCATCATCAAACAATCGGCAGTATTTTGATGACGATAAATCTCGTCATTAGCAAAATTGATGATATTTTGATGGACGAAATATCTCGTCGAAATCACTTGGAGGAGGGCTAATAATTAATAGCCTGTTGTGCTGCTCCAGTGTTACGCTAATTAAATATCCATCTATCGGTCTTAAAAATTAGTTAGTGCTCTTAAGGATGTCTAATTTGTACGTTATGGTTAATTTGAATGTGGTATCTGCTGCTTAACGGGTTGCGTTAATTTGTTGACTTCTGCAGCAGAATTTTGACAAAGCTTGTATCCATTTTGAATAATCCTTATCGAAATATTCATTTTCCGAACAGCTACCACCCATGCAATCGATTATTTTCAATATTTTTCACGGGTTTTCTGTTCTTGCAGTTTATCTATAGAACATATAGTTTACTTAACCATTGGTAATTTCAGGTTATAGTTAACGCATTCACAAAATGTTTCAAAAATTAACATTCAGAAAACGCGAACTGTTCAGCATCTTGCTCGTAGGGAGGGAACTTCAGTAACTTTGTATTGGCTTTTTCCTGTTTCCGGACACAACGATAGTAGCCGATGATGTTAGAAACGCGACAAACATCCGCAACAAGAACACTTTTACTTCAGAAATGAAAACCCCGTAGGATCTTGTGATAATAGGCTCTACATCCGATCGAAATAGGGTTTTTTTATTGTTTTATGCAACTGTTTCTTATCTACTACCGCTAGACATATTAATATAAAAACTGAATAACTAAAGGAGTTTCCTGGTAACCTTTCGTTTCCTGAATAGAGATTGTCCACTCTTGCAAACCGGAAATACGACGCTGCATCGACGCCTGTTTTGGGAAAACTATTCTGTTAAACTAATACATTTCCCTTCCATATGACCCAGTGGCGTATCAAGTCGTTTTGTGACCTTAGGCATTAGTAACTCGAGGCTCCTAGTCAGTAATTATTCTCACATTTGCTGCACATTTTTATACATTTATCACAAAAATATATAAATTAAAATTATTTTTTGTAACTAATCACTATATCCAACTTATATTATTAACATTAAATTAATTATAAAGTATAACAGGCAAAGCTTTCATAGGTGACAGATAAATGAATTTGCGTTGTAATGGAGCAAAACAATTGGCGACGGTCCGGGATCAATCCCGAATTTGTAATTTTGAAACTTGGCCACATGACGAGTTCAACACCATGGCTGGCATGCCATTCTCTAAACTTCCACAACACGCCAACGTGAGGACATTTGAGGCTATGACAAATTTAACGTGAAACAGCCCCCACGTACACAATGGTCTTCGGTTGGATTGAGTTTCGAACTCACAAATCCCTGGTTGCTAATCCGCAGCTTTCCTAACTCGGCTACCCGCTGGGTTTGATATATCAATATCTCGCTGCCCGAAAAACTTTTATAAAAAATCTGTTAAGTAAAACTGGACCAAGGATTCCAATAAAACGTTTTACGATACATTCTCGTAGTTTAAAGTGCCTAAATTTATTGATATTGTTTGCGAATTCTCAGCCTGTAAAAGAATGATGTTAATGAAAAGTTAAATACACTATTTAAAGTTTTATCATGTCATTTTGGTAACTGAATCCCCAAAAAACATCAAGTTATGGATCACATGAAACCTTTATGTATACCAAGAAAAATTTTCATAAATATCTGTTAAGTAAAAGTTAACCAAGTCTTCCAACAAAACAATTTTCTACATTCTCGTAGAATGTGAAGAAATGTATTGCGATTAGAACTAAATGTTAAATTTCCATTGCTAAAATAATCACTGATTTTTTTTAAACTTTCACTGCGTGAGTAATGCTTTAAATTTCCCCTCATTCTTCAAAAATTTACAATTTTTAAAGAATGAAAAATTATAAATTTTTTGCGAATTTTTAACGTGTGATATTAATGGAAAAGTTAAATTCACTATTTAAAGTTTTGTCACGCATTTTGATAAGAATCACAAAACCTCTCCAGATTGTGGATATCTTAAGTAATTGTAACTCTTTTAACAAGTAGCATAGGCGCGTGGCTAATACACACATTAGATTGGTTAGCATTTAGTTGTCCATTGGCTATAAGAATTCCAAATTAATCATTGATAGACTATTTGCTTGTCCAACTGAGAAATACTGGAAAATGGTCAATTAGTGGGGAAAAGTTAATAGTTTCTGCTTTTTATTAACAATTTATTAGATCATTTCTCTTTGGGAACATCAGAAGGACTTAATGTTTCCATTTAATTGTCAATTACTGTGGCCATCAGGGAAATGACAACCTAACAGAACTTTCTGGGTTTCATTTCTTAAAGCTCCTGTTTTAATTGCTGACAAATGAATGTTAAGCATATTTTACGTTTTACAAACATGCTGAGTAATTGAAAGAAAGCAGAACCTAACCGAAAAACTTTGGGGTTTCATTCTATAATGTTCCTGCTCTAAATACTAACAAATGAATATCTTGTCAGATCTTCCAAGCAATTGAAACGAAAACCAAGAAGTTTTGGGGTTTCATCTTTATAATAAATGTTTTAAATGTGGCGCTTCAATGTTTTGCGTTTTAACAAACGTTTTGAGTAAGTGAAACAAAGAACCTAACCAAAAAAGATCATGAAATTCCTGTTTTAAATGCTGACGAATGAATGTTATGTTCGTTTTTACGTTTTTACAAACGTGTTGAGTAACTGAAAAAAAGCCGAACCTAACCAAAAAAAAAAAAACTCGTGGGCTTCATTCTGTTAAGTTCCTGTTTTAAATGCTGACGAATGGATGTTACGCCAGTTTTTACGTTTCAACAAACGCTGTGCTGAGCAACTGATAAAAAAACACTTGAGTTCAAATCTGACAAGCTTGTTGCTGCATTTCTGATCGTCCTGTAGGCGTGATTCTGCTTACAAGACTTTGCCTACTACATTTGTAGAACTTTTTCCACGATCCTTGTTTCCATCCATCAGGAGGGACAGGCAAGAAAAACTAATGACGAACGGCACTAGTGGTGGCGTGAGTTGACATAATCATCACTGTTACCGTGTAATCAATCAATCAGTCAATCATTTCGCAATAGCATCTTCCACAGATGGGAAGGGAGTTAAAATCCTTACAATGCCTCCATGCGTTTTGGGAGGGAGGAGGAATTGATTCTCTCGTTCTACAACACGATTCTCTCTTGTTCTACAAAGATTTTCTTAAAAAGTCTACAAAGGTTCCTGCTTTTTGGAAGAGAAGAGGAATTGATTCTCTCTTGTTCTACAACACGGAGCCTCTAGATTCCTAGTATATTTTCTTACAAATCTATTTTCTTAAAAAAAATTACTAAGGCATGCCTTTTGGAAAGGTGAAAGAATTGATTATCTCTTGTTCTACAGCACGGGGCTCGGGTTTCCTAGTATATTTTCTTGACAAATTTTTTCTTTGAAAAATTTAGCTTGAAATGTGCGTAGTCGTCTTTGGAAACATAACCAATTCATAAGAAGCCGCATTTGTGATGATTTTTTTTACTACAGTAAACTGATTGTAAATAACTATAATCAAGTAGTGGAAGACTAGGGAATCACATGTGAATATTTTGCTTTAAAAGGCTCGATGAGTTTGTAACAATAAACTCAGAAAATCTAAAAAACCTTTTTTATAATTTCGCAATTGTAAAAGTAAACAAAAATTTACTTCGGGTTACCACCCAGTCCGTCGCCAATTGCACGCAGTAATTAAATACTTTCACAAATGTACACATTTTGTATACAGAATGTACGTGATACAAAAATGCACACATCTTTTTCTTTTCCATTGCACAGTTACAACAGATTAGAAAATAGATTGTTAGGAAAATATACGGTTGATTGGTCGAAATTCGTGACACACAACTTGAAGAGCTTTATTGTAAATACAATGAACATAAACAAAGGACACCTAGGATAACTAAATATAAACCTAGAAAGCAATTAAAAAAATCTTTAATATTTTCCGAGCTCCCTTGACCCTTGTACATTAGCCCCGGTGATTCGCCTTATTTAAGGAGGCCCGCGACTCTTAGCTCTTGATGACTACCGTGAAACTATGAATCCGCTACTAATTTTATTTAACCTCTCGTACCAAAAACCTTTTGTCATTCCGCCCAAAGTTGCACAGTAAAATCAATCAACTAAAGCCGCCTTCTGGAGCACCCAATGAAAATACTAAATTTTTTTTACTGGGAAGGGTGAGCGTGTAATACGGTAGGGTTTATGAAAGATGTCGGTGACTAATCTTCATAAATTTCTAGTACATCTATCCGTTACGGCATTCGCGCAACATTTTGAACAGACAATCGTCATAAGTAAGTCCCTGAGCGAATACCTTCGCGCTCATCTGTCAAATCCCCATTCAACTATGAATCCAACTACTCGCTGCAACTTTACTAACATCTCGCATCAAAACCCTTTTGCCATTCCTAAAGTACAAACTAAAATCAACCACCTGCAGTAGCCTTCGGAGGCCAATGAAAATATCGAAGATTTTTTGCTGAGAAGAGTGAACATGTTATAAGTAGGGGTGGTCTTGATGAAAGATATCGGTGGCTAATCTTCATAAGTTTCTAGTATATCTATCCGTTACGGCAATCGAGCGACATTTTCTACTGTTGGTCCGCACTTTGAACAGACAATCGTCATAACTAAGTCCCTGAGCGAATTTCTTCGCGCTCATCTGTCAAATCCCCACAAAACCGGTTGTACTCTTAAGGTGTACAAACAAGCTATCCCACCTACATTTAATCCCCATAACATTTTTTATTCTTATTGTACCCGTCAAAAGTATGGAAATCTTCCTCCCCCGAAGCGGAGTTTGGAGAAGGGGGGGGACAACAAATCCTCATTCTTGTTCTATTGCATTGTGTATCGCTTGGGGGCACAACAACACCAGGCATTAAGAAACATAAAAACCAGATTATTGGGAATTGGGATTTGGCAAAAAGGAACTGGATTTATACGGGAAAGGCGATTATTAGAAACATTTTTTTAATATCCACGTGACCTTTTTGCAAGTTCCGTATCGCCCTGCCTCTGCTAAGCGTCGGCTAAATCCGTTTTTGCCGATTTTCTATTCCTATGGAGAGTTTTTAAGCTTTTCCATACAAATGTTAAGAATAACTCAATTCATAAAAAAGAAGGAAATCGTAGTACGAAATTTATTGCTAAATGCTCGGGACACGAAGGCCGGGGTCTCTGATGGGAAAGTCTGTTGGGGTTGACACAATAACAAGAAACATAAAAAAAACTTATAATCTCCTGTTTAAAGCATCGGGAAATAAAGAATCAAGCCATTGGAGGATTGATGCTTTTCTAGGTGATACTGGAGCTTAAAAGTTTTTAAAGCACCGGGGAGTAATCCGAGTTTACCATAAATTTTAATATAAATCAAAATAAAATATTCTGTAGAGTTTGATTTCATTTGAAAAATTTATCCGAGAATTATGTAAGGGATAAGCACGCTTATCAGTACGGTACAATAATCATGCCCTGGTTTTTTACACTTTTTATAATGTCTTACAGTTGTTTTCTTAAGTTTTCTGTGTAAGTTTGTGTCGTGATATGGCAGAAGCGTTGCAAAATGTGTTGCTATTAATTCAACGAGTAATTTTAAAGCAAATAATATTCCCATGTGATGCCATGGGATTACTATATTTAATTGTAATCATTTGCAGTTTGTTCACTGTAATCAGAAATATATTTAAAAAAAATTGCATCAGATGCGATTACAATTCACCATTGATTTCATTGCTCTTATTTGCAGATAACATTATTTTGAAGGTTGTGGGGGTGCAACTTTGGACAGAAATTTCTTAACGTGAGAAAAACGATGTTTGCTCAACTTCTGTACAATTAATGCTACGTACATTTATATTGTGGTATGATGGAATGTGTAGCAAAATTTATTGCTATTAATTCATCGAGCCTTTTGAAGCAAAATATTCGTATGAGATTCCATTAATCGGTTTGCTATGCTTAATTGTTACTGTTTACAATCTTTTTGCTATAAATAGAAACATCTAAAGGAAAAGTACGTCACATACACTTAAAATAGCCACTTTATATGTTTTCACAACTATTCAGAAATCAACTGAACCAAGGCCCGACAACCTTCTCGCGGAAGCCGCATTATGATTGCATTTTGTGACCTTTCCTATTTCATGACCTTTTCACATATTTGCATTTGCAATATAGATTGTTATTTTATCTACAAACAGATGAGTGTTCAGATTCTTAGTAATGTTAGTGATGGATAGGAATTTGCGACATTTGCAGCACAGATTGTTGTATGATTTTAAATAAATTGTTAGAAATCAACGGTTGAGTCCTTAATATTTGTGAAATTATTGCATTCAACATGTTTTAAAGAGATAAGAATACAGAATTTTTGGAATAAACGTTTGATTGGTCAGAATTGGGGACACTTTTAATATATAAGAGTACACACACAACACACAGATTGTTAAGAATAAACGGTAGATGGAAAGGGGGTTGGAATTCATAACATTTGCAGTATAGTTTGTCTTATAATTTAACAAACAGGTAAGTGTTCATAATCGGTAGGAAGAATAATCGGTAAAAAGGTCGGAATTCGCGACAAACAAGCTTAAACTGACGAATGAGCCTAAAAATCAGTCGTCAAAACAAAACTTAAAGATGTTAACTAATAATCCATAATGTTAATCCATGAATGCCTGTTTGTGTAGATTTATACGTAAAGACAATATCAATAACTAAAAAATTAAACAACTAGGCATGATATTAAAATTCATCGATTTTTACCCTCCTTTTTACAGAAGTTTTAAGTATTCCATTTTTTGCATTTTCATTCCGCTGACTCTCGAGTGGAACGATAATACATTTTTTTCTGCAGGAAAACGTGTTTCAATAAACAAAATATACATGTTTCTCTTTTTTGACTGCAATTAAAATTGCAAAGTTTTTATACCTTAATACAAAAAACGCGCCTTTTTTCGCTGTTTGTGTCAAAAAACCGGGATTTTTTGTTTTCGATCGTTTTATTCAATCTCGTTTGAGAGCATTGTTTCAAAAATGCTGACAAAAACATAGCTCATTTTTTTTAAATGGTCTAAAAAAGCGCCAAGTATGTGAACGCTCTTTTTCTTCTCCTCAACCCCCTACCCCACCCTTTATCTTCAGAATTCCAAATGGATAGCTACCACCCCCCCTCAATTTTTCTTCGTACACACATACAAACTATACTCCCCCCCCCGGTTGAAATACATTTTGAATGATGATGATGGCTGCTGGCTACTATAGGAAGAGGGGTGACGGGTGGTTCTCTAATCGATGCAGACGATCTTTCCCCGGGGGGTGCACAAAGGGTGGGTGTTACATAACGTTTGTCGACCCTCATCCCCCATTCGAACCCTAAAAATCGATGGATGCAGTTTCCAAAACCCTCCATGAAAGAAAATTAATGAATGATTTCTAATTTTTTGTCAAGGTAAAAGCAGAAAAAAAAAATTTTTTTTAAGAATAAATTCGCATAAAAAGAAACGCGTCGTTGTTTTCCAAAACGCATCTTTAAAAAAATGGTTGTTTTGCCAAGGCTTACATGAAACGCAAATATCGTGTGTGTAATTTCATATCAATTTTGTTCATTAATTGAAGTTGTTTCTAACGAAACGAGATCTTAGAACAGTTCGGTTTTTTTCAATATTTTTCATTTTATGTCGGGTGTGTGCGATTTTTAATTTCGTTACTGAATAAAAAAAAATCTAAAAATGCATGTTTGAAATTCTGTCTGCGTTTTTAAAACCTGTGGAGCTGGCGATAAAAAAATATTTGACGCTTATAAATTTGATCCGCTAAAAATTCTTTTTTATGAATTTTACTTTTGTCTTATTAAATGTTAAATTTATGAGCGGCTCACACGCATAATTCGACCTCGCATCACTCAGTTTGATCTTCATGACATCTAACCGATTTTGACCTTCTTGACCATTCGAATCTTTCCAGAGGATTTCATTCGATTAAATTCTAAGGAAATGAGCAGTAGAATCTTTCCAAAGAATTCTATTCTAAAGAAGGTACTAATAGAATCTTTACGAACAAATTTATTCTACAGAATGGGCCAATAGAATCGTTCCAAAGGATTATATTGCAAGGAAAGGAATATAATCCTTTGGATTTTAGCACTATAATCTTTCCAAAGATTCTATTCTTCAGAATGGATGCAATCAGAATCTTCCCAACGGATTCAATTCTAAGGGAAGGAAGAATCCATACATTCTATCAACTAATAAAGGTGATTATTTAGTCATTAAGGTGTAATGAATGGTAAAAGCAATACTACACTATTTGGAAATCGCGCGACGCTCAGAGGGTTAAAAGTAACCTTACCACGGTAGTGAAGAATGCAGTGCCACCAAATTTGTATGGTGAAAACGGGTATTGAAATACTCAATAAAAGTATTTGTTAGAGCTTGAAAACAGTCAGGGAGCGCTCAATTAACATTGCATTGATTGATCTTACAAGTATCAAGTGGGGCTAAGTATCATATACTTACACACCCAGCATGTATCTAAAGTCAATTCTCAAGGACCCAACTTGGATACACTGTATTTTCAGGATTCCAAAAAACCTTGAAAAGCCTGATTTTTAATGGGAATTTTTAAGGGCCCTTTAAAACCTTAATGTTTGCATTACGTCCTTGGAATATTAAAAAAAATCCTTTTTCTGTAAAAACTCTTCACAGTTAATTTCGACTGCATTCGTGTCTTCTGCTATCGGTCCGGGTAATTAGTAATTTGATAATTAACGTCGTACTAGAGCAGCACAACGGGCTATTGACCACGGTCCGGGATCAATCCCCCAAGGGAAAGATCCGAGGACAACGTAATTTTGAACCACGGTCAGATGACGAAGCAACACCTGAGCTGGCACCCCTCTCTCCAAACCTCCACACCAACCCAATGTGAGGACTTTCAACCCCGACCGATTTAAGGTGCACCTGCCGCCTCTACACCATACGCTTACAAACATCCATGCACTGACCTGGATTCGATCCAGGAACCTTCCGATCTAAAGGCTAACACCTTAACCACTATACCGGTTGGTCGGCGGCGTCGGTCCGAGATCTTTTACGCAGGGAAAAGTTCCAATGCCTCGTAATTCTGAACCACGCTCGAATGACGAACAACACCCGAGCTATCACCACACTTTCCGAACTTCCGTACCACATCGACGATTCAACGTGCACCAACCCCCGGGTACGCGACGGTCTGTCCGAGCTGGTCCTAGTTTCGAACTCTGGTTGCTAGTCTGTTGCTCTTTCAGATGGGTACCGGTACCCGACTGTATTCGTAAAACGTGATCTATGACACGTTACCATAGACAAGTAATTTTGCAATTTTAAAAGGTATCCCAATCCGATACAAGTCTTTCCTTGCACCCGCTAAAACCAAGATCAATGGCAGTAGACCTTGAACACTTATCATTATTGGGTCTGTGTAAAATAGCACCCTTGAAAGTTTCTTCTCTTGTGCATTCAAGAATGAATTTACTTCAATCTATGTTAAATGTAACCTTAAAAAATATGCAAAAGAGCCTTGAAAAGGTCTTTAGTTATACAATTTCACTTCTGCTAAGAGTGGGTACCCTGCTTTTTGACTCACGGTCTATTTTTACACTACTTAATTTATAACAATGATTTTATTATTTCCAAGTTAACTTCTTTATTCCTGCATTGCTCGTTTGGGAAAGTAAATAATAGTTTTTACTTTTAAAACGTCCAAGTATATTCAAATTTCTGATGTCTTTATTCAGTATATTCTAATGTTCTAATCCATGTGGCTGTAGTAGCAAATGGGTAATTACAGCAAGGTACGTCATTTTATCGAAACTTTATCATTTTTGTTCAAAATGTTTTAAAATAATATGTTCAAAAATAATATCCCATTCAAAACACCTATCTGTAAAGTGTCATTCCGATCACAAAGATCTACACTCTTACCCCATGGGGTACCGGGGATCTGAATTACTCCAATGGAACTTTTCTTCTCAGCATTTTTCAAAAACTAAAATAATTCTAATAATTTCTGTGTCTTAGTGTACCTGACATAGTCGACAAAGTAATTTTTTGAACAGAACGTTTTAAAGAGGTCAATAAAATGCGCCTACATCATTAGCAATTAACTGTCCCGTAAGAAAAGTTTGCGTTTATAATTAAAAACATATATCTGTAACGTATCTCACCAGTGTTCATTTCTATCTCAAAGATATACGCGTTTACCCCACGGAAAGTCATTTTTCAAAAAAAAAATTATAATTTCGTGTCTTAGAATATCTTAGGTGTCTTAGAATAACGTTTTGAAGATGTCAATAAAATGCGCCTACATCATTAGCAAGTAACTGTCCCGTAAGAAAAGTCTGCGTTTATAAATAAAATCCCATTGAAAACATCTATCTGTAAAGTGTCCCATCGAAGTTCATTCCGATCACAAAGATGGTAATAGGGATCTGTATTACCCCATGGGAACTCTTTTTTTTTTAAATTCTATATATTTTTTTATCATTTTTGAGTCTTAGAGTAGTCGATAAAATAATTTTTTTTTGAGCAGAACGTTTTGAAGAGGTCAATAAAATACGCTTAGATCATTAGCAAGTAATTGTCCCAGAAGAGAAGTCTGCGTTCCGAAATAAAATCCCACTGCAAGCATCTGTGCAAAAGTATCCCACCAGCGTTCATTCCGATCACAAATATCTACACACACTGCAACCCCGACCCTCTTCCCTTTCCCAGATAACTCCAGAGGGAATTGTTACGACCCCAATACAATCTCAAGCTCGCGATTTCGAAACATGTCGTGCTTATTGATTTTCGTCAGCTCTATTATCGATGGTCCCATCCACAGCTAAGAAAAGGATAAACGCCTAATTAACGTTTCTGGAAGCCCGGAATTTATATCTCCACTTAAACAATGTTCATGCTCAGAAGAATGGTGGAAAAACGAACAAGGATGGTCAATAATGATAAATCCGTTTAGAGACGTGAATGCGTGATCGAATCCCCCAAAGCACTCGTGTACGAGGGATCACAATTAATATAATCAATAGTCAATTGCGTGATCCTTGTGAATGGATCGCTGAAGATTGTATTGTGTCAATCGCTCCTTGGGACCGATGTAATCTTTTTAATGGAGTATTAAAACGTATCCGATACTGTGAAGGGGCTCTGCAAGAACAATGACTCGTAGGCCGATGATCGCATAGATTTCTAATTAACTCAACCAGTTTGTCACCAGAGCTTTATTGTAATGAGCCGATTCAGGCTTTTTGTCTGCTTTTGCGGAAGGACAATAGGTGGATGGCAGTTACCGCACAAACTGCTTAATATTTAATAGCTTTTCTGTCAACTGTTTCCCAAAAGGGTTAAATTGTATACTTATTCCGATGGCCCACCGACAATGACTGTTGCCTGGGGTGGTTTTTTTTTTCTTTCTCGCATCCGTGGCTTCTTATGGTTTCTGGCCTTTTGATAGACAATGGGAAATTCAGGCAGATATTTATATGCGATAGAGAGGTAGCCTCTTTCCAGTGTCAAGGATTACGTCTGTCCAAAATGTCTTCTAATGTCATAAATTTAAAGGTGAAGCGGAACCTCTGGCTTCAGATGGTGAAAGGATCAAACTGAGTATAATTGAAGTAGACGTGCGGCGGCTCGGAATGATTAAAAAAATGGTTTCGAGTCACGCGCATTCCATGTCAGAAACGTCGTTTTCTTAGCTGGCTTGTTCATATAAACTGGACTAGCTTTTTTCTATGACACATGTACAAATTTTTTAATCTTAAATATACCACACTCGTATGGCTCCTTGAATTTAAACTTTATGCAATACAATCGAAGGACGTGAGGAACGATTAAAAAAGTTTCTGTCATCCTATAAACTCGACTGAGATTTTGTACGATATGTGCACAATTTTTAATTGTTCATGTACCCTACTCTTTTGCTTCTTGAGTTTAAATTTTTGTACTATAATCGAAGACGTGAGGTGGTAATTATTAAATAAAGTTTTATGTAAAATGAACTTGTTTAAAAAATTATAGATTCATTATAGAAATTATTGATTATAAAATGAACTACAACTATACATGTACAGATAATTTAATCATTTTAATGTACCCCACTCTTTGACTTCTTGAATTTAAACTTTTTGTAATAAAATTGAAGGCATACGGTGGTAATGATTAAAAAAAGGTTTCTATAAACTGAAATGGATTTTTTTTACCAAGATAAATGCACAAAGTTGTTAATTTGAACTTTTTGTAACATAATCGAACTAGTCGTGGGACTATGAGGATTGACTAAAAAAAGTTTTCCATTAACCGGACTGGGGTTTTTACATATATGCTCATTAAAAAAATTATTAATATACCGCACTCTTCGGCCTTCTTAAAGGCAAATATTTTGGATTGATTCTTCGGAATTCATTTTGTTCATGTTTTAAAGGGGCTTATTATTGTTATTTTAGCAGCCGTTTGATGTTATCAGATGTTAAGCATATAAAAGATTTTGAATTTAGACAATAAAATAAAATAAGTACTTTTATTTAGTTAGGCTGGACTTTCGGCACAAGGGCCAAGACAATTTGGCCAAGTTGCGCCAGTTACAGGACAGACAACGACAAGTAAT
The DNA here is from genome assembly GCA_947359465.1 of Metellina segmentata. NCBI lineage: Eukaryota > Metazoa > Arthropoda > Arachnida > Araneae > Tetragnathidae > Metellina > Metellina segmentata. Next base: position 64,807,526 of record OX375872.1, on the reverse strand, counting down.
AGCATGGTCATACACACAAGTAAAGTTTTACTCACACAGAAGAGAGCAATGCACAAATAAGTTACTGGAATACAATATTTACAGAAATCGAAACTGCGCTGCCTACAACTCACAGGGCAATAGCACACTGGGCAAATCCACGCATGTAATATAGTGTTCAGTAAATCTATTATATTTTATACGCTCTTTATTTCATAGTTTTAACTTTTACTCCCCATAAGAGACTATATAAATAGAGTTTAATTTTTATTCCCTTTGGTCTTAGTTGTCTCTAAAATATATCCTTTTTTTTCAAGATTTATTTTATATACAATTTAGTACTACCCATTAGTATTTTTAAAATATTTACCAACATACACACACGATTCTCTACTTGAGTTTTAAACTCAATGGACATTCAATATATTTTCCTTAACGCCAAATTCAAGGAAAGCGTAAAGCTTTCTTACTTATGAACTATGTGAAGAATTTTAGAAGTGTAACGAATATTTTCAACGGATTAATTTTATATTTTATTTAAAATATCTTATCACCGATTCATTCACAGGATACTTAACCCTTTGAAGGTGCTCTTCAAATATGCTGAAAAAGTTTTTGAAAACCTATGTGAGGGTAAACTTATCATACATAAATCTTTTTTACATATAAGAAAATTATTTAATGAAATTGGGACCTTATGTGCCACGGTCAATCCTTGATAACAGAACATCGTATTAGATAATATTTATATAAATTGTTAACCTTAATATCCAATAACCCCTTGATGTATTGTGCTTTTTGGAGGACAGAAAGTAAAAGTTTACTTGTTAGAGAGAGGAAACAACTGTCATAAAATTCAAACTAACAAAAAACTAGAAAGTTTTTGTATGTACGGTAAATCATTTGCGATGCTTCTACTTTTTCGGGGGTTTGATCTGGCCAATGAAAAACCTCAAACCCCTTCATAAGGTCAAACGTGACTTGGAGTGTCTATGAATATTGTCAAACTTGACTGTCCGTAGACACTCCAACGAAATTTTACACTGCGGAAAGTAGACCCCCGGAAAAGGCTTAAGATGGCTTATTGAAAATGATGCCTTTGATTGTAAAAAATATATTTCCACTGCTGTACACCAACTTAAAGCTCATCGAAGGCAATTAAAAATGAGCAAAAAATAGTGAACTGCGATTTAACGAGCGATTACTGTATACCTAGAATACTTAAGTGACAAACTTTTAGCATTTCAAGGAGATGCTACGTCAGGTAAAAGGTTCATGCTTCAGTCCTGGTCCGTCAAACCTTTCTTCAGAGCTTTAACTGATGCAGCATTACAGATATTCCCATCACCTTAATATAGTTGGAATATCGCATAGAATTTAATAAAAAGAGCAAAGACTTTCAACATTTGAAGGAGGTGGGACGTCAGATATCCGTCCGCTCCTGAAAAAGTTCAGGCTTCAAGAGAAGTCCGTAAAACCTTCTTCAGTTAAGCGCTTACACTGATGCAGCGTTACAGATATTCCCATTACCTTAATATAGTTGGAATATCGTATATAATTTAATAAAAAGGGCAAATACTTTCAACATTTGAAGGAGGTGGGACGTCAGACGTCCGTCCACTCCTGAAAAAGTTCAGGCTTCAAGAGAAGTCCGTAAAACCTTCTTCAGTTAAGCGCTTACACTGATGCAGCGTTACAGATATTCCCACCACCTTCCTATCATTTGAATATCTCATGGAATTTAATAAAAAGAACAAAGGCGTCTTTATGATTGGAAGTCCTCTTTCTGTGAGCGGCGTCACTGACCACTCAATCGCATCTCTTAACCTTTAAATGCCAGGTCAGTGGGAAAGGGATGATTTGCATGAGCAGGCGACTGCTCATCGCGCCCATTGTAATTATTCTTTCCGAGTTCCGGAAATTTGCATCAGAATATCGCGAGTTTTATTGTTTCTAGTTACTACGCTGGAAATCTTTAGTGCTTTAGCTCTTGATGAGAGGACGCTAGTTAAGTGCCATTGATCTCTGTTCGGTTGGATTGGCCAGGATGAATCGAGCTCCTGACTATGTAATGAAATGAAAACAATCGTGGTGGGAATTAAAAAAGTGCAGCATGCATCAGAAGTTTAGGATAATTCGGCATCCAAACCAATCTGGAAACGAAAACATTGTGTTTAGCTACCATCTCATTAAAAAAATTATTTTGGAAGAATCTATTCTTAAGTCTCAAATCATTTCCAAATCTACCTGTTTACTCTTATATTTTTTTGTTTATCAGAAAAGGAGTAATGACCTTAAAAATACATTTTTGGATTTCATGATTGACATCGTGGAAATATTGTGGGAGCGTTGAAAACGATCTAAACACAATGAAACAAGCTCGAACGCATATACTTTGTTTTCAATCGTTTTGTCCTCTTGTACCATGCGCACGGAAAAGGTACTTAATTGTGGCAGAATTTATTAAAAGGCCATTTTCCCCCCAAAACATGAGCTTTGCCACTTAATCGTTGGACAAGTCTTTTCGATTTTCCAGTTGATGTGAGCTATAAATCGAAATTTGAGAGAACTATAATATCGAGCGCACATATTTTTATTCTCAACTGTTTTGTTCTACTATCCTGGTACTTAATTGCAGCAGCATTAATAATAAGGTCCATTCTTTCAATTCCCCACAAACTTGGGCTTTGCAACTTAGTCGTTGAAACAAGTCTTAAATTCGGTTTTCTAATCGAGGTATTTGCTAAAAATCGAAACCTGTCGGAATTATAAGCTCGAGCTCACGTATCGGTTCTCAACTCTTTTGATCTGGTAGGCTGAAACAGGCACTTAATTGCAGCAGCGTTTATATTAGAAGACTCATTCTCTTAGTTTCCCCTAACATGGGCTTAGTCGTATTTTCGTTTTTCCGAGGTGTTGGCCAAAAATCGAAACATTTCGGTTTTCTAATCGAGGTATTTGCTAAAAATTGAAACCTGTCGGAATTATAAGCTCGAGCGCACATATCGGTTCTCAACTCTTTTGACCTGGTAGGCTGAAACAGGCAATTAATTGCAGCAGCGTTTATATTAGAAGACCCATTCTCTTAGTTTCCCACAAACATGGGCTTAGTCTCAGTTTCGTTTTTCCGAGGTGTTAGCTAAAAATCGAAACCTGGCGTAACTATAAGTTCGAACGCATTTACCTTTGTTCTCAATTGTTTTGCCTTGCTAGGCTGAAACAGGTATTTAATTGCATCAGCGTTTATTATTAGGCCCATTTTTTTTAATTCCCCACAAACGTGGGCTTTACCACTTAGTCGTCGGGGGCGCAGTCTTATTCGCGGTTTTTCCAATCGAAGTGTTCGCTAAAATTCTGATATTAAAAAATAAGCAAATCTGCGGGAAAAAATGTAAATGATAAAAAAAAGTACTCGTAGATGTTTCATCTGGTAATCAATCGATAAAGGCTGACGCCACTGTGTGCCGCCCCTTTTTTGTCCCCCCTTCCCACGATAGCGGTGCATTTTGATCACTTTCCTTTCCTGGTACGTAAAAGTGATTAGTTGCTGTTGAGCATTTGCATGGAGGTTTTAAAGGCGGAGTAAAACCCTTAAAGGCCTGAGCCATTGGTTTTTAAAACCCGCTGTTCGGCATATTTCTGTGGGCCGATATTGTTTCTAGTTTTCACTGCTATAACAGCTGGCGCCTTTTTTTCCATCTGCATGAATATATATAATAATTTTTGTGATGTTTTTGTGCGCTTTTTTTTTGCACCGTACATGCCGCAACAATTCGCTTTGTATCGATTCCACTTCACTGAATGTATCGGATCTTTGTTGGTGCTGTTTTTTTTTCTCTCCATCTTTTTTAAATATTTTTTTCGCTTCGGGATCATCGATTTTTATGTTCGTTTTACACATTCTTTTTTTCCCTCCCTGCATTATTTTTATATCTGGGATTAAAAATTCTCTTCGGTTATAGAATCGATTTTTACCAAAGAAAGGAATTTTTTAGTGTTTTTTTGTAATCTCCTGAAAGGAATTTTTGAGCAGTCGATAATAAAGAGCGGTGTAAAAAAGAGGCGATAGGGTAGTTTGTTCCCAATTTTATATGAGTAAAAATTTCGATGATAAGAATTAAATGGGTTTTATTTTAGATATCGATTCAGCCGGGGCGTTCCTGTTCAAAATATATTTTCGTCTACAAATGGATCGGTTCTATTGCTTTTAAATTCAGATACTTTCGCAGGATTTAAATTTTATAATGAAAGAATATTTTGACAGTATACCTTCATAAATAAATGTGGGTGTTGGATCAATCAATAATGGGGACAATACGACCATATATTTGTCGTATAGAACGATAACTACATTGTTCAATTTTATAATACCACCGTTTATATACCTGAAATTCACTCGACGTACACTTTCAAGCAAATGATTTTTATTATAATCAATAAAAATTAATACTAAATTTACTATCATGCTAAAATAAGCAAAAAAAAATTTCAAATTATTTCTTTACTTTTATTTTATGAGGCCGTGGTAGCCCGGTTGGAAGAGTAGCGAATTAGCAACTGAAGAGTTGCGAGTTTAAAACTCGATCGAACCAAAGACCGTTGTGTACATGAGGGATGGTGCACGTTAAATCTATCGTGGACTCATGTCCTCGCGTTGGCGTAGTTTGAGCGTTTGAAGAGTAAAGAACCTGCACAGGTGTTGAACCTCGTCCTCTAAACGTAGTTCAAAATTACGAGGTGTCATCAGATCTTTCCTTTCGGGATTGGTCCCGGACAGTTATCAGTAGCCTGTTGTGTTACTCCAGTGCGACGTTAAGTCAATAACCTTCCAACCCTATTGTATATTGATTGAATATTTTATTTGGTTATTGGTATTTTCTTACATAAAATATCCAATCAAAACTAGCGGTTATTTGTATTGTGCTACACAGTACCCCGATTCGTTTAGTTTAATCATTTTCAGGTTTTCAGCAATGTGTTATAATTTACTATTAATTTACACAACCCTTCTCGTGGCTGTTTCGAAAAGGTATCTCATCATTAGCAAAACTGACCAGATTTTGATGGACGAGATATCTAGTCATCGTAAAAAAACTGACCAGAATATGTTGTCGTCAACATCAAAATTTGGCAATATCTTGGATGACGAGATATCTAGTCATCGTAAGAAAACTGACCAGAATCTGTTGTCTTCAACATCAAAATTTGGCAATATCTTGGATGACGAGGTATCTCGTCATTAGCAAGGTCAGATCTTGATGAACGGAGTATCTCGTCGATACCACATCGAGGTCTAATGCCTTCAATTTAGAAGAATACCAACTCGTCCATGGTAAATCTACTTAAATTAATGTTGGTACCCAATATTTCATGGATGGAAGTTGCTTGAAACTATAACATACTATTTATTTATTAATTCTCTTATGATACTTGATACATAGAGTATCTACTTGGAAACAGTTAGCATAAAATATTAACTGGAAATTAATATCGAAACACGGAACGGAAAATGTGTAAGATTGTTATTCAATTTTCAGAGAGTTTGCCCCCTGTGGTAGCAACCTGCGAGTTGGAGTTCAATTTTTGTACCTTATCATAGGTGCACTTCTCTCTTCTGTGTCGTACTTCAGTAAAACTTTCCTTGCGTGTAAATGTCCATTACTTCTGGATGCATTGTGTTTGGCGCAGCTTGGTTTAAAATGGCCTTGAGCCATAAACTCTAACCAAACTATTCAACTATTGCTACTTTTTAGTTCAACAAATAAATACCAGACCAAATTCTTACTCAATAATCTAGAACATTAAATTTGGTTGGTTTAGTTCGTCGCTTGACTGTCTTTTATCTATACGAGAGCTCACTAGATCGGAATTTAAAAACGTAGATTTGGAAACGGTCCCTTAGAAAAGCTAACGTGACTTTGCATGACAATCTTAATCTCGATGACGCAAATTATCTTTGGTATCGATTAATTCACTTGGGGAAGTTACATAGCTATAAAAGAATTTGTCTACGCCACTTTTTACAGAACTCTCCGAAAATATCCCCAAACAGTTAATAATTCAGTATACAGTAACAAGCCATTCAAAAATCAATTTTATTCGGCATTACAGGTTGCTTAACACCTATGTTTAAGCATAATATTTATCACTACTAAGCCTTTCTAAAAGGAGTTAAAAAAATGTTTTCGAGAAAGATTGAGACTTTCAAGGGCATGCAATTTATTTCTTCCCCCTACTGCTTAAGGTAAAACTTTTCATGCTTAGGTAAGTGTTGCAGTCAAATAAAATATAAATTCTTGGCTAACCATAAACTAACTTACTTTCCAAGTTCCTGGTATGCGCAAAAGTAAAAAAATGCGAGTTTTTGAGTTCCTGATTTAAATGCCTCTTTACTTAAATCTCTTTTCGTTACGCCTTGGAAACAAAGGTGTTGAAATATAGCTTACTTGCGTATGTAAATCGTCGGCTTTATTTGAACGGCATCCTATTTTTTGTGCCTATAATTTTAAAAAGAAACATTTGGACACAGTGTACATACTTATAAAAGAATACATGGTTACATTGTATATTTACAATGTCACAAAATTAGGAGTCCAAAGGAAAGTATGGAAATGGCGAATGAAAAAGGCTTGTCGTTGTAAACTGAGGTTTTAAGTTTCAGATTTCCTACACTTTGTGACTTCAGTTTGCGTTTGTCGGTTTAATTCTTTATGGCATTTGTTTTTGCTATACGTTTTTCTATATGAAACATCTGGTTTTGTGGAATGGGATTTCTGTTAAAGAGTTGCAAAAAGTTTCATATTTATCTATTTGTTTTTTCGTGTGTGGTTCTTTACGACACGAATAACAACTAAATTAATCTTATATAGAACATCTAAGACGAATATAGAATCACGGAACCGACCAAAGAAATCTAGAGACAAAAATACGACTTTGATTTAAAAAAAAAAAAAACTTTTTCCTTTTATTTCTCTTTGACTACAGTTAGACCTTGAAGAATTGTTACATAAATTTTTAATATACTGTCATAAACAGTTGACTGCAAAGTGCTTTAGGACGTTGCATTTCCACGATTGGCGTCTTTTGCGCCAAAAATAGTTCTGAGTTCATCAGTACGTGCTGGATGAGATATCAGCGATTACATGTTGGTGAAATAAATAATAGCCTATGGAGCTATCGCCATTATGGAAACCTTTTTCCCTGGCAACCCTTAACACCTTTGTTGAAAAGGACTCCCACAAGGTCATTTGTCTTCTCGTGGTAGCCGCGCTCCCGCGAAAAGGCAATGAAGTCGCGTGATTTTTAGAGTTTATTCTTTAAATAAGCTGATAGCTTGGAACGTAAACTAAGCGCTTCCATAACTGGCCGGTTTCTTGTTCTAAGTTTATAGTTCAATGCCGTATATGGTAGCGGCTATTATGAGTTAACGGAGAGAAATCCATCCTTGGTGATGGCCATGGATGGATTTCCATGGCCATCATGCTTTTGCATATGGCAGCCCTCCTTCAGGGACCTTTCTCACCGATTTGAAAATCGACTAACCCTAGGTCTACTGCCTTCTCTCGGTAGCCGCACTATATCATGACGTACAAATCGATTAACATTTAGTGGTTAGTAGTAACTGATAACAATATATCGTCCAATGGAACTCCTTGTTGGCCATCTTGTCAAACACTGATATAGATAAAACTCCATACTGTGATTGACTCTTTTTTGAGCTGTTTCATTGCCGCAATTAATGAATTCTTGTCCCATTCTATGTAGGGTTTAAAATTATAAAAAAACTGTTACATTTTTCTTTAAATGTTAACAATTACAGTATATAAGGCATTTGTTACAGGGGAAATTGTGGTGAAAACATTGAAACGGAAATGAATGCGAATGAAAATAAGTGTCGTCATTTACATTTTTAAAGGGAGCAAAGCGACTTCCACTGATCCCCTTGAAAAAGAAAGTTGTCTCATTTATTTTAATCTGTATTCATTTCCACTTTGTTGTTTTCTTACAATTTTCTTTCTAATATGTGCAAATTCGCACAACCTTTTGATGAACCTTATTATTATCATTAAAAGTTAATTACTTAAAATATCGATGGACACTCATGAAAAACTATGTTATTCAAAAGGAGGATTGTAAACCGTACTATACAAAATTACATACACTGTCAGTCATAACAGCCACTTATCCGGTAAAAGCAGCTATTTCTAAAAAGCTGAATGAAATGTTGATAAAATATTACTCATTATTTTAAAGAAAGGTGCACATTCGAATGCACAAGTACTTTTGCATTCGAATTCTCTCTCCCATCTTCACTTAAAACAGTACATTAATCGAATCTGCACCTGCATTGGTAACTTACTAAAGTAACTTGTTTATCAATCAATAAATACGACAACTTTGTACTAACAGAATAAAAAAGTTTCAATTCAAACATTTCGAAACAGACTAGTTATGCTATTTTACACATCAAATAAAGGTTGTTTCGCCACTTTGAACAGGGGTTGAACAGTTGCTTTCTCTCCTTCCCTGGAAAAGGTTACATTATACGAGCAGTCATTTGTGGAAGGGTCGGCGGCAAGTTGAAAATGGGGACGCTCTCAAAGCGGACAGGTTTCTTTTCAATGCAACCTTCCCCCCTAGCTTCCCCTTACTAACCTTAACAATATAACCACCCTCTTTTCTATAGCACCCCGTATAGCCTAAACTCGAACACCCCTTGCTGGTCTTCTCTCTTTTCAAATTCAGTTCAGAGATCAGAGGCACTGTGTGCTTTCATTAATTTCAGGTGCACCTTAAGCGTGAGTCACTCCACATAGATCACTAGAATCGAGTACTTTTAAAGATCGAACACATGGTATTCGATTATTTTGAAGTTTCGAATAAGTATTCGAATACATATACAAATAAAGATGAATCGATAGTAAGACTCGTACAATTGCGATATAGGGATAATAGTATATAAAATAACCCCTTTTTTTTAATTTTCCAGTATTGTGGTTAGTGCATTAAGATTGTAATATAAATTATCAATGTTCGAAGCCAAGAGGTTACCAGGTATCATTGTATTGCTATTTATTCTACGTATAAACAATTGTTTGATACAAGACCAATATGGATACTCATACAATGCAAAACAGTTATATTAGTATCTTAAAACTTTGGTATTCAAAATACCAAATTGATATTTGAATACTTTGGTATTCAAATACCTAAGATTATTACTTTGGTAGCCGAATAGTTTGATATTCGAATACTTTGATTGAATTGCATTTAATCACACATATTAGAATACTACGAGAAATAATCTATAACTCCGAGTACTTTTAAGTATCGAGTACACGGATACTTTGAGAGTATTTTGGTATTCGAATACTTTGGATGAAATCTTCAATATTAGAATTCAACGAGAAAGAGAGAATCGAGTAAAACGAATACTTTTAGGTATCGATTACATGAGTACTTTTTTCTTTGTATCTCCATCTCTAGAGGTGACTAAACTGTTATTTTACGATAACGAGTAAACGGTTATTGCTAATTTGCTATAGTGGGTATTGTTAACAACAAATATTAAGTTGGTAAAAGTTAATTACTAGCATTACAGTTAATTGGAAAAATTATTAATTGGCAGAAGTCGACTTCATTTTATACGTTTTAATTTAATTATCTGATTTTTTTTTGTAATTTTAATAATTCAAAATTTTTATTTGATCAATGTTTGACGAATTTAAATATTAGCTTAAATTTAATTTATTGATTTATGTAATGTTTTTTGAAAGATACTTTAGACGGTAACATTCAATCGTTACTTTTTTGGACAACAGTTGTTAAATGTTGGTTTGCAATGATGATGTTATTTTAACTGCTATACCGGAGTAGTAGCTAGTTCATAGTATTGAGCCATATCAATTATATTCAGAAAATTCTTACTGCTCAATGGTTTCCTTTCACTATTTTAAACTTTTAAGTTTTAAGCAGAAATGAAATAACTTATTGAAAAAGACAGTGGTACGTTTTGCACCTCTTGTGTTGCTTTCCCAGCTATCAATGTTTCCCAGCAGAGAAACGTGAATAAGATGACGTAGTTTGAAAGTTGATTTCTTTCTTTCTGATTTTCTTGTTACTGTTTACCAGGAAGTTTTACTAAAAACGTAAAGATTGGAATTAAAGTAGGGAGATGGTTAAGTGTGTGTGTGCGTCGATGCAAAAAAAAAAGGAATGGTTTTCGTCTGTTTTAGTGTGTGCGTTACGTAAACTTCCTACGTAATTCTCTTAAATTGAACTGTAGTTTTAAAGTAATTCCGTAACAGGAACACAGTCCAGGGCTGCCCTATGAAAGGTAAAGGTCTTTTGTAGCTATGCGCGATCTGTTTCATGGATTTAATTGTGGTTTTGAAGTAGTCTCGTAGTCCCATAACAGAGGAGCACAGTCCTTTCTTCTAGGACAGTCCAGGGCTGCTGCAGGAAGCATGGCTTTTGTAGCTATGCGCGATCAATTTCATAAATTTAACTGTGGTTTTGAAGTAGTACCATAACAGGAACACAGTCCAAGGCTGCCCCAGGAAATGTGAAGGGCTTTTGTAGCTATGCACGATCTATTTAATATATTTCATTGTGGTTTTGGAGTAGTCCCATAACAGGAACCTAATTCAGCGCTGCCGTGGGAAATTTGAAAGGTTTTTGTTGAGGTCTGTTTTACAAATATAATTGTGGTTTTGAAATAGTCCCATAACAAGAACATGATTCAGGTGTGCCCCGGGAATTGTGAAAGATTATTGCACTTATGTGCGATCTGTTTCATAGGTTTAAAACTTGTTCTTTTCTGTGCTTTTATAATAATAGAGTTACGTAATTTTATGAAGGAAAAGAGAAATATATATACATTTGTACAAATTATACATTGAATACTTGAGATTTATATTTGAATTTTATTCTAGGACCCGTCATCCAACGAATCTAAAACCCAGCGTTCATATGTAGGGGCCTTGACCAGCAGCTAGTTGAATTGGAGAAAAAATCTTTCGAATTTAGTCCATGTGTTTTATATAGGTATTTATATTTGTTTTAAAACTTTCAAGGTACTTGATCTATGCATTAATGTATTTTTATTCGTTTTGAGAGAAAAATTTCACGATTTTCTGTTTTGTGATTCTATGATATAGGTCGGCTACCCCGAGAAGACAGTCGAGTTAGGTGGTTTTGGACGAGTGTATCCTATAGATTAGGTGATATGGCTTGGGGTGTAAACAAGGCTCTTCCACAACTTGCTGATTTTGGCTTTTACGTTTATCGTTCGGTGTCGTAAGCGATATCAGTGATAATGAGTTGGTGGGGGTAAAACCACCCACTGAAATCGCCCTTCATACTTTTGCGTGTGGCAGCCCTCCTAACTACATTTCTCCCTTATTCAAAACTGGTACCGCCTTCTCGTATGAGCCACACTGTACTGTCCGTTTATTTTGGTAATTTCAAAACTATCGTTATAATTTAAGGAAATTTAGCAACACATTAGCATTTCTTTGAAGTCTAAACAAATTTCATGCCATGTTAACATCATGGAATGCTTGTGTAATCGTTTAGTAGATACAAAGGTCTAAAAATGCCTCGGAATTTAATCTCTTGGGAAATAGTTATTTAATTCACGTCGCACTGGAACAATATATCGGGTTATTGGCGACGGTCCGGAATCAAACCTGAAGAGAAAGACCCAAGGACAACACCACGTTATTTTGAACCACGGTCAGATGACGAGGTCACACCTGAGCTTAATCTCTTAAAAGTGTATGGTTGGTTGGCTTTTTTTATGGTGCAAGGGTAGGTAGGTATTTGAATTAGCGTCGCACTGGAGCAACACAGAGGGCTATTGGTGACGGTCCGAATCGATTTCAAGGGGAAAGATCCGAGAGGACACACCACGTAATTTTGAACCACGGTCAGATGACGAGGTCTCACCTGAGCTGACAACCCACTTTCCGAATTTCTACACTAGGCCAACGGGAGGACAATTAAAGTCATGACAGATTTAATATTCACCAGCCCCTTTAGACACGACCGTCTTTTGGTTGGATTCGGGCTACCGCAGCCCTATTGTGTTAGGGCTAGATCGGACCAATGTTTTTTCCGTCAAAAATATACATAGGGTAGTTACAGGTATCTAAATTGCGCCACCTACAGCTCGCAAGCTGCTGGAGCAATGGGTAAACCCACTGAGTCACGGCTGCTGGATGGTTGGTTTGAGTTTTATGGACATACTTGTTCAAGCAACGACAAATGCAAGACAGATATAGCAAATGGACATGCACTTAGAAGTGAAATTTTGCTGACACGCGAGAACAATACACCAAGAAACCGAACTTGCACCGCATACAGCTCGCTGACTGGTAGCGCAGAGGACTAACCAACTGAGTGCATTAGATAAATAAATAGAGAAACAACTCTATAAACATTCCTTTTCAAACAAAAATAGAGTGTAAGAGATCCTAAATAAACAGGGACCGTGATGAATATGGTGAAAACATTTCTTCATTATGTCGTTCAGTTTTCACGTTTCTGTATATTACCCGCTTCCGTTCATTTTATCTAAACCACTTCTTGAATACATATTTCTAAGAATCACAAAAAGATAAACGCCGCTTTTTGCTTGTTATGCATATATAACTGAACATTTCTGAATTTATAAATAAAGATCTCTCGATTTAAAGGAAATGAAAAACATGTTTCTGAAGTACTCAGAAACGCTCGGGCTGCACCCACGTCTGTTGCTATGGACATAAAAAATAATAAATTTCTCGCAATGTCTCCACGCGGAATTGCTATTTTCATCTTCATTAAAATTCACTTCGAAATCCCAAACGCAGGCTGGGGCAGTTGGCTTTTTTTGCGTTAATGTGTGCGTTTGGACCGTAATTCATTGCGTTATGAACTATCACACATCTCGTGCGATAATGTCTTCGCTTCGAGTTGTACTTCTTATCTGACTCATTATTTTATGTCAATTTCGCAACATCTTTATCTCGGGAACATGTTTTACCGATTGTCTAAGGGCGGCTAAAAAATCCGAATAAAGAGAAAAAAATACTCTCAAAAATGTGCCATTTCCAAGGCCGCATTTTCGAAAGATTTCGACTGCTTTTGTTTCCATTGTGGATGGAATGTCTGTGCGAGAAGTACGTGGTCATTTTTATGGTCATGGTCATTTTCTGAAACGACCATACACCTGTGAAGCACCTCTTTGCTCAACTGTATTGCATTTTGAAAACTGATTCATAGATTCTAAAGGGTTGAGGAGGAAATTAAATATAATAGTGACACCTCAATGCTATATTTAACTAGTAATGCAAGCAAATGATGAACATCGAAATTTTAAAAACGGCTCAGTGTTTTTTTTTAACTGGAGCAAGTTTTACAGCACCATTAATACCTGTTAATAACTAAACAATGTAATAAGTAAATTATGGAACTGTAGTAAAATTTACTGACAGAGCAGGAGACAATAGACAATTAAACTCATAACGCCAAAATATGGACTGAAGCCACCGTGGCTCAGTTGCCCACTGTTTTCCCTACTTGCGAATTGTAGCCATCGCAGTTTCCATTCTTGTGACTTACCCTAAACCTATTTTCTCTCTTCTGTTTCAGTAAAACTTCATTGTATGTGTCTATTACTGGATATTGTATATTTTGTACTATTTTTCTATTTATGAGCTTAATAGAACTCCAATTTACATCGATTGAATTAACTTCAGCATAATTTTTTTCTAACATCTAAACGTTTCAAGTATTACCCATGATCCCCCATTCCCTGTGAATACGTTACTGTATAATAAATATGCAGTGCGTTTTTCTGGACGTCTAAAAGTTTAAATCGTTCACTGGCTGTATCAAACACTAATGAAGATCTACAAATATACAAAGGTTGGTTGTGTTTTGTGGCCAAAGGACAAACTGTTCCAAATACAGACAGTAACACCTGTACAATAACACCAAGTAATAATCGAAGGAAGAAAAAGACGGACACATTTGTGCATGCTAAACATTAAGTATCTTGTACATGTGGTTCGCGGGACCTTCATTAAACCTCTCACTGAAGCCAGAAAAACAGATGAACGCAGACTTGAAAATGCCACTATATCCTGTGACTTTTAAACCATATATAATAAATCCTTCAGAATACATTGTCTAGCTTACTATTGCGGACAAACAACGACAAATTTCCCTCTACGAGTTTATTAGAACAAATCATCCAAAGAATATTAATCAAATGAAACATTTTAGGTTTGGCACGATTTAATGAAACAAAAATCCGCTTTTGTAATGGAAAGTTATTCTTTTGACTTAAATATTTTACATCCTTTTAAAAAACTAAGAAATATTCAGGTGCCCTCTAATTTGCAAGTTTGTACTTCTGCAGTTAAGAAAATACTTTTTTAACTTCTAACCCGCCCGACCATTGACCTGATCAGCATTATAAGGGGCAAACTGACTACCTCTGAGAAGAACCACTCAGTGGTTGAGTCCGATTTACTCTTAACAGGGACAGTTACAACTTTCAGGCCCTTACAAACCCAGATTTGAAACCAGGACCTTCTAGGTGGTAGACAAATTCTGTTACCATTATACCAGTTAGGCCTGTTTTTAGAAGATACCGATTTGAATTTGTCCGTTTTACGTCAATAGATATAAGTGCTTGTTATGCAAGTTTTTCCTACGATTATATGCTGTTACTTTCAAGAGTAGGTTCTGGATACCGGTAGTGGAAACACGTAGTTATTGTTAAAATGTTGTACATTATATTAGTAGTGCGTTGTGCTTTTAAATTCGGTAAAAAAGGAAAAATCAAGACAGCCCTTGAAATGCGCTAAAATTTCATTAAGAAAACTACTTTTGGTCCCTTGCACTTCTCATGTAAATCGTCATTGTTTTTGTGGGTTATAAAGTTAAAATGTCCGCGCTTTGACTTTACAGTCCATTGTGTAATAAATTTTGTTTCAACATTTTCCACGATTTGTAAATAAACGAATAGTGATCCGAATTCCCGCGCAGTAGATGTGTAATCGTATGTAAACGTGCCATTCATTTCTTTTTGAAAAAGCGGGTTTAACCTGCTATTCATATAACCTATTGTCCACTTAGCACCGAAATCGCTAACTTGCGCTTTTCGATTTTGCAATTTATCAGCGAATTGGAGCCTGCCTTTCCTAAAACCTAAATATTTCTCATTTAGAGAGAAATCATTCTTTGAACGATTCATTTCATAATAAATCATCCGAATTTTTCATAATAATATGTATTTGAAAATCACTCACTTAATTTTTTTTATTGTTTGTTATGGGATGAAATTAAATCTGTCAAATATTTTGCTGTACTTGCGTTATCTGTCAATTCCATAAGAACAAAAACATTCTATCATCACTCACTTATAACAAACCGTATCATAACCTTATTTCTTTCGATTTTTGAGTCATTTTTTCTGCACTTGGGCAAATCAGATCTTATTTCCTTCAGGAAAAAATCTGCTAACCATGTGTGTTTCTACTTATAAATGTGGCTTTTTAACTCATCTTTGTACTATACGTCCGTTGTATTTAATGGACAGAAATACTAGGTGTACATACACGATGTTTGACTGTAAATAAATGTATCTAGATCTAATAAGACCTCATGTAGAAAGAAATGACCTTTTAATGACATACTGATTTCAGTAAAATAAATCTGTTGATGTTTGTAAAAATATTTCATCGCAAATTTGATTTAGTGAATTCCACTAAAAGATGTTGGCGTGGTGTGCAAGTTTGAAGAGTGGGGTGCAAGCTCAGGTGTTGATCTCGTCATCTCGCAGTGGTCACACTTGTCCACTAATACGTGCTTTAGAACTTAACTCAATTCTGAAATAGAGTCAATATAGAATTGAACATGGATTACATAAATATACATATCGGGACTAAAATAAAATGTGAACTTAAACAAAAAAAAAGACATTTAGAAAAAAAATGTATATAACATTTTATGTTGTTAAAATTGCTGTTTAACAAATGCGATCCTAATTTCCTACGATGATTTTATATATGTATCTGTCATTTGATGCCGGAAGCCATAGTAGGGATCACGAATTGGCAAAACAAATCATAACCGATGGTGATCGCCATTTTTGATTTTGAGTATAGCAACCCTTCCCTCATGCCAATATGACGTTGAGGACATTTGTATCTTCATAACCCTTTTATGAGTGACAGTTAGTTGACTCTGAAATTTAAAAAAAAAAAACTCCTTCACGTATAGCCAACAGTTCGTCCCTTGTAATCCAAAGAGGTCAGTGGTCAAACATTTAAAAAAATATTATTGAATAGTTCGGCAGTACCCCCAAATGGATCTTTTGGTTTCAAACACATCAATAAGTTGAAAACATTTGTATCTTCAACTCATATGAGACAATAGTTAATAAATAAATTAATTAATTAACGAAATGTACAAATAAAACTTCCTCACGAGTAGCCACTAGTTCGCCCCTTATATGGCCAGAGAGGTCAGAGGTTAGGAATTTAAAAAATTTAATTGAATGTAACGGCAGTGCCCAAAATTGGTCTTTGGGTTTTATTCATGCCAATATTAACTTTGTCAATTGAGAACGTTTTCAACACACATACGAAGAAAATTTATAAATAAAACTCCCTCACGGGTACGGCAACCAGTTCGTCCTTTGTAATTCCTAAGAGGTCAGCGATCTGTCATTAAAAAAATTTACTAGTACGGTGTTTTTGTCTTTTATCTGGCAATAATATCGTGCCAAAAAAACATATTTGACCAAAAAACGGATATTTTTGGTCTTAAGCCATGCCAATATTACCTCCACAAGTTGTAACCTTGTATCTTCAGCGCACGGACGAGACAGTATAAAGTTAACTGAAATTTACAACTTATATTCTAATTTTTCTAATGTTGATAAAGGGAGTGGACTGTATTCTGCTTGAGACTTAGCTCGATCCTGCAATTTTCTTGTTTCTACTTTATTCAAAAGAGCATTTTCCACACACTCGCATATTACTCCGTCCTTGTCATTATTAATGTCTGATGGCTGGTATATTTACTTTTTTTTTCTTTCCTTTATCTTTCACCTTTCGGGTACGGGGGTGGCGTTTTACCCCACATCCATTTAGGAGTCAAAAGCTAGTGGCATAATTTGCTTTTTATACCCCCCGAGCCACTTGCCCCTCCCGTCTTTCCACTTTGGCGATACCTTGAGTGAATTCCTCCCGGGTCGACAGGGTTAAGGATTCAGTTTGAGACACACCTATATCCACGCTAATGAACTAATGGGATGAAATTAAAAGTTGATTTAAATCGCGGAAAGAAACATTTATCTTCGCTTAGTTATGGCGAGGCTGGTATCCCCCTCTGTCACTGGAAAAGAAGCAAATTACTTTAAAATAGCTGGGCCTATTGTTAATTTGCGCCACTGTCACCTGAAGGAAGCGGCATGGGCTTCGCCCGTCGTGTTTCTTGTGCAGATGAGTTTCTTCGGATTTTTTCGTAGTTTAGTTTACGCTGTATATCATCAGCGCGTTTTCGATCTCGATATTATCGATGGATTAGATAAGATTTCGTGATTAATTTTTTTGGTGGAAGTAATTTTTGGTAGGTACCGCGCCCTGGTTTACGCCTCGTCTAACTGGGTTGTCTGTTCGATGCAGTGCGGCCAAAAATTCACGTACGACTTGGACTAATTGCGTTAGGTGGTTGGGTTTTACGGCGCAAGGGTCATGAATGGTCTAGTGAATGGGCATACACACACACACTGACGGTTTTACTGACACAACAGAGAGAAATGCATACAGGAAAAATTGCAGGAATCGACCACGTCAAGGCGAAGGGGCATACACACACAAGGAAAGTTTAACTGACACAAAAGAGAGAAATATATCCAGGGTAAGTTACTAGAATCGAACCTGCGGTACTATCGGGTTGTTAGCGCAGTGGGCTACAGCAACTGTGACGCGGTAACCTGCTATAGTCATGATTTTTAAACATATACATATTAACTATGTTATTCAAGCGTTGAAGTTTTTCATTTGTGATTAAGTACTGCTGTAATGCTATTTTATGATCGATATACCGACTGAAGGAAAGGGAAGAAGCTCGTTACAGCGACCTGCAGTTGACTGTTTCCTGATTCGTTGAGGCGAATTAGGTTTGGTTGATTCGTTGAGGGTTTTTAGGCTACTTTCTAAAATATATTTTATGAATAACTATTATTCTCTAGGGAAATACCTGGATATCCATATCTGGCCTCTGAACCTTTTCGGAGGGTCATATCTGACATGTGGGCCCACCTTTTCAGAAGCCCATATCTGGTCTGCAGGTAGGCTATATCTTTTCCGAAGGCCGTATCTGGACAGCGGGCTGAATAGACCTATTTGGAGGAACATCTCTGTATTACGGGCCTGATAAAAATATATTTGTAGGGCCGTTTCTAGTACGCAGGCCTTGTAAACCAGTCTGGAGAGCCGTCTTGGGCCTACAGTAACCTATGAAGGGGCGCATCTGTATTTCGGGCCTTTTAAACCTATTCTCTACAACTCGCCTTGTACGTCCTTTATAATAACTGTGCGGTTTTCGTGGGAGCTGTATTGGTAGGTAGTTAAATAACATCGGCACTGAAACAACACAACGGGTTGTTGGCGACGGTCTGGGATCAATCCCGAAGGGTAAAGATCCAAGGACAACGTCTCGTAATTTTGAACCACGGTCAGATCAAGAGAGAATAACATCTGAGCTGGCATCCGACTCTCCAAACTTCCACACCACGCCAACGTGAGGACGTGACATATTTAACGTGCCCCCGTGTGCACGACGGTCTTTGGCTGGACCTAATTTGGAATTCGCAGGCCGCCGGTTCTTTGCGGACACTACCTAACTCCAACGGGATGAACAATTTTTACTAGGTAACCAATACCTGCTTTTACGAAGCGTTACGGATAACCAAAGTGAAATACCGTTATTCGCCGTTTGAAGAGAAACCCACCACCCTTCCCTTAAAAAGAAACGAGACCTAAGACTTTTTCTGTAACGTGGTAGTCTAATTATCCATGCCTATTCCATACATCCTACTCGTTTTTTAACGGCAACACCCATTCGCTTTCTTTGTTATTGATGAATGCACTAATGAGTAAAACTCTAGTACTTTAGTTTTAAAAACACTCTTATTTTTCCCCACGCCGCTCGTTTGAATTTTTTAAAAACATCTCAGACCATTGTTCTTTTTCCTGTAGGGTGGCTACCGATTCCATTGCATCAAAAATGTATTAACTTCGCAGACTTTTGTTTCTTTTCCCGAGAAATTGATAACAATAACAGTAATAAAAAAGACACACGGATCATCAATCATCCTTGATTCCTTGATAAGTTTCCACCGGCACGGAAATTTTTATTTCTCAAAAATCGTGAATAGGGTTTTTCAAAGGCCTGTAGAGTTTTGCAAATTAATAACAACAAAAAGAGCATCAATTCCCTTTTTTCGCACGCTTTTTTTCTTGTCGCGAAAACTAACTCTAATAACGATTTTATGAGATGTGTGTGTTGAACTTTATTATGGAGATAAGAGGGACGTTTTGTAAGCTGTACGTGTAGGTCGCTCGCAATTTAGGAGGGGAAATGAGCGATACTGTTATATGGACTTAAAAATAAACCTGCGCTATTGTTTTCGTGTTTATCCAGTGTGTTTCAGCTGTATTCCTTGCATCGTAATTTTTGATGTTGCTAGTTGTTATTCTCGTGAATTGAAACTTATTTGCAAAATACCTCTAGTTCCTCCAAATGGTTACGACGAGATACCTCGTCAATCAAGATGTTGTCGATTAATATATATATATATATATATATATATATATATATATATATATATATATATATATATATATATATATATATATATATATATATATATATATATATATATATATATATATGAGAGAGAGACGATACCTAGTCGATACAACCACCAGGAGGGTTAATTTAACATGTAAGGAATGCAGGCTCTCAGGGGCACATCTTTAGGTGTGCACGAGCTTCACGGGTCCGATGTACTCCATCGATCTGTTCTTTCATATGGGGTTTACTGTTTTTAGTAAACAAGGGGTTCACGCTTACGGGATACCCATCGATCTGTTTCTGCTTTTAGCTCTTATTAATTTCCCCTATCCCTCTTTTATTCCCTTTAACGACATTTTTTGCCTAAGTTATCTCTCCTGTGCTTGGCGCAGCTTGACCAAATATGGACCTTGAGCCATAAAACCCATACCAACCAACAGATCACACACGGACATACGAGAGGACGTTCAAGTGCAAACCGAATTTATATGGCTCCGAGCCCTGAGCACTGCTATGATTGAACTCGGAAATCGACTGACCCAAGGTCGACTGCCTTTTCGTGGGAACCACATTATAGATGCATACAGTGGACTATAGAAACGATTGTTGTCCCGTCTGTAGAGGGCTAGTGTGTAAGAGTTCATGGGGTGGGGGTATGAAAGCCAACTAAACAAAAGTAGATTCGGGCAAAACATTGGTCAAGTTGTCTGAAGGATGAAAATACTGGTGTCTCTTAGGAGTGGCTCTGAAATCAAACCGTAATGTAATTTCGCATGAGGGTCACTGAAACAAAGGATATGCATCAAGTGAAAAAACAGCGCAAAGCACAATAAATCAACACAAATAGTAGTAAAATGTATGAGCCTACGGCTGTAGATATTTGGAAAAAAGCTGCCCCAACAAAACGACCGTAATAGCAGGGCGTATTAAACTTTATAATGAAAATGATGGTAATAACAGCCCCAGCATGATGCTTAACTTTCAAATTTTGAAAAAACGCTACAGGAGTGTGTTATTGCGATTTATAAAAAATCCCCTTTTTGTTTGCACTGCACATTTTATTCATATTCCGTGCACAATAAACGAGATATTGATGTATTTTATCTCAGTTATTATCGGGATCAAACGTATGGTTAATATACGGGGGGAAACGGAGTTACATTTATTTGAAAGATACAACGCGAGGAAATATTCGAAAGTAGCGCAAATGAAAAAACGCTGCAAAAAAGTGGAAAACAATCTCTGTGGTCTCAACCCTGACCTTAACCATTAGGGTAATGGCAATGCAATTGAAAACCTTCCTTACGATCGTAAAGCGAACAGGTCATTTTTGCGTGTCCTTCTCGTAAGGCGGTGGTAATCTCCAGACAAAGCCACTAAAAAACTTATTATTGAAAGAAAACTCAACTTTGTTTTTTTCACCGCGAAGGACTTTCATACGGACTGTCTCATTAATTTGTTTACAATTAAATTTGACTTTCGTTTTGGGCCGACATCAATTAGTCGACAGCTAGGTTGTTGTGTATGAATATTTTGTTGGTGAACGTTTTTATAGCGTACATCCATCTTGACCGTAAAGTTGCATTTCAAGTGTGGAATTAATTGTTTTTCTGGATTTAGTTTAGATTGCTTGTCTGTGTACGTTTTAGTAATTACACTGCGATGTCTTTGAAACCAGACGTTTAATAACCCTTTCATGTCTCTTGGATTCGTACAGCTATTAGATATTTTTGTTTTCAGTCTAAATTCTTATCATTTGGATTTCGGTGCAGAAAACGGGAAAAGAAATGCTAATTTGATGGTTAAACTAATCATTATACGTCTACTGTGTGTGATTGCTCTTGATTAGAATGTACGTACTAGGTAGATATATCCGAGTTGTATGTTGAAGTGTGTTCTTTATTTGAAACTCATTCTAAACATGATATACTTCTTTCTGGTAATTCTAAACAAATGGAAAACGCGTTAAGAAAGACCTTCAGCTTTTTGCTCAATGTGTGTGCAGCACATTTTATGTATTTCTAGTTAACTAGTCTTAAGTAAGATGTACGTAACTGAATAAGATCCAAGCACATGTATAGAATTGGTTCCTCCAAGACTACTTTATTTGAAAACTTGTTCTACATATGCGATGTATTCCTTTCTTTTCGTAGTTCTAAAAATGGAAAAACACGGTAAAAAAGAATTTGTGTTTTTTGCTCAAATATGTGCAAAATCCAAATTTCTAGTTGACTAATTTGAATTAAAGTGTACGTACTAAATAGGATCTTTCCGAACGCAAGTATCTCTTCCGTGTCAACTTTCCTTGTGTGTACGTCTATTACTTGACGTTGTCTGTCTTGTGTTTGGTTCAACCTGTCCAAATATGTCTCTTGAAAGTGTCAATTGAATGAAATGTCATTTGAAACTTGTTCTACGAACGTGATGTAATTCCTTATTTGTGTCGGTTGCTGCGAAAATGTAAATACAGGGCAAAAATGTATTTGAGGTTTATTGCTCAATGAGCCAGTTCAACTTTTCTCTCAAAATGGGTTTGCAATATATTACTTGTGAGCATGAATGTTTCTTTTAGATATTGTGTTATCCCATTTCATAACAGAGCGCTGTATCGGTTATTAAAACTAATTCGTAATAAGAAAGCCAAATCAGCTACTTACTTTCTAAGCTAACATGCTTGCTCAATTGGGTTGAAAGCATTTCACTTTACATACTGGAGAATATCACCTTCAAAAATTATTTGCATTATGCTTTTCTGAATATTTTATAAGACATAAGAAAAAACTCACTAAAAGGAAAGAACTTTCAGTAAGCAAAATTATCTATGTAAGAAAACTAAGTGGTGCTAAGGATTTTGTCAGTTATATAATATATATATATACAGTATTGTAATAATTGATAATGTAAGTTATATAACTGTGTGTTTTCACACACACACACGCACACTAAATACTAACACTTGATAATAATGAGCTCTTAAGGAAACAAGCACATGCATCACTCCTAGCTATTCATGGTATTAAACGCTGCTAGAAATAAACTTGTATTAAGAAAGTTAACTCCTGCAAAACCATCTTGCTTCTTTCTCCCATTAAATACATTTACTCTTCTCACATCTTTCTAAAATCTCTTGCTAATTGATGCATTAACAAACTGCTTGATTGAATTTAAGGTACTAGTGTTGCCGAGCATGGTTGACAGGACTTGGAAACTTCTCCAGAAGAATTAAATTATCTACAATCTATGCCGGGTTCTTTTTAGAATATGAAATAAGATGTTTGTTTTTCATCTGAGATTTAATATGGATTTATGGGCCTTTACTGCTTTTTCTTGAAGGATTTTGACTAATTTGTACTTCTTGGAGATTGATTTGAATTTGAATAGTAGCGATCTCTTGCTAATTGAATATTAATAAACTGTTTTAGAGGGAGATTGAATTTAAGTGGTACTAATGTTAACAAAGTTTGTTAGTTTTTCCAAAAGTATTAAATTATCTACAATCTTTGACCGGATCTATTAAAAATATATGAAATAAAGTCTATTTTTAATCTTATATTTAATAAATGGCCATATTTGTTATTGGCAGCTTTTTTTGCTTTAAAGATTTCGATCGGCTGTATTTTTGGAGGATTTGAACTTGATTTATTGGGATCGCTTGCTAATTGAACATTAACAAATTGTTTTAGATTGAATTCAAAGCACTAGTGTAGCTTTACATGGTTAACAATGCTTGGAGACCTTTCCAGAAGAATTAAGATGCTTACATTCTTTATCCGGTCCTTTAAAAAATTTTAAACAAGGCGTTTGTTTTTCATCCGATTTTAATGATATGACTGTGTGTGAAACTGCTTTTCTTTAAAGATTTTGACTCTTGCACTTTTTAAAGAAGGATTTGGACTTGGATAATTCAAGTAAACAATTAGCAGCTCAAGCTGAAGAGTCTTTGGAATGTATTTTTATAAATGAATTCAAATTAGTCAGGAACACATATACAGAGGCGACGAGCATGATAGGATATGAGAGGCATGTTTCGTAAAGCTAAATATAGGTGTCGGTAGTGTTTCTTGTATGTATTCTGAACGTGCGTTAGTTGACTTGTTTTTCGAATGTGATTTCAGCACTTAAAATTCTAAAGAAAATAAATTCCAACTTAATATATGGCAGTTAATTGGGCAACGCTAATAAGATTATCGGCCAAACATTGCCAAAGGGGCGATAGATTACATTTCATGGTAATCCCGATATGTATCATGCTAGATTATTTGGATAGCAGAAGTAAAATCTTTGCAGCTCTGAAAATTCCTCTCATAGGCCTGTTTAATGTCATTTATATATGAAGTTACTTCTCGAAGACAAGTGTACACCACTCCTATCGCGTGCTGATATCGTTAAGCTACTACCATTTGCTAATGTTTATTTAATTAGTTAATAATAACAATCCTCATAATGGCATTCACAATTTATTTGCGTGTAATACCAAAGTTATGTTGTAAGTGCTTATTATGAAAACAACGTTTCTCTATTGTATTCAGGTCATAATTTTTAATAGATTAGAATACAACATACTTTTTATTAGAGGATTGGCCTGAACTTTGATTGTTACGTCTTATTAAAAATTCGTCTAATTAAGGAGTCTTAAATGTTTTAATCGTCAAAACATGTAGAGATGAGCAATTAGTTTTAAGGCACAACGTTTCTTCAACAATTAGTAATGTGGTATTTAGATTTTTTCATTTGATTAAAGTTTAATCAGTTTCAGTTCTTACTACAAGAGGCAAACGGTCAAGGCACTGTATCGAAATAAACTATATTCGCTACTTAGGGTCTAAATAGGCAGAATCGTTGTAACACTTCAATTGTTCGAAGTTTTCTGGATTCCAAAATTTCAAATGTCAAAGTAAGTAGATATGAGCAGTTGGTTTTATAAAACTGTTTCTTCTGCTATTGGTATTCTTTGAAAATGCTTTACCTATTTTTTTTGTTTGATTTAATGTTCAATTTCATTTCTTACTAAAGGGACATAGGCAAAAGAACTATCAAAATATGCTGTCATCGCCTTATTTTAATAAACATGAAAAGTTTTTACTAATTTAAATTGCATCCGAGTAAAACTTAACTGCATAATAAAAATGTTTTGTAAAAATAGTAATTCTTTACTTTTTACGAGTTTTATTGCTTATGATTTTCTGATGACCATGTTATCTTAACCGAAGGGAACAACCCCTTAAGAGGGCGCACAGCTATTACCAAAATATTATTTTCGAATAATATTAACATCTCGTTGTTTCGCTCCAAGAAAAGAGCGCAACCTCACTAGGGAAAACAGACGATCTAACAAAGCTATATCAGCTATTACCAAGATATTTTCGATACATTGCGTCTCGATAGATCGTCCCAAGAAAAAAGCATGATCTAATAAAGGTGTAACAGTGGTCCCCAATATTATTTTCGTTATCAGTAACGTCTCGATACATCGCTTGAAGAAAAAAGCGCGATCCAGCCTAGACAAAGATGATCTAACACGGTATAATAGTTGTCACCCATTATTTTCGATAATTATTTTCGATAAACAGTAACGTCTCGATATATCTCTACTCAAGAAAAAAGCGCTACTTAATAAGGGTAGAGAATACCTTGCTTATCAGGAATATGAGCACACAAATTTTACATTAATACACGTTCTTTACTTAAAATTATATAAAGCTAAGTTAAACAAGATCGATGCAGAACCTTACAGTATGGATCTAAATACTGTTGAGTACTGAAAATTGAGGAAGGGGGTGGATATATAAAATTGTAAAAAAGGGATGGAGGTTGCGTAAAGTTTGGAAACCACTGGGCTACTGTATGGGTTTTATGACAGTAGCACCATCGATGGCAAAAGTAAGAATCCGACATCGAATTGCTCTAGTGGATGGCGGGTTTCGTAACTTTGGCAGATTCCTTGTGATTTATTTCGGAGAATTTTTGACTAGGTGACATTTCGACTTCTTTCCCCTCGCAGACCGCAACACCTGACTCCGTCCTCAGCAGTTCCGGTTATTAAAAGAAAACCGATGGGTTTTGAAATCGCACACCGAGTTCGCAGGGAAACGGCCACGGCTAAAAATAAGCAAACTTCAATTCTTCTCGAAGCGTTAAGTCTTCAGACAAACTGTCAGCGATTTCTTCCCCTATCTCACGAGCAATGTGTTTTTATGAACGTCGAAAGAGTGAACTCGCCCAAAATGAAAAGCATTCCAGAACGAGATTTGTGGACGTGTGATTGACACTCGAAGTCCATCACATTTCGAGGAGGTGGAGGAAAAAGAAGGCAAGGGTGCAATCAATCAAGGGATTGCAACTTCGCGCACTTACCACGGGATACTTTTCCGTTGACATGGCTAGAAATCGCACCAATTTTCGGGTTAACACCCATTACTCGGAGATTAATGGTTTTAAGAGAGTATTTTTGTCCGTTCCCTCCTTGGAGCACCTTTTGTCATGGTCGTCATGGTAGGCCTCAAGCTGTAGACTGGATTTCTGAAACGGTATTAAAGTGATTCTTCTGCACAATTCCTCATGTTTTATCAAGTCTTTGTGATATTGCAGTGTCGTGAGCGGAAGTAAAATATGCGGTTCCCCTAATCTTTTACTCACAACCGGTCTGTTTGAAGTTCAACTTGAGATGATAAATAGCATTGGCGCGGTCATTTTAAATAATGCAAGAAAAATTCTCACTGTATTAGAGCTTAGAGATCCAACGAATTCTATACTTGGGTGTGTCTAAAGAGGATTCCAAGGTTGGAAATTCGGATTGCCTATGAGAGGGTTTTTCACTGTAACATAACCTAACTACCTAGAAAAAAAATACTTCCGTATAAGAACTAATTCTAGAAAGACATTTGTAGACATGTGATTGGCACTTGAAGTTCATCTCATTTTGAGGGGGTGGAGAAAAAAGATGGCAAGGGTGTGCAATCAATCAAGTTATTGCAACTTTGCTCACTTGCTACGGTATACTTTTCCGTTGACATGGCTAGAAATTGTAACATTTTTCTGGTTAACACCCGTTACTGAGATTAATGATTTTAAAGGAGTATTTTTCTCCTTTCCTCTTTGGAACACCTTTTATATCACGGTCGTCTGGGTCAGACTTCAGTCTGTACTACAGTTCAGACAGGATTTCTTGAAGTGAGTGATTCTTCTGCGCAAACCTCAGTCTTGATGATATTGAAATGTCATTAGCGGAATGAAAATCCACTAATCATTTTTAGTTTCACTAATCTTTTTTTACTCACAACCGGTCTGTTTGAAGTTCAATTTGTGTTGATAAATAGTATCGGCAGTCCACTTTAAGTAATGCAAGAAAAATTTTCACTGTAAAGTGTAAAGATCCAACTAATTCTGTACTTGGATGTGTCCGAGGATAATTCCAGCGTTTGAAATTTAGATTGAATATGAGAGGGCATTTTGCAGTGTGACATAACCAGAGAAAAAATACATATAGTAAAGAACTAATTTGATTTACCGCCTTTTTGACGTGTTTGGTATTCATTTTTAACATGAGATTTTCACTGTAACAAACCAGACGGAAAACGAAGATTATAACATCGTGCTCTCGCATGATATCATATCGAGGTAGCTTTACAATATAATTTATTTCCGCTTTGCCACCGTTTGGCGTTTGATCCATTAAATGCTAACCAATCAACTATCATATCAATTCGGAATTCATTATTTGAAATTTTTATTGGTGGCGTGCTGAAATCGTATTCGAAAAAAAAAGATAAATGTGACATCACGTTCGGAATACGTACAGGAAACACGTTACGCCATAGAAACACTACCACCACCTGTATTAAGCTTGACAGAAAAAGCCTCTCATACTGAAATTGCGTTCGAGTTACATACCATTTTTTTACGAAAGAAGTTACCAGAACGCGATTGCCTTTTTCACCTCACAGAAAAATCTTGTTCATGTCCTTTGAAATGGTGTTAAAATTCTGTGATACTCAGCTGCATTCTTAGAAGTTAGATATCGAGATATTCTATGCTAACCACTCATTAATAGACACAAATCATATAAGTTAACGTAAATAATTAAGACAAATTACTATATAAAGTACAAAATTATTCCTTTCAAAACAGGAAAATTGTCTGAATGATTTATAATTATGTATTCTGCTATATGAATGGCATGGGCATATAAAAATTTCAAACACGGCCAAATAGTTAATAAGCATTCGAATGGATTGTGTATTTCATAAATGCATGGTAACTTAAATTGGGCTGCAATTATATACCTGCTATACAAAGTGCTTCTCTAGTTTAGATGACTTTGGAAAAACAAACATTAAAGGTTGTAAGTAGTGCATGATTTTGTGTTTGGTTGCTTTTTATGTGCATATTTTAAAAATTGACTCAATTAATACACCTTGATTTAAAACCTGCCTCTTGTGTAATTTTCATAATTAAGGAAAGTGGTCGCTAGTTGCCTTTCTCTCTTTTACTGGTAAGCGGCATTGAGTTTTTTTGAATGTATAAACCTGAATATAATGGTATTACTTTCAAAGTAAAGCAATAGATAATTTCCTAGCCATTGGTGTTAAATTAATCTTAGCTGTTTCAGGAAAGTGACGAAATTGTCCATTCAATAACACTGTTGAAATAAACCCGCCATTTGTATTCGCTTGCAGTTTCTGTAATCTAGTAAATATAGGTCATAAGGTCTGATTTTTCTCAGGGGCCTTAAGGCCTGATTTTTCATTGTAGTTCGTAAAGATCTTTAAAAGCTTTAATATTTACTGAATGTTCTTGGAATTTTTTAAAAAGCCGCAATTTTTACAAGAACGCTGCATATTTTATTTCACCTGGATTCAAATACCAAGGTCGATTACGTTTGTCAAAAGTCAAGTGTCATCTAAAGTTGGGGACGTACTGTTCACAGGTTAGTTAAAAATTTAGGTTTTTAAAACTGTGTCGGTGAACCCTAAACTTAACACTCTTGAAAGTTTCTTTATCGGTTCACTAATTGGTTACTATTTCACTATTTAGAGGAGCTTCAAAAAGTGTGACCAACGTGTCAATTAGTAGTTACGTGACTGCTTTGATAATTTCTGCTGACAGGGTAGATGTGTGAATAAACATTTTATAGGGGGACGACAAAAATGGTGAAATCGCCACGCGGAACAATCAGATGATGAATTTCGTCTCGACAGACGAAAGTAGTCTAAGGGTCACGTTACTACTAGTTTTGGTCACATGATCCTAAATGCTTACCATTACTCACTCTATTATATCATTTCTATGGTGAAAATCTTATAAAACATGCATAGACAAATTTTCTCCTGATATCTGGTTCAATTTCTCTGTGTTTGTAAAACTTTCCATTTACTTGGCGTTGTTTGGCACAGTTTGGCCAAATATGGCCCTTGGGCTATAAAAAAGCAACCAACCTGATAAGTGTTTCAAATGTCGACATTAAAAGTATTGATGTCGATTGATATTGGGGTGTCACTGCTCAAAGAAAGTTTTGTGTGATTAAACTCTATTTCACATTTTAAATTTTGAATCTACTATTTTCAAGTTAAGGTTTTAAAACACGTTTTGCGGGTTTATAAAAGTTGCACCCACTTCCTATTAGGCTTATATAGACTTTAAATCTCTTTTGTGCACCTAATGCGTAGCCTGGCTCGCCTAACTTTCTGTCTGGTGGGTTCTTTATGAGGTCCTCACCGTCTCTTTTGAGAAGGGAAATTGCCCCACCTTAGCTCACTCTTTCATGGCCAGCCTACTTTGAATTTCGTACTTTTATTTGCCACTGAAATATGGTGAATATCGGATAGTAAAATCCTAAGAACTTAATCCATCGGGCCAACAGAAAATTACGATTCGAGCTGGCGGACATTTTAGTTGGAATGGGAAAAGGCTTGGTCTTTTGTACGGTGTCCGGTGGCTCTGGGTAGATCCTCCGAAAGAGAAGTCACAGCCATGAACTTTGCGTGTGATTCTTCTTTTTTTGCTATGTCTGCAAGGGCACGGGGATTTTGCTGAAGTTTATCCCTGAATACGTAATAAACCGTGCTCCCCTTTCCCAGCAAGAGCATAACGCCGGAGCCTCCCGAATTTACAGCCAGTACACGTACCCTTCAGAACATAGCATCTGAAAAGATAACTTGAAGGACCTTTTTTTCATTCGGTATGCTTTTACCGGCTGCTTTGTCAACGCCCAGGATACAATTACGACATATATCATTAAGCATTTACTCCTTTCTCTGTCCTGCAGAAATGGTGTTCGGTGTTATTATTCGTGTCTCACTACCCCCCTCCCAGAAAAGAGCATTAAGATACAAAAGTTTCCACTTTTTCTTCAAATTGCGTGAACGTGGCGTCATGCTTTCTTTTCTTCAGTTGCCTCCAGCCATTAAAGTGTAAAGCTCCGGGACAGATTTTTTGTATTTATATTCAGTTTGTTTTTATTTTATTCGAACCCTCATTTTTTAAGAGGCTGCCCTTTTGGCCTATGACCCGTTGATTGCGTTAGGAATGGTGGGAGTTTGAAAATATGAATCACACACAGAGTGTCTATTCCGTGGGAATTACACTGAGACGAGTCCAGCTGCGTTTATTGAGATCATGTCCAATCAAGATCAATTTAGACCAGTCTCGGAGCGTATCTCAATTACATGACTTCACATTTACGCGCCGATGAGCATAAATTTCCCTTCCTGACCAACTTCGGGCGAAAAAGCCACAAAAAACGTGTCCAATTATTAGCAACGTAATCATACCAGCGCCTGAAGACCTCGCCATTAAGGGGCTTTTGTCTAAATCTAAGCTCGTGAAAGAATTCTCACTTTTTCAACCACACAGCAGATACAGTTTGCTCTTCCCCTTGTCTGCGGTGTGTGAAGATCCCATCTTCATTCCTTACTGATAACTTATCTGTCTTGACTATATATTACGTGGTATGGCATACAAATAAACGTACCTTATGCTAATGTAATGGATATCAATAAGTAGCGATTTCATAGATGCTATGTTTGATAACTTCAATTGTTTTGTATATATAGTACAGTATTCGTTTACGATCAGGTAACTGAAACATCTTGCGGTTTTCGGTTCGCTGCAATGATTATAGTTAGCAGACAGCAATTTTTTTGTCATAGGCAGTCAAGCGTTGCTTTTTAGTTTTATGTGACATTTTTGTGGTTTTAAACTCCTTTAAGGGAACAGTAGACTTTCAAAATTGACAAAATCGATTTTTAATTTTTCCGTAAAAAAAAATTTTTTTTATCTAACTCTATCGATGGCAAAAAAAATTTAGGATAGCAAAAAAGCTTGTTTTGAAAGTCCACTATCCACATAAATATATTATCTGAACGTGTTATAATTTAAATTTGTTTGGTTTATGATTTCAAATTAGATTCGAAGGCTATTGAAAGCAATTAATTGATTATACGGTTGATCTAACGGTCAGTTTTCGCTACACGTGTACTAAATGAACTGGGACCCCTAGAGCTTGAAGCACAGGGGGCATAAACATCTCGTACGGATATGTATGTCAATTGGGGGAAGGATGTAACATATATATAGTTTCAAGAACTTACAAATGCTTAAACAGAGATGCCAACTACTACGGATTCTCCGCAGTTTCTACGGAAGGGAATCGGGTACTACGGATTACGGAATAGATGATTTTTTCAACTGAAAATTTTTATTTTATTTTATTTTTTACAACATCGCAGGTTGACATCTCTGCTTAAAGTGTTTCTGCGCGCGCAGTTGAATTTTTATTATAAAAACAGCACACATATTTATCACCATCCTGAAAAAAATTTACTTTAAAATATATTTTTTTTGGATTTCTCACTTATAAGAATAGTTTTGACCATGGAATGTTTTAGAAATATACCTGGGATCGAAATGGCTATCATATTTAAGTTGAGATTTCAACGGCGCGCGCGAATTATCCTTTTTAATTAAAATAATTTTTAATTTTTATTGTAGTTTGTAGACTTAATAAACTTGTTTTTGTAAAAATCCGAGTTTCAGTTTTTTTCAATTCATAATATTCAAATGTCATTATTTAAAAATATTCAGGTAGAGTTTTTGGAATTTACTAATTAAATAGTCTATATATATATATATATATAAACACAGAATTGAGTTTTTGGTTCGAATGGTGGCGAATTTTTTGCAAGTGCTGCTTGGCCTAATATGGGTCTTGTGAAATTAAACCCAATCACAAATTTAAGTCTCTGATTTAAAAAAAAAATTGTGACATCCATGAATTTATTGCATCGTGTGTGTGAGTTGGATTTATCTTCACACTTGTTTTCGTATTGAGTGTATTTTACTGTTTTTCAAAATGCGCAATTTATTTCCAAGCGATCAGCGACGTGTAGTTGGAGGGGGGGGGGTAAATTTTAAAGTGGAATCGTGTTTTTAATGTTAAATAATTTTTGCTATTTCATTTTTAAAGTAATTATGTGCATCAAAAATTTTTTTTAATTGAATTTCCAAATTGATTTCAAATTATATAAATTCAAATGTCATGACCAGCGTATAGTTAAGCTAGTTTTGTGATTTACCTATTCAAAGTCTAAATACTAAATGAAAGTGCTGCTTGACCAAATATGGCCTTTGCGCAATAAAACCCAACTGAATTCAAGTATCGGGTTTTTAACAAAATACTTTTGTAAATATCCATGAATTTATTGCATCACGCTTGAGTTTGATTCTTCTTCGCACTTGTTTTCGAATTGAGCGTATTTTACTGTTTTTAAATTGATTGATACGAGATTTATTTCTAAGAACCATCAGAGAGAGCGCGCGACATGCAGATAAATTCAGCTCCGTGATTTCCATTCTTCGCGAAACGAATAAAAAACGCATCTCTGGACTAAACGTTTCCATTGAATTCCAGTCGGCAACGACTGTCGTTCGGCGATTTTTCTCCAGAATGGAGAAAGAGCCAACGATTATGGAGGTGATTGTTTTTAAATCCTGTTTTGATGAAGCTAGGCTGCTTGATATGCAGATGGACTTCATTCCGCAATTCTGCGGTGTCCCTATAGCTCTATCGATTAAAGCCAAATCAACCTCGAACGACAAGTTTCGAAGCTGCTGGGTCGGTCACCTGTTGTGTATTTTCTTCTTGAGAAAAATGGAAGACGCCCCGGGGTGCCAATCTTACTCCAGTCTTTTTCATTCCAACTCGTCGTGCTCAGACGTATTCTTTGATGGACGATGCATCGGATGCCGAAAACAATTGTCAGCGCCATCCTTCGCATCCGGAAGGACTAAACCTCTGTTGGGTCTTGGGAAAATCTTCCGTGTTGGAGGTAACCGTTCTCCCGAAATCAGTTCTATAGATAAACAGCAATCGAGACGAACGAATTCAAAAATCTAGAATCGTCTATTAAATGCCTAGATTCTGAATGCCAGTGAATGCGTGGATTGGTTTTTTGAAGAAAGAGGTTAGAAAATGTTTTGTGCTGAAATTTCTTGAACCGGGACGATATTTATTTCTGAGGATTTTGGAAGTAGCGGTGGCGATAAATTGAAAATATACCAATGCTTCCATGAAAACATAGATGTTGATGAGAATGGTTATCGAATTATTTCTTTATTGACCGTATTTTCGAGCTATATGCTTATTAATGGTTGGGTTTGTCGCTCTACGATTATTTATTGTTGTATGTGGGCTAATTAGGAACGGGCCTACTTGCTAATGAAGAAACAGAAATTCTCACTTGTTGAGAGTTGATATTTATTTTCATATGAAAAGATATTTATGGTTTATGTTTTGTGGAAACATTGTTTCATTATTTTTTAACGTTTGAATTTTTTTTTCTTTCCAGTGACTTTGGCACTTTCAGTGTTATCCAGATGATCAGAGGCGACGAGACCGATTTTAGTGATCCGGCGCGAGTATGACCTCGACGACCGGACCTTCCCCACCTCCTTTTGCTTCCTCTGCGGTCATCTCTTCTGGCGCGCATCCTTGTACCACATCCATGGTCAGCAGCAATTCCATCAGTGGCGGTCCTATCGACGATGACGACCCCTGCCCCGCGCTTATGAACGGTGGTAGTCCGTCTTCTGCCAACTCCAACGAGCACCCTATCCCTCCAAGAATCGTAGTCCACGCCCCTGCCACAGCTGTAATGACCATCCGATCACCAATGTGTCCGATGGACGACGAGGATGACGACGATGACCAGAAGGGAGACATGAAGGGCATGCCGAAGGACGACTGCCAGTCATCCCTGCCCAGACAGTCTCGTAACAAGAGAAAAAACTTCAAGCCCAGGAACATTGTCTACCAGTACAATGCGGACGACGAGTATGGCACTGAGGAGGAGTGCTTCGACGATCAGACGGACTTGGCCAGGTCCAGTCCGAATCGCAACTCGCCGTCTTCGCCTGTGCCATCCAGAAGCTCCGAAGGGGAACGTGGGAATGGTGGAGAGCAACCTTTGGATCTGAGTAGTGACGCTGGACCAACGCGTTGGAAACTGAATCCAAAGAACCAAATGGAGGATAGTCCTCGTATGAACATTGTCCGATCACCACCACGTATTCCACGCTTTGATAGCTGTGAATACGATGGGGAAGACGAGGAGTCCGCAATGGACGAAGATGGTCGAACACCGGTCATGGACTTGTCACGTAATAGTGGCCGGGATGGTACTGGTTCAGGCTCCAGCCCCAGTCACTCGATAACTGGGCGGGCTATTGAATCTCCTGGCAGCCCCCGTCTCATGTGCAACCAAGATTATCCACCTGCTAAAAGACTCTCTCGTGATCCGCCATTGATTTCTTCGGATGGAGTCACCATGAAGGATTACGCGGAGAATACGATGAAAGAACTGTTGGGAATGTATGGACTAAACGATACTGCTGATTTAGGATCAAGTCACCTTCCCATTCACAACTTCCCCGCAGCTGGTGAGTGACGTTTCCTTTTTATCTCATTTCCATTTTTATTTTTACGCCAATCCTCATCCCAGCAACGTTGCATAAATATTTAGAGAGACATCCACATAAATTGTGTAGAATCACTCAAAATTTGACCCCTGATAAACGTAAGAAGAAGTTTCTTTCGAACTTCAAGGGCAAAATAACTAAATATTTCGCTGAATACCTACTAAACAGAATGTTTCAGAACTTCCTGTATAAACTTTTAAGTGGATATCTTGAGCACAATATTAAACCGTACGATAGGGATGTATGAACACAAGTACCACAAGGATGTGTTGTACACTTAGGTACTATAATGTGTACACTAAGTTTCAGAAATGATGCAGTAAGTAGGTGTGAACAACGTTTTTACTAGCCCTAATTTTACAATTTGAAACAGTTGGTAAACTTAGGTTCACAATAGGTGCTCAAACCTTTGACCCCAAGCACTAATGGTCGCCCTTGCAGAAAATCCAGGTAGTGCTTGCGGACATACATCCTCCTGTGAATACGGTTTGATTTGGTGTTCCATACCTCTCTTTAAAGTTTCTACAGGAAGTTTTGAAACACCTTGTTTTTCTAAATAAACACAGTATAAGTAATTTTGAATTTGAAATTATAAACTTTCAATGGTCTTTTGCCTAGTCATTTTATTTTTCATAATCGGTCATTTAAAGTAAAAATTCGTATACCGCTGTCCATGATACTATATATGATGAAAATATTTGAACACGCGTTGCTTGATTACCAGCTCAAGTTTGACTACAGTTAATGCACTTAAAAGAGTTAGAATTTTAAGGGTATTCTACTCACAAATCATCAACTCCTTTACAAACTCATTTAGAAATAAACTCAAAGGTCAAGCATTAAAACAACTACTTAAAAACCAAAAAATGCACTATAGCATATATATGAAAATGTTTCCTTTCAAATAAAAACATGCTTTTTCAGTGAGCCAAAAGCGATTGTTTTATTCAGTTAAATTAAGACAAACTTGGGATTTCGATTTTCTGAACTGATGAGACATGCCAACAAGGAAGATTTGCTCCGAAACAAGACTGCCTTGTTATCTAATGTGAATATTCCGCTATTATGCAATAAATCATCCCGATTTCTAGATTCTGATTCGGGATGGGGAGGTAACATTGAGAATTATATGCAGTCTTGGGAAACCAATTGCTTTTTTCAAGCTTTCGCTTGGGCTTGATCTTTAATATTGGCCCGTAGCCTTCGTGAGAAATGCAGAAGAAAACTCATTTTTCTTGCCTCTACTTCCCACTAATTTGACATGGCCACGTTTTAGCTTTGGGCGAAATTCCTACCTCAACACTTAACCGTACTGTAACTGCGGAAAATAAATGCATTTGTAGAAAAGTAGCCTTTGGGAAATTACACATATTTACGTGATTTGGAAAGGAATGACAATTTTCATGGATCTGAAACGAAATCTAAATTAAGAATACGCTTTCGGTAAAATAGAATTTTTGTACAGCCGATCACAAAAAATTTCCGAACACCTCTTGTTATTCCCATTCTCTGGAATAGCACTCACAATGTCATCAGTCTTGGAATACTGTCTACTATAAACAAACTTGTATTTAATCTCCACAAGGATCCGACTTCACATTAAAATTTACATCAATTCAATATTTTAAAATATAACCCCTATTTTTGATTACAGATTCTTATTCTCTGGATCACACAAAATAGACAAAATTAAAACAAAATACTTTTATTTTAGTCATTTCATCAATGAGTAGAAGTTTAAATTCAGGGCCTCCTGATGTTAAGAGTTTCAGTCTTCTCTCTACATTTTACAGTTTTACGTTATATTAAATTTTAAATAGCCCAAATAAAATGTATCCTTTTTAATGTTTTCAGGGCAGTATATTTTCTAAGTATAAATTACTTCACAATTTAAAATGTTAATTGCAGCATCTGCAAATTTCAAGTGCTATGGATTTAGTGATATCTCAAACTTGGGCGTGCATATTTAGTAAATTTAACAATTAAATCAAACTAATTTGATGTTTTTATCGGTCAGCATTTTTTTTACAATTAGTTATTAATTAAAAATAATGGTCAATCTAGGCATTTCTTTAAAAATTTCTCAATACTTCATCGAAAGAAGCATTTAAAAATCTGACTTAAAAGTCAAAGAAACTTGATAATTAAGTACAGATTAGAAAATAATCTATCATTTTTGATCTATCAATAATCTATCAATCTATCATTTTGAGACGGGCCCCGAATAGTTTTTCTCCCATGTCTACAGCAACTATGATCCAATTTGCAGAAAAATTCATATTTAGGGTAATTATGACGTGGGAAATCTTTAATGACATTGAAAGTGAGTGTTACCATTTGTGTAGTTTTGGTGATATTATCTAAATAAATATGAAGACGGACTCTTATGCTAAAATAAAATATATATTTATTTATGATAGACATTATTCCAATTTTTAGACATTTTTGTTTTGAGTGAAATTCCAGGGACGTGAATAACAAAAGGTGCTCGGATAAATTTTTGATCGACTGCACATAATGTGCTATGCAATGAATGTTCTTATGTAATTTTTTATCGTAATAAATTAACATCGCGAATAATTTTACTTCCATTTTGCTTACTTACTAAAAATAAACTGAGCACTTAAGATTGGGGGAAAATTAACGCGTTGGCTATATTTGAACCAGTGTACCCTTTTTATTGGATATTGTAATGTGATAGTATTCACAGAGGTTTACAGACAATTCAGACAAATTTCGTTATATACACCAATATTAATAGATTCATTTTCTTTTTGAAATAAATTTTCGTATTTTGACTGTTACTTCTTCTAGTTTGGTTGTGGCTTTTATTTCCGAACGCCTTTTGCGAGTATCTAAAATGCGTAAGATCTTATTTTTAATAGATTAAATACTCAAGGAGAGGAGCTTGTCTCGAAATAAAAATTTGTCTTGATGGCTGATGTCTATTTGGCTTTTCACAGATTTCCATAAGGACATACTGATCTGTATTTATTTTTAATTGATTGTGTCATAAAGCTGGAAAATCCTCTTATCTCTAATATTATAAAAGGAAGTGTTTGTTTGTTTCCTGCACGCTAAGTCCTGACGAATCTATGGCACTTACAGTAATGGGATTAGGCACATGTAGTCCAAATTTTTGCAATTTTTGGGTCGCGCCAAATTTTAAAATTCAATCTAGAACATTTTAAAATGAATTTAATAAAATTTAATTATTATTGAATGCAACAACATAGAATATCACAGATTCTAAATTTATTTTTTTCGTTTCCGTTTTCATTTTGCTCGGAGGAATGATTTTCCAGCAGACGATAAAAAAAATAAACTTTTAACTGGAGTTATTTAGTTCTTTTTTTCTATCTCATAGACCGTTAAATATAGGATAAAAATTTCAACGGATTTGAAATCTGCGGATAGTTTCACATTAGATCGATACCTAAAATTATGATTTTCTTTAAATAAATAATTTTAATGAATGATAAATATCTTTTATATTTTCGCAAGAGATTGTGACGTCAAGTCAACATTCGCGTTCAAAAAAATAAACAGATTACATTTCCTGCGCTCTTACAATTTCAGCAAAAGAAAGCAAAAAAAAAAAAAAAAACATTTTGGCTGGCATTTTTTGTTCTTTTTTTTTTGTAAAATCGGGATCGTTAAAGATAGATTGAGAATTTCAACGGAATTGAAATCTGCGGGAAATTTAACACCAGATCAATACCTTATACGTTTGATTTAATTTTATTAAATAATTTTTCAATTAAATATTTATATTTTCGCAAGAGATTGTGACGTCACGTCAAATTCCCATTTGGTTTGACGTCCCAAACCAACACCATGGGCAACTCTGTTATGGCTGTTATCCAATTTGCGAAGCAAACCGTAGTTCGTAATATTCATAATTTGGTTTGCGAAGCAAACCAACACCACGGGCAACGCCATAATGGCTTTTATCCAATAGGCTACGAATTCCCATTTGGTTTGCTTGGCAAACCAAATGGGAATTCGTAGCAATTACCGGGGATTGGCGAGCATTGGTCACACTTGAGCTAACGAAAAGAACTGTCACGGGCAACGTCGTGCTGGCCACGCAGTGGCTAGTCTGAAATAATTATTTGCCTTAGCACCTGCTATTTTAATAAATAGCAAAATAATGATCCCGCACGTGGAAATTAAATTACCAACTGTATCTTTTTTGCGTATGTGATACTCGAACAGCTTTAACGAAATATCAATTCTTCAGTGTTGCAAAATGTTGCTTTCTTTCTGCACAGCACTGATTTATTTAAATCGAATGAACAAATTGCTGAGTGAAATGTCTAGCTCTAAACGATTCGGGTATAAAACTGTCCCGCTCACAAAAACTCATACCATTATAGAAACATGGAATATGAATCATGTTAAAGAAAAATGCCTGGTTTGCGGTTAGCCAAGTTCGTGCTCCATCTCCACGAAAACAATAGATCGCTTGCGACAAACGGAGGTATTTACGATTTCCTTCGCTTAATTGTATTTTAAAGCGAAAAAACCTTCCTCGCCACGAAAGGCCAAAAATCAGTTATTGACTTTCTCCTCTGTCTCTTAAGAAGCTGCGAGTTAAAGCTTGGCCGTGATGGACGGTTGCCCAAAAGTTCTGGGACATTCACTACCAGTACTGCGCAAGTGAGGGGTTAAAAAAAGACATTGTAATTTTCTATTAGGGAAATATTTTTGATGCATTTTCGGTTTTTCAATTAAGTTTACAGGAAAATCCGAATAAAAAG
Organism: Metellina segmentata; assembly: GCA_947359465.1. Lineage (NCBI taxonomy): Eukaryota > Metazoa > Arthropoda > Arachnida > Araneae > Tetragnathidae > Metellina > Metellina segmentata. Next base: position 64,767,951 of record OX375872.1, on the reverse strand, counting down.
CTGGGTTTAAAAAAAATTAAATGTGTCAAGAGGTATTAGGGGCAGTGTTCATTATAAGATTGCAGTTTCAATTTATAAAAAACTGTCACCTGTAAGGCCTTTTAAACAGAAACTTTACTAGGTATCGTATTTTGCTAATTATGTAAATTATTTCATACACTTTCATGAGTCAGCGATTATTGCAAAAAGACCCTTTTTACTCAAACAGAAAAAGGACACGGCCCTGTTCACCACACATAAACAATGCCTAAAGGATAAAATCAGTTATTGACTTTACCTCATTCCTCTTTTCACAAACAGAAGCTACGAGTGGTCGGCCGTGATGGACGGTTGGCCATAAGTTCTTGGACATTTACCACTAGTGCTGTGCAACGATTTAAGAGCAGGAGCTGAGTTGAAAAAGAGGAATATAATTTAGGAGGAGGGTAAAGAATCTCAAACTATTTGTGTGTCCGCACGCAATCAATTAAAACTTACAGAAACTGAAATTGTGAATAATTTTCCGACCAAATGTATGCTTTTATGTTTACAGAAAAATGCAAATTAAAGCTTTCATAAAAAGTTGCATGTATTGCGGTGTTGTGGTAGTGTTTGCTATCTTGTTCAGTTATAGTTCAGTAAGCATCCAATTGAACTTTCAATTTAATCCTTGCATTATGCCGTGTTCAAAGAAATTCCATTCAAAGCTTGAGGGGAAAAAATTTACTGCATGTGTTACAAATTCTGAAGTATTTCATACACTTTCATATGATCAAGCTATTTTTTACAAAAGAGCACAGTACAAATACCTTGTCTTGTACTCTTTTAAGGACACTTTTGACCCGAACAGGAAAATGGCTGATGCCCCTCTATACGGTCCTGTTCATACATACACGAAGACCAAAAATCAGTTATTGACTTTCTTCCCCTTTTCACAAACAGAAGCTACCAGTTACAGCTCGGCCATGATGGACGATTGCCCAAAAGTTCTGGGACATTCACCACACATACACGAGCTGTACTAATGAAAAAGAAACGCTGTGAAGGGGATAAAAAAACAATTCGTCCATTAAAAACACATTTGCTCTCGTGGATGGAGTTGTAAGTACAAATCATGCGAACCAAAGAGGCCGAGCCATCAGTAGAGCACTAGATAATATTAACAAATTAAAGGTCTGCGTCATTCACCCCCCTAACCGTTTTCGAAGACGATAGGTTGTTTGCTTTTGTGCCAGTTGTTTCATTAAGATAAGCTCTTTCTACTTTTTGAGCGAAAAAAAAAACAAGCCGAAGAGAAGGGGTGCTTTTGGCTTTCGGAAATAAAAATGAAAATTCCTCACCATCTGCATTCTCTTTTAAAGCGGTGATTAAATGTTACAGAAAAATAATCCGGTTTTTTTAAACGTGAAAGAAGAAAAGCCTGGGAAGGAGATAAATAATAAAAAAAAACGGATTTAAGGGTGGAGCTAAATTGATAAGCCTTTACGCCAATCATTTTCTCTACAGACATTAACAAGGATAAGGGGGAAACGTGTTTTTGAATGCCTATGGGCGGGAAGCTGCCTTCCCCCGTCCAAAAAAGTAAACTTGTAGATGGAAACAGAAAAATTACCAAATCACTGCATAATGTTTATCCTATAATAGACTAATGTGTTTTTGTGTATCAGTGCCCGAAAGAAAAAACGCGCACTGTGTGTGTGATGATGTCTTGTAAAACAATTACATAGAAGGATTCAGCTCCTTGACCTTATCACCCGTGAGTTGAAATGCTTAATGACCTCTTCCTCACACACTAAAAACTGCCTTCTTTTGGGCTTGGTGCGTTAAAGACAGTTTAATTCGTAGAAATCCATTTTTAAATCTATTGTTCAATTGATATGACGGGCAAATTGTAGGATACATCTTTTATTTGTTATTCATACCAAAAACTGCCTTCTTTTGGGCTTTGTGCGCTAAATAGCAGTTTTATTCTTAGAAATTCACCTTTAAGTTAAAATCTATTGGATCAGGTGGAATGAGGGCAAACTGTAGGATCTTATTTGCAATTGATACCAAAACTGCCTTCTTGAGATTTTTTTTTCCATCGTTGGATCCATGGATTCTTTTAGCCAATAGATGCGGTTTTTAGTCATTTTGTGGGTTGTGTGGTAAAAGAAATACTACACCACTCGGAAGTCTCGCAACTCTCATAGGGTTAAACATGCAGAAAAATCAATCAGGCGCAAATTAGCCGTTAAGATCGAAAAGATTTATGTGAGGAAAGAAAGGTTTATTGCTGCAAAGAGGGCACGTCATAAAGGCGATTTACGTCGACGGATACAGCATTCAAAGAAACAATGCATGTGCAATCTGATATGATTGCGTGCGATGTTCAAGTATATGGGTCGTTTTCAAGACGCCCTGTACAAAGGTTAAGGAGAGGTAGGAGTACTTTATTAAATCGTATTTTTATAGTAATCTGTCATATATAAGTATGTCTGCAAACGCCTTTCAAATGTGCTCGAGGGTTCACTAAAGCTTGTTTAACACAACAGCAACGCGGACTGGCCCAGACCGAGCGTTCCAACCAATCAGCGACGATAATGACCGTGATTGACAGGGGGAACGACTGCTGTTTTCGTACCTGATTGGCCCACACGACCGATCCAGGCTCGCTTCGAGTTGCTCAAGTGTAAAACAAGCTTAAGGTGCAGAAATAACAGATAGCAACATTGAACATCATTTTTAGCTACCCCAATTTTACTTGTTAATAGTTGCACACTTAGTCTCACAGCTCTTTGCTAACTACCAACAGTAAAGCATGCCTGAAAGCGTTAACGCATGGATTGTCGTTATACGTTATTGGTCTGGTATACGATACCTTTTAGATACCTCAGAGGAAGAACTCACTGCAGGATAAATCTGGTGGTGTACCGTTTGAGATATACCTTCCCAGTGACTCGTCCGTTATTCGCCCCAGATGCTAGGTGCATGTCAGCCATCTAAGCAACATGAAATGATATTTGTTACCTGAACAAAATCGGCGTTTGAAATAACAATATCAATTGTTGAACGTCTCTAAAATATTCAGGTGGCTTTTGCTGACATAACATCCCTTGTGAATACGATTTAATTTTGTGTTCCCACATTCCCTTCGAATTTTTAGTGGAAGCTTTAAAGCATCCTTCTTTTTGGAGACCCCCCAGAGAGATTGACTCACGCGTTTGTGTCTTCTTTATCTAGACTCAAATGTAACAAACATTATATATGCAACAGGTGTAAGACCATGGCGAAACTAAAGGAGGAGTCGGTAACTTAATCCAATTTTTTCTGGTGACGTAGTTTGAGACATCTACAGCGGCATGGATGTACAGGTGTGGCACCTTGACCGAACAGAAAGGCGAGTGATATATTGGGGATTTGGTCTAGTAAAATACAACTTATCGAATTTTTACGAAAATCAACCAATTGTTTGGGGGTTCATTAAATTAATTTGTATACATGACGAATTCAGCTATATTTGTTAGTGTTATGACAACCGGATATTGGCTAAGTCGTTATATTCCCTTATATGCATTGTAATAGGGTTCTTACAGTGCTTAAATGTGCTTGCTCTTGTCAACAAGTCCCTGTCGAGTGCTTAATTTTTTTTTATTAAAATTAAAATAAAGTAGACTTATTATTATTAAATTATTATTATTATTATTTTTTTTTGGGGGGGGGGGTTACAGGTACTTTAGTACATCTTAAATGGCACAAATATCGTGATTTTTTTTTGGGGGGTGGGGGGGTGGGGGGGGGGGAGCGCTGCAACAATCTTTTAATTTCAACGAATTTGTTTAAAAAACCCACATTCCCCCCTTTTTTTCACCCTTTTAAAGCATTTTTAAAGTTTTTTTAATCATAAATGCATTTTTATTAGGCGTCATTTAATCCTTTCATGGGTGGTAGGAAGCCAGGTGTTGCACCACTCTTGAAAAGGTTAAGAGGTGCTTAAAAGTGCTTAATTTTCATTTTCAAAACCTATACGAACCGTAGATAAATAATCCTATTCTTAATTCGCGACAGGCCTTCAAGATTATCAGTTTTTTGAGTAGATTTTCAGGTGACGTCTCCAGAGACAGGTGTTTCCTTTTGTGCAACCCTCCCGCTCTGTGACACGATAGGCAAGGTGTCAAAAAATAAACGCCGACTCTAAAAACGTATCTAAAACCTTAATAGAAATGGCCCGTCTTTAAACCACACTTCTCAAACGAGGCATGGACTTAGAAGAAAAACACCTCGGAATCCCTAAAAGATAATAACATGTTAATAAAAAGACCGCGCAAAAAGTTTTTTCGCGAGAGCAAAAAAGTCAGCCCACCTTTCAAAAAGAATGAGAATAAAGCTCACTCTAATATTGGAAACGGGACAGCAGCAATGAATGCATTCTTGATAATATAAATAGGGCGTCTAACAGAACTTGATGGGTTGCCAACCTTTGAAGAATAAGATTAGAAAGAAGGGGAAAAAATCACATGCAAAAGAAGTGAAGAAAAAAAAAGAAGTTTGTTTCTTCCTGTGTCTCAGAAACAATAAGTTAAAACTACAGTTTCTTACAAAGGCATATAGCGTCTTCGAAACGATGGTAAAAAGTCTCCTTCGTCTTCTTCAGAAGGGACATTTTAGACATGGATAATGGTGTAACTAACAAACGAAGACGAGTAGCACTAAAAACAATGTCTTCCGTATGTGTATGTCTTGAACTCAATTCGGCTATATTCTGTTACATTTTAATTTTTCTTTCTTACTTTGTTATTTTCTTCTTAGCCACACAGAAAATTACCTTTAAACATTCGCTCTTATTGCATAGTATCCATTTATTCTTAAATACTAAGTAGGTAGCATCGTAGAAACACAATGGGCTTTTGGTGACGATCCTGGATCAATCCCGAAGGGAGAGATTCTTGGACAACCCCTCGTAATTTTCAACCGTGGTCAGATGAGGAGGTCACACCTGGGCTGACACCACAATCTCTTAGCTTCCACATTACGTCAGCTTAACAGATAGATACAAAGTCTCACGAGAGCGTAAATACAACAAACACTGTGATTGGCTAGTGAAACAAGCTCTATATACGTCACATTCTGAAAAGATTTTATTGATGCTAAAAGGTTTCTAGAAAATCTTAATCAAGGAGTAGAGCAGAAATCTTAGGTCAAAACTTATTAAAATAATTGTTGCAATTATAGGAATTAAAATCGTTGCAAAATTCCAGATTAAACTTTTAAAATCTTCTGTACTGAACTTTTCGCATAACATCATCGTCCACTGTTGAGACTTGATTATTAATATTTTCATTTCTGATTGTTTTTATATATAAAAAATCAATTGAAAATCAATTGGTATTCAAGATTCAATGCGTAACTTTTCCTTTTGAGTTTAAAGTCCTACCGACACAGAATAAATTACGAGTTAAACTTTTTTTTAACTGAAGCTAAAAAAATACTAGACTAAGTTTTAAAAATTGTATCAAGGTTGCAAAATGGTACTAGTTAAGCTATATTGAGGTAAGCATTAAAAATGTCAACTGCATAAAATTTAAAAATGATGGTGTAGTAGAACGAATTACAAATTCGCGGAGAGCATATTTTTAAAGATAATCCAATAATATTTTCATGCTTTTACCTGGAGGGATTTTTGAATTTAACTGTTTTTTAAAATATAAAAATTATTTTCGATTCTCTCGAAATCAATTATTAAAATGACACCCAAAGTGCCTTCACTAAAAAAAATTATGTGAGCTATCTTAACATTATTTTTAAGTTGGATGTTAGTCATATTCAAATACCTAAACTCGTCCGATTCGTCAATTGTCAAGGCAATGAATATTTTCAGAGATTTGGAAACGTATCAAAAAAGGGCATTTAAAAGCATCACAAAAGAGCGACTGTTAAAATCAACATTTTTGCATGAACTACATTAATAATACAATTCAGGACGTATGTAGGATATTTCGAAAAGCACGTTCCAGATATTCGATGAAATGGTTTAAAATAAGACTTCATTCAAGACTGGTGAAGTTTGATCACCCTAAGTGCAACCGATTGTGACACAACAAAGTGTGACCTAAAAATAAAACCTGGAACAGCTCGTCGCCCTCTTAATTTGTCTATTACTGGTCATCTCCGAGTCACTGAAGATAAGTTAACCGTGCGGTTAATCTCGAATGCTGTGTCCATCGGCGATTTGTGGTATTGTTTTAAGAAAACCGTGCTCCTGCTCTTAGAAAAGAGGTGTCATTAAATAGCCAGAGATCGGATGGACAGATTAGATGGCAAATCATACATCCATTCTTTTCTAATCGTTCGTCTGTTTCCATATACACATCCACGATTACTTTCTTAGTAGGGTTTTAACAAAAGTAATGTCGTTGTTGCATTGTCTTCTAGGAATCGGCCGAAGAAATCGACTTTAAAAAATGTTTTTACGATCTTCTGGCATTTTTTTTTCCTTTCTTGGACTTGTGTGTTCCTTGTCTAGCTCTTTTTGTTTTATTGCTGTCTTCCCCTTTTTCTCTTCTCCAGGATTAAAGCTCTAATGATTGGTCACCCCGGAGTTAATACAAAACTTCATTGTTCCAAAATGCATCCAGATCGTTGCGTGCTCTCTCCCTTTATTATTGTTGCGATCATTTTATTTTCTTAATGGTCTATTTTTAGCGGTTCAAAACTCAAAAAGAAAACAGTTGGTAGTATGGAAACGGTTCGGAGACTTCCAACTGCTTCTGTTTGTTCTTGTTGCCCTGTGTCTACAGGTTGTTGTATGTGTCAATGACTTTTTAATTTAATTTGTATTTTACTGTCAAGGCAGTCAGTCTGGCTGAGGAATATAATTGTGGTGACATAAGAAAGACTTAATTACTCTAATACGGATATTATGCATTATCCTTGAACTTGTTAGCGTGATCTGCTATTTAAGGATTGGTTGTTTCGCATTTTTTCCTTCGATTGTGATTAATAGCATCCCAGAGCAGGATCCAGTTTCACGGAATACGAGTTTTGGTTGTCAAGTTTTGCTTTTTTTCACTCGCTTTCTTTGAGCATGATAGCGCCGGAGTTGTCTTCGCCACATCTGGTTTGTTTTAAAAACTCCTATTTTGCTACGCAGCTTTCAAATTACACATTTGCTTATTTTCTTTCCGTCTCTCATTTCTTGCTATCGGCTCTGTAAATGAAACATTCCGCAAGACGCTTGAACAGTCTCATTTAGCTGCACAGTTAAATCGATGCGAATTTTAGCCTGGAAGGACATTTATTCAGACACTCTTAGTTCCTGAACTTGACGGTGGAATGGATAAAGCAAGTTCTAATCGTGAAATTATTCTTAAAAAAGCGTATTTTATCCCAACTATATTGCTTGCATTTTAAACATAAACTCGAATTGTTGGGAGAAGAATCTCATAAAGTTCATACCAACCAAATCAGTAATTATTTTTCTAAAATTTTCTTTTATCAATCGATTACTCTTTAATAATACCATCAAATTTTTCATACATTTCATAAAAGTGCTCATTCTTTATTTTCAAAAATAAGGACTCCAAGAAAAACTTTCTTTTAAATTTTGGAGCTTAAAAGTGCTTACGTTATATCAAAATTTCTCTTAAGCTAGCCATTTCACTAAATATTTTTCTCATAAATTTACTTTCATCGACTGAATATTAGTTTTTAATACATCAGAGTTCGCACTTTTCGTTCAAGTGCCCATTTTTTATTTTTAAAAATAAGAGTCCAGGAAGGGCTATTTTTTAAATTTTGGAACTCAAAAGTGCTTACTTTTTTGCATCAAAATTCAGTTCAAGTTCAAATTTTTTCTCGGCGAATCACTGGTATCCCTATGAAGTTATCCAGATTTCCTTTATCCAGAAAAAACCTATGTCGTCTATTTGGATTCGTCTTCTGTGTTTAAGCGCAGAACTAAAGAAAACAGTAACGAAGAACGTGAATAAAACACACAGTGGGTGTTGTAAGGTGTATTTATTGTTATTTTTTCAATTGCACTAGTCCACTGTGCTAACATTAATTACGTACCAAAAATAATACTCAATAACCTTTAATTCAGAAGTATTGAAAACGGAAACAAAGCATACTCGTGACTGAGAGCTCAAAAATGATTTTCCGCCTTGGCACGCTGTCACAAATTGCCATCATTGATCCTACGACTCATATTTGTCATTAAATGTCATCTATACGCTATCAAATGATACTAACACTTTTGCCACGCCCTCAATAACCCCAGAGCTACTGCGAATTGAAATCGGTTTCACAATTATGTCGCGTCCACCGCTAATCTGCATCGTACCGTAAGACGTTCTCAAGTATCGTACCATGAGACGACCCCTAAGATATTTTCAGGGTTTTACTTCTTCCGAAAGAAAATCGCCATTTTTGTCGGTACTTTCCTTTCTAAGTATCACCAAATTGTTAATCCTAAGTATGAAGTTAAGCTAAGCATGTAACATCAACATAGAGTGTGTTTACTTTTTCTGGCATGAATTGGAATTTTCGCCAAGAAATAAAAAAAATTGGAAATTGTAGGTCACTCCCCCTTTTTATCTAGGTTTTCGTAGTTTAGGGGGTCATAAATGCATTTTAATTGGAAATTATTTAAACCTCTCAAGGAGGATGCTAGATGCCGCCCCGCCTTTGAAAGGTTAACGAGTTTTAAACGTGCTAAATTTTCATTAAAAGCTGTACGAAACGTATATGTTATGTTAGTAAGGTAAACATGTACTCTTCCTAGCAAATAGTTTAAAGGGATATATTTTAATTGAGCCGAGGAAAACTTTAGTCTTACGATTATTTTTAAGGAAGCCGTGTAAACTTCTCAAATTACAATGTCAATTAGCACTCTTGTTGAACTACCCTACTTGTCAAAGTAGAGCCACGCCTCGAAAGAATACTCGAATTGATATGAAAGTTAACAAGACTGACCAATAGGTTGTGAATAAATTATTTTAATTCTGATGTTTTATATCAATCTATTCGTCAAATAAACAAGGTAATGCGCCTTAATTATGGGGATTTTGGCTTGATCGTGTGATCGACATCTCCCGAGATACAATCAATGCGTAGGTTGATGGTAGTCAACTCATCCAGTTTATTAAAACTCATGGAACTCATTATTTCATTCCGAGACATTTTCACATACATTATGTGTCTGCCTGAGAGACATTAATATAAAATTTGGTTTTGTAACATTGGAAAATCACACAAGCTAGGGTTTAGCTGATTTCCTACCTATTTTCAAACAGCTGTTATTCTTGTTAGAGTCAGATGGTGTCTACAAAAAACACATATTCAAAAAGATAAAGGACCGTACGCACAAGATATGAGTTGGAGCGAATGGGTGTACTTCAGTCCTGCAGACCAGGTATGACGGTACGAATCAGATTAACCGGCCCGCAGTCCAAGCACGGCCCTCTGGACAGGTTTACTCTTCCTGCACACAACATACGAACCTCCTAATATTTTTATCAGGTCTGCAGACTTCCGAATAAGTTTATCCGCCTGCAGACATGATACGGTCTTGTAAATAGGTTTACCCAGAGCATAGATAGACCAGTTACAGATATCAGAAATTCCTAGACGACATTCGTTAGTAAAATGTTTAATAAACCAAAAATTAGCAAGATCCGCGTTATTTCGTGAATATTTTTGTACGCAGATTTAGCTTCAATTTGCGCAAGCAGAAGTAATATTTTTTTGCACTGTTATGCGCAATCTGCGCCTCTTCTAAGTTCTAAAGAAGTAAAATATTTTCATTGCGTTTATAAAAATCCGTACATCTCCAAGTGTTGGTTGTTTTTGGTATTATGGCACAATGCCCGGATAAGTTGCGCCAAACACAAGATTGAATAACATTCGATGCAGATTTTTTTGAAGATCGACTGAATCAAAAAATAAAATCACGTAAAAGGAAAAGGAAAAAAAAAGTAGAAGGGCGGACAGATCACTAGGGCATCTCGTGATTGTGAAGCCCGTGTTTACTTCAAGATAGTAAACACACTGAGGGGGACGTGTCCAGTGGAAAACAGATATATAGTTAAGTTAAGCATTGTGTACAACGAGGAATACATTTCTATTTCATAAGTGGTCCGTCTTTTATCGTGACATTAGAACCTGACATGCAGATGCGAGGACCCTGGTATCGAATGAATTTTGAATTTCTACTCAGATTGCCTGAAATTCCATTCACTGCATTTTCATTTAACCAACTATTCAAACTCGGTCTTTACTTTTCCAGTAAATTTAATTAAAACATAAAATCCCAATTTGATCTATATGTTCGAGTTCTTACAATTAGAAAAAAAAATTTCGTTCCAATTTAAAATTACATGTCTAGACATGCACTCAGACGAGAAGCTAATAGATTATTACACTTTATACTAAGCCTATGTTACTCCGACGAGCTAAGAAAATAATTTTTTTAATCAACCAGTCCAGTTTAGTAGTTGACATTTTCTATAAAAAGGCATATTTATTTCCTGTTAGTTGAGGGAAAGAAAACGTAACTTTGAATGAAAGATCATTGATAGATTGCGTTCATTAAATTTTTGTTCGTATTTGCTTTATGCTACACGGTTTGTGTGTTGAGTAAATTTGTACAACCGAGTGATTGCACAAATTCCAGGTAAACGTTTTGCATTCATAGAAATTTTCTAATTCATATAGAAAATTCACCAGTGATGTATAATTTTTTTTTCTTGAAAATATAAACCTGGTGCAGAATTGCCTTGATTCAGTTTGTTGTAGTTCTTTGCATTTGCATTGCACTGGCTAGATATTGGAAACCATACATCTTAGTCATTTTATGCACTCGAGTATTTATTAGATTATTTGATGGGTTTATTTAATTCAAAATTAATGAGGGTTAGAGTCTTGTTAACATGGAAGGTTCCTGGTTTGGCCCTCGGATGATCCATTATAATTTATGCACCCGTGTGGTACCTCAATTCGAAAGTACCTTTTTCCTACATACGCTACTTTGAGATTGAGGTTGATCAAGGTTGTTACACGTCCCCTTTATAAAACCCCTATCAGCTTAGCTCAGGAGATTACTCAACATATTTAGACATTAAATTACTTTTGATAGAAGAGCGAAGGATTTCTGTGTGAAATCACGTTAAAACCATAAAGACCGAGCTTATTATATTATATCATCACCCTCGAGTTTTAAAGAACTAGTGTCTTCCTCAGATAGGTGTACGAGATTGTTGTTAGACCACGGAAAACATCCTTTGGAGAAAGGTTGGAGTAACACATTGTTGGAAAAACCCCTGTTAGCTACTACAAAGTATCTTTCTCCAAATGTACTGGTAAAATTAGCCCTCGTTTAGCAAAAATTGACCATCTAGCCACAAATCAACCTAAATCAGAAAGTATTAGTACAGGTTTGAAAGTTCCATGGCGATATATATTCAGTTCATGAAGGTAGCCTTATTGTACAATACACGGGGCTCGATCTTATGTTTCAATCTGTTTAAAAAACCATCCCTCGACCATCTTATGCAATGTAATGGCTAAACAGTTTAGGGGGAATTGGATGGGGCATGATAGAATTTATTATGATAGGTACACACATATCGCAATATATTCTATACAACTCCATAGTAACTTCCCTAGAATGATCTACTTCATGTCGCAAGTGAATGGGGCTGATGTGTCACTCCCCATGAAGTTAGCCCGTGAAGGTGTTCTGATCTGTTTTGCCATTAAACTGCATAAAATGCACGAAGATTGGGTTTCTTAAAACATTAAATCTACTTGATTGAGCTTATTGTGGAACATAGTTATCCTCGTCAATTAAAGTTTCGGGACTTAAAAGTTAGCGGTCTTCCTCACGTAGGTGCATAGGATTGTTGTCAGACAGCCGAAACCAATCTTTTGAGATAGATTTTAGAAGACACCTACCACAATCTATTTTATACAACTACATAGTACCTTCCCCAAAGTGTACTATTTAAAATTGGAAGAATTAAAACTGCCTAAGATTGTCGAAGGATGGGTTTCTTTAAACACATTTAAACATACTGATCGGGACCCCATATATTGTGCGACATTATTATCTTCATGAACTGAAGTTTTCAGTTTATCGAACTCCTTTCCCACATGAAGGAGCACAGGAATGTCGGCACACACACAAAACTCTTCGGAGAAATGCATCTACAATAACACATCAATACAATAAGTAATATCGGGGGAAAATAACGCAGTTTTTCGAAACTTTAATCAACCAACCATCACGCTACATAAAATCTACCCACTGGAAATCGAGGCATTCTAAGTAATTTCAGGGATGTCCTATAATCCTATCACGATAACAATACCATTGCATTCTGATTTAATGTACACGATACAATACTATTATTTTATACCCAAGCATACGTTCAGATCATATCATATACCCATTCATCTCTGCAATAGGTTTTCCACTATTTGATGTATCGAAACGATGTAATCCCATACCCGTGGTAATGATGTGTATTCTGATATCAACAATGCATCAGTTTCGATAAATACACACTGAGTCATTTGAGCATCGCACGAGTATGATACAGGCGCTTTTTACCACCGCTCTCGCTCGTTTCTTTTTTTTTTTATCCCATCCTATGTTTTTTAGCCAGCGGGATGCCCGTAATATGAGTTCATTAAATCTTGCTGCTTCCTCTATCCTCTTTACTAGCTGCAGAGGGAAGTTCTCACGCCTTTTCCCGCCAACCGTCCGTAATATATGCTGCGTTCTGCGAGCACTTCAAATGATTGAAGAATTCGCTCTTCCTCTGCTGCGAGAGCGCTTTTTTACGGTTAAGGTTGCGAAAGCGTGTCATGGTCCAAGCTTGTTGAAGAAACGTTGCGGGGTTAAGTCGGCGGAGGTTTGCTTTTATTTCTTTGACACTCACTTCTTGATATACGGCGGAGGCCCTGTATAGGTGCCGTGCAGTAGCATTACGTGGCATTGATGATTGGAGATTGCCGAGATTGGATCAAAAGCGAAAGAAATCTTTGCTTCAACCCTCTCGGTGATGGTTGTATCGACTAAGTATCTAGTCATTAGCAAAACTGCCCAGTTATTGAAGAACGGGACGTCTCGAGATCGTGAAAAAGTTGGCAATATCTTGACGACGAGGTGTCTCGTCATTAGCGAAATTGGTCAGATCTTAACGGATACATAGAACTAGATGAAAATGTATAAAACATTACAAAACCAAGAGAAACCAAAAAATTAGACAAACAACGCATAATTTACACGAGGGGAAATAATAGCAAAAGGTAACAACTCCATTCACTTTGTATAACTCTACACTGAGCATCACCCTATGATGAATTGTAAAGATAGCCAAATCTTCCGCTGAAATTGATATATATGAACGCGTATAGTGTTCAAATAGAGTAGACAAAATAATGAAGATATAAGTTTAAAACACTTAATGTGTGTGTCGAGCCGAGCACACGTCTCAATGTGTTGTAACGAGTTTCGGTTTTAGTAACTCATTGATCCAGCTTTTTTTATATCTGTGCTTGGTCTTACCAGCTGATACTGATTTGTGTAGAGTAGTAATTTCAAGTTGAAGTACATATCTAGTAAATATTCCCATAAACATCTCCCTCGGGTAAACATCTTTTAAGTATGTACGGGCTTCACAAACTCGAGGCGCCCTAGTGATCTATTCTTTTCCCGTGAGGTTTACTGCCTCTGGTAGACATGTAGATCACAACTGGTTGCTCCAAGCACGCGATCGTTCTCTCTCTCTCTTCTCTCCATTCTTTATTTTCACGATTACCTCACATTGTCTTGAGTTTGGCTCAGCTTGGTCAAATGCGGCCGTTGTGCCATCAAAACTCAAACCAGCCACCTAAAACAGTTATTAGGTCAAGTCGAAGACTTGACTTCAAAGTCAAAGATTATTGAAGCCTTTATTGATTTGTAATAGCATGTCTATATTATAAAGAAAAAAGGATTTTAAATTCAAGATATTGATCATGTATACTGTAGGTACAATATAAATATTTAGAATGGTCAATTATAAAACATAAAACCCCTTTCGCATTTGTTTTTTAAACTTAAAAATATACCATCATTAACAATACGTTATGCATTTCTTTAATCCACCAGTTTTTTAGCTCAGGTGTTATCTCGTCATCTGACCGTGGTTCAAAATTACTTGGTGTGGTCCTTGAATCTTTCCTTTCAGGATTGATACCGGACCGTCGACAACAGCCTATTGTATTGCCCCAGTGCGACGTTAATAAAAATATCTACCTTCCACCAATTTTCTGGGTTTAGGATTCCGTTTTTCAACGAAACATGTCTAGCCAATCAGTCATAATATCCTCACAATATCTCTTCCAATTAAACGACGTACTGAAATCCTGATCTGCAATATTTTTAATAAACGCGTTTTTGTCTGTCGCAAAACAATCTGTTGGAATGTTGCCGAATTACTGCAACCTTTTTATCATTCCAATGAATGGGGCCGTGAGAAATGAAGTGCAAAATGCCGATAGTTTATATTTATAGAAAGCGCGTCTGTTTCTCTTAAATTAATTGCCCGATCAGCAAATGTGAACTGGAGAATTTATTGCTAGATCGTTAGTGAAAATAAGGTGCCTCTTTTTCGGAAGGCTAATGATGTTTTCATAGATTGCATTCGAGTCTTGTCCATGCTCGGTTTCTAGTATTTGTCTAGCTTTAATTTCGGTATTTCAAAAATGCTGAAGTGTTTATGAATCAGCTAAAAACACCCCCTTTCCCGTTTGGCTCTTATCTTATTTATCAATCTATACACGCACTATTGCTTCGAAGTGAAATTTTGTTAAACGTTTAGAATATCCTATTAAATGAGAATACTATTATGCGAATACAATATCTCCTACAAAAATAAAATAGAATATATACCAGCGGATTTCAGCAGTAGTACCCCATACTTTAACCATCAGTAAATAGGCCAAGGTTCAAAATTATGTGATGTCGTCCTCGGATCTTTCTCTTAGGGGATTGATCCCGGACCGTCGTCCATAGCCCGTTGTGTTGCGCCAGTGCAATTTTAATTAAACACTTTCACAGTAAATATCGTGGTTGTGTCCTATGGAGCAAGGGCCATGTTTGTCCAATCCATGAAACACGAGATAGACAATGTCAAGTAATGTCAGGTAGTTGAATTTCCGATGCACTGGAGCAACACAGTGAGCCATCGGCGACGGCTCGCAATCAATCAATGGTAATCGAGTAATGGACATACGCGCACAAGTTTGGGTTAGGTTATATGTAAGGAAGGGCCATATTTGGCCAAGCGGCAACAAACAACTTCAAGGAAATGAACATATACAAGGGAAAGTGCTCTGTCCCAGGAGGGAAAAATACATCCAGGGAGGAATCGAATCTGATAAGGAATTATCCTCCTTAGACCCGACACATGTGGGCAAGTATCACATGTGATACTTCAGGGTTAATCTACTACAAAATCAAAAATTAAGAATTGAATGATTTTTTCAAATTGCATTTTATTTTTACAAGTTACACGAATCTTTATATATACATGAATGATAAAAAAATTCAGAAACATGAGTATCACATGTGATACTTTGAACTGAAGTGGATATAGATGGTTGTTTTGGCGTTTTATGGCTCATTGTCATATTTGACAACGTCAAGTAAAAAATGTCACTAAAGGGAAATCAGAAGGTCTGGGAAATAAAGTCGTGGGGTGAAAGCAGAAAAAGATTGCTTGGGCATCCCGTGAACATGATCTCCGCGTTTACAAAAGACAGTAAACTCTATGAGAAAAGGAAACATCACTCGGGTTCCTCGGGAGTGTGAAGCCCGTATATTTCTGAAGGCGCATTACACACGGAAGGAAAAATTTACTGACACAGAGGAGAGTGAAATAGAGCTGGGTACGTTGTAGAAATCGAACTTGCGCTGCCTACAATTCGCTGGTTACTAGCTCAGTGGGCAAGCCCACTGAGCCACTACGGCTCCAGTGACTTTCGTGATGAGTTTAACTGGCGATTGTCTCTTGCTCAGATAATAATAAATTAACATATTTTGCTTTAAGTATTACATTGCATCCTTATTAAGTATTAGAGGTACCACAGGTGCACAAAGTCTTACGTTAAGTTGAAAATTGCTGAATTAGATAATGTCTATGATTCAGGGTTGGTTGGGTTGAACCCAATGGGTTTTTTCAAAAAAGCCCATTTAATAAAACCCACAATTTTGTATACATTTTGGGTTTTTTTTTTAAATCACAATTTTGCCCACATTTTTAAGATATAAGCAAAAGTTTCAATGATTAAAAAAAATAGATAAAAAATTGTAATTATAGATTTTTTTCAACAGAATTATCAACTTTTATAGAAGATTTATTTATAATTCGCAAGGTTTGTACACATATTATCTATAACAAGCTACCATTCTTGAGTGTCATTGTCTCTCTTCAGGAAACGCTGAACTTTGACCAGTTTTCCTGCTTTCTCTGCCCCTAGTCTATTTCTCAACTTTGTTCATATGTTGCCATATGTAGAGAACAGATTCAATGGATGCCGAACTTGGTGGACAGCTGAAGAGTTGAGCGAAAAACCTGCATAAAATCCTTAATTTTTTTCTAAAAGAACCCAGACTTTTCTGAAAATACCCAGTTCTACATTGGTTTTTTCAGTTTTTTTTAAAACCCAAGTGGGGTTTGGGGTTAAAAAAAATACGCGGGATTTTGCCAACCCTGTTATGATACCCCTTCGTTCAAGAGAGCGGTTCAAATTACGAGTGATGTCCTTGGAGATTGACCCGGGCCGTGGTAAATAGCCCGTTGTCCAGTGCAAAGTTAATTAGCTACATACCTGCCTTCGTCCGAACGATTTTAGGTCAATCCCAACTCAAAAAATAAATCTCGTTTTAAATTGAAAGGCAAGAATGGATAGTTGCGTTCTGTAGGATTGCATTGCTCCGACATTTAACACTTTCCGCTCATTTCAATTCCCTTGAGTTAATTGAACGAAATGTCGAAAACGAATTCCTAAACGAACGCCTAAACAAATGTCGGACCGAAATGACCGCACACATCGACGAGGTGAGAAAACTCATTTCCTCAAAACAGATCAAACACCCACGCCGGTTGCTTGACCGGTGCCCGGGTGGAAAATTCCCCAAAACCGACAACTTCAAAGACAATAATTAATATTCCATTTCTTTAGGATTGCAATGCTCTTTCAAGACTTGCGTCATTCAAAACCGGTGATAATTGAAAAAAATGTCCAAAACGGACACGACTCGACCAGACAAATGCCGGACGAACTGACCGCACACATCGACGAAACGAGAAAACACGTTTCCTCAAACAAACCGAAAGCCGGAAACTTGGCGGTTCCGTTAGAAAGGGGACGCAGGAAAATTCCCCAAAGCCGCCAGAAAACAGACAACGCTATTTTTAAAAAGCGCAACATAAATAACACACCGCGGAAGAATCCCTATCAATAGCCGTGGGAATAAGCGACAGAAATGAAATAAAATTGGCGCAAAAGGCATTCCTATGAGAACCGGACCTACAACGCAGAAAATGATGATTGGCCCCGCATGCCGCAGTCCAAGAGTTTTGCTTTTTCGGGATGGATCGTAAAAGTTTTAGAGGGATAAAAACGCATGCTGTAGGGGGGAGAGAGCTCGCAGAACGACGCTATTCCACTCGCTTTCGTCACGACCGATTTTTTAGTCGAGGCAGTGTCCCCTCCTTTTATTTACGCTGAAACTCCTAGAATGCCAGTTATTTTGCATTCGAAAGCTTTTTTGCTTCGCTTTTTCATTCTCGTTTCCCCCTAGACCACACCTTTAACAGTAAAAGTACCCAATTCCTGTCATAAAATAAACCGCAGTCTCAAGGCCCCCGGGGAGGGGGTTTCCGAGAGGGGGGGGGGGAGATCCATTCCGAAGCACGTGAGGCGATTTAATGCGATGCATGTTTCGCGTAAAAAAGAAGCGTTTTTCGGGGTAATTTTTATGTTTATTTTCGGAGAGAAGGGGTGACGGGGCTTTCCGCGGGCATTTATTATAATTTCCCGCGCGGGCATTCGGAACACACATAGTTGCAAAAACGTGGTTTTGGGGTTCCGCGGGATTCCGACACGAGTCACGCTTCTGGCGTGGGAATTACGTTATCTGGAGGTAACCGATTTCGGTCGAATGCCTGAGTACGTCAATGTCCGTGTCTTTATTAAACAATGCTGGCCGGATAATTTTCGGTGCAGTAAAGTAACCGCTCGGACAATGAAGGCTCACTTACACTTGTACGCGTCTATCCGAATCTTCTATCTTTCTCATTTACGTGTAGTTTCTCTAGAGATCGTTTCTCCTGCCATGGGGTTTACTGTATGTGGTAAACACGGGAGACACTGTTCTGAAATTTCCAAACAATCTATTTCCGCTTTCATTCCACTGCCCTGTTTTCCAATCCCCTTTTTCCATTCACGGTATTTTTCACTTGACTTTGTCTTGTGTTTGGCGCCGCTTGGCCAAATATGGCCGTAAGACTCCCAAACAACCAAACCAAACGAATATGACCTCCATATTTAGATGTGTCGGTTGGAGTCTTGAGTACGTGTCTTTAATAAATAATTCTGGCCCGATCGTTTTTGGTGCAGTAATATAACTTCTAAGGATGGAACTTTTTGACAATGAAGGCTCATTTACACTTGTACTTCTATCCAAATCCGCTCCTTATATGGATGCGTCGAACCAATGACGGGAGTGGCTAAACAGGTGTCTCATTTCTCTGTTGAATAACGTTATATAGATATAACCGATTTTAGTATAATGCCGCTTACGTCGATGTCCGTGTCTTTGTTGAACAATGGGGTACGGGGAAAATTTTCGGTGCACTAAAATAGCAGTAGGTGTGAAACTTTTGGACTAAGATTCATTTACACTTGCACGTTTATCCGTCTTTGGATGCGTCGAACCAATGACGGGTGTGATTAAACAAGTCAATCTTTCCTGTTCTCGTTGCTCATTGGTTCGATGGATTCGAATAGGGAGGTCATATTCGGATGGACGTACAACTGTAATTTAGTCTTTGCTAGATGAAACATTTAATGCTGTGTTTGAGCTTTATAACGAAGAAAAATTTCCGTGGGTAAGTTCGCAATGGACCATCCTCCTCCAAGCGCTTCAGTCCCCTCATTAAATTGAAATGAGTATCTAAAGAACTCAGTGCTTAATTTCCCCTTTTGTTATAAGGTTTAGTTTGTCGCTCTACATTTTTATGTTTTGGAGAGCTAATTGAACTCATGTTGTATTAACTTCAATTTTGAAGGTTTATCAATCACATTTACGGCAGGTCCCAACGTAAATTTAGTTTTGGGACCCCTTGAAGTTTGCGCCCTTGGGCATGGTCTTCTAGATTTAGTGTGGTGTTGACTGACGGAATCGGGATGAGCAGCATTGTGTATGATTCTGGAAATAGTTAACAATTTACTGTGGTGCATGCTAGCGAAGCCAAATGTATGGTTAGAGAACAACCTCGCTTGGGCATTTTTCCGAATATTTGTGACTTTTTTCAATTGCAGCTTTTCTTGAAAAATACATCTGCTTAACTCTCCGTCTTTTCCACACGCACCCCTTCACACGTGTCACCTGCACTTTTTAAATATTCTTTTCTCTCACCTATTAATGTCCAGAGAAGATAACCCGAGGCGTTTATCGATGGAAACAATCTGAACGATTCGTTGCAGACCCGAAGGCAGAAGTTTTTACTCATACGCGCTTGTACACAGCGTCAGTTTAGTTTTGTGGCCCCTTGCAGTTGGTGCCCTTGCGCATGACCGCCTTCCATAGTGTTAGCTGACGAAGTCAGGATCACTTTAAGTGTGGTGTTAGATGACGAAGTCAGGATGAGCAATAATGTGCATGATTCTGGAAATGGTTAAGAATATTTCCTGCGGTGCATGGCTAACAAGACCAAAAATACGGTTCGGGAACAACCGCAGTCGGTCACTTTTTCGCATATTTGCGGCTTTTTTACACGAAAAACACATCTGTTCAACTCTCCGTCCTTTCCGCACATTCCCCTTCACACGTGTCACCTGCACTTTTTAATGTTTCTTTCTCTCGCATATTAATGCACCGACCACAGAGAAACCAAAGCGTTCTTCGATGTAAACAATTTGAGCGATTGGTTGCAGACGTAGATCAGAATTTTTTACTCATACGCGCTCGTGGCACAACGTAAATTTAGTTTTGGGGCCCAAAGGTTCGGGCCCCCTTGGAGTTATTGCCCTTGGGCATGGCCTAGTTTAAGTGTGACTAACTGACGAAGTCAGGATGAGCAACAATATGTATGATTCTGGAAATGGTTAAGAATATTTCCTGCGTTGCATGCTAACGAGGCCAAAAATACGGTTTGAGAGGAACCGCAGTCGGGCACTTTTCCGCATATTTGTGGCTTTTTTACGCGAAAACACATCTGCTCAACTTTCCGTCCTTTTTACACATGCCCCTTTATACGTGTCACCTGCACTTTTTAAATATCCTTTTCTCCCGCCTATTAATGCACCGACACCCAGAGACGAGCACCGCGGCTGTTATCGATGGAAACAATCTGAGCGATTGGTTGCAGACGTGGAGGCAGAAGGTTTTACGCATCCTTTCTCAAAACCTGAAACGCGCCACACACGCATTGATAGCGAACCAAAAAAATCGAACAAAAAATTTTAAGCCTCCTATTTTTGGGGTGTTAAAAAAACTGCCCGGCATAAAAGAAGAAATTGCGTAAAGAAACAAAAGTAGATCGGTTAAGAAGTAGAAAAATAGAATCTTTTCCTTGGTTTTCTGAGACAAATATAGTTCGTCTGGCCAAGTCTCAGAATTCTTGAGCTATTCAAACTCAAGTTTTTCCTCTCTGTGGAGTCATTAAGCATTAGACTTAAAAAGGATAACAAATGTAAAATCAGGCACTGTGATTAAAGAACGAAGAAAGGAAAAATGGTGACATCAATTGTTGAAGATTCATTTAACGCACACGGTACGTTTGTCTTGGTATGTGTCCGTTCTATTTAGAGATCCCTTCTACCTGCAACTGACATTTAGAAATTGTCCACGCTTTTTCATGTCTTCATTTTTGTCAACTTCCACAATACATTTTAATGCAAGTTTACATTTAGAAGAGCATTGGGATAAGATACGTGGCAAAATGACAAAAAACGCAGATATAAACAGGATTCCTGGCAACTGTTGGGCCGCGGTAGCCCAGTTGGAAGAGTGACGAATTTGTAACTGGAGGGTTACGACTTCGAAACTCGGTCCAACCGAAGACCGTAGTGTACGTTGGGGTTGGTGCGCGTTAAATCTGTCGTGGTATCAAATGTCTTCAAGTGGGCGTGGTGTGGAAATATGGAGTTGGAGAATGGGTTGCCAGATCTGGTGTTGACTTCGTCATCTGACCGTGGTTCAAAATTACGAGGTGTCCTCGATCATTCCCTTCGGAATGGATCCCGAACTGTCGCCAATAGCCCACTGTTGCTCCAGTGCGACGTTAATTACACTTCCCCAGCAGCTATTGTTTAATTTTGCTTTCTATGATTTCTGGTAGTTGACTCATTATATGATAAGACAAGGTACCAACAAATTAGTTTTGGTAAGCGACACATATAACATTTATATTTTTTTGTACACCCTCGAACTATGTATTACTTTAAATTGGTTGTTTTTATTTTCCGTTCTTGATATCTCTTCTGGAAAGCCTCACTTCACTAAAAGTATATTTTTTAAAAGGTAAATAAAAACCACATACAGGTTTTTAGGTGTTGTCGTAAGAAAATTGTTTGAAATGGAGAAAGGATTTGTTCTAAATATATTACCTTTTTGCACGTACATTTTTTCGGAGTGTTAGGTATTAAATTGGCATCCAATTTATGGCGTTCTAAATGTTGAAAAATAAATGTTTAACTACCTTAAATTATATTTATAAATGTACTTAATATTAAGAAGGGTTGGCAGGTAGTTGAATTTTTTGGCGTAACACAACGGGCTGTTACTAAAGATTAGGAAAAGGCGGGGAAATTAAAAAGACTGAACTAAATAATGGAAGGTTTAGATGGTTTTAACTGTTTCTTCTTTTTAGAATAACTGACCATTGCGAAAACGCTAAATGAATTCAACTTTATATTTAAATAATTGGTAGTTTCAGAATGTGTTTTTTAACTGTGACAAGTCTGCTTCATGTTGCATTTAAGTTAGACTTGTATATAAAACTAGCAGGAATATCTCACAATGCAAGTTAAGTTTTTTAATCCAATTTTACCTTTTTTTATAAATATTTTTTTAGGTTTTCATTAATGCTTGATGGAAGTATAATTTTTTCTCCTTGAAAATGGACACTAAATGTATGTTTTCCGCAAGCATTATTTTTTTCTTTGCCAGAATTATAACTATAAAAAATTGCAGATCTCTTATCTAAGATATTTATGGTTTTAATCATAATAAAATATATTATATTCATTGTTTTTGAGCGTTTCTTTTTTACTTGGCGGGATTGATCGGAACTAAATTACAGGAAAAAAACCTCAACAATCTTGTTTTATTTAAATGAAAGGATGTTTTAAAAGACTAGAGGGCTGTTGTAAAAATAGATTTAAATAAAATATTAATAAATTTGAATCTCATCTCTTTTTATCAACTTTTGTTTTCCCCCTAGTAGTTTTTTAATACCCCCGAATGAATAAAAGCGGTTTTTTACGGAAATTTTTTCAAGATCCGATATTTTAAGCGAAGAAAAAACCTCTTGCGTTAGTTTCGTTTTTATATCCCTTTTTTAAATTCAACTATCTGTATAAAAATCCAATTTTTTAATGACAAAATGAAAAATAATATATTAGCAAAAATGCAGCAAAAAATATCCTCCTCTGTAATTACTCTTTAAAATCTTCTAAAACGTTTGGAGAGAGATAATGCCCCTTAATGCATTTATTATTTTTTTCCGCCTTCTTTTGCCGCTATTAATTGTTTTTCAAAAAGCTTGTTCAGATCCGCAGTAAAAATATTCCCCCTTTAATCTTTTTGTGTACAAAGTGCGTAGCGCTTGCTGTTTAATTAAAAATTAATTTAGAAACTGCTTCGGGTATTGAAATTTATCTCGACGATTCTGTATCTCAAACCGCAGTCTTAATTCTCGAAATCCGGATTTAATTTTAAAAAACTCGGCACTGAAATTATTTTAAATAATAATGAGTTTAAAGCTGTACACTTTTAAGAATCGTTGCCCGCTGCATCAAATGAGCAGTCTCGTGATCACTTCCATAGACACCTCCTAATGAAATTAGACATCAGGTTTTATTTGGGAAGAAAAGGGAATTCGCGCATCCAAAATCAATCCTCAAATCCGGATTTAATTTATAAAAACTCGGCTTTGAAACTATTTGAATAAGTTTAAAAAAAACTATGCAGGCTTGAATCTTGTCCCGATCAGACATACTCACTACCATAAACACCTTGTAATCAAAATAGACGATTTTTTTAAGGCGGAGTTAAAAATGGAATTTGTATCCAAAATCAATTATCCAAATCAGTTAGGTATTTTAATTAACGTCGTATTGGAGCAACTCAACGAGCTATTGACGACGGTCCGGAATCAATCTTAACTTTAAAGATCCAAGGACAACACCACGTAATTTTGAACCACGGTCAGATAACGAGTAGCGTACTCAGAATTTCATTTTAAGGTAGGTAGTTAAATTAACGTTGTACAGAAACAACACAGCGGGCCATTGGCGACGGTACTTCAACAATCCTGAAAGAAATGTCCGTATACAATTCGGCATCGCCAATATCTTTCCAGACGTGGCCTCAAATGTTTTCACGTTGGATGGAGTGGAAATTTGGAGAGTTGGGTGGCAGCTCAGATGTTGATATCGTCATCTGACCGTGGTTTCAAAATGCAAGATCTTGTCCTGTTATCTTTGATCCCGAACCGTCGCCAGTAGCCAGTTTTGTTGGTCAAGTACGAAATATAAATTCAACTAACTGCCTACATGAAGGTATGTAAGTATATATTTTTAATTAATGTCGCACTGGGGCTATTCATGAATATTAAGACACGTTTTTTATAAGTAACTTTGTTTTCATTGCTACGTAACATTCCAGTTATCAAGAACTGTAAGTTCGTATGACAACGTGTTCGTTAAAATATTTGTAAATTACGTAGAGAGACATCGAAAAATCTACCACTTATAGTAAAATTTTTTAATATTCTCCAATTATTATCAATTGCTATAAATGTATTTTACTATTATATACACGAACGAAAGAAACTAGTTTTTTCTAACGTTTAATCAGGAGCTAATTCTGAAAGGAGGAATGCAGAATGATTGCTCAGAAGAGGACACGTGTTTGATGAAAAGAGAGCTGTCCTCGAAAAAGAAAGGAACCTTGTTGACCTCTTTACAAAATGGGAACCCAGAATTAGTTCCCAGAGTCCGATTGATATAGTAAAAAAACAGGTTTTTCATCCGTTTTAATCAGATAGGGAAAAAATATCTTTGTTAACCTCAACCGTGTCCGAGCCCATTGAAGTTCCTTACGCCAATTAAACGTATTTCGCTTAACGATTTTCACCACTTGTAACAGAAATAACCCAAACGTGCGAGGTTAAATGTTAATGAAGTAATAGCGATATTTTTATAATTAATCATCCTTTTATGATTTTCGGTATTATTCTCTCGACACAGAAGGCGTTTATTAAAAACAGGCGCATCTCGGTGTGATTGGATAATTGGACGACTTAGTTTGTATTCGACGCATGGATATCGAGGTAATTACATAAACAATGATGATTGTACCAGCCGATTGTCGCCAGGCATTCCAGCTTCGGAAAGCTGGGGCAGGGAATCTGGGCTACCGCAGTATTTTTCAGATGTTTGGTGTTCGTAATTTTTTGTAATTAGTGGCTGTTAATTTAATTAGTTTTTCTTGTTTGCGGTGTTTGAAACAATGACCTGCAGCTAACCAGACTGTCCAAACTGGTTTTGGAATTTCGGTGACATTTTTTCGTTTTTGTTATTAATTTCGTTTGTTGTAAGTTCAAAATCGGATGGTTAGAAATGTTGTGTCGCGGATATAAGCCGGGGCCTTCTTTTAATATTGCGGTTTGATTTTTGTCGCTCTAAGATTTACACCTGTAATGGCGGATTTATACCTCTGCCGCCTAGGGGCTACCGGTAACTTGCCGCCGCCTTCTTTCTTTCTTTATTTATTTGAAGGAAGACCCCTCCGTGCCGCACTTAGGGTTGTGCATATCAGATTGCCAACTTGCCGCCCCCCAACATGCTATTTTTATTCTTAAATTGGTTAACATTTTTATTTATTTGTTTATTTATTTATTTGTTTATTTATTTATTTATTTATTTTTTTGTTACGACTTGTGCCTTTGTTATTTTTACAGAAAATTTTGCCACCCTGGCCAATAGCCCCTATAGCCATCCCCTAAATCCGCCACTGTGCAACTGTGCGTGGCCTCTTGTGCCTCATAATCCTTTTATATAATTTATTCTTCATTTGTTCGATACATCCCAGTGTGGGCCTCGACCTTCTCGATGATTCAGGTTCGTTTTGAACATTTTATACGTCAAAATGATTATTTTTTGGTACACGAGGGTTAATAAGACTGTGATCTAGGTTTTAAAATTAAGGAATCTGCTGTTGTAAACTTTCATTTTGATCAGATCCAAGAATGGTTTTATTGCTTCCAAAATCTAAAATACTGGCCCTGAAAGTTATTTTTATTTTTCAGATGGTGGGGAGGGGGGACTTTCACTGGGAGGGAGCACAGCCGAAATATTCTTGACGTAAACATTGAATTGATGTTCCGGTATAATGCAGACTGCCACGTTCTTGCCAACTGTTGCTTGAAGAATCATGCAATCCATAAAAGGACATTGGAAAATAATTTAAATTGTAGTAATGAAATATGAGTAATAGAAATGAAAAAAAGATAAATGTTTCGTTTCTTATATATACAAATAGAAAAATATAATAATCAATAGTGGAGGAGTTCGCTTAGCATTATCTTAGCTCTTCGTTCCTCAGGTCCATTATACGTGGGCTTCGACGTTGCCTCTTGAAATCTAACTAAAAACACAATTATTTACTGTAACCCCGGATTCACGTTTGGGAGTGTTCAATGAACATGTCAATATGTGAATCCGTGTTTGCAGTAAATAATTTTGCTTAGTCTGTTTTCAAATTTCAAATCAAGAGTTCATGTAAACCTCCGGAACGGAGAAGTTAATCAGAAATTAATCAGACAGAAAGAAGATTTTGTCCCACACCTCAAATGTTCCTAAACGCACCATTATGTCTTTTATTGAACGAATGGGACTATTATTCTGCCTTTCTAGTCAAGAAAGTAGTATCAGTAATGTTGGTAATTTAAAATCAACTTTTGTTACATGCTGTGTGCAAGTATCTAATGTTATTAAATGTCAGAAAATTTCACTTGCAAGCCGTTATCCTCGAATTACTAAACATGAAGACCTGCCTTTTTACTAGCATGGCTATATAGCCCCAAAATATCTATCTTTAAGGGGACAAATGCACAAAATTATTTCAAAATTCGAATTATTTTTTGATAAATTTGAATAAAAGTTTATACAATTCTGTTTAAAATTATATACTATTTATGGAGATACGTTGAGTAGAAGTATTTTAAATGATCTTTTGAAAACACAGTGTGTAATGTAGTAAGTAAGGTCAATTTTGTGCTTTAAACTTCAATGTCTCAAAATATGTATTTTTTCCGTAAAAGGAACATTTTTTCAAAGTCTATCCAAGCAAATATAAAAAAATTGTTTTACAAGTGTACATACCTTCTAACATATTTTAACTCAGGCATTTTGTTCTATCTGCTCAGAAAAGTTCATTTTTATTGTTAAAAAAGATGAAAATTAGTCATTTTTTTAAAACAGACAAATTTTAAGTATTTTAAAAATCCCGGTGTTGAAGTGTTTAAAAGTGTCTTCATAACCTGTATAAAAAAATTCAAATCATTATACATAAAAGATTCTGAGAAAAAGTTCCTTAAAATTTGACCATTTTAACATTACGTAGATGGGACTCCCCCCTTAATAAATTAAATAAATGGCTCAATAAATGGTTTCTAAACACCTCATTTTGTCCTTCATTGAGCCGATGGGACCGTATACTAACTTTTAGTCAAGGAAACAGCATCTCGAAGTTTGGTACTTTAAAATAAACCTTTGTTTCATGCTGTATATAAAACTATTTGGCAGCTCGACTCTAAAACACAGCAACTGTTGATTAGATGTTCATATTGGTATCAAGCGTTATTAAATATCAGATAATCACACTCGCAAGAATAGCAACCGTTAGCCTCGAATTATCAAACATGGAGATCTGCCTTCTTGACTAGACTAGCATGGTCATCCTATTTGCAATCACTGCATTTGCCCACTAACGGTAAAACACATTTTAATAGTCAACGACTTAAACATTTTAATTCATATACCTTGGCTTTAGGATTGGAGAGAATCCTCATCCAAATATTTTTAGCTTTTTATATGACATTGGGTTCATTCATCACGTATATATAATTTTATATGCTATTCATTTTATCATCACATGACTCATTTCATTTTAGTGTTAGATTATATCTGAGCTCTTATATTCGTATCTCTCACACAAGATATCTTCGACCAATATTTACGCGTAATGAAATTACTCTTGGAATAATGTATTTGAGTTCGATTTTTTACCACGAGTTTGGCATAATATGTCCCAAGAGAACTCAATGCCACAAAATCACATCCAATCCAATCCTTGACTAGCATGGCTGTATAGCACACAAATATCCATCTTCAACAAATAAAATAAACGGAGATGTGCTCGGTTTTGAAAGAAAACTTCTGAAAATACACAATATAGATATATATAATTATAAAAAAAGAGCAATGATGAAAAAGAGGGAAAATACATTTTTCAAGAACGTAAGATGAGCGGAGCCGATTGGACAGAATTGTAATCAAATGTGTTCTTGAAACCTGCGTCCCACACACTATCCCAGACACACACCCTTTAATCATTCGTGGCTGGAAATTAACTGCTCCTCGGCCCCACCCACAACCTGGGATTCTCATCCTATCCAATTTCACGCGTCCTTATTTATTTTATATTAGCTTATTAACTAGACCACGGATCGGGTATACTTTTCATTTCTTATTAAATAACGAGCACTTTCTTATCGAGTCCTGATAGGTAAGATACACTTGGATGTGAGGATCAGATGTTATTTTTCATCTCAATTTACCTGCGGTATGATGCCCCAAGTTGGATCACTGCTTTTGAATGAGCTGCATGCATGGTCACGGCAGTGAGAGATAATGTTGCCGCGGCTGTGTATTTAAATGGATGGAATACTTGAAAATTATTTAAAGTGGATTGGGGTGACCCTTCTCTGCAATTAACTGCCAAGGGGATTCTTTTTAATAAGATTTTCGGAACTTGGTTGTTCGATGGAATAATTGTTTTCATTCAATGAAACTGAAGACCGAGGAGTGTAATTTGTCCGTATTAATTCTGGTCTAAATTGAATAGTCTTATGCAACGAGAGAGATATGAGTTTCGGAATAGTTACTGGGTAGAATAATTGTTTACAGTAAAACTGAAGATTGCAGAGTGAATTTGTGTTCATATTAAATCTGGTCTAAATTGAAGTCTGAAGCATAACAAAGTATAAGGTATTCGTAATATAATTATTCGATGGAAGAATTGTTTTCATTCAGCAAGACTGAAGCGGATGCAGTCTGTTCGTCTATTTTGATTCTATTTTAAGTTTAATAATCTTATGCAATTGGTATGAGATATCTGGTACATAGTTGATGGAATAATTGTTTTCATTCCGTAAAACTGATGACTGTAGAGGAATTTAACCATGATGTCAATTCTAGTCCAAATAGAATAGCCTTATGCAACGAAGTATAAGGTTTCCGAAAATAATTATTTGATGGAATAATTGTTTTCATTTAGTAAAATTGAAGACTGAAGCGTACAGTAAATTCGTCCACATTAACTCTAGTCTAAATTGAATAGCCTTATACACAATACGTCATTAGATTTCTGGTACATAGTTATTAGATGTAATAATTATTTTCTTTCAGTAAGACTGAAGATGGGATACAGTAAAATCGTCTATACAAATTCTAATCTAAATTGATAGTCTTATGTAACAAGGTACCAACCCACGTTTTTTTTATTTTGATATTAGAACAGTCATGGAATTTAGCTAAACATCCGTAATTAAATACCTAGTTAAGAATTAATTGTCGTCATTTAGGAACACTGGTTATTTAAGGAGTTCATTATTTTATTCAATGCGTGCTATAGTTTCAATTTCTAGGGTTTGTGGAGGTATTGATTTATGTTGCATGTAGCTTTCCATCTCAATGATGTTTTGAATACATATGCATTTTCTTTTCACTCGTTATTTGACAGGATAAGTATGCTCACAGAATTTTAGTTTGTGTAGTGTATAAGTTATCTGAAGTTTTTAAAACTGGTCTGTATAAGAGATGCATTTGTACTAAAACATAACGTAACTCTCTCCTGGTGGTTGTTTCAACGATGTATCTCCATTAAGCAAAACTGACTTCTAGTTTGCGTAGTGTATAAGTTATTTGAAGTTTTTAAAACTGGTCCGTATAAGGGATGCATTTGTACTAAAACATAACGTAACTCTCTCCTGGTGGTTGTCTCAACGATGTATCTTCTTATTAAGCAAAACTGACTTGATCTCGTCATCATCAAAACATCAACAATATATTGATTAAGAAATATATCACCCTTCAAAAAATTGGTCAGATCTTGATGGGTTAAACTACTTAGAGGGTTAAATCGTTCTCATATGAAAGGTACACACATATAATTGCAGTTCAGTCATGCGTAAGTTAAAGTGTAGAACTGTGTAAGGAGCTAAGAGATACTAAGAAGGCATTTATAAAAATTTCTTCGAAGTGCTGACATTCATTTAATTTGTGGCGATATTGTTCTTGAACATAAAATCGTTCGATCTCCACACATCTATTGTCTAAAACTGACAATGCAACTTTATAAATTTCTTTAACTTTTGGCTTGGAATCAAATTAATCATTTCCTGCAGCGTTTTCAAGCTTTCTCCAAGAAATGAATAATCTCAAAAGGTTTTCACCGGCAAGAAGTATTGTAGAAGGCCGCCGCTTGATAGTTCGATTCCCTTCTTGCTCTCTTGTTGGGAAGAATGCATGGCCAAGAAAACGAGTTTCGGGAAGTATCGCGCATGCTTTGTATCATTTAACTCATAGGGGTTCGGCGAGGGATATTCTATGAATTTTCATAAATCAAGACCAAATAAACGCTAAGTTTAGCCTCACCCATCCACAGTTGGTGCTAAGTTGGTGTTCATTAATCAAAACCCGGACGCTCCCCAGACAAAACAGAAACGCGGGATTTTTAAAGTGGATATCACGAGATTATTAGCTTTTCCAGGAACGCGAGTGTCTCAGGATTCCTACGGTGCCGGAAAGCCTGTTTTTTATTTGCTCTCGCTTGCTCTTAATTCCCGAAATGCATTTTTAGTGGAAACTGAGCTATTTCTCCGGCAGACGCGTGGGAGTTTTTGCTGTTTGGCGAAATGGCTTTTGTCGTGGTTGGAGTTGGGTGGCGTCCACAAAAACACGTGCGCGAAAGTAAAAACGACTCTCCAAGTGGTCTCGACGAGATATCTCGTTCATCAATATCCGACCAATTTTGCTGATGACGACATATCTCGTCCATCGAGATCTGACCAGTTCTGCTACTGACGACATACCTCGTTATCAAGATATTACCGATTGCTTCATGAAGAGGACGAGATTAAGATCTGGTCAGTTTTCAGTTACTTGACGAGATATCTCGTCCATCAAGATCCGATCACCTTTGCTAATGACGAAATACCTATTCGAGACAACCACCAGGAGGGTTAAGCCTAGGATATATTCTAGGATTTACGCTTATGCGTCCATCCGAATCTGCTCTCCGCATTCAGATCCGTCGAACCAATGAACAACGAGAACGCGAGTGATTAAACCTGTCAATCATTCCCGTTGTCGTTGTTCATTGGTTTGACGGATCGGTATACGAAGAGCGCGGAGATTTGGACAGACGCACAAGTGTAAATGAGTCTGCAGGTGTACGATTATAACGAAGAGGTTTATCACACACACACATGCCCGCATACCTGATACGGCCCTCAGTGTAGGTTTACTTGACTTGCAGACCAGATACTTCTCTCCGGATAGGTTTACCCTGCCCGCAGATCTTGATGGACGCGATATCTCGTCAACAGACTGAATTTCTTTTGGACAGGCGCACAAGTGTAAATGAGTCTGCAGGTGTAAGATTATAACGAAGAGATTTATTCCACACACACAAATCCGCATACCAGATACGGCCCTCCGTAAAGGTTTACCTGGCTTGCAGACCAGATACTGTTCTCCGGATTGGTTTACCTTGCCCACAGACCAGATACAGCCCACCGGATAGATTTTCACTTTTTGCAGACTGGATACTGCCTTCCCGTTATATTTACCCGACATGCAGACCAGATACCACCCTCATAGGCTCATTGGTGTTTTGTAAACTAAAACAAATGTTGATTTGTTGTTATATTGATTTTTTGTTAGGCTGCAATATGTTCCCAGAATATCTTTTCCAAGATTGGGAGGTATTTGCCTACGTTTCCACCATTCCCCTAATTCAACTAATAGATTCGTTTGAAACCATGTGACCCAACTAACTGCTATCTCACGGGAAAACAAAACTTGTGGCAAAACAAGTAATCACCAATGGCGATCACAATGCATGATTTTGGGTATGGCAGCCCTTTCCCTTCGAGCCAAATTACCTTTATACGAATGGACTTCTCCATGGTCGTTTGCCATCTCATGGGAGCAATGCGGTTCCCGAGATGGCAAATGAGTCACGTGGTTTTGAATGAGTCTATTACTTAAATTAGGGAACCGGTTGTAACATAAACGAAGCGCTTCCCCTATTGGTACGGATTCTGTTTCTGAGATTTACTATTCGGTGCCGAAAGCGATACGCGTTGGTAACGAGTTGGCAGGTGGAAAACATCCACGGCGATCTCTATTCCATGCTTTTGCATATGGCAGCCCGAAGCGACTGACCCAAGGTCGACCGCCATCTCGTCGGAGCCACTCTGTATATTTGTTTGTACGAAATCACTAGCCATGTTGATGGATAACATGAGTTGAAAAGGATCCGACACAAACAAAAAGAATTTCGCCGTCCTTGTTCTTAAAGATTTTTTATTTAACTTTATTAAAAAGAATCTGGGAAAGCAAACGCGCCATCTCAGACGCACGATTCCTGCATCCCATCTTATTAACGGGCGTCTAATTGGGATGGATCGCTTCGGTTTACCTTCTCCTGGAGGACGACCGGAAAAAAAAAGAAAACATCGGAATTCGCAGACACTTTCAACTGTGAAAGTGATTTATGCCACTGTTTCATTTCGAGTTGTTTCATTGTAACAAGTGGGAAGAAAATTAACAAGAAAGTGGCTATAAATTTCGGCACAAACCAGTACCCGCCTCCTTCGTACCAGAAAAAAGAGTATCTCAGTCTCAGAGCAAGGCCGATGCTCTTCTTCTTTTTCCTTATTATTATTCCCATTCCCAAAAGCACAAGCGACGGCGAGACAACCCGCTAAAAAATCCGAGAAACCAAACAAAAAAGATGAATTTACTTAGAGGCGAATCCTTCTCACAAGTCGAATAAATCCTCTCGCTGCATTTATTCTACTCCCTTAATGAAAAAGGAAAAAACCCGCGTTGACTTTTAAAGTAGCGTTTTTGCCGGAAAAAATGAACTGCCGGGTCTGGGGGTAAAAAAAGCTGCTCTCACCTGCGAAGAAAAGGATGCTTGTCATTACATGAGAAGTAATTAATCTCTCAATATATTAACAGGCCTTAAAACCTGTCTGGGTCGAAGAAGAGCGGCCGTTTTAACGTCTTGGTGGGAAACCTTGTATTTATTTATTCTCATACATCCAACTCTGAGAACTGGTCAAAAGAACAAGCAACAAAAGTGGAAGAAAAAAGCGAGGAAGAAGCAAAGCAAAAAAGGGTTTAAAGCCACCGGCTCCTCTCAACATGGCCGAACCAGAGGTGTGTGACAGGCTTAATAATATCGGTTTAGGGAGGGTGGGCAGACACTCCCAATGGGAAAACGGGTAAGAATGAATTTTAGTGGAACGGCTTTTTTCTTGCATGCCCCCTGCTTATTTACACGCGCATCTTGTGTTTCCTGTAGGATATATGCCAGATACATTAGGGAAAGGAATTATTTTAATCAGTATGGGTGTTTTTTTATAACCGGAACCATCGGGCAACAAAAAATAAATCATCTCGGGTGGAGGGAAGTATTAGAGGTGATTGGACTCCTCCGTCCGATAAACTCTTAGAATTTCTCTGGGTATGGAAGGAATTATTTTGTATACTTATCCGGTTTTTTTCTTCTCTTTTCCTTTTTGGTTCACGTTATTTATTTATGCGTTATTTTTGCTTGTTACTTTTCATCGATCTGGAAATTTTTGGCCGAGCGATTTGAAATGCTCGGTTTGGTAACTTTGTAGGACGCGGTGTGGGAAAGGGGTGCCGCCTGGGGTTTTCCACTTGATTTAACCCTTTCCTTAAGTTTATTTTATGGACTTAACTTGAATGTGGGCTCTTGCATTAGAGGAGCTTTTCAAGCGAGAGGAGTTGGCGGTACGCTGTATAGGGGTTATGTATGTTTTTTCTTTTGAGACGCTTTTTTTTGCTGCGGTTTGATTTACTTAACCCTCCTGGTGGTTGTCTCGACAAGGTGTCTTGTCATTGGAAACAAAACTTACCACGTCTTGATCTCGTCATTGTAAAAATAATAGTCAATATCTTGATGACGAGAGATCACTTCATTAGCAAAATCGGCGTGATCTATTGATGGACAAGATATATCGTAGAATTCACTTGGAGGGTTAAGCAAACTAAGGAATTCCACTCATTGATGGGACAAGAGATAAACATCCGACATACACATGCGTACCGCAGTAAACATGTCGGAACGCATGCGTGATTAAACCAAATAGCGACTAAGGTTTTCCACTTGATTTGACGCTTTCCTTCAGTTTATTTTATGGACTAAACTTGAATTTGGACTCTTGTTGTATTGGAAGACCTTTTCGGAGCGAGGGAAGTTGATGGTACCCTATTTAGTTGGTACGCACCTTTCTGTCGAAATTGCTCCGGTCTGAAACCTAAGTCACACATTGATGGGGCAAGCCATTAAACATCCAACATGCGCATCTGTTCTCCGTCTCTGCGCAGTAAACATTTCGGTTCACATGCGCATTTCAACCCATTTAGTGTCTCAGGATTGATACTGGACCAATGTGTGTTTTACCTAACATACATTGAAGTCGTTTGATGCTACACATTTCAATTAAAGTTGAATTATTTCATAAATCTACTAGGCTTCGTGTAGCAACAATGAACATGGACCGACAGATCGAATCTGACAAGTTTTCAATTTGATAAATTAATAGCAGTATTCATAAAACGAACGCGTATTTAATGAATACATTTAATCAACAAATATCTTTCCAGAACTTTGACCTATATTTTATTTAACATGAAATGTAACTTCGACTACCGAAGCTGTTTTCTGTTGTGTTAGTTTTTTAAAAGCTTATCACTTTTCAAAAGAAATCCTAATCAAACTTTTTCTCTGATCTATTTTTAATTACCCTTGATCTACTTTTGATTTAATTTTGGTATCCTCATTTCCAGCGAGTGATGAGAATTTTGAATTTTA
This sequence comes from Metellina segmentata, assembly GCA_947359465.1. Classification (NCBI taxonomy): domain Eukaryota; kingdom Metazoa; phylum Arthropoda; class Arachnida; order Araneae; family Tetragnathidae; genus Metellina; species Metellina segmentata. The sequence goes on along the minus strand of OX375872.1, from coordinate 64,733,072 downwards.
TAATTTTTGCTATCTATCAAGGGGCACGTCTTTAGAAAATAATTTCTGGGGTGGCCTAGTCTTCACATTGTATAGTTGTACGATGATCTTGCTTGTATGTTTATAACTAAACTTAGATTTACTCTAATTAAACTTTTTTACTTAAAATATATTTTTCGGAATTGGCTTTGAGCAACGCTCATTGAATAAATTCCTGCACTTAGACGAATGGGCAAGCATTATCTTGTCCTTTCCTATTCAAAGACAATCACACAGCACATATGTCGGTTTGTTTTAGTGGCCATTTTTTATACATATTTGGTTCCCAAAACCTCGATTTACAAATATTAACCCTCTGAGCGTCATGAAACTCATCAGTCAAACTATTGACTACTTTTCTCAAAATTTTTCACGCTTGATTTAAATCCTTTGCGGCGAAATCCAATTTCGATAATGTTTACTTTGATGTAGTCCTTCAGAATTTTGACGGTCTATCCTCAAAACAACGTAACTAATCAAATAACTAAGAGGTTTTATTGTTCAAGCATTCATAGATCGGAAGAAACTATTCAAATCAATGTGGAAATCATGCATAAAATTACTTTTATTTATACAACTTGAACTGTTTTATAAAGCGATAATTTATTTTTACCTTACTTAGAGAAATCCTGCAAATACACCTAATAAAATGCCTCCTACCAATGGATTGAAATTGAAGAAACTAAAGCCCTTCAAATGAGTTATGGTTACTTGAGCGAGAAATGTATCTTTCCAATTCTCCTTGAATTTCCCAAAAATGTAATATTATTCGTCTTGTCTTTTTGCTTTATCTGCGGACACATCCTCCAAGTATACCATCGACACCTGTCCTGCAAAAATGCTGAAACCCTTCAAATGGATTACTGTTAACTTATTGAAACGTAATCTTAACTTACACAAATCGTTATTTTCTTCGCCTTTGTCCTTTTGCTTAGTCGATGTACAAAACCTCTGTTAAATCTCTCATATATTGTTAAATGCGCTGTGAGCACGGGGAGTGTTTTCTTTCACATTCAGGCTTGAGACCCGGAAGAGACGTGCTCTCCTAGACTTGATGAAAACGAGGCTTCCTTAGCCCTAACGAGAACCAGGCTTCCTTAGCCATAATGAGAGTGGTCCATCCACAACCTTGTTAAGTTTGTTGTCAATAAATATTGTTTTTGTAAACAACGAATTGTGTTATTTAAAATACAGTCCACTATAAAGCTATCAGAACAACAACCTCCAAAAATATAGCCGACACCACTCCTGCCAAAAAACTGAAACCCTTCAAATGAACTAGCTACCTGATCGAAATACAACCTTAAACTATACAAATCGTCATTTTCTTCGTCTTTATCCTTTTGCTTTGTGTATGGATAAACAATGTACCATCGACACCACTTCTGCCAAAATGAAACTCTTCAAATGAATTACAGTTACCTGATCGAAATGTAACCTTCAATTACACAAATTTGTTGTTTTCTTTTCGTCGTCTTTTACTTTCTCCATAGCAAACAACAAAAAGGCCGTTCTGCTCCAGAATCCAAGGCAAACAGTTTGAGGTAAAATGCAGCCATTTCCTTAAAGAGCGACAATTTTCCACAAAAATGTTTACAAATGTTTGCGAGAAATCGTGCCGCTTGGTCGAGGGGGCGTGAAATGGAATTGAAACTGAGGGGGAATCCTTTCACCGAGACACTTGAATTTTATAACCAATTAAGATTCCCAATACGTGGGGGATCGTGTACAAATGGCGCTGCTTCTGCTTGCAGTCGGAGATGATAGATCGGCTGTTAGATTGCTCGTTGAGTTTCTTTAATTAAATCTACGGCGGTCTTCGTATCTTTTTATTTTATGATTAATCTTTCAACGGTTTTCTTTCTTTTCGGTCGTGTTTTTTTGGAGTAGCGCGCGATTTTTAGTACTTGAAAATGGATATGCTATCCAAAAACTAATTAAATGTTTTTCAAGGAAGACGGGTTAAAAAAAAAGCAGTTTTTAAAAGATCCGAGCTCCAAATCATGTGAAAGTTTAAGGTTTTTACGACTTATTGCCTTATTAAGACCATACATATAATCGCTTGACCTTTTTTTGCATTTTAAATAAAAAATTATTTTTTAAAAGATCATATCTTTATATCATTTTAGTGCATTTTTAAAAGCTATGGAAGCGTTTTTTTAAGTCTGGAGATAAGACCTCTATCATTTCACTTGATATCGTTTTGTTGAAACTATATTTTATTTATTCACTTCATACTGTTATTATCTGTAATATGGGTAGTTAGATAATTTTTGTACCCTTGGTCGGTATCATTACTCCTCGTCTAGTAAAAAATGACCGTAGGGTGACAAACCATCTCAACTCTAAATTTTTGGTAATGTAGAGGTTAGCACTCTAGCGCTGGTCTGGGTTGGAAACCTATTCGTGGCATAGATGTTTGTAGCGGTTCAGAAACACCGGTAATCCTCCCGGAGGTTGTATCGACGAGTTATTTCGTCAATTAGCAAAACTGACCAGATCTTGATGGAATTGATCTTGATCTATTTCGAAGAAAAAACTAACCACATCTTGGTCTCGTCATCATAAAAAAATAGGCATCATGATAACGATGTATAAAGCGAAATTGATCAGATCTTTATTGACTCGTCAAAACCACTTGCAGAGTTAGGCGTTAGATCCCGGTATAGTTAGCAGTTGTGTTGCACAAAACATGACATAGATCGATAAACCAAATTTTCATTTTTTGAGAAATGGATCCTAACACGAAATATAGGGGTGGAGTGGACCCATCGGGTTTGAACCTTAATTTCTCTGAGTTACATTACAAATGACCAGGTCAATGATCAATCTCGTGTGATTGGATAAATTTGGGTTCAATACCGTTGTTATGTATCCTTCGTATGTTTTACGGTGCGTGTCCCCTTTCAAGACAAATATTGAAAGCTGTTGCTAAGTAGACTCGTTATGGAAAATGGTGCATTAGTAAGTAACTATCGGCTTATAGGTTTTAAATGATTTAAGTGCCAAAAAGTGGCCGAATCGCCCTTTAAACAAGAGAATGGGATGACATTGCAGCAAACATTCCGAATCCAATTGCGGCAAATACGAATTTACACCATTAAAAGGAAACGGAATGCCGTTACTGTTTTTTTGAATAATTTTGTTCCATTTTTAGAGTTTTTAAAATCCACTTATTTATATGATTGCTATACTCATTTCTGAAATGGATTAAAATATGTGTAACAACACTATGCCGTCAATAGATCTGAGAAATTAAATCACTTTAGCACAGATGCTATGCGAGGTTCTGCTAGTTGCCAATGGTATTTCCTGTAATGTTTTTTAACCTCAACCTTTTCGCTATAAGTTTGTCTCACAGACCAATGAAGTTAAACTGTAGCATATTGAAAAAGAGTAAAATCTGTAATTCGTATTATTCACAGAAATGTTATTTCTTTTCAAAAAAATGCTTTAACTTTGTCACATAAATAATAAATTATTACAACACTATATTTTTATTCCAACGAGTTACGATCATCAGCAATAATCTTTCCGACAAATTGAACAGTCTAAAAATAAGAAATTAATTACTAATGTATAACACGCAATCTTTGTTTTTTAGAACACTGATAAGAAGCTGTCAGTAGTCAAGATTTATCGTGATATATTGTATTTTTATAAGATTCTAACCCATAAGTATGATCATTTTATATTTCTTCATTTGAAGATTGTTGCCCAATTAGCCCTTGTAGTAAAAAATAATCCGTTGAGCGACAAAACAAACCAAACCATTTGTCGATTGAATTTCGCGCATCAGTTTGATTCGCTAATCTGAAACCTCATTCGAATGTCTCGGAGAGCATCGAAATAAATGTGGTGCTGCCATCTAGTGAGAAGATCTATAGAAAAAGAAAGACTTTGTCGAATCAGTGGCGCAGATGTCTAGTGAGTCGGAATTAACCACTTATAAATGTGACTAAGCTTTACATAATTTTAGGCATACGAATATGTGTTACTTTATCCTATTAATTTTTGTTTCCGTTACAAAATTCATGAATAATTAATTATAACGTTTTTTATACTTATATATTTTATTTTTACTGACAAGAACTTGACCAACCTGGCTCTTACGCCAAAGAGGAACAACAAACCAACTTACATGATTTAAAGGCAGAATGGAAATATAAAAAATAAAAAGTCAAAAGAAATCATCACTGCACAAAATTTATTTTTCTTAATAATTTAGAACTTTTACCTATACAGCATTATTTTCAAACACGTTTAACTCTTCTCATTCATCTGATAACTGTTACATAACACAAAAAACAGTTTGGTCTTGTGCTTGCTGCAACTTGTGCATTGTTAGACCTTGCGCCTTAAAAAATCCAAACCAACCCTTACGCATTGTGTACTTTCACATTTGGATTAACGCTGCTTTGATTCATGAAATATTCACAGCATGTTTGAAAGCAGTTCGATTCGAGCCCAATCACTTTGCTCTCTTATTAGTAAGAGCTGCTTAAATCAAAATTATTCTGGATTTTCTTCATCAGAAAATAAAAGGAAAATGGGGTGGAAGAATTGATCTTGAATGCAATTAAATTAAACGATTAAAGTTTGCTTGTATGCGAAGTATGATCATCATAATGAAAAACTCATTGTTATGATCTTTATATTTCGTACCCTGCCCAAGCATTTGTCCGACTCATCTATGAGATTAAACTTCAGAAATTTCAACCGCAGACATTCTGTATCGACAGTCTGTTTAATAACAGTTTGTACACCATTTCCAAAACAGTTCCTTTTTCCGTTGCCAATACTTTAGCCAAGCGTCTCTCGCAGAAACATAAACGTGAAAAGGTGAAACCGAAAGTGTTCCGAAAGTTTTAAATACTTAGAAACATTTTCAATGTTTTCCTTCTACTATGTCGTTTTCTCATTGTCCAGTCGTAATTAATCGCCTTTTCGGCCTACGTTACTTGAATAAATTGCTACGTGGTTTTTAGATTAATGTTTTCTTTACGCGAAAGAAAAACATTAGGAAAAATTCCTAGTTGTGAGCTTTATACTGCACATAATCTGCCTAAACATTTGTCCTACGCATCCCAATGAGACTTAAACTTTAGAGATTTCAATTGAAGACAGTATATACAGAGAATCTATTTCATAACAGTCTGTACAGACAGTCTGCCATAATAAAAACAGTTTCCTTTTCCGCCGCCATTAATGACGCTACGCGTCGCAGAAACATAAACGCGTTTGAAAAGGTGAAACCGAAAAAAGTTCGAATGTTTTAAATACATAAAAAAGTTCTCAAGGTTTCCCTTCTTCTATGTTGTTTTTCGTTGCCCAGTCGTAATTTATCGCCTTTTGGGCCTACGTTACCTGAATAAATTTCGAGTTTAATAGCTTAAAAGGGGGATGATAATAATAAAATTGAATATAAAAAATCGGGCGAATTGGGTGGATTTGTCCTCATCGTTTCTCGTGTCGGGAATCGACTGCTACGGGGTTTTAAAAAACGACGAGTGATAGGAATTCTGTGACCGAAATTTTACCCCTTTCTCCAAAGCACATAATAAGATTTTTATCACTCTTTTATGCCTTTTTTGCAGTCGGGGTCCCGGCCTCGTTTTCGTTATAAATCTTCCCACGATGTTATGTGGAAGCTTCTGCCTCTGCAGAAAAGTACCGAACCACCGTTCAATTGAGGTCAGCGTTTTTCTAACTCCGTTCCTGTTAGTTAAAGGACTTGACCCAGTGAATTTTCGGGGTTCTTTCTGCTCTCTGTGAGCTCGTCTTCTTGCTATTTTATTTCCACTCGATTCTTTGTTGAACTTCAGTCCTGCTCAGACCTTGGTCGTAGTCACGTTTGCGGAGAAAAGGATGCTTCTCGTAACTAGAAAGGGCCTTTTCATAATAAGCGAAGTTGCAAAGTTAATTGATTTCCCTTTTGTGATCGAACTTGTCTTGTGAGAAAGGGGTTGACCAGGTAGCTCAACATTGAGGGACCCTTCCCCTTGGGTTTTTTTCTGCCTCCATTCTGGAGGCGCTTTTCTTTGATGCTCTGAGAGAAAAATGACGGCCTCTTTGCCTTTGGTCTGAGCAGTAAATCACTTATTTGTCAAAAAGTGGACAGGTTCTACCATCTAGTTTAACGGAATCGCTTTGCTTCGGTACTGAAAAGCGTCTCGTACTGTAAAGAATCTGATTAGAAACATTTTATCCAGTTGGTATTGATAGCAATATCAAAACTGACAGAGCGGCGAATTCACTGTTTTTGTAACACTTGTCATAATCGTATATTGTAACCTTGTTGATCCTATCTCAACGCCGTAATCTGAAATTTAAAGTAAACTTTGCTTTTCATCAAAAAAACTTATCGATATAAAAACGCAAGTACGCAGATGTTTTGACGAAACTTCGCTATTCTTTAAGAGAAAGAAACTATGTAAAATAAAAACACTGTACTTGTAGTTCTACCTAGGTTTGCTTCTAAAACATGTGTTGCAGTTTTCGACGTTATAAGTGATGATCCATCAACTTAACCACCTATTCGGCCTCTGATATGATAGATCACCTCTTGCGAACGAGATTATAAAACTTGTTAGACCATTAACGTTTAGTTAAAAATGAAGGCCAAAGCCGCATTATCGAAGTAGTTACTTTTTTGACTGGGTCTAATTTGACCTTAGCTTTCGTTTAAAATTATTTCGATTTTTAAATTATCTTTACTTTTTAAATGAGTTTCGGGAAGTGAATGTTTTTAGATAGCATTTTTGTGTTTTTGAGATTGAATGCTTCTAAAGTGTTGAAAGAATTCATACATTCTTTTACCCAATAGATGTGGTAATTTAGTCGTTAAGAGGGAAAAGCATTACTACACTACTCGGAAATCTCATGACTCTCTGAGGGATAGTTCTCATAAAAACTGCTCTAAGAAAAGACTGTCCGATATACACAGTTTTGATATAGACATTCGACTTTTCAAAAACTTATCAACAGGGGCGTATCCAGGATATCAATTTGAAGATGGCTACTTTGGAATCATATACACTCTATTTTAGAGGGTAGTAATTAATAGGATTAAATCTCATCGAAAAATATAAAAATATGAAAGAAGTTATCTTGAAATTGAAAAGTGTATTTCTTTGAAGTATAGATCAATTTTAGAATGTGCCTATAATATAGATTAGTTACATAGTAACTAATCCAAGACATGGTCGGTTACAAGACATGATCGTAGTGCGACAACCGAACCAAGATATGGAGGACGTATTGAAGACAAAATATGGTCAAAATCCCTCTTATGTATTTAAAAATAGAAGAAACTATTTATATATTTTTTTCTATCTCTTGAAAACATTATTAGATACTTTTATAAATTGGATTGAAAATTATGAATAATTATCTGTGCTTTCCCTACGTAGGTGTGCAACTGAAGGTCAACTAAAGGTCGTTTCCCAACATTCGTTACTTGTTTCTTAGGGATTCATTCTTTAAAAACCTCTACTTGAAACAAACCTCCATTCTGAGAAAATGGCATATTTAACGAAGTCACTGGTTAACCTGTAATTGTACGCTGAGTTTGAAAATTCCACGATCCAATGACGTGGCACACGAATTGATTTGATAAAATGTTAACACTGAGATTCGATTTTCAAAGACTGAAGTCAACTAAAGGTCGTTTCCCAACATTCGTTTCTTGCTTTCTTAAGGAATCATTCTTTAAAGACCGCTGTACGAAACAAACCTTCATTCAGAGAAAATGGTATATTTAATGAAGAAGTCACTGTAGCGAACCGAGATCAAATCAGGGGTCATGCGGGCCAATTAACTCTGCCACCTGAAGCGCTCTCCAGCATTTATGATTCATTAGACCTAATTGAGATAGGTCTGCATCAAAACCGCGCAAAACGATGTTTTCCTTCCGTAAAAGGAGCAATTTTTGAATCCTTTCCGCCCATAACTGTATAAGCGATCGCTTTTCCAGCAGCCAACGGCACTTTGTGCCTGTGAATGAGCCGCGCAATCTTTTCCCATCCTGGCGCGATTCGGTGACCAAGCGCAGGAAAGGGGCAATGTTCTGGGGTCATCATCAGATAAATGACTCTTCTCCAATTGCTGTCCTGCGCGTGAATCTTCCCTGCGACGAGCTTGCATGCCGTTTAATGAGTGTCCCTCCATTCCGACTCGTATGCTAATATTCCTCTAATTGCTCGGCTTTTCTTCATTGTTGACGGCCACATGTCACATCGGACGAATTTCAGAGAGTTGGGGTGTATTTTTTAGTGGTCGTGGTGCTTTTTTTCAAGACTTGTTTTTCCAGTACAGTCCGCATCGAGGCATGAGTCTGATTGATGTTTGGTTTCAGCTAAAAGGAATGTTAAATGTGGGAAACAGGAAGCGATTGGGTGAGACCCGGCTAGTTTTGTTTTCGTGGTCTTATTCAACATGCTTGCCATAGTGTTACGCATTACAGATATTTGTCATTGTAAATGTACGTGTTGGTTTTTTATTATCGTGCAGAGCTCTCACGATCCTTGAAAGTCTTTAAAGTACTTGGATTTTTTTTATACCTGGAGGCCCCATGAAAAAATCCTTAAAAATACCTAACCTTTATCCAGTTCTTGGAAAGTATTTAAATTTAACCTGGACATTATTTTAAATATGTTTGCAACTTGAAACTTTTCCTAATAGCATATTTTCGCCGTTCTTCATCTTTTCCTCGTTTCTATTTTATACTGCTAAATATTTAATAGTTCTAGTTAAACAACAATATTTGCTTGATTGGATGGTTTGGTTTTATTACGCTATATTTGACCAAGCCGCGCCAAGCAGCGTCAAGCAAATGGATACTTTCACACATATTTGCATGTTGATATGAATTAAAAATTATTAGACTTTGTATGCTCCGGTTTTTTTTTGGGATAGATATAACTGCTCGTATTGTCGTGTTCCTTTTGTTACATAGTAGATTCTAGGATCTACATTAGTATCTAACAAACCTAACTCTAAAAATCAACAAGGCAATTTACCCTTATGTTGCCTATAGGTTAATCCAAACCCGCTGCCTCTGTTACCCATCTCATCATAGGCTGTTTTCATGTGCTAAATTATTGTGGTAAATTTTCTACTTTTATTAAATATACATTTAAATGAATACTTAAAAATTTATTTCTTGAAGCAGAAAAATCCCAAATTTTGTCACACTTAAATTTCTCACTCTGGGTTGTATTCTATTCAGCCTCTTTAGAAATATAGCACTGACCACAGCAGAGATGCATTTTTACCTATGTTAATAAATTCGCTTAAAATTTTGATAAACTAATTTCGATTAACTGAAAGCGTCCAATGATTACTCACTGAAACAGTTGAATTTTTTATATAAAACACTTTGGAAGATAGAAAGTTCATGACAAGTAATTTTCAAGGAAAACCTGTAGATGCAATTTAATATTCAAAGAATAACGTACCAAATTCATATTTATACCATTTCTGTGAAAAAAAAAAGAATGAATTAAAATAGCCTAAGATAATTATTTTCATATTTCACTTATTCTCAAGAACTTAAAACGGAAATCTATTCGTTGTCGTGCTAATATGACAAAAAAATAAAATTTTATCTGCATTTTTGGAAAAGTTAGACATAAATCTGCTTCTTTACGCAACAATAATCTCCAGGTACTTATCTTAAGCGTTTCCGTCTTTGGACAAATTTCTTCGACAGCAAAGAACACCGCATTTCAACAATTTCCGTTAAACACCTTTCAAAGTAAGCGGAGCACATAATAAAAAGTAATGGGACACCATACAAATATCTGTTGTCCTCTAAATTTCCTATTGTCCTAGAAATGCGTCATTGGCGGGACATTTTCGCTCAAGCTCAAATGTTTTCAAAAACAATCGACTTCACCTTGCACGTTCTTACCTGTTCTCTGCCCCCTTCTTTCCTAAACACTTCCGGTGGTCCCAGCTTCCATCCACCCTCCTAAGACATTTTTCTCTTGGGTGCCAAATTTTATTACTATTCTACAAGATTGTTTTGGTGTTATATGAAATATTACAAATGTCCTTGCGTATCTTTGCACGTACCTTTTCTTTTGGGACCTTTGTATTGTGTTTGTAACCTTCCTTTAATGAGTATTTCCTACGAGAAACAATACACCAGTGGGACACAAAAAATAGACCGATTATTGCGTATTTTTGGTTTTTAAATGTTGTATTTAGTGGCCAGACGCATTACGGTGATTATAAACCGGCTCCGCCTCTTTCGTATGGTAATTTTTGGTTTTCAGATTGAGGTAATTATCTTCAGGCTGCTTTTCTGAGCTCCTTTATCCCTTTTTAAACAATCGAAGATATTTTTATGATTGTTCGGTTCCTGTTACTTTGAATCCACTGACAATCGTCAATTTGAATAATCTTTTTGACTAATCATTTCAAAACACGTCACAATTACGTCGAAGTTATTTCAGCTGTGTCTTGTTAGCTCATAACTAATTATAGCTCCTCTCATAGATAGCTACATATTGCTTACGTCCAGTGTCATTTCAGTTTTTATTGGGAAATTTTGATGGAAACCTTTTTTTTTTTAACTTTTCCATAGGTTTTACGGAGATTCTTTATATGAGCATTCACGAGCTATTCTATTTCGATCTATGTGAAAAGTGGCCTTAAAAAATGAAAAACATTCTTAAAATGTCATAATATTTTGTGCTTGATAATTGGAAACCCTGGATCCAGTAAACAAAATAATTCATAGCTAGAAATAATCTATGGCATATTTTATGAAAAAAAACCGTTATTATTAATGGCTATAAATCCTAAACCCGAAATATTGATATTGACAAGGTAATAACAAGGTTCATAGACAGAAATTTATATATTACACTCCAAATTCAATAACCTAATAACAGTTTGATTTTGTGTATGCGCGTATTTGGGTGTGCTTGGGAATACCTGGAACCCCCTCATGTGCAAGCTTTGTGTGGATTTCGGGATACTAAGCTATAGTGACTTTACACGCTGCCTTTGATTATGATGCACGTATTACAAATAATTCTAGCTTCATATTGTTTTACTGAATCCGCGTTTTGAACATTATTGCTCAACTCAATTCGTAGCAAATGGACCAAAAGCTACTGTCCAGAAAACGTGGACAGCGCCCCGTGTACACGCGATCCCTAGCAAAAGTGGCATGCCACGCTGCCTTTGATTGTAATTCCATAAATTACCGATAATTCTAACTTCATATTCTATGACTAAATACCCCCTTTTGAACATTGTTATTAAGCTCTTTACCGCACTCGACAGACGAAAGCCACTGTTCGGAAGTGTGGAAAAAACCTCGTGCTCACTCCTGTGTGGATTCTGCGATTCTAGGCAAAAGTGGCATTCCACGCTGCATTTGATTGTGATTCCAAACATAAACGATAGTTCTAGCTTCATATTCTACGAATGAATAAACTTCTTTAACATTGTTGCTAAATTCTTGACAGCACGCGACAGACAAAAGACACTGTCAATAAAGAGTGAACAACACCCCACGCCAATTTGGATTCCGCGATTCCCGGCTATAGTTGGCCTTTCATTCTGCCTTTGATTGTGATTCCATGCATTACCGATAATTCTCACTTCATATTCTGCGACTGAGTCCGATTTTTAAACATAGTTGCTAAACTCTTTGCTGCGCCCGACAGAAAAAGCCACTGTCCGAAAAGAGTGGACAAAACGCCGTGCTCACTCCTGTGTGGGTTCGGCGATTCTAGGCAAAAGTTGCATTCCACGCTGCATTTGATTGTGACTCCAACATAAACGATTGTTCTAGCTTCATATTCTGCTACTGAATAAACTGTTTTAATATTGTTGCTAAATTTCATTAAAATAAATGGATTCCGCGATTCTAGACAAAACTGACATGTTACGCTGCATTTGATTGTGATTCCAAGCATAAACGATAGTTCTAGCTTCATATTCTGCGACTGAATAAACTTTTTTAACATTGTTGCTAAATTCTTGACCGCACCCGACAGACAAAAGCCACTGACCAGAAAGAGTGGACAACACCCCATGCTCACGCCTATTTGGATTCCGCGATTCGCGGCTCTAGTTGGCCTTCCATTCTGCCTTTGATTGTGATTTCGTGCATTACCGATAATTCTCACTTCATACTCTGCGACTGAGTCCGATTTTTGAACATTGTTGCTAAACTCTTTGCCGCGCCCGACAGACAAAAGCCACTGTCCAGAAAAGAGAAGAGATCGAGAGAGGCCAAGCAAAAAAAGGTTCCACCGCTTGTCGGCTTTTGTTTGTTCTTTTGTTTTGGAACAAAACTGCGGCCCTCTCTAAGAAACTTCCGTCGCTTGTTCCCGCGAAACTGTTTCGAATCAACAAGCAGAAAACTCGACGCTGTTAATTAGTTGTCTTTCCCAATATTTATAAAAATGCACAACGTCAGCTCCTTTTCATTAGTCGGAGAGAAAAGCTCAAAGAAAATAACGAAAAGAGACTTGGGAGAAGAAAAAATAATAATTGCTTTAGGGAGGCGAGAGCGAGGGGTTTTCTGAATGAATAAGATAATAATCTCATGTCTTAAATAATGACCGGAAACTGCAAGAAATTCTGTAATATACTGTCTTAGATAAAACTTGACTAATAAGAGAGAACGTAAGGGTGGGAGGGGAAGGGCTGAAATAATGAAATGTAAGAGTCTACGTGAAACAGAAACAATAGACCGGACTGGGCAGAAAGTAGAAAAAAATCCCCCGCTCTGACATGGCGCCCCGCTATTAGCATAGCTGGGAAAGGGGGTGTGGGTGCTTTTGACATGTCTCTCAGCACCGCGGACGAGTCCATTGTATGAATGAGAAAGGACATTTTCTTTTGTGGAAAATTGCGTTTGTTATCGGTCCCAACAAAATTGTGTATACGTCAGAAAATTGGTTGTGTCACGAAAGAAATACTAATGATTCGGATTTCTAAATGGCCCAGCAAAAGACTTTTAAAAACCTCGCCGCTTTGGCTGCCATTGTTAGACGAGCTAAGGCAAACATTATACTGGAAATCGGAAGGGGGAAAAAATAATAATAAAAACAGGAAAAGAAAATAGCGGGAAAAAATGCTTGCCCTAGAGCGACAATTAATTTTTGTTAATCTTAACATTCGTTGGGTCTCTCTCGTCCCCCTCCATAGTTTCCAGTTGGTGCAAAACAATACAAGCAAATGAGCAGCCGCGTTTTCTTTTGTATACATATATACATGCTGCTTTTTTTCCCTTTTAATGTATTGTTTTGCCGAAAGAAAAGTTTTGTTCCAATCCCTTTAAGCAAAGTCGCTTTATTAAAACGGGATCTCTGCTGTTATAAAACTAGCATTGTTCGACCGAAAAAGGTACAAATATACAATCACGCATGTGCGCATGCAGAAGCAGGCCTTGAACCAGATTTTTTGCTGATCATATCTTCCCTTGCCAAGGATATTTCTTTGCCGAAAACTTGACACCTTTGCGAAGCTACCATTGACACCTTTCCGAAACTGCACTTTCTATACTGGTGCCAAAGCCATGGTCAAGTTAAAGGTAATGCGCCCATCCTTTTGCATTTCTAATTCGGGATTTCAGTTTTCTAATTCGGGATTTTAGTTTTGGAAAAGTTTATGTAGCGAATCCATGTCAATAGAACAACTGAAGCCACCATTTGCTTTCTTATTATGAGATAGGCAAGAGGAAGTTGGTTTTAATTACAATAAGCCTGCTGTTCATTAAAAAATATCTTGTTCTCAGTAGTGTTAATTTGTAAGAGGTACTTAATGCCTCCCGTTATAACCTAGGTTTTTAAAAAAATATACGACCCCATCCCTATTTAAAGTATTTAATCATTTGTTTTAACAAGGAAACTGGTTTAATTTATAACCATTAGCAGAGCCTGAGTTAAACAACTGTTTGATACATGGTCAATTTACCACGGTAGACGTGTGAAAATATCTTAAGAACCATACAATTGATAACGATGCCATTATGTACCTTTTTAAGCTGGCAAAAATTGAGACTTTTTCTGCTTTGAACAAGACTTCGGAAGTTCAGTGCTAATTTTTCAAGATAATTTTTCTATTCTACTTTTACTAATTCAAGTGTCGTACCATAAAATTATATACAGTTCCTTTTAAAATGGTCTTACGTCATAACTTTAACTAACCATAATTGCAGGCCTGAGGAACTTATCTAGTTAAATGGTCGTTACTTTAAAAGGTATTTCCTAATTATTATCTCTTTTCCTTGAGCATTAAAATGTACTTTAATTAAATTAACAGCGTCCCAATGCTTATTCACAGGTTTAGTGGAGTTCTATTTCGAGAATTCTAATCAAATGCTGCTCACGTGTACAAATATAATGTGGGCGAACTTTGTTTACTTTGCCAGTCAAGAACCAGCTTTGTTCAACTACTCACGTATAACATGTACTATAACAAATGTAGAATAAACATAAAGCATCACATGCCGATCGATAACCCTGATATATCACTCATTGGAGAAAAATCCATCTTCATGTGAAGTACTTCAACCATGCACGTAAATCAAAAACCTCCCAAAACAACAAATTCACAGTGTACTTAAATAAGTATAGATATATATTAATTTTTAGTTTTTCACACCTATATTTAATAGCAATACACATACATCATTATACAAGATCCGTGATACTTCATGTGTAAAATATTTAACGCGTTCTCTTATACAATGTATCCGATATTCGTTGATGAGATATGCAAATTATATCATTCATATTGGCTTAGTTTTTCTGCGTGATTTTCATAATATTTTCTCGGAAGCTCTTAAACACGAGATCTATTCACTTCTCCAGATTTAAAATTGGTAAAAATAACTCATACGGTTTTTAATGAAGGGGAATTAGAAATGCCTTTTATGTCAGAAGTCTTAGATGTTGGTAATTTAATATGTCCTCTTAATGATAAAAATTGAAGACTTAATTTAATATTTAAATTTTTGTAACTTATCTTTCAACTGGAAAAAACTAAAAACTGAAGTCCTAATTTAATATTTCAGTTTTAATCAAATTATTTTTCAACTCATAATAAAATATATCGAAGATATTAGTAATTTAATATTTCAATTTTAGTAATTATTCTTCAATTCTCATGCTAAAAAATTGGGACATTGTAATGTATTACTTTTTTGTCTTTTAGTAATAACTGAAGTCGCTGTTTCATCATCAATTTCTAGGTATAAAAAAATCTGTCTCGTTAATTAATCCTGTTTTTTTTTTTTTTACTCGTTACTTCATCTTATACTTACAACAGATTTTCAAGTATCTAGGATACACATAAGCGTTATTTAAATGTGGTATTTAAAATAAATTCCTAAAAATACACACCTGAACATAACAACGAAGACAATAAATTAAAGAAATTATAATTACCCTCTTATTGGCATAAAAAGTATTTCTGTCTATCATCGTAAGACGATAATGAATGTATATTTTATTTCATTTTAAACTTTTTAAAAGAAATCACATTTAATAAAGTTTATATTTATATATCTTATTAGATAAATGAATAGATTTCTTTACTTGAACCAATGACGTCCGAAATAGAACTGTTACCAGAATTGTGGATTCTGAGAATTTCAATCCTGTTTTACTTCAACTAGCAGATGTTTACTTCCAAAAATTGCTGGATTGCGTTTATCAAAGTATACATTTTGTCTTATCTTCGTTCCTGGAAAATGCTCATTCGATCAATTTTCCTTAAAAAGTTGAGTAAACTTTGCAAAATCGCTCTATGTTGCTCATGCGATGTCATAATAATGAATACGTCATTCAGACTTAGGTTTTCATGTTTTTTCAGCCCAAACAATTACGATTTTAAAATCAATACTTCAACGATGATAGTGCGGCTCCGATGAGAAGGCAGTCAACCTTGGGACGATCGATTTTTTAATAGGTATGAAAGGTCGATCGCTGCGGGCTGTTTTCTTCCCGTCAGCTCATAATCACTGCTATCGCTTACGGCACCTAATGATAAACTTAAAACCATAAACCTCGCTGTAGACCCAGTCGTGGACGCGCTTTGTTTACTCTCCAACCTATCACCTTATTTAATTAATAGGCTCGTCCAAAACCAGGTGAACCGACAGCCTTCTCGCGTGAACCAGATTTGATTCCAGCTCTGTGGTTGTATTCCAATGAAATGGTCTGAATTCTTCAAGTTGGGAGTTGTTGAAGTTCTTCAACGGTCAGATCACGAAAGGAAGGTACAAACATCGTAAATGATCTACCGTATATACAAAAATATTACATAGTATTGTAACATCTCCTGGGTTGTATTATAATGTAATAGTCTGAATTCGTCAAGTTAGGTGGGTTGAGGTTGTTCATTGGTAAAACCCCGAATGAGATTAGAAACATCGTAATTGACTAACAGCAAACATAAAAATATTTTATAGTATTCTAGCTTTCTTTTATCTTAGACGAAAAACGCGTAAATAGAATGTGTAATGTTTTCTGAGAAAGTAAATTTTTCTCGGCCTTTTCTATATCACGCTTATACTTAGTACTTTACTGAAATTCAAAATTTTATCCCTCTAAAGTATACTTAATATTATTCAGTAAATTTATGCTAATTAAACTTTTATCTGAGAAACCATTAATGAAAGCTACCTTGACTATAGAAATGACTCTTGCATCATATAAAGCCAGACAAAGCTACCACGTTTATCTTTCTGAAATGTTGTTAAAGGACGAAAATGGAATACTAACGGTTTACCAGAAAATCGAAAAAAAATCTTATCAACCCGAAAAGAGCCTTAAGGTACCTTTACCTTAAGGTTCTGTAGTGGTAAGGAACCTTAAGGTACCTTTACCACTACAGATTTTGCTACGACTGCGTTTCATTACTCGAACTTTTAATGAAGTCAGATTGGCTACCAATGAATAGCTTTTTTTATGTGGCAAAGATTTATGTCTACGAATAGATAGCATCAAGGCACGGAGAGAAATATCTCCGCAAAATACATATTTTTATTGTTTCTTTTTAAAAGTTAATTGTCCACATTATTCTGAAAGACACAACTCCTACCCTGGATTTAAAAACGCACCGTAATTAACCTCTGAACTTCTTAGAACAAAGTATAATTAACCACTCTGTATCGCTGAAATCAAAAGAGCGAGAAAATATCACTTCGTTATATCAAGGTATTTCGAAATCAGCGACAATTGTTGACAGTGGCTGTTTTGGAGAGTGGAGGGAGGGGGAGGTCCATCGAAATTCAAGTCCTAATTGTCTTGCAAATGAAAGATCGTTATCTCATACTATGTCAAAAGAGTCTCATTGTGTCAAACGGATTCTGTTTTGTTAGGCAACTCTGATTACCCGTCTTTTCACAACAGAATTCTTTACTTTCAGATCCTGTCTGACTTTTTAAAGCAAGCATAGTCAAGGATATATGAGTTTCCTCCCCCACCTTTTAAAATTGCAACAAATGAATGGATTAAGTAAGATAGTTTATACCGGCACGCCTCTGGCAGTTCATTTTAGAACTGCTGCACCTCTCCTGAAGGAAATTGACAATTTTGTAATGTCAATATTTTTTTCTGGTTTTGAAAGATTCTTTTGTAGGGTACTTTCTGTTTGCGTTATACAACAAACAGTATTTTCGAGGTTTTAACTCTAAAGGGCACTATGATAAAAAAAATCTTGAAAAAAGAGACATCTCAGAGGGACCTACCACCTCTTTTAATGCATTTTGAGCGTAACAACATTTAGTTTCAATTTTAAAGTGTGGTGGGTCCCTTTGTTTCTCACTGCCCATTTCCTATACATATGGTGAATGCTAATGTTTATATACCTTGGGAGAATTAACCCTCCTGGCGGTTGCCTCGATCATTGGTAAAACTGGCCAGATCTTGATGGACGAGGTATTTCGTCATTAGAAAACTGACCAGATCTTGCTCTCATCATAAAAAATTGACAATATTTTGATGACGATGTATCCTGTCATCAGCAAAATTAGTCAGATCTCGGACGAGATGTCTCGTCTTTAGCAAAATTGGTCAGATCTTGATGGACGCGATGGCTCGTTGAAACCACTTGGACGTCCCCAGCGCCAGAGTTTACGTACTCGTTGATATAATTTTCTGTGGTAAAAACAATAGAGTTCATTATGATTCTCTTATCTGCTTGTGGATTCACCCCCAGTCGTGAGAACTTACCAGCCTAGGGATTTAACGTTCACAAACTTGGCGTTTACAAGATAGCTAGTGATTGAATAACGATTGAAATGGGTAACTAAGTGCTTATATTTTAAATTAAAAACCAAAGGAATGTAACTCGGGCAACACAAAAATACAGAATAGTCAGTTAATATTTCACTTAATTGATTTCTAGCAAAATTCCTCTCATGTTATATTTAAATTTTTGAATACAGCTCTTACTTTTGAGCAAAATTTGTTTTTCATTTGAAGCTCTAATGATGATTCAACTTCGTTGAATCATCATTAGAGTTTTCACTAAGTTTATGAGTTTTAAGAGTAGCATTGCGCGCAGTGTTGAAAATTCTCATTCCGAGAAAAATGCGACCGAAGTTAAGCTGAGAAAGTTAAAAATAAAATAGAGGTGACAGAAAAATATTTGTAGTAAACGAATAAATGTAAATTTTGAATGTGTTTTTAACCAGAATCAGAACATTTTAGACTTTCTAAATTCATTAAACTTGAACAGTCAGTTTTTTTTTTAAATTTTAAAGGTACTATGCCTCTTTAAGTGCGTTGGTGAAGTTTAGTTCTACACTGCGTTTGGACGACCCACCAAAGTACAAATGAATAACCTATTTATAATGACACAATATGTGAAATTACGTCCTACCATCATTACAGAAATAAGATCGAGCTGGCCACTGATTGACCAATGATCTATGATAATGATAGAATTTGTAGTACTCAGTCCAACCACCTTATGTACCGTAACGGAAATCAAGTAGGGTAAACTAGAGTGGGTAAACCACTGGAGGACAAATGAATAATCTGTTGAGAGTGACATAATATGTATATATAACTCCCATAGTATGGATTTTCATAACTCCCATAGTATGGACTCGACATAGTATGGATTATATAACTCCCGACCATTCTTAATGAAATCAGATTGGGCAGCCACTGAAGGACCAATAATACTGATTTGATTTGTTGAACTCAGTCCGAGAGCACACCATATGTACCGTAAAGGGGATTAAAAGGGGCAAACCATTGAAGAACAATTGGATAGTATATTTATAGTGACGCAATATGTGAAACTCAAGACCATCGTTTCGGATATCAGATCGGGAAGACCCACTGAAGGACCAGTGATCTATTGATAGTGATATTTAATTTGGAACTCAGTTCGATCACCTTATGTACCGTAAAGGGATTATAAATTAGAAAATGATTTATTTTCATTAATTGCGCATAAATAAAGACAAGTAGTGTATTCAGGGAAGCGTGGAGGTCCGCAAACTGCTATACCATTGAAGGACAAATGGATAATGTATTGATAATGACATAATATGTGAAACTCCCGACCACCGCAACGGAAATCAGTTCGGCCGGCCACTGAAGGACCAATGATCTATTGATACTGATACAAGACGCGGAACACCATCCGACCACTTCTTATGGCACTATAATGATAATAGAATAACCGATAACCCACCAGCTTGTGAAAATATTTTATACATGCGTTTGATTACTGATCTTTTTTCCTTCTATCCAAAATTCAATATTCACTTTCGTGGTCAAATGAGCAATGAGAATACTTTTTCGCCAAGCAGGCCGACCCCATGCAAAGATATTTCATCTCTCGTCTCCTTTTCACTCTTGCAGTTAGTAAACAGACTGGCATAAATTTTACGAACATATACTGTAATAATACCATTGTTGTCAGGATACAAATGTGCACTTTTTGTAAGTAACTAATGGAAATCTAAAACATAATCGAAATTAATTTTAAAAAGAAGTATGAATTAATTTAAATAAGTAATATAAATTCGTTCAAATAAGTAATTGGAATTACATATAATCGAAATCAATTCAAATAATTAATCGAAATTAATTTGAATGTAAACGAAATAAAAGAATTAAACATGCAAACTAATATTTGTGTAATCAGCCACATATTTAAGTCACACATAAAAAGTCTGGCTTGTTATTTAACCTCGTGGCCTGCTCAACTTATAAGATGCGCCTCATTCTAATACAAAGTTAGTGTAGACGAGAAAAGATAAAAAAGAAAAGTAAATAAAAGTAGAGCGTAGCTCTTGAAAGCTCTCTTGATCTCCTGTGTTAAGGAAGGAACGAAAACAAGAGCTGGTGTTTGTTCAGAAGAGCTACAGTGTTCCCCATCCGTTAAATGGTAGTTTGAAGCATGGTTTGTATGGATGGAGCAAAAAAGGCACAACCATTAAATAAAACCCGTTCTTTATCTCTTTGCCAAGAGTGTAGCATACCGGAGTATTTCTTAATATAGTGTCTTTACTGTTGTCTCGATGCATTGTTAAAATGGTTTTGAGAATCACCCTTTTGGCTGCGGACCAAACCTACAACAGTAGCTTTCCACTTTTATCTAATAATGCATTCAAAAATCTGCTGAAAGGGCTAGAATTTCGGGACCCGTTATAAAAATAGCACTTTTTGCAGATTCTACCCATCGCTCAGTGTCAGTCAGTTCAATTTTTTCTATTATTATTTTTTTCATTCGCCTTCGTAGGTTTTTAAGCAAACGTTGGTCTTATATACGTGAAAAAAAAAAAGATGACTTAAATGCTCTTTTCCCGCTTAGGGCTTACCCATTTTTTCAGTCCGTTCTGAAAAATTGCTTATGTGCTGCCCATACACCGGCAAAAGTAAAAGGCAGCACAACTCCAGGCCCTTTTTTGCCCTCCAAGAGGATTCGACGAGATATCTCGTCCATCAAGATATGACTGATTTTTCTTATGTGACGAGATATCTCGTCTTCAAGATCTGTCGATTATTTTTTATGATGACAAGATTAAGATCTGGTCGGTTGTTTCCAAATGATGTGATCTCTATTCCATTACGATCTAATCAGTTTTGCTAAGGACGAGATACCTCTTCGAGGCAACCACCTGGAAGGTTAAAGTTGTAACTGAAACTAACTTCTCGAATGGACAAGTGGACCTAGATTTGAAAATTTTATCACGGCTCCCGTTATTTTTATAAGCGTCTGAACTATAGGGACAAAATTGAAACATTGTTTACCACACATAAAGCATTTCAGTTTCACGTGTCAGAAAGACCAGAGTTAAGCTTTCATCACCTGAGTCCGTCCATAATCAGTGATTTTGTCTACTTCGCTAGCAACCTGCGAGGTTTTGGCGACGTAGATTCGATTCCTATATCTTATCCTGGGTGCATTTCTTCCTTCTCTAACAGTAAAGTTTTCCTTGTGTAACCATAACATGACGTTGTCTGTCTTGTTTTTGGTCTGCCAGGACGAAAACAAAGATGACCTGAGTCAATGATATCACTAAACTGAGTGGGGCACATGACGAGTCCATGCCAAAATATTAGTTTTGGACAGATTTCATTTGTGCAACAACGAACAAAACTATGCAGTACAACATATAAATGATATGGGAGGATCCCCAACAGCCGATGAGCCTGCTAATGACGTGTCATAACAAAGGTAACACGCGACGGAATCGTAAGCCTCTATCGGAAATAATCCAAAAACAAAGGGATCAGTTAAACGAGGAAAATCGGGGAGACATCATATTCAAATGATGACTTCCAGGTTTTGTTTTCGTGTGCATTAGGAGCATCTTTGGTACGAACTTCCGACACTGGTTGAGCGGACATGTAGGGTACTTCTAACTATTCCCGTAATTTCCTTCAAGATTTCACCCCTTTCATTTCTAACTTTAAAACCCCTTTACATAGTGGAAAACAAAATTCAAGGAAAACACATTGTTCGGACGGAATTTGTTGTTTCACATGAAAACACTCTTTACAATCTCAACTCACGTTGTTTACCACCAAAATGAACTACGCGAGAAAAACATCCAGCTGCCAAGAAATAATTATAATTGTCAACACTTTTTGTATAGTATTTACCGCTAAGTGCCGCTGTTTATAACTTTGATAAAGGAGCAAACCTTGGTATGCCTGAGAAAATTTTGGGGTTCTCAGCAATGATGTGGGTAGTTTTATTTAATTTTGGACCCTAACATTGGTAGTTTTGGTAGTAAGTTTTGGTATAGTTGTGTGAAGGTTATTTTTTTCACAATGTCTTCTTCCATTAAGAGTTAGTGCACCGTTCCGTTTGATTAAATAGTAGCGGTGTGCCTGGAAATACCTTGACATTGTTTGATATATGCTCTTATGGTGTATAAAGCAGTATTTCATAATTTGATTTTATGACAATCCACTGGATCCCAATTACTCATGGTCCATCTAGACCTAGATTGGGAAATCTTACTCTGGTCTAACATCTAGAGACAAATAGTGGGTGGAGGAATAGGCACTATTTGGGTTTTTCCCATTTGCATTAAGGGGTCGCCTCCCCGTGGCTCCGTGATTTTGCCCACTGCGCTAGCAACCTGTTGTAGGTGGCCTTGATTCGATTCATCCCTGAGTGTATTTCTCTTTCTGTGTCAGTAAACCTTTCCTTGTATGTGTATGTCCATTACTTGACGTTCTCTTGCGTTTGGCCAAATATGGCCCTCGCGCTATCAAAACCCAATCAAATAACCCATTTGCATCGAACGGGGCAGGATATATATTAAGCTGGATAGGCAATTCCATTATATATCATGTTATCATCATTCATCTTTCTTAATAAATCATTCTATGGTAACAATATTGCACCCCTCTTTGCGAGACCCCGTTCAAGCCATTAAAATGCATACCACTCAACTAACTTGGCATATATATCTACTCTATATGAAATGGACTAAGCTACCAAGCAACCAAATTACTGCAGCAGTTTGCGGACTTCCACACTTTCCTGAATACACTACTCGTCTTTATTTATACGCAATTAATGAAAAGAAATCATTTTCTAATCTGCAATTTCAATCAGTTCCTGAAATGGAGCAGTCCAGGCGGTACATGCAAACGCGAATCCTCAAAGGGGTATCATTGTTAGAGTACTTTTCATATCCTATGCAGAAACAGTGCGCTGCTGTTAATAAACATCTAATGAACAGATGACATTTCATTTCATATAAAAGCCGCTTTTAATTGTAAGAAGGAGGGTGGGAAATCTTGCGCTGCGTACTAATGTGTCGTTGTCTCGAAATGTCCGTCCCCCTGAAACTGTGCTTATTTATATCTTCCACACTGATCGATTTCAAATATTACACTGCACTTTTATTGAGAATTATTCGCACGACTAAGGAGAAGATGTTTGGTTTTATTTTTCGTTTTCCCTTTTCTTTTATAATATTATATATCTGTACCTTAGTACAAAAAAGGGCTAATTCCCAAATCCGCTGCTTTTGAATTATGTCCACAAATCACTTCAAGGTAATGAAAGATATGATAGAAAAAGCATCTATCTCCCCAAAAAAACTCCTCTCTCTCTCTCTCTCTTTCTCTCTCTCTGCTAATATAGTATGAAATAGTCAAAACTTCGAAAGTATTGTTTGTATGTTGTATTGAAGATTAAAAAGTAATAAAATAGCTAAATCAAAAGTTATGAAATTTTTTCAAAATAGACATTGATCCTTTTTTTACCAAGGTACTGGTTCAATGACAATCGAGTCTTGCGACTGATTTTTTAGTCACATTTTCATGGAAAGGAAAAATCCAGTCGAATTTTGATAGATAACTTACAAAGCGCTACATAAAAAAAGGAATATTCTGTTATGATAGATTAACTAATACGAAGAAAGTTTTTCTTAATCATTTGTAAAAAATGTCTTGTCAATGCTTAATTTGATCCGATCAATACGTTATTTCATTCGTTACATTGCAACCATTTATTTGCGCTCTCTATCAGTATTTATTTTTAGATGATGTTGTTTGACCTAAATTCATGTTATTATTAAATTAGTTCTAGATGTTTGGATATTCCGTATACAATGTTCCTTAAGTTTTCAGTTTTAATCGAGGAGATTTCCCAGAAAAACTTGTTTTAACAATGAAATCGATCAAAGTAACTTTCTACAAATAGTGATATCTTTCATTATACCTGAAAAGTTATTGATTGTACGTGTGAATTAAATAAATCAAATATTGATCGAATGCACGTTTAATGATTGCAAATGCATTGATTATCTTGTCTGAAATTAATATTGCTGTTATATGCTGTATTTCCTTTTAGCCTCATATGCATAAATACAAATGCATTTACATTAAATTTACTCCTAAAATTTGCAAAAACTTTTGTGAGTTATTGAATAAAATTTACTTTTTAAAGAGTCTACTTTTATACAATTAAGGCATTAAATTATTTTATACTTGTATCCTAAGACATTACTAAAAGTAGTAGTGTATCTTTTCTGCTTACAAAAACTTTAAAACAACGAAGGTATAGCTGTTATATTTCTGTCGCTTAATTCTAAATTAGGTGGGTAGATCGGTATTTTGCTTTCGTTTTTAGAAGCATCTGAGGAATTTTAAACCCTGTCCTCAACATATACGAGCAATTTTTAGTTGAAAAATTACATTTTCTTTGTTTTTTCCGCCTATCGGCACTTTGAAAAATATTTTTAGTTGTCGCTGACTCTCTGATCATTCTAAATTTAGTTCCCTTCTGAGTGTACAGAATATTTTTTAAAGCTTTGTCTTTGCGCTCTAAAAAGAAAAGCGACCTCTTTTTCGACATTTTGTTTTCATCTCTACTTTTTCGCTGCTTCCTTTTCGAGAGATTGGTGCCAAAATTTCTATCGACATGCTTTTTTCTATTATATAATACGTTCGAAGAGTATATGCAGTATCAAATATTGTGTAGTGAAAAGAAACGGAATATGCTCTAGTAATATTATGTAAAATGTGGAATGCGTACGAAGAAGCAAAATAATATACTTCAGTACCATTCGAAGAGTTTGGTGCCAAAATTTTTAACGCCATACTTTTTGCTATTTCATAATGCTATTTGAAGAGTATAACCAGTATAGCTTTGTGTAATAGAAAGGAACGGAATATGTTCTCGTATTACTGTATAAAATGTAGAATGCTCCCGAATAAGCAAAATACTGCACCTCAGTACCGTTCGGAGACTTGTGCGAAAATTTCTATAGACATGATTTTTGCTATATATAATGCTCTTCCGAAGAGTATAACCACTATAATATAGTGTAGTGAAAAGAAACGAATGTGCTTTACTAATACTGTGTAAAATGTAGAATGCGTACGTAGAAGGGGGGTCGAAACAATATACCTCAATACCGTTCAGAGACGTTTGGTGACAAAATTGCTGTCGACTTACTTTTTGCTACTATATAATATAATGATATTCGAAGCGTTTAATCAGTACAGCATATTGCACGGAAAAGAAACAAAATATGTTCTCGTACTAGTGTGTAAAATGTAGAATGCGTATGAAGAAGGCAAAATAATATACCTCAGTACCATTCGGAGACTTTACTGTCAAAATTTGTATCGATATACTTTTTTTTGTACAATGCTGTTCGAATGTTAATGCTGTCAAAAAATTTTAATTGCAAGAAGCAAAATTATACCTTAATACCTATCTCTGAAAAGTAATGAGATAAAAATTGTGCTGATACTCCATGCTTTACCCTCTAAACATTTTTATTAATTAAGAGTGTAAAGCAAGCTCCAATTAAATAAAATGGGCCCTTTTTCTAAGTACAAATGGTGAGCTTGATTAATTGTTTTGTTTTTAGTACATAAAATTGTTTTCATTTACAAATTTACATTACCTAAAATGTAAAATTTACCTTTCTGATTGTCGAAACTCGTAAAATCCACACGATACTTTTTATCGTCAAGTCGTGTACATTTTTCATTGAAATAAATATATTGTGAGATGGGCATACAAGATAATTCAGTTACAAGACTTGTTTTAATAAAAAGTTTGAAAACTGACAGTTTGAATAAAAGCAATCTTTCTCAACGCCACAACGAAATCCGTTGTTTATGCAATGTTCTCCGTAGTTACGCATTTAATAATCAAAACGATTGTAACGTCAATTGTGTTACAGTAGGCCATTGGACATACTGTAACAATTAACTAGTATGCTCGTTTTTTTTTTTTTTTTTTTGGTAAAAAGGAAAAATAAATTATATTAAATAAAATAAAATCTAATAGAAAGTTTTAACTGACAGGGAATTTGAATAAAGTTGAATAGATTTCACGAATATGTTCAATACAGGGAGCAAACACCATAACTGTTTTTATAAGCTCTCTTCCTTATTAAAAATATTTAATTTGAAAAATTATCTATTTTATTAATTTCACTTATCAAACTTGTTTTCGTTAATTTGTCAAAGTTTAGAATCAAAGAAACAAAATAATATTTGCTATCGTATTTTTTTTTCAATATGAATTAATTTCTAAACAATTCCACGAGGTGATACAATAGCATCCCTTGAGTTCTTGTAATTCTTTAAATATATTCCTTGTACGTAACGAATACTCGTAAAATTTCATATATACTAATAGTTCAAAGCGTGCAAAATAGATGGCGCCACGTATCAACGGTTTTCCGGCCTGAAAAACACGAAAACGTAATATGTAGTTGGCTGTCACTAATATGTAAATAAACAAAAAAACATCGTGCTATTTTGATTTCCCGCGCTATTGTCACATGTGATTTCCTTATTTCTTCAATTTGTTTTCTTAAATTTTCAGTTCTGACGTAGTTCAACTTTTGTTTTGCTATTTGTTCAAAGAGAATTTGTTTTAGATTTAACTAAACTGTATTGTATACTGTGCCAGATTCCTATTCAATTTCTATCGTGAAATAAGTTTGATGTTTAAAAGATCTATTTTTTCGCCAATATGGAATGAAGTTAAACAGTGCTTAGTGAAGCTAAAAATATAAAAATACCATGTTTGCTGAAAATATTGCGTTGATGTGTGCATTCATGTACATAATTCAAGAAAATGGACTGCAATATTCAAACTATATTGTGTTTGATACTGGATAAAAAACTGGCCCAAGTAAGTATCAGCCAAAAGTGAATATTTTTGAAATTTCGCTTCACATTTTAGCATGCAAAATTGGCTCTGACTAAAATTTTAATTATGAATTAATTTTGATAAAATTCTCTATTAGTTGGGTGAAGAATTTGTTGATATCAAAATTTTAAATTACTTCTCTGCTTTAAGTTCTCATTTTTAAATAATCTTTTTCAGGTAAAATGCTTGAATCCTCTCCACAATTTACTCCAGCAAGTCTAGCCTCTCTTGGAGCATATCCACCTACGAGCACTACTCTACAGCTCATCCAACAGCAAGCAGCCCATGCTGAAGCTATGCACCATGCCCGTTTAGCCTACCAGTATTCAAAAGATCCTTCTAACCATTTGATTGAAAATTCGTGGCAGCAAAATTCAGATCACAGCAGTGTTCCAAACGTTACTCAGCAACTTCAAAACACAAACGAAAATATATTGGAATCACTGAGGGCCAAAATGATGAACAATGTTTCCAGAATGACTTCAGCATCTTCAAACAGCATCATTCCAAATCCACAGGTATATTTACTCTCAAAATCTTGTCAATAATATCATTTGATTCAGAACTATTTTTCTGCTTGATGCTGACAGAGTCACATAAACATTTCAGCTGGAAACACATGGTATGAATCACATTATGTTCCATTTACATGCAAAAATGACTATATGGTTAGATCATGTACATTTCATCCACACACTGCATCTAAAAAGTGAAGTGTTGCTTAATTTTTAGGATAATAAAGAACTTTCGGTTAAAAACAGTATAGATTAAAATAAATTAATGATATTTGATGGTACTTGAAATTGCATGATTTAATAAGAAATTCTGACATGGTAAATATAGGAGAAAAACATGAAACTCTATACTATCCAATCAATGCATTTGGATTGAAGTATTTACATACCTTTTATATCTCATGAGACCAAATTCTCTTTTGTCCATTTTTCTAATGAAAATGTGTTGTTTTAAATTGCAATATGTAAATGACCCAAGTATATATTTGACTGTTCCACAAACTAAGTAGAAAATTCAATCAAATACAATATACTTCAATATATCATTTCAATTTTAAATTTTCAGAATTTATACAAAGGTAGTGAAGTTGTTAAAATGTATATTTTAAAATTATTATCAACCTTGAAAAATTTGTGTTTGAAATAATTAATTTTATTACATTAAAAATTGAACTTGTTGGGTTATGAATTGCACTTTATGTCAAACTTGCCCCACCATCTTTAATATTTAAGATGTTAAACAACCAGAAAAGGACTTGAACTTTTAATGAAATGTTAAGGAACTGATTGCACTGTGAATACACTAGTCTTTATAGGCAACAAATATTTGCTATAAAACTTTTTAAAATGTCCTAATTTAATCCTAAGATTTTGGGTCAATAACTGTTTTGTAATATTTATAAAATAATTTCATTTTAATTTCAAAAGATTTAAATTTCTTTTTTTAGCATTTAGGGTATCCTTATGAACAACCTGAGAGAAGATTAACAACTCCTATTCAAAATAATTAAACCATTTACTCTTTGCCAATAAATACCTAAAGTAAATTAGTTACCACTGACAATTGACCAAGCATAATTTTTCCTTTACATTTTTAACATAAAAGAATGTCATCATAGTGTTTATTATTTTAGTTATACCATATAGCTAACCAAAGTAACAAGAAAATATTTTTAAATTGTATGGGCAATTTATTGTAATTGGAAAATTGTTTACGAGACTATTCCCTCATTTCTACATGTTGTTTTTAAAATTTGAAATAAAAATTTAGAAAAGAATTTGTGTGCCAAAATGAATCTACAGTATCAAGCCCTGAATATTTTTGCAATGTCTGTAATTTGTATTTTGGGGCATATGCCTTATTACTTGGTTTTATTTTAGGTGATGTTGCCTCAAAATGTTGCTACTATATTTACCATTGCTGCTCTGAGCTCTAAATTGCCTTCCCAACAGGTCTCAGTTGACAGCTTACCAAGCTTATCTTCTTTACCTAGTAGCTCCATTTCATCTGGATCACCTCATCATTCAGCATCAGGTATAGGATCTGTCAGTTCAACCCCTTCACCTGTTGTATCATCATCTCATCATAACAGTGAGTCTGTTTTAAATGATATAATAATAAAAATGTACTATATTAGCTGTATTCTTATTTTATATTGAAGCTTACAATTTGTGCAATCATGGCCATGAGCATTCAAATTCAAAATGTATTTTCCATTCAAATCAATTTCCAGGGTACTTAAAAAAACAAATGGAACAAAACTCAAGACCTGTAGATGAGTGGTTGACTCTGGATTATAATACAAGAGGTGGACTAGGTTTGCATCCCAGTCTAGTGAGAAATATTTGTAATGGTTAGGAATTCACTAATGCTGAGATCATGCTTTAATTTGCTCCTCTTGAGTTGAAACTGACTAGAATACCATACCAAATTGAACCTGTGTGATAAACTTTGACTTCAACTCATTGCTGTAAACTACGCATCTGCTTGTATATTTATTTTTATGTTTTGCTTTTAAAATTTTTTTTTTATCTTTTTATATTATTGATGAAACTATTTCTAATATCAATGAACTTGATTATAGGTTCCATCTCAACATCATACCAAGTTGATCAGCAGCATAAATTAGGACCTGTTGACTATTCACGCTATGTTAAGAGGTATTACATTGTCCAATAAATTAAGACTTATTTTGTTTTGAATAAGAAAATGTTTTGAAAACATATCAATTTTAATTTTTATACTTAAGTTATATTTTTCATTAACTTTCAATCTTATACTTCTGTAAAACAAGAGAGAGAATGTATTATTTCTTCAGGTAATAACATAGCTACCAATATATTGTAACTGACTCTTAAAAATAGGCTTTTCAATGTATTCATATGATATATGATAAAATAATCACACACACATGGTTTAAAATACCTTTTAACATTTTCACACATACATATTGTGGTTAATCATTGGCAAATTAGCAACGTAACTTTCTATTGCATTGTCTGTTATAAATATGGAAACACATTTCTATGTGGTAAAACGGTCCATTTTCATATATCTTATAGGATACATTTTGAGTTGTCTTGTAAAACAGTGGAGTTACTGTTTTACAAGTTTCTAGTTTTTAGTATCTAGTCTTTATATATATCTTTGTCCTAGACTGTTATAAAAATTAGGGTTTTTAATGTTTCTACCTCATGTAGTAAATCTTGTATCTTCGATAATAATGATCAAACTTTAGTTAAATAGGTTCACCAGATAGTTGTGCTTTTTTTTCCTAAGATATTGAAGGAACGATATAATTTATTAGTTTCTGAAAATATTTCTATTCTGTAAAGATTTCTCTATCATAATTTTCTATTAATATCTAACTTTTGTTTATTACGTTGAAACTTCTAAGTAATCTTATAATTTATAAAATTAGATCTGTAAGATTCCCCAACCAGTTTGCACCCATTTGTTAACTACAACATTTTTACGATATTTTCTTGTCAGTTTCTTTCCAAAACATTAGTTTTCCTTTCAAAGTGTAATTTTGTTGGAAGTAAGAATATTTTCACAATGTTCATTTATAAAGTGTGTTCAAAGATTAAAAAAAATCAAGAAGTAATGCTGTCATATTTTAATAAAACTCATCACTGAACAAATCAGTACACACAAGTGAGAATATGTTCATATAAAATGTCTTTAATTTTCTTGAAACCATGATTTGGTTTTCTAATTTGTCAACACAAACTTCAGCACATTATGCATTTGTTTACACAAGCATATAGTGTACCCTGTTTATAGAAAACCACTTAATGGCAATGGCGATGCACATGACAGAAATATAATTAAATTAAAATCAAATCTTGCATCAAATCAAATATATCAACAATTATTGTTCTTCATGCCACATATGTGTATAATGCAAACTACATGCACAGTTTATTGGTATTAAAGCATTGATTATTAAATATTGTACGGAGAAATCGTAATGTATTTTGTTAGACTACTATTTTATTATAATTTTACATGTATCAAGTAGTAGGCTTTGGCTTCAACAACTTTCATTATATTACATATTTGATTGCATAAATAATAAGGTTTTATACATTGCCATAATATAAGAAGTTGTCTATATTACAACTTGTTAATTCTTGAGAAGTACAGATCTCATTGATAATGATGATAAACTAAATTGGTATAGCATGTTTGTTAGTGGAGAATTGTTATTTTACATT
The DNA here is from genome assembly GCA_947359465.1 of Metellina segmentata. Lineage (NCBI taxonomy): Eukaryota > Metazoa > Arthropoda > Arachnida > Araneae > Tetragnathidae > Metellina > Metellina segmentata. The sequence continues at coordinate 64,701,675 of OX375872.1, read as the reverse complement.
GCATTTTACACAGTCCAGTCACATTAATGTGACCACCACCTACTTTCGATGTCAACGTGAAATAACCAATCACAAAAGGCAGGTGGCAGCACATTGCAGTGGAGTGTATATAAAGGATGTCCTAGGGCATCGGAAAGCATTTCAATCGTTGGCATAATGCGATTTATCCGACGTCCAAAAGGGCATGATTATTGGCTTTCAAGCCAAGGGTGGAAGCATTTCGGAAATGGCTAATTTTGTGAATTGTTCGCGTGCCGCCGTGGTAAAAGTATACCATGCATGGTAAAATGGCACTATCCAAAATCAGCGTCATGGCACATTTGGTACACCACGGACTATAGATGACAGAGGCGAACGAAGGCTACGGAGATGCGTTCGGGTGAATAGACGTGCAACTGTTGAGCAACTGACCACCCAGATGAACCAAGGGGCTACCAAGAGTGTATTCTCAACAACGGTTCAGCGAACGTTGCTGCGCATGGGCCTCCGCAGCAGACGCCTGGTTAATGCACCTATGCTGACTGTTGTTCATCGGCGACGAAGGCTGGAATTTGCACGCCAGTCCCGCAACTGGACGTCCACAGAGTGGCGACAGGTGGCTTTTTCCGATGAATCACGTTTTATGCTCCATCGGACAGATGGACGTTGGCGTATACAGCGTGAAACGTCTGAAAGAAAACACCCTGCAACAATTGCTGGAAGGATCCAGGCTAGAGGAGGGAGCATTATGGTTTGGGGAATGTTTTCCTGGCATTCACTGGGTGCACTCATCATTGTAGAAGGCACGATGGATCTGCACAAGTACGCATCTGTCCTTGCGGACCATGTCCACCCCTACATGCGAATTATTTTTCCTCAGAATGATGGCATCTACCAGCAGGACAATGCGAGGTGCCATACAGCTTGCAGTGTATGTGCGTGGTTCGAAGAGCACCAGGATGAGTTTACCGTACTCCCCATGCCAGCAAACTCACCGGATTTAAACCCAATCGAGAATCTGTGGGACCACCTCGATCTGGTAGTTCGCGCCATGGATCCTCAACCGTGTAATCTTGCGCAGCTGGCCACGGCACTGGAGTCGGCATGGCTCAACATCCCAGTGAACACCTTCAGAAACCTAATTGACTCTCTTCCTGCATGTCTCGCAGTGGTCCGCTCTTAAAAAGGTGGTTATTCTGTCTTTTGACAGGTGGTCACATTAATGTGACTGGAATGTGTATTTTAAATCATGATTGTTAAGTGAATATGAAGAAATTGATAAACCCCTTTTGTTTAATGTTTCTACTCCCATTTTAACAGAATTATTAATCCCATTAAAACTTCCAGATTTAAACATTTCGATAATATAAAACTTGTTCAAGCTGTATTTCTGAAAATTCAATAAACTAAAATTCATATTTTGAAATATATATATATATAATTTAATATTTTGTCCATAGATTTTCCAGTGCTACAGAATGTGGCAGTAGCTACTGTAAGGACTTAAATTATCGAGAACACTTTCACTGTTTGGACTGCAATTCTAGGGTAGGTTCATTTCTCAATTTTCATAACTAGTCTTATATAATTAAGTTTATTTTCCTCACTACTTTTTCCATCCTTAGATTTGAGATTTGTAAATCATTGAATCATGTGATTTTTTTTATTTAAGGATTTTTCAAGTTTGCAGATATTTTATTTGTATAAAACAAATAATTTTTTGTTAAACTGAAAAAATATATGTACCAATACTGTAAATTACCAATAATTTGAAAAATCGTTTTTGATATAAAATAACTAGCATTTTTACTTTTTCATAATTCAAAAAATAAAAAGACTGCAAAACCAGCTGTTCAAAGAATTCATCAAAAATTATAAGTCCACAACAGAACATAGTTGACCCCAAGCAAATCAACTATTAGTTAGGTTGTGAAATAATCTGCTTTACTGATCCATTAATTAAAGCTCAATGATACCACATTTCACTTAAACTGCAGCATACATTGAAAGTTCCTTAGAAGTGAAAATAAAATGTTTTATTATTTTAAGGTATTGTATACCATATAAGACATTTGAAATTTCGATAATAATTAAGTTCTGAACAAAAATAATGTTTTTCTCTTAACGACTTTGAATTAGTCACATACTCTTTAATTGGGATTTGTGCAGAAGGATTTGATTGACATACTTATTATTTATATGCATGCATAAATTTTTATTTATGAAGTTCGATAAAGATGTTTTTGTATAAAATTGATCTGTATAGTTAATACTTTAAAAAATGCCTGGTCTCAAAGGGGCTAGTAATAAATGCCAATAAATAATTTTAAAATATTTTAGATTAAAATTTAAAAATCGGGCTGGACATACTAAATCTTACTGATAGTGAAAACATAAAAAAAGATAAAACAATAATTTAATCCCACCTCCGTCTGACATGACATGTTACATGAGTTACAGTTGAAAAATTATTTATTTAAAGAAAATCAGATCTAAAGTATCAATCTGGTGTAAAATTTTCTCCAGATTTTACTCTATCTTCAACAATTGAAAAGATGAAAACCTCAAATAGTTTTTGCTCGTCACAAAGTTGAAATCATTAGCAAGAAAGTCATACTAATCAACAACATAAATAAAATACACTAGAATGGGAAAACCTGGAATGGTTCCAAGTTTGGTAGAATTTGTCCTTCAATCGAGGAAGCTATGACATCACATTCCGGAAAGAAGGACGAAAGGTAGAAAAACTAATAAATTAATAAAAAATGTTCTAGATTAAATTTTAAAATTTGGGCTGGACACGAAAATTGCAAAAAATTAGAACTACCTGTGTGCCAAATTCCGTTACTGTAAGTGCCATAGATTCGTCAGGACACTGCATGAGGCACACATAGAAACACTTCCTTTTATAATATTTCTATATATGTTCTGTAATCTTATCAAAGTTTGATGTTGTATTAAATTATTTAGGTTTTTGTGAAGAAAGAAGAAATGATTCGACACTTTAAATGGCATAAGAAAAGAGATGATTCTCTTCAACATGGTTTCATGCGGTACAGCCCAATGGATGACTGTTCAGATCGGTTTAGAGGCTGTTCTCACAATAGAAAGCAAACACACTATCATTGTTTAAAAGTAAGTCAATTAATGATCCCTCAACTAAATATGTATCATGGTAGTCTAACAAGATTTCCTTCGTATACTCTTTTTTGCATCATTCTTGCTTGCAATTGTTTGAAATTAATGAACAAAGTTAATGTTTATACATTTAATTGAATGAACATCTACTTTTATTTACTGCAAGAATTACCATTATTAAATTGCTAAGTACACATCTTTCCTGCAAAACCATGAAGTTTTACTATCAAAAGAATTATCAGCACATTTTAAATTTAATCTAGTCTAGATGAAAATTTGTCACATTGCTGAGTTTACTTTTGATTGGGTTACTTGTATCTTTATTGGCATGATTTTACCACATCATTTCATTCATTGCTATATTAATTTTCACTGTAGTAAGTTTTAGAAAAACGCCTTCATTCTTGTTTTTAATTTCAAGGTAGTAATATTCCTACAAGTATTGCTTTAAAAATTTTCCCTCTGAAGTACTGTATAGTTTATATTCACAATCGTAACAATAAACAATGCATGGAAATTTTTTATAATACATGCATAAATCCAATTATGATAGATATCTGCGGAATTTCCAGTCTAACTAGCCTATCATGCAGCAAAAAATTATTTGAGTGATAAACCAAGCCAAAACATACAAAATTTCCATTTCCATTTGTAAGACATGAACTGTGTTTATATTTATGATACTATCATAACAATTTTGAAAATATATGTTTATAGTATATTTTTCTCTGTTGAAACAAATTAAACTACAAAGCAAATATTTTCTTGACATGTTTATTGTTGGAGTCAGTATGTCAATCAAATGGTTCAAAAATTGGTTATTTATTATTTATATAATGTCAATTGTCTACTAATGTTTCAATGAATTCTGCTTACAGAACTAAGCATATATTTTGTTTATGGAGAGTTATCTTATGAAGTTACTTCAGGTGTCAGTAAAATATTTATTTCTTTTGAAATTATTTTCACTGTTGCAAATTTTTTTAAATGCTGTTGGGGTTGTTAAAAAACCTCAGTTCACAAAGTCATGGGTTCACATCCAAGTCTCGGGATATTTCTCAGAATCCACTTTAAATCATAAGTTTCCTTCATAGTCAGTCTAGTTGACTCTTATGTTGGCAAAAATTGATGTAAAGGGACAAATCAGATTTAAAAATGTATTCTTTAAGTTGTGCTAGCTTTAATTTAGTCCAAGCTATTTTTTGTGTTAGCTGCAGTCAAGTCATTCAGTTTTGTCTTTAAGGATTTCATATATTTCATGCATAAACTATTATTTTGTTTAAGTGGAAATTCAAATAAATAATAAATTGTAATATTGATAATAAATTGAATTAGAATGTCTTGAAATGTTTTCTTTAAAACTTAATGCTAATACATCCTAAAAATGTCATTGGTGTTTTTTTATCAAACTTTATGTTCGGAAAAAAATTTCAGTTTTATCATTTAGAAAAAGAAATTTCAGTGTAAAGATTTTCATCCAAAACATTGCATGAAATTAATTGTACTGCTTGTATTTTGGTAATATGTAAAACATCAGTTAAACCTTTATAAGTCACCTGGATGATTCCTTGTTCAGAATAAGTCATAATTTTCTTCAGTGTCTTCAAGTTACCTTAAGTCACTAAAAAATTAAAAGACAACAAGATAAAGCGAAAGATTCTAATGTGTTAACTAAATCTTAGCACTGCTTACACCATTGTTTAGATTTTCCTATTTTTGCTTGTTTCATTTTTCTTAACACCCAAAGCATTCCCTATGGACTTGCATTCTTAGTATGGTCCCTGATATCATAAAACATGTACAATAGTATTGAGGCTTTTAGATACTCTTAGAGTAGAGCTTAAAAGAGGTATATGAAACTGTTTTTGTTTATCGATTATCTGTAATGTGTCATTGGTTTTGGCTCTTAATTTATGCTATAAACTTTTGTAATATATTTAAATTTTCATGTTAACAATACTTCACATTGAGAACTATCAGTCATTACTCTATGAAAGCTGTCAACATTTTTTGGTTCTGTAGGTGATGACTTATTAAGATTTAACTGTATTCGATTTTAACCACAGAACTGATCGGGTGATCATTCTAATTATTACATGTCATTTCTTTAGGAGAGTTGTGATAGAGTGTATATAAGTACTTCAGATGTGCAAATGCATGCTAATTATCACAGAAAAGATACTGCTATTATTCAAGAGGGCTTCCAAAGATTCCGTGCCACTGAAAATTGCGGCACACCATCTTGTCTGTTTTTTGGCCAACGAACCACACACTTCCATTGTCGAAGATCAGGATGTAGTTTTACTTTCAAAAATAAGGCTGACATGGGTATGTATTAAATTTCATTCTAAATGTAAAACACTATATAAAGTATTAATTGTAATCCTCTTAAAACAATTTATTTCATGAAAAGTTAATAAATGTCTCCTTTATTATTTTAGAAAAGCATAAAACATATCACATTAAAGATGAACAGCTTAATAAAGATGGTTTTAAGAAGTTCATGAAGCATGAACATTGCACCTTTGAAAATTGCCGCTTCTCTCGTGTTTGCAATCACATTCACTGTATTAGACCAGGTAGGTTGGTGTTTTTGTGAGATCTAGCTTATTTATAAAATATATACTCCTTCACTAAATAATTCTTGACTTGATTATTTTCAGGTTGCATATATGTGTTGCACTCCAGTGGTCAACTTTACTCTCATAAAAGAAAGCACGAAAGAAGGGATACAGAACTTGCTTATCGAAAATTTAAGCTAGCACAAAATATGATGAAAACACTATCAGAAACTGGAGGAATGCCTCAATTATTTATGTCTGAACCTGTAAGCAATTTATTTTTATGAAATTGTAACTTATATTTTAATGTTAAGTTACCCTTTATTATAGACTAAAATGTTTACTTTGTTACCTGCTCACTATTATGTAGTGTTTGTAGTTTTTGTAAATTCTTTTCTGTTTTAGCACACTCAAAAGTAATTCTATGTAATTTAGATTAATAGCCTGAGTCAAAGCTTAGTTTATAAAGAAAACTAGTTTTATTAGGTACTAGATTAAAAGAATGTGTTATATGAAATAGTGTGTGAAAGAGCATAAAAACATGTTCTTGCAGTTATATTAAAAAGAATTATTATATTTAAAAAATTATAATAATTTAAGGAAGAAATATCATAGCATAGACACATACGGTAAATGATATATTGAAAGTGAAGATTTTTGATTAAAACAATCTGCTTTATTCGCAATGAGATTTTATAAGAACTATTGCTTCCAAGTTTTTCTAGAGAAACTGACAAAACTAATTTTTCATAGCATTCATCTGGTGAATCTTCTTCAAGCCCTGCCCCAGGATCAATGCCTAATACATCGTTGTCTTCATCAGGTTACATAAATAGTTTCAATTCTGATGATGGATCTTTATCCAATTGTTATAACATAAAAACTGAAAAGAAAGAATGCATCTATAGTATGGCTGACATGAATAACATTTCAAGTCAAACTTTTACACCCACACCTAGTGATGCTTTGTCAACTTCATCTTGCATTGCTGGAGAAAATATCAATATGATGGAAGAGAATTCAGCAGTAGATTTAAGTGTTGATCACCCTAAAGATTCTGAGGATTTATGGAAAATATACTTAACTAGGTACTGTTATTTTATGTTTTTATTGTTCAAATAATCATTTATAATTTCTTCATAGTATTTTAAAACTACTAATACTTTAACGTTTGTGATACATCTGTCTAAATTATGTTTTTTTTTATTTTTATGTGCATAGATTTGGAGCTAATGATGTTTGTCAACAACAATGTGAATTTCTATATAAAGATCACTATCATTGTTCTACTGATAACTGCAGCATGACTTTCAGATCTAAAGACATATTAGGAGTTAAAGAACATGCAAGGTGATATATTTATTATTTGAGCTTTATATTTAAAGAAGATTTGGATACTTTTAATTTTTTTATGAAGTTTTCTTAGAATCTTTAATTTTAATTCTTCAAGAATAAAAATGAAAAGCACATAACATGAAACATGGATGTAATTTATTTCTAATTTTTTGTCTTGATTTTATTTCTTCAATGATTAAAAAATATTCAGATGCTCATTGTTTGTGAGCATTTTATAATCGAAATATTTAATTAAAAAGTATATTTTCACTTTTTCAAAAGCATTTTTGTAATTTGATCAGAAAGACGGATTTATTCCTTGTTGAATGTTGTGTGTTAACTTTCATTTATGGGCTTATCTTCTCTCTTTGGCTGAATTTTAACTGTTACAACAAAGCTTTTATCTTTTAGTGTTTACAAAAAAATAAAAAAAATATTCTATTAATACTTCTTGCTCTCAAAGCATGATGAAAGACCATTGAATTTTGAAAACATCCACTAAAGCTTCTAACAATGATTTTAAAATGTGATATACGAAATGTGTTATAGTTGAATTGTCAAAATCTTTCATTAGAGTTACAGATTAAGATACCTGGCCAAAATTCCAACTCAAGATGATTTTCGAAATTTTAAATATTTCTATCATTTCTAGTTTCATTTTGTTATATATCAATTATATGAAAAGTTTATGGAAGATATATCTTTTAAGATACAACATACAGATCTAGGGTATCGTTTTTAGTTGGCACAACTAATTTTAAATTCCCTAATATTCTTTCAAATTCAAAGTATGTCACCACTTTAATTTTTTCAAGCAAAGAATTTTATGATTAGATAAATTATAAAAATTTATTGTTAATGAAATGAGATTCATATGTATTGTAAACATCTATAATTGTATATAAACATTACAAAGTGCATGACTGAAAAGTGTTTTAAATTTTTATAGAATCCAGTTAGCTCTTTTTATGAATCTCAGACTGAGTAAAGGTTAATCGAATATATAGGATTCACAATTTCTTCTATGATTTTGATGGGAACTTGATGAAATGTCATTAACTCATGCAGCTTTGTAAAATAAGAGTAGTATGTTTGAACAGATATTTTTTTTTACAATAATATATTAATCTTAATAATTATTTTACAAATTTGTTTTTTGAAATTCATCTTAGTATGTAAATTTTAATATACTCACTACTAATTATTGTACTGAGTGGAAAAGTTTAAATTGGTCATAAAAATAATTTACATTTAAAAAAAATTTATTTATTTCATTTTGTGTTTAACTTGTGCACACACACCCTTGCAAGGATTTCAAAAATATCTAACCGACTAAAACAAGGTAAGTTGAGAAAATTTGAAACAAGTAATTCTTTTAATTTTGAAGATAGAATTATTTTAGTTTCATCAGATTTACAGTTGCTCTTTTTGAAACAGGTATGAAATTGTTTTAAATTAACAATTGATTGGTATTGATATATTACCTAGTAAGTGATCTAAAAAATGGATTTTGCTTCCGTGTGTAGGTAAGTTCATCTCCCTATGCTGGAACATGACTTTATCCTCTCTAGTTAATCAATATACCTTTTTATGAGCTCCATCGATATTTTTTTATTGAGCTATGAATGAGGGACATGAAACAAGCAACATTACAAATTTGGTTCGATTCCTTTCAAGGGGTGTGCACTTGTTTTTATATTTTGCCCAGATATAGAAAGTATACAGTGATGAAACAAAATGATATTGCATTACTGATATATTTGTAAGCCTTTTCCGTGCAAACTAAAACAAAGTTCTTTATTTTATAATATTTTTCAGCAATCATGAATACCAGGAACAAGTAACAAAATCTTTCTACAATGTAGTTGAAATTGATCAAAATGGTTCTTGTCCCTCTGACTGTCACTATAAAGCCAAAGAAAAACACTATCATTGCAAATGGGTAAGAAATAAGTTTTACTTTAGTAATGTTGCGCTTGTACCAAATTCCTTCTCCAAGTTTTCATATATTAAGTTTAACAGAGAGGATATTGTGTTCACCTAAATTTTCACATTAATGTAAAGTGTTGTTGAAGGATTTAATTTTATGTTGAAATTATCCTGAAAACACATATCCTTTTAAGTGCTTGCATTAATATAATTCAGTCCATTTATGCTCTTGGTTTAACATCAGGTAAGTTCAAAATTTTTCATTTTTAATTAAGTAGCTGAAAGTGACCAGATTGACATTATGATATACTACCCAAAGGTATTTAATCTTTAGAACCCTACTTTAAATTCAATTGTGAATAATTATTTTTCAAAGGTGAGAATATATTTTTGTATTAAAGTTATGTACTTTTTATAAAAAGTTTATTTTGAGAAAAATATCTATATTAATATATGTTATAGGAAAATTGTCAAGAAGTTATCAGCAGTGATGATAATCCTTTTAGACGGTTAGATCATTACAAAATTCATAAATATTCTCGAAAACTTAGTGCACCTAAGGAACATCAGCCTACTGCCAGTGGTGTCACTTCTGTCATGGACAACATGTTTAGAAGAAAAAGAGGACGACCTCCTAAGAATCGTCTGATTGAGGTAATAAAATAAATAAATTCTGATTTGAAATTAGGTTCTTGTGAATGTTCTCTCATTAAATGGTGAACTTTTCACTTCTTAGCACACATTTCAATTTTATTTTTTCTTACATGAGAAATTGTTGAACAATTTAGTTTAAATGTGATTATTTACGTATAATGTTGTGTATTCATTAGAAGTAATAGTTCTGAAAATGCCACAGTTTAACTTAAGAACAAAAATGTAAGAAGTGTTGAAAATTGAATTTATTTATACAAAGAAAATTTATTTTTACATAAACAATTTGATTTATTTTTAATTTTTAATTAAAAGCTAAATTTTTTTTGTTGAAAAATATTAGCAAATGTTATATTATTTTTGTTGTAATTAATATGATTTACACATGAATGCAAAGAATATGTACAAAAACACAGTAAACATACAGACATCTAGGAAATCAAATAAACTTTTTACAGGACACCTTAAGGATATTAATTTTTTTTCCTCTTTTCTTCAAGCATTATCTGTATGCTACTGGTCTTAAATGTTGAATTAATTAGATATTTTATTTGTCAAAAAACAAATTGCTGTTTTTATTCTTAGCTTTTTTAATCTCATGATAGCATTAACAGTTTAGAATTTAATGCAATGCTTAAAGCTATGATGAAAGCTTATTCAGATTTATAATTTTAGTCTTATTCATTATGGAAAATTTTTCATGGATTGGATCCCAGGCTCTAGTATCAGGTCAAATGATAAACTGCTCATGATAGACAAATGTTTATTCCAAACACTTTTCCATACTTATGTAAAACATTTTTAGTATAGATACAGTAAAAAGATTTATAACTAAGCACAGTAACATTACCATATAAAACTAGCCTGTGGCCCTCCTCTTCTTTCTGAGATATAGTATTAACTCCCATGTTAGATGTATAAATTTTTTAATGAGCTTGCTGAGTACTCAAGATTTACCCATGATGCGAGCCTCTACTATACCAATCACTATATTACAGCAATCTGCTTTATGAAAAAGATAAGATAGTTGATCACTGCTGGTATCATTGCATTATGGAAGTGTTAGATGAACTGGTTATGGTGAAAAGGAAGGTAAATTAATACTAAATTTTATGACTTTTTGTAAATACCTATTCTTTCTGAAGCAATTTAAATTACCCATTTTTCATTTGAATGCAGTGGTATTTTAATTACTGTTAAAATATTTATTACTGCTTAAAATAATAAGCAAAATTATCTTTTGTTAATTTAATAATTAGAAACAAATTACAAAAATTTAATAATCATAAGAAGGGTATTATTTTGACTTTTATTCAGTAATTTCTCTAGTTTGAGTTTTCGATTATAAAATCTTGACTCATTTGCCACATCTCTTTTGTCCCTGTGTTTTCCTCTTCATCAATGTTGATGAGTCGTTTTCAATTAATTGTGTCAAATTAGGCATCATCACTTTCGATTAAGTTGTCTTCACTTTCAAAATGTTCTCCATCAATTACAAAACGTTCACTCATCTTTTTTTCCAATAACTTCTTATGATAAGAAATGATGAATGAACAAAAATAAAATATGAAACTAATTTTACTGGTGTTCAAAGTTTTTCACTACTTACTCTAAAATGGCACTTTCATCATTCAAATGTTTACAATAATAAACAGTATATTTGTAAATGAACTTACTTTAAAGTAGTCTCTGCAATGATCTGCAGCAGCGGTTCCCAAACATTTTCAGCCACTGAGCTTTTTTGAAGCAAAAGTTTCTTGTGGACTCCCAGGAAATATTTCGTGTTCATTTCTCTCTATGTTCTATGAGGCATATTACACACAATATGTGTGGAAATGTGAATGAGAAGGTATATATATTAATAAAGGAAACAATAATAATAAAGAACTGGAGACAATATTATTTACTATTTAAATCTGCAAAATAATGTAACAACTAGTGAAGATATTTGAAAACTTTTACATGTACACTCCAAAATTTTATGTGAACAATGTGCATACTTTTTGAGGCAGAGTTGTCAATGTCCAGTGTCACAGAAGTCATTTGAAGACGCATCTATTGTTTTCTGCATCCAAACGAGCTCGATGATTAGTTTTTGTAGCCATGTACCTCAAAACGGCCATTTCACAGAGGTACATACTACCAAAAGGCAGTAAGAGCAATTTAGCTTTTGAATTTAATATCGAAAGATCCTCCCCTAACTGAACCCAAAATACGGGATGTGGTTTGCTTTTAAATGATACCTGACAGTGGCTGTCCAAAATCATGTCTATAAAGCCTTGTATTCTGCCTGCTGGTTTTGACTTCACTGAAAAAGGATCTACAATCCACACAGAATCCTTTCGAATCGATTCCTGAGTGTCCCTTGGAAAGTAGGAATTAAAATTTTGAAGTTAATTGTTAAGGTGCTTTTTGTTATTGCTGGCAATGATTCATTCATTGTTACGTTATTTTCTTCTAAACAGTTTGAAGTCGATCAGAAACATGTCAGATCCATATTCTCGACACTTTCCATGTAGAATGCTATCTTTTTCTTCAGTATGGCAATTTTGACTTAGCATATTATATTAGCATTGTATATTATCTTCCGTTTCCTTTATATGGATGTGCTGAATTCGTTCATTTTCAAAAAAATGTCTGTCAAGTCACATAATTTGCACTATCATTCCTGATCATTTAAATTAAATAATCTGCTAGGAAACTGTTTTGGTCATTCAAATTTGAAGAAACTTCCAAACTACTATCTGATAATGTACTTTTTGCTTGATGAAAGTAATTTCGTTTTTCCTGCTAGATGGAAGTAGCAATTTAATTAAATTTTTTACATCTTCATAACTGCCATAGACAGAGCCCATGAGAATCATTCGTGGAGACCCAAGGGCTCCGCTGAGCGCAGTTTGGGAAACACTGATCTACAGTTAGCTATTGCAATATTCACATAAGTATCCAAGTAATAAAAATTGTGCAGTGAAACACCCAAATTGTCTTTAGAATTAAGACTGGTTTGTTTTGGTATTGACATCTATAAACTGCTCTGTGAAATAACAGGCACAGGTGTATGTGTAAAAAATGCTTTAAATCAAACATTATTTACATGTTTGTTACCTTGAATTTGCTGTTACTTCAGTCCAGTAGAAAAAATTCGAAGTTGGGATGTTTTGTTTTTGTTAGGATCCAATGATGCATGAAACTACAGTGATGTGTGTGCTAATTATTTCGCACAGAAGTGGATAGGACTGTGTTCCCACGGGTGCTTACAAAGTGCTTCTAAGTGCTTATTTTGACCTTCCATTTCTAAGGGCTCTTAGAAGTGCTTATTTTGCATCAATAGTCCTTAGAAAGTGCTTATTTTCCTTTGAAAACAAAATTCAATTTTCAAATGACAATACTTTTTTACAATATTTCCAACCTCTTTTTAGCGACTGATCGGCGATAAAACTGCTTACAAGTACGGTTTTGGTGATGATATTCGGGAACTGGCTTGCTTGAATGGCAACCCTTGATACGCGATATACAAATCCTCGATCATTTCGTGATGAGCTCATAAGTCATATAATACACTTCAAAAACTTGAAAACCCATAAAAATCGGTCTGTTTTCAACTTGTGCGTGGCTCTTGCAATGCACAAAATAGTTGCCCTGATAGAGGAAACTAGAATATAATAATCAAATGTTAATTAATTTTGTTTTATTCAGTTACCCACAAGTGCAATGTTTTAAAAATTTATTATAACTATGGGGAAGTGTATTTTTAAGTTTGTAGGTGAATCGAAAACAATATAAAAATAATTTATTTTAATTAATACTGCTATCTGAGTAGCAACCTGATGTGTTGCAATTTTTTTTTTAATCTAGCTTTTTTTTTTTTGCTTCTAATTCTTTGTAACTACTATCCCAGAAAAAAAAAAGAAAAATTTTGAAGATTTTCGGAAGTGATTCTGCTTTGAAAATTTGAAGCAATCGGTTATCAGTTCCAAAAAAAAACCAACCCGCTCGCTTAAAAAAAACATTGGAGGAAAAGATCGCAAAATAGTAAACCACAGTACTGGAGAACCGAAAATAGTCGGGGAATTTCAATAATCCAATCGGGAAAAGTCATTTGAAAACTGGAAATTTTGGACTCTTATCGTATTTGGCTGCTGACTGAAAACGAAAGTAATTTTTCTATGCTTTATAATTTTTTTCTCTTTGTATGCGGGTGACAAATACTCAATTGCCGACTGTGCTTGAATTTCACTTTCTTTTATGTTTCGCAATCTGTTTCCATTGTCAGCTAAGATGATTTTTTTCAAATTAATTTTGTTTCATTAAAATGATGTTTGTAAGCATATCGTGTAGAAGTGGCTGGTGCACTGTAAATCTGTCGTGGCTAAAAGTCCACAGCAGCTTTGAGATCGACAACACCAAGTCCGGTCTTCGTAAAACTTAATTTTTTTTCCCTTTTTATAAAAGCAAATGCCCTGCAAAGAGATAAAAGAACAACATCCAAAGTTGTTGGGGTTTTTTTGCGGTCTCCATTCTATAGTTTGTATATGTACTTACACATATACTAACTACTTGCCACTGCGTGGCTAGCCCGACATTGTCCGTGCCTGTGTAACACCACGGGCAACGCCTTGATGTTTGGTTGTTATCTGGTGTTAAATTTTCCACAAATTTCAAATCCGTTAACATTTTTATTCAACCTTTTACAATCGCTGATATAGAAAAAAAGCTCTGAAGAACGCCAGTGATAACTTTAGCAATCTTTTGCTTTACTGGAATCCATTTTGCAGGAAATCCAAATGAATGAATCTCGAAAGAAACGAAGGTCATTCGAATTTGTTCTCTCCTCGAAGATGAAAAAAAAATGGTTCCAAAGGCTGACGTAAAGGGGACACGTGAGAGCGAAAAGTCTAATTTTTGATGTTTCTTTATTCCTCTGATTTACTGCAATAGAACGAAGAATGGTGAAAAAACTATATTAAATTTATTTTTATATGTTCTAGATTGAATTTTAAATTTCGCCTCAACCCTAAAATTGTAAAAAATTTGGACTACCTGTGTGCCAAATCTCATTACTGTAAGTGCCATAGATTCGTCAGGACTTCGCGGGCAAAAAACAGACAGACAAACACTTCCTTTTATAATAGTAGAGATACATGTACACGTAAATGCCCACATATTAACTGCTGAATTTTGTAAAAATCAGACTTCTTATTTTGAAAAATCTCATTTTTGTGTGGCATTATTTGTGTATAATTTTTAGAAAATAGACTTGAATATTAAATTTTTTACATACTACTATTCTTATAAGATTAACTAATCTGTAAGAGCGTCCCCATTTGGTCGAAAGTCAGGTATTGCATTGTATAATACGGTTTCTATAATGTTTTATGTAAGTCCTTATTTTGTCCTAGGAAGTGCTTACAAAGTCCTTATTTTTGGTTAGAAAAAAAGAGTGGTAACCCTGTAGGAGTGAGTTTAGAGTTGACCATTTCATAAAAACACAAAATATTAAACCAGTCAATGACTCATCAGTGTAAGAATAGATTTTCTTCATACGTATGTTGAATGCAGAGTAATATGAAGAAATAGTTAGAAAAAAAGAGTGTCAAATTTTTTTAAAAGCGTTTTAAGGAATTATCTGAATATACTTTATAAGTATGATGTAACTACAAATATGTATCATCAAATTTGAGGTAATGAATAATGTACTTCATTGGAAGTAAATAACAAGGATGATACTAAAATTTTATTGTGATATTTTCAGTAAATAGCACGAGTTAATTCTTCACACATGATTCATAATTTATTTGTTGCCGAAAAAAATATTTTTTTTTATTTCTATATGTGATCAAAATTGGAATGGCAATCTGTTGATAACCCAGGGCATGTAATATACAGCACTATGCAGTTGAATCTGCTTTATCACAAAATTGTAACTTTACTTATTGGAGTATAATGAACATAATATATAAGAAATTTACATTAGTATTTCTATAAAATTTCAATAAAAAAAATTATTGGAAATGACAGTAGCCCTTTGTAATAAAAGTAACTAGAGCGTAGTTCTTTTCGTTGGGTCAGGTGTGACCACTGCTAGCTAAATCCCGGTGATTGCTACGAATTCCCATTTTGTTTGCTTCGCATACCAACATCACGACCAATTCGAATTGCGAAGATATCCAATCGGCGTGGCTTCGCAATCTCTTGCGAAATATAAATATTAAATTAAAAATTATTTATTCAAACAAAATCAAATGTATAAGGTATCGATATAATGTAAAATTGTCCTTGCCCCTGACAGTTCTTTTTGTGGGGTCAGGTGTGACCACTGCTCGCTAACGCTCGCCAACCCCGGTGATTGCTAGGCATTCCCATTTAATTGCAAAGAAATCCAATAGGAGAGATCAACCGAGGTACGGGTGACGTCACATTCCGGAGCGAAAGACAGAAGGTGAACAAACTTGGGATGGTTCCAAAGGCTCACTTCAGTGGGGTAAAATCGCAAAATCTGCTTGTTTCTTCTTTCTGCAGTACCGAGGTACGGGTGACATCACTCCGGAACGTAAGAATGAAGTGTGAAAAGGAACTAATAAATTAATTTTTAAATGTTTCTATATTTAATTTTAAAATTCGCCGCGACCGAAAAATCACAAAACATTCGGACTACCTGTGTGCCAAATTTCTTTTTCGTAAGTGCCATAGATTCGTCAGGACAGTACACACATTCAAACACTTCCTTTTATAATAGTAGAGATGCAGCACTACGCAGTTGAATCCGCTTAATCACAAAATTGTAACTTTACTTATTGGAGTATAACAAACACAAATTATATAAGAAATTTACATTTGTATTTCTACAAATTAAATTTTTTTTATTGGAAATGCTAGGAGCCCTTTTATAATAAAAATTACTACAGATCGTAATCGACCCCTAATGATACCATTAAAATTAGTATATGCTTATTGATACTGAAAAGTGTAGTATTTAATGTTTAAATATTAATGACCTATATATGGCCTATATATTCCAACGGAGCTGAAATGGTCTATTAATGAAGGGTATCCCTAAAGAGACCAGCAGCCATATTTTTGTGTATACACATGTATTATGAGTCTAAGATAGTATAGTAGACAGGGCCACCCTAAACTCAGAGCTAAATAGGCTATAGCCCAGGGGTGCCAGCCTTTTGAGGTGGCAATTTTGCTTGCACTTAAATCAGTTTGACGGCTGGAGACCAGTATGTGACTGACTATTGACTTTTTCTATTTCTGAAACTTTTAAAACTTCGCTAGTCACCCCTCTCCTGCTTCCCCTCCCGTTTATTTTCTAATGAGCACATTATTGTTAGTAGCCCTCGGGCGCCAAATATCTTAGGAAATATCCCTGATAGTAGATGTGTACATAAACTTCTACCATAAGTGCATGAATTGAATAATAAGTTCAGTTTTATGTGTTGTTGACAATAATACATTTGCCTTTGAGCATGTGCATGTTATTTCTGTAATCCAAATCCTCCTGAGTCATTGACATGGTACGAAGTCAGGGTATCTACTGGTCCCGAAATTATAAATTTTGTACCCGAAAATTAATCTCCTCTTTTTGCAGTACGAAGTCCAAAATCCGGAATCCTCCGTACCTCGGCCATTCTGGATTTCGGATTATTTGCAGTTTTTTTTGTCAAAAAACCCCCTAATCTACCCCTCAGCCACCCACCTCCCGCACGTTTGCACGGAACACATTTGCACTACTAAAATAGCAGATATATAAATAGGGATAATTTAAAAAAAAAAAACCTTTAATACAATGCAACAGCTTTTGGTAAAGATGTAGTATCAGAGACATGTTTGTCGCTAAGTAATTTTTTTCGCCAAAAGATGGCGGCTATCTTGGCGATTCAATTTGTTATACAATGGAAGTAAAAATGAGAAATGCACAGATAAGTGTAAACAATAATTTAATAAATCGAAATTTTAACCAATCATAAAACAAGATTTTACTGCCAAGGTTTGAATTTAAACAATCTTTCCCGGTATATGGTTGCCATAAAGCTGGATCAAAACAACAAGTTTACCATGTTTGGCTATAAATCGCCGTGGCCACGGATACTACTCGCCATTTTCAAATTTTATTTACCATTCCAATTTTTCTGTTTGGTATTTGCTCTGAACATGTCCGTAATTTTGCTTTGTTTCATTAATTTGGTCCGTGTTGAACGCCTTGTTCTTTAAAAATTGTCGGAAGAGTGAAAAAAAGTGAGAAAAAAACACCAGTTAGCAAAACGTTCGGATTTTGAACAATTCCGCATTTCAGACGTCCGGATTTGAAACTTTGTATTGTATTAAAAAAAGTCCATTTATGGATGAAAGAAAAAATAATTAAAGCGTAAACAAAAGGTGGCCTGCAGCTAAACTTATTAAACCAATGAAAAAAAAAATTGCAAACTGCAAATAATGAAATTGAACAATTTAGACAAAGAAACTATGCAAACTGAAAAGAAAATTAAAATGGTGTAACTCTCCCAAACCAACCACATTCGGAGACAGTTTTTTTTAAACGCATGTTGATGTATAATTTTTTTACCAACTTCATTTTATGTAAAAAACAAAAAAAATACATTACGAAATGTTTTTAATGTAATTGTTGATTTTTTTTCTTCAATTTTTATTGAAATTTCAAGTATTCAGAAAATTATGATTTATAGTTTGTCTTTATTTTTAAAATTTTATTTTGAAAACAGTTTATATAATAAAGCTGCAATTTGATACTATAGTCTTTTTCTCAAGATTAGACTAAGCAATAAGAAAAGTGTGATTTTAAAGTATAATTGCATCTAACTGACCATAATCATGTAAAATCAGATCATGCATTTGTTTGAGAAAGACCCTAAAAGGTCCCCAAAAAGTCCCTAAATGAACCTACAGAAATTTAATAGATACACTGCAAGTGACAGTATTCGAATTCACAAAGATGCTCTTGTGAGCTTCTATCCTTGGTGTATCTTTTGGTGGATGTTATACAATAGGCCCTTCACACTGCACCTAGTGTAAAGCAAAATGAATTGAAATTCCTGTAAAACGTTCAGACTATCATACAACGCATTGAAGGTTATTGAGTGATTTTAAATTTCTAGTTTAGTAAAGAAGCAAGCGTATTAATATCAGTGACATTTGTTTTGATTAAAAATGATAGTTTTTGCTATCACAATCCAAATAGTTTCTCTTTCAAATTCACTTGGTAGTAATTACACTGAAACTGCATTTCTACTATTTCTGGTCATTTTCTCCAGCATTGGCTGCATACTGTTTGCATTATACTTTACTTTAAACTTTTCTGTGGTGGCAGGTTATTTGGCATCCCTACTTGAAATAGTAAAAGCTAGATTGATAAATATTTTAAGTATACAGAGCAGCCAAGGTCTTTAAGTATTTGCTCATTTGATATTCTGACTTTCATTCATGTTCTAAAAGGGCATGAAAACAAAGAGATCTCACCACTCACTAGCCCTCACATTTTGAAAAATGCTGTGTTCGGAATACATAAATACATCGATCGTAATACATCTTCATTCGTAAAGTTTTTCTTTCAAAAACAAATATTTTGTCTAGTGCCAGAGTTAATAAGGGCCTTATTTGTTATATTTCGATTGAAATGTAGGCACCTGCAGTGTAATTTCTAAAATTGTATCTCACTTTGCTGTATGAAAGGTGTCAAAATATTTTACCTTAAAATTCTGTCTTCTAGAAGCATTAATTTGTATTATGTGAATTAAAAGGAGTTTATGCTAACAGTGTCATGTTTGAGATTGCCATACATATTTATTGCCAACTCATTACTTGTTTAATATCTTTACTATTCAAACTTCAAATTATGATGCTATTTTTTCTTATTATTTCTAGCAAATTACAGTATTGCAGTTTTATAAATTGAAAAAATTATAATCTGTTTTTATGTTTCAGGAAAAATTTTAATTAGGTATAACTAAGGAAAAGAAAATGTTTTTATAAATATGAAATTTTGGTATGCCCTTTTTTAATGGATATGTATTTTACCCAGATTACATCTCAATTTTAGTTTCCAATGGGTACTTCTCATCTACCTCAAGCTATTTACACAAGCTTTAAACTTCCTAAGCCATCAGAACTTTCTCATCACAACTTTTCTCCATCATATGGCCCATTTACATCTGCTTACAACGCCTTATCACTTCTACCACCTCCAGTCACAATGATGTCCACTCCTTCAACTATTCCTCAGTTGATGCCTGTTGCAGGACTTGGGCAGTGCATATTTCCGACTTCTAATATGTTAGAAATACCTCCTCCACCACTTTTAGAGAAGCAAGAAAGCAACTCAACAATGCCTTCTCCTCCTTTGAATCAAGATGCTCGTCAAGAACAAGTCAAAACTGAGGTATATTAATTTATCTTTTGAGACATTAAATTATTTACCAAAGTTTTAGAATGTATCAAAAGTTAGTAATTTTTACCTATTCGGAAAAACTATTTTTGACTTCCAATTTAGTGCAGAAATTTAGATTAAATTATGTTGATAAGTAAATATGAATGTCACATTTTTATTTATAAGACAATTGAGATTTTTTTTGTAAATTTTCTTAGAAAAAAAGATCAAGCAAAAGGTTAATGATTTGTGATGGCATGAATGAAATTCAAAAATGAATTTGTAAAATTCATTTTATGCTATAATAGTATTTCTAGAATAAGTATTTTTATAATATTTTAATGACACACTAGATTAATTTGATTAATATATTGAATTAATAAAATGACTTAAAATATAATTTGATTTTTAGTTCTGTTTGCCATATAATTGTCACCACATTGGCTTGATTTGAATGAGATATTTTTAATATCTTTAAGCATGCATTTTAATAATTTATAAAATTGATTCACATATAAACAATTAAAAGCAGATTTGGAAGGGCTGCAGGGGAATTTTTTTTTTTTAATGTACCTTTAAATTTTAAATAAGACCAATGTTTTATCAAGTGAACCAACTGAGGTAATTAATATGTTGCTATTTAAATTTGTTTTTAATAGATTGTATTTCTTTGTTTAGGTTAAAGAAGGATTTTATGTATTTCATGAAAATATGCTATGCCCGGATGAATATTGTACTTTTCTGAAAAAACACCATTTCCACTGTACACAGCCCAGATGTTACTATGTTACAGATCGAAGAGATATTCTTCTCCTTCACTCTAAGGACTTCCATGATAATATTGATATTATGGATGGTTTTGTTTTCTTTGATAGGAGTGTTGACTGTCGACTTGAAAACTGTCATAGTAATAAAATTAATCGACATTTTCACTGTATTCGACCTAATTGTAATTATTCTTTTGTTCGATACAGTACCATGACTGTTCATGAACAAAAACATAAAGAACAAGATGGCTCCAATAATTACATGCCATCATCACCAAAAAAGAAACTTTTTCCACCAACAAGTGATGAAGGTCAAGAAAATTTTTCATATGAGGGATGCTCCTCTGTAATTAAAACTGCACCATCTGAATCATCATCGCTTCCAAAGACAACTGTGGTTAAAGCTTCAGGCACGTTTTATCCGCTGTCTGCTTTTTCAACAAGTCAAACCTCTTCTCAGTATACACCAACATCTGTTAATTCCTCTCCTCCCAATCACCAACAATATTTCAAACAAGTTGAAGAAAAGAGCAATGAAATCACAAACAATGTTAAAAGCGAGAGCTCATTTTATCCAGAGGTCAATGAGCAACCTCTAAGTAAGTTATTGCTTCAACCTGGACCAAATTACAGAAATAGCTTTCAAGGTACAGAAAAGCATATTTTATACAGCCCAAATTTCATACAAAGCTGTGCAAGACCTTTCTGCAAATTGAAGAAGCGGGATCATTTTCACTGCAATATTTGTAATCAAGTAAGTAATCTAATTTATATTTTAATCTTTTTGTGTTTTTAATAGTCCAGATAAAATTAAATGTACAATGTGATTGACTTTTAAATATAAACACTTATTATCTTGTTGACATGTTAGTCAAGCTGAGATTAAGTTAATTTTAAGCAATTCAGATTAGACTAAGCAAAACATACACATGCAGAATTGTAATTTCTTTTAATAGTTTGTTTTAATTTATTTCTAAAAAATAAAATCAACCAGCAAAATTGTTCCAGAAATTATGTTTATTTTATAGTAATTAAAATATTGGCTTGTGAAAGCATTGGTCTAAATCATCAAAAACCTCTTTGCAGGTTTAAAAATTACATCAAACCTTTAGCTATAAGTATAAATGTGTATCAACACTAACTCAGAAAAGAATAAGAGCGTGCAAATAAGTCTGAAGCCAATATACCCTTGAATGATGAACTGTGTTGTAGAATAATGATTGTGTTTTTTTGATGAATAAATCTGGTTTCTTTGTGTGCACTGCAAAATGGCACATATGCACAAAAAAGTATCACTCAAGAAATTGCTAGTCATTGTAATCGATTAATAAAAAGAAAATTACACAGGTTAGTAAAAACAAGTTTAAAATATAAAATGTTAAAAACATTTATTTTCGCTTGAAATCTATTTACATGAAATGAATTAAATGTATGATAAAAAATAGTTGTGTTGAACCAAGCTATAAAGAACAGCATTACTACTGTAGCAACAATCAAGAAACTCAACTCCAAAACAGAAGTTAATTTTAAAATATTTTAACTAATCAGTTCTTTTAGTTATTTGGTGTGATCTTTGCAAAACACTTAAATTTTGTAATATTAACTTTTTAATTATTCTTATTAGATTCTGAACCTATTACTATTAATAAGTAATGAAATATTTAATTATAAATTTAAAAATAGCTGAATGAAAGTTTGCTAAAATAATCAATAGGAAATTTTTATGTTATACTTTGATTTTCCAATATCCTAATGGTTTTAATTGTGAATTTTTCAGGCATTCTCTGGATTTTCACGTCTTCATCCTCATGTTATTAAGCACCCTGGTGCACCAAGTCCAATTCCAGTTTATCCTCCTGGTTATACTAAAATATCTTCTTCGCCCAGTCCAGATGAAGATGAAATTGATACAGAAGATATTAGTGACTTTGAAGATCGGTCTCCCATTAATGGACCTGTTAACATTGGATCTGAAGAACCAAAGGAATCATTAGGTGAATAAAAATTTTAGTCAATTGTGTTTCGTATAGTTGCTTTTTTTCACTCAGTGAAGATATTACTTGAGAGCACAAATATTTGTAGTTTAAATTGTTATCAATTAAAGCCCGGCAAAAGTGTTGGAATACAACATAGTTGTATCAACCTGTCGCTTTTAAGAATTTTATTTATGTACAGTTTTATATAAGAACTTCTCATATTTAAAATAATTGTTACTCTCTAACTACAGGGTTATGTGTACAAACATAAGTTCTTAGTAAGAAAACAGAAGAGGGCTAAATGTAACTTGTAGAATTATTCCTTACATTTGCAGTAAAAAACCTCAATGTTGGAAAAGCAATTGGCACTCGAATGTGGTGCAACTTGCATTATGTCCGAAAAGAACTTCAAAAGACTTTTTTTAACCCTAAATTTGACAACTTCCGTTTGTTTAGCTTTGTATTTCAGAAAATTTATCCTGTTTTTCTTACCTCCAGTCATCAACATTCAACTGACAGAATTGTCAGGCAATTTTTTTTCATGGAGAAGTTCGCCTTTTATACTATGTATACCGGGTTCATCAATCATTCTGTGTAGTATTGATCCTATGCCACTCAGTTAGTGTTTCAGACCCCTTTTAATTCTTATTTTCTGTTAGCTCTACCACTATTCCAAAGGGACACTAATGTGTGCTATCTTAGAATTTTCTCTCATTCTATCCAGCTCAATTCAGTAACTACAGCACATTGCTGTTTACCAACTTTTGTTTCTACTAATGCAAGATTCTCTTCAGTGAATGCAGTGATTTTACCAACTTTGCAAAGGGGTAGATAAGAATACAAGAATATGATTCAGTGGTGATGTCCTAATGATTTATATTTGATCCCTTAACTAAAATGCAATGCATTTATTCTCTTAATTCCTAACAATGTGCTTATAGAAGGAGTTTTGAAAATAAGTTTCAAAACCTTCCACAAATTAAAAATTATTATTGATTCAATTTCTAAAATAAAAATTACTGTATAATGGTGCTTGTATTTCATCTACAAATTATTAAGACTTCATGGCTCCACAAAAATCTTTGTTAAATAGAAAGTTTCATTAAAATGATGTTTGTAGGAGACAAAGAGTTTATTTCATAATTAACAGCTTTTTACAAAGAAATTAATGTATTATTTAGTTTTGTAAACTCAGCATTTTTTTTAACAGTCTGTCTTTTTTTTTCCAATCTGGCATTTACTTTCACTGAAGGGAAAGTCCTAATTTAAAGTCAGTTTATAAAAAAATTAACTATTTTCCTTTTTCAAAATGTAGTCTCTGTTAGGACAACTACTTGGCAATGTCATTATGTTATTTCTGTTTTAGTTGTGTAACTTTTTCTCAGAAAATCATCTTGATTTATAATTTCATCTTGCTTTGATGTTCTTATGCAAGCTATTGGAAACAAAAATTATTTTTTGAATTACACCACTAGAATTCTCAGTTTTTCATATATCTTTTAGAATGATTTGAATTAATTTAAATTGCTATGTTAGTGAGTGACATACAAAATTAAAGTTAATCAGTAGTGTATGCATCTGGAAAGAGTATGAACACTACTTGTTAAGTCCACCTAAAACTTCATTAGTTTTTGAATACTGTACCTTTTTTAAAATGAACTTTATGTCCTCTTAATTATATGCTTTTGTCTATTTTTCATGTGGGTTTTCAAGTATTGCTGATTTGTATTGTAAAATAGAACTCAAATTAAATGATTAAGACAATATAAAGCTTCAAGATTAATTTGAATTACTTTAATATATAAAAAAAATTATAAAAAGTTAGCTGTCACATGTGTTTATAAACAATTTCTTTGCAAAAGTTTGTTTGGAAAACTTTTTAAATTTTATGTGAACTTCTTTAGTGAAATTTTTTTTCTTCGATTCTTCAACCTTTCATATGTTTAAATGTTTTAATGCTACAAATTTAGAAACTACATGTCAACTTTTAGACCTGACATCAAGTTTGAAACTTATAAAAGCAAAACATTGATTTAAATTAAATAAATCAAATTTGTTTATATTTTTCAATAAAAATCTTAATTGAAAATTTTTTTATCTGCTTGTTTTAAATATTGATTAAAGCAATATGCTATTGGATATGTTGTATGATTATCACGTTTGTACTATACTAGGGAATTTTACAAAACATTTAAAATTATTTTCTTGTCTCATTCAAAGTTAAGAATTGCCCCCATTTACTCTCAATCTGGAATAAATCTAGTTTCTTTTTTTTTAAATTCTCTCCAGATGAATATTTGGTCTGTCAAAACCTCAAAGCTGTTTTGCATTTGCCAAAACTATTGGCAAAGGCAAAGCAGACAAATTATTGTCTAAGTTTAGCTTTTTGAAAAATTAATAAAAGTAGTTTGTTCATATTTTAGAAGTTAAGATGTGAGTTACATAATTTGCTTTGTTCCTTCATGTAAAAGATTAAAAAAATTTCAACAAGATAGTCATTCAATAATTTTTTTAAATATTTATAAGGTCTTTATCCAATGGGAAAGACATTACATTTCCTCCTATTTTGCTAACAAAAGATATTTTATTCCCTTGAAATTTATATGTCAGGTCTTACTACATTGTGTCTGTTCTTTTCATCAATTATTATTGAATTCTATTTATTTCTTTTCATATTTCATTTTATTCTGTGTGTATTATGCAGATGAACAGCAAGTTTCTTCTTCTCATCAGCTATTTAGCTGGCAGTCTGTGTCATCTAGCAGCTCTCCATATCAACCTTCTATGAAATGCAGTATTGGTGTGAGTAGTTCCAATCAAATTCCTACAAGCAGCGATAATTTCTATGGTTCTCCTCAAGTTGATTATAGCTCTTTAATAGATGGACATGAAGGTATAACTAAAGCTGTGGATTTGAAAAGACAACTACCTTTGAAACTGGAAGAAAGTAATGAAGTTAAGAAAATGAAATTAACAGCTTTACGAATCCTTAAAGATGAACCGATACCAGAAGGGTATTCAAGGTGCCGTTTCAATGAAGACTGTGGATATACCCTGTGCGGTTATCGAGAGCACCAGACTCATTTTCATTGCATGAGAAAAGATTGTGGGTATAGTTTTTGTGACAAAACTAGGTTTGTGCAACATACTGCAAGGCATGAAAGACTAGACACCCTGATGGGAGGTGATTTTCAACAATATAGAGCTAATGTGAATTGTGGCCGACCTGAGTGCATGTATGCTAATACTTTAGGTGCCATGGCAAACAAATCATCCCATTTCCATTGCTTAAAATGTGACTTTGTGTGTACAGACACTAATAAGGTTGTTGCTCATCGAAGACAGCATGCTAAAATGGACAGTATTTATGCTGCTGGTTTTGAAAAATACACACAATTTCAGAGTTGTAATGTAACTAACTGTAACCATAATCAAAAGCAAACTCATTATCATTGTCTTAAATGTCAACATGCTGTGTTAGGCCTTTCTCAAATGTCTTCCCACAAATATCGCCATATGGATTGATAAAAGGTGCTCTTACATACAATATGTGTGCCAACTATTAAAACCATAGTATTTGTTGGCATTAAAACAATCAAAATTGTGTTTAATGTTTTGCTTTCTCTATAAAATATTTATTTTGTCTTTTTTGTCGTAGTGATACAGTTGTAAATGATGTCAAACATCAATGTGATAAACTTGCCGGTGCAGAGCACTTCAATAATGTGCCTTCTGAAGCATTTTAAATATACAATGTGAGTTATAAAATATAGTTCTTGAATTGCTTACTTTGTATTGCACAGCTAATGGTATTTGGCTGTGAAGAATTATATTTTCATGATGTATGCTCTGTCCAGATTGTGAAAACGGAAATTTGTAAGATTATGGAATTGTACTTTTTTCTTTTGAGTACTGGTAGATTTGCTCATTTTTGATAGATGATTGTCACTGAAAATTTGTTTCATACTGTTCATTTAAGTACTTTTATTACCTTGTCGCGCGCGATATTTATGAAGGAATGAAGTGTCAGTCAATAGGGTCCAATTAGTAAATGATCCCAAATTTATAAAATCATTCCTTCTGGATTATGTAGCATGTGGTGCAATATTTGAGAAGTAGTGCCAAATGTTTCTTTTTTCTATAGTTATGAAATTAGTGTTTAATTGTTCTTGTATCCTTTGTGTAGAAAGTTCTATAGTAATTTGTGTATAATTTAAGCCAATTTTTTTAAAATCTTAAGTGTTTTGCTAACATAATCCCAGTGATGTTACTATTTAATATAAGTAGTACTAATGTATCTACTTATTTAAATTTGCATGAAAAGTGATTTATAAAAGTTTTGCTTTTAATAACAATGCATATGACAAGTGTTTAACAAGTTTACAAATACAAAAATATTTTATCCATGTATTGTGTTTTGTCACTTAACAAGTTTTAAAGTATTTACCTCCAAGTTAAAATTATTGTACTTGAATGTTAGATTTTCATTTTGGTTGCTATGAACCAATTCTTTGGAAATGAAATGCATGGTTTTAAAAATAAATTGCATGTTCCATTTTTGCATTAAGATTTAAATTTTCTGTTTTAAAATACTGTTAAACCTTTTAATTTTACCAAATATTACGTTACATAACAAATATTTTAAAATCCAAAATCTAACTAGAAGAGATAAAAAATTGTTTTGTGTTCCACAAATTCAACAGAAATGTAGCTTGAATTCGAAATTGTTTAGCAGTCTTGAGAGAAACAATGAAAGGCTGTGTAGAATATTATTAATATTGTTTTGAAATAGAAATTCTTATGGTTTAGTTTTTTTCTGAAGTTTTATGAAAATTAATTCATGTGTGGGAAAATTGACATTCAAAAAGGACTTTGAAAAATTGTAATCATTTCTCATCTTTCACTGTTGACTCATAGTAGTATTAAAATGATTTGAAATTGGATAAAATAATTCTGTTGAGTTTTATGTTTTTGCAGCATTCTAGCATGAGAATTAGGCTTTTAAACTTTAGGGCCCAATCATTAGTTTATTATTTTATAGAATGTCTTGCATGTTTTAGTGCTTCACTCTGAAAGGTATTTTTTTATAAAACATTTTGTACATTAAACTCAGAAATGTGTTCTTCCATATTTTTTAATAAGTTATAGAAGTATATTTTTATGTATTTTAGTATGTGTTTTGTTTTTCATTCAACTCAAAGAGAAAAATGAAAAATTGTTCAGTTATCAGATTATTCATTCTATATTGACAAATCTAATTGCCAGTAACAAGCAATATCTATCTTTGAAATAAATGGCAGTGATTTCCCCTCTAATCAATGTTTTCTTTTGTTTGATAACTGTTTCTATGTAATTTCAAGATTATATAACAGGATTTTTATATCTTTTAATAAATGTACAACTTCCAACATTCATAGTGTAGTTTGAATGAAAATGGAGAGACCAATTTTTTTATTTAATTCATAAGAATGAATAATTTAAAATATGTTTTCTTTACTTAACTTTATTTCATTCCTACCGTGTATTTTGATACAGGCTCAAAATTGTGTTTGTTTTATAGCTGTTTATTGCTCTGTTAATGTGCTGCAGAAATTATAAATAATGCATTTTAGAGAGGAAGAGATCAAAGAAGCAAGACCTTTTTATTCTGTTTTAGATCATGTTTGTGTTTTCCTTTATTGTTTGAACCCTTAATTTTTTACATTACCATTTCATATTGCTTTAGAATATATGTGAAGCATATATTGCTGTACAGAATTATTTTCCACATCTGATTCAGATGTATAAATTATTGGTCTAGTTGGTCTAATGTATTTTTCCTTATGTAATGTTATTTCATTAAGTAGTGTTGGTTATCCAGCATATCATTGTACAATAAGTCTCACATTGAGCATATCATTATATAATACTCATGTGTTTTATTAATTTTGAGCAAAACAATGCAATTTAAGGAAGTTTTAACTAAACATGTTTGGCAGTATTTTTTTTATCTCAGATTGTTGCTCTTCACAGTTAAATTTTGCTTCTTTCTCTAAACATTCTATTGAACACCATTCTACAAAAAAAAGAGTTACCTTTCTGTACTTTAATTTGTTCATTGTCAATGCTTTGGAAAGTTTGCTCATTTTTAACATTTTGATACATCATACTGGTGAGAAAAAAAATCAAACTGCTAATTTATTCATACTTTGTCAGTATTTCAGTTGTCGAACCTTTTTATCATTATCACTTGGTGTATTCTGGAGATGTTAATGTGGCGCTGGTTGTCAAATGTATCATTGAAATAATCTGCAGTGACTATTTTTGTACATATTTTAGTCATAGTGGATAAAGATTTAGTGCCTTTGATCCACTGCTGATCCATGTTTGATGTCGTCACTTTTGTTGTATACTCTTGTATGTCCTTCAAGGTGGAACGTCAGTGATGTATAATAAAATATTAATCTCAAGTTTGTTATCATTTCCCTACATCTGTTTATAGTTTGCATGTTTGAAGTCTTTAGAAAACAATAAATACTTCAAAAGAGACTGGCCACAAATCACCTTGTGCATGTTTTTTATTTGTTGCTAAATTATATAAAGGTTCGTATCAGTTGAGAGATTCAAAAATACCAGGGTACACTCACTGGAATAAAAAGCTATAATAAGGCTTGATTGTTATTTTTAGAGGTCCCTAAATAGCCAAAATATTTACTTAAAAGCCTAAACACTTTTAAGATACCTTATTTTTTTACAACCTTGCAGATTTCATTTCACCTACACTTAAAGACTAAGATCAGTGATAATTGACCAAGGTCAAATATGATTAATTTTGTGTGCATATGAAGACCTGTATAGAAATGGAATTCCTTAAACTTACCATGGATATGGGAGAGAAATAAAAAATACATAGTTGTTTAAGGTAGGATATAACCTTTAAAAAGAACTACTTTAATTTGTGTACTTCTGTGGACATGTGTTACTTTAAAATTATTGATACATCAACCGGACTAAAGATAAGTCTTTCCGTGTAAAATTACCTTTACTTAACCATTTTATTACATGTTATTATAACCAAGTAATATACTTTAGTAAGGCTTGAATATTAGGTAGTAGAATATGCTCTGCATTTAAAGTTTTATACATAGAAAATGTTCTTCTAAAGAGATTTCTACACATAGGTCCTGAAAGAAACTGAGCTGTCGTTTAGCAATCAGTAATCTGAATTGAAATATTTAAATTTTTTTAAACATTATCTAATTTTCTCATTTTTTATTTTATTATAGTAAAAAAAAACAGTATTCTTAGTTGCTGAATTGATTTCGAACTTATTTTAATGTAATGCTTGATTGGATAAACTTTTAATATACACTCATCCAAAACTTTGTGATAGATGTTTTATAGTTTCTAAAAGCTAGGGCAGGAGCATGAAATTTGACACATGTTATGAAACATGCTGGTTATTAAATTTGATATTTTGTAGGTTTGGAAAAAAATGTGTTTTCTAAGTAATAATTATAAATCTTAACAAAAAAGAAATTGTAATGCAGATACATGTATCGATTTAATGTTAAGTGGTGGACATATCCCACATTAATTGCCCCCTGTGTTATCAGCCAGGTTGCAATTGGGAACAGAAATGTGTGTGTGCCAGAGTTACAGACAGTAATTTAATGATCTTGGAGAGAATGTGCTATTGCCTTTCTTCATAAAAGGTCTCACAATTACTTCATCAAATTAGGTCTGTTGAACGAGCTTGCCAGCTCATTAGCTAAAAACATTGATGATTTATAAGGATCCAGATGACATTTACAAGGTGCTGATTAACTGTAGTTTAGCTACTTTGCGTGACTTGATGTTCATAGGCAGCATGTTTTGTAAACTTGATTGGTGATGTTCCAAGATCTTGGACCATTCAAATACTTGAGGTCAGTGTGATTTCTCAAAAAGAAATCTCCAAATCAGTGGCGCTGGGGTATTGACCGTGCTCCAAAACTTTGTGTTGCTTTCCTCGGATCTTTCCCTAAGGGAATTGATCCCAGACCGTTACCAATTGACGTTAGCTAAATACCTACCTACCGTTGTATTGCTCCAGTGCAACGTTAATTAATTACTAAATCAGTGACGCGTTCAAGATGATGGAATCGTTAGAATTTCGATGACGTCAACCCCACATCAAAATCGTGAACCCTTAAAGAAAAAAACAAAGTATATGCGCACAGCTTAATACTATATCTACCAGTCGCTTAATATGAAGATCTGTTTCGACTACCTACTAGGGTTGGTTGGGAAAATTATTGATTGGTCAAAGTGATTAAAAACACTAGTCTGCGCTTCGATAGCCTGTCTTCCCTTCCCAATTAATCCGGGCCGTGGTAACCCGGTTGGAAGAGCATCGGATTAGCAACCGGAGGGTTCCGAGTTCGAATCCAATCAAAGACCGTCGTGTACAAAGAGGTGCACATTAAACCCGTCGGGGCCTCGTATGTCTTCATATTGGTGTGGTGTCAAAGTTTGGACATGGGTGCCAGCTCAGGTGTGACCTCGTCATTTGGCCGTGGTAAAAAGTTAAGTGGTGTCATCGGCTCTTTCCCTTCAGGATTGGTCTCTGATCGTCATCACTAGCCTGTTTTGCTGCTCCAATGAGGCGTTAGTTAAAATACCTACCGGGACCATCACAAATAGGCCCTGCGTTGCTCCAGTACAACGTCAGTTAACTACCTACCTACTAGAGATGGGAAATGCTTTTCTTTTCGGCGAACAGTTCTTTGCCGTGTTTGTTCTTTTAGCATGAACTGTTCTTTAACCTTTTCTGCTCCCTACTGTTCTCAAATGCCAACTAAAATGTACGAGCCCTGTTCCTACTTTTAGACTATGTGGCTCCAGCATTTTTCTGTTATCTGACCGTGGTTCAAAATTACGAGGTGTTGTCCTCGATCTTTCCCTTAAGGGATTGATCCCGGACCGTCGTCAATAGCCCGTTGTGTTGCTCTAGTACGACGTTGGTTACAAATGATTAAATTACCAGCATTTTTCTCGATATACAGACGGCCCGAAATTTGTTGACGTGTCATCTTTGTTAGTACTTCGTAGGCATACACATATAAACAAAATACAGATGACCCTTCTACTAGCCTTTTGATTGTTGGGTTTTTCTCTAGCTTTGACAGGAACAAAACGAAAGATCAAATAATCTGGAGTCTTCGAATTGTTAATCAATTGATTGATTTTTTTTTTAAATACGCAAGTGTCAAATCGGGACAAGCTGCGCCAAACTATAAGCAAAACAGTAATGAAAATTAGAATATGTTGTTAATCGAAATGTGTTTATATATATATATATATATATATATATATATATATATATATATATATATATATATATATATATATATATATATATATATATATATATATATATATATATATATATATATATATATATATATATATATATATATATATATATATATAAATTCTCTCTGGGTCCCCAGTGGCAGCTAATAATGTCCCAAACCTGAAAATTCTCTCAAGTACGATTTTCCAAAGAAATATGCGGTGCTTAGGGCAAATCAAATTCGTCAAATGTCGGGGCTTTGGTTCAGTCGAGAACAGTTCCGGGAGCAGTCCAGCGATATCAGAACGAGAACAGCTCCGAGATCAGTTAATCATGAAACCGCTCAAAGAACTGGGAGCAGGGTCGGAAAAGTTTGAGAGCAGGAAGTGATTGGGGAGATGGAAGTATTCTCAGAACATGTAGTAATTTATGGACAGAGAGAAGGGGTGAAAAAATCAAGAACAGGAAACAGAATGAGTCGAGAACTGTAGGATGAACAGTTGCGTTTAGTTGCAGGGTTGGCATATGGTACAAGTTATAGTAAAGGAAAATTCGTGAAGAGAGAAACTACTTTCTTTGTAAAATACCCATTTTAACCGCCGACCAACCGGTATAGTGGTTAAGGTGTTAGCTTCTAGATCGGAAGGTTCCTGGTTCGAATCCGGGTCCGGGCATGGATGTTTGTAAACGTATGGTTTAGAGGCGGCTGGTGCACCTTAAATCTGTCGTGGCCGAAAGTCCTCAAGTTGGGTTGGCGTGGAAGTTTGGAGAGTGGGGTGCCAGCTCAGGTGTTGCTTCGTCATCTGACCGTGGTTCAAAATTACGAGGTGTTGTCCTCGAATCTTTCCCTTAAGGGACTGATTCCGGACCGTCGTCAATAGTCCGTTGCTCTAGTACGACGTTAACTAAAATTACCATTACCATTACCAAGTGAGGTAGGTACTACCTACGCAACGGACTTTTAGAGACGATCCGTGTAGGTAGGTATGGTAAGTATTTTAATTAACGTCTCACTGGACCAACTCAATGGACTATTGTCGACGGTCCGGGATCAAACCCAAAGGAAATATTTGAGAACAATACCATATAATTTTGATCCACCGTCTGATAACGAGGACACATCTGAGCTGGCACACTACTTCCAATGCTTCCATACCACGCCAACTTGAAGCTTTCACTTAAGGGATTGATCCCGAACCGGTCGTCAATAGCTCGTTCTGTTTTTGTAGTACGACGTTAATTAAATATTACCAATTGCCACGTCAACGTGAAGGCGACGGACCGGGATCAATCCCAAAGCCAAGTGAGTGAAATAAAATATTTTCATAACATCATTCCATTTTGTTTGTTAGGTGTGAGACCGCGGTAACCCGGTTGGAAGAGTTTCGGATTAGCAACCAGAAGGTTGCGAGTTCAATTCCAAAAAAAAAACTGTCGTGTATATGGGGTGAGGGAGGTGCACGTTAAATTTGTCGTGGCCTCAAATGTCCTCACGTTGACTTGGTTTGCAAGTTTGGAGAGTGGGGTTACATCTCAGGTGTGACCTCGTCATTTGATCGTGGTTCAAAAGTACATAACGTTGTCTTCGGAGTTTTCCCTTCGACTTTGATCTTGACCGTTCTCGAGTGCGAAGTTAATTCAAATTCCTACCTACCTTTACTTTTCAGTAAGCGATTACAGGTAGGAATTGGAGCAACACAAACGGCTATTGGTGAAGGTCTGGGATCAATAGAGTGAATAGATCCAACGTAAGTAATCTTTACAGAAAAAAAAAACCATTCGCGCATTGTTTAAAAAAAATCTTTGGTAGGCTAAATTGTAATGCGTGCTTGTGTTGCTGCACAATGTGGGGTTAATAAACTATCTACCAACCATAACGCGTGCATGTTAATTATTTTTAAGTGTATGGTATGCAATCGTTGGGTTTGAGGCTAAGAATAGTTATAGCCCATAGAACAAATATAAAAGTAGAGTGAGTAATGGCAATCCTTTTGTGCCCAGAATCATGTGATCAAAACTATTAGTAACCTGACCCTTAAACAATTTCCGTCTGCAAGTGGGAATGAACATTCATCATCTGATTGGTCCATGTGACGAGAGAAGACTTCCATCCATTGATTCATCACCTGATTGGTCAGCGTGACACAGTAGAAGATTGGCGATTTCACCATTTTTGTCGCTATAGGAATGTGTATTCACACATCTACCTTGTCATTAAATGCTATGTTGCGAAAAAAAGACGATCAAATACCAAATCGGTCAACCAAGTTAATTTTTCACAGAACAGTCACGGGATTACTAGACAAAGTGTTAGTCATACTTTTTGAAGCTCTTCCTATAGCAATACTTAGTTTATTAAAATATTACGTCCACGAACTTGCATCGAATCAGTGTATGACGCTTATAAGAGGGATTTGTTTTCAAATAAATCTGACGTAAGATACATTTTATTTCCTATAACTCAACTGGTTCTCGTATGATACATATCTGGGATACCTTAAAATGCAATCCATCGCCATTTTGACTTCGTTTGGCGTTTAATCTAAATGCGACTGACCAGTTAACTATCATATCAATTTGTAATTTTTGTACATTCGGTCTTATAATGTAAAAATAAGGTTTTCATGCGTTCAACCTGATAAAATTTTAAAAATATGACTGTGTACCCGATTTTTAGCTCTCTTGTAACTTTTCTTTCGGAATAATTAAATTTCACCTCTTTATTTTATCAAATGTCATTTCTAATACCAATAAAGTATTAATACAGCAGCTCAGGATCACTTACTACCTTCACTATGTTTTATTTGGGAGTAAGGCAATGATGGTAGTTTCTTATTCCTACATATATCACGCATGACGCGTATGAGAAGGATTTCCCATTCCCACATATATCCCTATATGTGGGAGTAAGAGTTTTCAGTTCATGTCTAGTGTTATATATATGCTTCCATCACTTAAAATGTATTGAATTTAGATGCATCAAAAATACAATCGAAAGAGAGTTACAGAATTTTCAAAGCTGATTACTGTAGGCCGCTTAGCGAATTTTCTTTTCTTTGTGAAATCTCTTTGATTTGTTTTACTTATATATGGCTTTTATCCACATACCAGACCATGAAATTAAAATTTTCTTACATATTTGGCTATAGAGAACTTGTTAAACATAAGTTGAGCTTCCAAAAGCAATTTTTCTTGTTTTGTTTTGAGTATATAAGGAATATTCTTCACAAAACACCTAGTTTCACATCCACTGATAATACTCTGAACGTGTAACTTGTGGTAAGCTTTCAATTAAATTCTTTTGTCTTCTGATACTTTAACTAAACTGTTCTCTTGTTCTCTAAAACAAAACAAAAATATGATTAAATATTATGTGCTAGCAATCGGGTAACGATATAGGAGGGTAGGTAGTTGAATTAACGTCGCATTGGAGCAACACACACGCCAAAACCCGAAGGGAAAGATCCATTTACCTTTAAGAATGAGACACTTTAAGTGTAAAATAAACCAGGCTGAGAGGATGAAGATTTTACTTCCTGTTATAGTCTGGCATCCGAGGGTTGGGAATCGAGTCAAATGCTTTTAAAAGAGTCTATTAGTTAAACTAGGTGTCTAGTGGTGATTTAAACAAATTGTTTCCACAGTTGGCGTCTTGAAGCAGATTCTGGTTCTACGTTTATCGTTCGGGGTCGGAAGTAATAGAAGTGATTACAAGTTGCCAACCATTAACGACAATCGTCTTTCTTGCTTTTCGTATGGCAGTCAGCTCTTCTCCTAAAGCTTGTTTCATACTACAAAGCCCGTTTTCCTCCCGCTGCTGCGAAACACGTTCGACTTTTCAGTCTCACCTTTTCGTAATAAATCAACAAAATCAGTTTTATTTCACGTCGAATTTCCATCTGCCATGGTCATATTCTCTGTTGAATATAATTTGCAGAGAAGAAAACGTGAGTAAACAATTTCCTTTCTGACACGAGGCGCCACGGTTCCTCAAGCACACGGGCAATTACCTTCTCTTGTGTATTCTCTAGCTAACTTGTAGATAGATCAGGAGTGGCCAACCTTTTACATACCATGCGCCAATTTTATTTCACATAAGAGTTCAGATGCGCCATTGGATTGGACTGGACGCCGTAGGCGGACACTGTTTCACCTATGCGGCTTTCAGCTGTATAGTCCGCCTTACGGAGGAGATTCTGGGATAAGGGAGAGCTAAGCAATCCACAATATATACATACACATTTAAGTACACAGAAGGGGAAAGTCAATTGAAGGGTAAAACATGAAGGCACAAAAATACAAAATGACAAAAGAAGAGGATGACAAAGTTCACGCACCTATTCTACCTTCTTACATTCAAGATTGGGGTAGGATCTGTTTCACTTAGAGGAAACTAAATTAGTTAATGTGCGCCAGTTCAAAAGACACGCGAAAGCGATCGCAGTCATGGAGCCCGCTGATGGTGCTACAGCCATCTCGTTTGGTGAAGATAACTCTGGACCATAATAGACGGATATGATGAGAGAGAGCTCTGAGCGAGATGGAGCTCCGAGAGCGAGTTCAAGTTGGAACTTGGAGTCGTCTGTTCTCTCTACTTGCTAGAAGGAAACTTGGCATATTCTTAATATCTTTTTTATATAAGTTTGTTAAAAGACATAAAAATCATTTTCAAATGATTCAATTATTGTACGTATTACAGCACATAAAAGTTACTTACCATTAATAAGACTTTTGAGTCTGTTTCGATTTCGCTAGTCTTTTAATGTTTGGTGTGAAATTTGTTACTGAGAGCAGCGGATAATTCTTCAAATTTGAATAAGGTCATTCGCAAAATCGTTTTGCTTTTAACAAATTTCATGGATGAAAAAATTTGTTTGTGTATGTATGTCGTTCCCAAACGACACACACACATATATATATATATATATATATATATATATATATATATATATATATATATATATATACAGGGTGGTCCCGAATTCATGGTACAAACTTTAATGGTAGGTACAGGACATTGTAACAATGATTTATTGTATAGGAATGTATAGTCGCAAGTGACGCGGTGAGGCGAAAACAGGGGAAATAACGGCCGAAAGGAAAAACAAAGATTTTATTGAAAGCGTTGTTGACAAGTGTCATGTTTACAGTAATTGTTCAAAATTGCGTCCACCAGTATCGATACATGCTTGACAGCGTCGGTGGAGCGATTGGCGTACACGTTCAAAGATGCCTGGTATTTCACGCACACCTGCAGCAGCTACAGATAAGCGAGCGACGAGATCCTCATCTGAGTCAACTGGAGTCTCATAAACAAGATGCTTTAGATGTCCCCATAAAAAGTAATCGAGGCTCGATAAATCGGGAGATCTATGTGGCCAATGGACTGGTCCACCACGCCCAATCCATCGAGTACCAAACGTGGCATTCCGGTAATTCGTACATCAATGCTGAAGTGTGCTTGCGCCCCATCGTGCTGAAACCACATGCGGTTACGAATGGCGATCGGAACATCATGCAGCAGTTGTGGTAACACTTCTTTCAGAAAAATAAGATAGCTTCCGCCAGTGAGCCGCGTGGGTAGTAAGTATGGGCCAATCAAAAAGTCGTTCACAATACCAGCCCACACATTAATACTGAAACGTTGTTGAAACGCATGTCGACGCGTTGCATGTGGATTATCGGTTGCCCACACATGGGAATTGTGCGCATTAAAGACACCCTCGCGTGAAAATGTCGCTTCATCTGTAAATAGCACATAATCTACGAAATCCGGCTGCAACGCACATTGCTGCATCACCCACAGGCAGAAGTTCACGCGGCGAGGATAATCTGCCGGATTCAATGCTTGTACTTTCTGAAAATGGAAGGGGTGTAAGCGATTTTCGTTTAACACTCTGCATACAGTCTGATGACTCACACCTACGTCACGCGCAACAGTTCTTGTGCTTGACTCGGGTCTATCAGCCACAATGTTCAAGATGCTTTCTTCCAGCCTTGGAGTGCGTACAGCTCTTACTCGACCAGCGCCATGTCTGTTGACGTCGAACGCACCTGTTTCACAAAGTTGACGATGTAACCGTTGAAAAATTCTATGATCCGGCATTCGTCGATCAGGATACTCCGCGCGATACATTCGTAACGCAGCTCTGCCGTTACCATTTGCACGGCCGTACATGTAATGCATGTCTGCTTTTTCTGCATACGTAAAGTCACCCATCGTCTACGGCAGCACAATTGTGAATGGCGCTTTTCCCTACTGCGATGCATCATGTTCAACAGCGGCTAGACATCTACTGCCCTCTACCGGCAATGATACCAACCGATCACTCCATTTCTCTTTCCTTTTATTTCCCCTGTTTACGCCTCACCGCGTCACTTGCGACTATACATTCCTATACAATAAATCATTGTTACAATGTCCTGTACCTACCATTAAAGTTTGTACCATGAATTCGGGACCACCCTGTATATATATATTTTATTATTATTTATTATTATTATTTTTTTAATTTTCTTAGTTTTGGTGTTTTTCAATGTTCACAGTAATTAATCAGGCCAAAAGCCATTTAGATTTGAAAAAATCAAATCTGTTTATCAAATTTCATTTTCAAAAATGGATTTGCTTTTAAAAAATTGCAACGAACTGATGAGTAAGAAGGCTGTATGAATTGAACTGAGAGCACTCTGACGTTGAAAGTGTAAGGATGGATTCAGTTATGGCGCCTACTTCAAAAGAATAAGTAGGCGAAAGGATGCAATGCGCCACTCGTTTTCATCCAATGCACCACGTTTGGCGCATGCGCCACAGGTTGGCCACCCCTGAGATAGATTAATGTTTGATATCAATAAATTCTTTCATTCGAGCCTTACTAAATCGGTGTGTTGCTGACCCAATACTAACGTTAGCTCTACAGCCATAATCTAAAGTGTAGCAGAAAACAGAAAACTTCATATGCAAATCAACGTTCATGACATTAAATACCCGAAAAACGATATACGAGTAACTACTGAAATCGCGATTTCATAGAAGCTTCTTTTTTTCACTATCTCACTCGTAAGACGCAATTGTTCAAAGTAGTAGAAAGGTTTTCTTATGAAAAAAGAAGATTTGAAAATGTTACAACGTGATTTACCGGAATCCATGGCTTGGCGAGTTATCAGGTGACTGGAATCAGTACAACACACAAAGGAGTGTAGCGAAATCTGTTGGACTGGCAAGGAGTGTCATTTCAAGGGTGTGGAATCGATTCCAAGAAACAGAAAATGTAAGACGTCGGCCAGGGCAAGGTCGCCCACCTGCTAACACAGCAACTGATGACCGGTATCTGATGTTAATAGCTCGTCGAGACAGAAGACGCAATGCTACTCAGCTGCAAAGACAGTTTCTTTTGGCAACAGGACGAAGGGTTTCAAGCCAAACAGTTCGAAATAGGCTTCATCAGGGTGTCCTCTATGCACCTAGGCCAATGTGTATTCCTTTGACTTTAAGACACCGCGAGGTTCAAAGAAGTTTGGCTGGCGAACATTGAGATTGGACGCAACGTGATTGGAGTAAGGTGCTGTTCACTGACGAGTCCCGATGATTCTTTCTGGAGTGTGACACCCGGCGTGTTCTGGTATGGATGGAAAAGGGAACTTGAAATTACCCTACGTTCGTACAGGAAAGATCACAGTACCGACGAGGTGGAATGATGATTTAGGGCGGAAAAAGCATAGGTGAACGTACGGACCTGCATCTTATTCGGAATGGCACTTTGACGGGCCAAAGGTATACAGACGAGATAGTGAGACCTCATGACATACACTACGCTGCAACTATTAGCGATTCCTTTCTTTTAATGTATTATAGTGCCAAACCTCATGCAGCTCAAATTATGGAGAACATGCTTGAAACGGAAACAATATAGCTTATGGAGTGGCCAGCATGCTCTCCCGACTTAAATCCGATCGAGGACGTCTGGGACACACTCGGATGACGTATTGCAGCCAGACCAATGCATCCGTTGACTGTCCGGGACTTAGAAATTGCATTTCTTGAAGAATGGAACAGAATTCCTCAAAGTCTTATCGATAACCTTAACGCATCGATGAAAAGAAAGATGTACAGCAGTCTTAGCACTTCGAGGGAACCACACACCATATTAAGAATTCTTCACCACCTTCAAACAACACTTATTTTGTCTCTCATTTATAGGTATCCGAATTAGTGTCTTAGAGTGTCTCTTCATGTTCTTGACACAATTTCATCGAATTAAAATTCCCATACTTGATAATTTGGTCTCTCGTTTTTGGTACCACGCTTTAATATATATGTAATTCCATTTTATACCCATGCATGGCTGTCTCGCATGTTTTTTTTTGTTTCACTTTTTTTGTCTGCTCCCCTAATCTTTTTGAGTAGTGTAGTTCGAACCAGAACACATCTGGGCATATCTATTTTATAGGAAAGGTAATCACGTTCTTGTTCCGATTTGAATAAGATCAGTTAAATGAGCGTCGTCGCAAGAATACTCTAATTTAGCACAAAATGAAGTGTGTCGTCCATTTTGTTTCTTTCGCAAAAAGATAGTACTGCGCATGCGTAACTCTCAACCAAGAGTTAATTCGCCGATTTCGGAGGATCAAAATGTAACACCGAAATTCAAAGCACGGATCAGGTTTAAAAAGGTTCAGGTCATCAGGTGTAAAAACTGTTTTTTCGATTTTTCGATTACCAAGAGAATATCGTTGATGCGCGAGTTAACTCGGACTTGTGAATACGGCCGTAAGACTTCTTCATCTACCTGGAAGAAACATTCATCATTTGATTCGTTAAAGAACAAGATGGCCCTCAGTAGATTCCCCTTCTGATTGGATACATAATCCACTGATTCATCAACTGCGGGAGATATATATATGACGATTTCACCATTTCTTTGGCGCCACTCTATAAATGCGCACTCACCACATCTACTGTGTCAAAATATTTTCCTAGCCAAACGCAGCGATAAGAGCCCAAATCGGCCAACCGTCAAATTTTCGCTGAATAGTCAAGCGACTAATAGTCGACATGTTGGTCACACTTTTTGGAGTTCTTACCTTTTAAATGTCAAAATATGCAAACAAATCACTACATTTCGAATCTTAATATCTCCATTAATAAATTATTTACATAAATGAAATTTTGTATGCAGATTTTAACTACCTTTATCTTTTGTAAACTATTTAAAAAAAATTTCTACTCCTTAAATATATTGTAAATTGGACCAAAATGAAATGCATTGCTTTTGTTGTTAGAATATTATATGGTGCATTGCGCGCAGTATTCTGGGCAAAATAATTATTATTCTGAGCTGATTTTTTTATATACTTAAAAATATATAGTATAATTACAATGACGAACTCTTGTATTTTTTTTTAAATTTCTTACAAAAATTTTTTAATAAAAAAAAAATTGAAATTTGTTTTTATTTTTAACACAAAATTAACCTTTTTTTAAAAAACTTTCAAAAGGATAGACAAAGAAGTTGGTAATTTTAAACATATATATGGTTTATATAATCAATTAAAATTTCATGTAATTCTAACCAACCATTCCAGAGAAATCTTTCACGCAAGTGGTAAAATCACAGTTTTGAGATATCGTACTTTAAAAACAATTTTACTATTAAAATGCTCCAGCAGCATATGTTTCTCCTTCTTGCAGAAGAAGATTTTCTGCAACAACTTTTTGCTTTCTTCTTTTGCTCTTTCGAGCCTCTTTCGTGCTCAGGAGAAAGCGTAAATTGCCAATGTCTATTCTTTCATTATCTAAATTTACTACACATTCTCGAGCTGGCTCTAAATGTTTGATTAAGGGCTTCACTCTTTTAACCATAACTTCCGTTCTAGAGTGAAATTTTACACCAGGTTTGTTTTGAAACGTTGCTAAGAAACAGAGCATTAAAATTAAATCATAATATTTTTTTGATTTTTATGAAAATTTAAAAGGTTTCTAACCCCTTAATTGCAATACTCAGTTTACTTATATTTAACTTCTATGGAGCAACTCATCGGGCTATTGGCGACGGTCTGAGATTATACCCGAAGGGAATATTCCGAAGACAACACCTCGTAGTTTTGAAGCATGGTCAAATGACGTACCAAATAGACGAAAAGTTTTCACCAGTTACAATATAAATATTTTGTTCTGCATTAGTAATTTTTTTGCGAGACATCTACAATCTTTTGGTAGGTAGATACTTGAATTTACGTCGCACTGGAGAAACACAACGGGTTATTGTCGACGATCCGGGTTTGGGGGTTTAGTTTGTTGGGGTTTTATGGCAAGGGACATATTTGGTCATGCTGCTCCAGGCACAAGACAAACAATATCAAGGAATAGAAAAGCACATGCAATGAAAGTTTTTCTAACATAGAAGAGAGAAATACACATGTCAGGAATCGAACCTACGCCGCCTACAACTCGAAGGTTGCTAGCGCAGTACGTGTAACCAATGAGCCACGACTGTCCAGAAGAGAAAAATCTCAGCATAACCCCTTCCAAATTTGAATCATGGTCAGATGACGAGGTGTTATGTACACACAAATTCACACACACACTACTTTTCAATACGACCAAATCATTTGTTTTTCAAAGTGACAGCCATGTTTTTTGTCCTTTCCCTAATATCGGTCATTCGTCCTTGCGTCAGTGAGTGACGCTCATTAGAAATGCAGAAAACTTCGAAATGGGCCAATCAGCGAGAACTGACATCACCACTGAGGCGAGACTATAAATAGGTATGCAACGTAAAAAAACGCTCTTTTCCCCCCTCGTCGAACACGTGTCGAGAAAGCGTGCTGCGGTCAGGAATTGACCTTCGTCTTTCTTAAGGTTGAGTGAAGGAGGCCTCCCCGACGATGTTAGCTGCTGTTAAGTATTTTTTGTCTCTATACCTTTCCCGTATGTAGTACTTAAGACAACGCTACATACAATTCAATTTTACTTAAAATCCCTTCCCTCACGTTTTTTCCAACAACTGTTCAGTCTCTTTTTAATTTATCTTGGCGTCACTTCTCACTGAATCTTAATTTATACGATGCATCGCAATTTCAAAATGTATTAACTTGTTTTACCTATATTTAACCAAGAAATTTTAATCACATTTATGTGCTACTTTTTCTGTTGTTAAATTAAATATAGTTTTGTTAAATTTTTAACTAAGGATTTCTTTTTTCACCATTTACTTGGTATTCATTCAGCATGTTAAAATTACAGTCTGTTTTAATGTTATAATTGTAATGGTCAGAGATATCCTTGCTCTCTCTCTCTCTCTCTCTCTCTCTCCTCACACAGCTTTACGTGCAGGGTTAGTTGAATAGTAACTTTTAAATCTTAATTTCACAATAGCTCCATCGCTGTCATTGTGGTCTTTACTTACGAACCTTGTTAAATTTCAATCTTAATCCTCATCTTTCAATGATAAGACCCAACGGAGGACAGCACATGAACTGACGCCCCTCCAAACTCCCCCACCACACTAATAAAGAGTCTAGCACAACACCTGTAAAACACGGTCAGTTTGACGAGATCAACACATGAGCTAGCACCTTACTCCAAGTTTAACAGAGAGATTGATGAAAATTCACTACCAATAATTTACTTTGAAATATTTTCATGTGTGTCATTCAATATTGAAGAACATCTTAATAGATTAGTTTAGAATACATATTCATATGGGACGAACCTATTAACTCCTTTGGTTCTCGCTGAATGGCACTTTGGCAACAAGAATGAGCAGAACCTTTCTTCGTTCGGATATTGGCGCCATTTCG
Source organism: Metellina segmentata (assembly GCA_947359465.1). Lineage (NCBI taxonomy): Eukaryota > Metazoa > Arthropoda > Arachnida > Araneae > Tetragnathidae > Metellina > Metellina segmentata. Next base: position 64,657,837 of record OX375872.1, on the reverse strand, counting down.
ATCAAGTATTTTAAGGGGAACTTGTGTCTAACAATGGCGAAAAAAGCAATAAAATTTAAATGGCGGGAAAGATGTAAACACAGAAGAGGATCATGCGAAAATATTATCTCGGTATCTACAGTTGCGTGAGTTTTTTGCGGCAACATTGACTATGAAAGATTGAACGTGTTTCGCCGTAGCGGGAGAAAAACGGGCTTTGCACATAGGCGTGAATTCAGCTGTTGGAGGAGGGATGGCTGCGATACGAAAAGCAAGAATAACTATTGCCGTCAATGGTTTCCCCGCCAACTTGTTATCATTATTATCACTTTCGGCCCCAAACGATTAAGGTAGAACCAGAATCCGCGTTAAAGACGCCAATTATGGAAGCAATTTGTTTTCATTACCACTAGTCCCCTTAATTTAACTAATAGACTCGTTTAAAATCATTTGACTCGACTCCCAACCCTCGAATGCCGGGCTATAACAGGAAGTAAAATCCTCATCCATCGTCTGGTTTGTTTTACACTCAAAGTCCCTGATTCCTTTAGCTAAACTAGGATCTTTGGATTCGGGTTTGATCGCGGACTGTCACCAATATTTGATTTAGTGTGACATAAATTTAATTACCTACCTACCTGCAAGTTGAATTTTTTTTATAATTTGTGTCTTGTCAATTTTTTGTTTTGAGTGCAACGCGCTAGATATCAAATTGGAATTGTTGGCGTGGTTGTTTACGCAGTCGAACTATCCAATTTGATATGTGTTTAATGCCAATGTTCTACTGTTTTTGACTTGAATACAACCAAATTTTCCCCTGTTGCCGAATTTTGGCACTAACTTTTTTTCTCTGAATATATCTCGCCGAGTCTTTAACATGTCTCACTGCAAATTCGGTTACATTCCGTACATACAGTTCCATTACGTTAACTACAGATGCCTCCAAAGAGTGAAATATATTTAATGGGTACCCTGTATATCAGTTTGGAAATCATTCTTTGGAATTAATTGGCGAAGATACTGAAATCCAGGTAGAAGTGTATTCGAAAAACACTTCTACACAAGCAGTACTTTCGGAATACGTATAGGAAAGACGTTCCTCAGTAGAAACTTAGTAACCAACTTGATATAAAGTCTCATACTTTTTGATCAGGTTTTTGTAGTTGAAAGGAACGTCTCACCAAAATCCTTCCACTTAGAGCGTGGTAGCACTTAACTAGGAAAAATATGGCGGTATCAAAATAGCGTCTAATGGAAGTGATTAACATGGGATAGACTGCTTATTAGGGTTTTACCGCAGCAACCACTTATGCGGGATTCGTGCAATCTTTTGCTGTGCATAATTGTTATACGAGCTTATGAAATAGTTGAAACACCTTTCATTCAAATTATTATTCACCATATACTTAGACCATGAACTGGATAGAGAATTTGGAAAATTTGAGCAATTATAAGCAAATCACATCTTTGAAACATTTTCCATTTAAAATATTATCTTACCTAGAAAAATATATTATTACTTCATTTTGACCGAACTATGAAACTTTTTCAATAATGAGGTTTGACGAAGTTAAGCGTTTCTTGAAGATGCCCAGTTGTGTTCAAAAGGGTTATTCTCCCAGGGCTATTCAAAATGCTTTAAAGCCATGCAAATTTGTAGAATCTTTGGATTATATGGAGTTTTTTTAATTATGAAGTTTGAGAGGAAATTAAACGTTTCTTGAGGATGTAAGTGCTGAGAAGGGTTATATAATGTCCCTCAGGTCTATTCAGAAAGCTTTAAAGTCATGTAGTATCTTGAAATTTAGTATCTTAGGACATGGACAACTTCCGTAATATATTTTAGGCGGCATTTAAAAAAATTATTTTGATCTTTCCACTAAAAACATTTTTATGACTGGAAAAATATTTTTTTCACATTTTGGTTGAGTTATGGACTTTTTCAATTATGGCGAGGTTTGAGGAAGTAAACGTTTCTTGAAGTTGTCTAGTGGTGTAGTTTTGAAAACTTATAAAATATTCGGATATGAACAATATCCTAATTTTTATTATTTTTAGGTTACATTTAGAATTTGTTTAACATCTACACTTAAAATATTTTTTACGCAGAGAAATTTATTTTACTCATTTTTTGACTGAAGTATGGTGCTTTTAATAACTTGAGGAAATTAAATGTTTCTTGAAGATGTCTTAGTCAAAATGCTTTAAAATCACACAAATTTATAGAACCTTCGGATATTTAAAAGGCAACTTCCGAATATTTTTCATTGGAAATTTAGTTAAAAATTAAATCAATTGTACATATTTCCACTTAAAACATTTTCATGCGGGGTAAATACATTTTATTCCATTTTTGTTGAAATATGTTTTTACAAATATGATACGAGGTTTGAGGAAGTTAAATGTTTCTTGAAGATGTCTAAGAACGACAAGTCTTACAGGACCAACTTAGGACGCTTTAAAGTCATGCAGAAGTCTTTCAAATTTATGATAATGGCATAATTTCATTAACTTTTCTCTCTTTTAGGTTGTATTTAAAGTTAAGTTAAACAATTCATGCCTGAAAAAATAAATTTTATTCCATTTTGGTTGAACCACGGAGCTTTTTACTAATGATTTTTGAAAAGGTTAGCTTTTTCATGAAGATATCTAGTGAATGTTAAAAAGGGTTATTTTTCTAGAACCACTCAGTCATGTCTTGAAAATTTATAGAATCGTACCAAGATTTTGAATTAAAATTTTAATTTTTTGAGATCTGGAGAAGTGTTCTATGAATGTGAAGTAAGATACAAGACAGGTTTATTTTAAAAATGTGATTGACGTTTATTCTGCTTACAGAGCAGTGTGGTTTGTATACAATATATTTTAATCACTAGTAATAAATATGACACTATATACTAAGGATACACAAGAAGAAATAATTTCTGAAAGACAACATTTGCATGGCGACTAAGCAAGCACATTCTTGCTACACATAGCAGTCCATCAAACAATCACAGAAGCAGAGCGCTAAAACACCTACGTAGACAACATCAGCAGCATTAGCAGGATTAAAAGCAACCGAGACCAACAACTGAAAATTCAGTCCCTAACCACCACCAATTCCTAGTGGAAAACATTTCTGTATGGCCTGTCTGATAAACTGTATGTAATATACCGAACGCCGAAAAATAGTTACATACCGCCGATAGTTGAAATCTTTATATTACACTTTTCTCCTAGTATACTACAGTACAAAATACGTAGATAATTGTTTATAAAACTAGTTGCGCAATCCCAGCGAGTTTTTCGTCATGGCTTATTATAATTCGATCGCGTTCCTCACCTAGAGTAGTGTAGTTTTCGAAATGGAAAACTGGTTATGTAATGGACTATCGTAATATCACGCACTGGAAGTGGAAACTTGTGTTTCCACTTCCTTTGTAGTTGTCATGAAGTTTAATTTAGATTCTTTTGCAGTAGCATAACCAAATACGCCGCGTGTAAGGCGTGATTTAAGGGCATACTAAATATTTCAATGACATGCATAGAAATTTTACTTTACCGGATGAATTGTTCCGAGCTGACTAGTTTTTAAGATGCGCCAATGTCAAAGCATCACATTTTCGAATATTCACCGATTATTACTTCAATTACCGAAATTCTTTATTGCAATTCGATGTTTTATAAATGGCAGTAACGCAAAAATTTTTCTATTGAGAGAATTCGTACGTGAATAACGTGGTTTGCGCAACCATAATATTTTTATACATAATTTATCACGGCGCCAGCGTTTTAACGTTAGACTGATTTCATATTTTTGGTTGGCTTCTTTTAAATCAAATAATCAGACAATACAAATATCTACATAACACAAAAATTCGTAGGAACTCTGCAATTTTCATGCAAATTTTATTGCTTTGCAGTAGTACAGATTTGCCCTCAGTTACACCTAGTGTTGTCCGAACATTATGATCAAGACGATCACAGCATTCACGATCAGGAACCTACGAAAACATGTTTTACTGCCAGCGGCAGAAAGTGCTATCATGAACACATTGTCATCATCATTTTATTTTTCTTAAATTTTCACAATATCATCAATCGAATCGCTTAAAAGATATGATAAACGCTCCAGATATAACTTGGAAATACAAGATAATGCTCCTTTTTTTGTTTACTAACTACTTTATTGTGCTACGTTAAACCACGTACTACGACAGTCAAAAACTTAACACTAGTATAGAAAGGGCAGAAACTTTGAGTTTTGATTTTTGATTCCGTAATCTCCAGCGGTGTTACGCCGGGACACACGAACACTGCGATAGAGCACGTAGAAAATGATTCTAAGAAAACGCAAAAAGTAGCTGAGCTTATAAAAATAGTCTCTCATACGATTTGACAACCATTGCAGCCACTTTCAACTAGGATTGCTTTCTAGCTAGCCACCAACGCTTTCCTTATTCCTTTCCGAAATGCTCTTCCGCTTTCTTTTAGTTTGCATTTCACACCTTAGCCTTCTCTGGTTTAAAGACTAAACTGTACCTAGATACATAGTCTACGGATAACTCTTAGTAGCGGCTCTTTACAATGTTTCTGAATTTATTTTTAGGAATTGATTCATTTGGCAAGACATCTCGTATCCAGAGCGCATGACGCCTCAAGCGAAAACACTTCGGGTACTTTTTCAATGCATTAATTCTTTAATTCAAGAAAAGGGAAGAAAAAACACACTTAGCCCCCCAAAATCCACATGGTTGCCAATTTTCTGAAACATCCGATTGAACTCTAGCTTAGTTATTTTAATTATCCCCATCGCAAGATCTTACGAAATGAAACAGTGTTAGTAGTTATGTTGGGAAAAATATCTTGCAATGACAAACTTTAACATTTTATTAAATACAAATTATGATCACTAGTGTAAATTTCGAAAGACTACACCAATTCTAAATAAATCTAAGGTTCAGTTACAGCTTTTCAAATTGGTTTAATTTCTTAGAAGCTACTTTAATGATCTATGGCATATTTAAAAACATTGTATAGTAAAAGAGGATGTAAAGCTCAGTTATTGTCACTTTAACGTGGTATTGAGATCAGGTAGGCTAAGTAAATCAGATTAAAAAGGCTAGGAACTCGGTGATCGTGATAGAAATAGAATGACTTAACAATGACATGACAAATTGACTTACAAAGTTCAGAAATTCTGTTTAACAGAGATCATTAGATTAAACAGAGGTTAAAACTCGGGGATTATGATAGACATAGAAAGACTTACAGTGAACAAAGTAAATAAGTACATACATTCTGTTTAAAAGAGATCAGATTAAACAGCATAACTACAAAAATTGTAATAGAAATAGAAAGTCACTTAATAGAGATCAAAGTAAATAAGTACATAAATTCTGTTTAACAGAGATAGATTCTGAAACAGGCTAAAAATATTCAGGAAACATAGAACAATTTAAATAAGAACAGAAATTATGCTTAACAGTCATAAGATTAAACAGACTAAAAATTCAGGGATTGTGATAGAAATAGAGACTTAACAGTGATCAAAGCAAATAAGCACAGAAATTTTATTAAAAAAAAATAATAATAATTTTCTAGTGTTAAGTAATAGAAAATGTGAAGAATTACTGCACTGAAATTTCTTCCAGAATCAACTGGATCTTTCCGTGGTTTGCTCTTTCAGCGATGATCTATCAGATTCGAAGAGATGATATGAAATAGAGACCGGAACAAAAAAATTCCATTTTTTATTTATGGCACATTTCATGAAAATTCAAGATTTTAATTTAATTAGTACTTCAGTAGTACAACAAATTAGGTCAAAATTTATAAATTCAGCTGATAGTCAGTTTTCATTTACGAGTGCAATGTTACGCGATTCAATTGGAAATTAAACATTAATGTATCCAGATGTTCTTGCGCCTCGATGCATATTTTCTCTTCGACTGAAATGTTATAGCAAGTGATGGATGTACAATAAAACAGTACACACTGTTTTGCCAATAGTTCTTATAAGCGCCCTCATTACACATTAAGAATAAACTTTCCCTTCTAAAAAATCACAGGAAAAGCTTCAATATTTTAATGATAGTGAAAACTATGCTAGAATACCACTTTTGGGTATTGTTTAAGTTCAAAAAACAGTGCATCGTAGTTAAACATACATCATATTATATATATGTACATGTAAAATAAAAACAAGACGCCAGAAATGACAATTTCACTACGAATATATCCAACATAATAAAAATATTACAAATGATTTCTTCAATAACAAATGTTTATGTATATAGTACTGATTTTTAATATTAAAAGCAAGCAAAGGAATATTATCAAGGAAATGGTTGATGTAGTAAACACGAAACAAATTCTTACCCCTAACTAAATTTGGTACTTTGAAATAGGAATATACAACATTTATAAGTTCAATTAAAAGATCTTGGTTTCGTACTATTCGGAGTCGTAGTTGACATCCCGTGCGATTTGAAAGAGTCATTTTATACAAAAGTTCAGAATTGGATTTTAAACGTTTATGTTTGCGGAATGGCTATGTTTTCTCGATTATCACGTATAAGTTCAGAGAGTGCCTCTTCGAGGACAAAATCTAGTGCGATGACATCACTTTTAACAACGACTCCGAATGAAACCAAGATCGCAGAATGTATTACTTCAGTTTGAGCTTTACCACCGAAAATTTCCGTCACAAGCATCCACCATCTGTTCTCTAGCAATAAAAAAATACTGAATCTGAAAATTCTACGTAGGAACAGCATCAGAATTCAGTAAGTTAGCGGTGAAACGTTATATCAAATTAAAAATTACCCAATGTAGACATAAGTTTTCAACATTATAGGCTCGTTTTTAGGCGCATTCATCTGTCAATTTTGAAATGCACGTCTTATTGGCATACGTGCACAAAGATAACAACTATAAAAACATACTCTACCTGCTCAGCTGAATGAGTGATATTTAGTGGTTAAAAGTAAAACGTTACTTACCTTTAAAAGAACTTTTAAGTCTAATCAAACACAACAAAAATTGTGACATTTTTTCTGTAAAACAGTACAGTACGCTATAGTTTTGATAAACTTTTGTAATTTACCGTGTTACTTAAATTCTATTTCATCGTGTCGCGCATTAAAAATTAACGCAAAATATAGTCTAAACGGCAATAAATCAAAAATAGTTCTTAACAGGTGTTATTTTTTTAATCGGTTGTTTGTCTATTAATAATTGAAATATTATAAAATAATATTTTTACTCTTTTAAGTACCTCGATTGATATATATTTGAAACATAGATACCTAAAATATATATATAACAGACACCTAATATCTATCTATCTATCTATATATATATATATATATATATAGTGTATTTGAAGTATTAAAGAGATACCTGAAATGAAAGACAATCTCTAAAAACAAAATGAAACATCTTAAGAAAGAATGCACCGAAACAAATCATTTAAAATATTTCAGAATATTTATACTTCAATCCTGATTGTTAATTACTTTTTAAGTTTGAAAAGAGATGTTTCGAAATAATAACTAGATTAAATTACCAAACTAATTGAGACTATGTTATTTATAATCAATCTTATTTTTAAAATGTTATGTAATAGTAGGCAATCTATGACGACTCGACACTCATACACGTACACTGCACTTAAGAATTTTAGGCAATAGAAAAACAGAAGTATTGGGAAGCCAGGTGGCGTTAAGTCAAGTGAGCCTAATATTTGTTTCATCCATTATTTTTTAAATGTCTACTACATTTGTGCTTTACTTTAAACCACATTAAGTATAATAAGTAGCATTTTTATTGCATCATTACTATTGAGTATTATATATTACTTCCTTTATTTCAAAATAAATGTCACGTCTACACATTTTTATAATAAATATTCGTAATTTTCCTTCAATATTGAACTCAACTGTACCAACGGGAGAAACAGTAAGGGAACCTAGGAATATCTCTCGATAATCTGTTTTTATTGGCTTCTATTTTTGTCAAAGGCTGGTAAAAAGTATTGAAAAAGGGACTTTTTAAAAGTAGAGTGCGTCTCTCTCTCCGCTGGAAAACTGGGAAGCTAGAAACTAATTTCTTTTCATTTCAAACATGTGTGGAAAGTACAATGCCATCTAAAAGTAGTGCCTGAAAATTTGTACAAATTCATAAATAAAAACAGATGTAAAAATCAACTTTGAAGTAATATTAGTTGCAATTCCGAAGCTGTATTAAAAGTCAAAGACTATCTTAATATGCAACATTTAACTTTGTTAGAAACATAAACCTTTTTATTTACGATATCCTTTTTCAACTTTTTTACAAATGGGACAGCTATTTCATAACAAAATTAAGTGTTAAATGTGACACTTATTTTGGGAAAAGGAGAGTTAACCTGTTATCTATTTTTTTTCAATGGTGGGCACTGGACTTTTTCCTTGGCCACGACAAGGCCGGAAGCGATGGTCACTACTTCCAATGGCGGGAACTAAGGACTTGTCCTTGGCCACTACAAGGCCGGAAGTGATGGTCACTTGTGAAGAGGCACCCAGTGGGTGTACCATCATTGCCCCTAACAAAGGTCAGCACAATTTACATCCATGCTCTGAACCCGGAACCTTCCGATCTAGAGGCCAACACCTTGACCACTAGACCGGTCGGTCGGCTCCTGTTAACTATTAGAAATGCCATTTTCTCGTTACTTCAAAACAGCTGAGACAAGCGCTCTCGAAAATGATTTTACTGGTAACAGCCAAATAAAGCTGGGTAAATGCTTGCAAAAAGTTTCGATGACAAATAATTTTGAAAAGCAGTGTTAATACACCTCAAATTTTTTTGAAAATATCTTCAGCATTCACTATTGGTGATATTTATCTACACATGAATTACGTATAAGGGTTCATTGAACCAAAGAAGTACGCTGCGATTTTTCTTACTCGAAGTGACGTCATCATACCAGGATTAGTCGTCAAAGAGGCATTAAAAACCACAAGGTTAGTCAGCCCCAAGGGGACATTATTCAATTACTCATTGCATCGTGATATATTTTCGAGAAACATCAGCTTCGCGCAAACCCACTCGTTAGAATTTAGGACTCTGTCTTTAAGAGCACGGGATGTCGATGAAATATGTTAATGTACTGAAGTAATAAATTCTTCTCAAGGAGATGATGATATTATCATACTGACGTAGATTAATTTACAACCATTTCCATTAAAAAGTTTAAACCGTCAGGGAGACGGTATCACAAAAATATACCACTAACAACACTTACACACATAATCGTATAAATATAAAAGAAAAATAAACACCAACAAAGCACATACGCATATAGTGTATATAAAAATTCGGGAGCATTATTGCAGGCTATATAGGAATCAAGTTTTTTTTCTCTATATCAGCATTTCTCATAGCAGTCTTTAGGAGCTCAACTTCGGTCAAACTCGAAAGGTCAAATGAACATTTTCTCGATATAAAATAAGGTTTTCATGGTGTTCATCTGTTTTTAGTTGTTGCACTACACCCAATATCTTCTCTCTTATGACAATTTTGTTTGCTTACATGCCCCAAAGAGTTTTCTAGTCCTTCAAATAAAGAATTCTGATATTCAAAATGTATCACTTTGCCATTTTGCATTTCACGCGTACGCAATGACGTGCGAATACCTTTTGGAGACAGCAACGCCGTAATAAAATTACATAATACCTAAAACATTTCAAGGAACCAGATGACGTGAAACTCGAAAAGATTCTTTAAGGAGTGTCTGCACTCCCGTACAAAGTGTACAAAAACTCGTAAACAATTTGAGTGAGATCGTGCTAGGAGCCGCCGCACAACATTCAGTCATGTCAGAAAGAGATGAAGGAACAACATAATGTATAACACCAGTCCCGAATGATAACAAGAAAATTGGCACAAATGTTTTCCGGAGATACAGAATGGGACAGTATCGTGAACAATATGAAAGTCGGGACATATAATATGACATAATAATATAAATAGTTCAATTTTATAGAATCTAATGAAAACTTTGAAAGAAATATTGCCGAGGATTTAGAGTGCTATGCACTTATTTACATCACCTCAGAACACTTTGGACATATTATGTGAGTGTTCAAGATTAACCGGAGTGACACTTATAAGAGAGAAGTAAGAGATGACAATCAATAATGTATAGTTTATGAGAATTGACTTGGGGTACAAAAATGTGTGAAGAGTGAAAAACAGACGAATAAAATTGTTAAACTATTCAAATATCAGATATGTTATGGTGCAGGCACGAATTTGAAAAGAATTTAACGTGCACGCTTTATGATTTAGAATACAAAACATTTAAAGAAGTAACTCAATGTTGAATGAGAGGGTTTTACTGTAGAGCTGAATACATAGGGCGCTAGTGTTCTGGTAACCTGTTTCTTAGCTTATGGCGTAACTTGGGATGTTACAATTTCAACATGCTGCTTACTTTAACAGTGAATGCCAAATATCGTAAAAACAGCGATAAATCAAATCAGTTCTCAACAGAAAGTACTTTCACTCTCATAGGTAGTTAGTTAATGACTACATTGAAAAACCCTCTCATAACATCATCTATACGCAAATGAAACTATCTCAAAAACCATACATTAGATGAAGTCGTAATGAAACAAACTTGAAACAAAGAAACATTCAGAGTCGATCATATATCACAGCTAAAGCATAATAGAAACATAGGCTACTAATCTTTGAACTGTTATTTTGGCATTATAACTGTGGCTTTATTTGGGACCACACTAATCACCCTGTTAGATTCTAAGCTTAGAGAGGCAGTTGCATAGGTGCATGTGCCACACTTTTTGACATATTCAGAGCATGTATTCAGTGTAAAATCAGTTTTTGCTTTAAAGTTAAAACTTTCAATAAGATAGAGAAAAATTGGTTAGTACAACGGCAAATGTTGATAAGTGCATTAATCTGATCGTTTTGTTTTATGTTATTAGAAGTGAGAAAGAGTTTGAGCTTTGTTCACGCGCAATGGTTTATTCAGCTGCGTGCTTTTAAAAAAGCGCCGTTGTGTTTCAGGTGTAAATTGAAATACAAATACAAAAAAAATGCAGTATAAGCTCGAAAATAAAGTAAAAAATACGTTACTAAACGAATTACAGTTCAAAAGCGAAAAATGCGATCTAGAAAGAGATGATGTGTTTGGCAATACACATTAAAAATATAAATAAAGCAATGTTGCTTACAAATACATAAGATATAAAATAAAAAAATTAAGCAAAATAAGATAAAATCACATCATAAAAATTAAGGTATCCGCATAAGTTCGGAACACTTTTTTTTAAATGCTATGCAGAAGCAATTTAATATTATTTTTATAATTATTTGTGTTCAAAATTAATTTTACGCTATCAATAATTAAAATTAAAAAAAAGAAATTTAACAAAAAGTGAAATTTTGTGAATAAATGTGAAGTTTTACGAAATTTTGAAAAATAATATAGGGCATACAATTTAAATTAGCAGTAAAGTAACATGATCAGAGTAGACTTCCTGATGTTACCTAGTGCTTCTACTAAAAGTAGGAAGATATTAAAAAAAATAAAGGTTTTATGACTCATCGAAAAATTGTTAAAGGATTTTTGACCATTTTGCTACATCTATATTCAAATGCAAGCTCATAAATAAGAAAAAAATAAAGATATCAATATGATTCTATTGCATGCACTAGTAAACACTATTTCGAATGTGCATAAAAAATTTTATAAATGTATATCAATAACTTTTTTAGTTATCATTTCTGGAATTCAATGTTTATGCCTAAAATGTAATTCTGAGAAAAATGCTTGGTAAATAAAATTCAAGAGAGTAAAGATATAGCGAAATCCTTCTAACAAATAAGTGAATTTTATTAAAAAATTGTAGTGGCCAATTTATAGCAACATAATTATTATATATTTTAACTTACTATAGCAGATAAAGGGTAGAAATTACGGTAAAAATAGAATTTTCTTATTATTAGTTCCGGGTTCGTTAAGCTATTTCCGTAATAATAAACGATTTCGTTCAAATTTTAAATTAACCTAACTTTTTTTCTATTAGTCGCCCATTAAAAGTTGAAACTGTTTTAGAAGCACAAAAGTACATGGAATTTGTTAGTAAAATAGAAAAAAAATTGCAAAATTTCGTCTAAATTGGCTTTTTCAACGTATGCGGATACCTTAAACAAAGAAAATTTTGATTTTTTTAAACTCTACTTAAAAACTTGCAAAAAAGCACATACTTTCATAAGTAACATTATAATAATTGCAATGGTCGAAGCATCAATAACAAATATAAATATAAATTAAGCAGATAAATGGTAATAGCAATAATAATAAAAACTAATAGCCATTTGATATTCATTGTTGCGTAAACTGTTTCTGCACAAAACAGAAAGCATAATTTAACGTTTCAAATTTTCACAGTAGCGAATTTTGAAACCGATTTTCAATAACAATACGTTAAAACTGATATAACATAAACATTACGCATACTAAAACAATAAATTGGTTTTTCTCATGTTTAGAAACAAGAATAATAATGTATATATAAACATTTCAATCCAGAGCACCTTAACAAGTCGTAGATATAAATCATGCTATCAAAAATTCAGCTAAAAATAGCTTTAACAGTCTAAAATGAATCCTAATGATAATACATTGAAATGATTTCATTGTTTAACAAAAGCTGAAAGAATATCATAAAATCATCATAAAGACCATGCTTTTTCATCGCACGGTGCCTCCGTGGGAGGTCTGCAGGATGTAATGCACGTTTGTTTGAAACAAAGCGATAGAGAACATGTATTGCCGTGACCTTGAAGGTAAAATAGGACTGTGCCTTACACATTAACAAGGAAGTTTAAAAACTAAGCGTTCTCTTCAAGAAGTAGGATAACAACACCTCAAAATATCGAGTCAAGTCTTCAGCAGATGTAAAGCTTGGCCCTCGACCAGCGAAGTAGCTTGCAGGAAATGCATTCTCTCAAAAGACGACTTTCCTTTTCTGTTCCGTGTGTCGTTCCAGGAAATGCACTTTTCGACAATTTGCCGGAGTTCCGTCTGTCAGTTGCTTCACTGGCATAGTGAACCGGTTTTCTTAGAGATTGAACTGAAGTGTCTCATGAACGTTCATACAAGCAGAAAACGAGTTTCTTTTCTCAAATATGAATTAAAAATCCCTTCGTACAGGCTACTGGCCGTGGTGAGGACCGAGCAAAGGAAGTGGCTGGACACCGTGCATGTCTGTTCCACCGAGAGATCCCCCGTGCCCCACCATGGAGTGACTTGGGGAGGAAAGTCCAGGATGATTCTGCCCCATGTGGGACATGGGCCCTAAAGATCCAAGTCCAGAGGGCCCGGGTCCCCCATGTAGTGGCGGAGGCATGCCAGGAGCGTCTTTTTGGCGTCTCTCGGCGGCCGCCCTACTCAAAACGTATTGGGCAGCGAATTGATGCTTGGGATCCATCCTCATGTTTTCCATATGGTGCAAGAGACCTGGAGGCGAAATACAGGTATTATATAAACGAAAACCTTATCAACAAGAGCAGCACATCGGAGATATTTGGATGTGATGTCACACCATGTGGCCACGACCGAATGACGTCAAAAGTCATCGACCTTCTAATGAAATAGACGAAGCATGTAGGCGGAGGATCATTGACGGGTGAAGCACGTGAGCTTACGAATCGACCTAGCGCAGACCTGTGTTTTAAATCACACTGTGGATAATCACTTTAACCAATCAATAATTTGTCCCGACTTAGGACCTATGCTTTTTCCACAATCAAGTGACGGATCTTCAAATTGAACGACCGAAAGGAATAGCATAAAGCCACGCGAACATGTCCCACCTATTTATTAGAAGGTCGATGTTCCCATCACGTCATCGACCTACTAATGAAATAGAAGAAGCTTGTGGGCGGAGTCTGTAGTAAGGTCACGAAAATATTGATCACGTGGGATTGGGAATCGTCTTGGACCGATTGGCTATCGAAGCGCTAGCTAGTATTTGTAAACACGCTCGGTGACTGCTAGTTAGCAATTAGTTCTACGTAAGGATTCATGCTGTCTCTCAAAACCGATCTTCACCGGGAGAAATAATATGAAACTGAGCACACTTGTTCCGTCTATTTCATTAGAAGGTCCATGCCTTTTATATAGTCACACTCGTATATTAGTTCTACATTATGATTAGTGCTTTCTTCCAATACCATGTGGCCTTAGCTCGGCGATTTTCAACCGAGCAATTGGAAGAAGTAAAATGAAACTGAGCTCATATGCTCCCTCTATTTCATTAGAAGGTCGATGAATGGAGTTTTTCCATTAGGTGGTGTGTCGTCACTTCCGGGATTAAACCACTCTATATAGCCACCAACAAGTGTTTTCTTTTATGAGTTTCAACTACTTAGAGTATGCACACAGGATCAGTTCCTTACATAAATGAATGAAACTATCATAGGATATACGAACAACAGAGGAATTTTCCAGCGATTTAGATAAGATATAAAACAGTAACTAGTGCTTATTATCGATGGTGACACATTACCCCAGATTATGAGGAAATACATAAAAACTTTTTCTGTGCATTCAACTTAACGCTCGCATTATGGTACATAAACTTGAGAACCCATAAAAAGGAAGGTCTTCAAAAAAATTCCTAAAGATTTATTCTTGCTATTTTATAATTTGTTTGCAATATTAAGACGAATAAATCATCTTTTACTGTCAAAACATCGTTAAGTGCAACTGTTTTGGTTTATGAAATTTTATTATATTACTTGGTAAGATATGTACTATACTAAACATGTTTAAAAAGTTCCTAAGTCTACATCAGCCAATAAAGTCTTTTCGGTGAATTTTAAACCTCTTATCTTATAATTGACCTACAACTTAATATCGAGTTTTTTCATTGTTCCTGAAAATTTTTGATTGGAATACTTCATAGGTTTTGAGATAGTAAAACGACGAAATGTAATGCTTTTTAAAATTTGTAATGCGAAACACAAAATACCCATAGAAAACATCTTTTCTTTAATGTTCCAAGTGGTTTCCACGAGATATTACGTCCTTAAAGATATGATCAATTTTGCTAATGTCGGCGATATCAAGATCTTGTGTTTTCTTCTAAAGGCAAGGTGTCTCGTCCAACAAAGAGTCCTATGCTAAATCTCAGGTCTGAATAAGTTAAAAATAGAGCCAGGATAAAATTAAGGACTAAACGAAATTTTGGCATTTTTCTTGGACCGTAGATTTTTTTTATTAAATGTCGGGTCTGAAGAGGTTAAAGATGGAACCTGCGCAAGATTGGAAGAGTAAATAAAAAAAATTCGCATTTTCAATGACTTTTCGAGGATTTTAGTAGCATTATATTAAATCATGGAAAATTTCGAATGCTTTCCAAAGACGAAACGAAACTTTGGTGCTTACAAGGGCATTCACGGACCGTTAGAGCCTCGTAATGAATCTCGGGACTGAAGAGGTTTAAAATAGAGCCTAGATAAAATTGAAAGACCAAACGAAAATTTGACGTTTTTTCCAATTACGTAGATATTGTATGTAAAATCCTGAAACCGAAGAGGTTAAAAATAGTGCCTGGATAAAATTAAAGAACCAAACGAAATGTTGTCATTTTCAAGGACTTTTAAAGATTGTGGGAACTAGATGCAGAGCTGTATACAATTAATGCTGCTTTAATGTGTTCTATTTCCTTGAATAATAGTCCGATTTGTATTATGATACGACTTGATGGCTGCCCTTCACTGTCTTTTCCAGCATAGACTAAGCAACTACTATTTTAGAGTTGAAAAAATTAGTCAACTTCTTGTCAAATTAAATTAAAAATTGAGCATTACGTAAACAATATAATAATTTATAAGTTAGCTAACTTGTCAACCACAATAAGCCCAGTTCCTTTGTCAGCAACTACCCTCTCTAGGGGTCTGGGTAGGGTTTTGATAGAGGTTCGATCATTTTGGTGTAGTTTATTGAGGATCACTGGAACGATGCGTCATCTTTTTCAATTCCAGAGAGAATCTAATGTTCACTCTGGAATTGAAATTCACAATGACCTCAAAAAAAATTTCCAGAGCCAGAGGCTGCTTTTTTTTTTGCTATTGTCAGAATAGGCCATGTTGTAACTCAGGCCTACTTGAATCGTTTTCACCTGATTGACTCCAACAAGTGCCTCATTTACCTTGACGAGTAAGAGACTTTGTAGCATATCTTGTTCGACAGCACTGGAGAAAACATTAAAAAAATTATCTTAAAGAAAATTTGTGATTCATCTTCTATTTTTACTGCTTTCTCTAATGTTCATTTTATGGATATTGTTTCTTTGATTTATAGAAGACAATGTGTGTGTGTGCATAGCGTTAATACGCCGGACTCATGCATCAAGATGGGATCGTGGAAACCTTGTGTTAAATCCAGAAGAGCATCTTACCTGACTCTTGTGTAAAGACACTCTGGCACACGGTGCAGGGCCACATTCTCAATGGCGTGCTCATACCAGAAGCCTCAGGGTGGCCCGCGATATGCTTCCTCAGGGATCCTTCGTTCACGTAAGTCTTGCCGCATACTGGACACGGATGACTTGTCGTGCGTCTTCGGCCTGTGGGGGTTACAACGTGCAGAAAAGAAGCTATAACAAAGATATTTGTCGGCTCAATTTTACCTGTCATTTTACGTGTGCCTAAACAGCACATAATTAGATGATTTTTTTTTATTTCGTTACAGCTGCAGCATTCATTTCAGCAGCCAATATTCTAAGAATATTTTCAAATGGAAGAAAAATGAGCACCCATTTTCTCTTACGTTCACTGTAAAGTGGTTCGAATGTTTTGTGCCTAAATATTTGTTTCTGTAGCAATCGTTCCCATGCTGATTTAGTACATGAACTTTCTAGGTTTTTGTGAAGCTTTGCATTAGACTATGAATTATTTGATGTTATTTACGTTGAACATCTCTGTCCGCGAAAGTCCGCTTTTGTATCTTTTTACTATTTAGTATTATTTGGTAAACAATGAATTTGGACCTTTGTAAGTAATGAGCACTTTTAAAATAGTACGAGCACCCATTTCTCTCTTTATATTAGAAACACTATAGAAGTTTAGAGATTACGAATGTGAACTTAAAGTTAGTTGCGTTACACTTCGTATGAAACAGGGTAAAGCTTCAAAGCAGTATCATCAGATGTAACAGATTAAAACTAAATCGATACGCTTTTCATAGAAATAATTCAACAAAGATCCAGCACGTTTTACAAGTTTTGGCTACCATTCACAGATTACAGATATACTTTTGCTAACCTTTCTCAACTCCATACTAAGTTATGTGTTAGCAGAATTTAAGAGGGAGAAGATTTTCTCTTGAAGAAGAAAGGAAAAATACACTAGTGACTAACAGCCATCAATGATCAGTATTCCTTTAAAAACAACCATCAAATATATGTAAAGAGTATCGAGACAGGCCTGTAGATTTTGAGTTGTAGACATTTCACACGAGCATGCATGAATGAAAATGAACTCGAATGAGTTATTGTTGCAGCATGACAATGCATCAGCATATAATACCTTGCAAAAGTAAGTTTTCTTGCGGCGACACTATGAAGTTCTTGTCAACAGTCATCATCTCTCCTTATCTGAAGTCATCAACTACAACTCTCTCTTATCTTAAGTAAAGTTTCGACTCAAGTCATCAGTTTTCTTACTCAAAAGAAGCTATCGTTCAGTACAAGCAAGAATAGTGTTGAGTTCCAGTAATAAGAGGCTCATTGCTTGGAAATATGGTTTTAAAGGATACAACGAGGGTTCCTAGCTTCTCAAAAGGAATACATTTAAAATATTAGCGCGAAACTGAAATAAGTTCATTCACTATTTAAGTCTCAAATCTTTCGTAGTGACTTACGTGGGAGTAACTGGAATTATACTAGACCAGGAATTCCTAAATTTTTAGATCCTTGCATCAGAAAAATAAAAGTAGGAATCTCAAACATTAATAATTTTAAATAATATTCACACTTATTATTAAATCTTGCATGTCTTCTAGAACTTAACATTTAAATGAATAATCTAAGAGAAACATTTTAGATAGGTATATAAAGATTACATTGGTAAAAAGTCTCACAAATTTTGTATATTTTTTGTATAAATGTTTCGAGTAGGTTTGCTTTAAATCAAAGTGCTTCAATTTATTCATATTTATCCTTTATGATTATAACACTATTTTACAGATTAGAAAATAATTTCTTAAAATTGCGTCTGGGAACTTGAGATAACGCGATGCCTTGAGGAGAAAAGTGTACAAAATGTTAGAACTGCTTAGACTAATTAAAAAGCTTTTCACTTCAGATGGTTAAAATAAAAATGCGCACTTGTAAAAATATCAAACCTCTGATGTACATTTTAATTGTGAAATGCATTTGGACTTCGTTGTTTTAATTCGGATAATTTTAATACATGTATATTTTAGTTTTCAAATAGTATATAGCATTTAATTGTGAAAAATAATTTTAAAATTCTTTTACAAGTTATTTGACTACACGACTGGTTATATTTATCGAAACTACACGTGTAGTTGCAGCATTTGGGAAAACACTATTGTTGGGTTATTTTTCAAATAATATTATTTGCAAATGAACGTAGCAAATACACAATCAAAAATATGAAATATATTAATTTCATATAAACAATAAAAGACGAATTAAAAAAAAATTTATTCAAAAATTTTTTTAGTTCAAAATAATGAGTATTTTTAAAGTTGTGTACTTTAAAATGGAGCTAACCTTAATTACATCTAATTTCTAAAATAAGACAGCTATGAAACAGTTCATTAACCAGAGCAGTATTATATTATTAAGCTGTTTCATTGATAGACAATTTTGTCAGTTTGTTTATAATTTTTTAAAAGTCCTAAATTTTTTTTTTTTATAAGAGGCTGGTAATTTTTAAGGTCTGAAAAGAATATCAGATCTGCGACTGCATTTTCTGTAAAACTGTCACTTGCTATGTCTAACACCTTTTTATGATCCTTACTATATAATAGATATCTCTATTTTATTTTAAGCCCAAAAGTTAATTTTCTTTAAAATAGTTTGTATAAACAAAATTAAAACATGCATATAATATGTTAAATACTAAAAATAGAAAAATAACAAATTACAAGGTAATATTTAGTTTTCTATTGATATTAAACCATTACATTCAAATTGTAAACTTATTTGCTTAATTACTTAGTGCGATGAATAACTCAAATCTTGAGTTACAAATATATATGTAGGTTCTTGTTCTTAGGAGTTGCAGCCTGTGTTTCAATAGCGACACGACCCACTG
Source organism: Metellina segmentata (assembly GCA_947359465.1). NCBI lineage: Eukaryota > Metazoa > Arthropoda > Arachnida > Araneae > Tetragnathidae > Metellina > Metellina segmentata. Next base: position 64,638,508 of record OX375872.1, on the reverse strand, counting down.
AGTTAAGTTGCTATATATTTGGCTACCCGCATTATTTTCACATGTGTACTATTAATTCTTAATGTTTTGTAAGGCCGGCTCCACCTTAAAAATATTGGAAATTTCCTTGAGTTGAAAAATATTCCCCGAGTGTAGTAATGAAAATTTTGAGAAATTCCCTGAGCGTCGTGATGAAATATCTTAGGAAATTTCCTTGAGTGTAGAAAAATGAAGAGTATCGAGGGAATTTCTCTGGGTTGGTAGGGATGAAAGATATTGAGAATTTTCCTGAGTGTAACAAAATATATTGAGAAAGATGAAATGTATCGAGGGAATTTCTCTGAGTGTAGAGATGAAAAATATTGATTATTTTCTTGAGTGCAGTGATGAAAAATATTGAGGAATTTCTTGATTCTAGAGATGAAAAGGATTGTGAATTTTCCTGAGTGTAGAGATGAAAAATGTTAGTTGGAAAAATGAATGCAATGTTCTAAGGTGAATATAGTTTTTGTCATTCCCGCAATTTTTATCATATCACATTAAACTGTATGATATACATATCTATTTGAAAAATAACTTTAGTAGTTCATCAATTAAATATTTGATAGTCAACAAGCAGTGTACTAAATTGTGTACGTGTTTTTGTTCTAAGGTATATTAAAGAGTTTTATTTCAGTATTGAATATTGGCTTTTTTTCTAGAATCTGTTGATAGCTACAGTTGTGATTCGTCCAGTCATTCCTTTTAATCTATTTATAAAATTCTCTTCTTAAGGTGAATTCATAAATTTGTTTTCGACTTTTTGATGATTGTAATTCAAACCCTTTGAGGTTTGGCAATCGCTAGCAGAAGCAGATACACAGGTGGACGGACAGACAGAAAGGATCTAGCAAAGCAGAGAGTGACAGCTGGCAAGACAGAAGGGACATGCCTTTTGAGTCCATAATTCATAAAAAAAATGGTTCAAAAAGCATGTTATTAGATCATAGTGAAAATAACATCAACAGGTAAGCAAGAAAAGTAGTGCTCATTTTTCTTTACTTGTTGAAAAGCAAGAAGTTCACAAAGAATTAAAGCACACTTTCGCACTGTAAACAATATTTTCGCGGTAAGAAAAAGAGCGTAGTATAAAACGACTTCTTCAATTTTTGAATAACCGACAAAATGCATCAGCATTTAGTATCATCGCGAAGATATGTTTGCAGTGCAAAAGAAATTAAAACACATAAAATTAGTATTTAATCTAAAAGCAAAAGCAATTGGATTATACTAATATTTTCACAGCATATAGTATCTAAGCAGGTTAGTAAACAACTTCTTTTGGAGATGGGACTCAAAAGGTAGTGCTCCTCAAAGGGTTTGAGCATGTTGGATGCATGTCACTGTTATATTTCAACAAAAGAAAATAATCTTCAAATTCATGTTACTATTATTTTATTAAGTAATATATTGAAATACTGTTGAGCTTTCTCAGGTGTTAAAATTGCCACCACAATTCAAATGGTACAATTCATAACTAAATAGTAAAAGCGAAATACTTTTGAGAGAGCAATGTCATGGTGGAACAACCTATTACAAATAGAGCATCTCTCGTCTCATCACAAATGACTGGCTTTATAGCATATTTAAGGTATGTGCGAGTCAGCAGAAACCTCGCATTCACTTGGATTGTATAAGTGCTACAATACATAACAAATTCATTGAAAACCTTTCAAAAGATCGCCACAGTTTTTGAGATTGTAATGTTGAATAAGCGTGTGTGTGCTAATTCCAGCAGGATAGCTAAAGTGGAAATCGCATTTCTTGTCATTTTTGGCAAGCCACACACTGCACTGATGAAACGACAGATTGGCTTGCGCATGCGTACCGCATGCTTTCTGAAAAGGAAATGAATGCGAGTGTAGAATGTACGTGTCGAATTCTCATTCTCTTCCTCTCCAAGATCCTCATAGTAAAATATTTTTAGAGCAACACCTTTGCGTGTGCCTTTAATTACTCGAAATTATAGTTTTAAATTTTCTAAAAATTACTTCCCGTTAACTTCTAGTTAAATTTTTATACGTCGTAGGAAATTTTTTTTAATCGCAAACATTGGTAGGTATACTGTGATGGAGTTTAGTTTACATGTTTTGACGTACGGCTCACCTTATGTGAACATGAAATTTTGTTCAAAGGAAAGGTATATTGAGCATTTTGTACAGAGTATGTTTTAAAACGAGAAGTGTATAAAATACATGGTTTTATGTATAATTTATTTAATTTTCATTTCGATAAAATTAAAATTCCAAAAACTATCAGTAAGTCTCGATAAGAATACCTACTTGAGATTCAGGTCAAAAATTTCAACCTTCAACCATTACTTATGTTTGGAATATTATCGAAAGAGAACGTGTTTTATAGTTCTAATACTTTAATAAGTCTAGCGTTTTCTGCTACCTTCTATACTTTTTGGGGGTTAAAAAAAAGACATAAAAAGATACATTAACTTCAAAATAGCTCTCGAATTCCGATTCGATTTTGAGTTGATATTTTATGACTTGTTAGCACCGGCAATTCGTTTCCATGTTTGGAAAAAATGGGAAATATACTTAAATATCTATAGAACGCGAACTTTATGAATCCAACAATTGAATAAAGTGAACACAAGACTGTATAAAATACTGGCAATCGAAAAAAAAAATGCAGCTTGTAAAAGACTATCTAAGTTGAATAAATAATACACCACAAAAAATGTGTGTGGACAGAGACATAAAATGACGTCAATTTCAAATTTAGCCAATGTGAAAGTTTTGCCTATTCGCACATACCTCAGAAAAAGCTATTAGATACATTATCAATACCCTGTTTCAAGATATGATTGCGATTGATACAGAGTTAACATGCTCAGTGAGAATGAGTCCAATGTCAAAAACTGCCATAACAGGAACTTGAACAGAGAACAAGGAATCACATGTAGTTTGTGTCCCAAACATGTCTAATTTAGAAACAACAATAGCATCACAAGGCTGTAACTAGGTCTGCCGGCCAATCATATTTGGTGGATACTAGAAGAAATCCTGTTGACTGATAATCTTACTTATCATGACTGGTGATAATTTAGACGTTGTACTGATAGTTTCAATAAAATTTATGTTTCATGAATTTTAGGGGTAACAATTATTATGCATTTTCTATGAAATTTTGAAGTTCGTAGTACAGTGTTATTAAATAGAACAACTGATAATTATAATCCTTGAAGTAAAATAAAGGTATAATTTTAACTTTGGGGTATGTGATAGGAATGTTACAATGTGCTGCAACACTACTTTGGTTTCGCTTGATAGCCGCAATCTAGTTAAAACTTTGGAGCGTGAGTATATTTTAAATTGTTTCCTAGTCTTGAGGAACATATTTCACAAGGTCTCACAAAGGAAACGCAACATTCAAATAAAAGTTATATCTGAACATTCAAAAACGATCACATTTTAAGTCATGCAATATAAACTAATAGTACTCTATCCGAGCTTTAGGCTTACATGATGTACAAAAATAGTAATAAGCTAATAATAAAATAACAAAATGCATAACACAAAGAAAATAAAGCAATGCTCCATAAACTAGCTAATTATTTGAATTTCGCTCTTCTAAATATACTTTTTCTTGCACAGTATTAATTATTGCGTATGTGTCACTGTTTGTATAATAGATTATTGCAAAATTAAAAACCAAGAATTATCTTTCTAAGGCGAGTCACACATTGGTTCAACATTAGTCCTGCGACTCTAAATTGCCTGAAATGCGCATGCGTACCGATAAGTTTTCTGTAAAGGAACGGAGTACGTATACGCATGTCGCGTATGTTTTGTCGCATGCTGCTCTAGTGTGTGGCCAGGCTAGAAGGGGGGGGGGGGAAGTTACATCGAAAGCTGTTACTGATCTCGAATAAATTGTGCTTTTATTTGATGCTTCTGAAATACTTGTCGAGACCTTACCTGGTAAAAGTGTTTCATTTTGAATATAATGAGACTGGTGTTTAGGTTTTTTAATTAAGAGGAATTTTATATGCACTGACTTATTATTAATAGTATTAAATATAATCTCAGTAAGGTTAATTTTGCAGTGCGAATGTCAAATATTGAATTGCAGTCTGACTAACAAGTATATTTGAACAACACGAAATTTCTATTAATTTCTAGTTTCATTTAAGTGTTACACGTTTTAAGTAGTTAAAGAGTTCGTAAATAGTACCATTACAATTTGTTCTCGGAAAAAATGAAATAATTTGATCAAACAGCAAACATAAAACACAGTTTTGTAACAAAAGAGCTTTTACCAAGCAAAAAAATTCAAGCAACATTCGAACAAAAGCTTCACAATTGACAACAATTATAGATAATGAAAGAAATAAACATAAAATAACAATACCAAACATACGATAAAACATAAACAAAAGCTAAAGACACAGTATAAAAATTAAAATAGTCTACCGTATTTCTATCATTTACATTTCATTTACGAAGCACCACAAATACCACGCTGTTAGACAAACTGTACAAAACTCAACCAAGGAGAAGATTATATACACAGAGAGAATTCGTCAAGAAACTATAGCTTAATATATCTGATTGCACCTACACTAATCAACCATTAACAAATGATAAAATGCCACATAAGAAAAATAATATAACAAATAAGTATGGAATTTGATATCCAAAAAAGGTAATGCACTATTTGTCTCGCTTAAACAGTCAAAAGAAATTTTAGTATTGACATATTTAAAAAAAATGTAATATCACTCTGAGATTATTCCTTGAGGTCATCGGTATTTGTATAATTATTTATCTGACGAAATAAAAGTATATTTCGTATAAAAGCTATCAAGTGACTTAAAAATAAATTTGATAGAGCTTTTTAATAATAAATCAGGAATATTCCTTATAAAATTACAAGCTTGGATTAGTATTTATCAGTTGTAGTAACTAGGGAATTTAAAAAATGAGTTTTGAGCTTTTAATAAGTTTCTTGAGTAGGTAATAAAAACCATAAAAATTTCCCCGAGTTTGATTAGAAGTATTTCATGTTCTAGACGTTTGAAGATTTTACGGAAAATCCGTAATCAGGTTCTTTTTTATGTACCCGAATTTTAATAATGATAATCAAACTGAAATATATTAATAACGTCTGATATTTATTAATCAGGGTTTTTTAGCTTTGTAGAAAGTCCTAGTTTAATATTCCACTAATCTTTGTTATATTATGGTTTAAAAAGCACTGCATTTTTAATACTTGCACAGAGAAAAATGATACACTAATTAACAAAACATATAATTTGCCTTTAAACATAACGCTATGCTAAATGAAATCAACGTCAATGACCTAAAATAGCGAATAATGCACAAGGAAAAAAACGCTAACTCTTCAATTATCCTCGATGTAAATGAGATCTTTAGCTGTCAAAAATATAGACAGGCTTTGATAATAAAAAAGCTAGGAAAAACCAAAAGTCCTCACTTCAAATGAGTGAAAATAGTAAATAGTGCTGAAGGACGTAACAACAAAGGCGAGGACATTCAAGTGGATTTAAGTAGTATATCTGACACATTCATACAAGTCAATTTAAAATAAGTTCAATTCTTTTCTTTTGAGATACAAATTTAAGTGACCGATTGCAGTTTAAATCATTAAAAATGTATTCAAACATTCTATGAGAAGTATGTGCGCAAATTGGATGATCTCAATGTCAGTGTGTCTGAGAATCAAAAACACGTGTCCTCCGAAACGTGATACCAATTCTAAAATATTTAACAATACTTCTAACATTTTTCATTCAAACTAAAAATGAAATGGCTTGTTAAAAATTAAGTCTTTCGATTTGTTCGCCGTTTTGAGGTTCCGTAAAATTGCAATTTAACGTATGGTCAGAATGATGAGCAGTACATTCATATTTCATAGTCATAAAAAGGGAGAAAGTCACTGCATTTTCAATCATTAAAGAAATGAAAAATGCTTACATGCATGAGAGGAGACTGATCAAGTGAGTCCCAATAACACCAAAAGAAGTTCTTTATGTACAAACATCATAAACATTATAACAATTACACAGCTGAAAACAAAATTTAAAATTTTTAAGTAGAGAAGCACATAAGCGTTAAGATCCTTTAGACTTAAGGTTGACTCGAGAATTTGATTAATGCCGAATTTGATCAAAAACAGAAATGAAATATTATTGCCAGCGATTTGATATACATTTCTTACATATTAAATAACTAGTATCGTAACATATTTAATATAATAAACACATTAACTAAAATAACATATTATAAAATACGAACAAACAGGGGTATACTGAAGCAACAGGACCAAGAGATAAAGCTTCAAATTTTACCATAAGGATAATTTTTAGTTTCTATCTTCATTGCTTTAATGATGGCCAAAACTAGGTCCTTTTGACCAGTAGGCCCCTGCACGTACAAAGCCAACATCTATTCACGTGACACTGTTTACATAGTTAATTTCGCATAAATCAATCTGGGAAGATGCAATAAAAAGATTCTTAATTTCCAAAAATTCATAAATTTTGGACTCTGTATTCACAGGCATTAATGTTGGGTGTGGATTCGCGAAAACCAAATAGCACCATGAGTATTAAATACGGGATGCCTCATTGAATATATATGTATTTCTGCAACACACTTGTTTAAGATACATTAATGATTCCCTAGCTGCAAATAACATTGTTAACTATTTTGAACTGCTGAATATGTCTAGTAACCTTTCCGTTCCGGAAGTCTAAAAACCGGTTTTGAGATAGGTGAGAATTACCGTTACCGACCGATACACCAATTAATACCAATTTTCCCAGTTACATGTCTTTATGTTAGTTTTAGTTGGTTCTCCTTATGTTCTTAGAATCAAGCTTCAAGGATCAATTTATACAATATACACAGCGGCAAATGTCTGAATTGGACATACTACCGCCAAAAATCTAATCTGAAATTTGAGTATTCTTTAGTTTTATTTGCTGTATGTCCTTATAATCAAACTTCAAGGTTCAATTTATATATTCGCAGTGGCAAATTTTTGTATGGGACATAATACTGCTAGAAATGGAATCTGAATTTTTTGCTATGAGGTCTAAGATTAAATAAACACCAGTAAAGAAAGTGCCTTGTCCATAATAATCGATTTTTTTTATTGATTTCACAATTTCTCTCTCTGTTGGTTTAAAAAAATTAATTTCCAGCTAGACAAATTGATCTTACGAAAGGAAGAGACCCAAGACAAAAACGGTTGGCGCGAGAAACTTGAAAAATAGATTAATTGATCTGTTACTTTTCGATTTAAGTGAGAAAAGAAACAAAATGTACAAAATATGTACTTCTGTCGAGTTAGTAACCAATCAGTCTTTTCAAACAAATTTTTTGATTTCATCATTAAAAAATTTTTAAAGAATTTTTTTGTATTTTCCTTTTAAAATAAAGACTAAACCGATTACCTACCAGGCGAATTTTGACTGGTATTATTGCACAGTACCTGAAGAACTTTCTGATCGTCCTACAAAATTTAAGTCCTATAACTATTAAGTAGGAACTAAAATCCGGTATTAAGAATTTTGGTAAGTGATTTACCGGTATTGAAAATATCGGTAATTTTCAAACCTTACGAAGAACACATGTCAATCCTTGGTTTTGCCTCTTTAGACTCAACTAAGTGAAAAATTCTTGTTTATAATCACTAATTCACATGTCATGTTTATTAAGCATACACAAATGTGCATCCGTTGTTACGAACGTGAAATTTGTCGTTAGGTGGGACTCAAAAGGCAAAATCAAAGGTCTACAAATGTGGACATCCGGAACTAAGAAATCAGTCTAATGAAGCACTATCACTGCCGTTTTTTAATTATTAAGCATCACAAACAAAATCATTCAGTTGATAATCAAGCCAAAATCATTCAGGATACATAAAATGCTATTTGCTAACAATACCTATTTTGCCATTCGTATATACTTCGATATGATTGGATCGATGACGCCCAAACGTTTTACCATTTTTCCTACAACGAAACAAATAAGCAAGTATTGGCTTGCATTTAAAAATTACGTATATTCTTTATAAATGCCGTAGAGATCAATGAATTTAAAAGCGCAGTGGTTAAAAATAAAGAAATGGTTAAAAATAAATTTTAAGTCGAAAACCACCGAATTCTCACAAAACGAGTGCAAATACACTGGCCTACTAAACTTAAGGAAAGCCATTATTTTTAAAGGTTATACAACTTCGAAATTAAACGAAACAGCCCCTGTCGATTTGTAAAACCGAGGATTCTCAGTAGAAAGCTGCACATTTAATCAAATTTTTGATTCGTAGTGTCAAAGGCTCTAACATAGGAATGAATTCTGCTTCCTCAACCTCATTCTGTGCAGGCAAGCGCGGTGAAAAACCTGCAACAGTGTCCGAGGTAGTCTACAAAGGACGGTCTACTCTTTTTTTTTTAAAGATTTTAGTTACCCTTTTGACCCAGTGGAGTGTAACAACTTCACTTCAAAAACTTTTTTACAGTTTGCTTCTGTTATTGTGATTGTTTTGTTTTGACGCATCGGTTTGGTAATTCTCGACGTACCTTTGCATCAGTTTCCCACATCTAAACACTTCCCTTCAAAGTATCAGCTGCCTTACTGTTCCTCACGTTTTGCAAGCCAGTGTAGTTGGGAAATCGATCTTCATACTTTCCATCACGAAACGCAAATGCATTGTACTGCCTGTGTTCTGTTATCGCTTCCTGTGGCGTCAGTTAAATCGAGTGAATCCGCGCGAGTTTCACAATTGCTACTCATGGTGCTATTCACGTTTCTAAAGATTCAGGAAAGAAGGCTGTGTCCTTCCAGCTAGGGGATGGTGGGCGTAATGACTTTGAGGGTGGTTCAGGTGGTGATGGGAGCTCAAAGAGTGACCAGGATGGTGTGTACCGACCATCGAGGGCACCACAAAAGGTCCCATGCCCATCCCTATCTGGGACATAAGACTGGCCGTTGTGCTGGTTAGAGAATTGCCGTAGGAGGAAGTTGGGGTTGGCATAGCGATGCTGGTATTTGGGTGAGTTGCAGGGCTAGGACATGGACTGTTTGGGAAGTTGACACTTCCAGGATTGGGGTGCCCTACAGCATTGTTGGTGGTCGAGATGATGATGGAGTCAGTAGTACGGAAGCGGGTTCGGCCCCGTTTTTTCTTACTTGGGGTGCCAGAAGCATTCGGATCCTTGTGGGCGGTACGCATGTGATCCATCAAGGCTTCGGCGTTCAGACAGATTTTATGACACACTGGACATGACTGAGAGTTGGCCCCTCCAATTAGAGCAGCGTGTTGCTGTGGAAAACACGACACAAATTTATTAACATGAAATCCAGTTATTCTTACACATAAATCAGACACGTATTCAGAAAATAGTTCTGGGTGTTGATGGTATATTTTACTTGCATGATTAACCCTCCGAGTATCATGGGATTTCGAGTAGTGTAATATTGCCTTTACCCCACAACACACATAATGGCTAAATAGCCACATTTATTGGTTGAAAGAATTTATGAATTCTTTTAACCTGTAGAAAGATTATGTGGGTCCTTTCCTTAGATAAGAATCCTTAGGAAAGATTATATTGGCCTTTTCCTTGGAATGAAATCCTTTGGAAATATTCTTATGTTTAAGAAGGTCAAAATTGGTTAGAAATCATGTAGGGAAGGCTACAAGTTGCAGGATGTAACTATGCGTGTGAACCTCTCAAAGGTTTAACCCTAATGGTGGTTCTCTCGGCGATAAGTCTCGTCATTAGCAAAACTGACCAGATCTTGATGGATGAGATACCTCATCATTAGAAGAACACTGTCCATATTTTGATCTCAAATAATTCAGTAAAAAATCGGCAATGCCTTGATGAAACGAGATATCTGGTTATTGATATATTGGTCAGATCTTAATGGACGGAATATCTCGTCAAAACCAATTGAAGGGTTAATCTATCTTAATTTATTTTTGTAACACCAAGAACATTTCGGGCTTAATCTAGTCCCTTTTCTCTGAATACGCGTCCCTAACATAAATATATCATGTATCAGATGAATACCAATCAAATAATTATCCAAGCTTTAAGTTTTTTACTCAACTAGTCATTACTTCCTTTCATAGACGGTTGCAATATTTGAAAATAAGCCAGATTAAATAAAACTATTAACTATACAAGGGTAGTATTATAACGCCTATACATTTTGAAATACATTTTATATACATTTTTATACTGTTACATTTTTATATACATTTTTAACCTATACATTTTGAAAACTGAAAACGTCAATTGGAATTTGAATAAGACATTTTTTTTTTAAATCCTAACCAGCAATTGCATAAGGCATTGATGTATAAATCAAATTTCATTACAGCTGAATTAGAATAATAGATGAAAACTTTAGTCAAGATTGATAAACATTCAAAGCAATGACTAATCAAGATTTAAAAAATCTGCCCAAAAAATACTTCATCAGTGTAGAAGATCGTCAATGGACATTTCGTTGGGGAGAGAAAATACGTATGCTATTATCAGGACAGAAGTAAGTCACAAGAAACGCGAGTTTCAATACTTTTTCTAGAATATTGTTGCCACAACTCACTTATCTAAGCCTTTCCAGACCACGTGTAAAGGCGAGGAAGCAGTAACATAATTTATATACTAGTATGAATAGCCTTTTATATTTTTACGCTCTCCAACACACTAATGAATACCGCCTTTACACAAGGCCTGAGAAGGCTTAGATAAGTGATTTGTGGCAACAATATTCTAGAAAAACTATTGAAACTCGCTTTTCTTCTTGGGACCTACTTCTGTCCTGAAAATAACGGGCGTCTTTACCCCAACGAAATGTCCATTGACTAAGCCTTTTTTGCATTGATGAAGCTTTTATATCGTAATCAATCATTGTTTTGCAGGGTTTTAATCTTTTACTATGGATTTAATTTCTCTGCACTATGGATGAGTTAATGTTTTCGGATTGCAACATTACAAGCTACATGACATTGAGGTTGGTGCATTTGTTTACATACCTTGGATCTGTGCGTTCGGAGACTGCTTTCCGAAGCAAAACCCTTCCCACAGATGTTGCAGTGGAAAGGCCTGTTTTTGGCACGTTCCATCTGACTGTCATGGTTCCTTAAGTGTTGTTGGAGATTAGATAACTGGATGAAAGCCCGACCGCATTCAGGAAGGTGGCATTTATACGGTCTTTCACCTAGAAATGAAAAAATAACACTTGAGAATCAATTTTTGACACACGAAACATTCATTTCAAGCTGAATTCCTCTTCTGTAACACATTTCTGAACAAGTAAGAGAGGCAATCCATAACGTTGTAAGCTTAGAAAAAACGTACATAAACTTAAAAGGACACAGTATCCTAAATATGACTAAAAGTATCCCATTTTTTTTATTATATTATATTAACCCTCCTGACGAATGTCTCGATAAGGTATTTTGTCATTGGCAAAACTGACCAGATCACGATGGACGAGATATCTCGTTGAAACCATTCGGAGGGTTAACCAGTCGTTAGTCGCATTGGTCCTGACAGAATTATGGTGACCTTTTCAATGCTTTTTAATGTTACGCAATGAAAGGAAGAACTGTAAAAACTGTATTATAAATCTATGCGTTAAAAAAATATTTTAAAACCAATAAATATATTTACTGTATAAAATCAGTTTCTTATGCTAAACTAAATTGATATTGATTAAATTGACTGATATTTAAACATCAGCCTTGGTCTTTACTCGAATATTTGCAATTTAATTTGAAAAAATTAACAGTCATTCCATACATACTTTATTGGTTTTATAACGTAATTTCACTGTGTACATTTATAAATAATACATTTTCAGTTATTCTTTTCTTTGTGTAACATTGAAAAAAGTCATAGTGCATCCCAATGCGATTAACAGAGAATACAGCTTTTAAGAATAAGTGTGGAAAATTGCATAGCTGTTGCAAAATTAATATACGAGTTATTAAAGGTTTTGTCTGGTGTGAAATCCAATAACTTTTAGACTACAAGATCTTTTCCCTTAGCTTTCTGTTTGTCATGACTATCGTGTATTTAAAATGCGAAGATTTTTGTAATTAATATAGAAGTCGAAACTTTTTTTATAAGGTATTTATGATAGCTTTGTGCATGGAATAAAGATTTAGAATTATAATGGGTTTTTAAGAAATTAATAAAAATCAATTGATTGCTTTACAGTGTCTGTAAAAAAAAAACATGTTTATATAAAATAAATTACACTAGTAAATTCAAATCCATGCACAAGATAGTAAAAAACGCTTCAAGGAACATAAAGAAAAATATTTGAAAAATGAATTATCAATTGAAAAAATATCGATTCTTTTAAAAATCCTTGTTTATGCAAAAAATGATTTTTATTTTGTAATGTATATTTCATGCGTATTTTTGAATGAGGTAAAGTAAAACACATTTTACTATAAATGTGAAATAAAAACCAATTGTTTAAAGGTAAATTGTTTGATTGTGTGCTCTTAAATTAAAAAAGACTCGTTAGAGGTAGCAAAACCATGAAAAGTTCATATCATGGTAAATTTGAATGCTAATCAGGGGTCATGTCAGTTTTTGGATAACCTCATAAAAGGCTATATCTCATTGCAACTGGTGTATTTGTTTACAAATCAACGATCTGTGTGCTCGGTAAGTTGTGGTGTCAAATGTCCTCACGTTGTCGTGGTGTGGAAGTTTGAAGAGTGGGGTGCCAACTCAGGTGTTCAACTCGTCGTCTGATCATGGTTAAAAATTACGAGGTGTTGTCCTCGGACCGTCACAAATAGCTCGTTGTATTGCTTCAATCCTATATTAATTCGACTACCTAACTACCCTTCTGGGTTGATCCCAGACCACCTACAATAACCCGTTATGTTAATCCAGTGTAACGTCAATTAACTACCTAGCCATCAATAAAATATTTTAAATATACTTTTTACTTAATACGTCGCTTCCTGATTTATAATTTTAATTGGACGAACTCTCTACATATTAATAATCGCAATCGTAATCGAAAGAAGACCTTCACTTTCAATTATTGCGCGCAAAGTTTTATCATAAACTATGTGCACAAAGGATTTTAATAGTTTCTAAAACCCTTTGACTGATAATGTATTATATAACATACCAGGGAGTGTGGCGTGGTTCAAGGAAGAAAAAATATTGATATCCCAGAACTGAGAATTCACAAACCAGTTCTAGAGAACTGAGAATTGACAAACAAATGTTTATTTGGGCAAGGGATTTTAATAGTTTATCTAACTCTTTATCTTTTCTATATATTATATAGCCTACGTCTTCAGTAGTGTAGTGTCCTAAAAAGAAGAAATGGCATTGAAGTTCCTAGAGCTGAGAATTTCGAAACGAGTTTTTGGGAACTAAGAATTGACAAAAAATTGTTACGAGCGAAGCTCATAAACTATTTGCGCAAGGTATTTTAATAGTTTATCTAACCCTTTATCTTCTAAGTATATAATATAGTTTACGCCTTCGGTAGCGTAGTGTCCTAAAAGGAAGAAAAAGTATTGAAGTTCCTAAAGAGCCAGTAAAAAATGCTGAAATCCCAGAACTGAGGATTCAGAACCGCCACTTTTGAATTAAGGCGTGCCACATACATTCCCCCTCATTCATATTCAATACACAATTAACGCATTCCGAAACAATAAACCAAAGCGGAACAAAAATGTGACACGTTCTCAAGAGCCTCTTCTTCACCCTGAATTGTTACGAGCGATCACAAAGTATTTGCGCAGGGGCTTTCCAGAAGCAGAAAAGGGATTACCTTCCCGCCCCCGCGAAACTGGATCTCTCAACTGCCAGCGAGATGTCTAATCTGACAAAATTTTTATCCCCGCCAACAAAGCAAAAGAGGCGAGATAGGGGCTGAGAGGTTTTGCACGTGATTAGTTCATCGCTTTGACAGCGGCGTTAATTTCCACTAAACGGCATGGTTATAAAAGCGTGGGAAAAGGTCCAAATAGTATCGGGGGAGCGGAACAAAAAGGGGGCCTTTCTTTCTCCGTTTGAGGATCCTTGCGAGGCAATCACTTAATGAGATATTTGTCTACTTCTCAGCGCTGTGTTTGTGTGCGTCGAGGCGAACAGGAGCTTTGATAAACACCACTCTGATCTTATTGATTCAGTTAACTCCGAGATCCCTTCCACAGGTTTTTCGGCGGAACAAAACTGTCTCGTGCGTCGCGTCTGTGGGATTGTGCTCCGACGAGTCGATCCCAGTTTTAAAATTCCGCCGAGTGGTTTTTCTAATCGGGGCTGAGTTTGCGCAGGGCTCATCCCTCGGCAAATACGCCCCCCTCCTCAAGAGCGTCGCACAACATCCCTCGCTTTCCCAAGAGCTGCCAGTCTCGCGATTTTATTGCGTCGCTTGAGACGTAGGGGGGGTTAAGCCCAGGTAAAACCTCCGATAGAAAAGAGTTGAATATCGTCCGACTCAGTTAATTGGAGAGTATTAACTTATAAGGGATAAGCAAACAAGCTTTCATTGTTGGCGCGGTTGCCTTGGAGATATGCTTTTGGATCGAGAGAAAACGCCGGCGTGCAACAGCTGTACGGGGAGACAGAAGTAAGAGCAGGGGAGCGACAGAAAAGATCCCGGCCGGGGGGTTCTGGGAAGCTACCGATAGAACTAATTAGTGGATAATGGAGATTTGCATTCTCTCACCCCGGCCCCTGTTGGAGGGAGCTTTTTGGGGGCCCCCACCCGCTTTTACCCTGTAATTACAAACCTGCAAGGATCGGGAGTAATTAACAGGGGAATTAAAGAGCAGGGACAAACAACGCCAGGTCTTTTCGTCATCGCTGTCTTTGAACTGCCGCTTTTCATCCGTTCTCCTCTTCCCTCCGTCGGGTTTTGTGCGGAATAAGTCGCTTTATCTCTTCCCTCGCTTTAATTAAAACAGAAAAATTCAGAAAAGTGCCGAGCTAATCTATAAAAGAATAATAGATGTTGTCCTAAGGGAAGGAGCTGCCGACACTCAGATACCATCGACGTCCCCCTACCTGTTCTCTTTCGAGCGAGGGACGAAAAAAAGATAAATAAAAGGGAGCGGAGGCCTACCTTTTTCCAGAGGATAAACACCACTTTTCTCGATAAGGCCCCTATTTTTGTTCACAAGTGCTTGACGGCCTTTTAAATGATGGTGTTTTGCCTGATGGAAGGAGGGCACAATAAAAACACCCACGGCTAAAGTCGAGGAATACAGTCGTGGAAGGACGTTACGTCAATTCCCATCATTGAATGAATGGGAATTTAATGAACTCCCCAGGAGATATTTTTAAGTCTTCAAACCAGAATAGCTATATTGAATAGTCTACCAAAAACCTTTTGAGAAATGGATAATTTCGCTTGAATTTTCATTAGTTTCCGTATTGCACCATTTTTGCTGGTGGAAGGGCTCAATTAACCCTCCAAGTGGTTTCGACGAGATTTCTCGTCCATCAAGATCTGAACAATTTTGTTTATGACGAGATATTTCGTCATCAAGGTATTTCTTATTTTTGAAGATGACGAGATCAAGATCTCTAGTCAGTTTTTTTTCTAATGACGAGATATCTAGACCATCACGATAGAGTAAGTTTTGCTAATGACGAGATACTTCGTTGAGACAACCATCTTAGTAAGAAACCATTTGAGGCTGAAAGGATGGAGTATCAGCTGTCTGGTTGGTTTCCCGCTGTGAAAATCAAGGACGTTAAAATGAAAAGGTAGATTTGCTTTAAAAATAATTTTTTTTTCTTCAGGCTTATCGATTACTGTTTTTTACAATCAAATGTTATATTTTTTTTCATAGAGGATGTCAGTTTTCAGGGATTCTATGGACGCTGCATAATACGTGACGATAAGCTGAGCTGACCGATATTAGAGTATTTATGCAGTATTATACTTGAAAAACAGTCACACTGAATAATAAGTCAACTCATCTTCTTCTATCTCAGACTTTACCTCCGAGGTGACCACGTCATCTGACCGTGGTTCAAAATTACGAGATGTTGTCCTTGAACCTATTCTTTCGGAATTGATCCCATACCATCGCCTTGATTGCAACATTAATTCAACTACAGAGGTAAGAAGAAGGAAGAGGTTATGGCCTTGGCGTGGATGGTTTGTTGAATCAACTTAGTCGGTTACTCGTTGATTAATTCAAACCCAGATACAGAAACAGGTACTAGTACCAGCAAATTCCAACGAGGGATATTATAATAAGTTATCAATGTAAGTCGGACACAAGCCCCCGTCACTCCACTCAATTTAACCTTTCTGGTGGTTGTATGGACGATGTATATCTTCATTAGCAAAACTGACCAGATCCTGAATTACGAGACACCTCGTATAGAAAAACAGACCCGATCTTGATTTCGTCATCATAAAAAAAAAATGGAGAATATCTTGATGACGAGATATTTTGACACTGGCAAAATTGGTCAGATCTTAATAAGCGAGATAGTATCTTGTCGAAACCAATTGGAGGGTTAATACCATGAGATGACCTAGGTGGTTATTAGATTGTAAATAGTTAAGTTAGACCAAGTGGTTATTAGATTGGACCTGAAGAACAGAAAGTGACAAGGCGTCATGTCAATGAACGAACTTCGAACTCTTTCAGTCACAAAGACAGGTAAATTTTAAGGGTAAGTATGGAACACATAACTAAACTATATTCACATAAAGGCACACATGTCCAGGTCTCGTACAGGGCATGCTAAAGAACGTTGTTGCGCAATCCGGCAGTTGACCAATTTGTACAGATATCTAGGCCTGCATTACACTTAGTGGTCATAACTTTGAGCACCTACTGCAAAATTGTAATTGTACAACTGCCGGCAGTCTGTAAAATTATGGTTAGTACAAATATTGTTCACATACTAGCTATCTTTAACTTCTGCACCTTAGTGGGCTCCTTAGCACATCCGAAGAACACTAGTGGACAAACATTCCTTCGGCAATACGCACCATCCATATTTGATTGAGGGTCAACGGGTCGGGCATCTAGGATATGGCCTTGGCGTGGATGGTTTGTTGAATCAACTTAGTCGGTTACTCGTTGATTAATTCAAATTTACTCCTTCCGTTTGGGGCTCTATCTTCCATAAAATTATTGGGGGTCAAGGGGTTGGGCCTCTGGGACATGGTCCTAGTGTGGCTGTTTTGTCGAACCAATTTATTCGGGAGCTCGTTGGTAATAACTTAATATTTATCCATTCTGTTTGAGGACTCGCGGGCTCGCATCTTCCAAAAAACTATGGGAGGTTTAGGGTTCTGTCCCTTAGACCTTAGTTCTGGTATGGGTATTTTGTTGAACCAACTTATTCGATTACTCGTTTATAATAACTCAATATTTAGCCCCTTCCCTTTGGGGCCCCAGATCCTTCCATACAATTATTGGGATGAGGGCGTCTTGTTGCTCATGTGTTAAGACGGTACTGGGTTTTTATGTAAAAATATTTTATTTCAGATGGATTCATATTATTATTTATATTTAGAGAGAAAGAAATGAGGTAATCGAAAATGCGTTGAAGAAAACAGGAAGGTTACCTGACCCTTTGACCTCTCCAGGATCCGTCTCCGCATACGGGTCTTATCCCTAGAGGGCACATCTTTTGGTGTGTACGGGCTGTATGAACCCGAAGTACGAAGTGATCTATTTTTCCCCATAGAGTTTACTGCCTCTGGTAAACAGCGGGTAAAACTCCAAAATGTCCAAGCGATCTTTCTCTACTTCTCTCCATTCTCTCTATTCACAATTACTAAACATTGCCTGTCGTGTTTGGCGTAGCTTGGCCAAATACGACCCTTACAGCAAAACAATCACAAAGACAATCAACCAACCCTATGGGTCTTAAAGTTTAAAGAAACCCTCTGGTTTCCTATATATATCGACATAAGCGGGTTTTTGAATACTTTTGTATAAGACACATCTTTAAAAATTAAAAGCAGTAAACATCGTTTTAAACTTTCAACTTCTCTTGTTCGTATTCAATGATATTCAGACATTCCTCGTTCCCCTACACCTTCTTCAAAGTCAACTATGTGTTTGCAATTCTCCTTAGTATTGATTGATCGCGCAGAAAAAAGGGGAGTTTCCCCTCTTCGATAACAGATGGCAGCAGATATCTCAGTGGAAATGCTCAAAACAAAAGTCGATAAAAATAGCATCGCTCTTCTCAAAGCTGAACTTTTATGGCCAATAACGTCGCAGAATACTTTTCTCCCGTTGTCAAACAATTCAAAGTTATTTTTCATTCCAGAGTGTGTTTACATTTGAATTTTCGTTAACACTTTAATAAAATTGTATCATTATACGTTCTGGTGGTGTATTAGTGACTTTGTTTGTTTCGGGCACTACAGTTATTTCTTGTTACATAAGAGTTAATTACCACCAGGTAACGCATAAGTATTTATCATTTTCAATAACGGTTGGGGTTTAGAGAAGTTTGGTTTGTTGCACTACGGTAATTTAGAATGTATAATGTTCAAGTTTTAGAATTAATAACTTATTTAAATTTGATTTGCCGCTCTACGATCGTATCTTTTTTGCACGAGGGTTAGTTAGCGTCAAGAAGCAAATAAGTATACAACCTTCGAAATTCTTGTTTTGCATTAGTTACTCACTAAACTTGGTTTGTCGCTCTACGGTCACTTCTTGTTACACGAGGGCTAATTAGTATAAGATAGCAAATAAGTAAGCATCCTTCAAAAATCTTGCTTTGTGTAAGTGACTTACTAAGTTTGGTTTATCTACGGTCATTCTTGTTACACGGGGTTAATTATAATCAGGTAACAAAATAAGAATGCATACTTCGAAATTCTTGTTTTGTATCAGTGACTTACTAAATTTGGTTTGTCTCTCTACGGTTATTTCTTGTTACACGAGGACTAATTAGACCGGGACCTATGTCTTAAAGGGACTTCCGATCCACTTCGTGCCCGTGACTTACTTAAAGTTGTGTGAGGATGTATTATTGAACCCCAGATGAGGTTACAAAATGATGCACCAATGTAAATTAATCAAACTCAAAATAACCGTGTGATTAATTACATTCTCTCTAAACCTTAAAGCATTTTAATGGAGATATTTTAGAAAGTGATTAGATTGTGATGTGGAATGGTCAATATTTCGTGTAATTGATTAATAGGATTCCGGCTCTAAATAAATTGCGTCTACGCAGGGGATACATCAACATGGCAAATGCCTTAATGCTATGTGGGGAAAAAAACGCTTCTTGAAACCAGTGATTAATGAATCGAAGCACGTCGTGATTTCGATCTAATCCCATAAGACTGAATTACCAGGATAAGCGCACCATTTCGAGTAGATTGAGGTGAGGCTTGGTAACGCCAAATTATAAATTACTTATCGATGAAAGTTTAGAATAAAAATAAGCTCTGCCTAAATAAGTTTCGAAGAAGTGCTATCAAAATATTGATCATAAAATAATGTAGTCTTATATGATTAAACACTTTGAGAAGCTAATTATAATATTAAGTGTAAAACACTGCAATTAAAGGCATCCTTTGCAACGTAAACTATACGATGGATTTTAACCAGCATTGCGTAGGAGTTTGTTGTGGTAACAGGGACTGAAATGAAAATCACGTTTTTTGAAAAGGGAAAGATGCTCTAATTGTGCGTGTGTTGTTGTCACATGCACATTCAATCGTAGCTAAATGAAATGAAAAATAATATTTTGAAGCAATTTCAAATGTTTATACTTTGAGAGCAGAGCTAATTAGAATATTAACAGACACTTTCTGTAAATTAAACTGTGGATGATTTTTTTTTACCAGCACATGGACTGAAATAAATAAGATCATGGTTGGAAAATTGTAAAGCTCGAACTGATTTTGCTTATACACACTCTACACACAATCAACCCTAGCTTATAAAAATGGCAATAATATTTTGAATCATTGTGCCAAATCTCTCAAAATGGTTTCGACTAGATATCTCGTCATTAAAGATCTGGACAATTTTGCTAGTGACGAGATACGTCGCCAACAGGATTTTTCGATGATGGCGAGATCAAGATTTGGTCAGATTTCGACGAGAAAACCACCAGGAGGGTAAAAATGCAGCAGTAATTAAGACTTAAAAGGGCTGTTTATGAACCCTGTGAGCGCCATTGAGTAATTTATTTCCCACAACATTCACATGACAGTAGTCCTTATTTACCACAACATTCATTAGGACTAAATAGCCACAGATATCAGTTGCATGAATGGAAATATTCTGTTGATCAAGAAGGTCAAAACTAGTTAGAAGTCATGCAGTAAAGACTGCAGGTATCAGAATGTATACAAGCGCGTGACCCCTGAAGATGGTTAATACATAATATGACACTGTGAACATGAATTACGAGTTGAGGAAGGAGGATCAAGGGGTGAGTCTCCCGAACTGCATGGAGGTTGATATCAGAAAACAGGGTAAAGTATGTAGGAAACAGCAAGAAGAGTTCGTGAGGCATAAATGGAGGGCAGCTTCACTCAAATTTGACTGACTTTACAAGAAATCTTCAACTTGCTGGAAACATCACCATGTATTGTGGCTTTTGTTTATTCCAGTCAATTTTTTGTAAAAATATCAACTAGTCATAAAAAGCGGTTAACTTCTCTCAAACCTGTCTATTTTTACCAAAAAGCTTCAAATTGAAGAAAACGTCACCAATTTGTATTTTTTTGATTATACTACACCTACACACATTGCTTTGTAACAGGTAATTTCTACTAGACAAAAATGTCGGTCAACTTCATTCTAACAGTTATCCACACAAGAAAGAAAACGTCACCTGTTTTGTGTTTTTCATTATTCTACAATTTATTTCTTTGTGTCAGATAATTTCTACTAATCATAAAAGGCTGTCAACAACTCTGAAACTTGACTATTTTCAAAAGAAAGCTTCAACTTCAACAAAACATCCACACGTTTTGTGGTTTTTGATTATTCTCTAGTCTATTTTTGTATCACATATCAACTAGCCATAAAAGGCGAGTAACGTCTATCAAACTTGACCATTTTTACAAGAAATAGCCAATTTAAAGAAAACGTCACACCACTTGTATTTGTTATTACACCACATCCTCACACATTGCTTTGTATCAGGTAATTTCTACTAAACACAAATATCGGTCAACTTCGTCAACTTCCTTCTAACTTAGCTATCTTCCCAAGAAAGCTAAGCTTTTTCAATTATTCTAAAGTCTATTTCTTTGCATCAGATAATTTCTACAAGCCATAAAAAAGGCTTTCAACCTCTCTGAAATTTGACTATTGTCAAAAGAAAGCTCCAACTTGAAGAAAACGTCAACACGTTTGTATTTTTTGTTATCTTACATCCTCACACATTTCTTTGTATCAGATAATTTCTACTAAACACAAAAGTCGGTCAACTTCATTCCAACATAGCTATCCTTAAAAGAGAGCGCCAAATTGAAGAAACCGTCACCCGTTTAGTGGTTTTTGATTATTCTAGTCTATTTCTTTGTATCTGAAGATATCTACTAGCATTAAAAGGGTGTCAACTTCTCTCAAACTTGATTATCTTTACAACAAAGCGACAACTTGAAGAAAACGGTATTTTTTTATTATTCCACATTGTCGCGCACTGCTTTGCACCAGATAATTTCTACTAGACACAAAAGTTGGTCATTCCAACACATAGCTTAACACCTTACTTGAGCCAAATTGAAGGAAACGTCAACCGTTTTGAGTTTTTTGAACACAGATTCCGTTCTACCCGAACCATCTGCATTCCCACCGAATCCAAAAGCAATCTGTCATCGATTCATCGCCCGAATGATCGAAGCACGCCAAAAAACCCAAGAACTAGGTCTCAGAAGGTTGGACGTTTTTTCCCCAGTGCAGGACAATTCGTGTGCATCGGCACCAAAGAAAGCATCCAGCTCGCACCAAGTATCACCGGTATTGAGTTTTCCCTGAGCGATATCTCTTTTGGCAAAACATAATTTCCTGGCACTCTCTGTATGACACGCTGAATAAAAAAGCCCCCACGAAAACACCATTAAAAGAGGCCTGGATGCCTAAGCCGGGCGAGCTCAATAGGCAATCTAGCTTGGGGTTCCATCATCGGGATAGTATTGATCTCGACTATACGCATGACAAGGTCGCCAAAGTAAGCAATTATCGAAATAACGCCCCATTGGCAAAATCCTCACTAGACCAGGGGATTCGGGCAAAAAGTGTTACCCCCGCTGCCCAGCTTTAATTACTGCCCGAAATCGATTTAAATGATCGAAACGAAGCATACGCGCTTATTTCATTTAGGTATGTTAGAGCTATTTCCAAAGAGGATATCGAAGGCGTCATGAGAAGCGAAGGGGAAAAAAGAGGCAGAAAGTGAAATGCGGCTTAAGACTATCATTAATTAGATTTAACCCCGTGTAAAGGCGGGGGGTAGGGTGGAAATTGGATTTCCTTCATGGCTGGAAAAATTTCTCTAAAAGTGGACTTCCTCAAGTGCCGGGAAAACTAGTTAAGGGCGGCCGGGAGAGTTTGAATATAAAATTAGTTAAAAACCAATTTCGATCAGGCCCCCATCGATGACTAGTGGCAGGTAGTGAAAGAATGTTTAATTTGTCAGTACTGTGTTGCGATTGCGGGGGCAAAAGAGCGCGATTAGTCCTTGGGTGTTTCTTCAGCGCAGATCTGGACAAAAAAAATTAGCTTAAGATTATTTGATTGGGCTGCGAGTAAACTAACAGTGCAATCAGATTCGCAGAAAGGTAGAAATATTACAGCATTAGAAGTAGAAGCCTAAATGAGTTAACTTGGCGTGAAGAGAATGATGGTGAGTAAAAGTAAAAAAATGTAATGCTAATTTTGGTATGATTTGATTTGAGTATTCCACCTTATTCAGTATAATGACTGAACGATCTGTCCCATTAAAAGTAGCAACATCGAATTAGACAAGAGTAATGTATTTGTTGACAGGGAAAGAAAAGTTTTAAATAGGAAACCAACTCACAAGGCACACTCACTGAGTTTGAGAAACTGTTTATATTTTTAAGAAATACGTCTCAATCGAATCTCAGCGGAATATACGTAATACTCGCTCCCAAATGCCTTATTGATCACCAAATTCTAGTTCTTAAGGAATTTGGCTTGGCACTTTCGTTTTAGGTAGGGCCGGTGTTAATTTTCAAAAAGCCAGCCTAAAAGAAAGTAACTTTAAAAATACTAATATAGCAAATTTGAATAGCAAAGTTGAATTGACGTTGCACCGGAGGATCGCAGCAAGCAGTTGACTGCGACCAATCCAGAAAGGAAAGATCCGAGGACACCATCTCGTCATTTTCAAATGCGGTCAGATGACAAGGTCAACCCTGAGCTGGCACTCCACTCTCCAAAGTTGCACACCACGCCAACTTGAGAACACTTGAGGCCACGCCATATTTAACGCGTTCTAGCCGATGACAACACCTCGTAACTTTAAACCATGGTTAGATCACGAGATGAACACCTGAACTCGCACCCCAGTCTTAAAACCTCTACACCACCCCAAAGTGAGGATATTTGGGGTCACAACAGATTTACTCTGTACCAAAGCTGTTTAGGATTTAAAAAAAATAATACACAGCGAGTTAGAGAAATTGTACCTATTTTTGAGAAAAAGTCCCCAATGGGTCACATCGGAATATAGCACAAGCTCCAAATGCCTTATTGACTATCAAAAATTAGTTGAAATGGTCACATGAGATTGGGATTGGCCCTTCTCTGTTTTAGGTAGTGTAGTTGAATTTACTTCGCACTAGACTGTCGGCAATGGGCGACAGTCCGGGGCAGTCTTTATCTGACCGGGGTCAGTATTGGCGACAGTCCGGGATTAATCCCGGAGGGAAAGACTCGAGGACACCTCGTAATTTTGAACCCCGGTCAGATAAAGAGGTCAACATCTGAGGTGGCGCGCACCCCACTCTCCAAACTTCCACTCCACACCAACGTGAGGACATTTGAAGCCGCGCCAGATACGCACAATAGCCAGGGACTTATGTGTACTGGATAAGGGCACATTGAAACATTTTGTAAATGTAAAATCAAAAATAATTGTTCAAAGAGTACTGGGTCTCTTGAAACATCAACAAGAGTTTTTTAAATTGTCTCTTAAAACTCACCTCAACTTAGTAGGTTCCCTTAATTTGAGTAGCATCACTAATATACCCTTTATAATGTCATTGGCTTGGTTGATTTGAGTACATACGTATTCCGATTTAGGTTACGGATTCGGGAATTTGCTTGTGCACCATAGTGAAGTAATAGGTACACAAAAATGATGTGAAGAGACAATACCAACATACCACGCCCTCTTAATTGTTTAAATGTATAGTAATCAAAGTTTGAAGCACATTAAGGATCGATGCATCACGGTGTGAAACCATTTATTTAGAAAAGATGCTGATATAATAATTACACAAACGAAACATTTAAATAAACCTTCAGCCATTGAATTTAACCCTCTGAGGGGTTCACAATCATTATTTTACCTTGCAAACTGTAGTTTTTCTCTACAAGACTTCTAACAAGTTTTAACTTACTTGACGAATAGAATCTTCCTAAAGGATTATAAGGAAATGAGAGCAATGTAATCTTTCAAAATGATTCTATACTAAAAAAAAAGGAGAGCAATGGAATATTTCCAAAGGATTCTTTTCAAAGAAAATGCGCAGTATAATCTTTACAAAATATTATATTCTAAGGAAAGGACCAATAGAATATTTCCAAGGGATTTTATTCCACAGAATGGGCCAATGGAATCTTTCCAAAGGACTGTATTCCATCTTTGTGCTTTGGTTCAAGGATAGGGCCAATAGAATCGTCCCAAAGAAAGATTATAATCTAAGGAAGGGACCGATAGAATCTCTATCTAAAGTTTGACAGAATCCATGAATTCTTCAGAAAGATGTGATTATTTAGTCATTAAGTGTGTTGTGGAGTAACAGCAATACTACATTGTTCGTATACTACACTACACTCCCGTGGTTAAACCTTTACTTGTAGAGAAATTTCTATTTGAAGGAAGCAATATTCAGAATTCCTTATACATTAGGACAAATAACTCATTTAATATGAACCTTCCGAAAAAATACCTTACTGAAAAAAAAAAATCTACAAAATCTAGAGGCTAATGTTTTAGTAATGCGGAATACTGTATTAAACTTTTTCTAATAGATAAGCATTACGAAGCTTTTATTTTTTTCAACTTCCATGTTACGTTAATAGTTAAATATTTATCTACTCCTCTTCGCTAAAAAATAAAACAAGCAGGACGTTTTAGGATAAAAATGCAGAAGAAATTTTAGAAGACCCTTCAGAAAAAGTAAGTAAGTAAACAGGACGAAATACAGAGCCTGCTCAAATAAGATTAAGAATATTTAATAAGTTTAGTCTCACCAATGAAAACTATAATATGGATGAGTATTTGTGAACTCGGATGACTTGAATTATTGATACCTGAAGTTTCTGGTTCCGTGATTTTTTCTAGTTTTTGTAGAGTCATTGTAAAATAAATAAAAGCAACTCGTCTGACATTTTATATAGCTTCCTAATAAAGTATGCCATTGTTTCTAAGTAGTGCTTTATTAGCTCTTTCTGGACGTACAAGTTCAGTCAACAAATATTAACTTACCAACTTGAACTTTGTCAGGTTAATAAATAGCAAGACTTTGCAGTCAGAAAAGGATATAAATATTAAAGATTCAATATTCAAATCAATAGTGTCACTAAATATATCAGGAAATGCACATTGAATTTAAACGTATTAACGTTAAACATTTTGAGTACTTTCTTTGTTGGTGTTATAAGGTATATTTTATACCTCGTTAGATTTTTCTTTCTGACCATAAAAATTCAGTCAGCAAATATTAACTTACTAACTTAATCAGGTTAATGAAATAGCAAAACTGCATATTCAATGTTCAAATAATGGTGTTACCAAGTACCAGGAAATACATAGTGAATTTCAACCTATTAACGTTTGTAATTTAGAGTACTTTCTCTGTTGGTGTTATAGGGTATTTTCTATCTCGTTAGATTTTGTAAGAAATGAATAAAATTGTTTATTTCTTACCGTAAGAATTCAGTCAACAAATATTAACTTACTAACTCCAATTATGTCAAATTCAAAACAGACTTGGTTAAGTCAGGATATAAATATTTAAAGATTCAAAATTCGGATAGAGATGCTATTGAATATTAAAAAATATCCATTCATATTTTATAATATTAACGTTAGCTAATCCAGGTATTTTTCCTTTTTTAGGATAAAAGGATATTTTCTCTCTCGTTGGACTTATAAATAAATAACATCGTTAAAAGTAGGATTGAAAATATTTTATTTCAATCTGCTTCTGTAAATGGGCTTGATTTCTCCTTTCAATTTATTTCATAAAATTCATGAAAAAACTGAAGATGCAGCTTGTGGAATAGTATTTTCTTATTAAAGGGAGATGGATAGGAGTTGTCAATAGGTGAAATTAATTCAACAAAAATGGCATAATATGAATAATTTTTTTCGTAACTGAGTAACATGTAACTAAGCATATTTAGAATTAGCATAGTAATTTACTTTTTGCAAAACGTTTTGAGTATTTTGTATGATGCTATGACGTAATTTAAGAAAATTTTTTTGAAAAAGTTGCTTTTTTTATAATCATGAAGTTATTATGACCAAACCCAGTATCCCAAAACTTTTACATATAATATAGTATATACGTATAGTATATACATTATAGTATATACGTATAGTATATACATTATAGTATATACGTATAGTATATACATTATAGTATATACGTATAGTATATATATACGTATACGCGCAACTGTAAGAACGTATATTGCAATCATCCGAAATAGATGAACTGCTCCTTGCAAACTGGTTTTCTTACAAGGATACATTGTATGCAGAGAAACAAATCTGTTTGACACCACGATATCAGCGCTCTTTTGTAAATAGCGATCAGTATAGGCATCTGAAGTTTTCGTATACGTAAAATCTCTCGATATAAGTAAGTATATGATTGTTAATTATATTATAATATCCTTTATGGAACAGAATTCGCAGGTTTAAAATATTGTATACGTTATTTAACATCTCTGTAAATTGATAACTTGCGATCAGAATTTTTCGCTGCATACAAAGTACTATTGTAAGAAAAAAGTTTGCACGGGACAGTTTACTTATTTCAGGTGATTCAAGAACACGAGCGCAGGTACGATATATTGTATTATGTAAGGTTTAATGAAACAATAAAGACCACCAAAAGGAATAGTTGGACAATAATCGATTCTTAGTTAATTATGAACATCATACAATCCCTACTCAAATCAGAGAAAAATAAAATAAATAATATTCAATTTAACTAAAAAAATTCGACTTATTTACACGAAACATAACTGTATATGTCCTATCGTCTATCGAAAGTAAGAAATCGAGTAACCAAGACCGATATCTTTAACGATTCATTTCTATGAAGTCTGAATAAGCTGTCAGAAACAAAAGAATTTGGAAAAACACACGAAAAAGATATATTTCCCTAAAAAGCATAAACACCAGGAATAACCATTTTTGCGCTCGCCGCGCCCCACAGACCAAGAAAAGGGACTTTTTACCATTTTGCACATAAGTGTCAAAAGCGAAAAACCCTACTCTGGCGAAAAAAAAAATCCCGGGTGTTAACAAATTCCGAATTGAGCATCAGTGCTGATATGAAAGAATTCTGAATAAAATTAGAAGCAATGAGGTGGTTCCAATGCATGTGATGATGTTCCTTACAACATATCCGTGCCTTTTGTGCGTCAAATTTTACAAACTAAAAAATCAGCAAGGAAAATTAATTTTAACCAAAAAATTTGACTCCTTGTACGAAACAGACAAATACATTTTCTATCGTCAATCGAAGATAAGTTATCGAGTACCAAAGATCGATATCTTTATCGATTCATCTCTCCAAACTCTGAATAAGTTGTCAGAAACAAAAGAATTTGGAAAAATACACAAAACAGACGTCCCTCCCGAAAAAGCATAAAAGGGTTAATAAACACCACCAGGAATACCCATTTTTTGCGCGACCCGTGCCCAACACAGCCGAAGAGAAGGGACTTTTTTCGCATTTTGCATATAAGTGTCAAAAGCGAAAAAACCGGGCGCGGGCGAAAAAAAATCCCGGGTCTTAACATATTCCCGATTGAGCATCAGTGCTTTAGTGGAGGAATTTCGGGGTGTAATCTGGAGCGGTGAGGTGGCTCCAAAGCGTGTGATGAGGCCCCCTACGACATATGCATGACCATGATTAATGCGAGAAAAAATAGTTCCCGGAGCCGGAGGAAAAAGATCGGGAAAACCGGAAGAGCCCACCTGCGGAAGTGTGATACGTATCCGCGGAGATTCCGTGTCACTGTCACGGGCCCGTGATTGATGCGCGGAGTGATGCGGAGGCGAAGCACTTGACGCGCCTGGATGGCGACCTCATCAGTCGGCTGCAGCTGACGACCCGGGATTCAGCTGGGGAGAGAAAGTCTCAACCGAGGATTAGTTAGGAAGATAGGCGAATCAAACTCCCGAGGATGAAAAGAGATGAAATCTCCCGGACCAACCCCGCGCAAAAAAGGGAGGGGGTAAAAAAGTGATAAAAAGATAAACGCGCCGGAGAGAGAGATAGCCCGAAATTGTATGGATTAAAAAAGAATAAAACAAAACAACGTTTTCATCCACCACCAGAACCCTTTGGAATCCGCTTTTTCTTACCGGAGTTTTTGAAAGGGATAATACAAAAGTAGAAAAGAATCGAGGGAGGAAGATGAAAAAACAGTGATATGAATTTCAAAGGAGATTCTTTGATTTCGAATCGAAGTGGGAAATTTCGCCACATTCAGTATGTGTAACTGATTTTGGAGAGTTTTTTCTTCTCTCTTCGAGTGGGAATATTGTTTAGATATTTATAAGTAAATATTGGAAACCATTGAAGTTTCCTCAATAGCGATTAAATTTCATTGAATTAGGAAAGAACAGTTGGAATAAATTTATTGTAGTTTAAAACTTGGAAAACTTAAATTGTTACTTATATTTTCATAGATGCTTTAAAATAATGTGATATGATCTTAAAAAGATTTTTTATTTTTCTTATCTTCGGGTGGGAATAAAGTTTATACATTAATAAGTGAATTAAAAGTACAAAAATTATAAATAAATTATTGTTTACACTTTTATAAGTAATATAAAATTAAAATATCGCCTTATTTTTTGAAAGGGATGATAAAAAATTAGAAAAAATCGCAGCGGAGGGAGGAAGATGAAAAAACAGTGATAAGAATTTCAAAGGAGATTCTTTGATTTCGAATTGAAGTGGGAAATTTCGCCCCATACAGTATGTGTAACTGATTTTGGAGAGTTTTTTCTTCTCTCTTCGAGTGGGAATATTGTTTGGATATTTATAAGTAAATTGATACCTTGGAAACCATTGAAGTTTCTTCAAAAGCGATAAAATTTCATTGAATTGGGAAAGAACGATTGGAATAAATTTATTGTAGTTTAAATATGGAAAATTTAAATTGTTACTTATATTTTCATCGATATTTTAAAATAGTGTGATATGAGCTTAAAAGAGTTTTTATTTTTCTTATCTTCGAGTAGGAATAATGTTTATGTATTTATAAGTGAAATCATTGTTTACAATTTTATAAGTATTATAAAATGAAAATATCGCCTTATTTTTTGAAAGGGATGATAAAAAAGTAGAAAATAATCGCAGCTGAGGGAGGAAGATGAAAAAACAGTGATATGAATTTCAAAGAAGATTCTTTGATTTCGAATCGAAGTGGGAAATTTCGCCACATTCAGCATGTGTAACTGATTTTGAATTTGGAGAGTTTTTTCTTCTCTCTTCGAGTGGGAATATTGTTTAGATATTTATAAGTAACTTGATTCCTCGGAAACCCTTGAAGTTTCTTCAAAAGCGACGAAATTTCATTGAAATAGGAAAAAACAATTGGAATAAAATTATTATAGTTTAAAATTTGGAAAATTTAAATTGCTACTTATATTTTTTATCGATATTTCAAACTAGTGTGATATGAGCTTAAAATTTTATTTTTTATTTTTCTTATCTTCGAGTGGGAATAATGCTTATATACTTATAAGTGAATTCATTTTACAAAAAATAATAATAAATTATTGTTCACAATTTTGTAAATAATGTAAAATTTCGCCACAGTTAGATGTGTGTTAGTTGATTTTACATTTAAAGAGTTTTTCTTCTCGAGTGGGAATATTGTTCATATATTTTTAAGTACATTGAATAACTTCGAAAACCTTGAAAATTCTTCAAAAGCGATGAAATTTCAACGGGAGTGAATTAGTTAGAAAATAATCAGTTTAATAAATTGATTTAAAATTGAAAAATTTAAAGTTAAAATAGTAAAAAAAAAGGCATAAAAATTTATAAGCAAACTATTGTTTAGAATTTTATATCATAAAATTTCACTGATTTTGAAATTTTTGAATTCAGAGAATTCTTTAACAGAAGAAAACTCATTTCAAGATCAAAAACAGATACAAACAATTGAATGTGACGAAATTTCTTATTTCCATTCGAAATCAAAGAGTGTTTTGAAATTCATATCATATTATGTTTTAAAAAAAAATAATAATAAAAAAATAAATATATATATATATATATAATTCCATGTTGTTCCTGGAAAATTGAACACCTACGCCTGCATGAACATTTTGGACAATCAGGTTCTTCCTACGCTCTGGCAATTTTATGGGATGGTCGAATGTTACTTCCAGGACGACAACGCTCCATGTCATTTTGCAGCCTCTGTCAAGCAGTGGTATCAAGATATGGATATAAAACGTCTTACCTCGCCTGCACAGAGTTCCGACCTAAACCACATAGAACATTTGTGGGACGAGTTACAGCGACTCTTACGGACCAGGACGTCCGAAATCTACAGCTGAGCTGCCGACATTATTGTAGCAGGAATGGACACAAATACCCATAGCTGTGTATCAAAACCTCGTTGAAAGTATGTCTCCAGAAGGGTTGCTAGTGTAATTGTAGTTGGGGGACCATCCCCCTCCCCCCATTAAAGCATGTATTCTCTCCCCTATATCATCACATCTTACTGTCCGGTCCATTATTGTAAGGTATTGTGTGTATATATATATATATATATATATATATATATATATATATATGCACACAGTCCAGTCACATTAATGCAGGGCTCGAAATACCCGGGTGCACAGGTGCACATGAAAATAAAATTGTGCACATAATTATTTCCCGCTAGGTGCACGCAGTGCACATAACGTTAAAAAAAAGGGGGGAACGTGTTTTATGTTATTTTGATGTTTGAACAAAATATTAGAATCGACCTCTTTTGCTCTAAAGGAACGTAATTAAAATTCCTTTATAAACACTATGTGAACATAATATAGCTGGGCCGTAACGGGTTTATACAGGAGGAAGGTTTACTTGTGCTACTGCCACAAGAACTTTCGGATGATCGAAACATTTTCCAGATGGGTCGGTTGAAGTGACAGTCGCGACAGCCAAGCGCTTGAGAAGGGAGAATTTAGATGTTTAAATATTTTTGTTTACTATCTACTACTAACCTATATAAATATACACAACTAATAAAGTAGTTTACATTACATTAATGCTCATATTAAGTTTTTTTAAATGTGCACCTAAAATATAACCTGTGCACTTATTTTAAAAATTTAGGTGCACTAGATGCACCTATATTGTAAAATCTATTTCGAGGCCTGCATTTATGTGACCACCTGTCAAAAGCCAGAATAACCACCTTTGGCAGAGCGGACATATGCGAGACGTGCAGGAAGAGAGTCAATTAGGTTTCTGAAGGTGTTCACTGGGATGTTGAGCCATGCCGACTTCAGTTCCGTGGCCAGCTGCGCTAGATTACGCAGTTGAGGATCCATGGCGCGAACAACCCGATCGAGGTGGTCCCACAGATTCTCGATTGGGTTTAAATCCGGTGAGTTTGCTGGCCAGGGGAGTACGGTAAACTCATCCTGGTGCTCTTCGAACCACGCACATACACTGCGAGCTATATGACACTTCGCATTGTCCTGCTGGTAGATGCCATCATTCTGAGGAAAAATAATTCGCCTGTAGGGGTGGGCATGGTCCGCAAGGACAGATGCGTACTTGTGCTGATCCATCGTGAATTCCACAATGATGAGTGCACGCAGTGAATGCCAGAAAAACATTCCCCAAACCACAATGCTCCCTCCTCCAGCCTGGATCCTTCCGGCAATTGTTGCAGGATGTTTGCTTTCAGACGTTTCACGCCGATTAAGTCAACGTCCATCTGTCCTATGGAGCATAAAACATGATTCATAGGAAAAAGCCACCTGTCGCCACTCTGTTTGCTTTCAGACGTTTCACGCCGAATAAGTCAACGTCCATCTGTCCTATGGAGCATAAAACGTGATTCATAGGAAAAAGCCACCTGTCGCCACTCTGGATGTCCAGTTGCGGTACTGGCGTGCAAATTCCAGCCTTCGTCGCCGATGAAAAACAGTCAGCATAGGTGCATTAACCAGGCGTCTGCTGCGGAGGCCCATGCGCAGCAACGTTCGCTGAATCGTTGTTGAGAATACACTCTTGGTAGCCCCTTGGTTCATCTGGGTGGTCAGTTGCTCAACAGTTGCACGTCTATTCGCCCGAACGCATCTCCGTAGCCTTCGTTCGCCTCTGTCATCTATAGCCTGTGGTGTACCACATGTGCCATGACGCTGATTTTGGATAGTGGCATTTTGCCATGCACGGTATGCTTTTACCACGGCGGCACGCGAACAGTTCAAAAAATTATCCGTTTCCGAAATGCTTCCACCCTTGGCCCGAAAGCCAATAATCATGCCTTTTTGGACGTCAGATAAATCGCTACGTTTCTGCATTACGCCAACGATTGAAATGCTTTCCGATGCCCTAGGACATCCTTTATATACACTCCATTGCAATGTGCTGCCACCTGCCTTTTGTGATTGGTTATTACACGTTGACGTCGAAAGTAGGTGGTGGTTACATTAATGTGACTGGACTGTGTATATATAAATATAGTATGATATGAATTTCAAAACACTCATTGATTTCGATTGGAAATGAGAAATTTCGCCACATTCAATTGTTTGTATCTGATTTTGAACTTGAAAAGTTTTTTCTTCTCTTCGAGTGGGAATTTTTTAAATGTATTCATAAGTTACTGTTTATTTCAAGATTTTTCTAGACTTCTTTTCTTGACCGATCTCTCTCTCTCTCTCTCTCTCTCTCTCTCTCTCTTTATGAAAAGAACAATTTAATAATAAGAGTAAAAATTTGAAGTTTGTTCAAAATCTGGAAAATTAAAATTTTTTGCATATTTATAATCAATTGGTTTCTAATTGACGTTTTTGTGATATGAACACCGTGACATGAATTTCAAGAGGTTCTTTGATTTCAAATCGAAGTGAGAAAGTTCGTTGTATTCGATATAACAGATTTGAATTTGAGGAGTTTTTCTTATTTTCACTTGGGATTTATCATTTCAATATATTATTCTTACATTTATATAAGTATACGGTGTAGCTGATACTTAAGAAACTCTTAAAATTTTTTCGAAAGCGATTGAATCAGTTCGAAAAGTTTATGAAATTTGATTTAAAATTTAGAATATATAAAAAATGTTATTTACATATTGATAACCAATACTATTATTTCAAGAAATTATTTTTATACATTTATATCAATTAAATGTGATACAATTGATACATTTGATAACGATGAAATTTTAAATGTGATTAAACTTTTGAATAGTTATCTTAATAAATATATATGTTATTTTAATAATTAAAAAATCATTCAAATAGTGTTTATTCTTTTCAAATGGGAAGTTGGAACCCACATAAGAACATATTATAAAAATATCTATATGGTATATAAATAAATAAATAAATAAATATATATATATATATATATATATATATATATATATATATATATATATATATATATATCAGGGCTCGAAATACCCGGGTGCACAGGTGCACTGTGCACATGAAAATAAAACTGTGCACCTAATTTTTTCCAGCTAGGCACACCTGTGCACCTAATTTAAAAACTTAGGTGCACTAGGTGCACCTGTATTAAAAAATATATTTCGAGGCCTGATATATATATATATATATATATATATATATATATATATATATATATATATATATATATATATATATATATATATATATATATATATATATATATATATATATATATATATATATATATATATATATATATATATATATTATATATATATACATATATAGATATATAGATATTTATTTATTTATTTATTATCTAAGAAATTATCTAAACCTAACTCAACACCATTTCTAGTATCTCTTTTATCTACATTTATGTACTAATGCAACAAAATTAACTTTAAAAGAGTTTTTTAAATAATAGATTCAGGATGTCCATTTTATGAATATTAATTAAAATGTTCACCCAAACATTTTATTTTCAAATTATCAACCGGCGTAGAAAGTAAATGCTGTAACACCCTTCTTTAAATGAGCTGATCTGCTAAAAATAAAAATACGGAAATTTTATAATTAATAAAACAGGATTCAGATTTAGGTAGATTCAGTGATATCGGTTACAATATTTATTTTTAAAGAATGCATTTTTTATTTTATTGGTAGAACTGGATAAACACTTTTTTAAAAGCTTTAATTTACTTTAAATATATCAGATTAAAATATCATACTTAGATTGTAAAAGAATGTGATTGAAAGTTTTTAATGCAGCATTTTCAAAATTAAGTACTAATATATAAATAGAAAAACTTTAGTGTCTTAAATTACTCGTTTCTTTCTGATTTCGAGTTTAGAGCATACCGAATTTCAATGAAAAAAAATTTTCATTAATTAAATTTTC
Organism: Metellina segmentata; assembly: GCA_947359465.1. Lineage (NCBI taxonomy): Eukaryota > Metazoa > Arthropoda > Arachnida > Araneae > Tetragnathidae > Metellina > Metellina segmentata. Next base: position 64,603,478 of record OX375872.1, on the reverse strand, counting down.
AGGAAACCATATCTGAGAATACCCTTCTAATACAGGCTATCAAATTTTTCCAAGAAAAAATTCTATTTTAAGCGTTCAATTCCTAGTAAATAAAAAGTTCAACGCAAATTAATCTGAATAAACTATTCATATTTTGTGCAAAGAAATATTAAAAAAATGCTTATTATATTTTGTTTTGTTAAAGATTCTCTACATTTAAGGGTTTTTGAATATATTTACAGTTGATGCGAAATAGAGAGAAAAATACTACCAGAGAAAAATAGTAAAATTAAAACACTTTCACACACATCAAATGCAAATAGTGAATAAATCAACAAAGGTTAAAATTAATTAATGTCAATTTCAATAATTTTATATTCAATTTCTACTATTGAAACTTTTTGAATTACTATTTCACATTATATTGTTCGGGGACTTTTTTTTTTGTATTCAAAACAGATTCAGGTATTAATATGTTTAAAAAATAATTTTATTAAGGAAATTAGTCTTACTGAATGAAACATGGAATTGCAAGAAACAGCTCATCTCCGCACATGATAGAATATAACATGAGAATAACATATTTCTCACATGATAAGCCTACTGCGTTAGAGTGTTACCGAAAAGATTCTAGGAAAGCATTTGTGATATGCCTTAGTTATTGGCGATCTGGGCTTATTTGGCGAAGGAAAAGTGACAATTATCACTGAAGAAGTAATATTCAAATCAGAGGAGAGATATAAGAAAATATATAAATGAAAGACGGAAATAATACAACACACACACTAAACGATTTAATAAATATAGAGGGTTTAAGGCATGACGTACAAACATGTCAAAATCTTCAGGACAATGCAATCCGACATGAATCCCGGGCCAAGTACCTCAGATCACACATGAATATTTCACAAGCTATGTGAAATAAAATAAGAACACCCTCATGTCTCTTAGTCCTATTGCCGCGCAACTAAAGCAATAAAAAAGTGCTGTGAACATATTAGGTTTTAGTTAATGCGAAAAAACTTTTTTGCCTGTTAGAAACAACCCAATAGGGAATTAGCAACCCAACAACAAGCAGACATTCATTCCACAAGGTTGTCCAAGAGTTCCAGTGGCAAGGAGCTCCATTCACACACTAGAGCACGTCTTTTCTCTTGATTTGACTTTCTTGGTGTATAACCTATCACTGTGCGATGCCCTTGAGTATTCCAAGCATGCTCTACTGCAGCGGTTCCCAAACTTTTTCAGACATGGCGCCCTTTATAAAGCAAAAGCTTTTCTTGGAGCTCCAAGAAATGTTTCGTGTTTAGGTCTATCTGTCTATGTTTTATGAGGCATATTACATACGATACGTATATGGAAGTATGAATAAGTTTATAGTATGTAAATAAAAGAAACAACATTAAAAAAGAACTGGAGACAATATTATTTATATCTACAAAATGATATAACAATTAGTTAAGATACTTGAAAATTTTGTAATGCTACATGCACACTCGAATTTAATGTTGTGGTGAGATCCACACCCTTTAAGGGTTACTTGACATGGGAAACCCGTGAGAAAGGCTTTCATTGAAGCAGGCCATTTTTGTGAACCATCTCTGGAAATCCACGCTATTCTCCCCCCCGTATTGAGTTTCTCATGGGAACGGAGTGTGTCGGCGATTTCAGACATTTTGGACTGACCGACAAACGAGCAGGTCGGTTCCTTTTGATCCTTACCCTAACGAGTAGGAATCCTTCTAAAAGGATCCTTCTTTCCTAGGGACTGCAAGAGGCTAAAAGGACTTCTGAGTCAGAATTCATCTGGAGAGAGCGTACGGTGTGCCTCTCTTTTGTATGATCCGTGATAGATCGTCTCTGTGGATGAAAACGAGTGTTGATTGTAACTATCTTCATTTTAGAAACTGCATTCCTTCCTGTACAAATGTGTACATTAATACTTTATCTACTAAAGTTACAATAAAGTTATTTTTCTTCTAAAAATATTCTCTGTTTGGCTAGGCATAACTTCACAATGTGAACAATGTGCCTGCTTCTTGCGGCAGAGTTTGCCAATGTCCGGTGACAGACGTCAGTTGAAGACGTATATCGCTTTTTGCATCCAAATAAGCTCGATATTTAGTTTTTGTAGCCGTGTACCTCGAAAAGGCAGTTTCACAGAGGTACGTAGTACCAAAAGGCAGTAAGAGTAATTTAGCTTTTGAACTTAATATCGAAAGATCCTCCTCTGATACCAAAATTCGAGAAGTGGTTTGATTTTAAATGATGTCTAACAGTGGTTGAAAGAAACCATGTCATAACTGCCACGGACGGAGCTCCTGAGAATCACTCGCGGAGTCCCAAGAGCTCCGTGGAGCACAGTTTGAGAAATGCTGTTCTATTGGATTGAGAGCAGATGATCTTTTTGATACTAGTTCAGTTTTATCCTTAATTTTGGGACATTTGTACACATTATCCAAGGAAACCCTAACCCTCCGAGTGTCACGAGATTTCCGAGAAGTGTATAGTATTGCTTTTATCCCACACCACACATAATGACTAAATAACCACACCTATTGGTTTGAAAGAATCCATGGATTTTTTTTAACCTTTAAAACGATTCTGTAGGTTCTTTTCTTATAATATATTCATTTGGAAGAATTCTACTTGTCCTTATCTTAGAATTGAAAAATATGGAAGGATTCCCATTGATCTTTCTTTAGTATATATTCCTTTGGAAATATTCACAATTCTAAAAAATAAAATAAAAATATTTACTTAGATTAAAATAGTATCAAAAGATTCGATTGATCCTTTTAGGTTTTTTAATCTTTTTTTGCAATATATAATCCTTTAGACAGATATTCTCTATTACAAAAAGGAAAAAAAAATAGAATAGAAACCTTTGAAAAGGTTCCACTGTCCTATACTTAGAATAGAATCGTTTGAAAAGATTGAATTGGTCCTCTTTCCTCAGTATACAATTCTTTAAAATAATTATATTTTTTTAGAAGTTTAAAATTGGTTAAAAATCATATAGGGAAGATTGGAAGGATTTTATATGTTCTTTCCTCAGAGCAGAATCCTTTGGAAGGATTCTATCGGTCTGTTCAGAAGAGAATAGTTGGGAAGTATTACATTAATATTTTCTTTAGAACATAACCCTTTGAAAAGATTCTATTGTTTCTTTCTTCAAAATAAAATTGAAAAGATTTTATTGGTCCAGATTAAAATTGGTTAGAAGTCATATAAAGGAAGATTGCAAGTTGCAGCAAGATGGAATTATGCATGTGAACCCCTTAGAGGGTAAATAAATAAATTAAACATGTATAAGATCTACAGTATACACAGTCCGGTATCAAAACGGGATCTACAGTATAAAAAGCTAAAAGGAAAAAGCACTGGATCAAAACACCGAGTCTTCTTGCTGCACCTACAGCGAGAGAACCACCCACTCTACCAGATCATTCAATGGAATCGGAAACCCCTTGCAAGACTATGAAATTGAACCAATTAATCGGTAAACTTTTTACACAGCCACCGAAACGGGGATTTTTACCTCGGAACGACGCTGAATCTATTACTTCGCGGACCCGTCGTTAGTTTACGCTCGGCGGCATTTATGGCATTTCGTCCCCCTCCCCTTCAGGTGTGAAAATTGCGTTATCGAGTTATGAGCACCCTAAATGAGCGCATAGGTGGCGGCTTTTTAAGGAGACCCGAGCCATCCTGCTTTCGCAGGCCCCTAATATACCTCACGACGAGAGCGGAGAAGGGCGCAAAAAACAACGTAAAATAGCGTCGCTCTTGTGACAAATGGGGCTTTGACTGTGTAACGACCAGTCGGCTGAAGGGAAGAAAAAGAGATCAGAGCGCGTTAAAGGTGCTCAGGACTCGAATAGAGAGCGCGATAGAGAGCGTTTTGATAGAGGATAGATCAGGATATCGCGCCCAACTATCAAATAGGAAAAACTGGGGGACCGGATGGGAAAACGTAAAGCGGGTTTGATGAAGTGTACTTTGGGTGGGCGTGATGTGGAATCTGCGCGCCTTTCAGTTGAAAAATAAGACTTGCCGTTAATGGCGGGGTTTGATGATGGGTATATTTATCAACAGGGGCTCAGTCGAAATGAGAGACGCGACTTTTCGACGCGGGGACTTTTTTAACGACGGAATGTGTTGGTTTGTGTTTTTCCGCGAAATTAAAAAGCGACTATTCGAGGAAGGTGGCTATGTTTTTCGAAATACTCACGTTGGTGTGGTTTATGGCGTTTGTGTATGTGAGGCAGTTGTTATGTGCTTTATTGTTTCTGTGTGGTTTGATTATTTGCCTGTGAAAACAGTCTGGACAGAGCGATGCAAACTACTTGACCAAATATTCTGTGCCTCCATTCCAAAGAATAGATTACTTGGGCCTTACTTTATTGCCTCTTCCTTTGGTAATGGTAATGATAACTTTAGTTAACGTCGTACTAGAGCAACACAACGGGCTTCTTCCCTTGGAAGGGAACCCTTTGGAAATAATGGGTTGGTTATTCGTTGGAATCTATTCCTTTAAAACATTCAATTTTCCTTTCTTTGGCAAGATTCTAATGCTCCTTTCCTTAGAATTGAATCCGTTGGAACTTTTCAATTCTCCTTTTCTCAGAATAGAATCCTTTGGAAATATTCTATTGCTCCTTTCCTTAGAATAAAATTCCTTGGAAAGATTCTACTACCCCTTTTCTTAGAATCAATTCCTTTGGAAAGATTCTATTGATTCTTTCCATCGAATCAATTCCTTTGGATAGTGTCAATTCTTTTTTACTCAAAATTGATTTCTCTGGAATGATTTTATCTTGCTCCTTTTCTTAGAATATAATCCTATTGAAAGATTCTATCGGTCAAGAAGGTCAAAACTGAAAGTCATGCAAGAAAGAATGCACTTTGCACAACATATATATCTGTGATCCGCTCAGACCGTTAAAAGATAAAACTGTTATGTTCACCTGCTTTAGAAATTAATTTTCCCCTTTGTTTTCCCAAGTGAAAAGAGTGTTCACGCGTGATGCCAAGACTACTTTCAATTCAAATTACCTTTCGGAATTTCTACGGTACTTTCCTGGTAAAGGTATGTCGAACAAATTTTGGGTGCTTAAATTTTGGCTGTATGCTGGAAACGAACAAATCATAAATAATAAATTTGCCAATGTCTTAATGTATTTCAACTATTTAAGAGTTAATTTGTTTAAATTAATTGTCTATAATCTGAAAAGGGTAATATGTATTGTTTTGTGGGTATGTAAGTCACCAGGGTTTGATGATGGGTATATTTATCCTCATTCGAAATAAGACGCTATTTTTCAACTACGGTGTTTTCCCATGGCATTGGAAATTAAAAAACAACTTTTCAAGGATGGTAGTTATGGTTACTAAAATTATCGGATGGGAGCATTTTTTTGCGTTTGAGTATGTGAAGCAATTTTGTATTTATTGTCTCCGTGTGAATGGATTTTTTTGTATATGAAAATAGACGTAGGCAAAGTTAGATTTTTTGCAACCTGAGACAAGTGGTTGATTCCGCCCTCTATGAAAAATAAAATTTACTCATTTAAACAACGAGAAAGTAGTTGAAGCCGTTTTGTGTATATAATGTATATGTAGGATTGGATTTGTTGTGTACGTCTATTTTCATGATTGTCAAAGTACGGTGTGGGTAACCAATTTTGTGCGATTAAATTTTGGCTGTGTGCGGAAATTTTAACAAATCAGAAAAGATAAGTTTGCTGATGTCTTAAAATGTATTTCAACTGTTTAATAAAAGGAAGACTGCAGAATAAATGTAGTCGCATTTTCCAAGTGCCAAGAGGGTGATGATGTGATGCCAAGACTGCTTCAAATCAGATTATTCATATTATCATTCGATTGAATTCAGATTGTCAACTTACTATTTTGATTGTGCTGTTAAAGTAAAGGCTTGGTAAACCTATTTTGTGTGCTTAAAATTCTGCAGGAAACTAAAACAAATTATAAATAATAATTTGCTATCGTCTTAATGTTTTTCAACTATTAAAAAGAGAATTTGCTTCGAAAATTTAGTTAGCAATTTTTTTGAGAAGTTTCAACAAATTCAATCAAATTTCAAATAAGAAGACACTTAGGTTTAGCTAACTACGAGCATTTAACTTTCAGTAAGCAAAATATACGGTATATACAGTTGCGAAAAGGACATATTATAAATTATAGACTAATTACAACTATAGAAAAGTTATAAACTTTTATCATTCTCAAAATTTATTATATTTCGTTGCAATTTCAATCTAAGATTAGAAATTTAGTTAGTTGTTTATTCCAAGACAAAAATACTATCACAATTCGGCAAGACTTATACACATTGTTCTTAACAAAATAATGCTAATAATGTTTAATCACTGCTCAAAAACAAAAAAAAACATTTGAAAGCCTGTACTATTTAGGAGATCCATCTGTCATTCCAAAATCTGAAGTAAAAATATCGAGAGAAACAAAAGATATAGGGATACAAAAATAAGATTTCTTTCGCGAAAAAATGTGTATAAAATATTAGTATTCAGTGCAGAAAATGTATAGTTTGGGCGACTGATGAAAACTTCACGTAGTTTTAAGTCACAGGATATACATGCATATAGACATTGTACAAAACGTACGGGGAGCAAAAAAAGGTTTTCAAAAAAATTCTTTGAAAAAAATCACACGATTCAGTAGCTATTGTATTCGACATTAACGTGAAAGAATCCAGAACGAAAAAACTTCGTAATAGTTTTAAAAAAAAATTCATTCAAAGAATATTTTTAAGTGGAAAAAAATTGTATATTTCCAGTTTCGGCGAGCCATCTTTTCGGGTTTGTGCTCAGTCAAACTGTTTTGAAGACCCCAAAACCGTATACGGGCGAGTTTCGAAAAAGGAGCGAGAAATTGCCATTTTTCTGGCAGGAACGAAGTGATGAAGGCTGGGAGGAAGGAAAGAGAGAAAAGATCGGATGAAAGACAGAACGCTCATCCGCCATGCTGTCTGTGGAGCAGTGACGTCACCGAACTTTGGAAAAGCAGACATTTGGGGTTGCCATTATTTGGGGCGATATCACCCAATATTTGGCTGTGGTTTCGGTTTATTTACGAATGCGGATGCTTGAAAAAATGACGATCACTATTTCCCTTGGGAAGTTAGGCATGAAATCAGAAATTCGATAAAAAAAAATTACATTAACATTTTTTCTTTCGTTCGTAAGATTTTGAAGTTTAATTTTTTTAAAGCAAAAATATGCAAAATTTGTCATAATTTTTTTGGAAATGGATGAATTTATCTACCCCCATTAAGACTCTGACGATAACAAAGGGATAAGAGTTGTCACAAAACAAAACGCGTATATTTTTTAAAAAAGTGACCACTTGAGGAAATAAACACAATTGAAAAAGAAAAATAAACAAAATAGAAACGTAATTTCTCAGGAGAACATTACTGCGCTGCGGAAATTCAGTGCGCTCTAAAATTCAGTCAAGCGAATTCTCCAATTTTTAATTTATAAAAAATCAATTTAAATCACAAAAAAAAGCACAGTATTTTTTTAAAATATGCCCACTAATTTCATACGCTCAAAAGTAAATTTAAAGATTCAGACGCCGTATCTCGTCAAAAGACGCACATTTTTTTGTTTACTGAATTAAAAAATACATTTTCAAATAAAAGAAACGAAAAAAACAACAGAACCTTCCACTATTAAAAACAATCCGGAAGCAATCTTATGCTTAATTTAGTTAATACCCATTAATTTCCCTGCTCAAGAGCAAATTTTCTTATTCGAAATCTCTATCTCGTGAAAAGACGTACTTTTTTTTTTACCAAATTAAAAAACCCTATATAAATACAAGAAACGAGAAAAACAAATAGAGCCATCTACTATTAAAAACAATCCGTATGCAATTTCGTGTTTAATTTGCTTTTAGCAGCTTAACAGATTGATCAACGGTATCTGGACCTATCTATCTATTATTAATTTATTAATTTTATCCCCACGTCTCCACTTGCAAATTACGGCAACGAACAAGCATATCCACGATTTTTAATTGATAAAAAATTATTTAAAAGCACAGAAAAAGGGCAATATTGTTTCAAATATGCAGCAAATTCTAATATTTAAAATCCCTATTTTATCAAAAAATGTATTTTTTTACCGGATTAAAAAAAAAACACCTTTTCAAAAACGAGAAAAACAACACTCTCAAAAATAATCCGCATGCAATCTTGTGTTTAATTTGTTTGACACCACACCACGTGGTGAACAGATTGATCAACGCTCGGTCCGCATCCACTGTATGCTTTTTTCCCCTCCTCTCGCAAATCACGCCAGCGACCAAGCGGCTGTTGTCAAAAAAACACCAGCCAACTGGCGCTGCTTGGCTTTTAAAACACGCGCCTGGCGCTGGCAACCTTGGGCGTGGACAGTGGGTAGCGTTGTCCAATGGGAAGAAGCGACCAGCACTCGTGCCATAAATCACAGCAGTGACAGATATTTGACAGCCGATGATGGATGTCCGTGCATAGTAAATGGCGCATTGATTTCTGTGCTGTTCCCCCCGCATCCAGCCAAGAGGGGGGGTCTTTTATTCAGCCGTCAGGATCGAGTATAATGGATGGCTTTTCCAAACCCTGGGGGTCACCGGCAATGTACTTCTTACAGGCTGCCTGCGACAGTCTTCTTAACGAGAATATAAGAAGGCCGTCCTGCCTTCGCTAATATCCTTGTCGTATTTGGGGGGAGGGGTAAAGGGATTTTGGGTGGGGGAGGGGGCTCTGACTCGACTAGGGATTGTCTCGAGTGACCTATCACTGGATTTTTATTTTTTACACGCGTCGTACAGGGGACGAAAAGTTTCGATGCCGCTTTTTTGCTCCGCTTTTTGCACGCGCGCACAGCAAACTTTCGCTTTCAAGTATCGGTGATAATAATAAGCACGCACTTTTGCATGCGCGTTTTTTTATTTATTTATTAATTGGCGCATTATTAGCAGTCGGAGAACCGAGTCATTAAGGACCGGTGTGCCGGTTTTGTTCGCCATTTTTCTGTTTGAAGTTCGCCCCGATTCCACTGAATTAAAAGTGTCAAATGCATCGCCCGGATCGGGACGGGTCCGCGGCGTAGCTGTCAACTGGGGTACCGGTTTCGATATTTACATGTCACTAAACGCTGCCGGTTTTTTTTTGTTGTTGCCTGGTTCTCTTTTTCGCTCGACGGAGATTGAAGCCCGCGTAAACTTTCTCCGGATTGACGCTTTTGTCAGGAAGTTTTCGCCCCGTTCGGGCGTCCAGCTGTGAATTGAAGAGAAGAAACAATTTGTGAATCCCCATTAATATGGCAAGTTGTCGGATTAAAAGTTGGGGAACAGTTAACATTTGTTGGGGTAAACCATCCATTTTTAATAAATATTACGAACGACTTATTATACCTATGAATGTGGCAATGCCGACTGAATACAGGAGCAAAATCGCTACCATTTGATGGGGTAAACCATCAATTAAACAAGTATTGTGAACAGTATGAGAATGTGCCAATTGATCTAGGAAGTCGGTAGATTAGAGGAGGGGATAGTTAAAGTTTGATGGGGTTAAACAATCCATTGAACAAGCATTAAAACGACGAGAAAAACTGCTCATTAATATGAGAATTCGGCGGATTAGAAGAAAAACAATTAACGTTAATTGTTAAAGAGCCATCTATTGAACAAGTATAACAAACGACGTAAAAATATGCCAATTATTATGGGAAGTAAGTATATTAGAGGGGAGAAATAGTTAACATATGATGGGGTAAATCATCCATAGAACAATTATACTGAATGCATAATTATAGTGAATTATAGAGAATAATTATGTATATAATCATAAGTAAAACAACAACTATTCAACAATCGAGAGGTCCAAGTATCTGTTTTAACTAAAAAAAAATAATAAGTGTCACCATTTGTACATTTTTGTTTTTAATATTAATACATTTTCTTCAATTTCGAAGTGAACTGTACCAACTAGGATAACATTTGTTAATGGTATGAAAGAACCTAAGAAGAGCACGCGATCGTCTTTTTGTAAATAAAGACTGATGAAAAACGGAAAAGGAACAATTTAAAAACGCACTTGCTGGAAAAGTTGAAAGTTAGAAAATGTGTTATTTTTACTGCAAATATGTATGGAAAGTATAATGTCACCTGGAAGGAATGCCAATTAAATTGAGCACATTATGACAGAAAAACCGAGAAGTCAAGATAGCCTTCCAAGTAATAACTGTAATTGTGAAGCTATATTAAAAGTCAAACACTATCTTATAATATGTAATATTTAACCATGTTAGAAAAAAACCCTTTCACTTTACGATTTTCTTTTCAGCCTTTTTACAAATGCGACAACTATTTCGCAACAAATTGGAATGTTCAATATGACACTCTTTTTTGGGTCAGAGGAGAGTTAACCTATTAGATATAGATACTAAAAAAATGTAATTTTCTCTGTGTGTCAAAACAGCTGAAACGAGTCCTCTCAAAAATAGTGTTACCTGTAACAAACGAGTAAAGCTGGGGTAATTGTTTGTAAAAAGTTTCGATCACAAAGAATTTCGAAATCAGTGTCAATACACTTCAAAAGCTTTTGAAAATACCATCATCATTCACTAATAGTGATATTTCTCTACACGTGACGGTTAATGGTTCATTGGACCAAAGAAGTACACTGAGATTTTCCCTACTTGAAGTGAGATCATCATACCAAGGGTAGTAGTCGAAAAAGCATTACAAATCGACTGTTTACCCTTAAAGAGACATTGCTATTTTCATTTTACATCTTTACAAATGTGATAACTATCTCTCGGACAAAATTCAAATGTTTAATGTGGCACTTATTTTGGCACAGACGAAGTATAATTTTTATTTAAAAACAGCCTCGTAAAATAAACCTTGTGGGATATACTTCCCTTCCTCAGAATGAACTAAAACGCTTCTCAACATGAAAATGCCTTGTTTATTTTTTAATAAAGGTAGGTACGCTCTCATTGAAGGTACGCTCTCATTCACTTTACTTTCATCATTACAAATGATCTCAATACGAAATATTTAACCATGTTATAAATATAAACCTTTTAATTAATGTGATTAAAGCTTTTCCTTCGTCATCTTTTTCACAAATGTAACAATTATTTCTTGGAACATAATTAAAGTGTTAAATGCAACACTTATTTTAGGACAAATGTAATGTAATTTTTATTTAAAAACAGCTTAATATCATATTAAAAAAAAAAGCAAAATAGCCCATTCTCATATATTTCCTACAAAATTGTACATTTTAAAAACAAAAAACTGAAACTTGAAAATTGCTTTTCAAATAATATTAGTTGTAATCTTGGAGCTATATTAAAAGCTAAACCCTATCTTAATATGTATAATTTATAACCATGTTATAAGAACCAACCTTTTAATTCACAATTAAATATTTTCCATTCTTTTAACAAACATGACACGCATATCTCGAAACAAAATTCAAGAGTTAAATGTGACACTTGTTTTGGGACAGATGAAGTAAAGCTGTTATTTAAAAAGCATTTTTATGTTATATAAAAATAACAAAACAAACCTTTCGCATATATTTCTCCGAAACTCAACTCAACAAGAAAAAGCCTTGTTTACCTCTCTTTTTTAATAAAATGGAAGGTAGTACCGCATTTACTTTTCTCTCACACCGAGTCCATCAATCATTAAAAAATAATTTGAGCCGAAACATAATTCACTCGGGAGTCCCATATTGAAAATAAAAATCACCCGGGCAGGATTAAACCCGAAGGACGTCAAAAATCGCCAACGGCCGTAAATTTCCGACATCAGCAAATGTCCCAAACCAAGACGAATGTTCGGACGATTGATCCCCGTTAAAAGTTTCATTTACTGTCCCACCGAAATGTATTCTTTAAAAAACAATATCCCTCTTGATTGAGAGCTGGGGGTGCTATTGGGGAGGAAATTGAGTGGAAAAAAAGAAGGGGATACAAAAAACGGAAACTTGTCGCAAAGGTCGGTCCTAGCACACAATAGCTATCTTAATGCACTTACTTACACGAGTGAATGCTTGGATATTGATTATCAATTTTTGTCTCCTCTCGCAAAGAGCAAGTTGTTAGCTGTATGTGAAAAAGATGGACTTTTACCAATTTTAAAAAGTCTGGTTAAAGCCTCCGTTATTCTTTTTGTTGCGATTTTTCATATTTTTGGTTTTTCCGCGTCAAATGTAAAAGGAGAAAGGAAACAAAAAAAAATGTGCGGAATAGGGTTGCTGTAAGTTTTGAGCTGACCAGGATAGAGTTGTCGAGGTACGTAAAAGAAAAATTACTCCAGATGCTTTTTTGGTCTTAAGCTGAAAGTATTTTTCGTTATTAAGTAATTTGTAAACACTAAGCAGAACAAAATATGGAGATGTCGAATAGGATATATCAGCTATAGTAGATTAATTTATGACCTATCAGTGTCGCTAAGTTATGTAGTCAGTGTCGAAGTACGAGAAAGAAAATTTACTTCGTATGCTTTTTTTGGTCTTAAGCTGATAGGATTTTTCGTTGTAAATTAATTTGTAAATACTAAACCGAGTAAAATATGTAGATGCTGTAAAGGATATATCAATTATAGTAAATTCATTTTTGAGACATTCAGTGTGCTAGGGTATGTGTCAGTGTCGAGGTGTGTAAAAAAAAATTTTTACTCCATATGTTTTTTTTTTTTTTGGTTTTAAAGGAAATTTACTTCGAACATTTTTCGTTCATAAGCTGAAAGTATTTTTTGCTATTAAGTAATTTGTAAACACTAAACAGTACAAAATATATAGATGTTGAAAAGAATATATCAGATTAATTTATGAGCTATTAGTTTGGCTAGAGTATGTTGACAATGTCGAGGAACGTTAAAGAAAATTTACTTCAGTTGCTTTCTTAACATTAAGCTCAAAGAAGCTTTTCTCAAGTATTTTCTCGTCAGTGACTGTTACTAAAATATAGATGTTAATAGAGGTTTATCAAATATTTATTTACGAAATGTTAGTATGCTAGGGTACAGTTGTTAGTATTATATATATATACGAAGTATAAAAGAGAGAAAACAGATATATTATCTTACGATGGAAGTACTTTTTAACTAATAAGAAATTTTTATATGTTAGTCGGAAAATATATATATATATCTTTATCAAATACAATAATATAAAGCATTATCTAACTTAGCAGTATCATTTAATGGTTGACACTCACAGATTTATCAACTATAAAGATGACTGAGGCATAGTTGTCTGCGTTTCAATAGAAATTTAGATAGGAGTTTCTTTTCATTGGTAAAACTTTTGGAGGTAGAAAAAACGAAAGTTTGTTCAGTTGTGTCAAATAAGAAACGTATAAAAAGAGAAATGTAAATTCATCGTTTATATTACTTTTGACAGGTAACTTATTTTCGGAACGAAGAAAATAAACTAATGAGATATTCTTACTTCTAAAAATTAAAACAAAAAAATAAGGGGAATGTCCATACAGTATTACAATATGAAAACTTTAAATAGATGTGTAAGACTCTGAAATTATATTTTGTTTACATTATTTATCATGAATTACGTTATAAATTATATTAAATAGCACTACGTTATGAACGCTGACCAGAGTTTACATTGAGACCTTGTGTGTGAAACTAATTATAATAACAATAATTGAGAATTGATTTAACAATAATTGAAACAATAATTGAGAAATCAAACGTATCCTTCTATAATATAACTCGACACTTCAATAGAAACTAAATATAAGGAATCCAGGAAAATTATTAGAAATTGTTTAGTTAACAATGAGAACCTATTAAGGAATGCATACTTAACTGAATGAGTACGACCAACAAAATGCGCCTATCATTGAGTATTGGAATTTGAAAAAAAATTAATTTCGATATATTGAACCACTTTGATACACAAATATTGTGAAAATTTTCGTACAATTCAATATATTTATACTCAGTGTAGATTTTATATGCATTTACTGGATCAATATGCTTAGTAAAGTTTGAAACGTGGTTTAGCAAACAAGCATCTTGAAAACAATTTTAAATAATTTTAATGGATAATTTTTAACTTATTAGAATTTCTTTTATTGGGAATAAGATCTGTGATTTAAATCGATATTTTGTACACGAATTTTTAATATTAAGCCAAAGAGGTTTCAATTTCACCTATCAAACGTTTGGAACATAACAACTTGCAAACTCTCAAATCTCTATTCTTTTAAAGGGGAAGTGAGCAGCAAAGTGGAAGTAAAGCAGTCATACAATTATCATTACTACAACTTGCAAAGCTCTCTAATCTCTGTATTTTTACAGGGGAAGTGAGCAGTAAACTAAGTAAAGCAGTCATAAAACTATGAAAACAACTTAAAAAGCTCTATAACCACTTTACTTTTCAAGGGAACGTGAAAAGTAATGACTAGATGACCACACTTTATTGGTTGAAAGAAATCTAAGCAAGTTTCTATTGGTCAAGAAGGTCAAAATTGGTTGGAAGTCATCAGGTAAGAACAAGTGCATCCTGAGCTCCAGATATTAAAAATTAAGTTACTCTAGAAACATGGAAGCACAAACTAAGCTTTGGATGGGAAGAATTATCTTTATGCACTGCTTGAAAAAACTTTGATTTGATTTAACGTTCATTGGGTAATTCAATTTTTGGCATCACTACTGAAGCTTTTTTGGTACGAATGAATTTTCAAGTTTCTACAAGGTGAAATGTCTGCTAAAAAACAAGTTTTCTTTAAAATACAATTGATACTTTTGTCATTGAAGTATGATAAAAAAAAATCTCAATACAATTTTTTGTCATTGAAATATGATAAAAAATATATGTAATAAGATTCATCCTTCACTTAAAACCTTTCGGCAAACTTTTAACTATTACGTTCTGAATACAGGGGACGTTTAATTTATGTGATTTCTGAGGGTTGAATAGTACAGAATTACAAAATTGCATGAATCCTAAGCCTTGAATAACAGGAAACATTATATCCAAAGTAGTATGAATTCTAAGCCCGAATAGCTTGAGTGTTATCGCCAAAATTGACAATCCTAAGCCTCAAATACCAAATAACGTTATCTTTAAACTTATATAAATCTTGAATACGATTGAGTCGCCAAAATTGTGTGAATCCAAAGTCTGAAATAGCCGGAATGTTATTTACAAAATTGTATGAATTATAAGCACTGAATAACACTAAACGTTATCTCAAATTCTATGAATACTAAATCTTGAGTATCACCGAGTCGCCAAAATTGAAGGAATCCTTCACGAATAGCAAGGAAAGATATCTCCAAAACTCCATTAATCCTTAGTATTGCATACTACAGAAAGTTATATCCAAAAATGCATTGGTTTGGGGGTTTTAATGACCCAAAGGGCCATATTTGATCAAGTAGTGCCAAACACAAGGTAACGTAAAGTAAAAAATGTCATAAACGGAAAAAAATCAGGGAACAGAGTAGTGGGATGAAAGCAGAAAAGATCCCGGGAGCAGGACCCCAGTGTTCAATAAAGGCAATAAACTCTATGGGAAAAGAAAAGATCACCAGAGTACCTCGGGACTGTGAAGCCCCTGAAGGAGATGTGCCATAAGAGCCCAAAAATGAATGAATAATATTTAATGGAATACCACGAAACGAATTTATCGTGTTGGTCGAGGGGGTATATTTGCTAATTTATTATTAAGAATAAAAAGTCGAAGCGAAGTTATTTTCATTCATTCGTTGTTTTACGTACGACTTGAATCCAAAAGCGTACTAACCTGTGTGTAGGCGAGTGTGCTGCTGAACGTGAGAAAGTTGTTTGAAGCGCCTGTCACAATAGGAGCATTTGTAGGGTTTTTCGCCCGTGTGGATCCTTATGTGTTGCGTTAACTGATGATTGGAGGAGAAAGACTTGAGACACTGCTGGCATTGGTGAGGTTTCACTTCTCCTCTGTGGATTTCCCTTGCATGGTGCTGCATAGCCGACTTGTGCAGGAAGATCTGAAAGGATAAGAAAAAAAAAACATAAATACAACACTTTCTTTCCATTTTACTTACAAATAAATGAATTTATTACAAAATAGTCATCTAAACAGTGCTGCAATTCTCTTGTGACTTTGAAGAAAGCAGATTATTTCTTACGAGCGCAAATGAAAAGTTATCTGCATGATGCAACAAAGTATGAAAAAAGTTTGGAAAAGAAAGATTTCGAGGATTTTTAAGGGTGTTTTTACAAATTTTTATTTCAAAGTCCGAATGTCAACCAGTGGACAAACCGTCGTGCTGCCATCTCGTGAGAAATGTTGAAATCACCCATGCAGTGGAGAAAGCTTTCGTTGCTGAGACTCGTACATTTAGATCAGAACAGTGGAGCAATATGAAATGATCCTAGAGGAAGAAGTAACAATGATCACAAATTTTGTTACAAATCGGATCATGTTCTATTTCAGATTCAAAATTAGTAAAATATTCATTCCTTTTCATGATTGGTCCTGACAGGTTTAACCCTTTGAAGGGTACACGGCTATGAAAATGTTAAAAAACTTTATACCACTTATTAAACTTCTACCGCCTTATGTGAATACAATTTGCGCGCAGCAAAAGTTTAGCACGTTTAGTTTTTCTTAAGAGGAAATGGGACGCCGTTAATACTTCCGATCATTTAGAACACTCTTGGGTAGGTAGGTAGCTGAATTAGCGTCACGCTGGACCAACACATCAGGCTATTGGCGACGGTCCAGGATCAATCCCGAAGGGAAAGATCCGTAGAACACTCTTGGACATCACCTCATATGAATGCAATTTGCACACAGCAAAATATAGTACATTTAGTTTTTATTAAGAAAAAAGGGACACCATAAATACCCCCGAACATGTAGAACACTCCTGAACATCACCTTATGTGAATGCAATTGGCACACAGCAAGAATTCAGCACTTTTAGTTTTTCTCAAGAAATGCCTTTTCTTAAGAAAAAAGTCTTTATAAAAATGGGACTCCGTAAACACTCGTGTTCATTTAGAGCACTCTTGGAATATAAAATGAAATATTTATATACCTAAGTCTTCATTTATCTAGAATATATATATTAGCCTTAACCCTTTGAAGGACGCATTGCTAAAAGGATTAAAAAACACCTATGAGAGGAGAAAGTATACATAATTTTATGTGAATGCATTTTGTACTTAACAAAAATTAAGTGTTTTTTTAAAGACTTTTAAGGGATGGTGGGCTCTTTTATAACTCACTTCCCGTCTAGAACATCAGAATATCAAATTAGAGAATATTTAAATACATTAGCGGACTTAATTTGTCAATCATTTTTCTATTCATCTTAACCATTTCAAGGAGACGTCATACATAACACCGTCTCTGAAAGAATTAGTGGCTTAGCATGCTACATTTGATTCGATGGTTGAATATATTCAATTGTTATTTTATTGCGCAGATATAGTCAATAACAATAGGGATGCTTCTTATTTACTACAAAGTTGACGTATAAATTAGAATCTCTACCTTAGTTTGTTATGATAAATCCAGAGTGGGAGATAATGTGTAACATATACCTTCTTGAGTTGTTGAATAATTTGCGTCTTGAAATGCTCATTTTGAAAACCATATCAAAGAATTGAAAAGAAAAAGTTGTTGAGATAAATTAATTTCAAATTGATTAATTCAAAAAATCTCCAAGAAACCAGCAATTTCAAAATTTTTTTGGATGTAGTATTAACGTAATTAAGTAAACATAATTATATTGGATTTTAAACCGAGGATTAGAAAACTTCTGGAGTTCCGTGGTAGACTAGCTGGTAGGTTGCAAAATAGCAAACGGGGGGTTGGGAGATTGAAATTCCAACCAACCAAAGATCGTCGTAGCCTCAAATGTCTACACATCTGCGAGGTGTGGAAGTTATGAGAGTGGGGAGCCAGCTCATATGTTGACCTCGTCACCAGACCGCGGTTTAAATGACGAGGTGTTATCTTCGGTTCTATTCCTTCGGGATTGAGTCCAAAACGTCGCGAGTAGTCTGTTGTGTTCCTCCAGAGCTACGTAAATTCAACTACTGACCTGCATAAAAATCCCTGGTTTTACTGGTGTTTCTGACTTAGGTAAATATGTAGTAATCGGTATCCGTAAATTCCGTCATGTAGAAAACTCGAATACGATGAATTATTATGTAGGCAGTAAGTAGATACGGTCTAGAACTAATCTACTTCTTTGGACATAAAATTTTTTTAAAACATTTTTTACTATCACATTCTTGATTCAGAAAGTTAAATGAATCTTATTGAAAAGACTTTCTAAAAATAGCATTGTATAGATCGAAACAAAAAAGTTTCCTCCAATAACTCTCAATTAAGCATTAAAAGTTCAAAAAACTTTATTCTATTACAGTTTTGCATTTGCTAAAGTTTTATGTCAACTAAAAACGGGTATATCCCATTTTAGATTTTTGTTGCGATTTTTCGTTTTTATAATTTGTTTTTTCAAGGTTTCTCTTACATGGTTTTATATATCTCATCTGCCGACCAACCGGTATAGTGGTTAAGGTGTTAGCCTCTAGATCGGAAGGTTCCTGGTTCGAATCCGGTTCCGGGCATGGATGTTTGTAAGCGTATGGTGTAGAGGCGGCTGGTGCACCTTAAATCTGTCGTGGCCGAAAGTCCTCACGTTGGGTTGGCGTGGAAGTTTGGAGAGTGGGGTGCCAGCTCAGGTGTTGCTTCGTCATCTGACCGTGGTTCAAAATTACGAGATGTTGTCCTCGGATCTTTCCCTTAAGGGACTGATCCCGGACCGTCGTCAATAGCCCGTTGTGTTGCTCTAGTACGACGTTAACTAAAAATTACCGTTACCATTACATCTCATCTTTTATCCAACACCTTTCTTTCCATGTCTTTTAACTGAACCACTTTATCTATTTTAAGTCAACATTTACGCGCGTCAATGAATTTTAATTCCACATTTTTCTTTTCAAACAGATGGTACGTTAATACATTTATTTGTTCGTACTTTGGATTAAAATTTCTTTTTGGTTTTCATGTCGTTTATACGTATTATCACTCTTGTATTGTTGGTCTGGTTGGTATTCTGATGTTGTTTTAAATCTCTTATTTAATTTAAGTTCATGTAATTTTGCGTTTGATGCATTGTATCTGTGCGTTTGTTTGTCTTTGGATTTGGTGCTATAAAATCCAACCAACCATACTACTTAACGCTATAACCAACTTGTTTGTATGCTTGATTTAAAATTCTGTTCTTAAAACATGACACTAACATTGAATCTATCTAATCTTAAAATAAAATGATTTTCTTTTTATAAACCCAACTAATTTAATGTTAACAAAAACATGCTACAAAAGTATGTTGAATAATATAGTGTTACTAGTTTCTTAAGAAATCAATCCCATCATTATTCATTTTCAAATTCTAGCTATACGTATTCTATATGTAAGAATTGTTTCAAATGCTAAAAATATGACACAATGTACGTACACACACACGTAATTATAAAATTATGTAAAGAATTCAGAGAATTGGCAAACAATATCTACGGAGGATTTAGAAAAGTTAAGAGCCCAAAAGGCTTTTATGACAAGTTATAATAGCTTGCACAGACATGTGTATATAGCTAATTAATACATCTAAAAGGAGCAATAGTGTACATTATAAAACAAACTATCAAAAACAAACTTCCATCGAAACTATCTGTGCAATGAGGTAATAAATGTATGAGAATTTCACCTGTGGCAGAAAATGCTTTCTTAGGCCGAAACACTCACTTGGAAAAAAAAAATAATTTCCTGAAACAGCGAGAAGAAAAAATGTATTAGAATTTAAGAAAGGAAACTATCTTGTTTTACGCCTCATCTCCCCTAAACAGATCAAAAGGTTCCAATTTATGAAGAGCATCTTACATTACATCGAAAAAACGTCTTCATACACAGCAATTTTTTCTCCCCTTTTTGGCTGATAGCATCTCTCTAGGTTGAATTAGATGTGACCGATAACAAGGCCTCTGGGCGACTCGGTAGCCCAGAGCTGTTTCACAGACTAAGACAAAAGAAATGATGAAGTGGCAAAAAATAATAACATAAAGGTGTTTGTATTTATGTCTTGTTTAGGACTTTTTTCCGCTCTCTCGCCGTACCTCTTCTTTTTATGTTCTTCTCTCCGCCACAGCTTAACTCTATTTGGTTCCGAGCATTGACAACAATGAAAATTACAACTCGTCAGTTTGGGCCCGTGCAATAATGAGGTTCGTCGTCTTCCCCTAAAAATACAACTTTTGTTATTCTTTTCGTTGCTCGCTCTTATTTCTTACCTTAACTCTGATCAGTTCCTCCCTCCCTGTTCATCCCTGACAGAACAAACGAATGAAGTCCCGCTGATCTGTGGAATCTGATGCCAGCCCGTGTCTTCATCCCCAAGAGATTGGGACTAGTTACAAACTGTTCACTGCTGTCGCACTTTTCACCTTTTCATTGGCGGAGCTATTACTTTTCTTTTTGCCCAAGCTAGCAACGCGCCCTGGCAGGGGCTGCTTCTGACAAATCTTGTTAGGGTCCATGGTCCGCAAAGTGTGTACTGAGACTACGCAGACTCTGGGACCTGCGAGGTTAAGCTTTGTGGGGTTGGGGGAATTTTTCCCGTGTCGTATAAAGCTAAAGCTGGCTTTGGCTTCATTTTTGCTTTCAACTAATTTGAAGCGGCTTACGTCGATGTCCTTCTTGCGCATTGGAGATAGGTGAGGATTTTTGCAAAAGGTGGTGCCACTCTTTGGAGATTGTGGCTCTCTGACAGCTTTTCTCAAGTTTTCTTACCATTCCCGCTGGATTTATCTTTTTTTCCCTCCGGGGACGGGATTAACTAATCTTCATCTCCGGAGCCCGGCGGAGCGGAGGAAAAAGACAAATTATTCGGGAAACGTTTAATAATCATTTGTGCTTCACTTGCGACTGTGTGGAGACAGTTGCACCGTAAACCGCGAAGATATCCATAAATAGAAATCAATGAGATGTTTTGACAAGGCGACTCGGGTTTCGCTTACTCATAATGATCGTGAGGATCTGGGTAATAGCTTCTACATCCCTATTTATGATTGTTCGACTGAAAGAATTAGATCTAGACTTGCATTCGTAAATCAACGTTCTGGAAGCTTTTTAAAACGGTTCAGAAAGACGTGACAGTTGTTGAGCCTAAATAGCACATGTGGAGCGCAGTTACGAGTATCTGTGTAGCAGCACCCTGCTAGACACAAATCCTCGCGTACCTTTAATTTCCGTACATGATTGCTCAATTGAGAGGATAAATCAACGTTCTGGAAACTTTTAAAAATGTAAAACGGTTCCGAAAGATATGACAGTTGTTGAGGCTAAATAGCACATTGTAAGCGTAGCTACGAGTTTACTTTTGAATAAATGCTGCGTAACTATTTTCCTATTATGATTACTTGATTGAAATAATAGGATTTGAACTTATATTCGTAAATCAACGCTTTAAAAACTTTAAAAAACAAAAACTGTCCATAAAGCTGTGACAATAGTTGAGCCTAGATAGCACATTAGATGGAACATTTACACTTATATAACCAGTTAAGAGCATCTGTAACAGCGTTCTATTAGACAAATCCTTGTGTGCCTTTAGTTTCCTGTTTACGATTGCTCGATTGAAAGGATCGGATCTGGAGTTATATTCGTAAATCAACGTTCTGAAAACTTTGGCAGTGTATCATGCTTAGTAACGAATCTCGCTTCTGTCTAACAGCAGATAATCATCGAACTCGAGTGTGGTGGGGACCTCACCAGTGTTACGATTCTCAATTTAGTGTATTCTTTGTAACTCCTAATGTAATGGTGTGTAGCCATCACTTATGAGATACTTACATATAATATAAATAATATAGAAAATATATAATATAAAGAATATATAATATAAATAATATATAATATAAATAATATATAATATAAAAATATGTAATATAAAGAATATATAGTATAAAGAATATATAGCATAAAGAAATATATAATATAAAAAATATATAATATAAAAAATATCTAGCATGAAAAATATATAGTATAAAAAATATATAATATAAAAAATATAGAATATAAAAAATATATAATATAAAAAATATATAATATAAAAAATATATAATATAAAAAATATATAATATAAAAATATATGATATAAAAATATATAGTATGAAAAATGAATAGTAGAAATAATATGTAATATAAAAAATCTATAGTATAAAGAATATATAAAAAAAGAATATGAAACATAAAAAATATATAGTATAAAGAATATATAATATAAAAAATATATAGTATAAATAATGTATAGTATAAATAATATATAGTATAAAGCATATATAATATAAAAAATATATAGTATAAATAATATATAGTATAAAGAATGTATAATAAAAAGAATAATATAGTGCTACGGATTTTACTAAGTAAAATCTTTTATATCTAATCATTTTATTTTCAGAATAGTATTTAGAAATTTTTATCAACTATTAAAAATTAAATATCTGTATCTTTAATGGATACGTTGAAATTATTAAAAAAAATAATATAATGCAAAAAAATTTATATAGCAGTGTAATGTATATATTTTTATCTTGTGTGATATAAATCTTTTCCCACTTTTCTCTATCCAAACTCCAATAAAATATTCTTATTTTATGTATTATTCCTTATTAATAGAATGATGTTTATGAATATTCCTTATTTAGAATGATGAAAAAATATATATATATATATATAATTATATAATCGAAATCACTTCGAAAATTTATGAAAACATCATTCTATTGATAAGGAGTAATACATAGAGTAATAAAATTTTATTGGAGTTTGGACAGAGAAAAGTGAGAGAAGATTGAGAGATTTATCAAATATTGTACGTCAAAACTAAGAGAGAAAACCGACTTCTTTGAGATCATACTGAAAGAAAATAAAGTAATAACCATTTTTAGAGTGAATTTACTTTGTCTATTAATTCTCTCCGTGCTTAGATCCACTAGCTCAGTATCGGGAAAGGTAGCTTATCTCTTACGAAAACCAATTTTTTTTAGCTGAAACAATTCAGAGCTTTGAACTCAGGTTATCTTTGATTAAACCTTGTCTGTCATTGTAAGCTACCTTGACATTTGAGATAAAATGGAGCCAAACTTAGTAAAGCAGTTGAGTTGAAGAAATGCGCGAGTATTTATAGACAGAAAAAAACAAAGCTAGGAAGAAAATAAGAAAAGGATTTAAAAAAGAATTGAGTGGATTCTTTTATTTCAGGAAGGATATTCCAGGCAGCTAAGTGATCGTAAAATCATTGAGTGGTTTTTATAATTGTAAGAATTGTTACGGATATTTTCGACGCGCCCCAAGAAGCTATTTTTTGTTTACTGTTCTCTCTCGGTTAAGAATGCTATTTTTTAAGGCATTGCTTAATTTTTTGAGGGAAGCTTTTTTTTTTCGTTTCAGGGTTTTTTAAATTTTTCTTCTGTGAACGGTAAATTCCTTTTCCCAATTTTCTAACTATTTTCATTCAGTTAAGTATATCTATCTTCTGGATCAAGTTTTTTGGGCTGGAGTGAAAGAAGGGAATGTAACAAGCGAAACTCAGTCTTTTGTTTGTTTTGCTTTTCTATCGCTTTATAAATCCTTTCTAACCCCCGAAAGTATATTTATACGATAATTTGTTATTCAATTATTTTTTTTCTCTCGGCGGGAAAATCTCTGAGTTTCTTACATCTCAACTGAGATATATTTTAACGGTGAAGATGTCAATTAGCAGAAATGGCCATCAGCAAGGAAGCACTACTTATGTCTGGTCTGAATCGGGTTCGAAAATACATTTTCAGCCATTACTATTCTGAGTAGTCAGTGGACTGCGGTACATAGGAAAAGACAATGATTGCTGATTGATTTATTTAGGTTTGCATAAATTGTTTAATTTTCTTTTACCTAGTAGTACGATCATGAAAAGGGATTTTCAATGTAAACAAAAAAAACCAGATGGTAGGTAGTTGAGTTAACAAAGAATTATTGGCAACGATCCGAGATCAGTCCAGAAATACAAACAAGATGGACAGCGAATATTTAATATTTGCTACCCAAATACTCCCACATGATACTTATTGAGGTAATAACCATTATATCCGTCAATGTAATTTATGCATTTAACAAATGTAATTTATCAAAGTTTTATCGACGGTTGGTGTTTAATCCAATGGGCGTCCACCAATCAACTATCATAACAACGTAGAGTAGAAACTCATCAACTGATATAGTTCAAACTGAATTCAATATGACAATTTATTTCTCATCATCATGAAAATAATCATTTACTGTCAAAAATTGCCTATCCTAAAAATGTCAGTTAATGAACTTTTGCCTAAGCCGACGATTATCAATTCGGAATTCGTTCTTTGGAATTTTTATTGTAATAGTATTCGAAAAACAAGTCACGTGATATCACTTTCAAAATATGTACAGGAAACATGTTTCACCGAAGAAACCCTACCGCCCCCTACATTTGACATCAGAGAAAAGCCTGTTGCAAGCGTAAATTGGCAACTTATGTTCTCACCGCTGTTTTGCTCGGATTGGCAATTAATTGGCTTCAACTGTGCAATCATCACCAATAGGAAGAAACATCACAGCTAAAAGTTTTCAATTCAAGAAAGTTACATGTCTATTTTCATGGCCATTAACGAATTTTAAAAGCAAAGCAATTTTTAATCTCTGTAAGTGAATGTTATAGATTTCAAATAAATCGAAATACGAAATTTCGTCCATCCAATAATTGATGTTGCGTTAATCGTTTTAGTGTAGATCAAGAGCTATGTTTGCGAATGATTAATGTCTAGTTTTTTGTTAATATTAAACTAAACTTTCAAACAAAAGCCTGGATCAGCAACGATGTGACGTTTTAGGTGATGAACAAAACAAAATGTCACTCGAAACTTATGCGAATCAAAAAGTTATTTATGTGTTGGTTTCTAGATTTCAACTTTTATTACGTCAGTGAAATTTCCGAACTCCGGTACACTAATCACCATTAATACTCCACAAAATCATTATGCAAAGCAGATTACGCATATCAGAAGATCGGAGATTGAATCGTAACTACAAGAGAGGAGTAATGCGACTTTAAAATCTTAATTCGAGACAAGTGCTGCCTATCTGAGGAAATGTGCCTTGCCTAACGTCCAGTGATGTTTGCATTTTACCAGGATGCGTCTCAAGATCAAGACTAAAATGTCATGGAAAAACCATAATGCATATAAAATTTAGATTAAAATTTTCGCGCAAACAAATTTCTAAAATTTTGATACTGCATTGCGAGAAACAAGACTACAGGCGGAGAAATGTGTGATAAAGTTTTTTGTTCAAAACAAGTGCTGGCCTGACTGAGAAAACTTGGCTTGATAATGTGCAGTAATGTTTCTATTTTACCGGAATGCAACTGGACACTGATCAACTAAAAACGCCACATAAAATCATTATGTGAATAAAAATTAGATTTGAATAGGGGAGCACGAGTCTGCTAAATTCAGAGATTGTATAGCTAATACAGAAGTAATGTGATAAGGTTATTAATTTAGCGCAAATACACTGCCTGCGGAAACCTTTCCCTGTAACGTACAGAGAGGTTTTCATCTTAAGAGTGCTCAACTCCTGGAATAAACTAGACCAGGACTAAGCACTAAAATGCCACATAAAATCATTATGCGAATCAAAACTTGATTTCAACTGTGATGCACCAATCTCCTAAGTTTGGAGATTGTATCGCCAGTAAAGGTGAAGTAATGTATAGCGTCTTTACTGCAACGCAAATACCGCCTGCCTGAGGAAACTTTTCCCAGTGAAGTCCATAGACGTTTCCATCTTACGAGGACGCAACTCCTGGACTAAACTAGATCTCGACTCGGCACTTAAATGCCACATAAAATTATTATGCGAATCAAAATTAGATTTCAATTTTGGATCACCAACTAATCTCCTAAGTTTGTAGATTGCATCGCGAGTACAGGCGGAGTAATGAGATACGTCCTTAATTCCGCACAAATCCCACCTGCCTGAGGAAACTTTCCCTGGTAACGTCCAGTAGCATTTCCACTTTACGAGGGCGCAACTCCTTTACTAAACTTAACCGACCTGGTCTCAGCACCAAAACAAAAAACATTATTCGATACAAAATTAGTTATCAATTTCGGATCACCTTCTAAGTTCGTAGATTGCATCGCGAGTACAAGCGGAGTAACGTGATAAGGCCTTTAATTCAGCGCGAATCCCATCTGCCTGAGGAAACTTTCACTGGTAACGTCCAGTAGCATTTCCACTTTACGAGGACGCAACTCCTTTACTAAACTAAACCGACCTGGACTCAGCGCCAAAACAAAAAAAAACATTACGCGATCAAAATTAGATATCAATTTCGGATCACCTACTAATCTTCTAAGTTCGTAGATTGTATCGCGAGTACAAGCGGAGTACCGTGATAAGGTCTTTAATTCAGCGCGATTCCCACCTGCCTGAGGAAACTTTCCCTAGTAACGTCCAGAGACGATCCCATCTTACGAGGACGCAACTCCTGGACACTGATCAATACCAAAATGTCACATAAAAATCATTATGCGACCAGTAATTAAAAAAGAAGCAAGCGGCCTGCGATAGTTTCGAGATCTTACAACTATGAGATATCGCATTAGAAGCGAAAATGGGGGAAATAGCTGAGGTATAGGTGTCGCGGGCTACATCGTGAGAGGACTCGCATATCAATAAATTAATATTAATGGCTCGACTGGGCTGATGAAGGAGTAAAAGAGCGAGTGAAGAACGAGAGATTAAATAAAAAAACCTTCGCAGGAGAGAGAGAGAGAGAAAGAAAGAAGAAAAAAGAAAAAGAGCACACGACTGAGAGAGGGAAAACTATCGCTAATTTAATTAGTGCCGTTTATAGGATGAGCCTGGTGGTCCGTAAATGTGCATTCTTGCAGGAAATGTTTTCCCCTTCACTAAAAACGAAACAAGTTAGTGAAAAACGCAACCGAGCTTTAAATGTGTTTAATTAGTGTTCGCGGCAATCTCAGCCCATTACTAGAGAACCCCCCTTCTTTTCTTCTTACTCTTCAAATTCAGCCCCGTTTTTTTTTCTTCCTGTGTCTATCCCTTATCAGGAATCACAGAACCTGAAAAGCGGAGAAAACTTTAAGAGAAGAGAGATGAATGAAGTACGATGATGCAGAGCAACTACCCCCCCTCCAGCTCTCATCCACTTTCAAGCGTTCGTATAAAGAGGATACTGATGGGGGAGGGTGGCGAAATTCGCCAGAGAGGAAAACTTTTCCTGTGTACTCGTGGGTAAGAAGAGTTCTGGAAGCCGGCGAAAGAAGCTGAGTGGGAAAGGAGTGGGCTGTTGGAAAAGCATGGCGGATGAGATGTTGCCATGGCGACGAGGAACGCGCGCCACCAGCGCCACCTGCTTCAATCCCAATCTCATGATTTTCCCGTTTTTAGCTCCCCGCTAAAGAAAATTCCCCGTCGCTTGGCTAAAAATTTTCCCGATTTGCTAATGCTCGAGGTGAGGGCAGTTGCGGCGGCTATTCCCGAGGCGAGTGGTTGCGTTGTAAAAAGTGTGAATATGTATTCACGCAGTAGTTTGGAAGTTAAAATGTACTTTCAGGATTTCGCAACATTTCTTCAGCCGGAAGTCGCGCTTTGGGATGTGGTTTGGGGTCAGCTGCGGAAAACCAATTGGACGACGTGGTTTAGCCATTCTGCAGTTTTAACTCGAGGTTCAAGCTTTGTAAGAACTAAATTCTGATCCTTTTTAGCAAAAATGCGACTACTTTTTAAACACAGTTCAAGTGCCCATTAAAATTGCCAATTATTTTTAGGTTGGTTAAGTTTTATGGCGCAAGGTCCATTATTTTGCCAATTTTTTTAATGTAATCTTGAGTAACATTCCTCAGCCGGAAATCACGCTTTGGAACGCGGTTTTTGGTATGCGGGAAACCAATGGAACTACGTAGTTTAGCCAGTATCGAGTTTTAGAAGCTGAGGGTTAAAGTCTAACTAAGTTTTAATCCATATTACCAAGAAAGCGACTGATTCTTAAAAGAGTCCAAGTGATTCAATTGAGAGGTCAATTACTTTTAGGTAATAATGAGTAACCAATTGAGAATGGTTTGGTTTTGTATGCCTCTTTATGGTCGTGTTTTACCATGCAAGGCAATTGTTAACTAATTTACAAACTACATAGTTTACCCATTCTCCAGTGTTAGAAATTGAGACTGGAAGTCTAACTTAGGTGCAAACACTAGGTACAGATCCGGTTACCAAATGATATACGACTATTTTCAACATACAATTCAGTGCAAAATGAAATATTGTGTTCAGGAAGTATAGTATCTTTTTACAAGTTCTTAGCGAGGATATAAAGTCTATGTTTCAATTTGTCTACTTTCGGATCTAGATTTTAGTCCCCAGTATGGAGCTGGAAGTTTTCTTTGAAGCAAACTGCTTAGATTCTTGTTACCAAAATAAAGTGACCGGTTCGAACATACAGTTTCAAATCAGACTCATCATTACGAGAATAAACATATAAGGTGGGAAAAAGGAACACTTGGTTAAACTTTAAAGGGAGAACATTCTCAGATTTGGTGGTATTACAGCACGTCTAGGGTTTTTAGTGATTCGACAGTATCTGCCTGGCTTCTGCAGGCTAAGATTCTACGCGACGGCTTGAAGGAAAATCTCATAAGGCATTGAACTGGTAAATCCAAATTGATCAACCTTGAAGATCAACTAGTAGAGCAGTATAGAAATGTAAAAATATGCCTAGTCAAAAAACGAACAGCTGATTAAACTTTCTGAGAAACAAAAGGCAGAACCATACCAGGAAACGCCAAATTAAAACCAACCGCGTAAAAAGTGAATTTGAGATATGTGTCTAGCGAAACATTCCCAGATATGGCGGTATTACAACGCGTTTATGGTTTTTAACGGTTGGATAGTTTTTTTTTTGTCTGTTTCTGCAGGCTGATTCTATGAGAACTGGCTAGTGGAAAAATTTCAGAAGACATTGAGCCGGTCAATCCAAATTGATCAACCTTGAAGATCCTGCCTTTCTGACTGGCATGGCAGTATAGAAATGTGTCAAAATTTTTTATTTAACTTTCTGAGGGAAGAAAAAGCATAATCATGCCCGAACAAACGCTGATTTAAAACCAACCGCGCAAAAAGTGAACTTGAAATATGTTTCTGCTGAAACATTCCCAGATTTGGCGGAATTGCAGCATGTCTATGGCTTTTAGTGATTCGGCAGTCTCTTTTTGCCTGGCTTCTGAAGGCTGAAATTCTACGGGCGGGGATAAAATTTCAGAAGACCTGAAGCGATCAAAACCCAATTGGTAAACCTTGAAGATCATACCTTTCTGACTGAAAAGTCAGTATAGAAGCGTGTCAAAAAAAAAAAATTGATTAAACTTTCTGACGGAAGAAAAAGTAGAACCATGGCCAGAACAAACGCTGATTTAAAACCAACCGCGCAAAAAGTGAATTTGAAATATGTTTCTGGCGAAACATTCCCAGATTTGGCGGTATTGCAGCACGTCTATGGTTTTTAGTGATTCGGCAGTCTCTTTTTGCCTGGCTTCTGCAGGCTAAGGTTCTACGGGAACTGACGTCGGGAAAAAATCTCAGGAGGCGTTCAACCCGGGTCCAGGTAAACATCTAGGTCCTTTTTTCGTGTGTGCTTCTCCGCGACTCGCTACTCCCGAGGGTATGAAACATCAAAGGAGATGCCAAAAGACAAGGATAGGAAGAAAAAAATATTATCCCGATATTGGCGCAGCTGGGGTAGAAAAAAATATTGGAAGGATGGGAAAAAAGAATAAATAAAAGTAGAAAAGAGGGAAAAAAGTAGTGCCGACGAAGTCTTGAGGAATAATATGAAAGTCAGATGGGAAAGCAAAAACAAACAGAAACAAGGCCGAGACATTGCGCAAAAAAATGGTGATCGTAGGATTTTGAGAGTATCTATGCCGAACGTTTGCTCTCTGCCATATGACGCAATGTTGCAGGGATTCCGAATGACAGAGACACGAAAAAGATTAAACAACCATTAATCTGAAAGAGTTTGCGAAAGAGGAATGGCACGTTTTAAAAAGTAGATAATTTATTATTATTGAATTTCAACATTGGAAATTCAATTAATTTTCCCCAATAATGGAATTTAGTTAAAATCTCAACCCACTGAATAAGAATATTATATTGGTATATACAGTAATAATTGGAATCGTAGAATTTTGAGAGTATCTATGCCGAATGTTTGCTCTCTGCCATATGACGCAATGTTGCAGAGATTCCGAATGACAAACACAAAAAAGATAAAACCATTAATTTGAAAGAGTTTAGGAAAGGGTAGTAACACGTTTAGTAAGTGTATTATTTGTTTTCGTTTAATCATTGTTAAATTCTAAACAATGGGAAATCATTTATATTCTCAACACTGAATAAGTATATATTATATCGGTATACATGCTTAAAAATGGAATCTAGGATTTTGAGAGCATCTATGTCGAACACTTGCTCTGCCATATGACGTTGTGTTGCAGGGATTCTGAATGACAGACACGAAAAAGATTAAACAACCATTAATTTGAAAGAGTTTACGAAAGGGCTATCGTATGTTTTAAAAGTGGATTATTTATTATAATTTTATCATCATTAACTCTCAACAATGGGAATTTCAATTAAATTTATCAACACACAGAATTAGAATAATTTATAATGGTATACATTGCCCAAAAATTGAGTCCGTAGGATTTTCAGAGTGGGCCGAATGTTTACTCTCATCCACAAGATGCAATATGGCAGGGATTCTGAATGACAGAGACACGAAAAAGATTAAATAGCCAATAATGTGTGTGAAGAGTTTAAGCAAAGGCGATTGTACGTTTGAAAAGTGGATTAATTAACATAATTTCAAATACTCATTATTTCTCTCCACCGAAAACGACAATGCAATTAAATTCGCAACACAGTGAAAATATTAGATTGAAATATTAAGACATTTAAAGTTTTTAAGTTTCAAGAATTTGGCATAAGTATAAGCAAAAAGAAATAGATGGGACTCTATTATGCAGGTAGAAAGTATTATATTTCAATTAAAATTAATACATCCCATGTCATGCATAAAACCTCTTCCTTTTCATCCAGCTTAAATCCTTTAATTCTATATTATTTTCGCATTTAATTTCCCTTTCTCACATACGGTTTCAACCATCAAATTTGAAAATTACTGTCTTAGCAATGTTAGTTACTTCGCCATTGCCGAAAAGAACCTGATCGCGATACCATATCCATACCACAGATACTCTCCCAGACTCTCTACAATAACACTATTGTCATGTGACAGTTGGTTCAAAATTACGTGGTGTTGTCCACGGATCTTTCCCTGTGGGATTCATCGCAGGCCGTCGCCAATAATCCGATATGTTGCTCCAGTGCGAAGTTACTTAAAATACCTACTTATCTATCTTCAATAACACTAACAGCCCCGTAGACATATCGTGTAAAAATAGGTTGGTTCTTGCCATGACCACCATCACGTGAGGGGAGTTGAGACAAGTTGTTTGTTGTAACATGGTATAGACGTACAATTACTGCAAAACTAATTTCTTGTCATTTCTAATAAAATGATATATTTAAAACTTAGCAATGTTAAACTTATTTAGTCATGTCTTAAGTATTTGAGCATTATTTTCTCTTTTGGTATACTTTTTTGAATATTTTTTTTTCTTCATAAGGGAAATAAACTTAAATTCTTCCAAAATGTTTCCTTTTTCTCACACTCTGTTTCAGCCACCTCGTTTGAATATTGCTGCCTCAGAGATAATTATCCCTTCCCCACTGCTAAACAAGGTTCGATCATAATAGCAAATCCATACCACAAATACCTTCCCAAGCTCTCTTCAATAACCTCCTTAGCTTCATACCCATCCTGATTAAATATAATCATTCCATGATTACCACCATGTGAGAAACTCAGAAACCAAATGCTTGTTGTGGTTAAGAGTGTGGACCCACAATTCTAATGTTTGAACAACTTCTGCAAAAATTAATTTCTTTAATAAAATTACATTTATAAAACATACTTATGTCCCACGTGTTTAACCCTCCTGGTGGTTATCTCAACGAGGTATATTATAATTCACATTCCCAGTGGTTTCAACGAGGTATCTCGTCCATCAAAATTTGACCTATTTTGCAACTGACGATATATCTCGACATCTAGGTATTGCCGATTTATTTATGGTGAAGAGATCAGGATCTGGTCAGTTTTCTTCTCTTGACGAGATATCTTGTCCATAAAGACCGTGTCAATTTTACATATGACGAAATACCTCGTCGAGACAACTACCGGGAGGGTTAAGAAAATAGATCAGATCTTGATGGATAAGGTATCTCATTATTAGAAGAAAACTGACCAGATCTTGATAGACGAGGTATTTCCTCATTAGAAGAAAACTGACTAGATCTTGATAAACGAGGTATCTCGTCAGTAGAAGAAACTGACCATATCTTAATAGACGAGGTATCTCATCATTAGAAGAAAACTGAACAGATCTTGGTTTCGTCATCATAAAAAAATTGATAACATCTTAATGAACGAGATATTTCTTCATTATCGAAATAGGTCATATTTTTGCGGGACGAGATATCTCGACGAAACCACTTGGAGGGTTGAGCAGTACATCCAAGTTCACATCAATCCCCTGAGCATTGCGAGATGCGAGTTGAAGTGTTAATTTTACCAAAAAAAATTTAATGACTAAGTAATCGTATATTTCAAAGGAATTCTTAGATTATTTTAACCTTTAGAAATATTCCATTGGTTTTTCCTTAGAATACAGTCTCTATGAATGCTTATACTAATCATTCTATCGAATATAGTCTTTTTAAAATATTCTATTGGTTCTTTCTTTAAAATAGAAGCCTTTGGGAGGATTCTATCGGTGTTTTCCTCAGAAGATAATCGTTGGAATCCTTTCCTTGGAATAGAATTATTTGGAACGACTTTATTCGCCCATTCTATAGAATAGAATCCTTTGTACATTTTCTGTTTCCTTTCATCAGATTAGAATCCTTTTGAAATATATTACTGCTCCTTTCCTTAGAAAATAATCTTTGGAAATATTTTATAGGCCCTTTCATTGGAATAGAATTCGTTAGCATGGTTCTCTATTGACTCATTCAGTAGACAATAATCTTTTGCAAAGATTCTATGGCTAATTTTCGTGGAATATATAATCATTTAAAAATATTCTATTGGTCAAAAAAGTCATGCAGTGAAGATTGCAGGCTGCAAGGAGGAATTACATGTGCGAATCTCTCAGAAGGCTAAATACATACAATGAATCTCACTTTTGCTCAATCACTAAAAAAAGTTGTTTCATTATAAAGTTTTGATAATTCTACTTATGAATTAAGAGTACAAGAGAGTGTTTTGAATACACACAGATAATAAATTTTTTAGCATAAACAATAGCATCTCACAGAGAGAGAGAGAAATATTTTGTAATAATTATAGCTGCACATTCCATCAAGTGACGCTTTAAAACAATTATCTGAAAATGTATAGTATTCATTACTTATAAAATTTTTTATTCAAATCAGTAAAGTATCAAGAAAATTATATATAGTAAAACCATTTCCTCTTAATCAGATCATTTCTTTATACTTAAATTTTTTGAAAATAATAAATAACAAACCAGCTACTTTTTGAAAACTGATCCGTGCTGAACTGAAATGTGCGATTTTATCGCACATTTCAACAGTGCATTTTAATGGGCCTTAAGAATTGAAAATCTCAAAAAGCGGTGAAAATAAAACTAATTTAAAACAAAATTTCTAAAAAGTACGGAATACGGCAAAAGTCCTATTTGAGCTTATATTGAAACATATTGGAGATACATTTATACAGTAATTATCTTATAGAACATTTAAAAGTATTTTTAAAGACGCTATCATAACAATAAGTGTGAGTACAGAAAACATATTCAAGACATATTTAAGATATAAGATTCAGAGCCTTAAATTAATTTGAAGCTTTGGAATAAAAACCTTAATTTTTAAAATAAAGGATGTACTAAAACTTTCCGTTTAAAGCGAAGTATGTCATTAACTCAACATGCACATTTACTATTTACAACTAAAACCGATAAATGATTTCTAATTGATAAAATTGAACGACATTATTTGTAAGAGTAGTGATTTTGTAAATAAAATAATGTGAATAAGCATACGAATATTTCTTACATACATCGTTTTAGAATTATTGTTGAAGTGTTTTACCATTTGAGGTTTTGTAAATTCTTTTCAGAATTGCACATAAAGATTTAACTGGAACAGAAGACGAGGATATTGTTATTGGACATTTTTCAGAACATACACTCTTTAAATTTAATGATTATCTTCAGCATGAAACACGACACTTTTAAAATAAGTCGAGAAAGAAAAGCCAGAGAAAAGAATTCGGTTAGTAATAAAGAATACCAACAGATGGCGCCAATTGCATCAAGTTTTCCAACTTTTTCGAGATCCATCATATTTTAGGAACGGAATGGGGGGTATACTTATCAATTCTTTAAGAACACTTTGGTATGGTAGGTAAGCAATCCATTCAAAATATTTACCATGCTGAATTCAAGATAAAAAAGAATTGTTTTCAACAATACGATCTACAAAAGCATTATTATTTAGATAAAAACAAATTTCTACAGAAAATTATCATGGTATTAACGCATGGACTCACAGGGCTCCAGATAAAAGATTATTTTTAAGATTGTGATTTCATTAAATTCACTTCGAAATAAGATTCTCAGTTTTTTAGAGCAAAATTGTCTCAAAATTATGATTGCATTTTTCCATATAGATATGAAAGCAGAACTCCTTTTGGCAACTTAAACCATTTTTGTGATGCTTTTCGCAGAGGGGAATAGTCTTTAGATTTTCTTTAAGATATTTTACTCCTTATTTAATATGTCTCAGAGAGTATGAATGGATGGGGATAAAAATGGCAATCTGAGACATTTAATTGAAAGTTAAATTGAGAGCATTTTCTCTCTCAAAAATAAGCTTTAAAACATTTGTGGCTAGTAATGATGAAAAATAATTTATTCTGCATAGCTAACAACTGTAATTTAACTGCTGTATAGTTATTAAATATTTACGAGTTAAAAGGCTATCGTTTTTATATTGTATTAGTCATGCTGTATAGTTTACAGCTGTCATGTAACTGCTGTCTAGTTCCTTTGTATTTATGTGCTGAAATTTTAGTGTTTTTATATTTTGTATTCATACTATATGGCCTACAACTGTCAAAGGCTCTACAGTTACTTAGTATTTATGTGTTGAAATAGTTGTGATTTTAAGTTAGTCGTGTTTTGGCTTACAGCTGTTTAACGGCCTACTTACTTAACTTGAGTGATGTATTTAGTATTATTTAAATAAGTTTTGCTTTAGATTTTGTGTTTATCTTATTTTACACACTCTGAAATAGAAAATGAGTAGTTTAATGATTTGTGACAATTTATTAACAAGCAAATTTTTCTCGGTCATCGCAATGACTCTATTTATTGTCCTCCAAGAAGCACGATATATTGAGAGATTGTAATATATTTACTGAAGAAACACCAAAATTGAACATATATGATTTTATCTTTGCATTTAATGTTTATCAATCGGGCCAATACTATATCGCCAATTGAACGAAACTAGGTGTAAATCGATTCCAAATATTCTTCACAGTACTTCAATATCATTTATCTTTTTGGAAGTCTTTTGATTCCATGATTTTCCAAAAATATTTAATGAGTAGCAATTAAACCACTAATATGGTATTGGGATTTGAACGAAACTAGGTGGAAACAGTCCTCTCAGTTCTTAGATGTTATTTTATGTTTAGGGAAGTATTTTGAACCAGTAAGTTTATTTTACACAGTTAATGAATATCAATCGTGTATTGGCAATTGAACAAAACTCAGTGGAAATATTTGGCTTCAAAAACATTCCTACCAGTTACTCAATATCATTTTATACCTTTTAATTTGGTTTTTCATATGCGTCTAATATACATCAATAGAAACTATAGTATGGTATTTAACAACAATTGAGTGAGATTCAGTAGAAATATTAAGCTTCCAAATATTTCACCCAGGTTTTCAAAATCATTTTGTTTATGGAAGTCCTTTGAATCTGTATGATTTTTCCTATACATTTAATGTGTATCAATCGGACCAATACTATGGTATTGGCAATTGACTCGGTGGAAATATTTGGCTTCTAAATATTCCTCCCAACTCTTCAATATCATTTTATGTTTTTAGAAGTCCTTTCTCCCGTTAAAAGTAAACCAACCATCCGGGAGAACGGAGTGAAGATAAAATCACTTTTGGTAACAAGGACTCAAACAGGAAAATCGCGCCGAAACTGCAGTTCTTTACGCTTTCAGGGAAGGGGAAGGGACTTTTTCGAGCTGTATGTGTCCGTGGATATTTACACAGTGCCTCAAACGATGTTGGTAAAACAGTCGAGCGCTGTACGCCGCAAAGAATGAGGATACTGTTAATGCACCGTTCACAGATCAATATGCAAATAGTCTCGAGGCCACTCTGGCGTATGTAAGACTTTAAATATTGGGATTTCTTTCTTTAGTCTCCGCAATGAACGGTAACTTTGATTAGTGGAGGAAAAAAATCGCCAGCACCGTTCAAACCCAATTTGTACACATCAACACGGAATATTTTTACGGCTCCGTTTGCTTCGGAGTTACTTGGGTGTACATGGGTAAATGTATCTTTCGAAAAGGACCAAAACTTTACCGAAAAATAAATAAGTTTATCGCAGTTCGCTTCCACGATGGGTTAAAAGGGTGGAAAGGTCCTGAAAAAAAAAAGCTTTTAACGCAAACAAATCTTACTAAGGGTTTTAGCTCCAGTTTCTCAGAAGTCAAAGATAAGATCACTTGGAACAAGTCCCGAGGGTTTAAATCTTTTCCTTTCCGACTCGTGTGAGTCTCTCTTCTGGATTAATAAATTTTCTGCAGCAATCTTGTTTGAAAATTGCATCCTTATTTTTGTGGCAAGGCATCGGTGTTCGAATGACATGGGAGAGGAAGATAAAAAAAAAGTGCTAACTAGTATGTCACATGATTCGCCATACATCAGCTCTGTTCGCTCAGCTTGTCGACATCAAAGATCGGCAGTTAAAAACCTTGGATGCCACGAAGCAGAAAGCGAGAAAAAAGCGACGAGCGTTTGTCATTTGGTCTTGTCCTGAAGCAGATGATGTAGAACAATCGACTAGAATTAAAATTTTTGGAGCTGCTTCTTTTGATGAATTTAAATTAGACTTATTTCTAGTCAAAAATTGTATTTATTTTTGTGACGACATCAAAGATCACGTGTTAAAAACACTGGGTGCCTCAAAGCAGATGTACAAAAAGCAGTCGCATTTGTCATCTGTTTCTTGTCTTGATGCAGCTGATGTATTGTAGAACAATCGGAGACTAGAAATTTGATTATTTTTGTCTTGTGTTCTAAAATTTTACTTATATTTATTTCGACATCCATGATCATCTGTTAAAAACCTTGAATACTAAGATGCAAGAAAAAACAATATATATTTGTCATTTTGTTCTTACCTTGAAGCAGCTAATACAGTGCAACCTGTGGCTAAAATTAAAAATTTTGCCAATTGCTTCTTTATTAGAATATTTCAAAAGGATTCTAATAAAAGAAATAGACAAACAGAATCTTTCCAAAGGATTCTATTCTACAGAATGGGCAAATGAAATCGTCCCAAAGGATTCTACACCAAGGAATGGACTAATAGAATCATTCTAAAGTATTCCATTCTAAAGAAAAGACAAATAAAATCTTTCACTCTCTCTCTCTTTAAAGCTTGAAATAATCCATAGATTTTTCAGTAAGATGTGGTTATTAAGTGTAATGTAGAGTAAAAGCAACACTATACATACTACTCGCCAATCTTGCAACGCTCAGAGGGTTAAAGGAATAGATTTTGAATTGATTTTTTCCCTTGAATGAAAAAATATAAATAAATACAACTTTGAATTACCCAATTCCAGTTAACATTAATTTATTGCCAGAATTTTTTTTGTGTGTTACGAAAGCTTTCATTTGCATCATAAACCAATTATCTTTCGGTAATAAAAAGTAAAGTGAACATGAAATATATTCTCATTTAGACTTTATTTCATTGTTTTAATTTTTAATCGACATACTACTTAAGGTAAACAAAATGAACCCAACATCACGATTACGGGTACAATTATAAGAACAAAAGCTCATCGCTTAAAATACAAAATATCTACATTTCTTATACTCATTTAATACCCAGAATGGCGGATGCATTTTGGGAAACACTGAAAACAAACCTAGGTTTGGAACGCATAATTCACTGAATTGTGTAAATAGAAATAAACAGAAACAAAATTAAACGCGACATAAAAGCTCTCGAATTCATAAAACAAATCACCCTATTCATTTAAAATATCAGTTTACATTCAAAGCATGCTGATAAAATATTTAATTAGATAGGTAAGCCAGAAAGGGAAGAAACATTGAAACGCAGAGAATAATATATATGGGGAAAAGACCAAGCTGAGGGTAATATATAGCCATTTGTGACGTTCATTTTCGTCGTATTTTGAAGTTTCTGGGCGCAGTTTAATTTTTTCGTAATTCAGAAAAGGCGTCTTAGCCGTCGACTGCAGCTGCTTTTTAGGGCAGAGAACAATTATGGCTCGGAAGGGAGGCATGTCTACCCTAACCCTTTAGGGCAATTTTTTATTATTAATTCTGCCCTTTCTTTTTTCAGAGCCCGAAAAGCCTTTCACAAGAGGTTACTAAGCGTTCCACAAACATGCTCAAGCAGTTTGTTAGCCCGAAGCTCCTACTTAAATTTGGATTTAGAGCAAATATTTTTCTTTATTATTTTTCATGTCAGTAATCATGGTAAAGTATGAAGAGGGGAGTACGCATTAAAAAAAAGCGGGGACCGAAAAAAGCCGAGAAAAAAGGGGCTGAACTTTTCTGTCAATAACTGTAAACCGTGCTTCAAAATTATTTTTCAGAGTTAATAAATTTCATGCCTAAGAAATAAAAAAAAGAGGACGAAAGTGATGGGCTAAGAAGGCAGAAAAAAATAGCCCAGACAATGAAATATTGTTAACAATAGTATTATCTATAAAAACTGCTCATTTATCATGGTACTCAAATAGTTATAAAAATTATGTATTTCGCATCCAGTAGATCACATAAAGCTTAAGCGTTGTTGTCAATAGAACTCCTTACTTGTTTTATGCATTTTCAATCTGTTTCGTTTAATTTTAAGAACTAATATATAATCATAACTGTTTTTTTTTAATTTAAAAAAGTATATAATGAAAATATCTTTGTTTATTTTATCTAATGTTCAAGTATTTTGTAAAACAGATTTTTTATATTAAAGTGGCTATCGGATGTTACTCATGACTTTAAACACACCTTCGTTATTACAATAAATAAAAAAAAGGGAAATTTTTATTTTTATGTATCATCAGAATGTAATATAGACTCAATACAATACACCTAAAAATTTACATACTAGTTTCCACACATGTTTTGAATAAGTAACAGTAATATTTTAATAATCAAATAAAATGTTAAATATTGTAACATTTAATGTTATCTTCAGGAACCTTTTTTTAATGTTGTTTTGTAAAACACCACCAAAAAAATAGTTGATGATATAAAAGCTTCAAAAAAGGACTTATAAAGATTATGAAACAAGAGGATTTTTCACTGATCACGAAAAAAATTTTTTTATTAAATGTTTCTGTAATTTTTGAAATTTTTACATTATTGACTACTAGTTTGGAAATGCCATGTAGACTCAATACAAAACATCAAGAAATTTATTTTTATCTTACATAATTACTTATAATAATTCTAAAAGATCAATTCATTTTTAATGACCAGATAAAAAAATAAGTATCGTTATAGCATTTGTATAGTTTTTTTACGAGATGCTTTCAATGTTGTTCTTAAAACACCAAGAAAGTGGTCTAGAATGCAATAGCTTCAATAAATGACTGATAAAGATGATACGAGACAAGATTCTATAACAAGATGATATAACTGGTAATAACAAAAACATTTATCATCTTTATTAGTCACTTTTTGAAGCTTTTACAATATTAGCTTCTATTAGGCAAAGGTTTTTGTCTTTCATTGCACCATCAAGACTATCAATTTTCCTATAAACTGAAATTTACATAAGTCGTATTTCATTTGGGAATCCAAAAAACATGTCTGATTTCACCCCAACCAACACCCAATGCTATTCAAGTATTAAACAGCCAAATGGATTTGACACTGAAATCACGTTCACCTTGTATCTGAATCTAAAACTTCAAACCCGTTCAAAGGGACTTTTGTAAATACAGATGTGTCGTTCATTACCTAGTCCAGAGTTTGTTAATTAGAGCTGTAGTACCATTTGGGGGTGTATCTCATCTCACTAAAGGCTGAAAAGAGTGACATTTAAAATGAAAGCATGGGTTACGAAAATCTATATGCCAAAGATCATTGGTCAATGTAAATGCAGCAGCGGATGCTCACATTGTGAAATGGATGAGCAATTGCAAATGGGGTATGAATTCAGTTTTGCAAAAGCACCCGCATAATAATTTCCAGTTGATAGGCAACAGGATTGGAACATTACTTGGTGATATATTAATACATTACAGACGAAGAGAGCTTAAGCTATTGTGCCCTTTACACCGTTCCCGTTCGTCATATTTTTACAGAAAAGAAATCATGCTAACAGAACTGTAACTCATCGCCATTTTCCATGCATGTTACTAAACAGAGAAACCGGTAGTTCATACTATTTGCTACGCACAGGAGTGTGTTTGTGTAGGTCAATAAATAAAATTGTTAGTATAGTGCTCCTATGATTTTATAACTTGATAGAAAT
This sequence comes from Metellina segmentata, assembly GCA_947359465.1. Lineage (NCBI taxonomy): Eukaryota > Metazoa > Arthropoda > Arachnida > Araneae > Tetragnathidae > Metellina > Metellina segmentata. The sequence continues at coordinate 64,562,391 of OX375872.1, read as the reverse complement.
CATGGCAATGGAACAGTAACTTATCGCCACCGTCCATGTACGTTCATAAATAGGGAAACTGGTAGTATATCACAACACTACACACAGGAGTGTTAGTTGGTCAATAAATAAAATTGTTTGTAATGTTCCTATGATTTTACAAATTGATGGGAATCTTGCCAATGGAACTGTAACTTATTGCCATCGTCCATGTACGTTCATAAACAGGAATACTGGTGGTATATCACAACACTACGTTCAGGAATGATAGTTGGTCAATAAATAATATTGGCTGCATACGTTGATAGTTAGCAGTTCAATTGTATGTTAGTAGTGTTCTTATGATGATCTTACAACTTGATAGTGTAAACTTGCTGATATTATTGATAAATAATCGTATAAATAATATACATATTCTTAAAAATAATCTAATCCACCTAAGAATTGAGTATTAAAAACTGAGATTATGTTGTATCAACACAATTTAATTCTTAGTTTGGTTATGCGAACCAATCGGTCCAATGGTCAAGGTGCTGGATTCTGGAACGAAGAGTTCCTAGCTTGAATCCGGGCTAAGGCGCAGACCGTCCAGAATGAATGGGTGGCTTCTCTATAAATGAGTTATGCCTAGAATGTATGGTAAGAATGTGGAGATGTGACGTAAACAAACCTTCATGGTGCACCAGAGTAAAAGAAAAGTGGTTCATAAATCCGCACTTGCAGTGTCATGATGGAAATGTTTAATAAATTAGACGGACATTAGAACAAAAAGTTTGATTGCTTGATTTGGCTTGTCTCTATGGTCACTTTTTGATAGACGAGGGATAATTAGAGCGTACATCCTTAGTTATTACAACTATGATTATAACGTTAGTAAATTAAAACATCCTTAATTAGTCATAGTACATAGGTTACTAAACGAATATATTAATAATTTATAATACAGTACCAACTGAAGCAAGCATCAATTCAAAATTCATTGCGATTAATTGGTAGGTCTAATATTTACTTAGATGCAATATTGTGTACAGTGTGCAATCCCAAAACAGCTCGATTATTCAAGTGGAACGAATTGTTGTAGTTACAACAGTCCTTTGTAAGTTAGTATGTGTCACCACCCAAACGTCAAAACCAGTTGGCCACATTATCAGTGGGCTAATATAACGGCAGTTACCCACAATTACCTTCTCCAAGAACTGTATAATTTCGATTGCCACAATGAGTTCTGAACCTTTTTTAAAAACACGAAAAGTGAGTTAGATTCAATTTAAAGACAAAGCACGCGAGAAACGCCGCCGACAACTACACACGTAACATCGATACATTTTTCAATTTTACCCTAAAATCGAAACTAAGCCCAACATCCACTAAATCTACAAAATGGTACAATAATCGGTTTGGTAAACAGAACGACAGGCTGTTGCAATCACCTGGGGACGAAACGGCATTTGTACAACTGACGAAAATTACGAGACGCATGCTGCATCAGCGACGGGGAATTGGAGATTAAAAAAAAAGGATCTACCTCTGGTAACCAAACAATTACAAGCGTCATCGTACGGGGTTTTTAAAAATCTATAAAACTAAACACATATATATCCATGTAGCAAGCCGTCTTCCGAAAGGTTATCGCATGTTTGAGGAAGTAAATAGCAAATTGCTACACAGTGTATCTGATAATGGCAGAGTGTATTCTTCAGGGAATCGGCTGGAAAAGCTTTTAGTGGCACAAGATCCAAGCGGAGGCAGCAACAGCTGTTTGGCAGGGGCAAAAGATATGAAAATTAAGCGAACTCGGGGACCAAATAAAAGAGAATAAAACCCGGCCCCGTCGCGAGGCAAAGCGGTTTTGTTTCCGATTTGTCAAAGTGTAATTTGTTTGCTTCAACCGTTGATGCGCTTTGTTCCGCTACGCCATGAATGTAGATGCCCCTTGTTTACCGAGATTAGCGGGAGAGGCTATAGGGCGAAAGTGAGGCGAGTTAAAAGTTATTACGTGAAGCTATTTATTGCCAATAAAGCGGAGCATGAAGAATGAGACGAGGGGGGAATATTGAATGGAAAAAGAACACGGTGCTGGGGGTTGGATTCGCCAAAACGGATGTGCTGCTTAATTGATATCGAGGTTTCTGCACACGCTCTTTGTTGCTGCTGCTGCAGTGCTGCTGAAAAAGAACCGAGCGCGGCACAATTACAAAGGCTGCTGAAAAAATGATCAGCTTCATCAGGAAGGGAGGTAAGAATAAACGAGTGGATTATGACGAAGAGGTGGGAAGGACGCGTAAAGGAGTTGTGCAGTGGATTACGGAACTTATCAGATGTCACTAGAGTATGGGATACTTAGAACGACACCAAAAATTCAAAAGGTTTCATGTGAATCTAATCCAGCCTATTTATAGATTTATGGTGGATATCAATTATATATTATGCAGTGGTATCTAAATAGCTCATTAAATGTTACTCGAGTATAGGAGAGATAAAATAATGCAAAAATTACAAGGTTTTGAGTGACACTAATCTAGCCTGTTTATGAATACGGTCTGTGGTTGATGTCAATTAGATATCACTTAATTTTTGTGTACATATACGTTTAAAAAGACTGTTATTAGTTTTCAGATGTAGAATGCTTAGAATAATCTTTTTAGGGTTCTATTATTGGAAAAGACAAAAACATGATGCAAAAATGCTAATCAGCTCCATCAGGAATAAAAGAGTATATTATGGAGAAAAGGCGGGGAAGACAGTAAAGGAGTTTTGTAATGGATTACGGAACTCATCAACATGTTACTCGAGTACGGGAGACTTAGAATGACATGAGCAATTTAAAGGTTTCGAGCGAATCTAATTCAGCTTATTCATATATGGTTGATGTCAATTATTATATAGAGCAGGTATGGTCAACCTTTGGAAAGTTGCGGGCAAAACTTTTGGATTTTTATGAAATCGCGGGCCGTAGATAATAGGTAGTTGTGAAAAAGTAATAATGATAAGGTTTATTTTATTTTATATATTTATAAAGTAGAATGGTAAAGTTAGATGAACAGAATAATATCGTATTGATTAAGAATAATATCGTATTGATTAAGAATAATATCGTATTGATTAAGAATAATATCGTATTTACTTACAATTACAAGAAATTAATGAGAAGTTTGAGCTTGAACTTGAGAAACAAGATAATCAATGTTGGGATCAATCCTACTAATACACAGGCGCAGTGTTTTCCAAATTTTCATCTGTAAGTCTGGTTAGATACTTATTATTAGTCCAGAAAAATCTATTAAAAAAATTGCTCCGACAGTGATTTTAGTTCTTCGGCATATTGAGTAAAATCGCTATTTTCGTAACTGGATAGTGTTGAAAAATGATAACAGCTTCCAGATCGCTTTTGTGTTTCCCACAAGCGAATTTTGTTATGGAACGCTTTCAGATAGCTGACAATTCGTTCATCAACTGACCTTGTTTTTGAAGCCGTTTGAAATACCGTATTTCTCCGAAAATACGACCGAATCGAAAGTTAAGCCCTAGCACCTCCAAAATAAGACCTAGTTGTAAAGATAGAAAAATTGTAAATAAAAATTAACAGACCTATCGTTATCCTGTACAATCGTTGATTATGGCTCCTCGAGTGTCTTTGATGGGAAGAGACAAATGTCACAGTGAAAAGATCAAACTCCTTAACAATAAATAATATTTATTGTATTCTAAACACTATGTGAGGACAGTTTTACTTTTTTATGAGGGAAAAATTTCTTAATATAACGAACCACATTCGCTTTAAATCGTCGGACTTCCGAGACACCTGCACAGGAAATATCAGTATTTTATGCCGATGGGCACCAAAACCCCGAGTATTGTTGATTTTGAATCAGTGTTTTTTTTTAAAGAATCACATCCGCTAATAAGGAATGGAATCAAAAAGTGCAAGACCGTTTCTCATATTTTCTCAGTAACGAAATGTATAGTTATTATTTCCGATTATCCACGGAATTGAGTGACATGATGTGTCGCCGATAACCTGTGTCTGGCGACTTTGAAACCTCGTTTTGTTTTAATTTGTTCAAGAAAACAGGCTCAGCCATCTCATATATCCAATACTAATTTTATTAGAAAAATAACTTTATAAGGTCTTATCGGAAATACCTACTTTTACATTTTTACATTCAGGTGTGCCGCAAATAATTCAAGATATTTCTAGTGTGTCATCAACTAAAAGAGGTTGCTAAATACTGACCCACGTAGTTCGGGCTTTTATTCCCCCCCCCTCACTCTCTTGTTTGCAAGAACCGATAATATTTAGTACTTTTTTTCGAGAGCGATTAGAAAATGTTCCGCGGGCCGGGGGTTGTCCATATATGATATAGAGGTGTAAAAATAACTCATAAAATGTTAACCGAGTATCGGAGACATAAAATAATACAAAAAATACTTAACGCTTAGAGAGGAACTAAATCTAGTCTATTTATAAATACGGTCTAAGGTATTTATCAATTAGATATCACGTAATTTGTATAATACATATATTTTAAAAATAACTAAATTAATAGTTTTCATATGCAAAATGTTTAGAAAATTTATTTGTGCTCTACTATCGGAAGAGATAAAAGTATGATAAAAAAAATAGCAATCAGCTCCATCAAGAATAAACTAGTGGATTACCGCAAAGAGGTGGGAGGACATGTAAAAGAGATTTGGAGGTTTGTAACAGAACTCATCAGATGTTACTTGAGTATCGGCGACAAAATAACTCAAAAAGTTTCGAGGTTTAGTGTGATACTAATCCAGTTTTTTATGGATACAGTCTATGTTGGATGTCAATAAAAAACATGTACTATCGTAAAAGCACACACATTTTAAAAATGACTTTAGATTATTACAGTTTTCACATATAGAATGCTAAGAATGATTCTTTTTGTGTTTTATCATTAGAAAAACTAAAGCCTGCTGAATAAATAATAAACAGCACCCATCAGGAAAGGAGGTAAGACGGAAGTGGTAAGGAAAAACTCAAAAGAGATGTGTAGTGGATAATTAAGCTCATCAGACGCTGGAGTTACTCGATTGGAACTTATAATAACACCAAAAATTCACAAGGTTTTGAGTAAAACTAATCCAGCTTATTTATGGATACAGTCTATGATTACTGTCAGTTAGAAATCATGTAGTAATTCGTACATACTTTTATTTTAAAGATGCCTCTAGGTTAATACTACTTTCAGATTAAGAATTTTTGGAAGGGTCCTATTTGAGTTCCATTATAAGAAAATATATTAGTGATTTAAGTGTAACTTGCATGTGTTATTTATACTTTGAATTTTCATCACACTTTAGAGGAATATCTATACAAAAACAATCACAGTTAAAGAGCCTTTCGTAGTCAATCAGTAAAAATATTTTAAGTTTTTTCGAATGACCGATATTTATTAACTTAATCTTTCTTAAAACCAATTGCTTTCTGGAATATTACTTGCATTAACAGATGGTAGTACTTCCATCAACCAATGATGGCTACAAAACATGGATAATTTTAAACGTGGGCTGTAAGAATCAGTCATTTACACGGGATTTACAGAACATGTGCGCATTAACGATGTTGGATATACTACTGTACCAAATAATTAGCCAAGATAACACGAGTTTAAAAGACACTTAATTACATTTTAATTACGAATAAACTTTAGGATAGAGTGTGGTAAACACTCAGATTAAACATCGTTGAGAGGCTAATTTAACCAAGACAAGATTATCAAAACTCTATTTCGTATATTATTCAAGTATCACAAACTAGTTTCTACTACGATAAGGGAATCTACTGATAACATAATGCGAGTGTTCATTCAAAGAACAATGTATTACATGGCGTCTAATTCTCACTACCTCAAGCGTCCTCGAGATAAGGTAACTAATGTCTCTTTTGACAAATGTGTGGCAGTTAAAATATTAACACAGTTTAACACTATTTCAAAGCTGAATAAATTAGGAAGGTGGAGGTAAAGAGAAGAATATAACCTACTTAGTCGAAAACTAAACATCAAATAAAAAGTTAAGTAGCATATCAGTTATAGCCTTCAAATTGATGAAGAAATTAGTGATGACATCGTATTAATGAAGCCTTCATTAATATATATGATAAACATTATTTGAACTAACTATTACAGCTACAGTTACATGCTAACGAACGAAAAATGAATAAATGCCAATTATTAATTTATATTCAACTTTAAAAATATTTGTTTCTGTAATTTACAAATAAAAATGGGGCAAGCTTTGTGTAGCATTACACCACGTTGGTGTAAACATGTCAAACACGGCTCCTTTTATGTGATAAGATAAAAAATAATTTTTGATTAAAAATTCTTGAGGTCAGATAATTGATGTTTCAACATGTTTCCGAGAGGAGAATTTTTGTCTGATAACTGCCTTGCATCTACTGGATTCAGAAAAAATTCTTTGAACAGCCCGATACCTAAAATCATACAGGGCTATATATAAAGAAATGCAAAGAATGAGAACTAGACAAATGCATCTGCCAGAGATAAAAGCAACAAATGTCGTTAAAAGAAAAGGCTAAATCAAGACACGACATTCATCTCAACACCTAAATACACTACCTCACTGTGCGATGTTTGAAGAAATGCAAGGGTAACCCTAAGAAAGAATGAGAACCAGGCGAATACATTTGCCAGAGTTAAAAGCAACAAATGTGCAAAGGCCAAACTGAGACGCGACACACACTTATGCGACAAAATTAATATGCAAACGTCTTACGTAATCCCGGAAAATATTGACACTTCCCTTCCTTCTTTTTTAATCTGGAAAGGGGGGTCTGATACGTGCAAAGCGAAGAGGCTTAAGTACATTTTCTTGTTTCTTCGGAAGTCAATTACTATAGAAAAGTCGTCCTTCATCCGAGAACAGTAATTGTGTTAGAAGATTCCTATCTGCGTTGGACACAAGTGGCAGTTTAAATTTCAAGCACCAGCCAGGAGTGCTCTAGCACCGTCAAAGAAATAACCCCAGGTTGCCCACGTGGACGCATTGTTTAGGCCCTTCCCTTTTTTTTAAAAAAAAAGCCTGTCTTAACTCCGTGCTTCTTATTACAATGGGTGGAGGCAGACTGGATCTGAAGGGGGCAGTGGTGTAGAAAAATTTGCGGCCTGAAAATAACAACAATAACACACACGCGGAGTATTAAAAAAAAGAAGTTTATCTTGCCTTGGAGAGAAAATAAAAGCCTCTGTTGAGAAGAAGGGGAGCGAAAATTTGCACACGGCTGTATCCCTAAAGTGCAAGACCAAGTAGAGGGATGATGATCCTTCAAAAACAATGGCTCTTTCCTGCTCCCAACAAAGCATTGTATGGTAGCTTTGTTTGACGAAGGAGCAATCCGAGCTCCTCACAAAAGATAACTCTTGGACATTTTCCCGCCTTTAAAAAATATCACCAATTCACTAGTGCATCCTGTTACTCCGACTCAAGGACTGGATTTTTGTGTTATCCCTTCCAGTTTAAAAACACTGCCCGTAAGGGGTTTGTAACTTGATTACAAATGTTTAGTTGGAGGAATACCCGTCTGTCAAAAAACGCTTTTTGTGCGGGGTGATACTTGGGTTTAAAAAGTTTCGGAAGTAACAAAGCGTCTACAAGTTTCCACTTTTGCGATCGTTCGCGCCTTGGTAAACGATATGGTTTTTATGCGGGGATGCGTAGCAGGTGTTTTATTGCCTGCGTGCCGAGATGGGATGGTAAAAAAAAAATTCCAATTTTCGGATCGAAAAGGATGGAAAAAAATCCTCGTGAAGTGCGGCGGTAAACAATCTCTGTATTTACAAACAGAAATGGATGAAGTCTACTTTTTTAAACGAGGCAACAGTTTTGAAGTGGCAGTGTGTATTACACTGGCGAGCACAACTTCAGGAACAGTGAGGTTTTCAGCTGCTACTCTGGAGTGAAGTGACCTGGATTTGAGGAATTGATACAAAAGGTACCGAAGTCGAGAGTTACCGAACCGATGAATAAAAACAAAACGATAACAAGAATACAAGCTGATGGTAAAAAATATTTGAACCGAAGTGGTGACACTGGCACTAGGTTCCGTGAGACAGAAGGGTAACTGAGAGCTTAAAATAAAGAGGAGGCGATCTTTTGTATGCAGTATTACTACCTTGAACACTGATACAGACTTTGCACCACGTTTGCATACAGAGAATGAGATTACGGATGAGTTTCTGCGGTGGCAGAACCAATTTCTATGTCCCAGTCTCTGACTTCAAGATTCCGAAATTTGAATATTCACTAGCTTTCTACTGAATACCCTAGACTATGCAAATAGTCACATGTTGTTTCGTTCAATTTTGAGGTTGTGACCCTTATTAAAAGTAATTGTATTCCTTAAATTTTCGCATGACCGATTGGTCTGTTGGTTAGATTGCCAGTGTCTGGATCGATATGTTCTTGGTTCGAATTCGGTGTAAATCATGGATGTTTGTCCGTCTGGAGAGAATATGAAGTACCTATAAATTGGGCCGTGCTTTAAATGTATGGCATGTATATGAGGTGTAAAATGAATCCAACCCCTTGTGGTTCACAATTCTGCCCTTATGGTGCTATTTTGACTAATCTTCAAATGGACGGAAATTTAAAAAGTTTTTCACCCCAATGTATTTCACGGTAAATAGTTCACACATGTGAATGCTTGCAGATACAATATACAAAAAGACTTTTGTACAGTTTTGTTTTAACTGAAAGGTACACATGAGAAGTTATGCAAGGTAACATTTTATATTAGCACCTTAAGAAGCATTCTAAAATTGTTTTTCAATTCACCATACAGGGATATTATTTATTCACGACTTGTTGCATGCGATTGCTCGATTTCACTATTTGATGCGTTTACAATAGTAATTAAATGAACCAATGTACCATTATATTGCAAATAAATTCATCACATAAATTTTTCAAATTTAATGTTTTGAAGCATTACTAAAGATGAGATTAAGAATTTATTACTGAATCATCTTTTACATAGGAAAAACAGATAACTTTTCTGAGCTGTATCCCTCATGTTAAAGAGTTGATATATAGACATTATCCTTCATGTTAAAAAGTTAAGATACAGACATGAGCAATATGCACGTAGAGGTGGAAAGTATGTACCGTATGTGTTAAAATGTGTGTATTTTTTATTAATTTCAATTCCAATATGCTTCTAATTAGATTCAATAAATATAGCTTTTAAAACTTAACCAACAATAAAATCTTTTTCATCAAAAGAATGTTCTGAATTGGGTTTGGTTTAAGTTTCATGGTAGAGAAATGGACAAACTACTCCAATCAAATTCAGTTTGTTTTCCTCTAACAAGCTGTTATTTTAAGAAGTTCTTTTGGGCTTAAGTATAAGAACTTTTTATGGTAACAAACTAAGTTTGAACATATTCGTACATAAAAATTTTCACAAAATGAAAAAAATAGTACATTTATAATTATAAAAGAGCAAACCTTCACTCGCAATAGCTGATCAGTCATAGATTCCAAAATTTCAAACAATTTAAAGTTATTTGGAATGTAAACTATTTTATTGCTAACTAATCTGAACTTTTAACGAAACTAACTCGTAGCCATAAAATACCATAAAAAGACATTTCTTAACACCACTCGAAGGCTATCGGTACGTAATTTATTCCATACATTACATCTAAAGCGGTTTATCTATCAGTTTATTTTATGTGTCTCAATGATTAAAATACTAATGCTATTTTAAAACATTTCCTCGCGAATCGATATAAAATCGCTTTTTTCATAAAGAACATAGCCGTAAAAATTTCAAACTTCTGAATAAATATTTAATCAAATTTATGTTAATACTCATTAAAATATCTTTACTGGAACCCTTACTAGATCACAATTTAATGGTTGGTAGATCAATCTCTTGTATTTTTAAATTCCAGCTTTAATGTTAAAGAATTTCCAATTAAATGATTAAATGCGTTCCGTTCATTAGATTGGAATGAAGTAACATCGTCTCATTTTGCTTCCATAAAATTCCAAGTTTTTTTCGGATTAAAAAATACTTTCACACAGAGAAGAGGTATCTAAGAGATAGGATTGGCTCTATTTCTGAAATTTATGTGTCTAATTTGATGCTGAACTTCAGTTACATTTTAGGGTTTGGTTAGAAAACTAATTTCCTTCACTTTGCAGATAATGCTATTTTTATTCGTATTATTCGATTTCCAAACCATGATGAGTTTTTAATTCTGTTAGATAAGCTTCAGAGCCATTCGTATTTAAATGTGCTGTCATTGCTTGTAGAAATGATGTACAAAAGGACGTAGTTTTGTTTTAACTGCAATACACTTGGTGAGTTGTTATGCTAGGCAACATTTTACTTTAACATCTTAAGGAGTATTCTGTACTTTTATTTTGAATTCATCGTACAGGGATATTTTTTATACAAGACACTATTTAACAATATCATAAGCAAAAGCTTTACTGTTTTGCTAGTCAAGAAGGCAGCACCTCTATAAGTTTGGCCTGTAGGTTTAGTGATTGTTAGAGCTATGCTGTCATACTAATCAATAAGGCATTATTTCCATGTTTGGTCTTTCTGTTACTCTAGTCAAGAAGACAATATTTCCGTGGTTTGTCTTTAAGTTTAGTTATTTAACAATGATACTACTTACCAATGTGATAAGTTAAAGCAGTCACATTGTTAAGTAGTGGTTAAGCTGTTTCGAATTCATCGTACAGGGATATTGTTTCAAGACACTTCTTAACAATATGATAAGCTAAAGCTATACTGCTTTGCTAGTCAAGAAAGCAGTATCTCTAAGTTTGATCTGTAAGTTTAGTGGTTGTTAAAGCTATGCTGTCATGCTAATCAAGAAGACCGCATTTCGGTGTTTTGTCTTTAGGTTTAGCGGAAGTTAAAACTACACTATTACACTAGTCAAGAAGGCAGTACGTTCAAGTTTAGTATTTATATTTCGTAGTTGTCAAAGCTAAGCTGTTCTGCTAGTCAAGAAAGGAATTCATACATGTTTAGTCTATAAGGTTTAGTAGTTGTTAAAATGTTTATGTATAAAGGTATCTGATACTTCATGAAGGGGTTGAAAAGCAGCTAGAGCACGCAAAATAGGTTAAGTGATGATATTATTATCTAGTGCTATAAGAATTAGACTCTTTTATGCGAAGCAAATAATAGCCTTTAATCCAAAATCACAAACTTCGGAGTTATTGAATAATCAATATAATAGTTTCAAAGGATTATATTCTAAGACAAGGAGCAATACATCTTTCCAAAGTATTCTATTCTAAGGATAGGTTCAATCAATGTATCGAAGGATTCTATTCTACAGAATGGACCAATAGAATAACTCCAAAGGATTCTATCCTATAGGAATTCCTTCTATTCTATAGGAAGAGACAAAAGAATATTTCTAAAGACCAAAAGAAACCATGGATTCTTTCAAACAACAAATGAGGCTATTTAGCCATAAAGTGTGTTGTTGGGTAAGAGCAATGCTACATTACTCTTAAATCTGTCGACTCTCAGAGGTTTAAACTTCAGTTGTATGTCTTCTTAAACTACCATTCAATCGTTATACTACAACATACAATAGAAAGGACGTAGACTGCAAAAAAAATTTCGTCCCAGACAGGAGCGGTGGGTTTTTAGAGCTGTCTGTACACCTTTTTAAAAGTCTACCCTACATATTCTAGGGGGAACATACCACACAAAGCTGGTAGCTAGTACGGAATTGGGTCAAAACAGGTGCTTTTTCAGAGTTGAAGGGGAAAGCTTCGCATAAGAAAGACCAGAATGAAAGTTTGAAATTTTTTTCACGTGACCTACTTAAAAATACACCAAAAAGAATTTTCTTTGAATTGAAAGGGTTAGAATTTTAAACGCATATTTAGGACAAGGATGGGAGTGAATATATTTTCTCGCTCAAGGCTGTTGAACGGCAGGTGTAAGAGTAGAGTTACCATTCAGTACGGACATTGTAAGTCAGCTTATTCTAACGAATATCTCTACCGCAGATACAAAAAAAAATGCATTTTTAAATAGAGGAAATGATACACACGTGTAAGACACCAATATACGAATTTTCTTTTATTTGAATTAAAATTGGAAGAATTACAGGTTTAAAAACAATCTTTCTTATTTAAGATGGAGTATCTTATTTTCAAAAAGCGTACAGTTTTATATTGGAATTAGATTGAATACTCTTGACTTGTATTGTTTCTTTCAATCTTATTTACATCAGAAATAAATGTTTTCTTGCTTTCAATCAAAAACTCTTAATTATTGCAGTTGGTTGGGGCTTATGACACAAGGCCTCAAAACTAACAAGCTGCACCTAGCTCCAGATAAAATGACAAAACCAATGGAAATATAAAAAACACCAAAAGAAAATTTTTGTGTTTTAAGGAGAATGTATAAAAATGCTACAGTTACAATTAATTCTTGAAGTTACCTTTTATTAAACTTATATAACATACGTAAAAAATCCCCATCCGAATCCACTAAATAACTGTTATATGGAAATCAAAATGGGCATTTAAAGAACATATTTTGCGTTAGGTAGTTAACGTTTCCACTAATTTATGAAATAAAATGTTTTACATTTTTAAGTGCAACAATTTCAAATTTTTCTTAGAAGAGTAAATGACGCTATCAGTGCAAAATGTATGAGAGTTTATCGAAATAAAATAATTTAAAAACTATAAGCGTTAGCCGATGTTGATACAATTTTTACAAAATCTGTATTACTTGCGGATGTAAGCTGATATGTGTTCACCTACCATCTAATCCTTTCGAAATGGAAAACCACGAAATACGACTTGGAACATGGTACAGCAGTCAGTAACTGTATCCTTATGATTTAATTATTTTTAACAGCTGTTAACACAAGAAACAACCATTAAAATTCTCAAATGCTGTAAAATATTTTTAAACCAGGAACGAAATCTAGGTTAGAATAATAAGGCTTTTGGTGAACGCAATATAGTTTGGCGCAACATTGTACTTCGCAACGTAGTTTTGATACGCCTACGTTACTTTAAAGATTTTAGACCTCAATTGTTTCAAATTATTTCTTTTGAAGTCCTATGAACTTCTCCATTGAATTCAGAATTTGAAATTTTGCAACTATAGACTGCAACATAAAAATGTTCTTAGATAATTGAATTACTGTTCTCTGAACTTATTCATTTAACAGAATGATGTAAATTCAGAGGTATACGGAAAGCCATTATTAATATTATTAAAAAATGACGGTAAACTGTGAGCTAACTATCAAGTTAGGAATTGGACTACTAAGCTGAACTTACTATTAAAATATGACTTAACTATTAAGGTAAACTAACTATTAAACCACGAATTATTCTATTTAATTCCAAATCCGAAAGGTATCAGCTATGAACGGAAACATAAATGTGCTTAGATCATTGAATCACGTTTCTCAGTACTGAATTATTACACAGAATGACACAAATTCAAAGAGCTTATACTTAAATACGAAAGCAATTATTAAAATGATTAATATACAAATTAAACTGTGTTAACTAATTATTAAACTGAACAAAATATTATTCTATTGAATTTTTAAATGCGAAAGGTATGTACTGCGTACGGACAGCAACATAAATTTGCTTGATCATTGAATCACTTGCTCAATACTGAATCATTGAACTGAGTAATACAAATTCAGAGTGCATACATAACTACGGAAATTAAACATTAAAATTATCCAACTATGAACAAAACTGTGAGCAAAGTATTAAATTACAAATTAACTATAGAGTTTATCTAACTGTTAAACTATGAATGATTCCATTGAATTTTAAATCTGAAAGATATCTATCAGTGGATGGTAACATAAAAGTGCTTTAACATTGAATCACTTTTCTCAATAATGGATCAGTGAACTGAGGAATATAAATTTAAAGTTTATTTGTGAATTCATACACAAGATCTTTGTATGTTATCTTTAGCTGCAAAACTACAAACTTTAAAATTCTTACTGACACATCTCGGTTAATCTAAATACATGAATGACAATGCAATGGTCTTTTGGAAAATATTTAGTAAATATATACATTAATTAACATTAAGTAAATAAATATTGAAACCTTGCGTCTGGGAATTCATTTTTTACATTTGTGTTACACTGAGGGAAATTGATACGATACGTAAATATGTAAAGACGATTAAATCAAAGCAGGTAAACAATGTTCACAACCATTGCACTCATACTTCGTTAAGCGACATTAATAAGTGAGTCATTAAACTATTATATCATATAATTAAAATTAATTAATAAATAATGTAACTACTATATTTTAAATAACTATTTTTAACTTCCTGATGATTGTTTCGAAGAGGAGTATCATCCATCAGCAGCAAAACTGACTAAAACTTGAGGGAGGAGATAAATCGTCATTAGAAGAAAACTGACCAGATTTCGATCTCCTCATCATCAAAAATACAGAGTATCCAGATGACGAGATATCTCGTCATTAGCAAACTTGGTCAGATCTTTATGGACGAGGTATCTCGTCATTAGGAAATTGGTAAGATCTTGATGGACGAGAAATCTCATAGAAACCACTAGGAGGGTTAGTAAAATAGTAGTTATTTTAGGAATAAAATAATACCGTTATTTTATACTTGATGAATATAAAACAGTATTTCATGCATTTATTGTATTTTATTTGTAGATCGATTTTTAAAAACGAGTAATCAACTATTGTTCCAGCATTCTTTGTTCCGTAAATATTTATTTAAGAATACAGTAAATAGTAATATTAAGTAAATATTTAAACAATATGTCTAGAAAAATACATTGTTTATTTTTATCACTGTTGGGGTAATGATACAATAAGTAGATATCACAACCCCGCTGCAAGAGTTCCAAAACTTAAAAAATCGATTTGGGTCAATTATCTTAGAAGTATAAACAGGTTATAAGAATTATCCAAATATATTGTTTTTAAGAACTCGAGAAAAGACTAACGCACAAGAGACATAAACCATAAGAATGTCAAAAACTGTCGTTCGAAGAAACACGTGTTTTTGTATTAGACATAATAGTTATAAACTATATGTAGTTGTCAATGTAACTCTGTCAAAAAAGACCGAAATTAAAAGAAAACAATTTTTGCAATCATAGTTTGATATAAATTAATTTTAAAACTAAAAACAAAGTATTTTCAATCGATTTCGGTGGTTTTGAAATTCTACCGTCCCCTTAAAAAGATAATAAACAAAAATCGATATTTGGAAAGTTTTAAAGGTAATGTGTTCCTTTAAACATGAGAAATCAGCACTCTTGGTGTCTCAGAGACCCCCTGGAAACCCACTCTTTCGGACGGTTAGTTAGATTAACACGAACGGTTGACTTTGCCCTTAAAAGCTGCGTGAGAAAGTAAGGGGGTAAGGGCAAGGTGTTTGACCTACTAAAGACTCATGGCGTCCGCATTTTTCATGTTGCTATTTTTTTAGTGCCTATGTGAGAAAACCTTAACCGACATCACTGTTATCAAACATCTGTAGCGTCGTTATAAAAATTATGTGTACCCCAATTCACACACACACACACACACACACACACACACACACACACATCTCTCTCTCTCTCTCTCCCCCCCCCCCGGGGGAGAAAAAAAATATTTAAAAAATAACCTTTTCCTGTTATGCGTGCAAAAATATTCAGCTGTTATGGCGTTGACTTCAAGGATTATTTAAATACTAGCCACTGCGTGGCTAGCCCGGCGTTGCCCGTGGTGTTGGTTTGCTTCACAAAACAACACCACGGGCAAAGCAGTGATATAAGTTTTTTTCTGGTGTAAAATTTTCCGGAGATTTCAAATCCGTTGATATTTTTAATCTATCTTTAACGAATCCGCTTTTACGGAAAAGAACTAAACAATGCCTTCCAAATTTTTTTTTATTTTTTGCTCTCCACTGTAAACAAAGAGGGCAGGAAATATAATCTTTTCTTCTTTTTTTTTATTTCTTTTATTTTTTTAACGCGGAGGGCACGAAATGCAATCTGTTTATTTTTGGAAAGGGAAAGTTACCGTGACGTCACAATCTCGTGCGAAAATATAAAAGATATATTCAATTTAAAAGTTATTTATATAAAGAAAATCACATTTTTAGGTATGGATCTAAAGTTAATTTTTCCGCAGATTTCAAATCTGCTGAAATTTTTACTCTATCTTTAACGGTCTAGGAGATAGAAGAAAAACTAATTGACTCTAGTTAAAAGATTGTTTGTTTTTATCGTCTGTCTGGAAAATTATACCTCCGAGCAAAATTAAAACGGAAACGAAAACAAAAAATTTAGAATCTGTGATCTATTCTATGCTGTAGCATTCAATAATGATTAAATTTCATTAAATTAATTTTTAAATGTTCTAGATTGAATTTTAAAATTCGCCGCGACCCAAAAATTGCAAAAAATTCGGACTACCTGTGTGTTAAATCTCATTGCTGTAAGTGCCATAGAATCTTCAGGATTTTGCGGCAAGAAACCGACAAACATTTCCTTTTATAATAGTAGAGATGCTCTATAACAGTGATTTTTAACCTTTTTCGTCGCAAAGCATATATAAACTAAATGCTGAAATTTCATGGCGCACCAAAAATATGTTATACTTTTTGCCGATATGACAAAAAGTAGCTGTGACAGGCATTTACGGTCAAGCTAAATATAAGTGGTGGTTGCCGATATGACAAAAAATAGCTGTGACAGGCATTTACGGTCAAGCTAAATATAAGTGGTGGAAGCACAAGTAAGTATTCTGAAAGTATTGTCAGTTGGCTCGTTTTTCGAATACGATTTCAGCTTTTCGTCAATTCAAATTCTAAAGAATGAACTCAGAATTGATAAATGACATTTGATTGCTCAACTCCAATTAGATTAAACGCCAAACATTGCCAAAACGTGGATAAAGTAAAATTTAAGGTAACCACAACATGTATCATACGATTACAGCAGAAGTAAAATCTTCACAGATAGTCTGGTTTGTTTTTATACTGAAAATCCCTCTCGTACATTTGCTTGATCTGAAAAAAATATTGTAAATTATCTACACTTTTTGCACCAATGCTTTAAAAAAAATATCGTTGAAGCAATTTGTGCGACTTTTTAACAAAAAATAATACTCAAAATTATTTGTATGAGAAAATTTGAAATGATTTGGGAACACATCAGTCATAAGTTCAAAACTAAACTGTTGAAATGAAACTTCGCGAATATGCTAGATTGGTTATTTCAGTGAAGGAAAAACAATTTAATAATCTTGAAATTTTCATATTTCCTGGTAATGGATAAACTCAATTTTAATTCTTCTCAGTTTTGAAAACACTGAAGTGGTATGTAGATGTGCGTATACTCTAATTAGGTTATATCAGTGAATGGAAACTAATTAATAACTTCATGTTTTCTGCCAATGGATTAATTCATTAAATTATTAGTTATTCTAATATTTGCTACTTTATTTGAATATAACGAAATACTACAAAAATAATTTATATCATAAAAATAAGAAATCAACACTCTTCCAGAGAGGGAACTTGAGTAACAGTCTCCCTCTGGCGATGCCACTGAGAACGACTTAACGGAATATTTGAAGCGTTGTTTTTTATGTGACGTTAATTAAAAAGTAAATACTGAAAATAAATTGTAGGAGATTGTGGAACAAATTAGCAAACCTAGCATCAGTGAGTATACTATTGCAATATCAGAACAATTAAGTACAAAATGTTCCTCTACTTTTAGTACAACATGAAGTTTTTGCTTGATTGCATGTATAAAACAATGAATTTCACACATAAATTTACTCACTAATGTAAATAGAATAATTAGAATACGAGAAAAGTAATTATATAATAAGACAGCTTTGGAACATAAATTTAACTCAAGATAATTAAGAATGTAAATTCGTTGTAACACTTCCTTACTATAAGTTATGAATTTGAGAAATAAATTAAAACTAAGAATTATTTTTACATTATTTCTTCATTTAAAATTTTAATTTTATAATGTCTCGTAGAGGATGAAAATGAATTCATAAATGAAGGTCATTCATAGCTCCATCTTGGCGCCAATATCTCATCAAAATTACTTTGATGTGAAAAGTGTTTCAAAGTTTTAGTAAGTATTATCATGTCAGCACATTTATTATTTATTCTCGTTATTGAACTTAGGTTGAATTCATTGATTGGATTTAAAAGATTAAATTTGTTTCACTAATTCGTGGCAGCAACAATAAACATCGGAAATCAAGTACAATTTCGCTGTTCAAGAAGTCCACATATGTTCAATTCAGTTTACCCTTGAAACACTACAATGCGCAAAAATCTCTACTGTAACCACAAATTCACACACTGACAGTTACATCTGTAAATCCATGGTTACAATAAGATAATATTTCCTTAGTTGTATCAACAGAGGTAAAAACAAAAGTTCCACTTATGTGAATCTTGTGAATGCAAAACCAATGTGGTACGAAGAGGTTATGAAAGGATAGAACAAAAATTTCATTCTTGTAACAACGAAGTCGCATACACATTTGCTCATCCTTGTTACAATAAAGAATTTAACATTAGTTGGGCTTCTAGTTGTAAAAACATGGTTTTTGTCCATTGAGGTCCACATATGTGAACCTCATTTATACAATACAATGTGGAAAGAATAGGTTACAATATAATAGTTAGAACGGGAAATCAATGATTACTATGGCAACTTTTTTGTTGCAGTAAAAATGGGAAAAGTTGCATTTATCATTCCCTA
The DNA here is from genome assembly GCA_947359465.1 of Metellina segmentata. Taxonomy (NCBI): domain Eukaryota; kingdom Metazoa; phylum Arthropoda; class Arachnida; order Araneae; family Tetragnathidae; genus Metellina; species Metellina segmentata. The sequence continues at coordinate 64,543,606 of OX375872.1, read as the reverse complement.
AAGTTGCATTTATGGAAATAAAGTTGCATTTATTTTTGATACACTAAATTCTAATATAAATTATTCGTAAAAAATGAAAAAAATTAAAAATATATTGACAATTTTAGTCGTGTACAACAGTATTATAATACATACTGAAACACAGAAGAACCTTGAATGGCCGATAATTGGCCAGTAATTTCTATAACATTGAAAACCTGCGCCAGCCGCAGTCATATAATGTGCTGTATCGGATAGTAGAAGCGCAAAATCCTTTCGCTCAACATTCAGAGATTTTAAAACGTCATCTACAAGGCAAACAACATATTGATCATCGACACTCGCCTTGCAAACTCTGCAGTCGATTACGCAAGTTTATCAAGAGTGCCAACTAATGGGTTAAAGTATTTCTTACTATTTATTTCACTTTCGTCTTAAAACGAACACCTGCTTGATTATCCGCAATACTTCGGCGTTCGCAAGATCAAGACACACGTGATCGAAGTGTTCATTCAGAGAGCAAAAAATGAAATAGTAATTTGATATTAATTAAGTTTAAGGTATATTTTAAAAAGTTGCAGGAGGTTGCATTTATGCAAAAAGTTGCATTTAAGCAGAAAGTTGAATTTATGTTGCGGTTATAACTCACTTACTATACACCCCATGTAGGAGGAATTTTGGTTTTAGTACTTTACATGCAGCTTAGAACGCGTGAAAAAAAGTTGCATTTGTTGCAAAAAGTTGCCGTAATGATTACTCGACTTCAAGCTAAGCTTTCAACGGAATAGAGGCATTATATTTTTTGCTTGAGGGCAAAATTGCACCTTACTTCCTTTCACAGAATCGCTATAAACGAAAGACATCACTCATACAACTGATTATACTATCGTGATTCTATTACAGATCCTTTACAGTTTAGCGATCATTTAACGAATAAAGCTGCAATTCTATCGGGATAGCCGTGCACTGTTAGGGGGTTTAACAGCTGCCTAGGCAAAAGATCCAAATTACTTCCCCCAAAATATAAGGTAACTATTGAGGGGTTGAGATTTTCTCGCATAGGAATGACATTTCAACCCAAGATCATTTAGATCACCTTAATCGCCCAATTCACTAAACGAACCGTCTGTCAAAGATTTATAGAGCTCCAGTTCCATTGGTAAGTTATTAATCTGAGACGATTCGAGAAGGCTGGCAGTGGAAATTTTTATAGAATCGAGGGGCTATATAAGAAAGAGGTTGGGGTCATTAGGGGCCTCCCGATCTTGTGTTATTGCTTTGTAGTAAGTCATTTGTGCCAAAGGGGCCCTAATGCATTCCAGTTGGCTGCAACCGTGGGAAACCGATTGTTTCCGAGTTTGTTTCAGACCTTTCTCATAGAGTTTAATCACTTAGAGGAAGCGATTGGAAAAGCAAAAATTGGACACTCGATGTTATCTGCAAGGTGGGCTCTAACTAGCACCTGCTTACTGGCAGCTGGCGCCTATTTCTTATACGTGACTCAGCTATCATCAAATTGAAATCAAACGTATCAATATATCTGTATCAAATGCATTATCTCTTTAAAAAAAAGAGAACTGTTATGTGGTGAAATATATTTTGAAGCACAATAGAATTTTAGCTGCAAAAAATGATATACAGCTGATTTAAAATTTTGATTTGGGTTTATATCGGAGAAATATATCTTTGAAGGTAACTAATCAAACGTATTAATATACTGTATCAAATGCGTTCGATCTTTAAAAAAATACACTGTTAAGTGTTGAAATATCTTGAAGCACAATAGAATTTTAGCTGCAAATGACATCAGCTGATTTAAAATTTCTATTTCGGTTCAAGGAGGGGATATATATGTTTGACGGTTCTTGAAGCTAAGTAAGTTCCCAGTCTAATTAGCCCTCGTGTTGCAAATATGACCGTGGACCGAAAGACAAACTAAATCCTTGAAGATAGTAGGCTTATTACTACGGTATAAAAAAAGCAAATTGAAGTTCAGGATTGCTATTTCAAAATATTGCTTACTGTATTTAAATTTGAGTAACAAAATTATTCAAGAGCATCTTACCTTTTAATTAATGATTATTATTCATAAAATTTCGCAAATTAGAGTTGTATTTAATGACGCCAAAACGAGGTACATATTAGAAAGACTATATATTGAGTTCTTATACATGTATGATCTTTAATAAATATAAAATTTAGTAAAGAACATATGAACATGATGTTTCTGTGCATCTATCTCAAATATATAAATGGCAGAGAACTGAGATTGTGTTAGGATAAATATAAACTTTTTGTCTATATATGAGTCCTATGAGTTCTTATATTGGTCATAGTGTATAACGTATCATCATTGTAGAGTAATTAGATTTTGAGTTATCTTGCGAACCACAAAACAACACTTGGTTCTCATATTTTTGTTCATAAACATAAAAGTTTAAATGACAGTAGCTTTAAAGTAATTTCTATTCTAAATATAATATCCATTTCATAAAAGCGCTAAATTTGAAAAGAACCCAATAAAAACTTAATTTATTTCAGAACTTTGAAATTTCTACCTTTCTTACTGAAACTTGAGCGCTTAAAGTTATTGCCCTCTCTCTTAATACTTTCTCTTGGCATTTTATGTAAACCTTTTGATTGAAGTACTCTTTGAATAATCAAGGAATGTTTCAATCAAGATGTAAATTGCTAATGTATTGCACACTGGTACAACGTTTATTTAATACTTACCCTTGAAAGCGAGTAGAGAAAGTGTGAAATTTTTACCTCCATCACGAGGGTCTTCAGCCGTCGGTTGTTAATCCCAAGTAGTTCACATTTCAATACCTCTTGTTTACATAAGCCCATGCACAATGGCTGCTTATTATATTAAACTTTAAAGTTGACAAGCAACTGGATTTAAGCGAATCTACCCAAAACAGGAATTTACATGAACCGAATTAACTGGCGTAGATAATTAATAAAGAGGATTATATGGGGATAAATGAGGTGGGAAAGGTTGTATCCGCGTGCACAAGTGTGGCTGTATATAATTTTCATCCCCAGAAATGGAGATTAGGACTATTATAGGAAGCAAAAACTTCCTGCTAATAGCTTCAGATGTGTATTGTGTCTAGTGAATCTATTATCTGAATGTATTTCGGTGAAACTAGTGCCAATAAATAAGTGGGAAAAGAACAATCATGCACAAGTGTGGTAAGACACAATTTTCATCCTCAGAAATTTGAACTAGGTCTATTATAAAAGGCAAAAACACTCAGTTCGTAGTTTCATATGTGTCCTGTGTCTGTATTTAATCTATCGTTGGAATACATTCCAGCGAAACTATTACCCATCAATGCTTAGGACACAGTATTAAAGCATTTAAAACACACTTAGATAAAGATCCTGCTAGTTTGTTTTCGATGCAATTCCCCCAAAGTTTTAAGCTCAAGCTATATTTCTCTACTCCTCTCCATCCCTTCTTTTCACAATTACTTAACAATGACTGTCTTGTGTTTGGCTCAGCTTGGCCAAATATGGTCCTTGCGCCTAAAAAACGAAACTAACTCAAAGTTTTAAATTTCGCAAAAATGCAAATTTTCCTTTACAAGAATGACGAACACAAAGCTTGGTAGAAAGAAACCGGTAAAGCCGACTTTAAAAAAATTTGCTTTCTAAAGTTACATCCAAATGTTTGTGTAACTTAAAATTTAATTATTTCGAAAAGAAGCTCCGGTAGGTAAACAAGCGTCGAGATTCCATTTCCCTGTGAAGGATGTTGGTGAGCAACATCCGCCGTTCACTTGAAGATCATAAAGCAAAGGAGTTCAAGTGAAAGAACAGCAACAAAAGCATGTGATCTTTATAAATGACGGCGGGGAGTTATTCAACTCCGTTATGTTTATAGCGCCACTTTTTCCTCTCAGGCTGATCGCTCCTTGCAAAAATGTGGCTCCTCTAACTGCCGAGCGTTCTTTGCAAATTTTTGGTTATTAACGCACCGCTCACCTGAAGTCGGTGGGAGGTGGCAAGTTCATAATAGGAAGATGGGCAGTCCACTTGCCCTCGATAAATCACAGGCGTGAGAAAAATCTGACTTAACATGAGGCAGCGTGGACAGTTGCAAAAATGCCTCACAAACCGTCTTTTTAAATCCTAATGGAAAACGCGGCGATTTTCCAGGGGTTAATTTCGGGATACGTTTAAGAAAGTGCACGGGGCTCTTAGTATAATCATAAGGAAGGGAGAAATTTTTACCACCGGCGATCTTTTATTTTGTAAAAATGAAAATAATTACTCGCAGGCAAAGTTTCCAAAAACCCTCGGCAACTGTGCTCCCTCCACGTGCCGCGACATTAGTGCTTTTCCTAATTACGCAGCCAAGAAACAGGCCAATTAAAAACGCAAACACGAGACCGGGGCTGATTATTTCAAAAAGAAGGGGTGGGGGCTTAATTACTCTGCCCATTATCGTGATGTTGATTATCTTAATCAGAAGCCAAAAATATCTGTTAGGCTCTCCTTCGGAGCAGGGTGGCTAGAAAAATGCCGTAATAAAAGCATTTTGTGTGCGGGAAGATCGTACTCATCTTCTTGTTTCGCCTAAAGACGAAGAAAACAGGAGTTTAATTATTCCGGCTAAACTGCTCCTGGTTCCCAGGTGTTCCGGTTCCCGCGCTATCCAACACGAAATTCATAAAACAGCTGCAAATTAAAACGTAGCTCCAAACTATACCGTCTTTCCGTTTAAGTGCGGATAAAAATTTGCAATCTTTTAATAAAAATCCCCATAAAACATTTCAACTTGCTGAATAAGAAAGATGCCTAGTTAATCAAGACGCAACAGTTCGCACGAAACTCTACACTGCTTTACATACTCGGCCAATAAACTCCCCACTTACGCCTTTTTTTGCTGCTTTTGTTAAGAAAACAGTTAGTGCCGTTTTTAAAGAATGTCAGCCGGAGTCTGGGTCATTTTCCGGGGGAAGTATTTTTTGGCGCGGCTGAAATGAATGCTCTTCCCGTTTAGTGTCTCTCAACATCATTTAAAATTTTCAACCACCTTTCTGAAAACAAACTCGAAGGAAGAAAGAAAGCATTATGTTGACATGCGGTTTAATCGGCATGTTTGTTTGCAAACTACCACTCCGTTGGAAACGAATGCAGTTAAAATATAATACTATACTTTAAGATAGTTAATTAAAATTGAAAAATACTCACGTTTAATGTTTTTCAACATCATTTAAAATTTCCTATCGCCTTTCTGGAAACAAAGCTTGAAGGAAGAATGAAAGTCTTTTTGTTTACATAGGTTGTCTTGTGTGTGTTTGTAAACTACTACTCCGGTGGAGATAGCACGGTTAAAAGATAATATTATATTTTACGGTGTCATAATGAAATTAAAAATAATAATTTAATTGCTCTCGACATTTAAAAATTTCAACTTAAGTTCTGAAAACAAATCTTGAACAGTCTTATGCTGACATGCACTTAATTTATATATCCGTGCTTGAAAACTACTGCTCCGTTGTAAATGAAGGAATAGTGCAAAATTTTATGATAGTATAATTGAAATTAAAACACCGTTTAACGTTTCTCAACATTATTTAAAATTTTCAACTGCTTTTCTGAAAACAAGTTTGAAGGGAAAAGGAAATTTTTATGCTGACATGCGTTTACACCATCAATTTATTTCGACGAGATATATTGTACATCACAATCTGATCAATTTTGCTAATGACTATAAACCTCGTCATCAAGATATTGCCGATTTTCTTATGGTGATGAGATCAAGACTTGGGCAGTTTTCTTCCAATAGCGAGCTATCTCGTCCATCAAGATCAGGTAAATTTCGCTAAAGACGAGATATCTCGCCGAGACAATCACCAAAATGGTTAATAGACTTGAGTGCTTGTAAAATACTACTATGTTGGAAATAAAGTTAAGAAAAGAGAGAGAAATATATATATATATATATATATATTAGGTTTTTGAATAGTATATCGAAACTAAAAAGAAATACTCATTTAACGTTTATCAATACCTAACATTTTCAGCCGCCATTTTGAAAACAAACTTATAGGTAAAAAAACTTATAGGCAAATCTAACCGATTTGCGTGTCTGTAAACTCTATTACTCTGCTGGAATAGAAGCAGTAGAAAGAAAGTACTTTTTTTTATGATAGTGTATACAAATTTTTAAAATATCTTGTACGTTTCAAGTTTAAAAAATATTTTTCTATACAGCTATTATTTTACAATATATATTGATAACAAATCAAAATAACCGTTTGAAATGTGCTCCCAAAAATGAACCCATATTTACCTTTATTTTCCCATATATTACAAGACACAGGACTTCTAGTCACTAATGTCCAATGAAATTTTTTGAGGTAATTCCTTGACGAGCACAATTTAAATGTGCTTTCTTGTATAACTTTTTAAAATCCAGCGAGCAAATTATTTTGGAGTAAATGCGCTTAGTGAGACATAATAACTTTTAGAGATAGATAACATTAAATGTATTATGTTAGTATTTTCTAACATGCAGTAGAGAGAGGAAGGTAGTAGGATTAAAGAAAAATGATAAAAGCATGCTATGATAAAAACAACACGCTATTTTAGCCGTCATAAACCATTTTTCTAATGTATCTCATAGAAAACCAAGTCTTTTTTCAATGTTAATTCGCCATCAGGCTCAACTACAAAGATAAATATAAAATTCTCACTAAATTTTAAAGAAACTGCTTGTTTTTCATCAACAGTGCATTGTTTAGAAAGCACAAATTCAATCTCTAATCTTATATGTAAAAGAGGAAAGTATATAGTGAGTACTTAAAAACAATGCTCAGAAAAGATAAATATGCGAAAACTACCTATATGTACCTTTTAGAAGGAAAATAGTTGTTTTAATTTACATACTTGTTTGATTCAAGTACATGTCTCAAGAAATATTTGCGGATTAAAAATACCTTCTGAGAGCAAGATTTTAATACTTTAAAAATCAAAATACAAAATATTATACAATTAGTACTTTTTATCTGTACCTTACGTTTTAAGTCTAATTAATTTTGGTTTGGTTCTTTTGAATAAACAAATTCCCAGCGCACTAATAATGATTACCAAGAAAACTTAAACTATGTTCAATAGATTTAAGTGAAATATTAACCTAGCAGGGCAAAGAAAACCCCCAAGAAAAAAGTAGTCCCGGTTCTCGGAAATGAAAATGTCAATACCACAAAATATTGAAATATTTTATTCTATTAAATTAAAATTAATCCGATGAGCAAGTAGAAATACACTCAGCGATTAACTGACTTACTTCTTCCTTAAAACACTTTCTTATTTCCACAAGACAAAAAGATTTAGGTACTAAAGCATTAGCAATTACTCTGTTTCTGACTTCCCAGAAAGCGTGCTTTTTTAGTCCTGCGGAGGCGAAGGAAGCAAAAGGCAGAGACGAAAAAAAAAACTTATTAAATCTGAGTTTATTTGAATTTGAGTGGAATTAGAGTTATCTTTAAAGAAAATATTTCAATAAACATAATCTGTTAATGTTCCTTACATTAGCGGAGCAATTTTAATGATACCGCAAACGAATTCATTAGCGAAAATCAACGCGGATACTAGAGAAAAGGTTTCCATGCTGCAAAAAAAGACAAAAACCCCATAAACAATCAAATCAAAGTGAAAGCTAGTATAATCTTCTGAAACTCGACTCGCATGCTCTTAATCGCAAATGCATTGCAAAAGAATAGTTTTATCCTTTTTATTGGTGTATTTTTACTACAATAATACACTGTCAGGAGCGCAGTCTTTTTTGCCGTTTCTTTTTCTCATCCGGAAAATTTTTCCTTAACAAAACTTGGATTAAATCGTGCCTTATTGCATTTTTACAGATTTGGGCATTATTTTTTTTGAACCCCCTCCTAAAACCTCATATTAAATCTAACTCCTATGTAAAAAGGTAAAAATCTGACTCGGCGTGAAGGTGAAAAAAAACTTCACAGGCGCAGAGGGGAAACCGGAGTCACCCGACCAATCAGATCTGATCTGCTGTCAACTGTTCGCCGTGTGCTCGCCAGATGGCACTATCGAAAAGAAAATAGTGCCGCACACGCCGAGACTATTTAACGCCAGAGCGAGCTGCAAAAACGCACCCGAAATTTAAATTACCGACTAACAAATAACCCAGCCGTACTCAGAATATCAGTAGGATATCATGCGAATAAAATTAATTGATACAACTTTAAAACAGTTGACTATACTACGGAAAAACCGGTTAACAGTTTCAACCGGAACTAAACTGATTATTTTACGCCGTTAATACGGCTCGAAGAAATGAGCAAAAAAGCGATAAAAAATTTTATAACAGGGAGGGGGGAAGGCGACGAAAAAACTGGAAAATAAAACTGGAAAAAACGGAATGCGAGGATACTCGTTTTATAGGAACCAGCTGTTGATGAAATCTTTCCCGGCTTTTTGGATCGGGGTGTTGTCAATAAAACACTAGTTGTTTCACACTGTTTTGACTCAGTTGTGAATTCAGGCGAGCACACTGAGAGAGCTCTATAAAAAATTTCTATTGGAGACCACCGATAGCATCGTTATGTGTAATGCGTACAGATGAAGAAAAAAAAGCCCACTTCCGATTTCTATTCCTTTTTCAGGAAATTGGGGGAAACAGGACATTATTTTAGCCTGTCACAGGACAGAAGGAGTTGTTAAGATTTAAGAGTCGCCCCTTTCTATCGCTTTCCGTCGAATTACATCAATTAAAAGTTGGAATTCGTCGGATTTTTATATATGAGAGTGTTTCAGTATTGTGTGGTTTTAGTAGGTTATTATCATTGATAGCAATGGCAATCTTTTCATTAATAAAATTGTCAAAAACGTTTGAACTCGCTACATTTTTATAACCTTTTTTGATTAAGTACCCCCTGATTTCCATGAATTGTTTAACCTAAACATTAACAATGTTATAATTGTATGGTGGAGGTTATCTAGCTAGAACTGTTAAATTTTTTAACATGAGAGTGTTTCAGAATTGTGGGGTAGTTTTAGAAGATTTTAAGGTTTAGAATAGTTTAAAAACATATGAACTCGTTGGATTTATATAACCTTTTTTTTATTTAAATACCCCTTGATTTCCATGAATTGCAATCTTAAGATAAACACTGCTATAATTGTATGGTTGGGGCTATTTAACTCGAAATTGTTAAATTTTAAAACTTAGGATTGTTTCAAAATCAGCTTTATTAAATAAGTATAAACTCGTTAGTTTTTTATAAGCTTTTTGACTAATATATCCCTGAATATCCATATTAACCTTAATATTTATAGAGTTTCGAATAATACTAGAGAATTATAACACATTAAAAATGTTATAATTGCATTGTGGTAAAACACTTATAAACTCGTTAGATTTTAAAAACCTTTTTGATTTACATAATCCCTGATATCCGTGAATTGTAACCTTACTATTAACAATGTTACAATGTTGTATGGTGGTTGTTCGCCAAGAGTTAGAATTACTTAAGTCTTTAAATTTGGGAGTGTGTCAGAAACTTCACTCTGCATTAAGAGGTTACCATTGATAATAATAATAATTTTTTCTTTAACAAAAATGTTAAATACTATAAACACTTCAAATTTTAATACACTTTTTTGACTTACGTACCTTTGATTTCCATGAATTTCGACCTTAATATTGGCAAATTTTATAATTGTGTGGTAGAAAATTATAGAAGTAGATGCTATCAAACTTCAAACTATAAGAAGTGTAAAAATTTGGCAGATTAAAAACTTTTAAGTTAGATTAAAAACATTGTAAAGAAAATAAACAAGATGTGTACATATTTTTACATTGAAAAATTAGACGTTACCTTGAACGTACACACATTTAATGAAATAACAATTTAAAAGCGTCACTTTTTAAAATTGAAATAAGTTTTTACAAAAATAAACGACACGTGCTCAATGTATTCCTTGATCTTGTTTTCAGACCCACTGCTCTTAGATGTGAATCAAAAGATATAAAATAAAGTAACAACCTGAACCCCTATGCATTCAGCTTACCAAGGTACTTATCTCTTAAAGGTTTAAGGAAGCCCTCTCTACCAGCTTAGAATTTATAAATGGCAATAGAAACTTAAGCTTCTTACAAGTCACATTTTCCGCCATTATTTTATTTTGTCACAAACTACTGAAAATCGTGGCTCGTGCATTTAAGAGTACTCACACCATTAGTCAGAAACCGCTTGTTTATATTAATTGACTTCATTATAAAAATCTACATTTATAAACATATTAAATTATTTATTTATGACGTAAAGAATAATTGACACTAATTTTAATAAAGAGTATTATTTTGATATGTATATGTTTTGTTTCCTAAAGAAACTCAAAAATGTATAATATCTTTTTACATTTTCATAGAAACGTGAGATAAAAGTGGGTAGGTAGTTATCTAAAGTCGAACTGAAGCGACGCAACGGAAAAAAACGAGAGAGAACTGAGTAACCAACCCATAGTTATCTGAGTAGTTCTGTAACACCGAAGAACATAATTATATTTATTAGTAATTGGCCGTAGAGAGACAAACCAAACATGAACCAGCTCTGTTTCCGGAAAAGAAACGACAAAAATAAGCCACCCTTTTAGAATTTTGCACAAGAGTGTGATACAACTGTTAGAGCCCTGAGTAGTTAACCCAGATTTAACTATAACACCCAAAGAGTCTGAATCACATCTAGTAAAAATTGACCATAAAGTGGCAAACCAATCAGTATTATGTTTTCAAAAACGAAACAATCACAAATTACTCATCTCTTCCGATTCCTCACAAGGGAGAGCCCATGGTAAGTAACCCAGAGTATTTCTAGAAGTTCGGTAACACTGAAAAGTACGAATTACTTTTTGTAAAAATCAACCACACAGCAACAATCCAAACCTAAATCAACTCTGTGTTTTCTGTGTGTACGACACTCAAAAATTACTCCCATCTTTCTAATTTTCCACAAAAGCGTGCGATAAAAAATGGAGATCACAGAGTTTTACTAAATAGTTCTGTAGCCCTGAAGTACAGAAGTATCTGTAATACGGTGGTCGGTTGCATAGAGTTTTATGACGCAAAGGCCATATTTCATTAAGCTGCACCAAACACAAGACAAACATCGTCAAGTAATGGACAAAAACACGCAATGGAAGCTTGTACTGACAACATAAGAGAGAAATACTCCTAGGGAGGAATAGAACCTGACAGAAAACGAACCATCTCTAGTACAAATTGATCATACAGTGACAAACCAAACCTCAGCCACACATCTCCATTTACAAAAGAAAAATATTCAAAAATTACTCACTCCTTTATAATTTTTATTAAAGCGAGTGATAAAAAAGGGAGAGCCTAGGGTATGCAACCCAGAGTTTTCCTTAGAAGTTCCATAAAAATAAAGAGTCCGAATATACTTTTTGTAAAAATTGACCGCACAGCGACAAACCAAACCTGAATCCAGCTCCGTTTTCGAAAAAGAAACATTCAAAAATTACTCACCCCCTTCTAATTTTTCACAAAAGCGTGTGACAAAAAAAGGGAGAGCCCAGAGTAACAATGAAAAAGACGGCGAGAGACGCATGCTTCCATAGAGCTGCCACAATAGATGACTTTCCTACAGCAGTTTTGTCCCTCGATGACCAAGATCTATTAATACTGATAATTATACCACAGCTGTCCTCGACAGTTGCCTTCTATTCTACCTCCTGTCAAAGCCTGGAGGGGACTAGAGAAGAATGCCCATCGTTCTCATATAATATCTCTTAGACTTATTTTTAGATCCATATTCATGAATATGGATATAGTTTTAATACCTCTCGTGTCCGTACTTAACGGGCGATGCGGAGACCATCGGATTCGCGGTTATTTAGCTTCCTCGGTTAATGATCCGCTTCTGCAACTGATTTATTAGTTTCAGATGAGTTTTCTGGGGATATAAAATGTTTATTGGTCATCCCAGCGAATTTCGCCGAGGGAGATTCGATGCTGGGGTTTGAAATAAACTGCTTTTCAGAAGGGAAACATTACGCAGGAGGCCACTCAAATACGGGTTTGAACAGTTTTTAGTCACTGTGGTACCTCGGTGGATTGTTACTGGTTCCACCATTGGGGATTTGGGGATTGACAGAAAGAATGTTTGGGCAGCTAATTACTAATACCTATTCAACGCTTTTCCAGTGATATAAACCTGTTTTTTTAACATTAACACACGTTTTTGAAAGTTTATGTAAAAAATTTAACCCTGCTTGTGTGTGTGGTTTCGACAAGATATCTCCTCCATCAAGATCTGAAAAATTTTGCTAATGATGAGATATCTCGTTATCATGGTATTTCAGATTTTTTTATGATAACTAGATCAAGATCTGGTGAGTTTTCTTCTAATGTCGAAATATATCTTCCATCACGATCTGGTCAGTTTTGACTAACGATGATATACCTCGTAGAAAACTACTAGGAGGCTTAATGGTCAGCGCAGCGAATTTCGCCGAGGGGTATTCGATGCTAGTAATTGAAATAAACTTATTTCAGAACGATTACATTACCCAGGAGGTCACCCAATTTCGGGTTTAAATATTTTTTAAATACTGTGATCCCTTGGTAGATTGTTACTGGTTCCACAATTGGGGATTTGTGGGTCGACAAAAATAATGTATGGGCACCTTATTACTAATAAGTATTCAACGCTTTTTTCCATTAATAGAAATCGGTTAATATACACTCGTTTTTTAACGTTTATACTAACTGTTTAATGGTCAGCCCAGCGAATTTAGTCGAAAGAAATTCGATGCTGTGGTTTGAAATAGCTGCTTTTGAGAAGGAAAACATCACGAAGGAAGCAACTCAAATTAAGGTTTCCTCCATTTTTGAATATTGCTGTCTCTAGGTGTATTCGCCTTGTAAGCCATTAATAAAACGGAACGAATGCAAGGATAGTTATTACATAGAAATTCACCACTTTCCAAGTGATATAATTCTGTTTAAAATATATATGTATACAAATACATACATATATTTTAAATTTTAAAATAAAATGTTTAATAACAAAAACCTCGGTCAATTTTGTAGCTAAATCGATGATTTTGGATTTGAAAAGTCGCCATTTCCTCTAGTATTTCTTATTAATTTTCTGGTTCATCAAATGATAGTTGCATGTGTTCGAAGAAAAAAAAAAGTCGATTTTTTTTGTTTAAAATCATTTGGAGTTGAGAGTTTATGCGAACCAGCGACCAAAGAACTTGTCGCAACGTCATGGTCGTGGAGGTACAACAAGTGTAATTCTTCACAAAGATTATTTTTAAAAATTTTGTGGATACCTGAAATAAAAGTAAAGAGACGTGAAAAGTTTTGACCTATTCAACTGTATAATTTCAACTATTAAACCCTCCCCCCAAACGCGATAATTCTAGCGAAAGAAAAGAGAATACCCTATGGATGTAACTGAGAATAATACCGTATACTTCTTACACCTACGCTGCAACCACACACATCGCATCATTTGCGTCAACTTCCTTCCAAAACTTCTCACTAAAATTATTTTCTCGAAACCAGTGCCTGGTTTTACGTGTCCAACTCGCCTTCAAATCTAGATTCTTGCCTCATTTACATACACATATGCCCTCTTCCCCTTAATGAATGGAACTGGAGGGTTCAATGCATTAGTATGCCCTAATGAAAGTTTGGGTGGGCGTTTACCGGTAGTTAGCACTGCCCTCCCTTGTCTTGTACTAGTGACACACGGACTCTGGCCCTAGAGTGGTTATTTAGACTCATGAATATACCACGAGAGAAAGAACGGTCTTTTTTTTTATCCCATCTCGCCTTCCTCTCTCCGTTACGATGAGTGATTAATTGATTTTAAAGGTTGCAAAAGGTACCGGGGAAGGGTTTTTTTCCACCCTAGGAAAGAAGCAAATTTGCATCATAGTCGGTTAATTGTATTTCGGTTAATGAAGTTGAGAAAGAAAGGCCATACAATGGGCGCGAAGACAAAAAAGTTCTCGGATAAAGCCCCCCGCTACTAAATTCACTAGATCTGCTCAATAACGGCCCGCTGTCGAATTAACTCTGTCACAACCTTTTAGTCCCCACAGAAGAAGATAATCACGGCTGAGACCCATCCCCTTTTTAACTTGATATCTGTACCATTAAGTAAATACATACTGACAGACGTACGCACAGGAGGATTTAATGGTGACGACGAAGTGCGGGTTGGAATCAATAGTGGAGTTTAAAAATAGCTAATGAAATGAGAGAGAGATAGATCTGAAAGTTTTTGAAAGGAATTACGAATCACGACAATGACATTTAAAAGGCATAGAAATAACAATTGATTGATAAAAAAGGTTAACTAGTTGTTTCTAAAAGTACTCTATAGAGAGGTTTGGTTATACCACACGAATTCATAAAACATATATGTTTATACCTTTTAGTCCCTAAAGAGGAGAAGATAATTGCTGCCGAACTTTATCCCTTTTTAACTTGATATCTGTACCATTAAGTAAATACATACTGACAGACGTACCCACGGGATGATTTAATGGTGACAACGAAGTGCGCTTTAGAATGAATCGGAGTTTATAAGAATTGCTAATGGCATGATAGATCTGAAAGTTTTTGAAAAGGAATACGAGTAGTGACAACCTCGTTTAAATGACATAGAAATAACAACTGATTGACGAAAAAGGTTACCTAGTTGTTACTAAACGAACTCTATTGAGATGCTTGATACATTTGTTCTACTTGTGTTATGTGTGCTATATGTGGCGCTTCTAGAGTTTCTGCGTTACTATGATTTCTAAAAGTATTTATACTAGCACAATACAGTGCTGAATGTTTTGAGAAAAGAAGTGGTTTACATATATTTATAGAGGTAATTCACAATGTTACTTGCAGTGTGATGTTCACCTTATGTAGGTAGACTATTTTGTTAACTGTTTGTTATTTACTGCTGATAAGTTGTTAATATGTTTTGGAACATAAATTGTTCAATAAAAGTAGCTCAATTCAAATAGTGGGTTTTAGTGAGCGTTAATTTCTTCGCTAACAGACGTACACACATGAGGGTTTAATGGTGACAATGAAGTGCGGGTTACAAGAAATATGATGAAACAATTTTTCAGATAGCATTTCACAAATGAGAATTGTCTCTACAATACTCAACAGAAATCAAAAAAATTTCTTAGAAAATGCTAATAAATTAATTTGACTTTCGATCACTTTAAACAAAACAAAAGATTATTCACTGTCCCTACATAAAATATAAAATGAAAGAAATAGTGCAAATTCCAAATGGAGTAAAAATATCAATTATGGTACCAATACACTAACATTGTGAATAAGCTGCCAAAGATTTTAATCTTCAATCAATTTCACTCAAAAAATAAAGAAATTACTGGATATATTGAAATGAAAGAAACAGGTGTCAATAGCTTAATTAACTCAAGTCGCATAAATTGAAACTTAATATGATAGTTAGAATTTCCGAAGAAAATTTACAGAAGTTTAGTATCATGTGGAAGTAGAGTTAGCGGAAAGTTAGAGTTATAACTGGATTTTTTATAACTGGAATAAGTGCTGCATCTTTGATAAACGAAATTCGTCAATAAGTTTTTACGACAACCTAGAGAGATGATTTTTGTGTATGTAGTTACACAGATGCACTAACTATACAAATGTATAGTCATGATCTATGATATGAAATAGGAGAATTATAACATACGATTGGCGTAAATGTTTGTTTGGATTATTTACTACCAACGTTTTTGAAGGAATCGTTTTGAGTTTATTTATAAAAATAAAAACTCTTAATCTATTTAAGTATTTGTTTAAAGTATTTATAACGCAATTTCATGGAATTTATGACAGTTTTTATACCTTGATAAAATTTTGCAAGGTTTCTGGCAAATAGGGCGATTTATGAGTGAATATTCGAAGCAGGTGCTCAGAAGTCACTTGGAAAACAAGTAGATAAAAAATAAGTTTTATTAGACTCCATAAAAGGGTGATAATTGCAAGTTTGATTTCTAAACTGTTTTTCATTTATGTTAAAATTACAATTTTTGAAATGTTACTGAAATAGAACGATGATTTTTCACGCTGACTAGTAGATTACGCTAGTAGTAAAGTTATGTTTATGCATGAAACATTTCCTTTTTTACTCAGCTTAAATTACTCAGTATTAAATTATTTTCACATTTTATTTATTTTTTCATACTCCATTTCAACTCTTTCATTTGAGTATTGCTGTCTCAGCGATAATTGTGACCATTGCCGAAAAGAACCCGACTACGATAGCATATCTCTCCATACCACAAATACTATCTCAGGCTCTCTTCAATAACTTTCACAACCCCGTAGACATATAGAGTAAAATATTAAAGGTTGGTTCTTGCCATGACCACAATCATAGGAGAGAGCTCAGATACAGTTCGTTGTAGCAGTATAAGAACCATAATTTCAATGATCAATCCACTACTGCAAAACTAATTTGCTTAATAAAATTATATATTTAAAACTTATTATTTGTGTTAGACAGATTTATTAAAGTCCTAGATGAATGGGTAAAAAAATTTTTAAACAATTTTCCTCTTCATGGTGGAATTTAACTTTAAGTCTTTCAAAACTTTGAAAAATGCGTTTATGGGAGCACGACGTGGTTATAAGATTTTTTTTAGCTGTATGAATGAAATCTAAAAAAATTTTACCGAGATTATTTTTGTTTATGGAAAGAGAAGGAAAGAATACGCAGTGAAGAAGAGATTTAAAAATTTAATTCACGGCTAACATGCTGACACACAAAAAAATGTCTCCCAGTTTTGTGAAGAGCAGGATCCATTCTTCAGTTACTATCATCAGTACTGTTCTTTCGTAATAAGTGAAATACGACCGAATTCCTTTGGCACCTTTCAGACAGACATCTTATTTGGGTACTACCTTATCAATCGCAAACAGAATCCGTCCCTGTTTTTTCCTTAGACAATGAACCGAATGTGAAAGAATGAAAGGGTAAAGACATTTACAATAGTAAAGTGGCTCGAAAAATCCACATTGTATCGCCTTTATTATTAGCGTACATGCTACACCCGGCAAGGTCAAAGTATATTATATTTACACAAAGATGCTCTCATCGTGTGCATTGTACAAAACATCAGCAGTCAGCCATATGTAAGCCTCTTTTTGCATGTTCTCGTATGGGTTTTTCTTTACTCTTTGGTAATATAATTTGCAACAATTGCAGGCAAAAAAGCCACCACAGCAGCAACAATAAACGCTACATCGCTTACAACTTTCTGCCCCCCTGCAAGCTTTTCTTTCTGCTCGCCGAATGATAGATAGATATTTTTTTAATGCAGCGGGGAGGGGCGGCGGCCGTTCCTCCCCCGCGTTCCGATGCCAGTGCCACCATTGGCTCAATATCGAAAAGACTCGGGGAGGAGAGGAAAATTGTTTTGTGCCGGTTTATCTGGTAGCCGGAGGACTGGCTTTTGCAAACTTGCTAAACAAAAGGAAATCCTTCACAAAAGGACTGACGGCCAGCGATGCAGAACCCAACCCCGATCCCGGGTTTCTTTCCTCCTCAACTTAATTGTCAATAATTATCGAAGAACTAAAAAGACGAAATCTCTTCTCTTTTCCCGTGGAAAAGGAAAAAGGAGACTTTTCCAAGGACTAAGCCAGTAGCAAGAAGCCTCGGTGGACAAAGTGAGAAAACTTTTATAAACAGCGACTAATTAAAAAAATATAAAAAAAGGTGGGGCGCAAGGAGCAGGAGATCGCTTTGTTTTTTTCATTAGAAAACGCGGAAAAAAACTGGCTGTCACTTAATTATTTAGGACGTAAAGTGCGTTATTTATGCGTGGCCCCTGTAGGCTGGACTGAGAGAGAATAGTCTGATTACTGAAGCATTAAGAAACGCTCTCTCTTTTCTTTCCACCCCCACCCCTTTTATCCCCTCTTCTTTTTATCCCTCCCCTTTTTTAACCCTCCTGCGTAACTATGCACGGAATCCTCCTTCCCGTCCGCATGTGTGTGTGTGTCTTTTCTCTCAGGAGACAAGCGGGCAACCCTTTTCTCTGCAATAATTGATCGCGGCCTTAATTACCAGTTTCATTATCAAGGATCGAAGAGCCGGGAGCGTGCCCTCAGGGCGTAGCGCCCCGGGGTTCCTAGCCACCCTATGCAAATGGCCGGAGATAACAAGAACTATGGCCGCAAGAATTTCCATATTAATACCAAACTTCTTCCCTCCTCGCCAATGGCTTTTTAACTTGACTTTACTTATTAGAGCCTTTCCTCTTGAACTTGAATTAGTGAAACTCTAAAAACCCCTTCGCACTGTCATGTGGGCTCAGTTCCAACCCTGGATGTAATCCTTGAGAGTTTCTTCACTCGTGAGCAAAATGCCACTCACTGCTCTTTGTTGCCCAGCAAGTGGGGCCATTTATTTCCCCTAGGATCCTTCGAATTTGAATGATCGAAATTGACTAATTCACACTATTATTAGTAAGTGTTGGTGAGTGAGTTACATTCATGGTAGTATCAGTTCCTACCATGAATGTAAACTTTTATAATTTCTTTATTTGTGAGCATATGCCACTGACTGCTCAAAGATGCCCAACAAGGGTATATTTCCTCTAGAACCCTATTCAGAACAATTCTAAATATCATGTGGGCTCATTTCCCATCATAAATGTAATCCTCTCGAATTTTAGGGTCTAATTAGCCCTCGTGTAGCAAATAATAACCGTAGAACAAACCAGTCATTTCAAATTTCTTTACTTGTGAGCAAAGAAATGCTACTGTATGTTTGGTATCTAACGATTGCATCGATAGGCTATTGCATTGCACTTCAAGCCGGGCCAAGTATTTCCTCAAGGTGACTATCCAAATAAATGGATCTGACATCCCATTACAATAAAGGCTTCCTATTTTCGTACCCTTGAATGAAAACACCAATTTTAATAGTTTTTTACGTAATAAAGAAACTTTGTGTTTTTCGAAATAAAAGCAAGTAATTCCCATTAATCAAAGTTCACAATTTAATAATACATTTGTTAATCGCTTATAAAGTTAAAAAAAATTAACTGTCTGCCAAGTCAGAAAAAACATGTTATAACTTAATTCATCCAAGACCTAAAAATTGAGTCCTATGTCTTACCTGCTTATGATTCCTTTTCCACTTAAATCGAATATTCAAAAATCAACATTTATTAAAACCAGTACCAAATGATTCAAACATAAATTAATACACGAATGCCTCATATATAATTTAAATCCTAAAATGTACCCTTCGCTAAGCTTTTTGAACGAGGAAAATAGGACTGCAGAACTTTTACTGCAATTTTCATACATTCACAAAAATGTCAAGATGGCTGATAATTTCATAGATTACTTTTCCTTCCGGAGTGTTGAAACTCGAAGCGAAGAGTTTGCGGAGAAAAAGCAGCAGTGATCAAAATACATTTCTACGTGATTAATACACGCAGGAACGAATGTGGCCTTTCTTGGAATTAATTTGCTAATGGAGTCGAGTTTTAATTCTTTTGAGCACACATGTTGGAATCTACATTCAGGTCACTCGGCGTTTATCTGATACGCCTCACTAAGAAATAAACCTTTTTTTCTAGCCAATTAATTAAATTTTTAAATTAAACGAAAGAATCAGAAAGGGGAGAAACAAAAAAAACTGCGACAAACGGAATATCAATTCATTTCTCATTTGCGGGCGCTTTTAAGTTTTCTCGGTCTATAAACATATAACTAAATCTTAATTTATATTAAAAAGCAACAAATAAATAAATTCTCCCATTCGGGGGGCGAAGGAGGAGAGAGAAAAAAAAAAGAAACATCTTAATACAGTTAGCTGTGAACTGTGCAATTAATTATATTCTTTTGGTTCAGCAGTGCATCGCTCATGGCAGAAGCGCCGAAACTTTTCTATTCAAATTCATTTTTTCTATCATCTTCAAATACGACTAATTATCTTGTCATACAAAATATTGTCCTCCACACTCTTTTTGTGTGAATTCGCCTTGCGTCAATAAAAGGCAGGGTAAACACTGTAATTTGTAGAGGAAAAAAAAAGCTGTAAGAAAAAGTTCTTATAGAAATTCATTCAGAAAGTTTTTTCCCCACTTCCAGTCTCGGCAAAGTAAATTACCAGAACTTTCGATTGATCTGGATGTGTGTGTATGTGTGTGGGGGCGGGCAAGAATTAAATGTGCGTGTCTTAATTAACAATAACAGCTAATAAAAAGGGCGAGGATTCGCATACTCGGTCCCCATAACGTGGACCAATAATAAGCTGCCGTCCATGGAAGGGCACTTCAAAAACTTTACTCATCATGTCTCGCTTTTAAATGAAAAGTCTTTGCTCGCTCTAGCAATTGCGGATGTGAAACCAATGAATTTTTATTCTCTTCCTTATCATTTGAAGTCGGATGTGGTAGCTCTCTTTCTACATAGGGATAACTAATACTATTACGGTGTTGTTATTGAGAAAAGTTGTCTTTAAATAATTCTGTGTGAGGTAGCTAGAGAAAATTAATACTACCTTTGTTTAAAAAAAAGAAAGTTCAAACAAGTTTAAAATGCAGTTATTAGGAAAAGTTGTCTTTCAAAATTGCGTCAGCATCTAGACAAATATTATCTTAGTTTAAAAAATAAATATTAACACTAGCTAAACATGTCATTGACAAAAGCTGTTTTTAAACAATTCTGCGTGAGGTATCCAAAGAAAATTAATACTATCTTGGTTTGAAAAAATAAATATTTTAACGAGTTTCTAAAATGTCATTAAGAAAATGTGTCTTTAAATAATTCCTTGAGAGTTATCTGTTGAAAATTAACACTATCTCTGCTCAAAAAAGAAATATTGAAACAAGTTTAAAATGTCCTTGAGAAAAGGTGTTTTTAAAGTGTTAAGTTTTTGAAGTGCCCTTCCATAGAAGGCAGCTCATTATTGATTAACAATAACAACTAATAAAAAGGGTGAGGATTTACGTACATCCCCCCCCCTTCCATAACGTAGACCAAATAATAAGCTGCCGTCCATGGAAGGGCACTTCAAAAACTTGACTCATCATGTCTCGCTTTTAAATGAAGTCTTCGCTTGCTCTAGCGATTGCTGGGTGTGAAACCAATACATTTTAATTATTTTTTCTTATCATTTGAAGTAGGATGTGGTATCTCTCTTTCTACAAAGATAACTAATACTATTACTTTCCTCGAAAAAAAATATTCAAACGAGTTTAAAATGTCATTGGGAAAAGTTGTTTTTAAAGAAATTTCTCTGAGAGGTATCTGGAGATAATTAATACTGTCTTTGCACGAAAAAAAAAGTATTAAAATGAATTTAAAATGTTGCATAAAGAAAAAATGTGTCTTTAAATAACACCAAAGATATTTATTTTGTTTTATATGGGAATAAGGATTCAATTAATTTTGCCCCTTTACAGCACTGTTTTCTGTATGAGATAAATCTAGATACACCCAATAATATTCTTTGCTCTAAAGCGTTTAAAATGCTCAAACCAGCTTAAAATGTTGTCATTGGAGAAAAGTTGTCTTTTAATAACTTTGCGAGATCTCTATATATATATATATATTAAAACGAGTTAAAAATGTTGTCACTGAGAAAAGGTGTTTTTAAATAATTCTGAGCTAGACCATTTAGAGATAATTAATAATGTACTGTCTTGTTGAAAACGAAGTATCAAAGCTAGTTTATACCCTTATCATTAAGGAAAAAGTTGTCTTTAAAATAACACCGAGGCTATTTATTTTAATATCGAAATGAGTCTAAAGAGTGTTTATTTTTTTCAGAACTGCCTTTGTATGTCATATTTAGAGATAATTTATAATATTCTTTGCTCGAAAAAGAGTTCAGAATGTTCCAATGTGTTAAAAATATTGTCGAGAAAAGATGTTTTTAAATAATTAGGTGTATGTGTGTAAAGTATTTAGAGATAATTGATATTGTCTTTGTTATAAATGAAGTAGTAAATCTAGTTTATAATGTTGTCATCTAGATAAAATTGTATTTCAAATATCATCGAGGGGATTTATTTTAATATTAGAATGAGTGTAATGAATTTTTATTATTTCCAGCACTTCTTCTGAATGGTATACTTAGAGATAATTAATGATATCTGTGATCGGAGAAAAGTTTAGAATGTTGTTGAAACATTTGTTTGAATAATACTAAGGTGCTTTTGTTTTATTTCAACATCAGGCAGATCCCAATGAATTTTCATTCACTACCTTGACGTTTGAAGTTGAATTTGACAACACTCTACAGAAAGATAAGTATAACTTAGCTCGCAAAAAGAAAACTATAACAGTGCTTAAAAAATAAATATTAAAGCGAGTTCAAAAAGTTGTCTTTAAATAATCCCGTGTGAATATATTTAGAAATAACAAATAGTATATTTGCAAAAAACCATTACAAAGAGCCTAGAATGTTTTATTGAGAAAAGTTGTTTTTAAGTAATACAAAGGAGTTTACTTCAACATCGGAAAGAGTCGATGACTTTTTATTCTTTATCCTGTAATTTTAGTCGCATGCGGAAGCATTACTTTGTACTTGCATATAACTAATAATATTCTTTGCCCGAAAAGGAACCCGTTTAAAATTTTGTCATAGAGAAAAGTTGGCCTTATCAACTATCGAATCAACGGAACTATGACCTTGAAAAGTATCAAACAGAACAATGAGAGGATAATCAACTCATCACTGCCTAAATAAATTTATCCCAACTCAATATGAACTAGCTCATTGAAAGTCTATAGATACATTACTCATGAATGATCCTTCGAGTGGGAGTTAGCTTCAAGAAAATAGGAATGTGAGGGTGTCACTCCCCAAACCCATGATGCAGGTAACTGCACAAGACATCATCGTCGCTTGCAAGCTTGTTGGAGCGCTGGTCAACCGGTCTCATAAATAAAATATCCCGACCACAAATTGATAGAAACGCATCAGCTGAAAAGGAAGCACTACTATATCACACTCGCCTCAAGATTCTGTTCTGGTGTTCATTGCAAGAACCCCACAAAACTAAAACTCAGTAAAAAACACCCTAAAAACATTCCAAATTATAAGCTGAGTATCAAACGAAACATTGAGGGAATAACCAGCCCATGATAATTTAAAGAAACCCTTCACCACTCGATGAAAGAGCTCATTGAAAGCCTATCCAAACCACACTCGTGAATGATCCTTTAAGAGAGAGTTAGCGTCAAGAAAATTGGAATGAGGGGGCGTCACTCCCAAACACATGATGCAGGTAAGTGTACAAGACAGCATCGTCGCTCGCAAGCTTGCTGGAGCGCGCAATGGTCAGCTGGCATGCAATCAATAGAGTACCACCCCGATCCCGGATTCTTAGCATTTTCTGAAGAGGCTGCGCGGGACCGATTACTAATTACTTTTCAAAACCCCATCTCTTTAAGTGGCTCTCGCAGCAAAGAGAGTCGCCTTCGAACGGGATTCAAATACGATTAGTTCGTTATGATGGAGAGTATCGATACCTGTCCTTCTTCGATAACCTTTAACGGACATCGATGATACTTAAAAGCCGACTGAAGAGTACCTGCGCCTCAAATTATCGGGACCGTCGATTCTATTTTTAAAAACAAAGCTGTGCTGAATTTCGAGAAAAGGATGATGTACTCAGAAAAAGGAATTAAAAAGAAAAACGGTTGGGAAAGTATGATTTAAAAATAATAATGATACATCAGTGCTAAAAAATACCAAAGTTAAGATATCGAATATAAAGTGTCAGGAAACCCCGTGCAAAAATATCGATGTTTTAGAAATATCGATGTATCTCCAGCTGAGCTTTACGCAGATAATGGGAAAACAATGATGTAAAATTAAAGGGAGGCTCGGTATCGGCCAATTGGAAAGATGTTGGGGAATTGAACGGGCAGCCGGATTAATCAAGGAAGGATTCTGTGACTAAAACATAGTACTTACGTTAAGTAGAAAAAATGTTTGGAATTTCAGGAATTTCAGATTGGCAGCAGAAAGATTTTGCTTTTGAACACAAAATAAAGTATTGATAATTGAATCAAAAATGTAACTAATTCTATTTAATACTGTGTTCGGTATCAGTCAATTAGAAAGATGTTCGAGTATTGAACGTGAAGTCTGATCAACCAAGAAAAGATATCTCGTCCATCAAGATCTCGTCAACTCTCGCCATTAGAAAAAAAAACTGTTTAGATCTTTGTCGCTATCATCAAAATATCGGCAATATATTTATGGCGAAAAATGTAGTCATTAGTAAAATTGGTCATCTTGATGAACGAGATATCTCGTCAAAACCACTTGGAGGGTTAATGACGTTTGGAAAAAGCAGAATAGATTGCAAAGTGCAAATATTTTTCAAAACATTTAATCTTCACTCTAATAGAAATGTTTTTCTTTATTTACCCAACAAAAATTGATGGATATCGTCTTGATTTATAAATATATTTATATATCTCACTGATAAAACTGGTAATTGTACCAACTGTAAAAAAACACCACCCAGAATCCAAACGAAACGGCGTGTTTCAATTGCATCTTCACTTTCGGATTTGATGACTTCCCCTAGCTTCTCCCTCACGAGGAGAGAGATAAGTGATAATCTGATTTTACAACTGCCATCCCAATCCGAAAGCGAAACATAAAGCTAAAAGAAAGAACGCAAATGTATTGTTTATAAAGCATAAGCAGGCACTTATAACCTTGAAGACAGCATCGATTACCCAGAAAACAAAATAAAGCTCAGGATCATTTCCAAGTTCGCGCAGATGTAGTACGGACGCAAACATCATAGATATATTTGCCGGAATTTTTTCCTCGAGCCTCTTCCTTTAATGGTTCCATAAAATATTTAAGAAATTCAAATGATTCAGTTTTTCTGGAGGGTAATTTCACAATACCGATAAGTGTTACATCGGAAAGAGAAGTAAGAAACGAAAATTTCTTTTGTTATTACTCTTTTTCTTCGTTTTTACATCCCCCCTTTTTTCCTCCTCGTACAAATTTCCCGTTCTTCCCCTTCCCAATAAGAGTTTCAACTTTAATCTTAAACGGACCATAATAAAAACGAAGCACAGGTACTTATGGCTAATGTCCATATTTACCGCTTCAGCACGTCATAATAGAGCTCTAGGCCGCCGAACCACCGGGTAACGTAAGAAGGGAAAAGCCTTTTTGCGACTGTGATTACGAGAGATTAGCTTGCACTGATGAGAGCATTCTGCCAGAGGAACTGGTCATTTGAGCACATTCTTTTTCGTACCTTATTCTCTTATGCCCCCTCCCCCTACCATCTCGAGGACCCCCCCCCCAATAAGCAAATCTGCAAATGAAGTGGGAAAGGGACGATATCGCCTACAACAAATCCGGGAATATGACTGAGCAATACGGAATAGTTCCCTTATTAAGAAGTTTGGAGTTAACTAATTGAAAACTCGCATTGGTATTGAAAAAAACTCATCTTCCGAGTATGCGTTTTTCTTTTGGGCTTTTAATACATTTTCACGGCTCACAATCTTTTAGGATACCCACTTCTTATTAATAAGTCTTGTCAAGATTGGTTTTATCGCTTCATTTCTAGATGTAAAAACGGAGGAAGTCTCATTGTCGAGCAAAATGACGACTTTTTCTGAGATTATGTTCGGCAGCTTGGAAAAGTATTAATGGCATGAAAGAACTAAATCATTTGAAGGCGACAAGAAACAAATAGGTTATTTTAAATTAAAGTCAATGGTGGATGAGCTGTAGGACCCAATCTCCCTGAAATTGACGGCTTCTGGCTTTCAACACAGCTCTAAAATTAAATACTGTAAATGTATGATGTACTTTTTATGTTATTCAAATAAAATAATATTTAATTCTTAAGAACTTACTTTAAGAAATAATATTTGAAAGATAATTTTACAGTTTAATGACTTATTGTTCATTACAAAGTACGAAAACAACGATAGAATGGACTAGTTTTACTGCTTTGACTCCAAACGCCTCTTCACATATTTACGTATTCCATCATTTCCACAAAAAATTAATCCCAGACATTGTACTTGAATATTTACTTAATGCTTCTAAAAATAATATATTTAGCGATTATGCACATCGAGCATTAGGTTAATTAACTACCCACCTTAACGATCAGCTAAGTTGGGTTTGATGGCGCATGGACCTGTTTGGTTAGGCAACATCAAGTAATGAACATATACACGCAAAAGAAATTTTACTGATTCAGAAAAGAGGAATCCACCCAGAGAGGAATCCAACCTGCGATACCTACAAATCGCTCGTTGCAAGCGCAATGGGCATGCCCATTGAGACACAGTGATCCTAATAATAAACGTGATATCAGACATAATATGTAGGTAAGTATAAGAATTTTAGATATATATGCATAAGGAAAGTTTAAGAGAGAGAGAGAGCGATAAAATATTATTGAAATGCATACATTAAAATATCTGTGATAATAACATGAATTCCAATTTCTCATCTTAAATTTAATCCTAAACTGGCGATTCTTTTCAATATTTCCAAGTATACAAATAATTTTTAGTTTTCAGTATTCACAGAATAGGGATTATTAAACTGTTAAATGAATGAATAATACCGATTCGAAAATATTTCATTTAATCTCTTATAGCTCAATAGCTCCAGAAACCTGATCTCTGAGGTGAAATTCGTGTCTTGAATTTTTTATTACAAAATCCCCGAAATCCTAAAAGTTTACCATTTGTTTCAAATTAGTATAATTAAATTAAATTAAACAAGTATTAAGAGCGGAAAGCATACCATTTAAAGTTCAAGCGCATTATACATTGTATGACGGACCCGCTGATTTCTTACAAATTTGAGATATCAATAGTTGTATGTATTAATATATAATTTTACAAATACTTAGACTACACATCTGACTACAATTCATTAGTTTATGAAATAAATTTCGTTGAAAAACAGGGATGTCACAGAAAAAGTACTTGTAAAAAACTAAATATTTTCTGAATACAGTTTTTTTTTTGTCAATCTACCAACCAGAGATTAGACTGTTCTTTTTTGCATAGTTGCTACGGCTTGCCGTCAAAACTTCAAAATTGGAGCCCCTTGTAGAAATGTCACCAAAAAAAAAAATCCAAAAATGCTTTTTTCTTCCACAATAAATTGCAAAAAAAGACTACATTTCCGTTGACCTTTGGTGAATTTTTAAAAAAAGATCGCCAAAATTTTCGAAAAGTCGCTAAAATTTTGAAATTAACTTTTGAAGCGATTTTGCTTAAGAGGTATCGCCAAGGTTGGAAAATAGAAGCAAAAAGTCGCCTTTTAGTAGTCTGTAAAGCCTTGAAAAAAGGACGTGAAGACTCGGTTATCAGTAAGTCAGAATATATTTTATCTTTAAACTTGTTACCAAAAAATAAAAAGTTGAATCAATTCCACAGAGTCTTAATGTTTTTATGTTTAACCAAAATAAATCCTACATTTCGTGAAAGACAAAGAGAGGAATATGCATTAAAAATTAAAATAAAATATAACTTGTGACGATTTAAATCGCTTTAATTTCACTTTAGTAGCTTCTAATTCCCACTACCAGCAGCACAAAAAACCAACCGGCTATTGAAATAAGCGTGGAACACAATAGCAACGTGCAACAACAATCTGCCACTGCTACTAAGTATCGATCCCCAACCGTAATAGTTCGCTTAAACTGCCAGATTAATTGACTGCTTTTAAAAATTCATTGTAGCTTCACTGAAGAATTAGAATCGCCATACTCCAAGTTGTTAATTAACTACATTAAAATAGAATTGCGTCATTGTGAAATTTAAGTAATTATCCCGTGTCTGCTTTGCATTTTATTTAAGAGGCACAAAAAATGCCATTGAAGATAGATGGAAGTTAGCTGTTTTTCTCCCCTTATTCGGCCAAACCATAACAACACTACAATAAGCCGCTCATTAGCATTTAATACTATTTGCAAAGGCTCGAAAAGCTTTCTAATTAGAATGTCTCTTAATTAAGGGAGGCCTTTAACCCAGGGCGATTGTGTGATATGTGCGAGACTTAAAAGGGTGATTCAGAGGAATGTTTGCGCATGAGGTAGTTCAGCTGACACGGCAAAAGGAGGTGACCACGAAAAACATTTCTCCTTCGAAGTGAGAGGTTTGCACAATGTCTTCAGCCATGCGGCAAGCGTGCGGGTGCATATGATTAGCCTGTTGAGGGCCGGGTCGCCATTGGTCACTCTCGGATTAACGATCGATGAATATGCTGGGAAGGGGTCGACTATCCTTCGCGAGGGACTAAATCTGGATAGTAAGCATTTTTGGACTCAATTCAAATTCAAGAAACCTTAGAAGTGACGTTTTAAGTTTTTCGGATCTTAACCACTATGAAGTGGTCTCCCATGTCGTGTTTTATAAATTAATCATATCTTCGTCAAATTAAATTAGTCATATGATAGTATGTTCAATTAAGCACTGAAATAATTTGAACCTAATTACAAAGATATTTCAATCTTCGCCTTTTTTTCTGATTATCCTTTGCAAGTTTGAATTGTGAGCTTTTTTGGAGTCAATTCAAATTCAAGAAACCTTAGAAGTGACGTTTTAAGTTTTTCGGATCTTAACCACTATGAAGTGGTCTCCCATGTCGTGTTTTATAAATTCATCATGTCCTTGTCCAATTAAATTAGTCGTGATAATATGCGCATTAGGCATGCTAGCATGTTCAGTTAAGCACTGAAATAATTTGAGCTTGAACACATTGTATTATGTAAAAGGACGTTGCAATTTTCACTTTTTTCTCTTCGAGGGACTAAATTTTGATATAGTAAATATTCCTAGACTCAATTCAAATTGAATATCATTAGAAGTGACGTTTTAGGTTTCGAATCTTAACCAGTCCAAAGTGGTCCACATGTCATGTTTCATAAATTAATATAAATTAATCATTTACCTGTCCCAATTAAATTAGTAATATGATAGTATGTTCAATAAAGCACTGAAATAATTTTAACTAGAACATATTGCATGCAAAAGGGATTTTAATTTTTTTTTCGAGAGACTGAATCTAGTGTTTCACAGTTTTGGGCTCAATTCAAATTCAAGAATCCTTAGAAGTGGCGCTAATTTAAAAAAAAAAATCTAATATGGCATTACGTATTGTGATTAGTCATGTACTTTGCCCTTATTCAATTAAAATACTCCCCAATGATAGTATCATCAGTTCAATATTTTGAAATATATGAATTGAACATTCTAACTAAAAAATAAGATTTCGCTTTTTTATGACTATTATTATGACGGATTAGATCAAGATAGAAGGCATTTTTGGGTTCAGTTTAAGAGTGTCGATTTAAGAATTTTGTTTTGGATTGTAACGAGCTGAAAGTGTCTGGTTGGGCTTCTACCAACTTTAAAATTGTATAATTTTAATTGTTAAAAATATATTTTTATTCAACATTCTGAGAAGACATTGACTTAAAAAAGATCAAGTACTTGAGTGATGTAATTTTGTTAAAAATGTAAATTATGCACTCTATTTCTTTTATTGTTAATAAGCTGCATTTTAGTTTGACATCCAATTAGGTACTAGTAGTTTAAGGTTTCTATTCAGTATAACTTAATTGGAAAACGGGGGTTAAAGTAATAAAACATTTATTCCTAATTGAAACAATAGTTTCGCTTAAGATATAAAGTAATTTCGAAAAGGAAAATAAAAATAATTGACAGCGTTTATTAATTTAAATTTTTTACGACCAGTTATAAATGTTAAACTATTTGCTAAGCAATTGCAATCGTTAAACAATTGCATCACTTTGTGATCCAACAATATTCAATCAAAATTGTATTTCTAATGCATGATTAACCAACTGAGAGAATTAATGTCAAAATACAATATTTATCTCATTAATTAAATTTGTCAGTTTTTATTACTCACTGTAGGATCATTTGTGTGCTATTTATATAAACAGGGCAAGATGTGAAGGGCTTGGGGCACCAATAACAAGTCACAAAACTTTTTTTAGAATAGAGCGATTTTTAAGTTTTGAAACTATCTAATTATTACTGTTGATTTACTGCTAACAAAAATATACTATTAGCATACATGCACAGTAATCTTCTATTTTAAAAAGTTTACTAAAGTAAAAAGTTTACATAAAGTTACATACTTGAAAACTGTTACTTTTGAAGGGTGTGAAACTTGTATCATGTTTTTGCTCGAAGGTTTTCAGGCATAATAAAATGATATATCTTGTTCTTTCACATTTATTTTTAACAATAGCATACACGTAAAAAATGATATCGTACCTTTTCAATTCATTAAATGAAACAAATAACGAATTAAGTATGTATACTGTAATGGTACGCTTTGTATCTTTTCGAAAATATGCCAAAAATCGCGCAGTTGTTTCTTATTACATGACACATAAAAATCGATATCGCAATTTCTGAAATAATCAAATGAAATATTTAATGAATAAGCGAATGGGTATATATTTTACAGTGGAACGCTTTGCATCTATCCTAAAACCTGTCCAAAAAATTGAGCAAATGTTATTTATTTAATACTTTTCGTTGACTTTTTTTTTAAATAACCGTTTCTAACTACTAGAAATAGAAAGTTATTTTTTTCTCTAGATAGGCCCTTAATTATTTATGAATTTTCATTTAGATAAATTGGTTAGTTGACTTGTCTTCATTTTTAATGCATGAGAGCTTATTAGATCATTAAACCTTAGGGTATCTGAGGTTTTGAGATTAAAATTATGCATCTTTTTCTGTAAACAAACTTTAAAAAATTAATAGTATACGCAGAATTAGGGAGAGAGGGGTATTGGTCTTAGTTAAAAAGCCAATATGCATTTTTAAAATTATTAAGGTTTAGATCGTAATAATAGCAATCATTATAAACTTCCGTAAGTTTAATAATTTTTAAGCCAGTTAAAAAGAGGGATTAGAAGATTATTTCTACTCCTCAAAAATTTTCCGTTAGTTTTACTCGATTTACGCTTATTTCCAAGCAAGAAAAATATGTACATTAAATTCATATTTCTTTAGACAGTTTTTTACTCAATTCATACACAAAATGGTCTTTACTTGTATTATGAGTGAGTTAATTTTCCACTGCATACACACAATGTACACAAACTTTCAAAGCTAACTTTAATGAAAATGTATATATATATATATATAAATGTTTCGACACACAATATTTTCAAACCACTATAAAGAAATGTTTCACTACTTCGATTAAAAGGTTTTGAGTTAAATATTGTATATGCTTGTAAAAGAAGCTTAGATTATTAATATATATTTGATAAATATCTAGATGGCAAAGTGATGCATTTATAGCAACACGAACTGCAAGCAAAACAATTAAGTAATTAAATTTAAATATTTGAAAAGATTCGTTATATATTGTTCGTAGAGAAGTATTCAAAAATTATTTTTTGTGTTTGTCAGTTTAGATTATTTTAGTGACTTTTTGTTTGTGGCTTTATTTTTGTAGTAAAAATAGTGAATTGGTGGCTAACATTGAAGTGTAGGGTACTATCTCTATGAATTAAAACAAGAGTTATATCACTCTGGAAAACTAAAATGATTTATGATGATGATTATTATCTATCGTGATTAATATGATTTATTATTTTGTGATAAAAAGGAATCATTTCAAGAATTAAGTGTACTGTGAGAAAGTATTTTCAATTAAAAAATATGAAATTTCAGATTTAAATATATTTTACCTACATTAGGAAATTTCACTACCAACTTCTTTTAAAACTAAGTTCAACACCAAACCCATGCTTTTTTGAATAGATTTTATTTTTTCAATTCAGAAGCGCATGCTCAGTAGAACAAATCACAATTTTCAGCAAATTATATTTGCCGCAAGTCTTAAAACCATAAACTTTTAATCAAGACATAGTTCACATGTTTATAAATTAAAGTGACTATGAGAGGTATTTTCAGAATAAAACAAACCAGACAGTCTGCGAAGATTTTACTTCTGCTGTTCAAATGCTATCGCATGATATATATCGGGGTTACTTTAAAATGTAGTTTATCGACATTTTAGCAACGCTTGGCGTTTAATCTAATTGGTGTTGATCAATGGACTATTAGACGGCAATTTGGAATTTGTATTGAATTTTTATTGGCGAAGTGCTGGAATTGTATTCGAAAACAAACCAGCTAGAGTTGCGTTCAGAAAAATATGTGCATTGTATTGCCACCTGTGTTTACCATGACAGAAAATGCCTCTCATGTCAGTAAAAAATTAAACAACCAAAACATCCAAAGTATAAACTGTTTGAAGGGAACATGTTTCAAATGGAGATTGGTACAGATGTATAGGATGGAAATGATTTTCACAAAGACACTGAAAAATAAAGGCTTAAAGTGATATTTATTGAAATAGCACATGACAATGTTGTACAAGGAAGGGGCACTTGAGTGACTACAAGTTGTACCTTAACCATGAACTACAGACACATGGTGCGCGTATAACAACAATTTTTCATCCTTTAATTTTTTTATACAATCACCGTGTGGTTGGAATTTTCGCATTTGGGGGGTGACAAATGGATGAGGCACCACGAAAACATCCGACCGAAAGGGAATCAGTTGCAACAGACCAATTATTTCAAACAGAAACCGTTCGAAAGATATGTGGGAACAGATTCAAACAGAACAAATGAGTGCTTTTTTCAAAAGTTCATGTTATTACTGGGGGTTTGGATACACTACAATGAAAGGAATAACACAGTTTATCCACTACAATACATTTTCAAGGTTTGCGATGTACACTATTTAGAAAATACAATAATCGAGGGACTGAATAGTACATAATGCGACAATGCAAGTAAACTTGATTCATAACACTCAGATAAATCAAAGCGTACATTTGTGCTCTTTTGGCTTTGAAATCTTATCTTGTATGTTCAAATAATTTCACTGGTTGAACCTTACATTAGAAAAAAATGATGCTTAATCAGATTTATATTGACAGAAATAGATTGCATAGTTCCATTTTCACCGCGATTTATTATCGATCAGCAAAATAGAGGTCCAGAGTTTTGAGGTTCATGTATGCCATGTGCGCTATTAGAAGAGGTTCATTTGTTTGCTTATTTATTTTATCTTAACCAGGTACAAGCTGCTTGTTTATTTTCCCTGAATGTCATCACTAGATGATTTCGTTGACGCGCGACTTAATAAGTGGAAGTATCTGGCCGAGTGTTGGCCTTTCCTCGTCTCCTCTTACAGATGAACCAAACTCTATGGAAAACTACTCACATAATCAGCAGCTAATATAATTCCAGTCTTTTCCTAAAAAACTGACTTCGATCCTTATATATTTTTATCTCTTATGCCCCATGATTACACCTGCAGTTATCACACAACAAGGAAAAGGCGTTAAGCCTAAAGGCTAAATTACACTCGTAAGTCTGTCCGAATCCGCTCTCCGTTTTCGGATCCGTCGAACCAATGAGCAACGAGAACAGGAATGATTGACAGATCGAATCACTTCCGTTCGCGTCGTTCATTGGTTCGACGGATCCGAATACAGAGAGCGGATTCGGACAGCCGCACGAGTATAAAATAGCCTTAACGCCCAAGACGAACACTCGGACAGATACACAGTGAAAATCCCCCTTAACGTCTCTTTTCCCGTGGACCATGTACAATGTAGTAGACTTAAATCATCTACAATATTGTCGACTCATATATATTAAAGCTCGTGTATCGGGAGTTTATTTGGCATGGAATACCTTAATTTTCGGAAAATCGGTGCTATGAAAATACGTGATTTTCCATCGGAAAAGAGACGTTAGGAAGACGATCTGGACTATTGAAGGGCAACTCAGACTGAGGTACCATTTTTAAGAAGTGAAGTCATTGGTGAGTTGCAACTTGCCTAAGAAATATTCAATTATATTTACAGATACATACATGGTGCTTATTAAGACATGGGCTTCCTACGTATCATTTGGTTATTGGCAGTAAATCTACAACTGTTATTTTTAAAAACCTTTTGTTTTTCATCACATCTTTTTCATCGTGTGAAACTCCATATCTCGAGGTTCTGCGGTTATTACACATGGTGATGAGGTGACTACAGTCGACACTACAATGGATATTATTCTATTTACACGTATATAAAATTAAATCGGTTAACTACAAGTGGTCGAATTCATTTAGACGACTCTTTTGTTTTTGTTTTTCACTCTCCTGCAATATATCCACGAATTTTAGGTACTGAAGAACAATAAGATCACGATCATTTGTGAGCAAAAAACGGATTTCAAGTTAATTCACTCTATAGCTCATTTTTTAAAGTGGGCCATCTCGGATGACCCAACGCGGCGCGGTGGATGAGTACTCTAAAACACAGCTTGGGTCGCGCAGGTTAAAAGAAAATATTTCACAAACGGACATCCACGAAATACTCAGCTTTGTTTTACATATTGTACAATCACGAGGAGCTACTGACATCAAAGGAGCCGAACACTTCATCAGAAAGCACGAAGACTTCCGCGGTCTCATCACAGCAAGTGAGGTAATTCCAAAAGGTTCTTGTTGAGGTATCTAGAAAGTGAAGACATAGTATCTTCTCCCTATGCGTTTCTACGGTCGATACGCACTCAAAGTACGATGGAATGCATTGATATGAAGTAAAATAATCTCTTTTCCTCAAACGCATTGAAACTTTTTGTAAAATGAAAATCTGAATGAAATAGATACATTGAGCAAATGAAGTCATCCCTGAACAGCATCTGTGTGTTTCTCATTCATGGAAGAGATCGGTGATATGCATAAACGATGGTCTCTAAAGAGCCTTTTTCTCATGTGCGATCGACTTGTTCTCTCAACTTCAAGAAGGCAGAAATGAGGTAAGAAGTTCATTTCAGTGTTAACGCACATTGCCATGTGCAGAAGATCCTCTGATTCGATCAAATCAAGAAAATTTTAATTCCATTCATCGCTGTTTTAAAAATAAATAGCGCGCCCACATGAATGAAAAAGGATTCGGTGGAATCATTGTTTTCCAATACATATGAAAAAGCAGTTCATTCTACACTATACATGAAAAGTTTGCTTTGTACAAAGGGAACGGGTAGTACATGACCAAATATGTACAAATGGACGAAAAGAACGTCCGATTCAAAATGAGAAAACGTTTCATAACTAATTTGGTTGTTTCAAATAAATGCTCGATAAATTTTATTTCTATAAATACAACATTAAAATAGAGGATACACGTCTTTAGACTTTAACGGATTGCACTAGCCTCGGATTTAAATAAAAACAGACTTGAAAGTTTAAACTGAACTTGACAATAAAAACTAGGAAATATTTCCATCGCATTCATATAAATGCGCTGCAATTTTAAACATTAACAATGAAACTACTATGAGACCAATTAAACTCCACAACAGGTAAATATAATATTAACGTTTTCCTAAATAATATGCAACACACGGCTCGCGATAAAAGCTATGTTTCTAGAAGAAAAATATTCTAGAAATAAAAGTTCGTTGTTCGTGGAACAAATACTGATGAAAAGTGTAAAAACACAAATTTAATACTGCATTTGCATAATACGATCAACGACCGGCTTACAATAAGGTATAAAAAGTTTCCAAATCGAATGAAACAAACGTTCGAAACAAAACAATTGTAAAAGTCGTTTCCTTAAGATAAGGTCATCAGGCGACAACGGTTCCTTTTTATTGCAGCTAAAGTTGAGGTGATCATTTTGCCTGAGTTCAGTAACAATGAAGACAAGTACTGGTAAGTCAAAAATGAGGTTTTTGAGTGAGCATTCGATATCAAGAGTCAACAAACACCAATTGATTGATTTCCCTGATGTTCTGATTTTATCGGTGTTGAAAAATATCGGAGGGCAAAAGACCAAGACAAGTGTCCTACACACAGACATCCAGAAGGTAAACGGGTGCTAACTTTGGAGAGGTTTTTGGAGTTGAGAATGGAATAATGATTCGACGTCGATGAAAAGCTGGTGTTATATTAAGAGCTGAGTAATCGTGGACTGTCCTATTTTCTGCACTGTGTTGTACAGAATACGCGAATACAACAACAACGTACTAACATGTACACATCACCGAAAAATTATGATACATTTATAAAACACATTTCACATGATTTTGGTTCGCCGTACACGTGTGGATGAGTAGAAGCATTTTATACTGACGACGAAATGATAAGCTATACTAACAAGCTGGTTATCACAGTGTCCCCAAAACATGTTTCTCTTCTGTTCTGCGTATCAATTGTTTTTTTTTCTCTTTTTCATCTTTCAAATACTCCGATAACAAAAACTCACGAACACTAATATAAAATATCAACATTATTGCTAGTGCAAATATCTATGACAAAAACTACTTAAAGCTGATGATTAACGTGTTTTATAACAAACTGGACTTCTTTACATGTTACAATATTCCTGCCATGTTCTTTGTACGATGGTTGAAAATGTTCATATCTAACACAGAGCACAAACATAAGGAAACTATGCAAAAACTCTTACTTAACGCAGACACAACTTTTTAAACTCTGTATCGAGTCCTCTCGGACCGATAGAAAGTCTTCCTCTGTTAATTACGTCAGAAGCATTCAAAATACATTTAATGATACATTATATACGTACATATATACACACATTTATATATACACGTGTATACATATAATATGCATGCACATTCACATATATACCTCTCTATATACGTAAATGAATGCATCACTTTATGTACGTATATACCATACGACACTATGTGATAAATATATAATTATTCGCTGCAATAACAAGCGCAGCGTTCAAAAATTCACAAAGACAATTGAAATGTGACAAAACAGAAAGGTGATTGAGCAAATCAAAGTCTGTTGTTTGGTTTGAAGCTGGGTGACAATATGTACAAATTTATTACAAACAATGAACACACTAAGAACTTGGAAAAGATAACAAAGAAAGATGATATAGTCAGTCTTAAATTGCAAATCAAAAACGTTTATGAATATGCTAATGATTATGCAAAATTTAAGCTGCCGATCCTAGAGAGATTTAACTCATTTTTTATGTAGTTAATCAGTAATAATTTTAGGTTATTAGAACAAACTAAAAATTGATTTTAGATCAGTATATTTTCAGAGATTTTAAAATATTAAACCTTCATCTGATTCGATTTAGTTAATAATTTTACTAAAAATAGATACAAATATGATATTCTTCAGCTGTTTAAAAATAAGATGCAAGGCTAAATAAGTCAGATTTACTATGTTTGAGTTTCTTTAATGTGTTATTGACCATTACCTTTTTTAGCATTAAATATATGCGCTGACAACGGAACACGCATTTTGAGAGAAACATCATGAGTGTGTGTTTAAATCTCCTTAGAAGCAGCAGCTGTCGTTTAAGGGTAGAAAAGTAGAAACAGAACAGAAACTGTCGTATGAAGCTTATCTTAAATATTTCCAACACTTATCACAATTTTGAGTTTTATTCAGCAAATGTTTTGCATTGATATGCGTGCCATAGCCAGTCAGAACAGATATACCCCTCATAAGGTGGGAAATATTAAAAAAAAAAAATAGGAGTATGTTCATATGGTGCTAAATACTGTAAATATTGCAATTGTTTAGAATTTCAGAACTGGTTCAAGATATCTTAGAGCAATGTCAAGTCATTTTTAGGGTGTAATATCGTATTTTTATAACAATTAAAATATCTTGTGATTGCGGTTAAAGTATATTTTCTATAGAAACATCTCAAAGATTTAATTGCATTGCTTCATCAAAAAGTTATAAATGATAAATTTGAATACGGTTAAATACATATGAGAAAAAATGGTATGCAATATGTATTACCTAAAAATATTCATTTAAGTTTGCCAAAAATGTTCTGGATTTGTTTCGGTTTTATAGACTTGAACCAAATAGTTGCTCATAAAGGACTCTGTTGACAGAAAATTTCACGTTCTGAATAAGATATTTACTTCACATGCCCAATACTTTGAATTAAAACATTTGAAGATACTTTTGAAGTTCAATATTGTAAAGTAATAAAACAGAATTTGAGTTTGTGATCTAAATGTAGAAGAAAAATTTATCACTTGACTGTTGTAGAGAGCAATTTTATATAGGGTTTTCTGATTCAATACTGACTTGCTATGGCATCTTCAATCGGATTCGCTGCCAGTTTCGAATTTTCGATTCAAACCAACAGTTTTTTTTCCAAAAGAAATTGAACGCATTTTACCACTATTTCTAACTTAACCACCGAAACCAAAAATCAAGATATACAAAAATATATTCTTCCTGGATTTTTTTCATCCTTCCAAAGTCTAAATAGATACGCACAAGAAGGTTTGTCGTGAGTGTGGCTTTTAAAACGGAATGCCCTAACAGTATAGTTTCCTTCACATGTTCTTCCCTCAACAAGTTTATAAGATTAAAGGTTTCCTTTTGGCTTTTCATATTTAAGTGGCCATTCACAGGCGATGAGGCCTCTGACATCCCACCACCCTTAACAAAGCATTCAACGTCACATACCTCTCTCGGTAACCAAGGCAACGGGAATCCGGGATGAGCCCTAATGTTACTACAAGACATAATTGTCGTTCGGATGGGGGCTACTTTAGTGCGACGTTCCACGCAAATTCGAGATTACTTTGATACTTTTTTCTTCCATACTTCTTCTCTCGAACTTCCAGATGTCGGTGAAATCCTCAGTTAAGAATTTAATACTGGCGGAGGGGGGGGGGGGGAGAAGAAAAAACTACGTCCTTTTATTTTGTTTGTGGGATCTGTTTCACTCC
Organism: Metellina segmentata; assembly: GCA_947359465.1. Taxonomy (NCBI): domain Eukaryota; kingdom Metazoa; phylum Arthropoda; class Arachnida; order Araneae; family Tetragnathidae; genus Metellina; species Metellina segmentata. The sequence continues at coordinate 64,504,738 of OX375872.1, read as the reverse complement.
TCAATGCCTCGAAACGTCAAATACCTCAGGAAATTTGAAATACTAAAGAATCTGCACTCTCCAGACTCCTCCTTTTATCCCGATCCCGAACCTCTGGCGAAAGGATGTCTCTCCTTTTTACTTCTTTCCTTCCCGGATTCTCTCATCCCATTGAATAGCTGAGTAATTACCCTAAAACAATAACCATTCAAAAACTAAATTATGGGGACCAACAACAATGCCGATTCGTATGAATAAATCTCAATCACTTTACCCCAGTTTGAGGATCTAACATCTACAGCCATTTTGCATCGAGGGGAAAAATAAGGTTGGGTAATCTTTCACCGAGTTTAACATGAATGCGTGTTCAAATATTCAGAAATAATTAAAAGAGTCGTTTTCAGTGGTTGGATCTATTTGGCACCGGAGTACTTGAATGTCCGGTATATTGAAAAAGCTGTGCAAGTCAGAAAACAGATCTGCGTCACACTTTAATTTAAATATATCTAATATGAGAATCAAGCATATAGAGGCTTAGTATCGGGGGGGGGGGATAAGGGTTAAAAATATTGGTAAGGTTGGTTGATGTTCTTTTAAGTTTTAACTTGAATGCACGTTGAAATTTCAGAGATAATTAAAAGTATTACTTTTTATGTATTGTTTGTGGCTTTGGTCGTTAATTGCTTTGATAAGGTTATCTTTCATTGAATTTAACATGAATGCGTGTTCAAATATTCAAAAATGATTGGAATCATTTTTCAATAGTTGAATTTTTCGACACTTGAAGTTACTTGAATGTCACGGGGGGGAGGGGGGGGAGGTTATCGGTAAAAACTGACCTAACACTGCCCTAGTTAGAAACATATTTATCACACTAGAGGGCGTGTTTAATTTTAATTTACCCAATTTGAAAACTTAGTATTTAGTCAGTTTGCATAGAGATGAAAATAGGTTTGGGAACTATGCTGGAGGGGCTGATATTTCAATGAGTTCTACTTGAAAGCGTGTTGAAACTTCAGAAATAATTAAAATTACCAATTCTTTATGTTAGGGTTTGAGGTTTGATGACTATGTTCATTTGGTTGGATAATCTTTTACTGGGTTGAACTTGAATGCACTTTCAAAATCCAAAAATTATAACAAGCTTAATTTTTAGATAATTTTGGCGATTTGAATGTCAGTATACGTGGATCTAACACAAAAATGATCGAAAAACAACTTGATGTTACATTAGACGCAGGTCTTCAATTTAAATACACCCTACTTTGAAAGTCTGAAAGCCGAAATAATTTTGCATCAAGAAAATAAGATTTGATGTGTATTGATAAGTCTGGTTGAGAGAGATGCTTCACTGAGTTTAACTTGAATGCTGTTCAAAATCCAGACACAATTAAAAGCCTCTATTTTAATACTATAAGGTTAAGTCCTGGGAGTGTTAAAAGTTCAAAAAAAAAATCCAAACCCTATTTTTTAATGTTTAAATCAATTTGTCCACAAGCCTTGAAAGCCGGATGTGACAGGAAGCTGACCAGAAAACAGACTTCTACTACACAAGAAAGGCATGTCGTTAATTTAAACATCAGAAGAGAGCGTTAACCCCCTCTAGTGAAGAGATAATTGAAACTCGAAAATTATTCGTTAGTTTGGAATTTGTTTTAGTTGAAACAAAGAAAAGTAATGAGAAAATTTAAAATCACTAACAATTTTTTCTTTTATTATTTTGCAGGCAGGTAATTTTTGTTCGCAGTCTCTGGGGAGGCACAGCTTAAAAAGTGGGTCGAAAAGAATCCCTCTCAGGGGGCGGCAACAATGTACCTGTGTCTCACACACAGTTAATTATTTAATTGTTGTCTTAGAGAGGTAATCTGTAGCGCAGACAAGATTAATCAAAAGATTTGCATTCGAAAAGCCGAAGACAAAAGAGCGTGTCCTTTCCCTTAAGTACATCTCGATTTACTCAAAATATAAGGGGGTTCTCTTTTCTATGCAGGCGCATCTGCTTAGTTTACTTCTTAGCTAACACGAAATTAGAAACAAGCCGCAGAAACAACAGGAGAGAAAATCTACTTTTGTTTCAGATAATGAGCCTGAAAGTCTGAAACAGGAAATTTGCATCACAATAGCGCCACGGATATAAGCTTGTTTACTTTTTCGAAAGGGGTGCTTTTAAATACAGCGTCACTTATTGTGTAGCAACTAGAGATCGGGTATGAAGATAAAGAAAACTGGGGAGAAAAAGTCTGCTTTCTAATCACAATCAGAACGATTTCTTTAAAGATCATTTTAAAATCTTAGAGGGTACAACTATTGGTGGCTTTAATTCTGTGGCGATCTTTCTGGACTATCTTTATTTCAAATTTAATATTTATAGACAAACACAAATCGCCGATTAGTTGTTGACAATTATTAATTTTTTCTGATTAATTATAAGAAACTAAAACATTCCGCTGTTCACAGTGTTCTATTACATGAACTAGGTGAATCTTAGAGGCGCAACAATAGGTATCTGGCGATCTTTCCGGGATTTTCAGATTTCATTTTGACTAACTTCCCTCACATATAATATTTATATATATAATCAAACCCAATTCGCCGATTAGTAGCTTAAAATTACTGACTTTTTTTACTCTTCAATTATGGGAAACTAAAATACAGCTATTTAGTGTCATATCACTTAAACGAACAACTTAGGTAAAAAAGTTCGAGATTTTAAATTCTCCCCTATCACATTCCCCACCATCACTGACTTATTTCCCAGGGAACATTTAGAATTCTCTAGAGCAATAAACTATTGGCCTGAGATGAAATTTTTTCGGGTTTTCTTCTTTAGGTACGATATTCTATACGATATTAATTTCCTCGTGCAAATTTTGTTATATCGTTAAAATTTTGTCAGTTTTTCTCAGACTGTAGCTAATTATTAGTATTAGAAGATATCTTAGTTTAAGGGCGGTCCTCCTCTGGACCGTACGTCTAATTTTAAACGATGGTCTTTATCTCAGGAGAAATATGTTTCAGAAACGTAATGCTAATGGCCTTACCTTACGACTCACGTTCCTTAAGATCGCTCAATACCCTATATCATAATAGCCTGCTGAGGTTACTTACGTCACGCATGGTAATTATGAACGTGCAGGCTGCTAACACGTTTAGCAAATACATTTCCCCTCAACATTAATCGTTTCGAAGTACAAACCCTCCCTTACACGCTTTAAAACTTCTTCCAGACTTAGGCCATATTTGTTTTATAAACAGTTATGCTCCCTGCGGCTGCTATAACACCGAAACCGAATTGCACATTAAACTAGGAGGAGGGAAGGATAATAAGAAAAAAGTTGGGGCGAACTGTATTAACTCTTTCGAATTTGCATAGATAAAATAACCCACGAAAAGCGTTAACGTTGTTGGACAGCACTTATTTTTATCGAAGCATAAATCGTCCGGGGAGGGTGTGGAAAAAAATGTTCCTCAGTCCCGATTTTGCAGAAATTAATGCGCACATTTCGGGAAACGGGAGCCGGCTAAAATGCGCTGTCAAGCCTTCGGTGCCTGTTGAAGAACGCAGTGGTACTTTGCATTTATCTGCCCACAACACCGGTTTAACCCTATAATTTTAAAGTTTTCTGCTGCGAGTCGAGGCCTGTTATTACAAAAGACAGGACAGAGTATTTGATAGATGATATCTTTGGGGTTTGGGATGCAACAAAAATGATGAAATTAAGAAAGATTTTTCGCCACTTCTTTTTTAAGGGTGCACTGGCTTTCTTTGTTTATTTCATCGTTGGTTCTTTTAAAATTTTCCAAGGCGATCCCCAGTCTGGGAGTCCTAATTACCCAATGGACATTATACCAGCGAACCCCAATGGGCAACAGCTAATTGACTATTGAATGAATCCAGATGTTGCATATTAGAGCAAGATTCCCTACTTCGATGTTGCACAAATACTTTAAAAAAAACTAAACTCATGCTTCCATAAAAAAGTATCGACATCGTTGTGGTTCTGAGAAAATTATTTTACAGTTAACATGAAGGGAAGTCAATGCCCGAACAGTAAAAAGTATTTGCCAATGAATGAATATAAAGCATTTTCGTGTGCTTTAATTTTTTATGAGGTAAAAAGTGCATAAAATATTTTAAACTATTCTGATGTTAGATTTAATTTGAAAATAAAGCCCTAAACGAAGGCAATTTTAATCTTTTGTAGTACATAAATTATATTTTAATATGGACTTCAAATGGTTCTAACTCGTTGACAGTTGACATGTATCGGTTCGTGGCTGGTTGGGTTTTATTGCGCAAGGACAATACTTGGTTAAGCTGCTCCAAACGTCAAGTAAATAGACATATACGCATAAGGGAAGTTTTACTGGCACAGAAGAGAGAAATATACCCAGGGAGGAATCGAACGTGCACCGCCTGCCAAAGGTTGGGCATTTCCTGATGCAAGACAAATTACATGCTATTGACTATGAAAGGGTTAAGAATCAATAAGTTGCGTGAATTGGTTTCAGGTGAAGTATGTGACGTTGATTGTTGCTATGTGAACAAGAACATTGGGCAGCATAATGAGAAGCGTCCAACCTAAATCGCAGGAGGAAACCTTTAATTTTATTTTGAGACTTATTCACGCCAGATGAAAGCCCATTTTAACGTAAAACCTATATACACATCACTTTCTCTCTAATCATGATATCCACGGAAGAAATTGGCATCAAATGCCCATACCTACTCATCTTCTGTTCTGTTTAGACAGCGTTTGACACTGTAGATACAAATACGGAGATGGGGGACTCAGAGGTACATATAAAGGAGTACTGACAATATAGGACTCTGTCCTTAAGCTTGTTTGACAAGCTTCGTCAGAGTCGCAGAGAAATCTGCCCGTTTTATATCAAATTTAAAAACCCAATCGAGTCTTAAGTCTCAATCAGGAAAAAACAATTACAGAGAAGCGGCTGATCAGAGCTGAGCAGCACAATGCGTTAGAACTGAACTTTGAATGGGTATTTGCTATTGAACTTTATCAACAATACATGGAATAGAATTGAATGATTATAATTATCACACTGCTCCTTGCTCTCATGAATGATTTTGTAAACTTAGAGATCGGGATGGGAGCCTGCTTCCATTGTTTTGCAAAACTCCGATCCGGGGAACGTCTATTTAAATAACAAGTATAGAATTCAGAATAAATATTCCAAATGAGAAGAAGTAACTTTAAATATCATAAGCAACGGATTTGTTTTAATTAAACATTTTGGGTAAACACTGTAGAAATAAAATGTGAAAACAGCTTTGAAATAAGAAGTGCTTTAGTATAACAGAAACTCAACTCTTATTCAACAAATGCAAATGTATAGACCTCTTTTGTGATGGATGTAGTGATCTTAGTTTTTACAAATAAAGGAATAGCTTTGAAATTTTACAATAGACAATTTATCCAAAAGATCATCAGGGCGTAAAATAACTGAATTTTAAATAGTCATTTAAGAGGAAGATTATGTACTTTGCCTTCAAATATTTTAAAGTTACTCAAGGGAGTCGTTTTGTTCAGTGCGCGTTTCTGTTATCAAGTAGCTTCCTATTCCAAAGCATAAAGGTATGAGAGCTTAATTATTCTAATTAAAGACTAATAATCCAAAGAAATGAGCTATACATATTTGGTAATCAGCCAAAAATTGATAACACATTCAAATAAGGAAACGTCTCAAAAGCAAGGCACTGTTTGTTTCTTTTAAGATAATGACATATACCTGACTCAGTACTGCATATTCACAAAAATAGCAAGTGAAAACAACATTTCTAAGAACGTAACAGAAAATGGCAGTAAATTGCATTAAAATATGATCGAGGTTTGAGGGCATGTTTACGAAGTTTTTGTCTCATTGCGTTATTACATTACAATGTTGCCCAAAAGGGCAAATTGGAGTGATTCAGGTCAGATGGAAAGTAAAACATTCATTACATAATTAGTTGTTAATAATTGTAAATATTTGAGAGGAATGTGTTGTAGGATAAAAGCGATTTGAATTAAAAAAAACTTGACTAATAAATTGGAGGAATTCTTCCATGTCAAAATCTACTCAAATAAAACTTGCATTAAAATAATATGTGAGAGTTTAAAATAAACTAAAAAGTTACAAGGTAAAAAATAACGAGGCAGAGTCTAATAAACATTTAAAAATAAATATAAGATCACGAGAACATTGATTTTGAGAGATAAAAGTCTAATGACACGTGGGAACGTAAAAACGTGTTTGAAAATGCCATTTGTCTCAATTTCATTAAAAATCTGTAATCACAGCATTAATCAGGCCTAAGGTCAACACTTTTTCAAAAATATAACTCATTTAAAATCGTTAACACTGGGTTCGAATACGGCCAGTCACAAAACCAAATATCATCCAAAATGGTTTAACCTGGAAACACAGAACACATTACAATCAATATTACAACTCTTATGTGATTACACTCACAAAAACACACATACATAGAGGCATTGGGGTTCCAATTCTTCAGTGCACTACATTCTTAGCTTATACACAGTCAAAAATGTAATTAATTATTTAAGCTATATATTTATATTTATATATTTATATATGTATAGATATTTAATATATACATATATATCATTTTTTCTTTTTGTGGAAGTTAAAGCTTTGTTCGACTTTTCTGAATTCCTTTCCCACCAAAACGTTATTATCATTTCACTGGCTGTGTAATTTTGTCAGCTTTTAATCTCTCCCAGTACTGGCCATTAATATTTTTTAATATCAAGAATCCAATGCCACACATTAATGCATTACCAAAACAGTTTGTGTAACATACTTAAAAAAGGAAAATAATGGATAAAACACAACACTTTCGCTCGAGACATCAAAAACCTTAATAGAAAAAACACATTACGAATAACAATCTCATAATAAACAAGTAACAATATTTTCATATCAAGAAATAAACTACGATTAAAACTGTTCACTCTGGTTCAATAATACGCTAGAATAATATACAAATGATGGAACGGAACAAAATGAACAGCACATTTTGCCTCGGTTTAAAAACATACAAATTTGAGGTATTCAGAAAAAACTTCTGTTTTGCCACAGTCCGTGGCAAGACTACGAGTCCGCAACATCTGAAGTATTTTTCGGTGAGAGTCAGTTCTGAGCAAACTGTAGATTGGATCACAAGATACAACACTTGGTTGGACATCAAACAACGGAGATAATGAAATATATAAGAAATTTGTCAATTTAATTTTCTTTGTTCCATTGAAGTATTATTTGGTTTCGAAAAAATCCCTGATGATATTGATGTAATCAGCACCAGATAGGCTTCGGCCTACGAGTTACGCAGCCTAAAACATACAAAATCTACGATCCTCAATAGATGTTTCTTCACTTCCTTTGGCATACGTAGACGAGATTTATGTTTACAGGTTTGTGAATGAGGAAATTTTGTTCACTTAGCTGGTCTTAAGACCTCGAGAATGAAAATGACCAATTTTATCAAAAAAAGTTTCGTAGATTTCTTCAGTAATAGGCTGAGTAGTTTTACATGTAAATTGCTGTCTGTTACTTGGTATACTTATTACTTTTATTTTTACACTGAACCAGGATGAGAATGGTGTAGAGTTATACCACACTTTGTTTAAAACGATTTAAGACAAGAAAATATTTCTGTGTGCTTAGATATATGTACTTATGCCACAATATTTGTCGTTGAGAATGATAATACTATAAATGTCTATATGATGAGGTAAGAGAGGAGGCAAAAACGATGTTCTATAGAAATCTCACTATTACAAGAGACAAAGAAGCGAATATTTCCTGCGTGTTTCTTTCCAGGAGAAGGCTGGACAAACCTTGAAAACAGGATTTGACTATGAAACGTTGCAGTATCATGCTTTTGGGGGTAATCTGGAATTTTGATGGCGATTAAACTGAATTCATTTTTGGTGATCAAATCCGATAAAAGTGGGGGAGTTCAGAGGGATGGGAATATTAAGTACTACTACGAAAGCTCAGCAGTCGAAGCATTGGCACAGCTGACAATAACTCTTTTTAATTCAAGGCACCGATATGAGTCAGATGGACCTTCCCTCGGAATCACAGGTGCAACATCACATAACCCTTTTGTTTTAATGGCCTATGAAGCAATGGTATAACAAGACATTTTGTTTCCTAATGACTCTCGTAAAGAGACGGAGACTTTGAGGGAAAGAGACAGACGTGCCAATGCTTTTGGTTCAAAGACCTGGATTGTCCAGCTTTCCTGAAAGGAATCGGCCCACCCTGGAGGAGTGGGAGACGAGAGAAAGTTGGCTTTTTATTCTTGTCTCAAATGCAAGCTTCTTTTGAATGCCAGAGTATGCATCACGATAAACAACCGAAAAAGTACGGATCAGTTTTATAATATATATTTTCCCAGAGCTTTGTGACTCGTTGATCTGGATAACGAAGCAAGTCACGGAGAAGTCCAACTCATAACTCTTCAGTGTGACAAGTTCACGAATTCTTCTCTCGCACGCTTTCCAATAAAAATGTAAAATTATCGCAAAAACACAACGCTAAAATTCACCGGGAAGTTAAGAAATGTGAGGTATGTCTCCGCTAGTCCGAGCTTCGGAGGACAAATTGAGCTTTGAAGGGATTCCAACGGCGCAGGTGCAAATCAGTACTTGGATGGTACACAACAAATGCACAGACAACATCATATGAAAGTGTAGGGGCGGGTATCGAGCAAACTCTGACCGTCTTTGCTTCTGCAAGGGAAGGTTGGAAATATCAGTCTTAAAATTATCTCTCATCCGTCGATCCTTTACTGTTGTTGGCTCTTATCTTTCATCGTGATCGGATGCTCTCCCCCACTCATGGTGGGCATGGATGCATAGTTCCGTATCTGGTGGAGAGAAATGAGTTGATTGGGGAAGGAGCTGTGGCTCTGTTTTATTTCCATGGGACCCATCGGGTTCGCGCTCTTTGGGAAATTAATGGGTTCGTAAGGAAAATATGAGGTACGAGTTGCTGACGGCATAGATAACGGAGGACCTGAAGAGATGGGCAGCATCCCAGACTGGATGGGCGTGAATGCCGAGGTATTCTTACTCGTAGGTGGTGGATGAGGTTGCGTCATAGGCGAAGTGTCGTATTGGTTTTGACCCAGGTGGGAGCCCAGATCGTGGTCCCTGCCGTTTGTGTGATTGGCGTTGTTGGCCACCATCTGTTGCTGCTGCTGTTGCTGCTGGTGGCGAGGGTCCATGTGGAGTCTCGCATGGTGATCGTTTATACTGTTTTGAAGACATGTCTCGGACACGTGGGGATGCAGATGATGAGAAGGTGGCGACATAGGCGAGCCCATCGAAGAGGGATCTCCCATTCCGTGATGAGTGTCGGATGCTACCGATTGTGAGGTTTTTGTCCAATAATTGTCCGCGGGGGTCGGCCCGCGAAGCGATTGATTGGAAGGTATATTGAGGTTATTATTGTTGGTGAGAGGTGGCAACGGACGTTTCTCCAGACGGTCTGCATGCTTCTGCATGTGTTTGGCAAGGTATGTCTCCTGCGTATAAGATTTTCCACAAAATTGACATATGTGTGTTTTGAGGTGTTTCGACTCTTTGTGCTTCGGGATGTGCTCCAAAAGTCCCGCCTCATCAGCGAAACATTTGTAGCAGCTGTTGCACTTGTATGGCTTGTCTGTCTGGTGACATCGAGAGTGGGACTGTAAATTGGACAGTTGCGAGAAGGCCTTGTTGCAGCCTGGAGCACGACACTTGTATGGCTTATCTCCCGTGTGCGTCCGGATATGCTGTTGAAGGTGGGACAGCTGCGTGAACTTCCTCTGGCAGATCTCGCACCGATATGGCTTGATACCCAGGTGGATACGCGTATGCTGAGACAGGTACGAGGAGTTGGCGAACGCCTTGGAGCATTGGGAGCACTTGTACGGTTTGGCCTCACGCATGTGGATTTGAGTGTGTAGCTGCAAGTCTGCCTTGGACCCAAAGATCTGGAAAGAGTAGAGAGGGATTGCAATCAGTCACGATTTTTAGTTTTCTTTTCAGAAAGCTTAAGAAATTGTTGATCATTGATTTTGGAAAACGGCCTACCACACCACTTGAAAGGTCATTACGAGGCAAATAAATTTCTTAAAGGCCAAAACATTGACAAGTTTAAATTTTAGTCCCATGATAAGATTTTTCAACTGCATGACGGATTGTCAGCTTTACATTTTAGAATGCTTCGCTTTTAGAGAAAGGGTCTTAAATATTGTCTAAAGTTTTTTAGGGGCTCTATCAGTCGCTAATTTTGTCGGCCAAGGCAGGCTGCAGCTAAACACTTTGGAGGTGGCCTCTCTGGGCATGGTGTGGCTGTGGCAGTGGGCGTGAACCGGATTGGCCGCGCGTGGCCACAGTATTGCCTGGAGGGGGACACACTCCTGAAGCACTGGGCCACGAAATTCCTCCAATCCGGTGCACGGCAGGAAAAAAGAGAAAAGGAAGGGAAAGACAGAATAACACATAAACAGCACACACAAAACACAAAAGATGAAAAAGTAATTGTGACACACAAACTACTTACAGCAAGAAATAGTATCTGCAACTGTACTACAGAAATGTAAAGTTGCACTAAGTGCAATCTTACAAAGATGTACCAAAACATTTCGCAAACACATAACACATTTCATCTTTATCAAATATCTTCAAGGGATACACAAAAACTCTTCAACAAAATTTTTCCTTTGAAAACTACAACCGGAAAAAAACAATCACCTAAGACTAGTAGTCGGATACTTATTTGGATATGAGTTGCGTTCGAGATCATCAAATCGATTTTCAATTCACTGCAGATAATTTGCAACTTTTGGTTTGGGGAACGTGACATGTGTGATGGACACCAGATAACGAAAAAGTTTAAAACTTTCTGCTTTGAAGATTCACCAATAGATGACGCCACAAGTACAAAAATTCCTTTCTTTTCGGAGTTGGAGAAAAAGGCAAGGGCAACTGGAAATAAAGGATCGTACTTTTTTTTGAGAAGTAGTGATACCCAATTACTTTGACTTAACTTCCGCAGTCGGTGATACCGTAAACTCTCTTCCTAGCGCTTCCCTTTGGCTAAGTAGACCAGCTCGTTACAAATTTTAGATAGAAGAATCGGATTTTGTTTGATTTGACAGAGATTGGATTTTTCCTCAGCTACCAACAGTCGTTTAAATCTAGTCTCAGATAAGTTCAGGTTTCGTGGTTTGAACTTACGCCATGAAAATCTATCTTCCTTCGCATTTTGCTATAATTTCTTATTTGAAAAAAAAAAAAGGATGAATTTTTACTGTAGCACAAATCTTCGGAAAATTAAAAAAAAAAAACTAAAATTTCCTTCAAAATTAGAAAATCAAAATTTTTTTTCAACTTTCAAAACTCTTGTTTATTAAAAACATACAGTTTCTTGAATTTCCAATAAACTCAAGTTTTTGCTAGAAGCATCAAAATACTTTTTATTGTACTGAATCTCGACAGTCTTGCATAAATGATTAACAAATAATATATGAATCAGTTAAAAAATTATTCTACATGACTTGCTTTTGATTTGATGGATAACTATCATTAAAATAAAGGTTTTTTCAGTTTTATTGATTGAATTTTTATTACATATTTGAGATAATACCCACTTAAGACAAAATAAATGGCGGTGTTCACAAGATAAATGTATGCAGTGTAAATGGGTTCTCATGTAAAGAGTTGGGACTATCCGCTTTCGGTCAATATACGTCAATCTACGAAACCAATCTGAATTCCATGAATAACGCGCATTGCGTTATTCTTGCAATTCAAAATGATGTTAAAGTATCCAATTACATTTACCACCCTAAAATAATTTCGAGTCCCTGAAAAGGTAACGATCAAACCTTGCCTGAAAAGATAAAATAGTTGGAATCATCCGCCTTGCGTCAACTTCCGACACCAATCAGAATTTCACGAATAATGAGCATTGCATTATTTTTGCGATTCATATTGGTATTAACGTCAATTATTTTAGTCATCCCTAAAATAACTTCTATTCCCTGGGAAAATAGCGATTAAACATTTCTGAAAACATAAGTGTTGAGACTATCCACCTTGTGTCAATATTCGTCAACCTCTGACACCAATCTGAACTGCAAGAACTACATGCGTCACGTTATTCTTCCAATTCAGATTGGTGTTAACGCATCCAATTATGTTAACCATCCCTAAAATAATTTCGAGTCCCTCGAAAAATAGCAATTAGATGTCGGCTGAAAATATAATATTTGATGTAAGAAAATAAAGAGATAATAACCGACTGCGAAAAAAGACGAAGGAAGGGGAAAAAAGGAAGAAAGAAGGAGAGAAATTACATTATTTCGCCTCAAATAAAATAGATTTAAAATTCCAAGCGCGTTATTTGTCCAATTGATATCCATTACAGATTTATTTTCTTTCACCTTTATTGCATCAAGTTTAACTTTTTAAGGAACGCTCTACCACCGTTCACACCCAAGACCCCAGCTAATTACGTTTAGTGCTCTTATTTGCAATTTTTAGGCTGTTTTTTCCATTTTGTTTTTTCTTCCAGCTCATCCTACTATTGGCAGTGGAGAAAGCGAAGAAATAAATAGAGAGAGATTCTGGTGTAAATTATAATTTGCCTACGCCCTCAAGGCAATAACTTCAGTCGGCGCTAATATCAATTAGCCAGAACCAGATTAATATTTCCAACACGAGCTTTGCTTTTGAGCGGGAGGGCTTTTGTTTTATTATTAGCCGAGGCCATTTTCCCCCATACTTCTGTATGGGGATACAAATCTTATTTTCTTCCTATCCTCACGGTTTTCTTTATGACGCTGGGTCTATTTGTTATTAAAATATGATTAGCGTTTGGAAAAAAAACTTTAAATGTTGGTAATTACGAGAACAGTGATTAATTATGTCAGCACACAAAGCGAAATTTATTTAGGCAAAAGATTACGGATATTTTTTAAGAAAAAAAATCCTTCCAATTGTTACTCCATCTCTCCTCTTGCAGCGTTCTCTCCTCCCCTTTCTTTATACGTATTAGCCTGTTTTTCTTTTCCACTATCGCACCTCTTAAGAGTATTCTTTTCGAATTTTTTTAAGCTGCTCACTGGAGAAGTATTAACATAAAAAATTGAATGATAAAAAAAAAATATTTAACAAAATGTGCCCGGGTAATACGATACATTGCGGAGTTGAGGGGAAAAAACGCCTAGATGGAATCGTTTGCTTTTTCACACCACTGATATCTCTTGGAGATGGAATTAAGAAAAAACGCACCAGGGGAATTTTCCAACCAGTTTACGTTTGGAAAGTAATGTTTTGGATTCGGAATTTAATTTTGCGTCCGCATAAAACCAATGCGGAGTTCAAGAGAAACAATTGAACTCTTACTTTAATTTCAAGTCCTACTCGAATGTTCCGTCAATACGAAACATAACCTCGTCAAAATAAACCGCTCGATTTTCGCCATTTAAAAAAATTCTGGCCCTAGAGTGTCACAAATCTCCTAAATCCCCTAATTACAAAATTCTTGCATTCTAGGCCGTCATTTGACCGCTGTGAAAAATTACGAGCTTTCACCACCTTTCCCATTCCATCACCATCCGGTTTTGTAGTGTTAATGTAAATAATTTGCTTTTCGCTACAGAAGCTGAACGTATTCCTGCAAACCGAATATCGAAAGCTTTAAAACACATTTGAAAGTGAACTGAAACTAATCAGCTAAAACGAAATAAAATTTTGATATCGTGAGAATAGTTTGCATTTATTAAGCTTGAAGTGTTATGTTATACGCAAGAAAATTTACGATGGTTGACACGGTTAAAGTATATCCATTAAGTCGCCAGTACTTGGCTCTAAGAGCAAACACCTATATAACTTACATTTGTCATATAATCTCTGTTCCGCACATTTCGGAATAGAACTGCAGTTTTCGTAAAAAATTAAAAAAAGCTAAAAAAAATGACGTAAATTAATAAAAATAATAATGCCTCGAGCGTTTAATCGTCATTTGACGGAGGTTCGAAATTGTTTGGGGCTGTCCTCAAATCTTTCCCTTCAGGATTGATTCCGAACTGCCGCCAACAGCTCTTTTGTGCTACTCAAGTGCAACGTTACCTACCTCTTGCATTCTGGTGACGTGTAACGACAAAATTCCTCTCAACTAAATCATCCCTTCATTTAACTAAATATCGAAAGGCCATTGAATTAAAAAAAACACCCCCAGAACTTATTATCACCCCTGCAAGACTCAATATAATATTCGATAGATATCTTGTCGATATAGACTCAATTTTTTACCACAAAATTCTTAATTAATCATCCCTTCATTTAACTGAATCACAATAGGCTATTGAATTCCCTAAAACACCCCCAAATCTTCTTTACCTCGCAGGACTCCCAAGTTGTTTTTATAACCACTGCAAGACTCGATAGATATCCTGTCAATACAAACTCGAATTGAACTACAAAATTCAACTAATCATCCCTTCACTTAACTAAATCTTGAGAGGCCATTGAATTTCGAAAAACACTCAAAAATCTTTTTAACCTCACAGGACTCCCAAGCTGTTTTTATTACCAATACAACACTCAATAGATATCCTGTCAATACAAACTCGAATTGAACAACAAAATTCCTCAACTAATGATCCCTTCACTTAACTAAATCTTGAAAGGCCATTGAATTTCGAAAAACACCCTCAAATCTTTTTTACCTTGCAGGACTCCCAAGCTGTTTTTATCACCACTGCAAGACTCGATAGATATCTTGTCAAAAAAACCTCGAATTGAACTACAAAATTTCTCAACTAGTCAGCCCTTCACTTAACTAAATCTTGAAAAGTCATTGAATTTCAAAAAACACCCTCAAATCTTTTTTACCTCGACGGACTCCCAAGCTGTTTTTATCACCACTGCAAGACTCGATATAATTTCAGGTCAGCTTTCGTATTTAATTTATAAAGCAGGCATCCCCGCTTTTGTTTATCCGCAGTGTTCTGGTCTGGTGCTATGCAAAGTAGATGGTCGTTCCGTTTGCTTTTCCACTCGAAGAAGTGCGCCCCGAGAACCCAAGTCTCTCCTACCCTCCGCAATATTTTGGGTGGGCAGCCGAATGCTAAGTAGAATAAAACCCAAGTCTCACTTTGGTTTTCGCGAAGGCGCATTTCTTTTAATTCCAGCCAGGAGTGTTTTGCGCGTGATTCTTCGGAAATGGTGATTATGTGTTGCAGCCAACCGTACTGCTCCGCGAACACTGGGAATACGCTGTTAATGGCTGCTGCAGAAAATGAAGCTGCTTTAATTAGAGAGCAAACACAGCCGCTGCAGATAAGCCCGCGTGCATCTAAAAAAGGGGGAGGGGGTCAGATATCCCTCTTCGAAATCCTGATGGACGTCCCCCTTTAAAAGCAAATGAGACTGCGAAACCCGCTTTCGCTGCTGTGGCGTGTTTGTAGCTTTTTTAGCTTTAGGAAATGTTTTAATGTTGCGATTAAGTTCCGAATTAATAATTTTTTGACAAAATTGTTTTCCCTGCAATTTTGAATTTCTTAACATTAAAAGCAACTGTACGTAGTCGGATAATGATATTTATGGTGTTTTTCGATAACAGTTAGCGTCGATTTTTGTTTAGGCTGAGCATCAAGTTTTAAGTGTTGTGTGTGATAAAAGCTTTTTTTCACGTAATGCATTCTTCTGTTATTGTATTTCTTCTGATTCACAGGTAGTGTTTTTCTCTCTGATAGGGTGAGAATTTCTGGATTGTTGGGAACATATCATGTTTTTTCTGGTTCGCAGAAAGAATAAAATAAAAATTAAGGAATAGAAATAATAGAATAATTCGAATTTTTTAAACTTAAAACTGATTATAGGCAGCCGGATAACGAAATTTATAGTGCGTTATCGATAAGTTGAAGGCAATTTTTGTTTAGCATTAATAAAAGCTTTCTCCACATAACGTATTCTTCAATTTCGGAATTTATTGCTTTTTAAAGCTTATTATATTTTTTCTGATTCATGGAGAGTGCTTCTGCTTGTGATAGTAAGATCTTCTGGACTATCGTGAATATATCGAAGTTTTTAAGGATCTTAGAAAATAAAATAATTCGAATTTATTAACCTTGAAACTAATTTTAACTGAAACTAAATTTAAGGTGCTTTTTCGATAATAGTTTAAGGCAAATTTTGTTTATAATCAGGTTTTAAGTATCGAATAATTGTTTTCTTTAGATAATGTATCGCTCAATTTTGGCTGTTTTTCCTTTTATCACCACCTGAAATTACTATTCGACATTTAATACTAATACCTTTCAGTTTTTAATTGGAAAGGAAGGGAAGTATCAATTTACTGATTATTCCAAGCTCATAAGTTGCATCATTTCTTCAGTAAATAAATCAAACAACAACGAATTACAAGAAAACTCCCAAAACCATTCCAGATTTGCATAACATCAGCTTAGAAGAAACATAACAATTCGCTTCATTTCGGTGACACTAATAAATGCTTTTTGTCATAACGATGAGAAATGCATTGTCATATTGTAATCTGTTTGAAAAAATTACAAAACTATTAAAATGCTTGATTGTATTTTTTTAGCTTAAAATAAAGCCTTAAATCGGCTGTACTGTAAAATTTTCTCTTCAGTTAATGAGTTTCTGCTTTAAGACGATAATAAAGTGTATATTTACACGCAATGGTGATTGTCTCGACGAGGAATCAAATCGTTAGCAAAAGTGACCATATCTTGATGGACGAGTTATCTCGTCACTGGAAGAAAGTAAGTTTTGATGTCATCATTGTCAAAATAAATCAACAATATGTTGATGACGAGGAATATCGTCATTAGCAAAGCTGCGTTAGATTTTGATGGACGAGATAACTTGTCGAAACCACTTGAAGGGTTAAACGTTTGGGATAGAATGGCATTTATTTTTTTAGAAACTAATGTCATGTAAAACCGCAACCTAAACGGCATTAATTACTATTAATCAAATTAAAGGAATCATTCCCTGAAAAACTTTAGGCAGAGAAACCTCAATAAGCGAATGATCCAACAATTCCCGGTAAACTAAGAGCAACTTGCCACCACAGGGAAGCACAAGTGCTTGTACGTCATCATGTTGATAGAGTAACATTAAGTAGTTCTTATCAAAGTAGCTTTCAGACAGTTCCCTGGGCGTAAAAAAAAACTAATAATAAAACAGAGTGGCATGAAGAAGATGAAAGGCTTAGAGAACGCGCCTCTACTTGGAAACTAGGAAACACGTGTTGAAAAAATACCGGGGACCAGAATAGGTAAGGAGGTGAAGAAAAAAATCAGCAGGACGACATCGTAAGAGAGCATCTTAAGTTAACTATTGATGGATTAATCCCTCAACAATGCAGCTTCGCAGCACAAACAGCTAAGGGAGTCGCTATCTGGTGCCCACAACAAGTTCGGCTGAGCGGACCATCCTAAAGATAGCAAAATGGCAAGGGACTGGCTTCGACGACAAAAGAGTAATGAGTCGTGACGAACGATAGGCTTAATCAGCCCCCTTGCACACAATATCCCTCGCTTCTCAAACCATTCACTCAAGAAATGATAATTTACAAGAAGTAAAACTCGCGCAAGACCCACTGCCAAGTCTCCGATGTAGACATTCATGTTTGGGAAATAAATTACACGACCCACGGTCGTTTCTTGTTTTCAAAAATTTTGCATAAAAAAAAGTTCGACACGGTGAGGAATTCCGTTGGGTTCAAAGGCTTCGGATGATAAAAGCTCTTTGGAAGAGTAAAAAATGAAACAAAAAGACTCAAATTCCCCCCATTAAGCTGAAAATGAAGCCTCTCTGTGCAAGTCATCAACTCCCCTACCTCTTTCGTGTTTTAAAGCCGATTCGTCATGGAAGAGAGGTATAAGTGTTTTCGCATACAAAGATACAAAATCGATGACGTTGCAATATAATTTGTTGAAGGCATAATTTTATGGGGTGCAGTAGAGTACTTTGCAAATGAAAGGAATTCAGGTTGGGGTATTTTCAGAGAAGCATAGTTTTGCAAATAAAAGAAAAGATGCAAAATCGATGGCATTGCAATATAATTTCTTGGAGGCATAATTTTATAAGGTGAAGTAGAGTACTTTGCAAATGAAAGGAATTCAGTTTGGGGTATTTTCAGATAATAGTTTTGTAAGTACAAGAAAAACATACAAAATTGATGGCATTACAATAGGATTTTGGAGGTATAAATTTATGGGCTAAAGTAGAGATTGTTTTGAAAATTTAAGGAATTTTTAGGTTTCGGTATTTTCAGAGAAATTTTTTCTAATAAAAAGAAAAACACAAACTCGATTATGTTTAATTTTGATAGTTAAAACAAATCCAACTAATATTTTGATACAGATATACTGAATATTATGTTTATTATAGTTAGATTTAAAACAAACTTCAAGAAATCACACAAATGTGTCAACATGAAACTGGTAAGAATACTAAAAGGAATTGGAAAGAATAGTACTTTTATTTCTATATTAGTTATACGTTTTCATTATAAACTTGGCATTTTAATTCAAAAGGCAAAAAAAATTTTAATTTCCGAAATTTTGTATTAAATTATTTTAAATTTAACAGCAAATTACAAAACGGATAATTAAATTTTACTCAATCTATAATAAGCCACAACAATATAATTACATATTGCCTAAGAAGTTAAACAAAATCAATTATCTATCGCCTTTTTGACATGCTTATTTCTCTATGAATAAAATTTTCATGACCTAGAAACTAGGAAAAGTAAATCCTCCAGGTAGGTAGGTGGTTGAATTTACTTCGCACTGGTGCAAAACAACTGGCTATTGGCGACGGTCTGGGATCAATCCCGAAGGGAAAGATCCAAGGACAGCCCCTCGCAATTTAGAATCTCGGTCAAATGACGATTAAATCCTCGAGGCATTATTTTTTTATTAACTACGTCATTAGTTTTTAAAAAATTTTGTTACAAAAACTACAGTCCTATTCCGAAATGTTGCGACACAGGGATGTTTGTATATGACAAATGTAAGTTACATAGCTGTTTGCACTTAGCGCCATCTACTGGAGACTAAATTGATTCACTTTACTGCGTGTCAACCGTCATAAATTTGTTGAGTACAACATAACACTTCAGGCTTAATAAATGCAAACTATGCTTACGATATCAACACATTTAGTTTTAACTGTTTAGTTTCAGTTCATCTTCAAATGCTTTTTAAAGATTTTGACATTCGGTTTGTAGGAATTCGTTCACCTTCTGCAGTTTAAAGCAAATGATTAACATTAACACAATAAAACAGGGTGGTGATGGAATGGGAAAGGGGTTGAAACGTCATCCAGTAGCTTTGTTGCGTCCTTGATGGTGGAAACCGAACGTACTTGGTTTTCCTAGTTTTCCATTTTCCCCTCCTTGTAATTAAGCAGCGCTCCAGTTATAATTTCCGGATAATCCCTTTAAAAAATGGATCGATGGGACTGGAAGAAAAGAATAATGTTTGGAGGGGGAGGTAGTCTGTGCAAGCGTCGCTTCTCAGTCGAATAACTAATGCCAACAGGGTAAGTGCATTTTCGATATGGACATCATCATTAAATAAATGGTGTGAACTCTTAACATCCCTAGATCTGACAAGCGCCCAAGACCCGTGATTATGTATGATTAGTCAGAGCTAAGCGATGACCGAGCTTTTGTTTGCCAGAGACCACTGCTTTAAAAAATCACCTCCATCTTGTAAGAACAGATGCTGTTATTAGAGGCCTCGGCTAATGATATTCCGGCGTTTATGCAAAAGAGGAAACAAAAAGCAGTGACATATTACGCTCCCGGCTATTTCGTACATCAAATGGAACCCATTATTTTTTTTACTCGCTTAAATCTTTTTTATTTGTTTTCTTAATTCGGCTTTTTTTGCGTTGTCTATTTTTTCCTGACTCCATTTTTCTGACTTTATCGTCAACAATGAAAAATATTCAAATGATTAATTCTGTTACCGCTCGCAACTCTACTCGGCTTGGGGATCCATGTTTACATTTGAATACATTTATCGCTCAACACTTCAATTTATTTGCGCCGTCGTAACGGATTATGATAAGGAGTAGTGATTCCTGGGCAGGAAAATTTCAGCAAGCAATCAACATTAAGCATTAAATTTGGATTTGATATTCCAACACTGGAATAGAGTTCGGAGCGTTTGCCCACTGAGCTAGCAATCTGTGAATTGTAGGCAGGACAAGTTCAATTCTTCCCTGGGTGCATTTATCACTTCTGTGTCAGTAAAACTTTCCTTGTGTGTATGTCCATTTACTTGACTTTGTTTGGCGCAGCCTGGTCAAAAAAGGTCCTTACGCTGGAATAGGCAACCCAACCATCGAACACTAGATATGAGCAAGTAAGCGTAGAGAATATGCAATGGATAGCATTTTAGGATTCAGCATTTTTTATGACCCAGACCACTCAGCCTACCAATAAGAGTTTAAGGCCGCACAACAAAAGGTAGAGCTTGAATGCTGTTTGGATATATTTCTCATGAAGCATATTGGTTTCAGACACAAAAACTTTTATGAAGACAGTACGATTTAATTTAATTTTTCTTCATTTTGTATACCTTTCTCTTACTTTTTGATTCCTCCTAGGCTTGTAAAGATTTGTTAGGGGAGAATCTCCACACAGACACACGCAAACGAAAGATTTTGTAATTTTTACATAGCCTTATATCTTTAAATCCAATTTATCGTTTTTATTTATCATGTCCTTTAAACTTCACCGATTCATGTATTTTATGTACTCAAGCCATCAAAACGTTTAACGTAACATTTACTATTATTGTTTGACGTCGATACTATTTTATTTTCCTTGTTTCGTCTGATTAAATGGTTAAATGATATCCCCCATGTCTTTCTGATATGTTTTAAGTATTGCTTATTTTAAAATTTACTTATTGCTGTTGGTTAGGCTTTTGTTTTGGGTATTTTATCGTGCGCCATGAAACCCAAATCAACGTTCGTTTGTAATACATAGCAGTAAATACTATTCACCAAATGTGGTTTATAAGTACGGTTTTATTTAGCTACACAAGGGCTATTTAGGCCATCTTGAAAATTTGTCACAAGTTCATCACAGAGAATTTCAAAATGGGAATAAAAATAAGTACAATATGTTTGTTATTTCATGAAGGCGAAATATAAAGTGACTTAAAAGTTTAAAGACTAGGAAATTCGAAAATCTCATTACCTAAACAAACACATCGGCATCGCCAACGAGTGAAATGACGTCTCAAAGAATATAAATTGACCTACTTTTCTGAAATTTGTTTTTGATGATTAGACAAACTTTTAACAAATGTATTCTCATTTTAAGGCACAGATACAAGTTTTGGAGGGAAAGCGAAATGAGAAAACACACTATTTAAGTAACAGAAAGCTGAAGCATGGGGCATAAAAGATTTTCCTTTTACATTCAAGAGGGACATTACAGAGGAAACGTATATAAAGGTAATTAGTCTGCGATATTCATTGCC
The DNA here is from genome assembly GCA_947359465.1 of Metellina segmentata. Taxonomy (NCBI): domain Eukaryota; kingdom Metazoa; phylum Arthropoda; class Arachnida; order Araneae; family Tetragnathidae; genus Metellina; species Metellina segmentata. The sequence goes on along the minus strand of OX375872.1, from coordinate 64,483,188 downwards.
CATTCCTATGCTAATTCTTTTCCTCGCCTCTTCCATTGTATTCCTGAATACTTCTTATTTAAATAACAAATGAAACTTATACCTATGAATTATTTATGACTTTAAAAGGCAAGTAATAATAAATTAATCAGGAAATTGCTTAGTAAAGGTGTGTTGATTCCATTTGTCAAAAAGTTTACAGTCAGCTTTATCCTTAATAAATGGTTAACATGAAGTTGAGGAACTTCAGAAAGCTTCTTTCCCCTGTGATTCGGAAGTAGACAATAAAACGAAGTGTGAAAGCGTTGAATATTTTGTTTGAAGAGAGCTTTCCGAAATTTTAAGACATCGCCGCTGATTTTTATCTGAATAAAAATATTTTGTAGCGGTCAGACTTACGAAATGGTGCAATGTCCTGAAAGTATGGAATTAAAATGTGTTACCGCGACTTATATTTAAAGAACTCAATGCCTTGTATTGGAATGAAGTTCTTAAAATAGCTTATTTTAATATTTGGAATTACAATGGAGATAAGTTATGAATTACTTAATTTTAAAATTTATAGTTAAGTTTATTTTCCTAAAATTTTGGATTTATTAAGATCAAATTCAACTGTTTGTAGTCGGATAGTGAAATTTATAGTGCTTTTTCGATAATAGTTTACTGCGATTTTGTTTAGACTGAGCATCCGGTTTTACGTACTGATGAAATTTCGCGAAATGCAATTTTCAGTTTCGAATTTAAAGTTTTTTGATACTGTCTCTGATCGTGAAATATTCTGACTTATTGGGAACACATCGTAGTATTTCTGATAGCTTTTCTGGCAAGATCTAAGGAATGTGCAATGTCCTAATAATACTAAATTAAAATGAGTTATCGCGATACTTATCTTTAAAGACCTCAATTCTTTACAGTAGAATAAAATACTTGAAACAGCTTACTTTAAAAATTTGAATAACACATATAAATGAAAAATAATGAAAGTATAAACTATGAATACACTTATTTTAACACTTACAGATAAGTTTATTTTAACCAATCTCTTAGTGATAAGTAATCAGATGTACTTAATGTGCGTAAGCAGACTATTAAAAACAAAATTACCGAATCATAATAGTTTATTCTTATAATTAAGAACGTTAGATCAGTTATTTTAGTATAATCAGTTGTTTAGAGGTGATGTTGAATAATTACTACGCATAATTATCGGTGCCTGATTCAAAGCTTAACAAAGAGAAAAATAATCTTCCAAACACGGAAGGGAACTTCTTGAAAAAAGCCGATGAAAGAGACGGATAAAAAAAAGAAGACAAACTAAACTGGCAAGAAAAGTAACTGACATCAGTTTTACTTTTTCCATGTTTCCAAATACCTTACGCTCAAGATGCGTTTCCTTCTTTTGTCAAGCAACGAACTTTGATGCTAAGAGCTCGAACCAACCATCTTAAGTTATTATTTTGTCATGGCAAATTTCGGTATCAATGGGTAAGATTTGTAGTTGATGATATACAAATCAAAGGCTTTTCAGATAAGCGCTTTGGAAACAAGGCTCTGAAAAAAGGTCGCAACACGAAAAGAGAACCATTAGAAGTATGGAATAACTTCTTTATTCCTCAGTTATTCAGCTTTTATATGTAATAACTGAAGCAATCGAATTGAAATATTTAAAGGGCAAAAGGAAAAACGCACGCATCCGAGCTTGTATAAAAGAGGTGGAGGTTTCTACTCCATGATTTTAAGGTCGTTGTGACTTGAAAATCAACAAACTTGCGGAGAAAATAAAAATGCATTAAGGCGGAATGTTTCTTTTCTAAGAAATCGTTCGGAGCAAAGGGGAACAATTTCGAAAGGGGATGAAAGATCATAAGCACAAATGTGGATGTCTTTATTTAGTAACATTTCCTCGGCGATTTTTATTGATGTATCAAGTAGGAAGTAATGGTAATTTGAATAAAGTGGTGCGATGCAAAATATCAAGAGAGGAAATAAATCCAAGACACTGTTAATCCGATCGAGGATGAGTTAAAAGAAAAACTCAGTATTCCTGTATGAAACAACTGCATAAGCATCTAGATATTTTGAAACCTGTTTTCTCATTAATAATCTCCTTTTTAGCAACGGTTGTTCATTTTTCAATATTTCTACCGGTCGTATAAACACTAACAATATGTTTTGTCCTTTTCCTTTGTAGAAATGATGGTCATGTATTATGGATTTGAAAACATCCAACTGCCAAATGTTTAACAAATTTTAGCTATTGGAAGTTACTTCTACATTATTTCAGATAATCCTTTAAGGTATGTAGGTAGTTAATTAACGTAGCACTGGAGCAACACAACGGACAGTTAGAGACGGTACGGAATCAATCTCAGAAGGGAAAGATTCAAGGACAACGCCTTGTAATTTAATGATGGCGAGAGCAGCATCTGAGCTGGCCTCATCCTTAAAGAGAAAAATATTGCAAAAACATACAAAATAGATTCGAAAAATAATTTGGGAGATCAGTTGTAATTAATCAGTTGTAAAATTACATGATCACAAGATCTTGGATTTTAAAAATAAACTTCTTTATGAACACAAATCTGGCTACAGAGAAAATCTATTTGGATTCAAGCAAAGAAATGGAGTTCTATCACTGCTAACAATCATCATCATAGCATTTGTGATCCCAAAAAACCAACTAGTTTCAATATCATGAGCATAAGATCCTAGATTTTAATATATTGCTATACAAACAAATTCAGATCAAGAGAAAAACTATTTTGGATATAAGAAAAGAAATGGAGCTTTATCACTGCTCTTCATCATTATCACAGCAGTTTCTATCTCAAAACACCGCTTATCTTGTCCACCTTGCTGGCTTAGATAAGCGAAGGTCGATTACTTCGAATAAAATGTATTCCGCATTAGGTAGAAAAGGACGCTGAAGACGAGTCTTTCCTGATGGCATGTTAAGTGTGAGGGTCTGGTCCTCTGGGCTGAGTACCGGCTATGGTAGGTTAGGGCAGCCCGTCTACTGTTAGGGCAGGAAGATATCTTGTGGGGTGTTGCTATGGTGACATAGGCGTGACGTCATGCAGGAAGCATGCCTCCGTTGACCAACTCGCTTTCAGGCGCATCACGATGCAAGGTAGCGTATTCCGAAGAACGAGAGGGGCACGGAATCAAATTGATCACAGGAATCTGTAGACGATTCAGAGGCCGATTTATTTAGCATTGCTCATTACCGACCTTCCCACCAGGCGTTTAGTAATCCCGTTTCTAATTATGCAACTCGTAGCGCGTACACGGTGGTGCAGTGGCAGAAAAACGAAGCAGCTGCAGGAGAATGGTGGCAAGTGGATGACTAACGGTTTTGAAACATGGCATGCCCAGTGGAGGGGATTCCGGATTCGCTGCATGTGTGCGTTTTTAGACAGCTGCAATAGACCAAAACAGGAAAAAAGATATTATATTATAATTTTTTGGGACAAGAGGTCCTCTGCACTGGCCGGGCCATAAACAAAGTACAAAGCGTTTTTAAATAAGTAGACCAGATAAAAAGACGATACACCAAACGTCTCATTATGACGTTTCAATAAACCAAACGTCTCATAACAACGCCTCAACAAACCAAAACAAATAAAAATCTTAATTAATAATTTTTGGAGAGAAGCAGTCTTCTGCACTGGCATAGCCACGAACACAAAGTCTAAATATTCTTTAATGAAGTAAACCAAACACAGGGACGATAAATCAAAGGTCTCAATAGAACAAGTCTCAACAAACCAAAGCAGGAAAAATCTTAAATTTGAAATTATAACTTCTGCAAAATTTGATATTCGCTTCACGTATGCGTTTTCAGATAATTGCAATCGGCCCAAACAGGAAAAATAACAAATTCCAAATAATAACTTTAGCTTTTTGTTTCCGGTTGAGAAAGTAGTCCTCTGCACTGGCATAGCCATAAAACAAATCTATAACGTCTATAAATATGTCTCAATAAACCGAACTTCCCAATAGACACCAAACAGAAAAAACATTGTGAAATTATAACTTTCGTAATTCCTATGAACTTTCACCACTCGTTTGTCTTTTTAGATAGCTGCAATAGACGAAAAAAAGTAATTCGAATCAATAATTTCTGAAATGTTTTGAGTTAGAAGTTCTCTTTGCTGACCATACCATATAAAAGGTCCATAACGTATTTAAATAAGGTTTGAATAGACTAAAACAGGGAAAAACTTAAATAATTTGAAATCTACTTTTGCAATGCTTTGATCGTGTGTTGAAATTTAGTCATATAAACAGTGCATTGCCATACCATATAATAGTCCATAACGTCCATCAAATAACTCCACCACAAAGCTCGAAAAGACGCTAGTTTGCACAATCGATTAAGAGATAATTGCTATGTTTTACAACTTTACTGTACAGCTCTTTAGCAACATTTGTTGGAATGGTTCATATCTTGTCGTTCAAAAAGTGATGTAAAAAATTAAAATGATATAATCTAACGCAATAAAACTCAAATAATTCTCTTTTCCAAATGTTCTAAAAAAAAATCCAAATTAAAAAAAATTCACTCTAAAAAAAACAATTCAATGCTCTTAATATGCCGGAATTGTACACCGTTTGAATTTAATGTGCGTGAAAACGTTTATTATATTTAATACCTTTTAATCTCGATTTGCAAATGGGAAAATGTTTTCTAACGCAAACGAATTCGACGAAACTCGCGACAGCTGTAGCGCTAAACAGCTCCGAATACTTAAAACTCTACCTAACCTATAAACACGAATTTCAAATTGTAGGGACTGAATCAGTCTTCAGAAAACATACAACCCCCACCCACTGGCAATAACAGAACGTTAACACGAGAGCGAAAACTGTGCAGAACAACTGCACATTATAATGCTAAATTTAATAAAGGTCTGCCACCATTGGGGGACACGCAGAGATAACATGCTCAGATAGTAAAGGTGGGTGTCCCCTTTGGAAGCAATTGCCAGGAATTGCTCGCCACGTTTTTTCTCCCTATTTGTTGTTTTCTCTGAGTAACACGGGGACTTGTTGGATATCGATTTAAAGAGTTATCGCATCGATTTACACTAGTGGCGATCTCAAACACGGCTATTCAAAGACAAAGTTTGGGGGTGGTTTAAAAAATTCACCACGATCTATGAGATCTCTAAAAATAGAAATACGTCCTGGGCTACATTTTTACAATGTTTCACCTTTGTCGATTTTATTCGGTTTTAAGGATTTCTTGCTCATTTTTTAATTTTACGTTGGTCATATCTTTTTCAAATTTTAGTCTCAGCAGTGTTTGTAAATTATTATGTTAATAAGCTGCTTAAGAGGAATATTTATTCCAATTAATGAACGAGAAGTGAATTTTTCCACACCAAAAATTTAAATAATTCAGTGTGGTGAATATGACAGTTTAAACAGATTTCAGAAATAGCTATAATACCTTCTTCATACTTTCTTATAAATTATTATAGTATACTTAACGCAATCTGATGGTCTGATCAATAACCCTTACCATCAGTAGTTATTCCTGATGGCTTTTAACCAGATCTAGCCTTCTTGACCTATCCTATCAATTTGAAACAGTTCATGACATAGCTATTTAGCCATTAAGTGTGCTCTGTGCTTAATAATGGTGGTACTATTTTTTTAACAACACACGTAACTATTTAGTCATTTATTGTGCTTTTTAGTAACAGACGTGGGTATTTAGTTATTAAAAATATGCTATATATAAACGACAGTATTCTTCTCAGAAATCTCATAGCTGTCGGATGGCTAATCGGTACAGCAATCGTCCAAAGAGTTGACCTTTATCGTTCTATTAAACATTCTATCACAGGGTCATAACTTTAGATTACTTCACTCAAGGAGAAACCCAATACCTATCCCTGATATAGGTCCCACCGGTTCTATGGATCCTCTCGAGTAAAGATAAAACAACTTCCAATAAATTAAAACAATTTTCTCCAAATTTCATGATTAGGGAACAATACTTTGGTTGATAGATTTTTCCACGGTTGTTTCAGATTGAATGAGCAATTTACAAAAACAATAAGTACAGATACTGCCTCAGCGCAAACGGAGATTAATATCAGATGCACATTCTTTAGAAAACTACTCAGGAGAAACGTTGTTCGAAGGAAGTTGTAATGCGACTTACGTGTATGCTGTTTGCATTACTTTAAAGATTCGTTTCTGAATTTCTGATGATGACCAAGAGCATCAACACTGTCGGAGAAGGAAGTTCTTCACTCTGCAACCAGACACCGAAATCTGCTTAGGTACATTAGTGAGCAAACATGAGCAGTTGAAGACAAAAAATGACTCTGTACTTGTATTTAGTCTTATGTCTATGTTTACATTATTTTAGACTGAAGACTTGTTCTTAATTTCTGCTGATGAATACATCAACATTGGCGATGATCTTCACTATAAGACTATACACTGAGAGCTGCTGAGGTACATGAGTGAGAGAAAATGGGCAGTTGATGAAAAAAAATGGCTTTGTATTTGTATATCATCTTATGTCTATGTTGTTTGCATTACTTCAGACTAAAGGTTTTAATTTCTGTTGAATGAGAATCAACACTGGCGGGTAAAGGAAGATCTTCACTTTGAGACTAGACACTGAGAGCTGTTGAGGTACATAAATGAGGGAACATGGACAGATGATGACAAAAAAATGGCTTACCTGAGGGCACATTTTGCACTGGTACTTCCTGCCAGTGCCATTGGTGGCCACCCCTGGTGGTGCTCCAGGACCCTTGGTAGCGGCGCTAATGGGTTGAGGCACCACTAGCATCGATCCGCTGGAGCTCGGGGTGGATACGGGTGGGCTACCACTACTGGTACTGTTAGCCCTGTTGCCGTGGCTAACGAAGAGGCTGTGCATTTGCGAGGAGTCCATGGCTCCACCTCGACCTTCCTCCAGGCTGCCGCCAGGGCCTGCAAAATACACACACAAATTAACACACATTGACATTTGAGCTTAACTAAGTGAGATAATACCATAAAGCATTAGAGAAAGAAATTGTCCAGGGAATATGAGAAACTGGAGATGGTAATAACTGTTGTTTCACGATAAGAGTCATAACTGTTGCTGCTAATTTGCGATATCAGTTGTTATTATAAACTTAGTTGAGATGGTACTAAAAAGGAATGTGAAGCATTTAGTGTCTATGTTTTAAAAGAAAAAAAGAAGTATTGCATTTTGTTCTCTCCCGAAAGAGGGTGAGGTCACTTTGTTACCTGTGACACCTGAGATGTAGAATGCAAGACAGGTTGAATCGGAACAAGAATATAAAACTTCCTACTTAAAAAGTTGAAACTCGCAAAAGAACTACGAAGTAGAACTAACAAGTACGACAAAAAATTAATAGCGTTTTTAGTGATTCATAAATTAATAATGGATAATACAATAAAAGGGAGCAAACCAACAATTTATGGCTGTTACCAAGCGCAATTGTCAGAAAAATATACGCCGATAACCAACAAGATTGCCTCAAGAAAGAAAACTTTTAAAAATCCCTAAGAAACATAGAGACGTGCATTAAATTAATATTTTTCATCAGCAAAGTCACCCCCTCTCCCAAACAAGAACGCATGTTCAATGCATTATTGTTACTTTTATAGATAATCAGTTTATCTTGGGATAAACTTAACCACTTTAACGACTGTTAAAATAACGGCGCACTTTCAAGTTCACTAAAGGGGAGAAATAACAGTCCGTTAAATAGGGTTTTTATTTATCCCATATTTTACACGCCATTAAAGACCGTGATGTACAGAAATTAAGTGGGGGATTCCATAATATATCTCCCGACCCGTCTCCTCTCCCGATCATAACTCTTCTTTCCTGTTTTTTTCTAGTTCGGCGATGCAAAAAAGGCCAACCGCTGAGATTTCCAAACTTCCCTCCTCAGTAGCAATTGAATGAAGCCCTTCCTAGCTCCAAGGAAAACCGAAGAAAATAAATAAAAGTAAGGAAAGAGAAAAAAATGTTACGAGAAAAGATCCCCTCTATTAAATTTACGCAATGGGATAACAATCCTTACTCGCGGGGTCGTTTAAATTTGAAGAAGCGATGTTTTCCACGTTCATGCATCATTGAGCGGCAGATGAAGAATCTCCCAATCTCTCTTACATCGCATTTTAAACTTGTCAATATTTATTTCACTTTAAGTCGATTTCGCTCTCCTAGACAATGTTTATTAAGCTCCGTCGCGTAAGTACAGGGCCTGAAGAAAGGTGGATTCAATTCTTTTTAGGGCAGGCGGGGATGGAAAGGAAGAGTTTGCCTAAATCTCTACTCGCTTATAAACGCGTTCGGGTTGAAGTCTGGAATGCTGCACGACTCGGGTAGGCTTACATTTTACTCGTCTCTTAAATTTAACAATGAAATTTGTATGAATTCCATTTCGGTACATTTCAAATAGTGAAACAATAATGATTACATCTCCAACAAAGACTTGTGTTCGGTTCGGATACGCTTTAGAGTGCTAGTCAAAAAGTAGCACCTCCAAGATTCGTTTTTTCGGGTTGACTGTCGAATATATAACGTCATGCTGATTAGCAAAACTCTTATCTTCACTGCTAACGTATAACAGTTACGATTTATGCTAATTAGTATGACGATAAGTATCTAATACTTCGCAACATTAGACAACAGCATGATCACTGCTGATTGAGTCTGTTGGTTTATAGCGTTGAGTTTTAGGTGAGTGAGAATGGTGGAAATTCTTTTCAGAACAGGCGGCCATGGAAAGGAAGAGTTTGTCTTAATCTATACTCACTTGTAAGCGTGTCAGGTTAACAATACTGAGTTTATAAGTATCTGATACTTTAAACACAAGACAACATTATTATCAGTCAACCAACTGTTGATTTAGTGTGCTGCTTTATAACATTGAATCATCAGGTACTTTTATGCTCAGCAATTTAACCGTTAAGTACCCAATTTGAAATAACTGCCTATATTACTCTTAAGCTTATACTCCACTCTTAAATGTAACAATCGAATCTGTAGGCATCCCATTTTGGTAGACTTCAAAATGTTTCCACTAGTGAAACAACAGTAATGATTACATCTTATAAAGTGTTTGGGGTGAATGTACTTTATACTACCGTGCTAGTCAAAAAAAGCAGTATCTCCAAGTTTGGTCTCCTTTTCGAGTTTACGTTATGAGTATATGTATCTAATGTTTCACCACACTTTAACAACAGTATGATCAATCAAACAACTGCTGATTGATTGTGCTGTTTTATAGCGTAAAATGTCTTCATACACTTTAACATAAAACAATTTATCAACTGTTAAGCTTATGGACCTGGTTTGGCTAGTTGTTCCGTTGTAATTTTTCTTTTGAAACGCGAGACATAATTTCACCGCAATCGATGGCTTAAGTGAATGCCGAACTGCGACAAACATCCATGCCAAGAACGGGATTCGAAACCAGAGCATGTTCAAACAAAGGTCAGGACCAAAACAACTCGGCCGCCAGGATCCCATTTCGAGATACTACCTTCGGACAAGCAAGACAGAGAAAGGCAGAACCATTAAAGCACTGCTGAGCAGTCAAGAACCTAAAAAAAAATAGGATGTACGATGTCGCACTGTAATCTGCGATACATGTGACTAATATATGTATTAAAAAAATCCAAACAGAATACAAATATATTGGATGCATGCTATATGCAAATAGACTTTAACGTAACAGAATTTAGGCCAAGAGATGGCAGCACCACTCGTTCTGACTATAAGGACTCAAATATTGACTGACAACCTACTTGCTGGACACACCTGCTATTAATCTGATAGACAAATAAATGCAACGAAGAAAAAAATCGATGACATGAAACAGTGACTCATTTTTATTTCTATCATAACAAAAGCTGCTGAGAAACAGTTCCAAAGCAAATTTACGATGTTCACTAAGACGTTTGTCAAAGAAGTGCTTTTTGCAATTGAGGTACCATAGAAGTGAGAAAAGTATTACTTATACATGGGAGATAAAAATTAAATTAACATTAAATGCTACCCAAAGTGACTAATGAACGTAAAACCTGTCCATTTCATTTGGGTGTTACTGTTGATTATACTTCCTCTGCTGAATGAAATAATGCGATTTTAAATTTTGTCCATTCAAGCTAAACAAACGAATTTGGTTAGTACGAAGACATTGCTTCAGTTTTGCTGATGCATTTGGCCCAGGGACATGAATAACAGGAGGAATCGAACCGACTGCTCGTCGAGCCTTAGAATCTTCCCGAAGACACGGAGCAAAAAAGAAACGCTTAATAATAAGCTTAGTTTAAAGACAACTTAGTTTAATAGGACGCTTCGAAAGAAAATTAACGAAAGCCTAAAGCGCTCGAAGAGCTCACAAACGAAGCCGTCTTCTTACCAGGAGTTGTTTGGAATCCACTTTTCTTGATGGATGAAAAATTCATTCGGATATTCCCGTCCGTAATTGGAAATCTCTAAGTGCGAGTGAAATCGTGATTTAAATTATCGATACGACATCGCGGGTTACATCATAATCGATGCGATGAAAAGTTTTTTGCTTTGGTACGGAAAAGAAAAGTGACAAATTTCGCAATCTTACCCCCCATTTTGAGGAGACACTTTTAATCGCTCGAGTGAGTTTTAAGGCGTTTTTTGTTTCCCCCACCCTTACAGGGAATGTGACAAAAATTTTCTGCTGTCTGCTGCGTTTTTCATCTCGTTTTATTTTGAAGGGTGGGCTGGAGAGGACCCTGCTCCTAGCTTACCTCTCCCGGTGATTAGGCAGAGTTAGACACTCACTTAAATCCCAACTCGTAAAACACGTAGCTCTAGGCACACTTAGGTAAGACTTGCAGATTTAAAACATGGATTTGCAAAAATTAAAAGTAATTAAAGGAACGGGAGGGAGCCGGCGGAAAAAAATCCCAGGGAAGGGTGAGGGGAAAAAAATCGGGCCACCCTAAATCCAGGAAATAAATAAAGTTAATTCAACTTGATGTTGGCGAACGAGCCAAATACTAGTGGCTCACAGAATGTCAGAGTAATTACAGTTTAGGCCTAGGTAAACCGGGCGATAATTTATCTTGTAGATTACTGTAATTGAGCAGGCTTCGAACAAGCTGTGATGCCCCACCACAGAAAGAGCGCGCGGCAAAATCAATAGATCATAATTCATTTAAAGCGCACGGCGACCACTAATTATAAACATATAAATCATTAGGAAAACTGGAAGCTCCGTTCTTCCGCACTTAATCCACGTCAATCCGACACTCTGCTGGATATAAACTGCTTTTCATAGTTTTCCTTTTATTAGGCGGCGCGCATTTAGATACATGGCTGCTGCTAAAGTAGGAGAGGGAAATTGTTAAATCGTTACGAGAACACTCTTGCTTTCATTCAGTACCCGATGCGTAATTTACACTGTTCGGGGAGTTCACACTCCTTGACCGAAAACGAATTCAAGTTCTTTTCGAGAACTCCCAAAAAAAATGTTCAAGGAGCTTGGTTCATGAATGACGAATATTCGTTTTCAAGTGATTAAATGAAATTGACCTACACGATCAGGAAATTAAAATTAAATACAAAATATTTTAAAACAAACTTTGTTATACATATAAATTCAAATAAAAATTACCTTTGATTAACGTTGGACACATGATTAAGTTTCGTTGGTTGGGTTTTATCGCGTAAGAGCCATAATTATTAATAGCATATACAATAAAAAACGGAGGGAAAGTTTAAAAAAAAGTGTAAAATTGCACAAACTGAATTTTGGTTTGCATGCAAGTTTGTTTAAAATAAGGTCCGTGTTAAAATTCAAAGGCGAAACGAAATTTTGGTATTATTCCAGAGACCCATGAAAAGTAAAATGCAAGTTCTTTTAAGGACTCTCAGGGACCGTGAGAACTGTGCTTAGCAATCTCTTGTAAAGAATGTATTTCGCCAAGAAGTAAAACACTTTTTGTGGATTAAATAGAAAAGAAATTCAAACACGAAAATCAAGAGAGATTTTGTCGGTACTTTAAAAGGTCTTAAGAAAACATTCATAATGAAACTGAAAGTAACTTTCGAAACCTCTTTCGGATAAATACAATAATCTTACTTAGCTCTGAGAGAGAGTGAGGGAGCATGATAAAGATTCGCAATTATATATTCGGATAACTAAACAAATTACGTTAATGGCTACACGATAACGATCGAAAAAGATGTTTATCTTCAATGATAGAATTAAAGACATCGTGTGTAAAGAGCAAAACTTTTGTGCCTCGCCACTTTCACCCCTTCACTTTTTTGCTTCAGAATAAAAAGGTCTTCCGAGCAAAAATGCACCAAATAAACGCTAATTGGCATTGACGAGGACTCAACACAATTGTCTCTGCACTAGTGGACATTTATCATTCAGCAAATGGAATTAAGAGTCTATTGTGGTGTTTGAGTGACTAATAAAAAGCTTGTATCGAGCTGCAAAATTAAAAACGCGTCCCGGAGAAAAACAGGGTGGAGCATTTAATTGCTTTGCTGGAAGTTATCCGCAAAAACTTGCAAACAATTCATCCCAATTAGGCTACAATCAAACCAGCAGGATCGGAGCCACAAGAAGATACAACAAGGATCTCTTGAAGCCCACATTCAGAGCTTCCCCTCGAAAGGAATAATTAAGTCCAAATCTGCAGAAGTAGAGACTTAAGGAGAGGAAAAAGAATTCCCTCTCTCGAAAGTGGGGATGGGGGTGAAGCTGACAAATTAAGGTTTTGCATCTCACTGACAGAAGGGAACGCCTGCAGTGTTTTTACAAGCCCCGTGTTATGACCAGAATCTAATTTCATTTGCCTGCTCGTACACACAGCAGAAACGGGCAGCCTCTTTTAGTTTGCCTTGTCTTGGCTGGCTGCTTGAGAAAACACTATCACGGACTTTCTCCGGTTCTTCCCCGCTTTTGCTAATCAGGTTGCTCGCTTTTTTTTGCCCTTCCTCCTCTTTATCTCTCCTACTTCTGTTATTTTAAGTTTCTTGATAATTGTCACCGACAGAATCCGACCTTAGGAGAGCGGTACTCCACGTTCCACCTTCTTTTGGAGTGGGAAGGGAGAAATGGGAGTCTCTTCTTCCACTTCCTTCTTTACATATCTTGCAGACATCCGAATCTGCAGAAACAGAGTGCGTAGTGTGGCATGCTGTGTTTGTGATTCCCTTTCTTATCGGCAATTCGTTGCTTTTCATAGTATGTCTTGTCGATTGGAGAGAGATATCTTTATGCTATGCCTTATACATGTGTTCTATGTTCCACTTCCCTTCGGAGAAGGAAGGGAGACAGTGGTTTCTTCTTCCCTTCCTTCTTTACATAACATGTAGACATTCGAATCTTCAGAAACAGAGTGCATAGTGTGGTATGCTGTATTTATGAATGATCTTTTCGGCATTTCCTTTCTTTTAATAGTGTGCCTTGTTGATTGAAGACAGATATTTTTATGCTATGCCTTTTACATAGGTTTCATGTTCCACTTCATTTTGGAGTGGGAAGGGAGACATAGGTGTCTCTTTTTCCACTTCCTTCTTTACATACTTGTTAACATCCGAATCTACAGAAATACAAAATGAATAGTATGGTATGCTGTGTTTATGATTCATCCTAGTATCGGCATTTCATTGTGTCAATTGAAGAGAGTCTGTAAGCCTATCGCGTCTATTTTTTGTCAAGATTTTCACACGTATTTAAAAGAGAGAGAGAGATGGAGGACAGATCACCAAAAGCATCAAAGTTTCCTAGTAGTATTTTTAACACAAAAACCTTCCCCCCCCTCAAGGGGAATCACATGTATTATTTAAATAAAAAATATCAAATAAAGTAGAAATAGAAAACAAAGAGAGTGCTTGCTATTTATTTTCGTACAAAATGATTTCTTAATTTTTGAGTCATGTTTCTATCTTGGGCAATTTTTATAACACGTGTTAGCAAACTCTAATTTTTATCTTATCGTTTCCCGCTTTTTAACCAACTCTGGACTAAAAATGACACCAGCTGTAAAACAAAAATACTATTATCATTAAAAATTAAGCAAGGAGATCAATTCGAAAAGCAAACCAAAAAATCGCCTTCAAAAAATAGTGTTGCCGCTAAACATTGCACGGAAACGATGGACACATTTAATCTAGCTACGCAAAGTACTGCGTTACACATAATCTTAAATAATTCATTGGCCGATAGCCTCGCCTCTCAATAAAGATTCTCACCTAAGTGCTTTTCGTGCCCATAACCGGGGACATTGATCACACCGCACCTTCTCAAATACCAACCGCTTTAACAAGCACGAAAAAATTGAACCCCAAACAGCCTACAGATATACTAACCTAAAGATACCCAATAAAGGATCGAAAATAGGCCCTTCCTAAAGGTACTAAATCCCTCCCTCCTCTTTGCATGACACAACACACCGGGGAGTGATAAAGAAATCTGGAAGCATCCTTCCTTAATTTTCCCCACGAGATGTGACGTTTTTGCGACGCAGAAAAAAAAAGCTCCAAGAAGAGGAGATATCATCGTCGTGTGGCTGAGTCCTCAAAGTAGCGTCATTAGAAAGCATTTATGGCCGCACTGCCCCATTCAGCGTGACATCTCCCCTGAAGGAAGATGACGTCGACTCGACTCTCCTCAAAGCCAAGAGACAATGGAGCCTCTCTCCAAGACGAAGAAAGCAGACAAGACCACTCGAGGCATCTTTCTCGACAGCCAAACAATGTCTTTAGGGCATCTCCTTCAACCCCAGAAGATGACACGAGGACAAAATATCGCCACTTGCCACCCCAACAAATACGTTTGTTTCTTTTGCGCCCTGCTCTCCCCCTCTTCGAATAAAACATTCTTTCGTTCCTGCGAGGATTCGATTTTTTGTTCTCTTGCCACCCCTTTGCGTTGACAGCAGCGTCAGGTTGAAGTATCGTTTATTACTTTGTATTAACACACATCTCCATTGTAGTTGATATTTAGTCACGTAATAACCAGAAGTGAAGACAGGAGGAGGGGTAAAAACGAGACGGGGAGTGACGGTGAGACGCAAAAAATGTACGTTTTTACGCCATCGACTTGTTTTTGAACAGGCTTTCGAGCGACTTCTCACGCATTTGAGGTTTTTCAGCCTGTCGATGCAAAAAGCTTCTGATACTCAATTAAGCAGTGAATAACGTTGAAAAACTGCAGTTATTCGCCAAGAATGGACAGCAAAAACGTCAGTTATGGCAAAAAGGGAGGCAAATAACAAACTGCGTTTTTAACCACAAACAAAATGTCAAGCGTTCTTTTAACGGAAAAAAGGCGATTTAAAATTTAAATGCTGGGTAGTCTTAAGGAGTCGATGGTTCAACGAGACATAAAAAAGAATAGATACTGTTATGACAATAACTTTGGTAAGTGAGAGGTAAAAAATTGCCAACTGAGTCCCGTAATGTTTCTAAAAACCTGATGCTTAGTAAGATACAGCAAAACGATTTGTATTTGATCAGCGTCAATCAATATTGAATCATTTCTCTTGTTTTATGGATTAGTTAGAAGTTCTTTAAACCTTTTGATGAATATTGTTTTTTTTTTAAATGATTTGTAAAAGTAGTTGTGAGAGTACAAAAACACTGTTGTTTGGAGCTAGTTTGAAGACATGCCATGATCACAAGATCAGCCATTGTTGGTAATGCAGTCTAGCATGCTGAGAGATATGTTGAAAATAATTCTAGATTAACAAGTTAAAGAGCAACGTGAAGTTTTAGAGCAGTTAGTTTTTACTATGAAAAACGTACCACTTTTTTTTGTAATCATCTGATATCAAGAAATAAGATCTAGGCGTTTGCTAAGCAAACAGTTATTGCAAATATTTCAAAAAGAGTCTCAGCTTTAGGTTTGTCTGTGGTATACGACTTAACTCTTTGAGAGGTTCACACACACACACATATATATATATATATATATATATATATATACACACCCAAAAAGAAATGGAATTCCACAGGAATCGAACATGTCTACAACACAACACGGAAATTTCGTGAAACTCTGAGGGTTAAAGTAGATTCCAAACCATTGCTAATGTCCATATCTTGATTGGAATCCTGATCCAGAGCCTGTTGAACCGAGTGGCCAGATCGTCGACCACTCGGCTTCCAGCCTAGGAACCCCCACGACGTAAACTAAGAGTGTGTCAGACACCGGCAATTTCCCATTTTGTTTGATCCGATATCTGCTTCCTCTACAAGACTCCATTTTTATGTCTGAGCAAGACCGGGATAAAAAAAAAAGAGCAAACAAAAAACCCACATTCAAAACTTATCCGAGAGGATTCTTTTCATATAAAATTAGGCTTTAAATAAACAAAAGCCAGCAGGGATTTTTTCTCATCTCATTAGATTATCCGAGAGCTAAATTAAGCTTGTGCGAGGCGGGCATTTTTCTTCATTTTCCCTCCTAAGCAAGAGGGGAACCACAGGAGAACTGGGAGATACACATGGGATAAAACAAAGAGACGATCTTACCTCGAATCCACACAAGCACACTTGGTACGGACTGTCGTTATTTTATTTATCATTAACTCCCCTATTTGAATGCGCGCCATAGTTCTTAATTACGAGAAACAGCAGCGAGATATTCCTTGCACTAATCCTTCCCGGAAGCCCTTCAAATATTCACTAATTAGACAAAATCTGAGGAATTAAGTCCAACGCTGGGCTTAGAGAATCGGACAGAGGAGTACTCCTCGGAAAACCGAATGAAAATGAAGCGGAGAATAATAAAAGAACGGGCCGTGAAGAAGGGAAGGGAGCCGGCGAAGGAAAAAAATTCCCTTCTTCAAGTTGGTTCTGTGCTCGACCAGATGGCATGTAATCAGAAAAAGAAACGCCGTAAGCCTAAAACAAATCCTTCGGCTATATGCAGTTCGTATTTCCATTGTAATCAATATCACATTAAAACTAACAATGTCTTTTAATCCTTTATTTGGGACGCGGTGTATTTTTGTCGGCAGGATAGGGTAAGCCAGTAAGACGCTCTGCATACTGGGAATGGCAGCTTTAATCAATTTGTTCTTCACCACACCGGAACACTTTAGATCATTTTTATCCAACTTTTTTGGACGATGGACACACGCATTACGCTAACTCAACTCACTAATACTAACCTTGAAACTCAACTCACTAATACTAACCTTGAAACTCAACTCAGTAATCTCACAAACTTGAGGTAATTCATCGCACTAATCGTACAAATTTGAGGGCACTCAATTCACTAACGGCATGGACTTGAAGAAATTCAACTCTCCTTAATCAAAGTAATTAAGCTGACTAAGCATGCAAACTTGAATTAACTCAACTAACCAGCAGCACAATTTGGAGGAAATGCAACCCACTATTCAAACAAAGTAAAGAGGACTCATCTCATACTAACTGCACACACTTAAGGTTGTTGTTGTTTCTTATGCCTACACTGGCAGACCAGAGGAGTGCCAGGCCCGTCGAAGACGGCAAAAGGCGAGGGGGTGCGCCTTCCATGTTATTGAGCCCCATTGGGAGGAAGTCCGACTTTGCTCGACCTTTTGCTTTGCGAACACTTAAGGTAATTACACTCACTAATCATACAAATTTGAGAGAACTCATCTCACAAATCGCACAAACTTGAGAAATTCAACTCACTATTTAAACAAACATGGGGGAAGCTCAACTCACTAATCAAACAAACTTGAGGGAACTAACTCACACTAATCATGCAATCTTCGTGGAACATAACTTACTAATCGTACAAAATTGAGGTTATTCAACTCACTAATCGTACACACCACTTGTTGTAACTCAACTCACTAATTGTACAAACGTGATATAAGTATCCAAAATCTAGACGCCTCTTCTAAATTTAATTGGTAGACAACCACCGATCATTAGCGTTAGAGCCACATATAACAAAATTATTATCGTCCAGTATGCATCAAAGAAGCTACATTCAATCTGATAATCAAAATCTCAGCGTTTTTATAATTACTAAAACTAACACCCTTTATCATTCTGCCATGCTAGTCAAGAAGGAATGAAATCCGAGTTTGACGATTCGGGTTAACTTTAGTTAAACAGCTGCAAATAAAAATATATGATTTTTCTCAATGAAAAAAAAAGCGATTATAGCACAATCAATAAGTAGATATTTGAGTGACCTACTGTTATCTACTATTGACTATTACACACTTTGCACCCAAAATGCAAGAATCGTCAACTCGTAAAGACCAAACTTAGAAATCCTTCTTTTTGGATCAGCATAGCAGGGTAAAAAATGAATGTTTTGCATCCGAGATATTTCAAAAATAAATTTTCTGGAATTGTATTTAGACAACTTTCTGGTAGCTCAACCTATTGTAGTCAAAATTCGTGGTAGCTATCAGGAATATATGTTCGTTGTAAAAAATGTACTGCCAGTAAGAGTGCTTATACCAAGTTGAATCGTCGTAGCTTTTAGTGTCGCATAAAAGAAGAATGGGAAAACTATTCTGTTACCCCTACTGTAATAAATGGTTATATACTATCGAGCATTAGATACTTATATGCCAAACATGAAACAATCGTCAACTCGAAAAGACCTAACTTGAAGGTACTGCCTCTTTGACCAGTACGGTAGTGTAAAATGAAGTATCTGCATTTTCGAAAATACAGTTTTGGGAACAACTAGACAACTTTTTAAACAGCTTTCTGTGGCTCAACTACAATAAAGTCAAATACAATAAAATTCCCGGTTATCATCAGCAATTTGCGTTCATCGTAAGAAATGCGCCCAGTCCGAGTGTTTGTACAAGGTTGAATCGTAGCTTACTGCATTGCATGAATGAAGGAAAGGTAAACTATTGATAATATTGCCAATGTTGTCCTGCACGACTCCAAGAAATAAACTGAAGTGACTTCAAAAATGCAAGACGAGTTAGAGTTTCTTTCCGATTCATACGGGTATGAAAAAAGTTCAAATGCCTGTAATTTGAGCCTATGGAAATAAAGGTCTGAGTTTCAAAAGTCGAAAAAACTGAGCAACAGCTTTACTTGATTTAATTGTATAGCCTCATTTATTTCGTCCCAACTACAGGACACATATATTTTTTCCACTTTTTCCGAAGAAAAGCAACTGCACACGGAAGTGGTAATTCAATTTGCATTTCTCTCACTGCCAGAAAAAGGAAGCTTTATTTAGCGTTTTTCGCGTTTTGAACAAGTCAATGTTCACGCGCAAAAAACTCCTCTAAATAACTTCAATCGCCGTTATTTATAAACGAAAAAATCGCCATCGGGCAAAAAAAAAAAGTCTCGCTTTCTCCATCGAAACGAGGCGCAAAAAAGGAGACCGGTTCATTGAGAAGGGCCCGACTATTTGAATTCGCGAATCTGCACCGTTCGCGAAGACGGACCCGAGTTAGTATTAGTAATTCAAAGCAAGCTCGCCTTTTTTCCCCGTCTCTCCGAGCTGTTTTTCTTTTTCCCACCCAGAAACCACAGTCGTACTGCTCAACTTGAGAAAATATTAAAGTTTGAAAGTTTTCCTCTCCTTTTAACAAGCACTAAACGAAAACAATGGAGTTTGAAAAGGGAAGTAGATATGGAAAAAAATCGAGAAGGGGAAGCGACTACAAGCGATAGATGGATAGATAAAAAAATAAGCGAAAAAAGAAGGCAAACGGACTGTGAATTTGTCGTCTAATTAAAGCCTGCCCCGCAGATGTAATAATGGAAGAAGCTGTAGGAAAGCCTCCCCTTCCCCATCTCTTTCAGTTTGAATCGAGAATGAGTGTGCTTTTCTACAAAGTTTGGGGATTCGCCGTATTCTTTAATTTTTCCACACGCGTAAAAGCCGTAATACAAAGCTTTCCCGCGGAGTAGGTAATTGGCCCCAAGGACGCCGGGCGCGGCGAGTTTTAAATATATAAATAAAACAAATATTCGAGAAATAAATTAAAAGCTTTTCATGATTTCTGAGGAAATGAATGGAAAAGGGAATAAAAAAGCCAGGGAAGACAGGGAGAAAAAATGTGGGGAAAAAATAGGACCGACTTGCACAATTAGGAGAATAGGCTCATAGCATCAGGTCTCATAGTTTCAGGGCACGCACTTTTTGAAATGCATAATTAAGAGAGTAACTGCATTGTTTGTCGAGAGTGTCTCCAGAGTCGGCCATCCAATTGGACAACAGAAAACGAACTTCTGGGGAAAGAATAGAGTTTCTAAAGTTTTCGGCGTCCAATTTTGGCGACGGCAGCCAAAGTTCGCACTGTATTTAACTAACGTTTTAACAATGATTATAGAATAGCGGTTCTACAAGTTTAAATGGCCGAAGTTTAATTAAGATCGTCCCCACGAAGCGCAAATTAAAGCGCTTAACTAAGGCTGGTTAAGATGGCGCTCTTCTCGTTTTCTTTTGAAGAGCTGATAATCATTAGCCACTCGCAATTTGTTTAAAAGTAATCGCGGGATGGAAACGCATCAAAAGATCAAGCGTTTGTGGATGCAATAATATGCAAATGTGTGTGGATATCCAATTTCAATCTATTTAGACGGCAACTACGAGTTTGGATAAAACATGATGAAAAATGACGTTTTATACTTTTATATAGCTTCGTTTCTAAATATCAGTACTGGCATACTAAATATAATTTTTGTTTAGAAATAAGTATGGATAAAAGCGCACAATTTCGGGAAACTAAACATTATTTTTTATCATATAAAAACATATCATATTTTCAATGTAAGTGTATATAGATGCCAAAAAAAAATAATAGAGAAATTACCTTCTGTAAGGTAAGCAAAATGATCGAAATAATTTTATGTTACCTTCTACTTATATTTTATTTTTTACGATTACTTCAATAAAGTTATACTTTGCTAACACTTTGCACACGTTCAACATTTGTAATACGTTTTTCACAGTGAAGGTACAAATAGAGGTGACAAAAACAACTTTACACTGACAAATTTCACTCTATCTCGGAAGACTTCCCAAATTCGATGCTTCATGGTACGGGAGAATTCACCACAGTTAATGAGTAATAAATGCAAACAGAAATGTAATTACGTTTAGGAAGGGGATGTGAGTAACAGAATAACACTCACAGAAAAATATTTCTAGGGTGTTAGTTTGGGGTTGTCTGGCGAAAGGGTTATACTTTGCCAAGTTGAGCCAAACACACGACAGATAACAAGTGATGTACACATATACACAAGATAAGTTTTACTGACACAGTAGAGAGAATTACACCTAGTGTAAGTTACAGGAATCAAACCTGCGCCAAATGCAGTTCGTAAATTGCTAGCGCATTGGGCAAACCACAGAAAACTCTCTAGGATTTTGGAAACGACTTAGCTATTGAAATTTGATTTGTCACTCTTGCTATATAAGACCGAATATGAAAATTTGGTTTGTTACTTTTGCTGTACGAGAGCTAGCTTGACTAAATATGAAAAGTTGGACACCCTTGTCACTTTGCTATGCTATATGAGAGCTATTTACACCGAATATGAAAACTGGGATACCTAATTAAATTTTCATTCAAATTTCGCTCTGTCACTCAAAGGAATAAAGTTGGCGGATCACACATGAACTAGAAAAGAAAGTAACTAAAAACTTCCACCAATCCCATATGTAGAATATTTAAAAAAAAACGCAAAACGACTAAACGATTAATGATATAAAACAGAGCCATCTTGCCGGAGAATAAATCATGAGAAAAGAAGGCTGGGACCTCTCCTCCAAATATAAATTTTTTGGAAAACTGCTGGTTGTAACTGTCTCAATATATTCTTGCTGTCGCGATTAGACATGGAAAAATAACACGCCTTTTCTCTTCTTTAACTCCATCGCCAAATCATTTAATTTGCTTTCAACTCTTCTTATTTCCCTGGGAACTCCGTATTAATGAACAAATGCCTTGTCCCAACTTTTTCAAGTTGAAGCTCTTTTTATGCCCCGGTCCCGCTATCTTGCTCGAAATGTTTCCCCCCTTTTTTTCCCTTTCCGATACCCCATCCGCCTTTTTAAAGGTTTTCGCCGAAAGAAATATAAAAGTAGGAGGAAACTTTTAACAGTGATTTAATTTTTCACCATCGTCATACCCCGGGATTCTTGTGAGGTAAAAGGGGGAGGAGTTTTATGAGACGGCAAAAAACCTCAGCCAGGGTGAATGTCTTTTTTCCCTTCATTTGCTGCACGCAGAACAAATATGCAAATAAGGATGATTTGACCTCAATAACAATTTGTTATAGGGTATCTCGAGGAAGAGGAAAAAAGCAAAGTAGGGAACAATGTTACGGCTAATGCCCGGGAAAAAAGGGTTCTTTGGAAGACATACACTGAAAAGAAATACCTTTGGAAAAAAGCATCTCGTGTTAAGGAATCGTACGAAAAAGGGTTGCGATATATCTCTACAAAGAATCCGATGTCCTCCAGTTTCGGAGAGCATGTTCAACGCTTATTTTGAAAGAGTAAAGAAAAGGACTTTTTCTAAACGTCGACGAGCAGTATTTCCTTGGGGATTTAATATCGACGGTTTTTATTTCGGGTTTAGCGATACATGCTTTTGTCTCATGCACCAACGATGTCATCTGAAATACGCAGTTTTCTTCTTCAGCCCCGTACATATATTAATGGTGTACAAGTAGTATAATATTTGCTATATGGCATTTCATTAATCGGAGCCACATGGTCAAGGTATCTGGTAATTTCCTCCTTGAACCTCGTACATGTGTAATAGAGTACAAGAGTGTTATATTTATTTTCTGACATTTCAACGGATTGGAACCACATCGCCAAGGTCTATGGTGCATCAGTAAAATAGTTTAGCACCTAATGTTCTGTGAGGGTCACGATTATAACCTACAGTAACACATTTCTTATGTTGATCTCAGACGATACTCAGTAAGAATTTTCATGAAGTGGTGATTTATTTATTTTACGATAGTTCAACGGATCGAAGCCAGATGAATAAGGTCCATGGTACAGCAGTAAAAAGTAAGGCACCTATTGTTCTTCAGGGGTCATAATTATGGCATATTTTCTTCGTTGAAGTCATAAGAATTTCACAAAGTAATAAAATATTTATTTCATGAGAATCCCAACTGTTCGTAGTATAAATTATGAAATATGATTCACATGGTCAAGAGCTTTCCTCAGAATGGTAAGAGTCAAGGAATCAAGGCGCTAAAAGGTCCGTTATAAGGAAAGGTGCCACTTTAGACGATTAATCTTTCAAGCAAAAGTGGAAGAACCCAGGATTAAATTTATGAGAGGCATTTAACTCTAATGAAGGATTTCGTCTATCGTAAATGTGGTCTGTTTCGGATCGGATCTCAAAGGAGCATTTCAAAACATTCCAAGAACAATACAACCTAACAATTTAGTTAATTTATTACTATATATATTTTGCGAATGAAATATAACACAGACCCACAACATATAGTGAAACAAGGATCCTTTTCCACTCTTAAAACTTCACTTTAAATCACGCAGTGTCTCTCAATGTAATTTCAACACACACAAGGTGTTATAGTAAATATGTTCAGGTCGTCAGTTAGAATAAATCTCTCATTAGAAGACTTAAAAACTGATAGAATGAATTAAAATTTACATCTCGTGTTAATCTAAAAGGAACTCATGAAAAAATGACTTGAAATCGGCAGAGTAAAGGTGATTGAAAATAACTTGGATATTGTCTATTGAGTAGAACGTGTTTGTCTCATATTAAGAGAGTAGTCACTTCCTGGAAAAATTTGACCTCGCTGAAGATAATAAAAAAATAATTCCTAGAGAAAGGTGAAATTGAATCTCCTGGGCGTTAGAAATTTGAGAGTAGTGTAGTGTTGCTTTTACCTCACAGCACCTTTAATGACTAAACTACTAGATACGTGGATTTTTGAGAAAATGAATCCATGGATTCTTTCAACCTTTGAAAATATTCTATTCGTACTTTACTCAGAATAGAGCCCCTTGGAATGATTTTATTAATTATTTCCTTGGTGTTGAAATTCTTTGGAAAGAGATTCTAATGGCCCTACTGGCTGGATTATACTGTAGAATTGAATCCTTTCGTTTCTTTCCTTTGATTAGAATCCTTTTGAAGTATTCTATTGCTCCTTCCATTAGAATAGTCCTTTGGAAGGATTTTATTGTTCCTTTCCTTAGAATAGAGTTCACTTAAAAGACTGCTCATTTCCTTAGAATATAATCATTTAGAATGATTCTATAGTTCCTTTTCGTACCATAGAGCCATTCGGAGGGGATTTTATTGTTCCCTTCATTACAATGGAAACCATTGGAAATATTCTATTGCTCATTTCCTTATAATACAATCTTTTAGATCGATTCTATTTGTTAAGAAGGTAAAAATTGGACATAAGTTATTGCAGGAAAGACTGCAGGTTGCAAGATGGAATTTCGCGTACGAACCCCTGAGAGGGTTAAAGCAGCAGGGATTTCTCGGTAAGTTTCGAAGCGCCTTTAAGGTCTCGCTGAATGAAAAAGACCGAGAACCCGTAGTTCACAACCACCTTACCAACTTCGAGAATTCATAGCTGTGAAGCCAGACCCGAAACCACTAAGCGACAGACACTAAGGGCGAATGCATTAAGTGCGAAAACTAACCACTCCAGGCAAATCGCACGCAAATAAAAACAGCTTACACAGCACATTAGCCCCTACATGTTTATTATAGCACCACGTCGAGAACCACAGTCTCTCTGTGTTAATCGAGACCAGTATTAAGAGTAGGAAATGGGCGTCTGTCAATACCACAACTGGTACGTTAACGAGGGGGGGTTGCGTCAAATTCAGACCTCACTATTCAGCAGTTGGCGCTGTAGCTGTTCCTCGTAGGGGGATGTGTGATAAACCAATCTACGCTGGCCTTTCGAAATTCTGGAATGAGGTGGTAGAAAGGGACGATGTAGTGTTCATGGAATATTGCTTCATCTATTCTCTGAGATTTGAATAATTTATAGAGCAAAGTGTAGAAGATTCGGAGAGGAATGCCTGCCTTCACATTGAATTTCATTCAAGGCTGCTTGCTACTGAAGGCAATTTTCTCAACGCACTGCTATCGGTTTTGGCTGTTGCGACTCCGTTTTCAAAAAATGTGCCTTTTTGTGTTGTTGTTCGCGTTAGAATCTAATGATGTAGGCGGCTTGGGTCTGCTATTTTAGCCGCTTTGCTTTCTCCTGTATTGCTATTTCACTGTATAGTCCTGTTACAAAACTCTAAAAAGTTCAGAATGGAGACAAGGTTAGGTTTGTCGTTCTACGTTCAATTCTTGCGTCATAAAGTCTAATTGGACCGAATAAGACAGATATTTTGTTTAGTTTCAATATCTCTGTATACTATTTCGTGTGTTTTCACCTGCACTGCTATTTCACTGTAGAGTTCAGTTATATCACTCCAAAAAGTTCCAAATGAACACAGGATTTAGTTTGTCATTCACGCTCAATTTTTGCTTCACGAATTCTAATTAGACCGAATGAAGACAAATAAATTCAGTAGTTCCAATATCTATGACTACCATTTTGGGAGTTTTCTCCTGTAGTGCAATTTCATTGTATAGTCCTGCGTTTTAATATTTCCAATAGCCAGGGCAAGATGCAAACAGAAGACGAAATACAGCATCACAACAAACATAAAAGAGAAAATACAGGGAAAGTAAATATAACCAGAGTTATCGCCCTTATAGTTCTATTACTCCCCAGAATTGGAAAATCTCCATGAATTGCTTTGCAGTGAAAGAGGTGGTATCTATTCATAGGGTCAGGCTGATCACAAAGCGGGCAGGAGGGCTCGATGACAATACCAATTCAATGCAGATGGTCGGCAAGACAATCATGCTCAGTATAAGGCGGACGGTTGTCAACGCATCACGCCGTGGTTTGTCAGGCACCCCTTTAAGACAACCCCCTAAGACCTCCTCCAAATCCATTGCTTTGTAGAAACTTTCTAAAATTTTCGAATGAAGGCGAGGCTTGGTTTGTCCATTTACAGTAATTTTTGTGCTTCACGAAGTCTAATCAGACAGAATAAAAACAAAGAGGGCTTCAACCACGCCATTACTTGTCAGGCACTTCTTCAAGACAACCACTATTCCATTATTTTGAAGATGTATTTTAATCCTGTCATAAAACTTTAAAAAAATCCGGATGAAGATAAGGTTTGGTTTGTCACTCAACAGTCATTTTTTGCTTCACGAAGTATAATAAAACCGCATAAGACAAAGAGATTCAGTTTAGTGTCTGTACCTCCGAATGCAGCTCCATGTGCTCTATCCTGTAGCATAAACATACTTTCTCCTCACAAACAATGAAAAAATACCGTGAAGTTTCACACAAATACCAAACTGAAATTGATAGCATGAGAAAATTTCGAAGCAGCCAATAAATAATACAATACTTATAAAACAACCAAGCAATACAAGCTGGTCGATGCCTTGAAATTAAAAATTGATGAATCTCACCAAGGCTACACACAGCACGTACATTCAACATAAACGTAAAATCGCTACTTAAATCTAAAACCTATCCAATAGATCCCACCGTAATAGTCTCTGACATACAGAAAAAGATTTATTGAACTAGATGATATCAAAAGTCATCCTCACTTTTATCGAAGTCAATAATGAATTTACTTTTTGCCCTCCTAATAATCCGAAGATCGGGTCTAGAACACCAAGTCCTCGATAGCAAAATCTTATTTCCCATCCCGACTCTGAAGAAAAGCTAATGTTTAATCAATGACCGAGACCCAAATCGATATTACAAATCTGTATTTTAACGATATTCTTTCTCACCCACTGAACTAATATCGTTATATAATTATTGGAATAAGAATACCGGTGTAATGATAAAATGTGGTAATTAACGTTCTTTTTGTATTTTTACTCCATCTTTTTTACTCGATCTTCGAGAGTTCCGTTTTAAAAGTGTATTGCAGAAATGCAAAGCGCGGTTGCTCTTCGAATTTACACGTATTTTTTTATTCAATGCGAGGAAGCTTAAGTCAAGTTTTTGAGGAAATAGTTATAAAATTTATGGTGCATGATTTAAGAAAATTATTTTAAATATAGTACCCAATAAAAAAAGCTTTATAAAAATTCCTGCATGTTTCTAAAAGGTTTTTAAAGACATATAAGTCACTTTAGTTTGTTTCAAACATACGGGATGTAATGAAGACTTTGAGAAGTCGTGTAATGGATAGTAAAAAGAGTTTTGACTTCAATTAAATTTACTTAACGTTCTAAGAAACTTTAACATAAGCTTATTCATAATTGATCTCTTTTATGAGAAGAAAACGAAAACTTAATCACCAGGATTATATAGAAATATTCACCCAATAAAATTAGAACAGTTTCGTTAGGGTTGTGTATGCATCGCATACATGTTTTTCTGATAAAAGCACAGGAACAAGGAAATTAAATTCCTCTAGATAATTATCACTCTTTATAAACACATTTATTACGTATGAGATCTTCGGAAAGTAAATTTTTGAAGTTTCCTTTTTGACAAATCTAGGATTAGATATCTCTTGTATCAGATATCATATTTGCATCAACTTTATTTTAAGATATCATATGTTTATCAACCTTATCTTTAGAGATCCGATTATTATCAACCTAATCTTTTGATTGCATGTGTTTATTAACTTTATTCTTAACTATCATATGTTTATGAAACTTATCTTTGAATGCAGATGTTTATCAAACTTTTCTTTGAATGAAGATGTTTATCAATCTTATCTAAGGATGTTACATGTTTATCGATCTAATATTTGGATATCAGATGTTTATCAACATTATCTTTAGATATTAGATGCTTTTCAACTTGTTTAAACATGCAATGATTCAAGAGGACAAAATAGCCTCATGTTCGACCTTCCACTTCCCAACTAACTTACTTTAAAACTGAATAATAAATATCTTCCAAGTTGTTGAGAAACGCATCGCACCAAAAACCTAAAAGGAGTTTATAATCTGAGAATCAGCATGAATATAACCGAACTGCGACAGAATTTCATTCTACAGTAATAACGCCCAAGTTTTAATAAAGTGCACGTTAATATATTGTTGAATAATGTGACCCATCAAGAACGGAGAAAAAGTCCAGCGTTTTTCTCTACATTCTATAAATATGTCTTTCTCATCTGAATCTCATTTGAAGAATTAATTCCGAGAGCGAATCCAAAGGCTCTCAGGTTTTTGATTACGAATGGAGTCAAAGGAAAGAAAGATAGAAAAAGAGAGAAAGGGAAAAAAATCCGCTAGAAATAATAAAGTGTCAGAGCAATCAGACATAACTGAGTTTCACGCCCCGCCAAAGCGCATTGAATTCTCAAATTATCCACATTAGCAAAATTAAAAGATGTCTGGTTAGATTTTATCTGGGAAAGTAAAATTAAGGCGGCGAGAATGTTATTTTTTCCAGGTCGACCGCTTATTTCTTCAGTTTTTTTCTCTCATAAAGCAGAGAATAAAGAGAATTAATTAGCAGTTAATTATGTATGCTAGTCGGCATCAATTTTCTTACCCTATATCAGGCTTAGGAAAAATAGTCAGCACAGAATCTACCTTCGTATCTTTTTGCCCGTGGACCAATAGGATAAGCTCAGATGGAGAGGAAAAGATGAGAGAAATAAGAAAAACGAGAAGGGGAGATGATTATAAAAAAAATTTCCAAAAACGCATTGGACGGCATAAAAAATTCACCATCCAAGCGGTATTCTTTTTATTTGCGCTCATACCCTAAAGCATATAAATACATTCAGCTTGTTTGCGTAATATTTTAATCAAGGAAAACAAATATTTAGTCGCTTTGCCTGATTGCTTAGCTAGCGACAAAAATTAGCTAAATTAGTATTTATTTCATTAGAAGAAGCGACGACAATTTTTGGTATGACCAAAGAAGGGAGATACAAAAGCAAACGTGAGGAGCCCGAAGCCATAAGAACCGCGCACAAAACGTATTAACTTTAAATATGCCTAACAACCACTGCAATTCTTCTCAAAGAACAATAGTTTTTTCATTCATTAACATGTTTTTGTTCTGATAGTAATGACTCAAAAGATTAAAAGAGAAAAAAAAACAATCTAATTTGCTTCATCACTTTATCACAATTTTGTTATCTTTTTACTGCAACGCTGAAAAAATAATGAAACGCTCTGTGATTAACAGTCTAGTCGTACTTGAAAAGCATTAATAAAGTACTCAAACAATTGTAGCAAAAAGTTTCGGCAAAGAAGTATGCACTATACGCATTTAAAATGTATGAAATAAAAAAAGTATATAATTTGTCTTCACTTAACTCTATTTGATACTGTACTTCTTATATAAGGCGGTTTAGGTCAATCAATGGAATTCCGATTTCACAAGAATTTCTCGATTGAGATAGTGTAACATTGTACTTTACATATATTTTTACATGTAAACATGTTCCATATTAAATTTTCCCTTCTCTACGTCGCTAATTCTGTCAGATGATTCTATTGTATACACACATGAAACTCTAAGACTTTATAGAAAATCGCCACACTCATTGCTCTCAATGATTCTATTTCTAAATTAACATTTAATTGCATACTTTCAGTCATATTTTGTTGCAACTAAATACTTCAAAATATTCTGTATAGTACTCAGTTGACTCTAAATGGAACTATTCTAAACTTAACATTCTTAACAAAACAGACTTTTCAATCACGTTCTGACGTAACTAAATACCTCAAAATATTTTTGTAGTGCACACATGGAAATTTTAAGCTACTAAAAATAGTGTATACGTAATAAAATATACTTAGTTGTCTCACAAGATATCTATTTTAAACTTGACATTTCATTGTAAACTTTTAGTAATGTTCTGTTTAATTAGTCACCGAAGCCTTCAAAAAGTTTTGTTGGATAAAATGTTGAAATTTAAAGCTCTCTTTGAAAGAACATGTAGAGATAAAATATACATCATTTGCTTACAAGGCTCACATACAACGCACACTTAGACACGTTATACATCTTTAGTGATGCTCTGGTATTCTAGCTACTAAAGCTGATAGCTTCTGTTACGGATACAAGGTATATCATAAAGTGTTGACAAATCAATACTCGATAACTAATATTATTTTTTGTCTTGTGAAAGATTTTCATTTGAAATTTCAGTATAAATAAAGTTATTAAAATCCTCTGACATTTTTATGAGGTAATACACAAGTTGATAGAAATCAGTTCCATAATGCTCGCATAAAATTAACTGATCTAACATAAAACCAGCCAAAACTAAACAAAAATGCTTCTGCTCGCAATGAATTTATCAGTATCTAACTATATCTAATGCGATAACAGTTCGTCTAAAAACGGCTTTTGTGTTATTTATAAAATATACTAATCACGGCATAAAAAATATGAAATATTCTCGGAAGTTTTTTATATCAGACCTGAAACCCAAAGAGCACAGGCTTTACGAGTGTGATTAACTGCCGTCTACAGCACTCAAAGTACAGTCAAACATTAACACAGTTGCCTGACGTCATAAAAAAATGCCAGGTGCGCACATATTCAACGAGGTTTCAGTTATCATGTATCTTTTCTTAAACCTCCAGATTACACAGAGCATGATTCATATTCGCAACTTCTGTGATTTAGATGCCTTCGATCGAAAATACATGCAGGTGCACATTTTTATTCACTGCGCAAAGGTTTTATCTCAATTTAGCAAAGCCATTTGAAATTCAAATTTGAACATATG
Organism: Metellina segmentata; assembly: GCA_947359465.1. NCBI lineage: Eukaryota > Metazoa > Arthropoda > Arachnida > Araneae > Tetragnathidae > Metellina > Metellina segmentata. Next base: position 64,452,439 of record OX375872.1, on the reverse strand, counting down.
GAAGCATAAGGTTTTAGGTTCAAAGCTGCTTCTTCGAAATAGCTTAGCACATTTTTATGCATGTTCATTTCTCTAGCCACTCTTAAATTAACTTAAAACATCAAGCTAGTGATGGACACATAAAACGAAATGGCTGACCCTTAACCAAAGGGTACTATACAACCACATCTTTTCTACTTTTTTGAATCTTCATATTCAGTTTTTTGTCGGCCTAATTATAAAAATGAAAATACGCAATGGCCATCCCATCAAAACGCACTATATAACCCATCCTTTTTACTTTCTGAATCTTTACATTCCCTTTTATTTCTACCTAATTGAAAAACGGAACTATTTTAACAGTCACCAATCAAAACCTACCCTATAATCCCATATCCCCCTTTTACTTTTTGTGATACTTCATATTTCCCTATTTTGTCTATCTACTTAGCGACAGTTGTCGAAAAGGATTACCTATAAAATCGGCAATAGAAAAATACACATTCAAATGTCCTTTCAACTTTTCTTTTCATGAACTGATTATCGTTTATATAATACGGAATGGAACGTGCATATCAATTACGGAGTACCTTGCTTTAATCAGTGTACCTCCACATCATAATCAATTTCAAATTTTATAATTAGTTGATTATTGATATGACAGAGGAGAAGTTAACGAACTATTGAATAATAGGCAGATAAATAAGATAAAGGATCTAATTTAACGTAATTGGTACAATTAGAACTCCAATTACTATTTCAAAGAAAGAAAATTTGGCCCGAAAAAGAGATGGATAAACACAAGAGCAGTGGTAATAATTATGGGATTAGGAAGGGATAAGTGGATAGTTTACTTTGGAGATGAAGGTGATACCACACACACATAGTCGTAAATTAAATATATACAATTCAATAGTAGCAAAGATCAGCTGAAAGTTATTCCAAAAATATTTATTTCAAAATTTTTTCACCGAGGATCTTTCAAAAGCAAACGCCTATTGGGATAAATGCCGAAAAGGAAGTCCCTTCACCCCCTAAGTCTATAGAGAGGGAGAGTTGAGAAGTTAATATACCCATAAACTCCACATCTCCAAAGGGGTAAATCAACGGAGAAAAAATAATACGGCCACGTTTCCGATCGTTAAGAATCCCGATATGCTTTAGAGGTTTTGCAACTTGCTGTCAGTCTTTTGAAACGTTAGTCCATTATCCTGCGACTATTCCAAAGAAATCCCTTGCTACAATAGGTCTTAGAGCAGAACAAAAGCCATCACCAAAGGGAAACGACAAGTCTCACAATGCACGTTAGACACCAATTTTAAGCATCTGATACTGCACCTCCAAATAATGCATTTCACACCGCGGTCCTATCCAGAAGAGGTTAGTCAACTAATAAATTATCTTCATAATATTCAAATCGAATTTCACATACACAAAGGAACATTGGAAACGTGCGAAGGAGGGATGAAAAAAGGCTAGGTGAGCCGGAGATCATTATTATTGATACAATATTACCGCCTGTGAAGCGCAAGCTTTAGAATACAATGTATTCAAGCTTAGTACTGTGTTACTAGTGTATTCAGGTTCAGAACATGCACAAGAAAAATAGGAAATCGTATATGCTACTTGATGAAAATAAATCTGAAGATTGTTATTTAAGAGAAGGGTAATGAACTAATAAATTAGCGCTTCATAATTTTCAAATTGAATTTGATATATACAACAAAGGAACGTTGTAAAAGAGCAAAGGAAAAAAAGGTTAGGCGAGGTAGGAAATAATTATTATTACTGTGCGTGAGCTTTAGAATACAATGCATTCAAGTTCATTACTGTGATACGGCAGTGTATTAAAGTTCTAAGTATTGCAGATGAAAAATACGAGATCTTATACACTACTTGAAGATTGTCACAGCACTGTATAATTTTGCAGAGTTAATTTAGACAGATGGGTTATGCATATTGTATTTTGGAGTAATTGCGTAGTGCAAAGTAGAGAGAAGAAAGCTAGTCTAGTCAGCCAACTTTTGTGGCTTGAAAAAATAATTTTTATATATTATTTACTGTATCAGAATTAAACTGATAGGTGAAAATAGCCTTTAAGAAAACGTCTAAATCAAATATGTTTGAACCAGAGATTTCAGAGTACGTTTTAACTACAACGGGTTGGTCCATACGTCGTTTAATGCAATAAGACTGGAAGATATTGAGTAGAGCAGTACAAAATAAATCTTCCACTATTTTCAAATAATTTTAGTGCAGATAACAGAACTTTTTTATTCCAAGAAAGCGATAAAAAATTTCTTTAGATTCATATCTCTAAAACTTAAAAAAATTCTATAGTTGGAAATATACACCAATTAATACACGAAACTAGTCTACCCTCAACAAAAACAAAAATATTTAGCTTAGAGATGGAGTTCTTTCACTTCAAATATTAAGAAACATGTAAGGCGTTTTGAATTTTCAAGAGACTTGATTGCTTTATATAATGACTTCAAAATAATATACATCATTCTAAAAATTCACTCAATAAAGCTATTAATCAGATGACAATCGGAAAGAAAAAATTCTATTTGTGTTTGTGGCAGAATAATTTTTTAATACATCATCATTCTTACACGATAAAATTACCAGTTTCCCACTAAAAGCCTCGAATATTTATTACACGTATAAACAAAAACCAGTATAAATAACCAGGTTCAAGAGGGATCTATTGTTCACATTCACGATCAGACACTTTTTAGAGCTTCGACAAGCAGCAGTTGAATTGTGAAACATATTATTTAGCTCCAAACAATCCACCAAAAGGGCAAGAATAAATAATTAAAGGGGTGTAAAAAAGGAATCAATTTTTCACCCAACCCTTTCTTACGAGTCTGAACAATATTCAACAGAGGGGAGTCATTACGATCCTTTCGAATTGTTTGTTATTAATCAGACGAGAGATCACAGCCCCCTAAATCAAAAACGCCTATAAACTTCCAGCTAAGAGAATGAAAAAGGCCGAGTGCGTGGTGAAAAAGAGAGAATGGCATTATGCTCGAGTCCTCTTCCCAAAGTCTAAACGTCAAAGTCAACTGTAATTTATCTTTGGTAGCCAAAACCGAAGAAGCGTATCCTTTGCCAAGAGACTGTCTACTCATTGCTCATTACACAAGGAGAAGCCCTGATTATAGCAGAGTGTTGTTCCACACAAACAATGCAAAGGCTGGCGTACATGGCTGATCCTATTGTGTAATGCTGTGTATCATCTTTTCTGTCTCCCTGAGATGGATAATGGCCGAGGTTTGACGAGGCATGCAGCACCCCTTCTCTTTCCTGTATGCAACCCTTTCACTGGGTGCGAAAGGAAAAAAAATCCCTACCGTGGATGTGATTCATAGGAGTCTGTAGTAAATAGAAACACTTATCCCTACTTTCCCCTCTAGGAGGTGCGTTCGCAAATTCAATAAGCCTCATGAACCAGTTGGGAAGTGGCATTTTTTTAGTGTCTCGTCGAAGGATTTTCCCAGATTGGGTTTTCAGGCTTACTCTCGTCCGTCTCGTATGATTGTAAAATTACGTTAAGACAGTAACTCAGCAAAAAAAATTTATTTAATAATCCTTATTCCATCTAACTGCAATCTATTTATGTGGTGGGACTTAGAAAGACAAAATGACTAATTATTTCTTCCTTAACATTTGTGTAAAGTTTTTCATGTAGAAAGGTAATTTATTTATATGAACATTCACGTTTCCTCGGAATTATCCACAGATATAGTTGGATGAATACTATTTTAACGCGGAAGTTGTCCTTTATACTTTTTCTTTCCAAATAATTCCAGTTGTGAACTAACACACCTTAGTGTATCATCTAAAGACGTTCCCAGATTGGGTTTTCAGACTTAATCTTGTCCGTCTTGTTGGATTTCAAAATTACGTGAAGACAGCAACTCAGCAAACATTTTCTATTTCATAACCCTAATTGCTGCTAACTACAAACCACTGTTCTATGCATGCTATAATATTCTTGGGGTTATGAGGTTTAACCAATCGTTCACTTATGTGATGGTGCTCAGTGGGATCAAAGAACTAATTCTTTAACATTCGTGTAATGTTTTTGATGTAGGAAGTTATAATATAAACTAGCATTCACGTTTTCCTTATGATTAATCCTCAGAATTATTATCAGTTAGACATAATTGGAGAAATACTGTTTGAATGGATAAGTTGTTTTAGACTTGCTTCTTTCCAAGTATTTCAAAAGACAAATTTGAAATTCCTACTCTTTTGATCTCAATATACATATCACAAATGTTTAGATTATTTTCCATTGATAAGATACTTGCGATAATATTTTCATTTGCAAATGTTTAGCCATCAGAACTTTTGAAGAATAGTAGTTCCAATTAATTTTTGAAGACTAGTAGTTCCACTCCAACAGCTAAGAAGCTTATTCCACAATACTTATTCCTTTTATACTTTTAAAGTAGTTCAAAACCACCTCTTGCGTACGTATTTAAAGATACCAGAACTATTCATAATCCTCAATATATAAATACCAACTGACATATTATCTCTAAGGTATATTGAATCTAAAGTTTGAGCATGAACAGGATATTACATCTTTCCAACTTTATACTTTTTGAGAAACTTTCTATAAAACGATCAGTGTATATATTCGACTTGAATAATCAACATCCTTCCCTTATGATATAATACAACGAGACTACATTATATTTTATTTGTAGCCTGATAACATTGCATATTTCCTCCAGCAGTTAGTTTTCTAAATTTTAATATTCAATCAATATAAGCATTTTCTTTTAAATCGCGACGCGATTACTAGTCACCAATATGCAAAATGTCCTTTTCAAAAATAGAGCTTTCGAACTATTCAAAGTTTCTTTTACAATTCCTTGGATAATATTCGTGGATCTTCATATTACACACGTAAAATATCCCTTTTAAAGAAATCTTTTACACCAAGAGCTACGTAAAGAAATCCAAACTTTTCAATTTACGAAGTTAATAAGCAGTTTATCTCCAGGCCAGGACCTTTTCTTAGACAGTTTTAAAAATTCTATTGACTCTTAGAAACTAATTTCTAGATATTATCTTCTTGCCAATGCTATTTTATTTTTCAGTCATGTAAATGGATTTGTCTGTATGATAGCATGAATAAATGAGTGTGTATCAAAACCGTCCCTTTCTAGCAGAATAAACAGATGAAGCCCACTCTTTCTGAGAAGCTCGCTTCCGAATTAACTCTTTGCTCGGAATTTTGACGGACGCCGTCAATGAGTTTCTAGGTATTATCTGTGTTTTTAAGCTATGCTTTGTTTTTTAGTTAAGTAAATGGATATATCTGTATGAATAAATATGCACATAAATATAAATGAGTATCAAAATAGTCCCATTTCCAGCTCAATAAACAGAAGAAACACATTCTTTTTGTGAAGCTCGCTTCCGAATTAACCCTTTGCTCGGAGTTTTTGACGGATGCAGTCAATGACTCACTCTCGGAGCCAGGAGCACATCCGAGATACGATCCTTCATCTCGGCTCCATCCCCATCCTTTGTCACGTCATCTCAGTATGATATAAACCACGGATAAGGGTAGAGAAAGGGTACGATTCGTGAAAAATTCCCCTCGACACTTCCGCCTCATTACTGCACCTGAGTCAGACAACATGATGCTTGTGAGACTGTCAGACGCATTGATTTACGATAGGAATCATGTAGGTCAGACATTTGAGGGTTTTCAGAACTTTGCAAAATAAACGCCAGGGAAAGGAAGGAAAAAAGAGAACGGAGAAAAATGATTCGGTTTTGAATGGAGGCTGGGTCATGGTAAAAGATGGGTAAACGAGCCTATTTGGCCTAGTTAATAGCACTGGGGAAAAGGAGTGTTTGGGAAAGTGAGGTACTAACAACACGGAAAGGGATTATGAGAAGTTTTTTTTTTTTTTACGGAAGATACTGAGATAAACCTTGGACATTGGGTGAAATCTTTTTTAACAAATAAAGTCAAATAAAAATACTTTCTCGAGACATGAGAAAATAGGTGTTTTCATACAATGTTTAACAGAGCATTACAGAAACAACTTATGGCGTAAGGTCCAAAATTGAACAACCCATACCAAACCAAGTTCAGATAAAAATAATTATCAAAAATAAAGTAATGATTAAAATGTAAAATTAATTCAAAAAGTCCTGATTAATTTTTGTATAAAAGTTTTTTAACACACGCAAGGTACTGAGATAAACCTTGGAGATTGGGTGAAATTTTTTTAACAAATAAAGTCAAGTTAAAGAACTTTCTCGTTGCATGAAAAAATAAGTGCTTTCATGCAACATTTTCAACACTCTTTGCTTGTTGTCACTATTTCCGTGGATGGACTTAGACTAATGATTGGTTGGGTTTAATGGCTCTAGGCCTAAAATTTAACAGTCCATACCAAATCAAATGCAGAATGAAACAATAATCAGGAAGAGAGTTATTACAATGCTTAATTCTGAAAGTTTCAGTCCTGATAGATTGCTGATAAGATAGCATTGATAAGAATTTTGAATGCATACAAGATACTGAAATAAACCTAGGACCTTGTGTGAAAGCTTGTCTAACAAATTAAGTCAATTAAAAGTACTTCCTCTTTATATGATATGCTATGTTTTTCTAATATATGTTACAGAACTTTATAAAACAATTGTATTTTGTAGCTAATCACCATTCTAGACCAATGGTTAGTTGGGTTTTATAGCGATAGGTTCAAAATTGAACAGCCCATACTAGTCTAGATTATAGCATTTATCAGAAAGAGTGTAAGGATGATGCTTAATTCTAAGAGCCCTGATGGATTTGCTGATACAAAGACATTCATAAGGGTTTTTGAACACTCACAAGATACCTTGGACATTGAATGAGAGCTTCTCTAACAAATAAAGCCAATTAAAAGGAAATAGCTCAATTTAACAATAGATCCAACGAAACCTTCAAAATTGTATTTTTTAAAGATCAAGATGTATATGATCAATTACAAGATTAATATAATGTGTATTTTTTTCTCTTTTAAATGCAGATGCAGACTCTGATATTTAATTTAAAGCGATCTAAATTTAACTGTGATGCGGAACGAATTAGCATTGAAAAGAAAATACTTTCTGCGATAAATTTGAAAATCTAAAACTAAGCTATCTAATTAGACGAAATCTCAGCTCTTCAATACGTTTTCAAAACATGTGATCCGCAATAATAGAAACCAATTTAGAAATTAACTGCAAAATATTCATAGTATAAAATATGTTATAATTAACTATGTTGTGAATAACTAGAATATTGATATTTATATTAAATACAGTATATGTATACAATATTCACTTTTGAATAAAGTATTTCATTTCACTGTTATATAACTCAATAAATGACAAAAATATTAATTTAAGCGTTCTCAAATGTTTTCATACAATACGTTGAAATATAGTTAATATAATTTATTTTCATATGAAACATAATTCAGATTTTCTTATAAATTGCAATTAAAACACTGTCAATATATTTACAAATACCTAAATTCAAAATGTAGTAACTGTGAAAAACCCTTTTCAAGCTAATCGCAAGGAATTTTCAGGGTAAGTTTCAAAATTCATTTAATTTGCACTGCTACTACATAGCTAGTTATCTTGTGTGCAATTCGTTTTGATATAGTGTTAAAAATAACTGCATTGTGACAGTCCCTTATTGCTCAAACATTTTTTCTAGCAATGATGAATATGAAATTTAACGGATACATTTTCTAGCTAAGACTGTTTTGACTTTCCTTTCACAACTAGCTTCTGAATCAAAAAAATTATATATATATATATATATATATATATATATATATATATATATACGGTTTGGTATTTGAATCTCTATCGAAAACTATGAAAGGCTAACTGAATTTCCATAATGAAGGATGTAAAATGTTTACGAATTCATTATATCTTAACTCATACGATGATGATAATCACGAAGAAAAAGCTGTCATTTTATACATCAGATTGTCAAGGTGAAATTGTGAATAATATTTATCTACGATCTGAAACATAATTTTTTGGATATTTGAGTACAACCTACATATACTGCAAGTACTTTTTAGAATGATTCTCGCATACCAATTAAAACAAACAGTAGTAATCCTGTGTAGAATTCGTTTCGCTCGAGTATTAAAAATAACTGCATTGTGAGAGCCATCGGTCACTTAGACAGAGTTTTTAAATATTGAAAATTGCACAAAGCAGTTGAATTGATATTAAAAAGTTTGTAATTATTGCATGTTGCACCAATCAGTTGAATGAACACGTTTTTAATGAAAATTTCGTTTTGTCCGAGAATTAAAAATAACTGCATTGTGAGAGCCTTTGACTGTTTAGACATTTTTTAAGTATTGCATATTGCACAAAGCAGTTGATGAATATGCATTTAACAGATAATGTTTCATTTAGCCAGAGTAATAAAAGTAACTGCACTGTGAGAGCCCTGGGCTATTTAGGCATTTTCAAAGTATTCAAATTGCATCAAGAAGTTGAATGAATACGTATTTAATGATACTTTCATAGCTAAAACGTCCTTGTTATCTTTTAACAACTATCTTCTGCCTGGATTCTCCTACCCAGATTTTCAGTAGTTTCATCAAAGTACAAAGTGGCATAGGGAACAATGACTACACACATCTGCTCATGATGGATTTCTCAGTTCCTATTCTTGTTTTCTCTTTTTGCTTCCATTTCAGTAAGATTTTTATTTTCCTCGATTCAAAAGCATTTATACCTGTCACAGCAGTTGAAGAAACCTGACTATTTGTTGTGATGTCGTCATCATCCTCCAAAAGTATGACACAAAAGAAATAAAGTAAAATTCGCCAACGCGGCAGCCATTGCCGTTCCAAGTGTAAATATTCACTGTAACGGTCTCAAATGCAACTTTAAATCTTCAGCTGTCTTTAACTTCGCATTATCGTAAAACTTTGACGCACATGAGACAAATGCATCGAGTTCCGATCAGAAGTTTTGGAAGTGACATTCGAAATTATTTGAAGAAGAGCATTCGGTTATTCTTATTTGATTTTCAACCTCGTATTTTTCGCTATTTTCGAAACAAATATCAAATTGAAACTATCATTCTACATCTACACACGTTTAAAACGAAGGGTACTAACACTAATCATATAGTGAATGCAGTGTCGTTTATTGATTTGATTTCCCAATTTCGGAAGCTTATTATTTGAACTTTTCATAAATCCATAATTTTTTCTCATTTCTAATAGAACTGGCGAAAGAAATAGAACTTGTAGAATAAAAAGTAGGCGTTTTGGAAACACTAATGATAAGCCTTTTAAACTAATAAGTTTATATTTTGTAAACTAGGTCATACTTTCAAAAGCACACACTTAAAAAGGCATTGGCTTTTAGATACTGTTTATAGTAAAAAACTGTCCTTTCAACATTCATCATACGACACAAAATGTGTTCACAGTGTGGTAGAGTGTTTTGAGCTAATCAGTGAATTTGGATTATTTTTCTACCAAAGATCGACATGACTTCCAGAAGTTTCAGTAGCTATACAAAGGTTTTAATATACAATGAATACATAAACTGAGACAAATTATTCTCTAAATTGTGCCTTGGTGAAGTTAAAATTTTGATTTAGATATACTGTTAAAATTCTTTATCGAGAGAAATAAATAGCATTAATTAAATTTCCATTAATTGAAAAGTAATGTATATAAATAAGTTGGATTGCATAACAAATTAATTTCCCATGTGCAGCTCTAAACATTTTTATAGAATCTAATACCGTTTCTATCTGAGAAATTCATGACACAATGATATTGAAGTTTATTAGATCAAAAATTCATCTCTCTGACAGCTATGAGTTGTTTTGAATACCTATGTAAATAGCAGTTAATCTGAACATGGTAGACTTTGCAAAAGACTACTTTAGACTAAATTACTACTTTAGACAAATACTAGACTTTGCATGGTAGACTTTTTATGAAACTTGCATTAGTTAATTTCCTGTTCTGAACTTAGAGATGTTTTCTTGTTTTAACACGTTTTATTTTGTGATAAGGTGAACAAATATTTAGTCCATAACTGAGCTAGTTGCTTTTTATACAGATTTTTGATCAAAAACAAGCAAACGTTCTATAATTTTCTAAGCAGGATGGATATTTAAATAAATATTTTTCAGATGTCATCTAATCTGTTCCAGTAGTGATGTTCCACATTTCCATTACTAACTTTTAAGATATAGAAACACTTCTCATTTTCAGTACGAGCAATACTAATTTTGTATTCGGAAAAAACATCACAGTGAATGCAGTCATACTATAGCTACATGTATTTTTCCAAATTGGAGGTAGTTTCAGTAAAAATAAAGATGATTTTTCTGTCATCCAATCAGTTTTCCCTTTCTCCTACACAGCAAAACTTGCACTTCTAGTTTGATAATATCTATTTGAAATTCTTGATTCAGATAAATAAAAAACAGCTTCTTTCGTATTATAATACACATAACTATATTTTTATAATTCAAGATAATTGTCTAACACTAATGGCTGTCTAATAGTGTAACCTAATCCTTCAACCTAAAATTCCTCCTATCGCCATTTCAAAATTGAGATATATATTTCTATATTCATTTCATTTTAAATAAAGAAACTGTTGAAAATGGCATTTACAATAACGCTGTAAAATTCAATAAAAAATTAAGTAAATTTCAAGACTGGAAAATTTTACGATTTTCTTACACACATCTTAAACGATAATTACAATTGGTTATGAAAAATATTCCATGATTTTATAGGCCGGACTAAATTTGTACTCGTGATTATTATATGAAACTCTAAAATCTATTAACCTTAATCTAAAAGGTAGGTAGATAAGTAAATAGTTAATTGACATCGCACTGGATCAATAAAACGGGCCTTTTCTAAATCTAAAACCTATTTTATATGTGAAAGTAAAACCTAGTCATCCTCTAAAATAAAACCTTTCTGGACATTACAGTAAAATCACCATATATTGAAAGCTGCCCTTTTGGAATTATTTTCTTTCAAACCAGATAAAATGAAGTTTAGTTTTCACTTTATACGCACTGAAAATAAATAATCCTTGTATAATCCATAAACCTTGAGTACTGAAAAAGAAACTCTTGGAACATTTATGAATGGTCTCTTGAGAGAGAATTTGTTCATGACATTTCTGCAAATGCAGACGTTAAATGAAATAAAAAGTTTATTTTATCTATTTGCAATTTAATTTAATTCGTGGATAGATTTAATTTAATGTAACCAAAAAACAATACTTTACAAGTGTTAAAGTTGAGATGGTCCCAATTGAAACCTAGCAGTATATATAAGCTAGCCTAAGTGACCGAGATGATTGAATATTTCATACTTAAAAAGACCTTTATGGTTTCTCAAAAAATATTAATTTATATATTTTAAGAAACCAATGCTTATCAAGCAGTTTTCAAAGTGTCATGTTCAGTGTCATTAAGAAAACACCCGTTTTTCATTGTGAATAGAAGTAAACTGAATAATAACAACAAACGTTTCTGCTGACCTTTTTAACCAAATCAATTAGTTAAAAAAGGAATTAAAGGAAAAATGAAAGGAAATGCAAATATTTGGAAACAGGTGTAGACTAAGCAAAAATAGTTTCGTAATATCTTCAGACACGTAGTTATTGAACCTTACTGATAGAGAAAGAAAATATATGTCTCCCCACTTTGTATTCCAACTCATCAAATACTAATGCTCTTTCTCATTTCTTTGGTGTGAAAATATGTTTTCAACATGTCCTTCATTTTGCATTAACCGAAAAAGCCAATAGTTCCTACATCTCGATTTCACTTGAACATAAGCATTATTCGTTTAAAAATACAGCTTATTATAATCTCTTTTGTGGGTAGAATAAAAAAAATCTCTGGAGACAATAGGATAATGCAAAATGTGATGGAAAGAAAAAGTCAGTACACGAATAAGTATGTAAAATCAATGCCCAATGAAATAGTAGAAGAAAGAAAGATTACATTATGCTTCAAAGAAACTACCAAATGTGCATATAATGCAACACTCAGTACAGTTCAAAACTGTGGTGTGTATTAAAAGTAATATCCTTTCTAGAGACTCAATTTTATCTCTGGGATGATTCATTCAATGAAAGTAATACAAAGATTCGTAGACAATGGTGAGAGAAATGAAATGTTTAATCCTTTCGCAATCACTAATACCTTAATTGTGCTGTAATCAATGCAAAGTAACTTTCTACAACATTAGTATAGAATACATCCTTCTAACTCCAGCACATTTTACTACTTCTGAAGACGAAAAAGATAATTCCCAAATAGCTATATCCTTTCCAACATCAAGATTTGATTCGTACTGAATCAATTGCAAGTAAGTGTAGACTAGTTTTGCTGCAATCTACTCTGAAATTTCTTTGTAATCTTCCCTAATTGTTCTCTTATGATCATGGAGGTTGCGTATATAAACATTTTATTAGAAATAATGCCTTTGAGACTATCTTTCCAAATATTTTCGCATTTGCTTACCTAATCTTCACGTTTCCAAGTGTGGAAGACAACATATTTGTTATCGTGTCCCAAATAAGATAGTAAAGGTAAAATTTAAACTCTCAAATTGGAAATTTCAACTGTATGAAATCTAAAATGCATATTTAAGTGAAGCTTTGTTAAATATACACACATCTACTTACATGACTCCTAAACATATAATGAATATCAAAACCTCAGAATAATAAAAACTGGACTTAGTTCTCCATATTAGAAATAATCAATTCCTCCCTGGGTGCATTTCTTTCTTATGTGTAAACAAAGCTTTCTTTGTGTGTATATCTGTGGTGTTGTTTGGCCAAATAAAGCCCTTGTGCCATATAACGCAACCATATAGCATGATATTCTGTAGAATACTGATGTCCCTTGTGGAAAATGCAGTTTTAACAAATTTGCCATTTCAACACATTTGCCACTTGCAAATCATCTTAATTTATTTTATCACTTTCCATACGAATCCTGCCATTTGTGGTAATCATATCATCAATGTATAGTTGTGGAAGAATAGGATTTTCAATCTCTGTATTATCTGAAAACTATACTATCTCCTGAAACACATCGGGAAAAATACTTATGTTTTATTAAATTCTCATTTTTATTTAGATTGACACCAGAAATAAAATGGAAATTTCTTCACGAAACAGCCATCCTTCTGAATATGCAACATTTTCCATTATCTCCCACAAAACAGTCCACGTGACCTCCATAAAATCAGCGTGACCAACGACTAACCGTCTTCATATGCCAGTCAAAGCTCAACTCTTACAACGGCTGTCGAAGTGCAAACAAGATACGAGACCAGACTTCTTCAAAATCGCTCAACTTTAGAATCAAAATGTAGCATTCACTCGAGGCTTTTTTTCTACAAAAAATGAGCCCACGATTAACGAAAGTACGTCTGTGGAAAATTCAGTCACAGTTCCTTCAATATAATGATGAAATTTGTATCGTAGAAAACATCTAATGTGATTTTACCTCGGTTTCCTTCATTAATATGAGGTATACTGAATTTATCACTATACTCAACTCGAATAAGCCCAAACTTAGTTTATCAAAATAGTGATATATCTATGGATAGTTCAATGATCACAGTTTCTTCGTGAAACTGATGAAATTAATGTCGTACTAAAATGTCTAAAATATATTTTGCTTTCATTCTATTCAATAATTAAAGAGTACAACTGATTACATCAGTGGACTAAATTCGAATAAGCCTAAACTCAGTTCCTTTAACATTGGGCATTTCACAATTGTACTTTATCTTGGTTCAATAACTATATATAGATCCTTTCTGAAATTGATGCTTTGAAACGTCTAAATGGCATTTAGCTTTACTTTCATTCATTGATGAACTGTACAAATGAACATTAATCGACTCAGATAAATTTGTTTGTTTCAAACTCAATTAGTCTTGCATAGGACTTATCAGTTGAATTCTATCTAATGAAACTAATATTGTGCAAGAAATAAATGGCATTCTGCTGCAGTTAATGAACAGTATAACTAAACATTAATTGACTCAATTCAAGTACGCCCATTCTTTTCAAACTCAATTCTTTTCTCATGGGACTTATCAAAATGGTACTACACCTATGCAAAATTTACTATAACCACGGGCTGAAACTGATATTAAAACTCATAGTGGTACTCTTCTTTGTTTCCATTCGTTAATAATCCGTACAAGCAAAGATGATTCGACTCGAATAAGCCCATTCTTTCCAAACTTTTCTTTTTCCATAGGGTTTATTCTTTGGTACTACCTCTATGGAAAATTCAATAACTGAGGGAAGAAACAGATATCGTGTAAGAAACCTCAAAGAGACATTTTGCTTTGTTTTCATTCGATAATAAGCAGTACAAGTAAATATGATTCAACTTTAATAAGGACATTCTTTTCAATTTACCACCTCATAGAATTTATCAAAATGGCACACCTATGAGAAAACTCAATAACCAAGAGATGAAGCATTGTGTAAGAAATAGGAGCGGTGTTTTGCTTTGTTTTTCTTTCATTTGTTTATAAGCAGCTCAAAAAAATATAATTTCCACCTCAAATATGCACTTCCTTTTCAATTTTTTCCTTCCCTATCAGGTTTATCAAAATGGTACATGTATGGAAAATTCAACAAAAAAAATTTCAATTTGAATTTGTTTAATAAGCAGTACAAATGATGTGATCCAAATAGTATAACCCCATTGTTTTAACGTTCATCTTATCAAAACGACAAGTAAGAACTAAATTCGAAATACGGGTGTTTCGTAATGACAACCTGTTATCCACAGTACGACCGGTGTGCTCGAGAACTTTGTATTTCGCGCGGTCCAATAGCAGCCCCACGACCAATAACAAAGACAAGCTGCCGCGGCGGAGCCTAAGTCGAAAACGTAAACAAACCGGCCAGAAAAAGAATAACTTCGGAGCCGTGACGTCAGGAAGCCCTTCGCAACAAAACGAAAACAAAACTCCCCGAAACGCGGGCGCCGCGCCGGACTCCCCGGCCGGCTCGGACACCGGCACTGACCGGCGGCCGGACACCGTGTCGGACCGCGTGAATGCGGGCGTGGGGGAGTAAAAATCCCGAGCACTTACCATGATGAGGAAACCTGAATCGCGGCTGTGTCAAGAAGTTCTTCAACTTCTGTAGGGAGATGACCGGAGTGGCGCATGCAATGCTCGTGCGGTCCATGGCCGAGGTGCTACTGAGAAAGGCAAGATGACTTGGAAGAGTGGGAGTAGTGCTGTCATGGCGATAGGATGAATTCAGCATCCGTCCGCTACTGATCGGTCGCCGCGGTGCATACAAGGGAAGAACTGTGTGAGTTGTGGATGCAGGGGATGAATTCACTGGAAGCTAGCCACCGCGCGCCGGGGGGGAAGGAGAGGGGAAGGGGAAGGCAGGGCCTTTTGTCCGACGCTACTGCCTGCTGGCGTTAAAGGGTTGAGCCAATGATGGATTTTTTCCAGCGCGGTCCGCTTTTTGTCGATCCCCGTTGCGCTACTACTACTGCTGCTCGGCCTGCACCCACGTGGCCATACGCACATCTATCTATCTACTACCACTACCATAGTAACGCTATTTTTACTTCCCGCTCTCGCTCGCGGTACATTCACAACTCTGACGCCGATAGAACATCGATCCGCTCTCGCTAGCTCGAGAAAAAGACACATGTGACTAGACGCACGCAAATATTGTCTTTGGACACACGGCGTTGTTGGGAGTCTTGTCACGGAGGGAAAAATCGACTCCGTGTAGGGCAGTGTGTTTGTTTACAGTAATACTGGTGCGGGTGGAGTTATTTACACCGGGTGGGAAAATCATTCCTAGTAATTGGTATTTAAGGGTTGGTGTGTGCTAGTATGTTTAGTAATGTAGGCAATTTCAATGTCCATGGATAGTTTTTTTTATGTTGAAAGGGTCAAGCCAATTTCCATTGAAGCTTCATTTATAGTATTAATATAAAATAGTAACTACATATATATATATATATATATATATATATATATATATATATATATATATATATATATATATATATATATATATATATATAATTTACGAAACAAACTGTAAATAAATTACGGGGCTGATAAGTCATTTGTATTAATTGTTAT
Source organism: Metellina segmentata (assembly GCA_947359465.1). Taxonomy (NCBI): domain Eukaryota; kingdom Metazoa; phylum Arthropoda; class Arachnida; order Araneae; family Tetragnathidae; genus Metellina; species Metellina segmentata. The sequence continues at coordinate 64,436,246 of OX375872.1, read as the reverse complement.
TCATTTGTTGTCGTATGGTGGTATGTTTAATAATACTGGCAATTTCAATGTCCAAGGAAATAATTTCGAAAGGGTCAAACCACTGTCCACAAAAAGTATTGTTTTTGTATTAATATAAAAGAGTAATTAATTTACGAGACAAAACTAAAAATAATTTACGGGGCTGATAAATCATTTGTAATAACTGTTATTTATCGGTTGGTGTGTGCTCGTATGTTTAATAATGTAGGCAATTTCAATGTCCATGGATAGATTTTTTTATGTTGAAAGGGTCAAGCCAATTTCCATTGAAGCTTCATTTATAGTATTAATATAAAATAGTAACTACATGTATATATAATTTACGAAACAAACTATTAATAAATTACGGGGCTGATAAGTCATTTGTAATAATTGTTATTTATTTGTTGACGTGTGATGGTATGTTTAATAATACTGGCCATTTCAATGTCCAAGGGAATAATTTCGAAAGGGTCAAACCACTGTCCACAAAAATTATTGTTTTTGTATTAGTATAAAAGAGTAATTAATTTACGAGACAAAACTAAAAATAATTTACGGGGCTGATAAATTATTTGTAATAACTGTTATTTATCGGTTGGTGTGTGCTCGTATGTTTAATAATGTTGGTAATTTCAGTGTCCTTGAATAAATATTGTATATGTTGAAAGGGTTAGATTTGGCCTAGCCAAAGTCCACGGAAGCTTTATGTATAGTTTTAATATAATAGATTAATTACTTTACGAAACGAAACTAACAAATTATTTACGGGGCTGATAAATCAATAATTTTTATTTATTGGTCGGTGAGTGCTGATGTTCAATACTGGCTTTGTCTCGTACAATTTCACTGTCTATATACAGTTTTGTTTTATGCGTAAAGGGTCAGATCTGTTCAAGCCAACGTCCCACTGAAGTTTTATTGCAATTAATTTACAAGACGAAACTAATAAATAATTTATGAGACTGATAAATCATTCGTAACAATTTCTGTTTATTGGTAGGTGTGTGCTTGATTGAATTGATTATTTAATTTTCAAATTGAAGAACATATTTAAAAAAGTGAACCAATGTAAAAAATTTGTAAAAATTAAATTTTTTAAATTTATTTAAATTATTTTATTCAGTAAAAATCGTACCCCAAATGAATTGATTTGGATGATTTGATTTGAAAATTCAGAAAAATATTCAAGAAAGTGAACCAACGTAAAAAATGATCGCTAATAGATTGCCTTACATTTGAAGACTTCAGAATAGATTCATAAATGATTTCGAATACATACTATATTACCTGTAAAAAACGAAATAAAAAGATTTGCTGTTTTTCAAGTTTCGTATTATTTGAATATTCGGGAAGCACAAAAGCATGAATGAGATGAGATACTAGAAAAGGCGAGTAAAATTTCGAGAAAAAAAGTTTTCACCAGGGTAATTGTCCATCCGCGCGAACAAAGTACCGGTAGGAAAACGCTAGTCCAAAGCAAACAATTAAAAGCTGCAAGAATTAAGACGAATTCAAAAATTAACAGCCCCCTTTCAAGCAAAACCACCGAGGCTTTGCATCTTTAATGAAAAGAATGTTGAAAACACATTACTTCAAATGAAACCACGACCAAAACTAAAGACTAATGCATCAGGCTGAAAACTTAATACGAAAGTAAGTAAGCAAATGCAAACGTTTCTTTCCAAAAATTAGCAAATAAGTCATTAACAGAAAGCATAGCTAAGTAGAGCCAATAATGGCTTTAACGAGAACCGGACTTTTTTCAAGCGATGGGCATTTTTTATTTATTAAACAAATAATTGCCTATATGAAAAAAATTCTAACGACAACTGAGGAAATTTTTTTGTTTGTAATTCGAGGGCAAACAAGTTTTGTAGGAGGAATTAAAATGAATATTTCACCGTTCAATCAAATTAAAGAAAGGAATAAATAACCTTTAAAAAACTCGACGGATTGGCAAATGAATATGGAGGGATTTGAAGAAAAAATGCATATAAAAACCTATTTCCCTCAAGAATACAACTAGTTACAGAGCCATTCAGGAAAGGAAGAATTAAGGCAAATTAAAACGTGAACATCAAGTTTTAGATAAATTCGACGGAATCTGAGGTTTAAACCGAAAAAAAATCTTAAAATGAGAAAATATGTATTTTGGGAACAAAATTAAAATGTTTGGATGAGATAAAAGTGGAAAATAAAAATAAAAAATTCGTATGAAAAATGGTCCCCAGATATAATATAAGTAATAAAAACGAAAAATGTACAATGCGTTAATGTTTTTAATGAGCCAAAACTTTTTCGTTTGAAATCCTTTAAAAGCAGAAAGCACAAAGAAACCCTTTAAAAAATCAAACAAGCCCATATTTTGCTAGTTAGGAGAGAGCCACAGAAAAGTCTGCGCGATTACTTAAATAAGATTCGTTTTCAAGAAATTCAGTCAAAATCTGCTTTTTATAACCCGAAAAAAACGAATTTAAAAAATTCCGAATTCACCTGCCATATTTTTTTCTCGAAGAAATTCGAGTTTTGTTTTAGGATCTCGTATTTTTGCAATTTTAAGTTAAAAGAAACGAAAGGAAAGAAAACGGTTTTTCGTATTACCAATATTTTATTACATCCCTGAATACCGATTCTCAAAACGCTTTAATAGAAACAAAGCTAAAAATACCCATTTACTTTTTCTTGACAAAAACAGTTTAAATAATTACTCAAGTACCGTAATGAGTCATATATAGTTCAAGTATTTTAGAGTTAATTAATTGAAACAGAAACACAAGAACCCAGAAACCTGAAACAGACAAAACTAGTTTTTTTTTTCGTTTTAGTTTACATTTCGAAACAAACAAAAATCTCGTTTTTTCTTCCAGATTTATTTTGTCGTTATCCGAAATGGATATGGAAGTTCGCAAAAAACGGACAACGCAAAAAGCTTTTTTATGTATGCACAAGTAACATCATCCGTCCCTTTCTTCGAGTGCTTAATCAATTCTAATTGTCGCGACAAAAAAGTCGGAAGCTTAATTCAACGGAACTAATCTCTTCTCAATCCTTCGCTTTGAATGCCGAAAAACAGAAATTAATTGACGACTCAAAAAACCAGAGAGTACAGAGAACTTATAAAAGGCAAGGGCTTAAATTTAAAAAAAAATGACAACTTTTCGTGGAGGTTATATTTTCTATATAACTTTAGAAGGCTTGAATAGCTGACAAAAGAGAATGGGCTAATTTGAAAATAGCTATCTCTGTAGGAGTGTTATTGTTCTTTTGAAGCTGGACATTAAGCGGAATGTGGTCTAGGAATAGAGGATTAGGACTTTCACTACTAGTGGGTAATGAACGGCATATATAATGTGGACTAGATAACCGAGTGCACACATTACAACTCATTAAACCTAAAAGCAGTTATTACATAAAAAAAAAACCTTTCGCAGGCTTCCTACAATTTTAGAATCAAACTATTTGCAAAGAAACGGCATTTGTAACTCGAAGACAAAAGGACAGAGGATCGCACCACTGTAGTCATCTGTAAAAAAACAGCCGAAAAAGCAGTACGCGTCAAAGAACATACCAGTTATTTTACTCATTAAATATAAAATAGCATTGCTCTTTTTGCAGACTTCCTTGACTACTAGAACCAAACTATTTGCAAAAAAATGGCACTTGTAACTTGAAGATAAAAAGGATTGAAGATCGTGTCCCTGCCGTGAACTGTACAAAACGATCGAAAAAGTAGCGCGCGTCAAAAAACAATACATACCAGTTATTTTACTCAAAAAAAATATATAGTTATGGTTCTTATGCAGGCTTCCTCAAATTCTAGAACAACATCATTTTTTTTTAAAATGGACAACACGTGTAACGAATGTAAAAGGGGCATAGGCCATACCGTTACCATCCCCTTTTGTAAAAAATTACATAAAAAGCAGCGCTTATCAAAAACACACAGACAATACTATATTTTTCAATAAAATAACAATGGTTCTTTCACAGACATCCTGGAATTCTAGAATTGAACTATTTGCTTTCTTAACCCACAACAGACCACCAACAAAGTTTTAGGGCCAAACAAGGAGCAATCAAGAAAAACAAAAACAAAAAAAAATTAAAAAAAAAAAAAAAAAACGGTCAAAAAGTAGTGCGTCAGAAATACAACGGGTATTTCAACTCTTAAACATAAAATAATTATGGTTCTTTCGTAAAGTTCTTCGAATTCTATAACCAAACTACTTGGCCGATAAAGCAGAGCGCGTCAAAAAACACATTACTAGATATTTCATTCATTAAACACCAAGTAATAATGGTTCTTTTGCAGACATCCTCGGATTATATAACCAAACTACTTGCTCAAAAAGAGCACGAACAGCCCGAAGATAACAAGGGCAAGGGCCCGAGCCCCCTGATACAAAAAACGGCCGAAAAAGCAGCGCGCGTCAAAAACTGCGAACACGATTACAGAAAATGGCCGGTGCCGAATTCTTAACGGCCGCCATTGGTCGCGAGTCCCTCCGAAAACATGCGAGCGAAGCATTGACCATCGGTCTATTCAAGGCACGCGCAGGAGGGTCGAAGAAGAGGAGATAGTGGGCAGCTGCGCTTGCAGAGCGAGGGGGGGGGCAACCCTGTTTTCCAGCACGCGAGGAGGGTGAGGGGGCGCACGCGGCCATTCTAAACTTCGCTGCCAATTTTCAAATATCGATCAGGAGGGGGGAGGCCTAAAATCTACGCCTAAGGGGAAAAAGGATGCGGGGGGAGGGAATAGTTCGCTAAGCCTAACTGAGCAGTACCGCACCCTCCTATGGGAAATGGACCATACCGGGTGATCAAAGGGTTAGCCCCTGCTCCCCCATGGCCGCCATGACAGTTGGACCAGAATAAATTATGAAGGAGGAAAGAGGCAAGAGTACGCAAAAGGATTGCAGAACCTGCGCAAACGAGGGGCAGGAAATCTTGACCAGTTCGTTCGGACAGCAAGCTCCCATCTGATAACGCACACGCGAGGGGAGAGGGGGAGGACGGCCGGATCGAACGAAACCGAGAGGAAAACGATGATTAAACCCTACCGATCCCCCTCTGGAAAACTCACCAGTTTCATCAAGTAGCGGTCGCGAAGAAACCCCGTACAAAACAATCAATGGCCGAAAGGCTCCTGTGTGTGGTGGAACTAAACTTATTGAAACTTACACAGGAGTTCCAATATAGAATAACACCGCATTGTCACTAATATAGCTAGAAACAAAGGCACTATTCTGTAGAGCCAACAACCAATAGTTTCAATCAAGAAGCGATGACAAAGAAATCCGTGCAAAACAAGTAATCACCACAGATAGAATCAATCTTATTGTAACTTACAACTGAGTCTCAGAAATTCAATGCAAAACATAGAATACAACTACTGTCACAAACATAATGGAAGATTAAAATAATGGAAATATTTTGTACAATCACAGACCAATTCGATTTCAATCAAAAAGTGACCTCGAAGAAACCGTTTATTCCTTGAAAAGTAATCAACATCTATAACATATTAAATGGTAAAACTGGTCATACAACCAATCTCTGATCGGCATCAATAGAAATACCAGTGCTGTCACTTAATTCAGTTTGAAACAAAGGCATTATTTTGTGAAATAACTTTTTAATCAAGAAGCGATTTCGAAGACATCTGCATCATCCATGCAAAGCAATCGAAAACGTACGAAAAGGTATAACTACAGAATTTTAATATGAAATCGAACTATCGCAACCACTAACACATATACCAAGAAATGCTGTCTCCAACATTGTTCGAAACAAGCAATACTATGAAATTCAATGATTAAAAGCAATTGCTCTACATGAAATTCATTGATTAAAAGCAATTGCTCTGCATGAAATTCATTGATTAAAAGCAATTGCTCTACATCAAATTCATTGATTGAAAGCTACAATTGCTCTACTTTTGGGACTCTTATCAAGAAGACTCACTAGTTTCATCAAGAAACGATCAAATCTCAAACAACACTCTCTCAACAAAGCTCCACTCCACAGAAAACACACTACACTAAACTACACTCCATGAAAAACGCAGAACACTCCCTAATAAAACTCAACACTCTATGAAAAACAAAAATTGTACAATGATACAATACTCCTGATACTATCTGATGCTGTCAAAATTGTTGAAAATCTTATTGCACAGAATATATTCTATATAAATGCTTTGAATCTTCGTCAACATTGACCACACTAATAAAAGTTAAAAACTGAAATAAAGCGACTTATCTTATTTTAAAATCTGTATTCTATGTCGTCGAAACGTTCAAAGACAGCTTAAAGCACTTATCCGAAATCCAATCAATTTTATATAAAGTTTATATTTATACTTTAATAAAATATTTAAATTGACTATTTCGATCTTAAGTGCCTGTATACAGAATGTACACATTACTAAACCTATTTCAATATACAACCTCATCTTCTAGAGGATGTCTAACATCAATAGACAACCTCAAACTTCATGATTAGCTGGTTATAATCTACTGTAATGCATATGCAAAATTTTATTATTAAATTTATAAAGTTATAAAAATTTTAGCCAAAATTTTCGAAACTTTTTGTATTAATATCGTGACACGTGTACAAAAAAAAATACCACAGAAACAATTTTTAAAGAAAAAGAATCGAAACATAAATCTTTAATAGTTTATATTAATCATTTAATAATTAATTTTATGTGATTAATTTCAATGCTAAGCAATATATATCAAATCCTCACTTAGTACATAAGTAAATGAATTCAAATGTTTTGAATAAACAAAAGCTTTCAAACCGGCCAATTCTGAGACAAAGTACATAGAAATTATGTAAATAAACATTGTCGGTATTGAACCCCTTAGAGAATCTATCCCTTAATCTGTTTTAAAAAGCAAGAGCGGGTTTCCAAGTCCTATCGTGTCGACCACTGGTCACGCAAAACGGGATCTTAATAGCCGCTATCATATCGTGCACGCTTCTAAAAGAGGTGGGGAAAAAACACCAACAAAACAAAGAGAAAAAACTGCCAAGAAAAGAAAGAAAAATATTAATAAATAACCACCACATCGCGCAAGCGAGAGGGCATTTTTTCATTCGCTTCCAATGTTTTACTTTTTTATCATTATTCTCCGCGTGAGTAACGCTTATTCTTTTTATGCAGTTACTTTTTTATACACTTTTTTTTTATGTCGGAACTTTTTTATTTGCATTGCCGTTCCCCCTTCTTCCACCCCGGGAAACGTCGATCGAATTTAAAGAGTAAAGAAATAGAGAGATGCTCAATAATAGTGACATTTTCTCTCGTGGTGTTTAATATTCACATAATGGACGCTTAAGTACATGGATCTCCATTCACCTCGAAACGGTGGCGCAAAAAATGATTTGCGGTTAACAATAAAATTTCGGTTGAAACAATTCAGGCGGGGTTAAGGAAGCTTGTTTGAGGGCGGCAGTAAATTATTAAATTCAGTTCATCTCAATGGCCATCGTTTGATTGTTTCGGTTTTCAAAAGTTGACTCTTTCTTTCGTGTGAAAAAAGCTAGACGATTTAACAATTGACATCGTTGGTGAATGTACTTGTTTGCAGTCGATGTTAATAATATGTATTAATTTTAACTCGCAGATAGTATAGTTTTGAGGCGAACGGTTAAAGCATGGCATACTGCTATTTATTAATTGATGGCCACACACAATTAGCCTTTGATTCCGGCCTGAAACAATTCAGGAGGGGTTAAGGATGCTTGATTGAAGGCGGCAGTAAATTATTAAATTTGGTCTATCTCAAAGGCCATCATTTGATTTTTTTCGGTTTTTAAAAGACGACTCTTTCGGGTTTGAAAAAAGCTTGACGATTTAAAAGTTGGTATCGTAAGCGAATGCATTTATTTGCAGTAGATGTTGATCAAATGGATTAATTAACTCGTAGATGATGCATTTTTGACGCGTACGGTTTAAATCATGGGATACTGGTATTTTTAATTGATAACCACACAGTTATTCCTTGATTGACGAATGATTTGCAATTAACAGTAAAATTTTGGCAGAAACAATTAAGAAGGGGTTAGGGAAGCTTGGTTGAGGGCGACAGTTAATTAATAAATTCGGTATTCCTCCATGGTCATCATTTGATTGTTTCTGTTTTCAAAAGTCGATATTTTTTCAAGGTTTAAAAAAAGTTTGACAATTTAACATTTGACATCGCAAGTGAATGCGTTAGTTTGTAGTGGATGCTAATATAGTGTATTGATTAAATCGAATATGATTATATATTTTATACGTTTCAAGTCATGAGATATAGAAATTTATTGATTGATTGTCAGTTATATTTTCATAAAGTCAACTAATTAAATAATTGTATCGGTACTTAACATTTAGAATGAATTCCTGAAAAATTCAATTCATACATCGACTGCGACATTTTTTTGTTTTAATACATGTAACAGTTAACATCTTCCATGAAAAAATTTGTTTCAATGAATTTTAATGGAAGAAATATATATATTAAATATAATAATTATATAAATAGTATATAGATTTTTGGCTTTTGTCATGCGTCGATAATGATAAGAAAAGTTGTTTTATAGGAATCATTATTAAGGATCAGTTACCTTCACATGGAAATAGGTAATAGCTACGCATAAAATTAATTTGTACTCACATTTTTATGAATGTATCACATAAATTGGGTATAAACATATTAAGTACGAAGGACGTTTTAGAGCTTTTGAAATTATTTTTCGCAATCTGATTACATTTGGTATAAAGGTAGTTGAATAATGCTCAGTTATTTTTAACGTAATGATAATTCGACTGAAAGTATTGTACTTTCTCGATTTGAGTTATTATACAATGAAGTTATGAACCTATTATGAAGTTTACCATACTTTACCCCATAAAGTAATAAGCTAGTTCACACACTCAATGTTTTTCATTGAAGATACAAAATTAAATTGATGATTCTAAGATATGCCATAATATAAACTATCGCTAAGTGATAGGAAAGAAATGAGGCTACTAAACAAATTAACGAGTGTCAACATATTTCATTTAAAAAAAATCAATGAACTAATATCAAAACTTTAATCATTTGACCTAGGCTAAAAGTTACATTATAATGTGACTTAATAATTAGAAAAAACTGTATAGAACATTCAGCAAATTTTTTTAGTTGGTTTCAAAGACAGGTTGGGAAAAAAAAAACTTCATTGAATCCAAAACGTGGAAATATTCATGCTTCTCTACACACAAGGATCAGTATAAACAATCAAAAGTTTAAAAACAATCTCCTATATTTCGGATTAAAAAAAACCTGTGTCATCTCCCAAAACACGACAAGGCAAACACTTCTTTTTAAGAGTTTGTAAAAACGCATATTTTATTATGAATAAATAAGCCTATATACATTTCTAACGATCGAATGCATAGACGACTTAAATAAAAAGAAACATCCTCAATTATTTCCAAGCATTCGCAGTAGCTTAAAATAAAGCATTCCCGCAATTTGAATCTGAGATCAGCCACACACGCCACCTTCCCCTGTAATAAACAAATAAATCTTTAGTAGCTCTAAAAACGAACGTTTAACGAAACCGAAAATGAAAAGAGAGACGTTTTTCTCCGTCCCAAGTGAGCGAGGGCAATTTCGGAATTTTATTTTGCGAAACTTCTTTTCGACCTTCCCTTCGAGAATAGAGTAATCATTAAGCTAAATTCACTCCGATTTTTCTTTCTTTATTGGGTTGGTGTTGGGCTATTACGCCATCAAATCCCCCAAAAGTGTTAAGTTCATTTTTATTAGCACGAGGCCCCATTTTCCTCGGATCCTTGCGGTTGGTCACCGGAGCAGCGTCGGAAGAATGCGATTTGCGGAGAGAAATGCGATTTATTCTCATCTTATTTGGATGCTTTCTCAGGAAAGCGGATTTACGCGTTGTACCGCTTACGATTATTGCTTACAAGTGCTGTTGACAAGACGTTCACTCTTTTACATCACTAATGGGATGGTGTCAATCATCAGGTGGTTTGGCATTCGCGATTTTCAACCGGTGCGTACGATCATTGTACTCTTTAGTGGTAGGCAACAAAATTTACTGTGGCATGAATTTACAATCTACCTTAACCTGGTAGTCGTTTCAACGAGATATTCTGCCAGCAAGATCTGACCGATTTTGTTAATGACGAGATATCGCGTCATCAAGATACTGGCGATTTTTTTTATGACAAGATCAGGATATTTTCAGTTTATTGTGGCATGAATTTACTATCTACCTTAACCTGCAAGTCGTTTTAACGCAAGATATTTTCAAATTATTGTGGCATGAATTTACTATCTACCTTAACCTGCAAGTCGTTTCGACGAGATATCCTGCCCATCAAGATCTGACCGATTTTGTTAATGACGAGATATCCAGTCATCAAGATACTAGCGATTTTTTTTTATGACAAGATCAGGATATTTTCAGGGTTTTTTATTATGACTAGATACCTCGTACCACCAGGAAGGTTAAGTCCAACCCCCACTGCTTATTTTATAACTATTCATCCATGCTTTATTAAATTTTTGTATTTGTAAAATTTAACAGGTGGTCAGGTTTTATTTCATTCGGCTATTTTCAACTGGTACGTACCATTCAAACAAATTAACGAACTACATTAACTCATGCTGCTTAATTTTGGAAACATTTAGGTATATAATTTAATGAATTTTTGAAAACCACCGCAATAACCGTTATATTTTTCTCCCGTTTTATTATCTATGATATTTATAAAGCTTGAATTAAAACTGGTTAACCTATCGTCAGCTTGATTTTTAACACTAAAAATATTTTAAGGACGGTTAAAACCCGATGGGCCCTTCCCTGAATTCGTTCGTGAAGTTCTTAGGATGGTCCTGAGCAGATTTTATTTACTACAAACGAATTTAAACTAATTAAACTGGTTTCAATATTCAGCATGTATTTCTGATAGTTTAACACCAAAAATGGTGGGTTCGAATCCCACGGAGTCTCCTGAAAATGATCCTGAGAAAATCTTACATTATTGTGATTTATGAAACTTGAATATAAACAACTAAACTAGTTTCAGCGTGTACTTTTAAATGTTTTCTAACCCCAAAAAATATTTTTTATAGGACTCGAACTTCATGGAACCTTTCCTGAACCTGAGCATATCTTATATTATAAGGTTTATGAAACTTGAATTTAAACTAATTAATCCAGCTTCAGAGAAACTTGTGGATATAAAATGATTAAACCAGCTTAGGCATATATATTTGATTGTTTAACACCAACTATATTTCGAGGGCTCTAACCCATCTTCAATCCGTCCCTGTGCTGTTCTTAAGACGCCCCTGAGATCTTAAAAAGCAAATCCTTGACCGCGACCAACGGACGCTGCTTTGAGAAAATATAGATGGAGCCAGGACCTGAAGTCCACAAATCCTCCCCTACTGGACCAAGGAACAGCAGCCTCCCAACCTTAACAAGGGTCATGCAGTTGCCTAGGCAACCACTGGCATGGCACACCCCTCCCCTTCTGCACTGGGAGGAAACACTCATGTCCGTCATCAGGGGTCCATTCCGACATTGATTTTAATTATTCACAAATCCATCGTCGGATTCTTACCATTGGAACACAAAAGCCGTCTTTTGTTTACATACCTCTCTCTCCAGAAGCTTAGGGATCGAAGTCACGGGGGTACAGAAGCGGGGGGATATTTGCATCGATATCAGATATTAATTATTTAACTACTCATTTTCGTCTTCAGTTGAAATAAGTGAGTAAATTGCCTCCTCTTTCATGATGAAACGAACCTCAATGTCAGGGACGGGACATTTATCCAATCATCAAAGCTTTTCTGCATCTAAGCATGAGCTGGCATTGGTCTTTGTACTTCCAGGGTAAATAAAATCATAATTTTCATTATTCCTGAAGGTCAATCGTGGTTTGGGGCATTTTAAATGAACTCTGAGTGCATTCATTTTCTTTTACACTTTATAAGGATATATTTAAACCCCCTTTCAAGTTAGTTGGATGGTTTAAAATAACAGGAATCAGGTAAAACGAAGTTTAAAATTCCAGATACGTTTAGAGTATGAAACGTTCTGTTACATGTAATTTTAGATGTCAGCTAATGCACCTTAGTTCACAATTCAGAGTTTTTCTTTAATGAGTGTCAAATTTTTTAAAAACATTATACAGCTGAAGATTTAAATACGCAATTCTTAATACAGAAATAGATTTCTAACGTAATCTATATTAGTGCTACAAGACTGAATTCTAGAATTTTATTCAGACTGAATTAAATCTAAAGGTACACCTATATTTTTTTATGTGAAGTGAAAAATCTTCATTATGTATTTCAAGTCTGTAAAATGTCTACAGCAGAGTTGCAATGAGATAATAATAGAGTAACCACAAGAATATTAATGCTATGAACGTGGTAACACGTGTTTCGCACCTTCAAAACACTGGCAATTAGTGTTTTAAAACAATGCTTTCCAAATAGTGAAAAGCTAATCTAACCATTCTTAACGCGAAACGAGAAATTTGTGCATAAAAACAAAATACTAATTTGACAAAAATAATAGCGTGAAACTTCGCTAACCGTCATCAAGAGTTCTGGAACTCATGACGCCCAAACAAACACACATGAAGCAAAAACTAACTAGACAAAAATAATAGTGCGAAACTTCACGAATGGTCAGCGAGAATCCTGAAACTCGTGCCAAAAAAAGTAGGACACGAAACTCACAGAAAGTTGACCAAACAAAAGAGGTGAATACTTTTAAGTTGAACCCTCTACTAAATGGAGGATTAATGCATTTTAAATAGCTTGATAATTAAAGTGAAGATGAGACATAATGGCCGCCATTTGTAAGCGCATCATCGTTAGCCTTGTATGAAGAAGTCTAAACCTTCAAAAATGCTATTGATAAGCTAGGGCTACACATCGTGGCTGCCGTGTGTCGATTTTTTGCTTCCTATTTATCGCAGTCGCTTATGAAAATCCGAGTCCATTTAATCACTGCCATTACAGCTTGTTATTCCTTTTTTCGGTGTGTGTGGCAAAGAAATATTTGCATTGGCCATCTAACGCAATTAGTAAGCAGCCCCCTTTGATAATCGTGATAGTAGCTTCTTGCATGGAAGGGAAAATATTCGACAATTTTAATTAACTCCCCAATTACTGCTGTCCTAACTTCTGCAGAGCAGCGAGGAAATTTTTCTTGCGAATTAAGAGTAAATATGGCCGCCTTCTTCCAAGGATTTTAATTTTCCTCCGCGTGTGTGTACTTGTCGTATTCAATAGTCGAATGAAAACAAGCTAGGCATTCTGTTTTTTATTTTTTTAATATCTTCATTTATGAATGCGTATCAGCGTGTATACCTAGTGCTTATTTCTTTTAATTGCACGCTTCCCTATTTATCGGTTCTGTTTGCCTTCGCATTGAAGCTTATAATCATCACAGCGTTCCTTTAGGGAACGTTCTTTTATGTTTGTAATTAAAACGAAGAAATCAAAGCAAATAGATATAATTGCGGATGAAGATTTCCTTCACTATAGTACCTGGAGTGTTTTGCCAGGAAAAAAATGTCGCCATTTTATATTCTTCTTTTTCAAATAATTAATTTTTAATTTTGAGAGGAAGGAATCTAAACTTCAGCTCCGACGAAGAAAAGGAACTAGCCAAATAATTTCTTGCCTGACTAAAGGTACGTTTGATTATATTTCTGATACAGCGAATGAGATTGTTTAAAGATGTATAGATAATAAAGGAACGTGAAAACGCATAATTAAACTGGGGTGGGTAAAATGGGTCGTACTTGCAAGTCGGGATTGAAACGCTGAATAAACCTCATTAAAGACGAAGATCTGAAGTATACTAATTATTTTATCGAGTCCCGCATGGTGTTTTTCATTTCCTTTCAGACATTCATTTCGGCGTGTTTCAAACCTGGATTTGCAGATGAGGACTGGAATAGACTGTGAACCAGTCAGGTGTCATTGTACAAGATGGGACAAGCCACAACAATGACTATTAACGCTTTCGTCTAAAGGTAGTTTGATGTGCTTACAAGCTTAATGGGCATTAAATTTTTGGGGTAGTAACTGAAAAAGCAATTTATGCGAAAGGCTAATTAATACTTTTATTCCTGCTTTCTGAAATTATTTGCAGATTGCACGTATGTCGGTTGCGGTGGTTTAAATAGGAAAATAGTCATTTATCGATGAAAACTTCCAGCTATCTGAATTAGATTTGGTTTGTCCCAGCATATACATTTGTTGTTACACGAGGGAAAATTAGACTGTGATTAGAAGTTCTTTTCAGTTGAACTAGATTTTCCTGATACAGAAAAGCACTTATTTTATTCCCTAATACAGAACAAAGACTCGTCCGTAATTTTTTGTTTTGTTTACATAGACTTTTTATGCAGCCATATAAAGGCTATTTTAAATAGCATAGAAAGACCATCATTCCCTTGATGGGTATTGCTTTTTGTACTTTTTTGCATCTCACGCTCTGCACTTTGCATGTTAATGCGACTGTATTAAAAAAAATGTAAGAACCATAAAAATCGGCATGAATTTAATTCAAGATTCAAGGAAGTAGGTACGAACTTATGAACCTTTTGCTGAACTACCTATCCATTCGATTTCTTCATTCGAGCTTACTGAACTTAGATTTTATTTCTTGAATATTTTTAGGTCTATTTGGTGTAAACGAAGGCCAGGTAAACCATAGCAACAGATCATCGCTTTACTATCACAATCTCGTAATTCTTGAAATAAAAATTTTTGAGGAACTAGATAGCAAATTAGAGACAAGAAATGTAAAACGAGGTTTAAAAATTCGTCGGTAGAGTGCATTATAAATCATGCAGACTTGGAAGCTTTCGAAACAAGTGTAACAATTATATTTGCACCCAAAAAATGCTAAAATATCATTAACAAAATGGATTTGCAAGAGGTTTCGACAGTAAAACAACGGGATGCTGAGTTACCTTTTCATTTTCCAACAAATAGAAAAATTCAAATGATTAAAAAAAAAAAAAAAAAAACTTAAATTTTGATTACAAGTACAAGGTAGAAGTTGCATAGTTTAGAGTAGTTGCCCCGAAAAGAATGCACCGGTGCTTTATTTGGAGATAATACGCACTTTCACTCCTTTCAACACCTAAGAAACACTTTCCTAATCGAGAGAATGCTTCTCCTGCACCTATCAGCCGTAAAAACGATGTGCAACTGCGAAATAATAAAGTTGTGTTTGCACCTGGATTGTTTGGTTTGTTTGCATAGACAGACGTTGCAATTCTAAAACAAATGACTTGCGACAGTTCCTGGATTGGAAGTGAGCAGTTTGCTAAAAAGTAACCTCTGAAAAGTGCAATAAACCGCGTAAAAATACCGAATGAAATATCGTTCGTATTTGCTTAGGAGACACCTGTATTTTCTTCCTTTCCTTTTAGTGGAGCGGCCAATTTCATAAAACGAATTCTAGTATTTGGAGTTTTGTAAATTCAACTGCTAACAATGACAACGAAATTCTCGTAACTGTGTAAAGAATGGATCCTGGGGAAAATGAGCATTGGAAACAATTGTGTGGGTTTGAATCATCAATGTTCATTCAGCGGGACTTCCTTCGAACTTTCTATAGTTGCCAATTTCATTAAACGAATTCTAGCTTTTGAAGTTTTATAAATTCAAATGCTAACGATACCAACAACACTTGTTATAACTGTGTAAAGTATGGATTTAATGAAATACGAGCATGGAAAAAATTGCGCCAGTTTGAAACGTTCATGCTTATGAAACTCCAAACAATAAGACAATTTCATAAATTGAATTAACTGCTGTTGATAAAGAGAAGAATAAATCTTGCAAAATATTAGGTATGGGAATCAGAATTCAGAGTTTCAGCTTAAAACATATTATGTCTAAAGAAGGACTATGAACAGTTTAATTTCCATGATAAAATTAGCCCCAAAATGAGTAAATAAATACAAAATAGCATACTAAAAGAATCGCGCGATAGTGAAATAAAGCAAAATAAGACGGATGGTTTGAAAGCTAAAATTAAATTAGTTTTGGAAATAAAGACAGAAACAGCTTTTATATGCAATTAGTAAATATGAAATTTGGTGCTCAAAACATATGTTTGCGAGATTCATGTAATGTCGAAATAAATATTTCAAAAAGTAGCACTACAAATGATTAGAAAGAAACTTTATATAAAAAGTTCCCAAAAGTAGTAAAAGTTAAATATGTTCCTAATAAGATCCATTAATCTTATAAAAACAATAAATGCAACAATAAAGTTCATATTAAAATATAAAATTATGAAAAAAATAATAAAAACTGTTTTACAAAAATTTAATTTTTAGTGCAACAAGTAACGCTTTCTCATATACTTTAAGTTTCGTCTTACTTCAGGTTTTTATTTCTGAACTTGAATAAATATATTTAAGAATTTTGCATAATCTTTTAGCTGTGTATAAATTTTTTAAATTAAATTAAAATAAAATTTTAAATATCACAGGTAACCTTAGAATGAGCGAAGAAAATTTATCTTGAAAAATATTGAACTACTTTGAGGTTTGAAATAAGAAATTTTTAATAATACCATCAGAAACTAAAGAATAACGAACTCGGGAACCCCTTATTTGGTGCTTAACCCTTTGGGCACTTATTAACCCACTCAAGTAGTCAGCAGATGGCGCCACATTCGCACGCATCATATCGAATCCTTACTGCAATTCGAAACTTGTGTATCCTAATATATTTTTTTTACTCTTACACTTAATATAAACTCTAACCAAGTGTCGATGAATAAAATTCTCAACACAGAAGCAATCATTAAGGATGCCAAAATTTCCTATAGGTAAGTTACACACATATGAATCAACAGGAATTAACAATTAATTCAAGCACGTAAGAGCAAATTAAAGAATTTACACATTTATTTTCAAGAGTCGTAGAAAATCAAAAACAAAGAATAAAAATTCAATCATCTTTGGAAAAAAGACAATCACAGACTCAGAAATTATTTTTCTTCCCTTCGCTGAGCAGAAACGGATTTCTAATGAAAAGTATGTAAAATTTTTCTGCCGTTTTTACTTTGCATACAAAAACGCATAAAAAAACATTTAAAATACATTCCACAAACAAAAATTTTGAAGACACGGATTAAGAATTGTCTAATTTGCCTTGAGATACATCAATGTTGCAAAAAGAGCATTTCTGAGTGAAAAAATATTCTGATCTGTTATAAAGCATCCGGTACCTGCACCTCACCTGACTTTCCTTAGCAGATCAAACGTAGATTGTTTGAGACTTGTATTAAAAAACTGCTAGTCGAATGCTATAGCGGGCGATGCCAAATCCAAACCAAAATATAAATAAAAGGACAAGTCTTCAAAATATAACCTACGAATTGAAGGCAATCAGTTCTTTAATTTTGAGTCTTTAAAACTGGGATTGAATTAGCCCACGTGCAGAAAAAAAATGACCAAGATCGACAAACTAAACCTTCCAAACCGGAACCCCACGACGAATAAAAAAAAAAGAATCCATGACCAAAAACCGTTCATAAACAACCGAATTGATACAACAAAACGAAGCGGTCAAAACGGGGCCACCGAAATAAAAAAAAGAAAGGAAGGCCAAAAAAAGCCACGAAACAAATGTCAAAAACAAAACGAAAACCCAAAGCGACCGCTCGAAAAAGAAAGTCTACAGGCTCCGCGCCCAGTCTCACACTTCCGCGGTGACGTCACGCAGCCCCTCCAATAAATCGTTTTCGGGTCACGTGGCCCAGATGACGAAACGCCGTGTTTGCAAACAAGGTGATTTTTGCTCCTCGGCGGCGCAGCGTGCTTTACGGGGAGGAGAGAAAAAGTTCTTCGGATGGATGGCGGAGAGGAAGATCAAGAGTAAGACGGTGACGTCCCTCTTAAAGGAATGCGGTGTCCCATCGATTGGGGAGAGGGGGGAAAGGGAACAAATCGTTTTACGATTGCAGAGATATTTTAGTTTTTTTTATTATTATTTTATTATTTATCCCCGTCCCTTTTTTTTTCTTTCTTTCTTCTTCGCTCCCCCACCCCAAGTTTCGTTCCGACTCAATGACTGAGGCTTCTTTTTCTTTGCCACTATACTTATGTCTTCTTTTCTTTTTCCTTTTTCCCTTGGGTTTTTTCGTCTCTTTCCCCCTCAGCCAGAGCGGGTGTCCATTTCTCAAAGTGTCTACCGTTTTAGCGTCTCATTTTGCTGCTTGATTAAGTGAATAAAAGGAAGCGAGGGATAAGAGACCCTTTGCTCCTCAATAAAACGGCAGTTAGCATTCGATAAAAATAAAATTAAGGGAAGGAAATATATCTCACGGAAAGAATCAGCGTCGGTGGGAATAAACACTTTACCACAGACCACGAGGTACAACAAACTCCTCGTTATATCGCACCCCGATATATCTCTCATTTTAACCTGTCCCTCAATAAATTTTAAATTTGTGAACAGCAGATGAAATCTCAATTTCTTTGGAAACTGCAGTTCGACGGTCTACCTGTTTCACCCACACATATTAGCCTCTTTACAGTGGTCTCTTCTGCCACGAAGTGAAATTTCGTAGGTCCTTCTACACCGTTAGTTGGGTTGTATTTAGTGGCTTAAGGGGCCATCTTTAGCCAATCTGCGCCAAACAACGTCAGGCAAATGGACATCCACACACAAGGAAATTTTCACTGACACAGAACAGAAAAATACACCGAGAGGATCTTCAACGATCGGATCCCGAAAGACCACATTGTAAATGATCTACCATATATCGAAAAAACTTCTACCGCATAGTAGATTTTGCATGTTGGCGTGTTTGACTGGCTGGGTTTTATGGCGCAATGGCCATACTTGTCCATGCTGCACGAAACACGAAGCTTACAATATCAAGTAATTGTTGGCGTGATTGGAAACGAAACCGCTGACTTGCTTGCCAATGAGGGCAGTGAAGATAATTCTCTCGGACATAGCGGTCATGCATCAGAGGTCCAGAGTCCTTGATGAAATCTAAAAGTTCTCGGAATCTCCTTATTCAACATTGATATCCAGCTAAGCGAGCTGTACATTACCTTCAGTTTGTTGGTCCCAAGATCATTGCAAACTGCTTTGGCGAGACTCAAAAGTGGGCCCAACAAAAGTATGTTTTTCGAGCACAGAGACAAGGCTTTACCATCTTGCTCCTATAATGCCTCTTGCACCTCTATCTCATATCATTGACTGCATCGGTGTGCCTTGGGATTTATAGGTAGAAAACCGAGAAGAACCAGATTCTTTCCAGCTCAGACGACATCTTTTAGACCTGGTTTAGCATTTTCTTGACCAGGGGGATATACAATAACACTTAATTTTAACCCTCCAAGTTGTTTGGCAAGTTATCATGTCCACTAAGATCTGACCAATTTTGCCAATGACGAGGTATTTCTTCATGAAAATATTGTCAATTTTTTTGATAACGAGATCAAGATCTGGTCAATCACTTTTTTTTAATGACGAGATATCTCGTCTGCCAAGATTTCGAGACAACCACCATGCGGGTTAAATTGGAAAGGTATTCTATAATGCACAATTTAGCGATTTTTGTATGCCAAGTACCATATTCTCTCGACGAATCGTTCTTTTTACTTGCCTTTTTAGATGCGCAGTATAGGGCTAAAAATAGAAAAAGTTTTCAACCAGACGCGCTTCTGAGTCTGTTTTTAATTTTTCACCCCTCAAAACTTCGATGCTGTGGAAAGAATAATTTCCTGGTTTTCTAAAACATTAAAAACATTCGGGAGATCTACTTCTGAGGTGCGACGAAATGCCTCCCGTCAAACCGAATCAGTCTAAATTGTTGTAGCGGTTAAATGCTTCCTGACAGATTTTGGTTCTTTTCTTCCTTTCCATCTTCTTTCTCCTTTTTTTGTGCCCTTTTTTACTCCGTTCCCCTCCTGTTTCCTTTTTTTCCCGTTCCGAACTCAGTTCCTCTGACACATTCCGATGCATGGACCGCTTGCTGAATGTTAATTTTAATTAAAGTTGTATTTGATTCGGAAATTTTATTCCTCGAATTAACAGTTTTTAACGCTACGCATGAATTCGCTTAATTTTGATTAACCATTTATTCTGAAGGGGGAAATGCGACGAACTCTTCAAATTCCCCGAATAGAAGCAGGGAGGCTCGTGTTTTACCCGGTTTCTTTTTAATTAAACGTACAACAGTTTGTCACAATCACTTGGCTCAAAAGTATTTTAACCAGCATAGTTCCTGTGGCTTACGGTGAAAAAGATTCCTCGCATTCGTCGCGCGGTTTGAAGATTTTAAATGGGATAAAAATGTTTCAACAACATTTTTATAGCTCAAGTAATATGATTCGATTCTACACGATTCCTAGCAACTTGAGAGTTGAAGGCGTAGGAGGTTAGTGGATCCTGGGTGTATTTCTATCTTCTGTGTCCCCCTAAAGCTTTCCTAGTGTGTGTATGTCCATTCACTTGACACTGTTTGACGCAGCTTGGCTAAATATGGCCTTGCGCCGTAAAACCCGAACGATTACATCTTATGCGATGCCTCACTATTATGATTCCTCACTAAAATATTCTTGAATTATAAAACAATCTCGACGAAATATAAAATTCAGAGATTCAACAATATGCCACAATATTAGATTCAATTGAGCTGTTTTAATCAATATGGTTATAAAACCTGTAACTACAGTGAAAATTATTAAGCAGAAAATCCAAGCTCTCTCACGCGTCTAAAATAATTTTTTCTCTAGAACCCTAAAAAATCTAAACGTTACATTAAGTCGCAACGTCTTACATAAGTTAGACTATTACATTTCAAACACGTTTAGATGAAGATCAAACCTATAAATCAGGAGTGTGACTCAATGAAAATGTCACTTAAATCTTGTTACTCCAGTCAATTATTACGCAGGAAAGCCCCTTTTCAGCCTATTTAATGCCTGGAAGAAATACAAGTTTATTTTGTCAACAGTTATAACCATAATGTTTGCAAATTCAACGCGGTATTATTTCAAGCTGAAAACAAATCATCCGCGATATATTTATCGAGACAGAACTCACCTTTCCGACTTACTTTGGGGTTTTAAGTCCAGTTACCTTTTTTAAAAGTATTGCAAACTTACCTTTCTGGATGTATGAATGGAAAAGACTGAAACCGATCGCTTTCCTATATTTTTACTGTCGCAAACCGAATACAAGCTACACTAATATGCGATAAGATGGAACTAAATATATTCGGATATACAAGAAACAATTCCTAACGTAGCCCGCAACGCAACTACACAAAAACTTCACTAATGATGCATCAATTTTATAAGTTAATATTACTAAGTATAAAAAAGTTAGTCTCAGAATTTAAGTTAAATGCATGCATATAAGGGCTTGAAAAAAATAGCTATTAAAGAGACATTAACTAAACTTAGAATAAAGTTAAATAGAATAATTCTATTTTTATGTCATTAAATATATCTACATATATATTCATTTACATGAGAAACTAAAGGTTGCTGCTTGAGGTGCCTTGGGACATATAGCCGCACTACATCATAACTAAAAGCTGATTCAATATTATCTCCTTTTTTTGTTTTTATAGCGCGTATTCTGTATTATTAACACTTCGACCTGCTCTATGCTAAGTTTTTCAAGCCCTTGACATTGAGCAACATAGAAAAGAAAAATTATGCAAAAATAAGTTTTACAAGTGGCGAAGCAATAGACCCAAGGCTTATATCACGCAGCAACTGAAGGATGGTTTTTATCAAATAAAAATAATGGGACTATATTATACTGAAATACCTGCTCAAAAGAATGCAAAATTACACCTTTACACTTATTGGCCAATCTGACTTGCAAGAAATCATTTATTGGTTGTGAAGTGTGGTCGGATCCAATACAAAATGAATACCTTCAATTCACAACACGTCATTTCCAATCATTAAAAAACTGTCTGAGTAAACATGGTAGACTATTTTCTAACAAAATAATAAGATTTTTGGTGCAAAAAAAATCTTTCTTTGCATGCAATTAAAAAAAAAATCAGATTTTAGGTATGCATGCAAATTGAAAATATGAGGAATCCCTTCCTAAATTCTAACTTTTGTAAAAGGTTGAATATAAATGAAAAATAAAGGAACCAAACCCGATATCATGTGATATCCTAGTAGGTAGACGGGTAAACGTAAACAAGGCATACATATTTTAAGTTATCATAGTTACGAAGGAGAGGTTATAGACGTTTTCAAAATAAGTCATAGCAATCAAAGGATGTTTCAAAAGCGATAGATGTAGAAGAATTAGGGACTATTTTCTCCCTGAAGACAATAAAAGTCAAGATAATGCCACTGGATCATTGCTCCCGCCACTCTTACAACCAATAAATTATTAAGAACAGAAGAATATACCCTACCTTTGTGCATCGTGGATGCATTGTGCTGATCGGAAGTGTTCATTTTACTCTGGAAAAGAAATATTTACAAGTTAAAAAATGTCCATCCAACAAGACATAACCAAGAGATAAATGAAGCAAAGTACATGTATTAATATTTATCATATCTATATGGTGGATAAAACATAACTAAACAAATTGTGTTGAGATGATTTTTGGATGGTTAAAACCATGTTTCACTTTACCCTTATGACGAACACATACCTAGATAAGGTGGATTGGGATATAGTTGTTGGATGGTAAAAATACAATTTAATGTTATCACAATGATGAACAGGGCTCAACTGGAGATAAAATGGCTGAGATAATTATTGGATGGTTAGAAATGCCATTTGATTCTAACCATTATAATGAACAAGGCACACTTAGATAAGGAGGGTTGATCTAATTGTTGGATGGTTATAAACGTCATTTAATGTTAGCATTGTGATTAACAAGGCATAGCTAGATAAAGTGAGGTAAGATATTAGATGGTTATAAAACCCATTTAAGATATATATACCCCACCATTCTTATAATAATAAATTATTAAGAACAAAATGATGAAATAACAAAGCATGATGAAAAGATGAGATGATTAATGAAATGGGCAGGGGGGGGGAATTAATAATATTGTTCGATAGCTAAAAATCCCATTTATTAGTACCGCATTTATTGTTAGGCATATCTGGAGAAGTCGGGTTGATATAATTGTATGAGTAAAATCCTATTTTGCTTTGAAGAACTTTCCAGTATTGTTACTACAAACACAAATTGACTTCAAATAACACCTAAGGTTTTTTAAAAATCTATTCCACCAAAGAGCATGAATATTCAAATGAAATTAACTGGTAAAGGAATTGAGGCTTGTGATTAATTTGTAAATAAGATTGCGATTACGCTCAGTTTTGTATGGATATGTGTGTGTATATATATGTGTTCTACTTAATTAAATAATTCTCCAAACACACAACGGAAGTTCAATATGTTCAACATAAATATTTAGGATGAAATTTAAAAAAAAAAGAACTATTGAAAACAATTGGTTAATTCAGGAACAAACGCTCAATTCAAAATTCGGTATGTTATTAAATAAGTTATGAATTCGCAGAAAAGGGATTTAAAAAACTCGGAACACTGAAACACAAAACATTCTTGCTTTAGCTATATAAAAATATTCACGGGTACATTGAGTGTGGCTTTATTAAACGTGCTTTAATAAATGTTTAGACTTCCCGAAGTATTTCCAAATTCTAATATGCTAAAAAATGAATGTTGAAAAGTGAAGTATTCAATTAATCTCTGTCAGAGAAATTATTCAACAGAAAATCGAAATAATAATAAAACGGTAAAAATAACAATTATTCTATCTCTAAGCAAATCGAATGACACGCAGAAAAATAAATTTAACAGCACAGCAATCCAATCAAAGCAAGCATTGTAAACTAGGCTCGAAAAACAGGCTTGCACTTTCATTGTAAGGGTTATGTGTTAGAGGCAAATCAACCGCAAACAGTTCAATAATTTAAATGATAATAAAAGGACGCAAGAGAGAGAGGAGAGAAATCAAAAGATAAACCAGAGTTTATGCGCAGATGACATTATTAAATATTTGTCTCTTCTTATACAAGTACCTGCATTAAATTCTGAAATAAGCATTACAATTGACTGAGTGATGAATTCGAAAAAAAACTCACTCCGCGTTTGTTTATTAAAAGAACGAGTTAATTATAAATATGCGTAAACACAATCGGAATAAGAAGAAAAGATTAAGAAAGTAGGTTTTGTGTGAAACTGAGACTTATTGAATGCATTTCTGTTGCTGTTAGAAAAACATTCTTATCGAATAACGTTTTCGAGGCAGATCGTAAGGTAAGTTAATTTTGTCATTGAAGGAACAGAAACGCTATTAAACGTCACATATTAATTTGCGTTGAAATAAAAAAAAATCAATCCTATTACATTGTGTAAAAAGTTACAGTTCAGGAGGATGCTAATAAAGTTTAATTAACACATTGGCAGAATAAGCTCAAACTTTTATTAAATTCTAGGGCTTATTTTCAGGCTCAACGTTCCATTAACTTTAGTACTTTGGATACCTGACAGCATGATGCAGTTAGAGTTATCATTTTGGATTTGATTAATAATATTATACACAAAAACCTGAAAACGAAGTCTGCAAGTTAAGTACAATGAAACATTTGTCCAACTGCATTCCAGCTGAAATAAATTTCATTGTTGTTCATTTTTAAAGACACAAGTTAACTGTACAAAACTTGAATATATTATGTTTGAATATTTTCCAAAACTTTGAGATATCGCAATAAATACAAAGCCCCCCCCCCCAGACATTCCTAAAAAAACAACTAAAATTAAATAGTAAGTATTGAGTCATTTACAAAGCTTTATTTTAATTTAGCTTGCACACATACATTTCTCTTTAATAGGATAACAGAAACCAGTTTGTGAATTAGTTTATTCTGCGGATATACTACTCTTGGTTTCAGATTGACACACCAGATGGCACTAACACTCATATTACTACTCCCGTGCTTACTATACATTTTAAACTTTTATTTTAGTAAGCAATGAATGATAGATCGAAGAAACGAATTAATTTGACTTGAAAATAAATAAATACATTTAAAAGGGGGGGGGGGCTAAAAAAAACTCACGACAGGAAATTAGAACCTCAAATTATGTTGGGTCTGCTCAGTCTTTCGGATTGAAGCAAGACTTGGAAAAACGGAAATCGTGAATTTTCTATTTTTTTAGAAGTTACACTACAGATGTGATTTGTAACAAACTACTTGTGACATGCGAACAATTTCCGTTGTTTTTCTGTCAGAATTTAATGGCAAGATCGAACAAAGATTATAATAATCACTGAAATTTTGAGTAGCATCATATGAAAATATTTAAATTTTAGATATGACTTAGAAAATCTAAAGAATCAGACTAGACGCGCTTTAGACAAATTTTGTCGATTTAGTTATGAATTAACGAAGACTTAAAAACAGAAAATAAATAAAATTTGTAGCTTCAAAAATTAAAAAACAAATTATTATAAAACTTTAAATAACAATTTATTTTTCTGTTTTGTTACTAATTTGTTTTTATTCTCATAAGAAACTCATGGTTTAATTCCAAGATATGTAGTTTAGACATTGTTTAAAAGCTAATTTAATGGTAAGTTAATAAATTTAGAAAATGTACGAAAACTTTATTAATTTTGGTTTGATATTAACACACCAGATGGCACTAAAATGCATGATAATGCCATATATGAAGAAACACTATATTCAGTTTCGGAAAGGAAAGGATTAAAAATAAGATATTGGTGGCGTGGGGAGATTATCTAGATTTTACACAATATCAACATATAGATTTGAATAAACGTTTGGAGCGATATTGTGTAGATTGGACAATCTAAAGGAGGCATGGACCCAGAAGGAGGCTAGACTCTAACCTATTTCACAAAAGAGCTGATTTCCTTTTCTTTATATCTACTAATAAAGCATTATAAATACATTTTTTTAGAAAAATTAATTTTTTTGAATAAATTATTCTCTCTGAAACACTAAAGTATGAAAAGTGTTTTTTCTTCACTGAGGGTGAATCAGAACTTCTATGTGTTGTTCTCGATCTTTTACTTCGGGATTGATTCCGGTGGGGGTCGTCGATTCGCCAATAGCCCATTCTGTTCCAGTGTCACGGAAATTCAACTATTTACATCTTCACTGACAAACATCTCACATATTCGCATCATAAGTGACACAGAATGGTTGAAATTTAAGAATTAAGATTAGGATATTTAATAACTGCTATTTATTGTTATTGAAATCATTCGTCAGACACAACTATTGTTAAGTGATTTCTGCACTCAGATTAATCAATATACATAATCTTTCATGATTACAATAATACATGTAGTATCTGATCAGTAACCAAATATAAGATAAAGACTGAACGACACTTAAAAATATAAAGATTCATATCTTAAATTGGGTCTTTCGTGTTTCAGTGGGATTGCAAACTGCGCTAGACACCTGAGCGTATTTCTCTTTTCTGTATTAGTAAACTTTTCTTGCATGTGTATGTACAATTACTAGACAGAAAAACAGTTTATGCAAATTTTGCTCTGCCGCCAAATAAAAACAAGAAACCAACAAGGTCTTGACTTGGATACAAAATAAAATTTCTGACTTTGGACCTTCTCTGAAAGGAAGGATAGCCTATGCTAATGATCTGGAAGCAATGAAGTAGCACACTTAGAAGTTCACTAATATACCATCGCGTCACCAAAGGTCTGTAAAAGAACTATTTGAGTCTGATACATTTAGCGCTTTCAGTTTAATCTATGCACATGACTTATGACGAAGCCCAGTGTTTTTACTCTTAACGTTTAAGCTAGTCTAATTTTAGTTCAAGTTTACTAATATAGACTATTTTAGACCCTGTTACATATAGCGCTTTCTAGATAACTCTATGTACATGACAGACGAATCCTTCTGTTTCTACAGTAGACGTTTCCATTAAGCCAGTCTTGTGTAAGTTGCTTACTAATATACAACCGCGACACCTAAGGTCTGTAAAAAAAGTTTTAGAGCTTGTTACATTTAGCGCTTTCCAGATAACTCTGTGTGCATAACTTAAGTGTCCATAAACAGACCAGGCCCAGTGTTTCTACACTAAACGTTACCATTAAGCCGATCTTGAGCCGACCACCCCTCTTCTTCTATAAAAGGGAGGAGCGAACTCATAGCCAATGATGGTAGGGCTGTTGTAGAAAAGAAATGGCACACAAAAGAAAGAAA
This sequence comes from Metellina segmentata, assembly GCA_947359465.1. NCBI lineage: Eukaryota > Metazoa > Arthropoda > Arachnida > Araneae > Tetragnathidae > Metellina > Metellina segmentata. The sequence goes on along the minus strand of OX375872.1, from coordinate 64,408,929 downwards.
GGGGAGTAAACAGGTAGCGCGAGAGTGGAAAAGAAGCCGTGCTGGAGTCAGATGTGTGAAAAGGGAGGACATCCGGAACGTATGAAATTTCCACTTGGATGCGAGTCCGCAGGCATGGTCGACGCAGCAGAACGAGCCTCGTTTCAGTTCTGGAACCCTTTCACTGTGACAAGGGGGAGGACTAATGTGCCAAGAAAAAGTAAAACTCGCATTCGAGGTCGATTTGAAAAACTCGCCTCTTGTTTGAAAACCCTTAAGACACTGTTTCACTTTTGTTACAGTAACCCCTCGTTATAAATCGCCTCGATCTATCTATCCTTCGTCGCTCCTGTTTACTTGTCCACCATTGAATTGTAATCTTGCGAACAGCAGAAGAAATATCAATTTGCTTTTTATTGGAATTGAGAGATCGAAGGTCCGAATGTTTCAACCAGTTTTCAATGTGTGAAACCCAGCAGTGATGTCAAGAAAAAGGAAAACTCACATTCGAAGTCGATTTAAAAAACTCGCCTCTTGTTTGAAAACCCTCCGTCGCTGCCTCACTTTTGTTGCAATAACCCTTCGTTATATCTCGCCTCGATCTACCTATCCTTCGTCACTTCTGTTTACTTGTGCCCCACTAATTTCAAGCTTGCGAACAGCAGAGGGAATCTCATTTGCTTCATAAGAATTATTAGAACTGAGAGCTCAAACATTCAAATGCTTTAACCAGTTACCCAGCCGTAAAACGTTTCATCCCAAATTTTATCCATGCTTCAAATTTTCCCAGGGAAATAGGTAAAACTTTATATCTATGAGTATTAGAATTGAGTACAAAACAATAAATTGTATAAATACCACAAACAATAAATAATACCAAAACGTATATGAGTGAAGATATACATGTAGAGAGAAAAAGTTAAACGGCATGTATAATAATTAAAAAAATATTTAATTGGCTTATATTTTCTTTCCATTTTGTCAACGATCGAATTAAAAAGAATTGACGATAACAGCAACAGTTGGGAAATGTTCCTAGCAGAATCCGATAAATCATTTAACGGACATCGCAAACAATGGCGGTGACACTTCCAAGTTAAACAGTGCTCGAATGGCATTCCCATGCCCAGAAATGCCATTCGTGTACCCAGAACTACCACAAGAAACCCTATTTTATAGCATTTGACGAGCGATCTGGATGTCTGCGCGTTCCTAACAGGACCTAATAAATCATTTAAAGGACAGCCTGTACGAGAAAAGTGGTAACAATTCCAACTTATCCAGTGTTGAAATGCCATTCCTATGCCCATGAATGCGAAAAGCAACTCTCTTGCAACATCCGCAGAGTGATCTGGATATCTGCGACTGTTGGCAGAGATTAACACAATTTTTTAAAATTCTCCAGATTACCTTAAGATACTTCTGACAATAGAAAACAAATCGCAGGATTCCTGGCTAAAGGCCAAGAGCGTGGAATTAATCTAAGAGCAGACGTCTATGTTTTGGGCAATCAAAAGAACATCAATTTGGGGGAGGCGCATTTCTTTCCTCTTTCCACCCTCTCGGCACAGACTGTGATAAACTCCACGAAGTTTCTTGAAAAGTCACTACGTGAAAAGTTGAAAGCTTTTGGCTGTCTGCTTTTGTGGCCGATAGAAAACGCTTCCAGCTGCTGCCAGAGTTGTGACGTCACTTCCACTCAGATTCTACATAAAATATCAATAGATACAGCACGTAAGCTTTTCAGTGTGTGATTTACGCGAGACGTTTGTTTTTTAACAACTATTACCCCAAACCAAACTTTTACGTTGAACACACAAAGAAGAAAATGCCTGTGATATAGGATTTTTCAAGAGGAGGTGTTAAGTATGCAATTTCTACAAACTAGCGCTCTTTTAAAATAAGATTTTTTATGCAACGGGTTTTGATTTGGTTAGTTTTACTCAGTTTGATTATTTAACTAATGTCCAAATGAGCAAATGGTCTAGGCACCAAATGATTTCCCATCATTTGGCCAAGGCTCAAAATTACGAGGTACCCTCGGATCTTTTTACTTAGGGATTGATACCGGAACGTCGCCAATAATCTGTTGTGTTGATCCAGTGTGACGTTAATTCAATTACCTACCTTACTTTCAAATGATTTCATCTGGAATTGGCATTGTAAAGGTTGGTTGGTAGGGTTTCCATGGCGGAAGGGACATATTTGATCAAGCTGCGCCAGACACAAGACAGTACTGAACATACACAAGGGAAGATTTACTGACACAGAAAAGAGAAATACATCCAGGGAATAATTGAACCTGCGCCGTCTACGACTATTGCTTTTCGGAACAAGTTTTTATGTGTGTCGAAATTTTAAAAAAATATTACGTTCTGTGCAGTCTAGTGCATTACCGATGTTATAATTCGTCAACTGTGGAAATAATAAAAGTATAGTCGTCGTTTACTAGCATTATAAGTTTGTGTTACTGTCTTAAAGCATTGGCAAGACATTTTCATAGAATCATTTTAACATCGGGAAGATTTCCATCGCGACTACGACTAAGTTTCCAGACGGCCCCTTGCGTATTAAATCCCAACCAACTACCTACGATCGATTTAAATGTTTTCTCAAAAAAGCCTTAACAAAGTAAAAATTAAGCATTTGGTTCATGGGCTATATAAATTGTATAGCATATCATTCAAGTATGTAATTTGAACAGGACTATGGTGTTTGCCATTTCGTCGATATATTCCATAAATAAATCATTCGCAATTCAAATAAATATGATTCTACAAACAAACGCGATGCCGGAACTACGCTTGTTTGTTGATTTATGCTGTCCAGAAATAATAATCAATCTTCGAGGAATAGCTTTGCAATCCAATTCAAGGCTTTTGACTAATCCAAACATGACGAATCCGATACAATGGAATACGGAAACAAAACTAGCGGGGAGGCCACATTTAAACGCTGATTAAATCTGATGCAAAAAATAGTCCTTTTATCAAGGAGAGTCAGATGTTCGTAAGCGGAAATAGAAAGAAATCATTTTGAAATAAGACTGGAATTCATCATAAGAAAGTTTTTATTTTTGTCCTATCCTTCTAAAAATCTTTATAGTTGAATGATTAACTCTTTCGCCATTCATACTTTTAAGTGATCAGCTCTCGTTAGAATATTAGCTGATAGCTACTCGTTTTTATAGCTATTAAAACCCATTTGCGAGGTTTTCAATTTATATCTAATAATGTGGTTTAATATTTATTTTTAACAGTAGTCAAGGACAGACAAAACTGAACAATTCGTTAATCTATTCAGGTCATTTTGAATAGAAAACACTGTGGATAATTCAATGCTTTGTAGAGTAGGTAATTTCACCCGCTCTTTCCTAACTACTAAAATTTACTTGTGTTTTCTCTCTTTGCTTTTAACAGTAGTCAAAGGAACGGAATTTAAACTACTCGTCATTCATATTTAAGTAATTTTCTACAAAAAATAGAGGCTGGTTCTCTAAACAAATTCACTTAATTCTATCAGGCCCATGAGGTTCAGTCAAATCAAGATTAATGTCTTGATTCGTAAGAAACCGCTGAAAACTTGCACAGGAATCAACATTCTGAAAATTATTGTTATTACTGATCCCATTGGTCAAGGTATGACCTAGATCACGTACAAAAGACCGTGCTTTACAAGTCGTAATTCCTGTTCGTCCAGGAACTGTCCCTCAGACACCGATAATCTAAAATATGAGAAGTTGCTGGGGTTCCGAGCATGGACAAATTCGGAAGTTCGTAACTCCTATCACAAAACTCATAATTTGTGTGCCCAGTTTTCAATTTTGCCAGAGTAGTCTGGTGTAGTCTGTGAATTGTTAAAATGCAACGACAGTGCAGGGCGCCTTGTGGGTATGGTTGGTCGGGTTTATAGGGAGGAGAGGACATATTTGCCAAGCTGCGCCAAGCACAAGACAAAGTCAAGTAATGGACACACTGAAAATAAAAATTTTACTGACAGAGAAAAGAGAAATACACCCAGGGAGCGACCGAATCTGACAGGTGTTTTGTGGAACATCAACCCTCGAAGTGGTTTCGACGAGATATCTCGTTCATCAAGATATTGTCGAGTTCTTTTATGTTGATGAGATCAAGATCTGGTCAGTTTTCTTCTAATGACGAGATAACGCGTTTATCAAGATCTTGTCAGTTTTCTTGCAATGATGAAATACCTCACCGAGGCAACTCTGGGTAGGTATTTTAATTAACGTCGCTCTGGAGCAACATAATGGGCTATTGGCGACGGTCCGGGATCAAACCCGAGGACAACCACCAGGAGGGTTGTTGGAGAGGAACAGTACATGCTTAGCGGTTCTTCGATTTGTTTTCGAAAACTAACTACCCTGAACATTTCGGAAATATAGGTTTAAAGGTTCCCTTAAACATAAATTATATTTAATTCGATGCTAAAAGAAAGAAAATCGGTTGACTGTACGCCCACCATTCTTCAAGCTTTTTTCGAGAGGTCCGTCATTTCTTGTTGAATAGCAAACGTGAAATAAGTAAGCTGATTCCTAATGGCGTGACATGTAATCCCCACCTTGATTTCTGCGATTACCAGTTAGACTAAAATTCCGATTAATATATTCATACCGAAACGTCGGAGAACGGAAGCGAAACTTCCCCAGACGCATTTTAAAAGCTATCCGACCCCAAAAAACCCTTAAAGATAGATAGACTGCGAGAAATGGCGGGACTCGAATCCGGACTGATGTAAACCAGTGACAGCTTCACAGTTAAATAAAACCTAATGATGATAAATGACTCCAGCAGAAGTCCGTTTTCCAGAAAATCTTAGTGCGTTACTTTCGCTACTAATTGTAGTTTCCCCTCTCTGCTTTATTTTGGAGTTCCCCCTTCCTGAAAATAAGAAAAGAAATTACCGCCTCATTTTGTTCCTAGATCTGGCACTTTCTCCAATATCTGACTGAACAGGCTCTGGCCCAGAGCGATTGTCGATATTTCGCAGTGGTGCCCAATCCCTGGGCAGACCTTTTTCCTTTTTTACCCTCCTCTCGATCACCCCGCTCCCGACCCCCAGTTCCACTCCCCCACAGTTAAAACTAAGAAAAGAGTAAATAATTAAGCACGGGTATCATTTGCAGTCGATCTAATGAGGAAAGGAGAGGAAAATATGCTCCGGACATTAGTTGTAAATATTTATTCGGGGTAGATTCCAGGAGTTTCGTTAGAAATCGTTAGATTCTGCCTCAGTGTGGGGTGCACTGCAAGAGGAACTGAGCAAAAAACAACATTTCACAAATGCATATCAACTTGCATATAGTAAAAAATATATGTCAATCGGGAAAAGAGTGATAATTCTTCACGGTTACTTTTCTGTTAATAAATTGGTTGGTTTGGGGTTCATTGCGAAACAACTTGTATATAATAGAGACATGCCCATGTGAAAAATAAAGCTAACTTTCTTCACGGTAAAAATTGACTTTTATGTTAACAGATAGGAGGACATTAAAACAGAAAAGAGGATAGATCACTCGAGTAACTCGGAGTTATGATATGAAAGCTTCTGTTAACTCTCCCGGTAGTTGTCTCAACGAGGTACTTCTTGTCATACGCAAAACTAACCAGATCTTAACGTCCAGTACTAACCAAATATGTACAGTAACGTCCAAAACTAACCAGTTACTAACGTCTTAAGACGTCCAGATCTATTTACTTGGACGAAATATCTCGTGGAAACCGCTTGGAGAGTCAATAGAATGTCAGAAACTTGGAAACGTGAGGGGGGTCATTTCACACTGTTTAATCTTTAGCGAGAGTGCAATCTGAGAGATTTCTCAGCAAGATTGCTATCGAGTTACCACGATTGGTATCTCAATTCAGATACTAATACCGGTCCACTTCCGTAAATGATCGGTTGAGCTTTCTCCAGTGAGTTGCTTCTTCACGATACATTAGATTTGTGATCAGTTTCACAATGTTGTTACTTATTTCACTTGGCATGAATAAAAATTTACACATAATTCTCAAGTTCTACACGAAGCTCTTGATACTTGAGGTCTTCAAGAATCAGCTTAATATGGGGTGTATACTATGCTAGAAGAACCAAGAACAAAACAATGGATCTACTGCGTATTCGTAACCTTACATGTGACAAAAGACATCAGCATTCTGACAATGCATATAAATGTTTATCTGTTATAAGTGATAATAAAATAGAGACATTTCTTATTGTTCACTCTTAAGCAATTAAGATTTCGTGAATTCTAAAGTAATCAAATCTACACCATTCAGAGAAATACTTGAAAAGTCAAAGAGCATAAATCTTACTGAAATCTTCATGGCTTTAAGTAGGAATGACTTAATGGGAATCAGACAACTAAGCAAAGTTCAATAAACCAAATTTGCATCTTTGGAGGTGGCAAAATTCATCGTTGAGTTATATCTTATGATGAGCCAAAGAGCTAGCGATGAGAATGAAAAAGTACAATATTTTGGACGAAATCAAGTACTTTGAGTATGAATCAGTCTCTTATCAGGATGTTAATTTACAGGCTCTAAAAGTCAACAACACATAATTTTCGTAAAAATTATTCACGATTTTCCAGCAAATAAGAACATGCACTAATCGCTGAAGTTGATTGCAACTATTGGAATTACTAAAAGAACTCTATTACGTGAAACTCAAACTTTGGATTTGCAATCACTTTATGCCAATAAAAAGCTCCAATTCCGAGGCCTTAGTTTTGAGTTCACAAAGAAATTCTCAAATAAAAGGATTTAATAGAATCCATTTGATCGAATAAGACCCCCGAAGCGCATTCAATCAAAAGCAAATTAAAGGATTGAAAAAAATCAGGAAAACGCAGATTCTATCATCAATGAGGTTTTGCATTTCGGAACACGATACAGTACGCAAACTCTATCGGAGATTTTTCCAATTTCTATTTATTTCAATGCACATGCATAAATATTGTAATGTTTCAGTCGGTGAAAAGTTCACGAACAGTTTTTGCGCGAAACACGCCATATGAAGCAGTCATTTAGCAGGCAAATAAAACCGATTTCAAAGACGATAAAAATGCTAGACTACTCTACGCTATATTTTTCATTATAAATAATGCAGAAAACTGGCACACGCCGACAAAGTAAGGAATTCAAGGAAGGTTCGGGGGAGAAAAAACGACTCCGAGTCCATAGAAAAATCTCACGTAAATCAATTCCAGGGGAGTTTATCATTAGAAGCAGCCAGTTCGATTCTGATTATATGTACACGGAATCAAACGCGAAAAATAGCGTATACGCGCAATCAAAGCAATTCGAAAAGGGCAGTAAGAAAGTCAATTTTTATGAGAGGCAAAAATTAAGAAGGACCCTCGTCAAGGAATTTCCCAACGCGGAGGGAAGATTTTATTGGTTTTCGGAGACAAACTCACTCCTTCCATTTAGCGAAAAACAAACTGAGCAGAAGAGCAAATGTCAATAAGATGTCATTTATAACTAAATGAAAAATATTTCCTTATTTCATTAGCGGGTGAAGAGAGAGATCGCAGAAATTGTTTACGCATTGCAACCCCTATTGGACAGTCTTCAATCCAATTAAACGGCAGAAGCGTTTTTCCGATGCTCGAAAAGGAGTTTTAAAAGGAAAACGAGCCGAAACACCGCGGATCTCTCGCAAATTGAAGCACTGGGCTCGGCTAATAAAATCGCTGGTCTTTAATATCTAGGAAGGGGGACTGGTAGCAGAGTTTTTCCCGCTCCCAATGTCCACGCAAAACATGTTTTTCTGCATCACTTCAAAGAACTTCCTTTTAATTACTCGAGTTACGGTCCACAATCAAACCTGTAAAGGGAGTGGAAGGATGAGAAAGGAAAAAACACCCTCCACACGAGAGAGAAGAAAAGAAATTAAAAAAACCCGAAAGAATTTGGTGAATGGGGAAAATAAAAAGTAACCAAATGAGTAAAGGACTAGCTCCCACGTCTAAAACCGCTCATTAAGAATTGCCTTCAAAGCACAAAAGACAGTAGAATTCCCAACATCACTGCCGGCAAAATTTCCTTCAGTTATCCCTTAACTTTCTTCTCCTTATTCTAATAAAGGAGAGGGCATATTCGGAGGGCTTAATTACTGTCGTAGTTCAAAGCGCTAAATCGAGAAACAACCTGTTTAGAGGATGAAAGAGAGCTCCACTGTACATAAAAGAGGCTCAATTTTTCAATATCTACCCGAGGACGACACTGTTTAAATGCTGTGCTTAATGAAAGTGAAACAAATACGGGGGCATCTGAATGGCTGTGCTACAAAAAGTGCAGGCGCACTTAAAAAATACTTTAGCTTTCCGTCTCACGAAATTGGAAAGCGACGGATTAGTTTTCGCGGAATGTTTCCAAAACTAACGCAAAGACGGTTGGGTTTTTCTCAATGGTCTTTTATGTGGGGGACATTCAATAACTATTCATACTCGGATTCAAAACATTTGGCCGTTTTTTACGGTTTGCGTTTGTATGCTGAATCATATTCGCAATTTTTCAAACATAAAAAATACTGGTTAATAGTTCCTGTTTACACGTAAAGACGCAAAGAAAGCCATGTCTAGTTAAAAAAATTTATACTATTTCTACGTAAAATTGTAAGACAAAATTCGTATGCTTTTGACATCAATTTCTGAAACACAATGTGCCATTAATTGTACAGGTAAATCTCCAAATTTGAGATTCTCTACAAAGATGATATTTTCTACAGATACGAAATTACAAGCTTTGCATCTCACCTTTCAAACCACAATATTCACTTAATTGTTCGCGTAAATATTTGCAAACACGTTATTTCCTCAAATTCATAAAATTACAAGCGAAGCATTAAAAGTATATGGGCACAAAAAGTATATGGGCATAAAAAGTTTTATGTATTGAATAGTCCACTAAAAGTAGAAATGTGCTAGCGTGTTTTCAGTATTCCTTTGTTGTGTCATATAAAGTAAATAAATGTTCCGTCTTCGTGAAGTACAGTAATGCATACTAATCATTCTATTTCAACAAAACATCTAATTTTATTGAAACCAGTAGATCATATTGTCATACGCGTAGAAATATACATGAAGGCAACACATGTCAATTATTCCAACTTCTTTACACTTAAATAGCTTATGTCGCAAAGTTTGGTAAATTATGAGGCAATATACATATTTTACGGGTTTTAAAGTTCACCTTGTCCGCCTTTCAAAAATTGCAACTATGCATACATTGGCATATGTGTAACCTTGACTGATTTTTCGATTCTAACATTACCAGAGGCACAATATGGATCTGTATTAAGCCCAATAACAAAGCTCCTATATAAATTGTTTATAATATTCTGGCAATATTCTTTACGTGGAAAAGAGCACATGGTTTGTTATATATTGAGTTGATGCAAAAGTTCTTCCCGTTTTCGGCGCTACATGGCCCGTTTTCGGCGCTTCATGGCATTGCATCGCAAATATAACCACACCACAAATACATACCGAAGTGTTATCTACTTCATACGTATAAAATTTTTATGTTGTTTGAAAGAAGGAATTTCAGAGTACTTGGGGAAAAAATTGCGTTATTTGGTTGTGTTTTTAAAATTTTGTTAAACATTGCAAATGGCAGAAAATAATGAGCATTTTCAGTACAGTATGTTTTTCATTTCCGAAAAGGCAAGAATGCTTCACAGACGCAAAAGAAGATACTTGTTGTTTATGGTGAGGGTGCCGCTGACTTTTCCACGTGACGTAAGTGGTTCAGAAAGTTTCGTCACCTGGATCAGTTCTTTAGCCAGAAACCACAGAACTTCTATGAGCGCGAGATTATGCAGCTACCGGAGAGAGCGAGATGGAGAAAGGTCATAGTACAGAACGGCACATACTACATTGATTAAATGCAATTTGTAGTTGATAAAAAAAAATTCTCCAATTCTTGTCAAAAAACGAGACGAGCTTTAGCACCAACCCAACATACTTTCTAGCTCAAGGTCCACTATTAGGATAAGCTGCGCCAGTAAAAGAGTTCGTAAAATTTTCTATACTGTATATGACAGATATTGCTGAAACACCAAAGTTATACAATGAGTAGTAGACTAGCCAACTCAGTGAGAAAAAATCCTCGCATCCAAAAAGGCAAGAAGTTATCCTTAGGACATAAGAAAATGAAGTTGAAATAGAGCAACCTCTTAAGCAAGCATTTCATAATTTTTTCGATTGCCCTTACACACCGCAGTTAACCTTATAGTTCAGCCACTTATGGTAATAAGGCTATTATTAAGCGCAATGTATACTTAACTTTTCAACTGGATGAAAGATCGCTTGATCCACAAATTATAAATCGATAGATCACCGGTGCATTCATAATTGGAATAGTCAAACGAGTCCTTATTCAAGTTCGGAGTGGTGTAATTTTCAAGCTTACTGCACACACAATTGCAAATATATAAGTTTTGTATTTGTCTTATGTAATACGCAAAACATACTAATTTTCGTCACGCAGCGAACTAAGAATGGTCAAAAAAATCTTCATTCAAGGTACGAGTAATTTTCAAGCTACTTACACACAATAACAAATATAAGTTTTATGTCTTTTGTACGGTGATAAAATGTTTTTATACTATACACTATACACAAGCTTTAACTTTTCTATATATATATCTAAAAAGCAAAGACAAAAATATTTTTCTACGAATGCTGCATTTGAGGCTTTTAATTTTTAGCTACCAACTTTATAAGACTAATGCATATTAATTTTTTCAGTGCATCGCAATACCTGGCCCAGAATGAATTCACTTTTAATTATATGTTAATGATAAACTGTCACATTACATTGGGCATATATCATCTCGATATATTCATCTTCTTCTAATTTGACTCCGCCCGTTTCATCATCAGGCAAAGAGTAAACAATCCATAAGCATCTATCATCTTTAACATTTTACGAGTGACATTTTTTGTTTCGCTAATCAAATGAAACTGGTATATAGGTTCTAATTACATAGTCATTCCGCGAATGATCAATATTCGTCTAGAAAATTGATGCGTTTATCACATGGTTATGTCTAACATCTTAATAATGGGAACCCAATGAAGCTACGAATTTCGGTGGAAGATGAATTGTGTTTATAATTGTGTTATTAAATGGGTAAAAACCAACAGAACCACACATATAATGTTGAGCACTTACTTTGCGAGTGTGTATAGCAATGTGATAAAAAATTAGAAAAAATCCCATCAGGCTAAATACTACACTGTAGTGGGAAAAAGGAGATTCTGCGGCAAAGCTTCTCAGAAAAAGTAGGTTTCTTATTTTTAGCTTTTACGAACAAATGCACAAAATATACTTTCGTTTTATTTTTTGAATCAAGTAGTATAACGGAATAAACTGGAGGCGCTTTATCAAATTACAGAACCTTACTAAAGCAATTTTAAACAAAAAATAAACAAACATAAGCATGGGCATTAACAAATAAAAACATCTCAGGGATTTACCACTCGTTTCAAATTTTGCAGTTGACGCAGAAACGGATGATCTATTAGTTTCAAAGTTCTGACACATAAAGGAGGATTATAGCTCCGCAGCCTGCGTAGTGGTGGTCACTCAAATGCTAAATGTTTACAATTTCGCAGTTCATTCGTTACAATACTTATAAAATTAAATAATGGATCATTATGCAATCATTAACTAACGAAATTTAAAAGCACGGAGGTTGTGAATATGCTTTCCTTCGTGATATATGCATCACGCATATCGTATCAACGCTTCAAAAACGGTAAAAAGATAAGTTACTTTCGAAAGTTGGTTGAGTGGGCTAATGGTGCAAGGGCGTTATTTGGACAAGCTACGCCAAAGTTAAGTAAATGGACATACACACAATGATAGTTTTAGTGATTCATAAGGCATAAAAAATCCTGGGAGGAATCGCGCGCGCGCGCGCGCGCGAACCTATCAGAAATCTAGTGCATCATCTACAACTCGCAAGTTTCTGTCGCAGTGGGCAAACACAATGAGCCACGACGATCCTTCATAGGACAAGATAATAATTGATAATTGTTAGTTGTCGTTATAAATATTTATTTTTCTAAGTGATGTGTATATTTGGATCGAACTAAATGTTTTATTCTCACTTTGACACCACTTCAAAATTTAATTTGAGGACCGAATATAAGATGTAAAGACTAAACATACCTTCATTTGGCATACTAATATCATTTCTAACTCTAGAACGTCTTCTAATCGTCTCGCGATAAATTTTTGGTTTGAAAAAGTAAAAAAAAGTTTAAAAAAAAAAAAAAAAAAGGAAATCTCAAACTATCGTCCGATGTGCAGAATTACATTTCAATCGGCTTACGAGTCTTTTTGTAGTCAATAACTATTTGTTTTCATAACTATTCAAATGCATTTAGAGTAAAATTTTACAATGTTTCACACCATCGATTCTGAAATTAATAAATGATAAACAAAAAGGACAATTTAAAGTGTAATTTATATCTTTACAAGGTCTTTCATCGGCACTCGATATGTCGCGCTTCTTTCTTGTCTCCCGTGAAGCAGGATTTCAAGAGGGGCTATTGTATATAAAAAAAGAACGGAACTCTCACGCGGTCTCAGGTACATTTGTGCTTACAGCATCTGCTCCTAGATGGCGCTAGTACCCCCTTCGTGTAAATGGCTTCTCGTAAGAGGTTTTAATCCGTGCGTGGATCTCATGCACGGGAGAAAAATTACCTCATGAATTTTAAAAAGAGAAGAGAGGGGAGAAAAAAAGTCCCACCCTATCGCACTTTAAAAGTGGTGTAAAAATTTGAAGTGCGGAGTAAAAATCGATGATGCAAAAAGATGGAGAAATGGGAGGGAATTTCGAAAGAGTAAACCAATTTTGCCACATCATATACCGCACTCCGGTCCCAAGACAGCATCCCCAAGTTTGTTTTCAGAGCTAACATTTGTTTCATGCTGCAAGTAAAAGCATCGCGGAACACAAATCCAACAGTTCATTGAATGATCTTCGCATCAAGTAAGTATAAGTGGTCAACGAGAAAAGACAAAACTCGGAATACTGCCTTTATGGTTTGGATGTTTTATGCTTTTCGGACTAGCACGGCAGTACAGGAATGAGGGATGTAGATTTTATCAGGGGAGTTATAATTTATTTTCATAACAAATGGAGTTTATTCCCATAAGAAATGAAGATTGTTCATAGGGAATGAAGGTAATTTTCATAAGGAACGAGAGAAAGAATAATTTTCATAAAAAATGGGGTTGATTTTAATAAGAAATGGATTTATACTTATACGGAAATGAATGATTTTCAAAAAAGGAATTGAATTAATTTTCCATTCCTTATGAACTTTAGACAATTAGTTTTTTATTCCTTTGAAGAGATTCATAAGGTTTTTCTACTTGAAAAGTAATCGAAATTCAATTCAGGAAGCAGCAGAGTTCAAGACATTTTTTTTCTCGTTACATAACATTCATGATCGTGCTTTTGCTAGTGATAAATTTATTCGTTTATTGCACAGACAGAAGTATATAAAGCGGTTGTTAAATGGAAAGTAACTTAAACTACATATACGGTTTGCGTTAAAAGCAAGAGGTGAGGACGAAAGATATAAACAATTTAGAATTCAACCAAAACAAAATGATTTTTTAAAGTCGATTTTAGCTCAGTTACCTCAGTTAAAATTTTAAATAGTTCAAATTCTAGCTTAGAACTTGTGTAAAAAAGACATCGCTAATCTCAGAGAAAAATCTTTGGAGAGAATTTTGTCCGAAAAGAGAACCAGAGATACCCAAGAAAGATTGAAAAGATTAAGTAGAGCTTACGATCTAGTTCGAAAAATCCTTAAATGATTTTCAGAAGTACTTTTGGTTTGCTGCTCTATTGCCATTTTTGTTAAATCATAAAGATACGAATCCATTACTGAATAAAGAACATTTAACTGCTTAGTTTGTATGAGACTTCAAGCAAACGTGAGACATTGGTACATCGAAAGAATTCGCAATAGGAGAAACCTTTCTTTCGGCGAGTATCGTGCTTCAACTTTATGACCAATAAATTACAATGGATGCATGATATGCATCTCAAAAAGCAAAGTTTCAGGACAAAGTAAAGAGCTGTGTATCCTCATTACGTATTTAACCAACCGTTCGACCCTGTAATAAATACCAATATCGGAGTAAGATATGAAACCGGTTCCGATTTTGTAAATTTTATCTTCAAGACTAAGGGGACAGTGGACTTTCAAAACAAATTTTTATAGTAGTATCCGATTGTTATTAAATTTTCACATACTGCTTGTTTTCTGCTAAAAGAGCTTATATATATAGTTTTGTTCAAAACTATTAAGTTGTAAGAAAGCTATTACATAAAACGTGGTTAAAAAGTTTGATAAATTATCAAAAATTGATAGATTCCATGCGCATTAATTTTATATTTTAACTACCATAGTACCAATCGAAGAAACGCGTTTTTGTTATTGACTACTATACTTATCTAATATATATTTAATATTGTTATTTAAGTAGCTCTCAAAAACGATCGTAAATAAATATTATTTTTGTTACTGTACCTATTTTGTTATTTGTTATTAAGTCGATATTGGAAGATAATTTAAAATTAAAATCCAAAATAATTTACACCGAGTAGATTTAACAATTTGCCAGAATTTTATGACTTTTTAGATTTTGTTATTTAAATACTTTTTAAAGTTACACTAACACAGTATCAAATCCTCAAATCGCCACACAAGCAAACGTCCTGTGCACTAAAAAATCTTAAAATTGGTATGTTCAGTACATTCAAAGAAAAGATACACAAAAATCAGGTAAATTAACGTAGTCCATATTGGGCCTCCCAACCAACCTTATAAGTCTTCAAATAAATTGCATGGAGTACATTTACTAATTTCCCAGAATTTGTGATTTTCTAAAAAATTCTATATACATATTTCTTTAAAAACGCAAACACAATACTAAATACCAACTTTAGTATACAAGCAAGCGTCTTGTGTACCCCAAGAAACTCCAAATCGGCATCTTCAGCACATTCAAAGAAAAGGTATACACAGAAATTAGGTAAATTAACATAGTCCGCGTTGGACCTTCCAACTCTCCTTAAAAGTTCCTCAAAATAATTTACATCTCGGAGACTACAAAGCGGGAGGGAATCTCCCCTCCCCAATAAGTATGAATGATGAAAAGCAGATTTATATAGCTCTATGAAAAGGCTGTTGTTTCATTGAATATTTTTATTTTCATCGGATATTTGCCGATTTTTCTTCTGCCGGCCTTATTTTCTCCTCGGCAAGGTCCCCAATGAAGCAAGGAACGGTATTGAGGGAGCGAATATTGATTTCGTATTACT
This sequence comes from Metellina segmentata, assembly GCA_947359465.1. Lineage (NCBI taxonomy): Eukaryota > Metazoa > Arthropoda > Arachnida > Araneae > Tetragnathidae > Metellina > Metellina segmentata. The sequence goes on along the minus strand of OX375872.1, from coordinate 64,393,572 downwards.
TTTTACGCATTGTTCTTCCCAGTGAAAAGTAAAAATGAAGGAGAGAAAAGGCAGCGATTTGAATGCCACACAGAAAAGGAGCAGCCCCGAATGGATGGTACTTTGTTAATCGTTTTATTGATCATTAGAACAGAGTTATGACTCCTTTTATTGCCGAGAGGAGAAGGTATATCTCCTCCAGAAACTTTTATTATTAAGATCACGCTCGGACCTTTTAAAGTTCCTCCACAAGAAAACGCTGCCGGACTTTTTGGGAACGAAAGAAGTGTTTATCAGAGCCTGGTAAAAACGGGATCGCGGAAAACGCAGAGTTGACACTTCAGGAAAATTTTTGACGTTAAGTATCTACCCGATACACTTCTTAAGAAGGAATCGACTTTCTTCCGCTTGTTCTTTGCTTTTTCAGAGTTGCCGGAATCTTTCGATGAGTATCACTTTGGTATTAATTTGGATTTGAAGTGAGCGCTGATTTTTTTTTCTCGGACTCAATTTACTGAATGAAAACATCGTTACCGTTTTCGCGTACCGTGATCGGTTGCGATCTCTTTCTTATGTGAAGCTTTGACGCACCTTTGATGATTTTAAAGTCATCTTTCGAGAGCAATAAGTCTACGGAAACACCACGCTGATGTTTCCAAATGTTTTTGATCAGGTAAAAGAGATTCACTAGGTCATCGTATTCATTACGCTTAATCGCTATGTGTATAATGTTTTTCGAAGCTGAAACGAATATATAATTCAATACTAGATTAAACTCTCTTCAGAAATGTGCGCGATAAATTTTCATACCTACCTTCATAATGTTTTAAGAATGAGGAATAAGGATGAGTGTAAAAGGAAGTTTATGAGCAACGAGAAAATAAAAGTATATAAATAATTCAAATTTCATACTTACAAAAATATTTTTAAGAACAAAACGATTACGAGTTTCAACTGTAGATGGAATTCTGTCGTTTAACTGGAAATGCAAAATTTCGAGTTCTGCATTAATCAGGTTTAGAGTTTTTCATTAGCATCTTACTTTAAAAAAAAGTTTTGCATTTATTTTGTGGGACGTTATTTATTTTTCAGTTTATATTTCTTAGGAGGTACAATAGATTGTATGCCAATATAATGTGACACAAAATAATTTAAGAATATTTGCCTTTCTACTAAAATAAACTACAATACCCTTTTATCATTATTAGTTCCTGTCCCTATCCCACTCTGCATGTGCGAATACATAAAAATTCAAGATTATTTTCCATCCCACTAAAATAAAATTCATCTATCCCTAACCAACTTTGCAAGAGTGGAAGAAAATAGCTGATGAATATTTGCCCTCCTAAAACAAAATCCAATGCCCTTTTATTATTATCAACACCTGTCCCTAACCCAGTCTGCATTTGTGGACATAAATAAATATGAATAATTTTTACAGCTAAATTGAAATCCAATACTAGCTTTATCATAAGCAGCACCTGTCCCAAAAAATCTTTGGATGTGTGGACACTAAACAATTCAAGAATATTAATAATATAAAATTCACTTAACCAACTCCGCACGTGTAAAAGCAAGTAGACCAAGAATCTTTGCCCACCTACTAAAATAAAATCCAATGCCCTTTTATCATTCTCAGTAATTGAGTATTCTCAGTACCTCAACCAACTCTGCATATCACTTCTTGAAACGGTGTTCCGCTACAAATAGCGCTTCACAATGGCTTACAAAGTAACTTGAGACGTTTTCGCATTCACGCCTTCATACAAAACAAAGTGAATTACCACATCATCCCCTGGTAACGTAAAAGAAATAAAGACGTCTGCTACCTTCACGAAACCGCAAATTTAATCGGAAGAGGTTAAGGAACTACCTTTTTCTTACAGTAGGGGGGAACCGCGCGCGCGCGAGGCCGGTTACACTTTGTTTCAAAGCAAAAGATGTCAAGAAAACGGGCGGTACGATACGCACGGTGAAGTGTAACTGGAGAACGAAAAGCAACAGTGTCTCATTTTTTCACGTCCGTATCTTTTTTTCACACCAGGTCCCTATACCAGCGTTTATAAAACGCCGAAATGTCGCGCTAAACTAGGTATTTAAGTTTTTCGTTTGTGCATCGAACCATACGCTGTCTGGTCAAAAACGCGAAGAGAAAAAAAGATCTATCCACGTTTAACAAGTTACCCAGCAAGAACACATCGAGGACCATCCCTTAAACAACAAACCAATCTATCCTCCAAATTGCATGGCACTAACTGCCACAAATAAAATAATTGGTCTTTTTGGGTTTATGGTGCAAGGTAAGTAGTAAAACGGACATGATGTGCTAAGCGCAAGGCATAAAGAATTCAATAAAAATAGTTATAGTTCTCAAAATAATAGCCTAACGAGAATGATAAACTTAGACTTAAAACTATTAAATTTTTTAAAATTTAGAACTACTTATAATACATAAAAACTTGTCGAAAAATCATCTTGAGCACTAAACCAGACGAATAAACAAGGAAAGTATACAATTCTCGTCGTCGCAACATAGGAATAGTAAATGCTAGTGAGAAAGTTTTGATATTCTGGAATGGTGTATTTTAGAAAACATGAGATGTCTGAAAAATACCCTAAATATTTTCTAATTTTTTTTAACTTGGGATATAAATTCACGTTTTCATTACCTCCTCAAATATAAAACAGTTGGAAAAGTAAATAAATCCACATAAAGTCGGTATCAAAATAGCAAATACACCTGTTTCCATACAGAAATTTGCACATTTAAGAGTAAAATTCGTATTAAAAGCAATCTTAATGATTTGAAATATTTATCGATATTATAGAGTATTTTCTAACAAAATATTACCCGAAATTCGTACAATATCGAAATTGAGCTCCTGAAAACATGTTTTATAGAATATAGTTAAAGAACAAACCACAAAATTGAGTTTAAGTGTATTGAAAATCATATTAATTTTGTTTTATATTGTAGCTATTCGTTTATTGTATTCGTTATTAGTTGTCAAGAGAAGTTGGAACATTTGATTTTTTCTCTAATATAAATAGTATCAGTAACTGAAGAATATTCAAGTGACGTATACGGTTTGTGATTGGCATTTATGTTGCTGAATGTAAATAGGAGGATGCTAACATATATCATAATTCGAATCGATCTAAAACTAAAATACTTCAGTTTTTTTAACGCAAAAACCTTAAAATAGATAGTCAGTACCTTTTTTTATAACCCCACAGTGATGTATTGATAATCAGACTCCTACAAGCGTTGGACAATATAAATTGATAAATACTCATTGGAGTTGGTAAGTGAGTGGTGTGTGTAAAATGGAAAATCCTCTAAAACTTGCAGCGCAAACGTTTCGGATCATAGCTGAAATTTCAACCAAGTTTAGGAGTACTTTGGTACTGTGAAGACACGTTTAAGAACAAAATCTGAAACTTAAACCAAGTTTCGGAGTACTTTGGTGTTAGGAAGACACGCTTTTAACAATGAAATCTGGAACTTCAACCGAGTTTCGGAGTATTTTGGTATTACAAAAAGTCCTGTTTAACAGAAAAATCAGAAATTTCAACCATGTTTCGGAGTATCTTGAGAGAATGAAGAACAGTTTATCAGCAAACTCCGACACTGCAACCAAATTCCGGAATGCTGTGATGATATGAAGATGCATTTAACAGAAAAATCTGAAACTTCAACCGGAGTACTGTGAATATACGGAGACGCAATTTAACAGAAAAATCTACGACACCACTAATTAACAAGATCCCAAGTCACATCTTGGATCAAACGCGTCCGCGAACTGCGCATTTAAATTGCGAAACTGCAGGAAAACACCTCCGAAAGCTACCAAAAAAATACACCGATCCCCAAAAAATGTCCTCCAAAAGAAAGGAATTAAAAAAGCGCAAAAAGTGTGCGAGGGACCGCCTCGGATAATAGCAGGTAAAGAAAGCAAAGGCAAAATCGTATTTTCTTAGGTTTAAGTACTGTGGGCGATTCTCGACAAACAAATAAAGTGGATCTAGACAGAAGGGGGAAAAAGAAGAGCGCAAAAAACCAAACCAAATCGTCGATAAAGGAGAGGACAAGAGAGACCGAAAAAAGGCCGCCGAAGGTCCATCGACGGGAAATCGAGAAAGTTTCCCCGGCAAACCTCGGGAGGACCGGCCGAAAGCGTGCGCCGGGTGAGGCGCGGGAATCAAGCTGGTCTCACTTAAGACTAAAGTAGCCATGTTACAGTATCAGCAAGGGAATTTTTCGGGGAGAGATGTACCAGGGGGAAAACAACGGGACCTAATCTCGACATTTGCTTTGGCTTTTTTTTTACTCGGCCCATTTTTTAAGTCGTTTTTCGAACACTCCGAGACCTGTGGAAGATTTTAAGGGAGCAATTCACGAGAGGAAAGAAAAATTGGAAGACAATATATCTCTACTCGGAAGACTTTATCTTTACCTTGGCTTTAAATATAGACCTTGTATTTGATAGCGGGTTTCGAGTTGGTAGCTTAATGGTGCATGGTCCGAGAACGAACAAAAAGTGCCAATCACGAGTTAATTTTGTACTATGTGACATTTACATTGGAATGAAATATTAAAAACTATACATAGCAATAGGTCGTAGGATTGAAATATAGCAATCTTGAGTTCGCTGGAAGATACTTTCTTTTAATGGCGCTAAGTCCAAAAACGGACAAACTGGGTCAATCAATCGTTAAAGTTACAAACATAATAACGTTTACACGAGAATGAAATATTAAAAATTACACATAGCAATAAAATGTGATACATATAGGCCATAGGATTAAAACATAGCGGCTTTGAGTATGAAGACTAAGTTGATGGGAACGGAAAACAAATTTTCAAGTTCTGATGGGCGAGAATATAAGAGGAAATCGAGTTTAATATTTATATGACTTTTATCACTGATCATTGATGGTTTTTATTTATTTATTCATTTCCAAGCATGAAATATTCTCTAAAATTAAAAAAGTTCTACTTATAAAAGTAATTAAAAAAAAATGTTACGGATGCATATCTCCATATCATGTTAAAATCTTCGAAGCATTAGTACTATTAGCTTTATCTATTCGCTTTTTACGTAAAGCTTACTTATTTCAACATAAACACAATTGGCCAACTATTGTAATGGAAAACAAGGAATATTCTGAGTTCCAACTATTTTATCCATCGTCGTTTCGTTTAAAGTCCGTTACAGATTTTTCTGAAGTGGTTTAGCATGTACTAGAGACATTTACTGAATCAATGTAGTTAACACGGGAAACATTTCAGTACTATATATCATCCCCACTTTCCATACTTATCCCTCTTTGTTAATTACCCTGCCATTACAAAGAATAATCTGTCCATCCGACTATTTTATCCCATCGTCGTTCAGTTTGAATTAAAAGTTCACGATTTTTTTTGTAGAGTTGCGATGAAGCACTAAATTAATTTATAGAATCGATAGAGTTGATATATGGGAAACAATTCAGTACTATGCTTTCCACACTCTCCATACCTACCCTGCCATTTCAAGGAATGCAAATGTTTTACCAACTTTTTTTATCTCGCTTTCGTTCAGTTCAAAGTAAACGTTTCATATTTTTGTAGAAGTGCGGTAGAAAGCACAAAAGTCATTTTTAGAATTAATGAAATTAATATAGGAAACAATTCAGAGCTATGCTTTCCACACTTTCCATTAAAGAATGGTATTAAGTAGTAAGGTTACTTCAATGATGACTTTCCACTTACTATGGGTATTAACGCCACACGGATTGCTGTTCGGCAAAGAATTTGAATATTTTATGCATGCTACTAAGGATGTATGCTGAAGGTCACTACAGAAAAGCATTCAATGAAAGCTCATGTCTAAAGAAAGAATAAATAAATTAGATAAAAAAAATTGGAAGGACCGCTTTTCTATACTTTTGTCAGATGGATTCATATAATGCTGGGCAGCTAATCAGAAATTGACATTGAGGAAAAATTGAGGCAATTTCACCAAGGAAAACTTACTAAAACCACAGAAAAATATAACTATTTAACATTTTATCGCAAAAAAAATCTCAGGAGTCTCAGTATAACACCCAACAACACAAATTGAGTTCATGTCAGAATGAAGTTTAAATTTGCAAGATATCTAATCAACCCGATTGCAAAGAATCGAGAGTCCAGAAAAATAAAAGGAATGTAATTATACTAAAAAGGTCGATAAATCCAGTCCCTTGTTCATTTTCCACTTATATTTTACGATGGAATTCGGAAAATTTAAAAAAAGCTATGCAGGTTATTTTTAGACACAATTTCATGAGCCATTGAAATAAAACGCTAAAACAAACAACAACCTCATTTGAATCATATGCCTAATGAGAGCAGCTATACTCACGAGAAGAGTGTGGCAGCACTAACAAGGGACGGTCATCAAAAAGTCAACCACATTTTTTAGGTTTCCCATTTTATGCAATTAATGCTAATGATTACCAGTGACACACCGCGAGTTCTTGGACATGGTAATAAAGCTTAAGCACTTAATACATCTAACCTGGTCTCGCACTACATGCAAATTGACAAAGAAACCATCGGACGCGTTCACAATAACCCCAACTGCATCCAGAATGTTTAAAAAACGCCGAAATGAAAACAGCATTTAATTAATGACTTTTCCAGACCGAAATAAAAAAAATGTGTTAATCAGAGCATAAACTAGCAAGCCCTATAAATATACAAGCATCTTCCCCTCCTGAGTTCAAGTACCGCGGCAGTTTTGTTTCACATGCATGAAAGACACCACAAAAGCTCCCTTATTAGAAATAGAGTTAAGCCCAAAATGTAGCGGAAAAGTGCACTAGGAAATGGTGCGTGCTTCCAGAACTTGACAACATATTTCAAAAAATTCCCCATGAAGACATAAAAAATTAGCAATCCCATTTTCCTCCACGATACTTACGAAATAAAAACTCGCCGGCAGGGAATTAAAAAGAATTTTTTTTTCATTATCCGATTTCTTTCGAGAAAGAATCATAGTGCATAATTATGTCCCGATAGCGAATTGATTAATCTCGATCCGATATACGATTTCATAATCGATCCCACTCATAGTCCGACGCTCTGATTCTCTCGGATAATGGAAACTGCAAACAGTGAAACTGCGATAGGTCGGAATGAGTGGCAAATAAGAGCGTCGTAAGCGATCAGGCTTGCCTGAGACGTCTCACCAAATCCACTCATCCAGAAAGGAGTACGACGCTCCAATGAAGCCGAGGACAAGACAATTACGGACCTGTTGCGCAAGGATATGCCCGATCACAAGGATAGCGTGAAATCGATTCCAATACAGATTTGATTAATTTATCAGCGGAAAAAACGCATGCATCGCTTTGAACTTGAGGAGTTTGAGTCAGGTTTACTTGACATCTTTTAACATTGCAACAGACATGCTTAGAGAACGGTGCTTTTTACAATAGGAAACGGTCAAGGAGGTTTGAACACAAAATTACTTTTATCGCACCAAACAAGGATAGGGAATAATACTCTACAATGTCCAGTTTCCCAAGCTCCACTGGTTGGTAGAGCTCAATTTCAGGAAATTTTTAAGAATAAAAATGCACATGCGTGTAAACCTCGAGGTCAATTAAAGCAATTTCTAGGAAAGTATATGAGTAACCTCTCGTTCCAGAGGTCCACATGTTAACTTCTAATTTTGCTTTTGAAAACAAACATCAAGCCAGAGATTCGCATGTGAACCTCCGGTTTTGCCTTTCGAAAAACTAAGGACAGCTTTATTGTAAATTGCATACAGCTTGCAAATTCACAAATGCGAATCCGTGGTTACAATAATCTTTGCCGAGTTGAATTTCAAAAGGAATAAACCAAAGATCTCCACATACACAGACCTCCAAAACAAAGAAGATAAGGTATTTTAAATGCGGAATTCCTAAAACTTTACAGTGTAAAAAAATTTATGACGAGCCAGAGAGAAGTCTAGAAGAGATAAGTGAGTCCATTATTTGCATTTCAATTTCAAATGGCTCAATAGTTTTGAGGTTTAAAATATTCACTTGTTTGTTTACTTGTTACATTGAGAACTAATACAATGAATGCCCCCAATTTTAAATTTAGACCCATTTAGAACTGATTTTAGACGGACGATGGTCAGATGGCGATTCTAAATAAAATTCGAGGGCACATTTTAACGAGTCTCAATACACGACCATATAGTATGTAAGATATATCTGGTCGTTATATCAATACCACCATGCCAAAAGTACCAATCTGTAAAATTGACGTTTCTACAAAAACGCGTTCAAAGTTTTGATGCTGCGGGAAAATCGAGTTACGACTCAAGATGTTTTCTCATGAAAATTGGCACTTCCGATAAGAATCCAAGATGATTCGTGGCTTTATCATAGTATAAAACACATGAAATGGTGACTCGAAAAGTGTAGTTAGGGAAAATTCGCCAAAATGCAGAATGATGCCGTTGGCGTGGCGGTAACAACATGTCCTGGTCAGTTTCTAGGCAAGATAAGCTTCATTCGACGGGATACTCCGAGTGATACCGTTTTTCTTTCTTGCGGCACATTTAAAGCGTCTTCTTGAAATACATTTTTAATACGTGAATTGAAGAAACCGAAGAAGATGGTTCTTAATGTGTACGTACCACAATTCAGATGCGATTCCGAGCGCATATCTAAACGCATCTCAACATAATTCACGGCCACATGCTCTTGCGGTTTGTAGGCATAAAATAAAGCTCATTTGACGGGATAAGTGGACCGAACTCAGTAGACAAACCCATTGATCCATGGCCGATTGGTTGTTTTGGTAGGGCAATATTTGGCAGAGCTAAACACAAGGCAACAACGAAAGAAGAAAAAAAGCAGAAAGCAAAAGGGTAGAAGGTAAAACTGAAGCGCGGACACAGGTAACTGGGTACCTCGATCCACGGCCGAAGTATCATTTCAAAGAACGTAAAATAGACTATTCAAGTCCAAGTATTTCAAAACCTATATTTTTAAAAATTATATATGTCCTGTTTCCATAACTTTAACTTTCTATCAAGTTCGATCCCTACTGGGTGTGGAGCTCAATGGATTTGTTTGTAGCGCTAGCACCCTGCAAGTTGTAGGCGGAGCAAATTCGATTCATCTTGTGGTGTATTTCTCTTTCGCATGTTAGCAAAACTTTCCTTGTACGCGTATTTCCATTACTTGACGTTGTCAGTGTTTTGTTTGGCGCACAGCTTTGCCGAATCTGGCCCTTGCGGCATTAAACTCCAATCAACCCGAACTTTAAAACTGTATCGCATCAAGTCACTTTTATGGCGTGCTGGTGTCCAATTCAGACTGAAGAAGGCTGATTCTTGTGCCCTTCCCAGCCCTTTCCTCAATATTCGTCCCCTGATCAATTTAGCACGGTGTTTATAAAAGCGTTAATCCTCCAGCCTCATGTCACAAAGTGTAGATCCCACTTGCAACTTGGGCAGAGGGGGATGAAAAAATTATGAAGGTAAATAGTGGTTGCAAAATGGCAGGTAGAAGACAATTTTTAGCCCTGAGATATCCTTGTCAGCCCCCTCCGACCGTCTCTCTCCCCTTTTTGAGCCCCTTCCACGACAGCTGCGACTGTCATGGTACCTGACAAGCGGAAGCGTCTATACAGCCGGAGAGCGGCCTAATGATGGAATAATGATTTAATCTGCGCTGGTTTTGCTTCACTGCAACGCTCTTCTTTCCCCGCTTGCTTTTTTTCCTGCGTCCCCGCCTCTTCTTTTATTAAAATTATCCTTTAATTCGCATACTCAAAACAAAATGTCCTTCTTCGAGAAGCCGCTTTAAATGTGCCGCGAGAAAGAAAAACACGCACTTTCACTCGGAGTATTCCGTCGAATGAAGTTTATTTTGTCTAGAAACCGCCTGGGCATGTGTGGCCATGAAGTGTGTTGAGAAGCGTTAAAATGTTCCCTCGAATTTTATTTAGAAACGCATCGGAATCATGGGACGGACCTTCCGATTCGGTTCCTTTAATCAGCTTTAAATGTACCGAGTGGAAGAAAAGCACACACTTTCACTCGGAATATCTGTCGAATGAAGTATATTTTGTCTAGAAATAGTCTGTTCGGGTTAGCACCGTGAAGTGTGTTGAAGAGCGTTAAATGTGCCCTCGAATTTTATCTAGAATTGCATCTGAATCAAGGGACAGACCTTCCGACTGGATTCTTCTTGAACCGCGAGAAAGAAAAACATGCACTTTCACCTGGAGTATCCGTCGAATGAAGTTTATCTTGTCTAGAAACCACCTGCACATGTCACCGTGAAGTGTGCTGAGACGCGTTAAAATGTGCCCTCGAATATTATCTAGAATCGCATCTGAATCATGGGGAGGACCGTCGGATTAGGTTCTTTCAATCACCTTTAAATGTACCCACGAGAAAGAAAAGTACGATCTTTCACTTGGTGTATTATTCGAATGAAGTTTATTTTGGCTAGAAAATGCTTGGGCAAGTGATCGTGAAGTGTGTTGAGATACGATAAAATATGTGTCGTCTAATTTTTATCTAGAATCGCATCTGAATCGTTGTAAGGACCTTTAGAATTGTCTCCTTTAACAACCCCTGATTAACACAACAAATCATATTTATACCTAAAATACCTCAGTATTTTTCAAAAATTACCTTCTTTCTTTCGTCTTGACACTGAACCTATCTAAATCTTTCAAGTTCGAATGTCGGAGGAAACTATTGAAAAAAGCTTCCTATAGAAGTTGCATGGTAGTTGAATTTTCGTCGCGCTGGAGTAACACATCGGGCGGCTGACGACGGTTCGGGATCAATCCCGAAGGGAAGGAATCGCGAACAACGCATCGTCATTTTGTACCACGGTCAGCTTCTGAGCTGGCACACCAATCTCCAAACTTCCACACCACGCCAACCTGAAGACATTTGACTGGAACCAATTTTCCCGTGCAACAACCCCACGGACATGAGGGTTTTTGGGTGGATCAAGTTTCGAGCTCCTATAAATGTGATTACAAGATGGGAACCATAAATGCCGTATCGTATTAGCCAAATACCTCTGGTTTGAGCGCTTGCAAAGTAGGCTAAGTATTTAGAAGCGCTTCCGTGTCAGCCGGTATGACTTGGTCTACAGAAGGGTTTTAATCCAACGTGGGATTATTTTAATAAACGAAAATCAACACCAATCACGAAAGAAAGCATGGAACCAATTTAAGATAAAAAGCATATACCTATAAAAAATGGACAAAAGATTTCATCACAGAGGGGAAAGATATATAGCACCAAACTCGTTTCATAAAAGAAAGGACAGCAGCCAAGTCTCAATCAGCCACGGTCAACTAATCTGCGTCATGTTTGTGGCGGTGGTGGAAAAGCCGTATTACTACTTTAATCCTGCAAAGTAGCTGCAACAATTATATCGGTAATGGCTTTGGAAGATCTTTTGTTTGAGTCATTCCCTTGAGCTGGTGAAGGCGCCACCTCTTGAGCAAGAAATAAAAGCCGTCCCTCTCTCACAATACCAAGGCATAAATGCTCCTCTCCATAAATGTCAAAACTGGACTGATATACGCGCCCGTCACTAAAGAGACTACTAGACTATTTTATGACCCTTTCTGTAGGTGACCCTAGCTGACAAAGGACCAGCTGAGAATTATATCCAGTTACTCGCAGGTCAAAATCTGAATGAGTGTTAATCTCCCTCTTATCCTCCATAGCTTAAATTACCTTCTTTCAGGAGCTTATGTTGCGATTGCGTTTTTTTTTTTGCCTCCCGTCTTCACCCCTATGGATAGATATCTCGTTATTCAAGTTTTCTATGCTGCATTAAGTGTGAACGTGGAAGTCCCCTAAGTGCTGAAAGCTGCTGATGCAACTCTAGAATCATTGTTATTTGTAGGTAACATGAAGCATTTACAGGGTTCCGGAAACGAATAGGTTGGTTTTGTTTTGTGACGCAAGGGGCCATATTTGCATATTTGGCGAAGATAATGATGGACAACGTCACGTAATGAACATACACAATGACAGTTTTACTGATACAGGAAGATAGAAATACACCCAGGGAGGAATCGAATGAGCACCGCCTACAACTAAGGAGGTTGTTAGGCAATGGGGAAACCAACTTTCACGATTGGAGTTAAGAAAATCTTTGTGGAGACGGATTTAAGAGAGACATTTACGATCATTCAACCACTAAAACCACTTTCTTGACACACTTGAGGCGATATGGGGAAGGTACATACGGAAGGAGACGGTTTTTTATATTAGTATTTATAATCTCTGAGTTTACTTCAATATATTACTTAGAAATTAAGAAAGAAATCGGGGTCCAAAATTTGAACCGCATGTCACAAAGCTTGACGACATTCTTAAATGAGCTAGTAAAAAACTAACCACATTTTAGTTGCCATTTTGCACACTGCTATAAAAATTCGTTAAGTTAATTTGATTTATGTAACAGTAATTTGAATTTATGTCATGAATGTAGCTTCCATTGAAATTCCTGCTTGAGGTTCGATCCTAACTACACAATTTGATGTAGCCTGTCTTGTGTTTGATGCAGCTTGGCTAAATGTAGCCCTCCTTGCTCAATAAAACTCAACGTAACCAAACAATGTGATTTGGCTCGTAAGTTATGACTAGGAATTTCGAACTTAACTTTCGATACTTGTTCAGTGTCGAAAGCTTTAGGAAGTATAAATCACATTAACAAGCTTCCTGTGTCTGAAAGCACGAACCTAATCAAAAAGTATTCTGTCGTCTTAATCATGTAATTTGACGCTGTCTTGTGTTTGGTGCAGCTTGACCAAAATTACCCTTGCGCCATAAAACCCAATCCAACCATACAATATGAGTTAATCTGAAAGCAAGTGATATGACGCCTGATTGGTTTAAACTTTCGTTAACTGTTCAGCGACATTAAGAAAGCTACAATCTAAAAATGCGAACCGAATCCATACTTATTTTGTCGCCCTAACCATACAATTTGACGTTGCATTGTGTTCGGATCAGCTTGATCAAATATGTCCCTTGCGCCATCAAATCCTATCTAACCACATAAAGTGAGTTATTCTGATGGTAAGTGATGACGTCTGATTGGTTTAAACTTTCGATAACTGTTCAGCGCCAAAAAGTTTACGAACTAGCATTTAGTAAGTTTTGCTCTGAAAACAGGGACCCAATCCAAACCGTCTTTAAAACCCTTTGGATGCCAATTAATTTCACTAAAATACCTGAATACCGATTGCAGTCTTTCTTTTTCTCGGACTGGCACCCTCAAGAAACTCAAAGAAAAGACTATTGGATTCTGGTTTGGCTTCTCGAGGCGGACCGAGATTTACGAGCAGCGCCCTATCAGACAGAAATAAATCATTACTCTCATTATTGTTTTTCTTTCCACTCTTTTACGGGCGTTTATTTAACGTGGAAAGAATCAATAAAATATTATTTCCGAGCCGATGATGATGAATAGCCCTTTGACAGAAGGTCTACTCGCGTACATGTGCTGCCATCTGGTGTGCCTAATAACAGCCCGCTTTCTCAAAAGGCGCTATTGCAAATGAATCCAAAAACTGAACGAAAATAACAAACGACCTCACTTCTTACGAAAAACAGTGCCATTGAGAAATTATCAATGGTGCAAAAAGTTTCTCAATGAAAGTCAGCAGGGAATGATCAGATAACCTTAAGAATCCCTTACCTTTTCCGTATTATTATGTGTGGGTAAAGTTTAGAGTTTAAGAGTACAAATAATGCCGAAAGCAGGAATGAACGGCCCATATCCAAACATACGGATGGACTAGGCAAAAATAAAATCAATTGGAAGTAAAACATCACTGTTCTTTCATCAGTGCTTGGTATATAACAAAGTTAATATTCGAAAATACAGCATATTAATGGAGCGATAACTGTATTTTAAAGTAAAAGAAATAACGTATCTACAAATGAGATATAATAGTTGTGGCAAGTAAAAGAATGGCCTATTTGTAAGGGAAATCACTTTTGCAACGTCTAGACATTGTAAAGCGAATAAATTTTCTCAAATAATTTTTCGATGCTTCCGATCAGTTCTATTTTTATTTTCGAATTTGCGTTAAAAAAGTTGTTGCATAGAAAACGTTTCCAGTGTAGTTCACTCTAGCGCTGAAGCAATATATCTTGCTTTTCGATTGATGTACTAGTAAGATCTTTGATTTTCTAAGAGCTACATTCCATCAGACACAGTCAACCACGAAAGTCACAGGAAAAAATTAAAGAAAATAACATTTTAAATTTAGTCACATTTTTAATTACATTCCTTAATATTGACTGTTCCCCAAAGAAACAAATAGGTTGTGTTAAATTTCTAAACCGCTTCCCATTTTTCTAAAAATGACAATCTCATAATAAAACAAGAATATCGAGAGCAGAAAAATGTTTTCTCACCATCAAAAATAATTATTTCCATGATTCAAATCAACCTGAACATAGCTAAACAAACGCATTTCAAACCTCCATTGTTTAAAATTTCCCAGACAGCGATGATAAACGAACATTGTAAACAGACTTTCATTACATAAACACCTAGGATAACAAAAAACAATTAAAATTATAAGTACGAATAATAAATAAACTTTTTTGTTTGTTTAGAGTTCGGTTGTTTTGTGATTTGAGTTTGAATGGCAATGCCATTGAGTGGGAATGAGGTTCAAATGAAACAAATCATAAACAGTCGATTTTTGATGATTGATGTTGTTTTGGCATTGTTTTAAGGGTGATCACGAAATTCTGTTTTTACTGTTTAATAAAAACTAATCTTATCGCATTGGTATTTCAAGGGAATAACCTTGATTTAAATTATTCAAATTTTAAAAAGGATCAGCCTAATTAAAGTAAAAATAACTTCGTGACTGAAGTGCGCAATTTTGTACCTAACACCAACAGAATTCGGGGGGGAAATATATTATATAATCTCTCAGCACTTTAAAAGGAATATCGTATAAACATTTCATTTTCAACGGTAGCCTAGGTGGAATGTTTGGTAATGTGGTAACTTTAATAAACGTCGTACTAGAGCAACACAACGAGCTATTGACGACGGTCCGAGATCAGTCCCTCAATGGAAAGATCGGAGGATAACGCCACGTAATTTTGATCCAGGATCAGATGTCGAGGTAACACATGAGATGGCACCCCACTCTCCAAACTTCCACACCAACCCAACGTGAGGACTTTCGGCCACGACAAATTTAAAGTGCACCTACCGCCTCTACACCATACGCTTACAAACATACATGCACTGACCCGGATTCAAACAGGGAACCTTCTGATCTAGAGGCTAACACCTTAATCACCAGTACGGGTTGAACGGTGTAACTCATGTGTAAGAGCAACGGACTAGCAATAGATAGGTTGCGAGTTCAAAACTCGGTTTAGCTAAAAAAAAACGTCGTGTACACAGGGGTTGGTGTACGTTAAATCTGTCGTGGCCTCAAATGTCCTTCCTAACGTTGGTGTGGTGTGTGAAGTTAGCAGAGTATGGTGCCAGCTCGGGTCCTGACCTCGTCATCTAAGCGTGGTTGAAAATTACGTGGTCTTAAACTCGGATATGTCCTTTCGCGATTGATCTTAGACCGCCGTCAACAACCCGTTGCGTTGCTAAAGTGCGACGTTAATTGACTACCTACATACCGACTTGTCGAAGAAATCAAGCTTTTGCAATGTCGAAAAATATACATTTGTGATTTCAAAAAGGGGGAATTTGTATGGTGTCCAGAATACGATAAATGGTAGCAATATGTTTTTAATTACTGTTGATGGAATTTACGAAACATACACAGCACTCAATTTTGTTTTAAAAGTCCACTGTCCCCTTAAAAGGAGCGGACGACAGATATTTACCAACACAATACGGCAAAACACTTTTAGTTTCGATGCCCCAGGAAACGTTACTCTTCTCTATTCACACTACCGAGAAACCACAGATGAGGGCATTACACCAATGGCCCACAAAAGCCGAAATTCGAGAAAAGAAACTTTACAGATTAAGATTAGCAACGGAAACCATAACTGCGGGAAGAGCCTCCCGAAACTTCACTAAGCGCAAAACTTCCGAATTCTCCGGATTCGTGCCGCTTTTAAAAATTAGATGACATTTCCGCAAAAATGGGCGTCGGGGAAATTCCTTTTTTCCCCTATCGGGATCCATTTTTTTAAGGAGGGATGGGATAAAAAAAAACAAGCAACCAACAAAACACGCCGGTAGCCGAGGTGGGCAGTGTAAGAAATGAAACACAACTCCGGAGAAACTTCAAAAACTGCAAATGCGCCTCGGATTTTTTGTGCGCGTCGCAGGAACGAGGCCTTATCTTGACAAAAACAGTTTTCTGAAACCACCCCCGCCTGCGTAATTTACAGCTAGGAGTCCGGAAGAGAGTCATTTCGGGGGCCCAGTTGGGTCCGAAAAGGCGGGGAAGAAGAGCGACGAAAAAAATACCCTATATAAGAGCAAAAAAAAAAAAAACTGGATAAAAAACATTCAGAGGAATCAAAGATGGTTCTTGAACTTACAGAGGGGACTTAGGGGGACTAGAGACAGCGATATGGGTAAGTAACAGGATTACTCCTCCTAACCCGTTCGCCACTTATTTGGCGGGTTATCGCCCTTTTGCAAATCCAAAACAAGCCCTAAATACTACTTACACGAGAATATAAAGTATACAAATAGGTTGTTTGGTAGGGTTTTCATGGCGCAACGGCCAGATTTGGTAAAACACAAGATAACAATGAAGGACGGAAAAAGCAAAAAGCAGAAGGAAAGGCGAGGGTAAAAAAGAAAGGAAAGACATATTACTCGGGTTCCTTGGGGTTGTGATGCCCGTACACACCTAAATAGTGCCTCTGAGGGCATATAAAAATAAGATATGGGGCTTTCTGAAAATCATAACAAGTGTCGTAGTTCAGTCCAGCACTCAATCCTCAAGTGGTTTCGACGAGATATCTCGTTCACTGAAAACCGACTAATTTTGTTAATGAAGGGGTCTGTCAAGATCTAGTCAGCTTTGTTACTGTCGAGACAAAAGTGCTTTGTTACTTCAAGAGGAATGGAGATCTAAGCAGGAAAACCAAACTGTCCCTTTCCCAGAACTGAGGACAATTTACAACTGGTTTTTGCATTAGAGGCTGGCACTTTTTGACACGAAGACAAAATATCAGTAGTTTGTAAGTGTTAGAGATAAATGTCATTGAAAAATATACTGTCTCAAATTGAAATCCATTTTCAATGGATAACATTTTACACTGCCATTAGCAAAAAGGACGTTGCTGACAAACTGGCCAAGGGCGAGTCTTCAGATGCGCTTGGTGCGACTGATTATATTGGCTGATATGATCTTTACAAAACACAGATCTCAAATAGTGGAATTAATCCCAATGATTGGTACACGGGGAAAGTTCTGGGTCTCTCCTTGTTTTACAAAGGGGAAAGAAAGACTCGTACGGTTTTATGTAGATTGCGAAGTGGGCCCATCAGAAGTATGATATTCGTGAACGATCAAATATATTTTTCAGTCTGTCCTGTGCAGTGGAGAACACGTCTCTAATAATCGCAGTATTTCCTGTATTGGAACAAGCCCTTCAGAATTATTCGTGATCACATAATTTCTTTGAGGACGAATGACTTTTTTACTCGGTTTAGCAGGCGGCTAGACCAGGAAGGATAAAAGTCAAGATATTAAGCATACAAATGGGATACTTTCTGAAAATCATAATAAGCGATCACGCCCAATCTACATTTGTCGCTGTTTGAACCCAGCTATGTGATTGAACAATACCGTCGAAGATGTCGACAGTGATAATCTCGACAGACATAAATCTCAACGTACAATCTTCAACTTGACTGTGGTTGGTTTGGTGACCAGGAGAAAGTACGTATTGAATGTGTAGGAGAAAGATAGCTTGTTCCATTCTTTTAGTAATTGAAAGTGAGTTTTAAATAAAATTCGGCTGTTTGGTTAATTCTCATTTCTTGTTTTAGAATATACAGTTCACTTTTTGAAAAGGAAATGTTTCGGCAATATAGTTTACAACCAATAACAAGTCTCAAAATTCATGCTTGAAATTAGAAATGAGTCCTAAACCATCAAACAGGATTTACAAGGGACTGTGCTTAATATTCAAGTTTGGAGTGTCCAAACTAAGTTCAAAATTAGTTATAAAACATCAAATACAACTTATGGTATAGTATTTAAGTTTCAAATTCGTGTTCTGAAACGCAAAGACGAAAGTTAATAGAGTTCAAACCCTCAACATTATTTAGAAAAAAGTGTTAGTTCTTTAACTCGTGTTTTAAAATGGAAAAGCCCGGAAATCTACATTTGATGTAATTGACGATTCTAAACTAACTACGTTATATTTTAATTGAACGATATGGGTTTGGATTCCACGTCTAACCATTTGCGAGTTTTGAATGGTATACATGATGCATTATTATATTATATACACGTAAGTTTGGATGGCGATGTTAGAATTTTTTCGTTTTCAAAACTAATCTCAGTAGCAATCTTTATTACAGAAGCTTCGAAACCTCGAAGGAAAATAATTGAGTCAGTTAAAAACGAAACAATAACATGAAAATTAAAGTTTCAAAAATGCTCAAGATCTAAACAAACTGGAATTTTAGAAATGGCGAAAATATGCATTTACACGAAATGCATAAGTTCTTTTTATAATTTACCCCCATATTAGAATGAAGATAGAAAAATATATTAAATTAGAGAATAAACAGTTTAAAATTGTAGTAAACTTATTTTGAATAAGTTTTATTAGCCGCAATAATTTGATCTAATAAGTTGAATCTAAAACAAAAATTGTCCAGAACTATTGCTAAAAAAAATCATTCACTATTACAACAGAAAATGCAGTACTTTAAGTAATTTTCTAAAACATTTTGGGGGGCCATACATTTTGTTTCTTATCGCATTACAAGTTCCTACTACATCTAATCCACATAAGCAAAGAAGCTACCATAATTAAACTAGGCAGAAAATGCAAATAAAATGCTTTAAGAGCAGGAGATACTAAATAATGCTATGCTAAGATCAAGGCAAATTATTCGGTTCTTTAAGACTACGTATGTATGTTGTGTTTTCTTAAGAAGGAAAAGTAAATTTATTGTCAATTCAGAATGTTTAAGCGCAACTTAAATTTAGCATTTAACTTACATGCACACATATTTAAAATTTTAAAATGTTATCAAAGGAATTATAAATGAGGATCGCGTTACAGTAAAAGTGTTACAGCAACTGCTTGTTTGTTAAAACACACATTTCTTAAACTATCTAAGCTACTTTGGGATGACATTCATCGTTTTTTTCTGATTTGTTCACTACTTTGCTATGTTGTCAGGGCCCAGAATTTGTTGGCAGCCCAATTCTTTTTTTTAACGCTTCGTAGGCAATGACCCAACAGTTAGAAATTCCATTTTTAATCTCCGGTCATTTTTCATTTATGGTCATGTGTTAAGAATTTTAAGGCATTTCGGATCAGTTTTCAAGTTTTTAGCATAATGTGTTATTTTGTTTTGGATGTAAGAAAAATAATTTTGAAGTCTTCCCATATCGCCATCTTTGATACGCGATTTCGTTTTCGCCTATAAAACACAAAAATATTACTCTTCTACCGACTTATCCAAACAAAAAGATCCGCGATATCTATACAACGCACAAAAACATGACATTTATACGATTTTCTATATTGGAGGGTGAAACATCTACAGCAGAGATGGTTGATTATTTTGGGTTTTATGGTGCAAGGGCCATATTTGGCCATGTTGCACCAGGCATGCAAACATGAAAGTTTTTACTGACACAAAAAAGAGAAATACACCCAAGGAGGAATGCATCTAACAGGAATCGAACTTGCGCCGCCTGCAACTCGAAGGTTACTAGCGCCAAACCCACTGAGTCAAGTGGCCATTCCCACTGAGCCAAGTGGCAGTACCCACTGAGGCAAGTGGCCATTTCCACTGAGCCACGACTATCCCATCTACACCAGAGAAATTATTGGATGGAGAGAAGTTTTCTCTAGTTAAAAAAAATCATATTTGTTTGGCTTTTCGAGTTTTTAATTGAAAAGTTTAATTATACTAAAATTGTTATCTTTAATCATAGTCAACACAATATTTTCTCTTTTACGATGACATTAGTTCTGACTATAATAAACTGATTTTTTTTCGAAGACAGCGACTTGTTAAATCCCCGTATTTCCTCTGACGTCGTGAGCCCGAAAACCCCCTCATTCCTTTGAATGGCACAATAATCCTATATGAAATAATATCCCATCTTTGATTTTATTTGATGTTAGGCTTCTGTAACAAAATGGCCAACGTAATGCGTTTGCACTCATGATGGCAAGATTTGACTTTAACAATTCTAACCTGATTACTTTCGAGGACAGAAAATATTTCAGCAGTTAAACTTGCGAGTGAAACACACTTAGTCAAAAAATATAGGCACAAAGAAGTAAAAATTATCTAATTTGCAAAAATTGCAAATTTTAAAGGGTGAATATACACTTATATTTGTGAAAACTTGAACTAGGTATGTGTGTTTCCCTTGTAAGTCGACGATATTAATTGGACTTAATATAACTGACGAACTTTTAAGTGGTAAAAGCGAGTATATTAATGTTATATGGTACTGATTGAGGAGTATTAATAGAAATATATGATCATCTCGTTCCTGATTCCCGGAAATTATATCAAACTATTAAGTTGTCAGGTTTGTGAGAAAAAAAATGAGTTTTTTAATATAATAAAAACTGCTTGAGAATTAATCGGAAGATATTAATACCCTATGCATGATTCTCAAAATCGCTTCTGAAATTACGCCCCCCTATTTTCAAGCTATCAGATTTGCTAGACCGCATTGTTACTTTCCCCCCCCCCGAAAAAAAAAGTTCCCTCTTTTGTCAAAAATGAAGTCCGTTTAAATTTACATATAGACTATTGTCTCGGCCGGACAGTGGAATCGAGCGGGTTCAAATAGCTGACGAACTTTTGCATGGGCTGAACTGAGTGCAGGATCCCCCCTACAGCGATTCCGAAAATCAGGTCAGTCGGGGAAGGACCGGCAACATCGGCGTTTGTCCCGTTAACTGTCCGGGAATCGCGAATAAATAAGTCCTGAAGCCCGTGAGCTTGGCGACAAGTGAAGTGGCGTTGGCAACCCTAACCCTTTCCGTTCCAGTGGTGTTGGATGTTATCGTGATGCCAAGGAGCAAGTGTGGAGTGATTCACGGGGGAAGAGACAAAAAAAGATTTCACATGGATCACAGTCCTGGGGACTATCAAGGCCTGCGTCCCTCTGACAGAGGTCGCGACTACGGGTCACGAGTTACTCTTACCAGGGCCTCAGCCATCCTTCCATCTGCTAGTAATTAATACGGACTTCGCAGAGCTGGGATTTCACGCCCAAAAAGACTGCCAAGGGTAGATGTCCAAACGTTTTGAGGCCATGTGGAAGGGTAACCAACGAACGTCGCTTGTGGCCGCGTTCATTCATTGAGGGATCTTTTGAGCCGTATCTCTTTCCTTTGCGCGTTGGGAAAGGAACATGGAAGGAAAAAAGCCGCACATCCTTTCCAATGAATCGGAATGTTGTGTTGCAATCCGAGGAAAGGAAGACTCGAGTGATGGCTGAAACCGTTTCCACAACTGTCCTGAAATCTCTGGGTGAGGAAGACTTAACTGCCAGGGTATGCGTTTAAAAGAGAAGCGTAAATATAAAAGGTCGTATCACCACATATTGTGTGAATGGATATACAATTGAAAACAATGAACTTTTACAAAGAAATCAAAGGGACCAATCAATTTTCAATTGTTGGAATTTATGATACACACACGTGTCTGGGCTTTATGGTATAATCTCCAAATGGTGACTGAAATGGAATTCGCAACTGACGAGAAAAGTCCGGGTAGGTAGATATTTTAATTAACGTCGCTCTGGAGTAACATAAAGAGCTATTGGTGACGGTTTGAAAAGTCCGGGAGAGGAGGACTTAACTGGCAGGACATTAAAAAGGTAAATTACGGGGAAATATGTACCTTGGTAGAAAAAAGGGCCTCTGTCCATTTTGCAAGTTTTTGGCAGCAGCTTATTTAAGTACATTTTTTTATTTCATTTGAACGCGCTGTGTAGAAAAAGTATTTTCCAATGGTTTGGTACTTGCATATTGCATTAACAGGAGGACATTGTCACTTTTATTAATTTTCATTACCTTGAAGGAATTTGTGGACATAAGTCAAAATCAACGAATTTGGACAATGGCCGTTTTTCTACTATAAACGGTCGTATAGTCCTATTCTTTAGTACAGTGTGAATGGATATACAATTGAAAATACAACGCATTTTTTATGAAAAAATCAAAGTGGCTGTTACGTTTTCGGTTCTTGGAATTTATAACAGCCAAACACGCGTGTGTGTGTTAATAGGAAACTTTATGGCTTAAACTTTGAAAAATCATTGAAAAACTACTTTTAAAAATAATACTTATGGGTGTGTTTCTATTAGCAGCAGTGCAAGTTAATCTAGTAACTTCTCTAAATCATACATAGAAAAATGTGTCTTCTTATGAGAAAGTTAAAGTAACTCCTTTTAAGGTCGTATTCGGTCCTGTTTATGTTTAATACGTCAAAAATGCAAAAACTAAGTTCTTATTTAATCAAGTAGTTTCACAAATGACTATTACTGACTGCAAACATAGGTACCATTTCCCCTATTCTAAAATTAAGTTTACCAGCCCAAATATGATTCAGTTGAATATTACAGCGTGATAAACCCAAATCACTCCAATAACTATAGTCAATTATTACTGACAGGAGAACTAAGAAGTTTTGAAGTAAGAAGATTTGTTGGGCAATAAGAAGTTTTGCAGGGAAATAAGAAGTTTTGTTGGGAAATGTAATTTCTAAATTCGTCCACCAATCTGAGCATAATTTAGCTGTATATCATTGCTTCATAACCAAATTCATTCCAGGAACTATAATCAATGATTCATAGCCCCACACTTCCTATGGCAAAAGAATCCCAACTCTATGAGATAGCCAGGCGTTATTTTCCGAAGGGGATACTACTCCATTGCAGAGGTTTTCTCAGCAGCAGCAGCAGCAGTTTCAATTCCTGCTAATAAGCAGCACATACAAAACGCCGAAGGAAACTTTATTCTCAGTTAATTGAATTCCACGCTCTTTAGGTTGTGAGCAAGTCGAGAATTAGTTTTAAATTTTCACAGCAGGCAGGGCCAAGTCTTTTGGTTATTTATACTTATTTGGAAAAGGTACCGAGAGCTACTCGACTAACGAGTCCTTTCACAGAAGAACCTAGGGGGGAGGGCCTCCAAGAAGCGGGGGGTGCGCCCTCTGCAGCGGGGAGGGGGATGATGAAAGGAACAAAAAAACGCGAACTGTTAATGAAATCATTAATGCTCCGGAAGAAAGGATAAGTAGATAGTGGATGGCTGCTGAAAAGAGGGAGATACAGAAAAAGCAGCGACCACATTTTGAAAGTTCTCTAGTGGACCCTTCCCCTAATGAGAAAGGGAGCCCTGATGAGAGAAGTCGACACTAGTGACATTAAACTATAATTAGTCTGATTGACAGACGAGCAGGGTGGATCCTCTATTTTGGCTGCCTTTATTCGGCAAGGGTAGAAAAGCTGCGCCGAATCTTAATAGCTCCATTCGCTACCTAATCACTGCGATGCCTTCGTCGGTGCTGTGGCCTCTCCCTTTCAGAGAGGATCCCCCCTTCCATCTATTTTTTAGGGGCTTTTCTCTTTTCCTTTAAAGCACTCTCTATCGCGCGCACTCGCACGCCACCTTCGTTTTATTGCGCTTGAATCCCTGTTAATAATGGAAAGAGTCTCTTCATTATATAGTAACCACATCCAGAAAGAAAACTGTCCTCCCACCCCAACTCTTTTTCTTCGGGATACTATCGATAAATAAGCGTAAATTGCGCCATTCTTTTTATTGCGTCTCACTTTCTTAGATTAGAGCAGATCAAGTCCGAGACAAATAGGGTAAAAAAATGTATAAAATGTTTAGAACTTCCAAAGGGGGAGCCAGCCGGCTGGAGGGAAAAAAGGGAGACAGGCAGGTGGAGTGAAAGAAACTACCCCATTGTCAATGCTATGCAAACTGTATTGCTGCCCTCCGCTCTGCTTAGAGTGGAGGGCAAAAAACCTCCGCTTGATTGGTGGATTTGCACAAACAGTTTTCAAAACACCCAGGAGGAGAGAGCGTAATAATAGAAGTTAAGAAAAGCGTCGTACACATTAGACATTGCTCGGTTTTGAGGAAAAAATTAAATGATGGCAAACAAATAAGTGAATCGAAGGACAATCCGCTTTGATTAGTCTGATGCTTTGTGTGCTGGCGCTTTTTTCCCGGCTGTTCTTTTCAAGTGAGTTAACTCTGCTCCCTCGCCCAGGGAAATCAGTATATTAAACTCTTAGGACTGAGGATTTCGGACTCATTTTGGGAGATTGTTCGCCAGAACCTATCTGTCGACCAACGCTCTTAACTACGTCTCGTGACTAGTTACAAGAGGAACAATTACCGGAGACAGAGCTAAGCTGGAGAAAGAAACCCACTCGGTTCTACTGTCTAGCCGATTCAATAGTCTTTATGTAAATTTCAACAAAGACTTCATTTTCGGCGAAACACGGAACTTCTTTTTTGGGAAAAAGTAGCAATGTCGTCTCGCAAATCCGATAGCTTAATGCTTTGTGGTGGTTTTTCAGAAGCAATTCGTTGAATCAGGCATAGGATATTAATATCTTCCGATTAATACTCCTCAAGTAGTATTTTATTATGTTAAACGAAACTTACTCTTCCCGAAAAAGTTCACCACTTATTTGAAGTTCACAAAGGACGCCCATTTTCAACTCATATTCGCCGAAACAAAGAACTATTGGAGGTGGAAAAGTGTCAATGTGGTCTCACAAATCTGATAGCTTTATATTTTGTGGTGTAATTTTAGAAGTGATTTTCGGAATAAGGCCATAGGATATTAAGATCTTTCAATTAATGTTCATAGGCTATAACCTTAGAACATTGAGAAAAACCCTCTTTTCCATGAAAAAGTTGATCAGTTGCTTGCAATTCAATAGGAACGCACATTTTCAACTTTATATTTTTCGAAAGAAGTAACTTTTTTGGGAAAAGTACCAATGTAGTCGGGTAGTTTTATAATTTGTAATGTAATTTCCAAAAGCGGTTCAGGAAATAGGATATTGATATCTTCCGATTAGTACTTCACATTCTTTTGATGTTGAGAAAAATTCACTTTTTCATCGAAAATGTTCATGAGATATTTGAAATACACATGAAATATTGTATGTTATGATTGCAAGGTAGGCACTGAACATTTTGTATACATTTAACTTAAAATTTCAAAATAATCAAATGCACTATTGGTAGAAAAGAACTACCAATGCTACTATTGGTAGGATGAAGTTATAAAAACTTTCCAACACAGAAATACACAACTTTCGCGATAGACCTGATCATTTAGAATCCGAAGAGCATTACGATAAATGCATTCAACAATCTAAATGGTAAACATGGATATTTAAGTATATTTATGTGTGTGTTATTTTTGTAGATTAAATATATAGATTTAAGTTTGAAAAAAAAAAGTACCTAATAAAATTTTATAAAACTTTTACAGCATTATTTCTCTAACTGATGGTTGGTGTTATAACACAAGGGTTTAATTTGGCAAAGCTGTAGTTTTATTGAAATCACATCAAGTATATATTGCTAAAATTTAAAGGAAGTTTCGTAGCATTATAAGTTTTCGATAATTAACGTCAAACCTTGAGTTTCGAGTTGTGGATATAATATTAAAAATCAAAGATAAATTACACCAAACTCAATTATCAATGATTCAATCTATTAAAAAACTTGAGAACGTTCCTTTGGACGCCTAAGCTTCGCAATTTTCAGTAACACTCTAGTTTGAGAAATGCATTGGATATAAAAAAAACTATATTTTTGTTTCCTCTAAGAATATTACCCAAACGTTCGATTACAATGGAGTAAAATACTTTCAAATTTCAAGATACGCACCATCCCCATTCAAAAAGCTCATTAGATATCTCGAAGATCGGATAAAGCCTACACAGTAAGTGCCATTATTATTCAACACATGAATGCGTCGTTAACTATATCAGGGAAGAGTGCTATACCCTGAAAAGAAATCCTAAACTCAAGCGAAATGAATACAAAACGAACCCTGCGAATCAAACAATACGAAACGTATTAGTGTTAACGTTATGATCACCAGAATAAATTCCCATTTATTTAAAAAACGAGTTCTATTAAGCTTTTGTGCGACACGAGTACGAAATTTGAAGAGAATTACATCAGACCCAATTATTCCCTAACAACTTGGAAAGGTAAATGACGGTGATATTTCGCTTTTCCAGGCGGCAGAGACCTAAAAATAATACTTAGGGCGATCGATAATAAGCACAGTTTAAAGTTACAAAAAAGCCACATTGTTCCCAGCTCCGATAGGAGATAATGGTGAGGTCTGGTCTTCGCGTACAAAAATTATCCCCAACAGAAGACATCACTAATAAACAAACAGGGAGAGGCGAATAGCATAAGGGATCGAAACTAATGAATGCGATGTTTGAAACAAAGAAAGAGGTAATGATTTTTCAATAATTTTCCCTACCGTTTTGTGAGAATAACAATATGTACTTCGGTCGAGCTTCGAAAACAGTCACAAAATATTTAAATGTCATTATTATTAAGTTTATAATCCGCGATTAGAGTGCCGCTTTTAAGTACGTCTCCAATACGCCAGGGATCTTTCGGGAAAAGCCAATGGTTCGGACCAGAGTATTTAGATACGCATTTATGCGCTCGATGACGTTACATCGAGATCAGCGAATAAACATTTCTAGCTTAGTCGAATAGACTCCAGTCCCCAGACACTTACTCTTTATTTAACAATAAAACTCAATGGATATGGATTTATGTTTTTTGCAGTAGACATTTTGAGATTTTTAGTTTTATTTCGTGCGATTGTTCAAAAAGATGGATGAAAATCGAAGGTGTGTTAATGGTAAGTTGGTCTGCCGTAATTTTCTTTTTTCAATAAGGGAACTAAGAGCTTTTGCCCTACATCAAACCCCTTGCAGGGCCGTTCCTAAGTGGTGTTGTACGTGTGCGTACACCTAGTCAGAAGTCCAAAAGACAGACGCAATATAATTTAACCCTCCAAGTAGTTTCGACGAGATATCTTCTCCATCAAGATCTGATCAATTTTGCTAATGACGAAACGTCTTGTTGATCAAGATTTGGTCAGTTTTGTTAGTTTGACGAGATACCTTGTTGAGACAACCACCAGGAGGAGGATTAGCTCTCTTGACAGTTGTCTCATCACTAGCAACACTGAACACATCTTCATGGACGAGATAATTCGTCGAAACAACTGGGGGGGGGGGGGGTTGATAGCGGCACTCTACAGTTTAAAAATTTCGTAGTTTGTTTTTTCAAATACTGTTAAGATGTTGGCTTGTTGCTCTACGATAATTTTTTTTCTATAAGAGACTAATTAGACCTATACTGCTGAGAGTGATTGTTTGAAAACATCTAAGGTATTGCTATTCGCAATTGTTTTTAGATATTCATCAACATGTACGAAAAAACTTTCATTCTATTTGTTTTCAAATTCTCGTTAATTTTAATTGCTTTAATTAAGTTTCAGTTCTTGGAATGCATGTTTTTAGAAGAACGAAAACATTAGATAAATTGTATTCATCCAGAAAATATTTTATGCGCGGGCTTCTCTCTCTCTCTCGTTCTATTTTTAATTATCTTTCAAAGAATCAACAAAACCAGAAGCTTTACAGAATTAACGTGAAAGTCAAAGCACTTATTATCGCCAGCAAATTAGACTGTTTTTTTCAAAAATCTAGGCACGAAGATCAAAAGTTTAACACACAAAAATGTCCACTTATCGCTACAAATAGAGATAGGATTCAGTAAATTGTAAGAAGGCTTACGAAAAACCGGCAAAAGCCCTTTGTGTAAACAGTTGCGACAACAGCAAACACACAATAAACAACGAACTGACGAAACGTGAATTCAAGATCTCGCCTACTAAAAAACACCACAAGGGTTCTCAATAATTGGAGACAGTTCATCAAAAATCTTGTATTTTGCATCAACACATTTAAAGGAAAAAATGTCTTGAGTAGTTAATATTTAGTCCATAATACTATACCAGCACACCTATCTTAAATGACAAGTCAGCAGCCGGTCAAAAAAGTCCTTCTTCTTTAATTGTTAATCAGATGAGAGGAAAAAAAGGAAATCCATGTTCTGAAATGACAGATTGCAGCAAATTTACGCAAATCATTGGGTTGCATTTCATTTGGGGATAGGAGTTTTATTTTTTTGCTCTAACTCGTCTGTTGGTTACTATATTTTTTCTTTCCATGTTTTTTCGTACACTGGTGACTTCATCAAATCGCAGGTACAGGACCAATAGCTCTCAATGTCCCCCCCCCCATAACAGGAGGGTACCAAACTCTGCGGCCTTTAGGCATAGTTTAGTGCTTTTGATCATTACAAGCGTTGTCTTGCACGTAATGGAAGGTTACGAGGAGTTACATAAATCTCGCGTTGAATCTCTCAAGTTTAAAACAGTATTAACTGTAACATAAATAAGAATGTCGGTGAAAGATGAGAATCGCACACAATGAAGGGTGGGTTTCCGTAAACTTAATCGGAAAATGACAATGGAGCGTAAAATTGGAAATGAAAAATTAAATTAAAACCTGCCGCGCTCATAAGTTGGATGTAGATAAAATATAACGCGAAAATGGTAAAACGTAATTGTACAGATATGTGTTGTTTGTTATTGTTGCACTAACCGTATAAAGGATTAATGGACAACTGTAAGAATCTAAATTAAGTGAAAAATGGGAATGGTCTGTGAAAATGTATCTTATATATTTGGTAAGTGCAACTTCGGTGTACTCAAAACAACTGCATTTAACATTTCTTATGATCAGTGATATAATTTGAGTTTCTTTTTATAACATATAATGTAGAGATAAAATGTAATATAACGTTGTTGAAGCGAAACCTATGTAATAACATTTTGAATTATAAACGAACTCTCATAAACTAATTTGTTATTCCAGATCTAAGTAGCACGCATTGTATTACTTACAACGGTATAGGTTAGCATTAAATAGTTAACTATTATTTTTATTAAGATGTACAAATAAAATTGTGTTTTATATCACTAAAATGGAAAACTAAAATTAGTATGCGAAAGTCATTGATGAACTAGTTTAGTTAAAACTGTTCAGTCACTTACTAATTATTGATTCGACAATATCGATTGATTTTAAACAAAGATGCATATGTTAACCAAAGGAAGTAAACATGTTCGTTTGTGTTTTATGGCACAAGGGCTGTATTTATTTGGCCAAACTGCGCCAAACAACATAAAGTAAATTGCCATACATACACCTAGGAAGGAATCGAGCAAGAGTCGAAACTGCGTCACCTACAACTCATAGGTTGTTAGAGCATAAGGCGGATTCATTGAGCCACGATGAGCTAACCAAATTGAACAGATAACACAAATTGAGATCAAATACATTTAAATACTTATGATCTCTTCTTTTTCTTTGACACGGGTTATCCATGTTTAGACCTTGCTCCTAAAACCCACTTCAATTATTAATAGATCAGTTCATGGACAAATACCATTGTAAGTGTATAGATTTTTGAATATTATTTCAAATGTATGTTTCACAACTTGGTTTCTGTATACCTAAGTTGATTACTGTTAACAGTTCGAATTCCAAATATTTTATTAAGTTGCAAAGTCAATCACAGCAAATTGGAAAATCACTGGTTTTCTGAAATACTTTCAGCAAACCACACAGCGATATCTACAACCCAAATACCCATATCCATATTTAGACTTTGCTCTTACAAAAAACCCAACCAAATTCATTCATTCTTACTAAATATATGGAAATGATAGAAAATGTACCATCTGAAACTGTATATATTTCCTAATACAATTTCAAGTGTATATTTTTTTGTGGGTTATGTGTACTTAATTAGCTTACCGTTAACAGTTCGAGCTACTAAATATTTCATTAAGGTACGAAATCAATAAGTAAATTTTAAAGTACAGGCACTTTCACTGAACCCACAGTGTATATAGACCGAATCCATATTTAGACCTTGTTTCTAAAACCCAACCGAATTCTTTCTTGCTTAATTTATGGAAAAAACATAAAATGTCTACGAAAATGTATATATTTCCTAACACAATTTCAAGTGTATATTTTATGATGCGGCTTCTGTGTACTTTATTTGCTTACTGTGAGAAGTTCGAGCTACCAAATATTTCATTAAGCTACAAAGTCAATCATAGCAAATTGGGAAACACAGACACTTTCAATAAACACACAGCGATACTTAGTCCGAATCCTCACGAGACGATACCAGCGTCTAATCAACTGCGTTTATACAGCGACTTAAAATAATGTCGCCAGTCGGAAACGAAAAAAGCGGTCGGTGAAGGTGTTTCAAACAGAATTCCTTAAGGTACGAGACCGAAAGAAAATGAATTAAGTAGAAAACATACAAAAAAGGGTTTCACCAAATTATTCAAAAACCGCTCCCGGCAATATTAAATTTTAGCACTAAATCTGAAGCGTCTGTGTCAGACAGTAGTTTCTTCTGGGGATAACACTGGTCTCTGAGTTCTCCAAACGAGTCTTGTGAATAATTTATCGCTGTGGTAAAAGGCTAGCCATGGGTTAAGCGCAGCGACAAAAGATTCGTCTTCCTTCGCTTTCTTGTCACAAGAATCCGTTCCCATTGACTGAAATTCTCGAACTATTGATTGAAAATCAAAGAATTACAGTTGTAGGAGAATGAACAGTTGGAAAGAGTAATGGATGATAGTAGTAAAAATTCAATGAGGTTACCAATAGAAAGGTTGAAGTTAGTCCATCGATAATAGTTGGAAGTTTCAACTCTAGAGTTCAAAAGGTATTGCCAAACTTTGGACCACCTCTAAAAGTGAGTTTTAACACGATATTCATTTTGATTACGTATTTTTTTTTATCTAGCGTAGTTCATAAGAAAAACTGAAAATGCATTTTAGTTATTCTTTTATATTATAACAGTGAAATTTAAATAGAGACATCTCCAAAGATTAGTTTGTCTTTATTGAATAATAGTTGAGATTTATACTCTTTAGAATTGACGAAGCATTGCCAAAGTTTTGATTGTCCCTAAAAGAGGGTTTGATACATAATATTAATTTTAATTACATATTTTTATATTATATACATTAAAATTTTCAAAATTTTTTATATTTTAGGAGTATTATATCTTCAACTAATTTAAAATAATAATTTGAATCATTTCTTTGGTTTTCTAACATTTTCATTTTTTCTCAGTTGTGTATAAGTTGAGTTGTGTTTTCATTATTAACTCATTTTTATCTTGTTATCAATTTATATGAAATATATAACGTATGTAATATATATATAGACTTAACACTATTCCTTAAAAAGAGACGAAAAGACTAGACAGAGGGTGTGAAATCAAAACATGGTGCAATGATGGATCTGAATTTGGACTTATCATTGATGAAATGAGAAAAAGATAGGAAGAATGTTTTAGTTTCCATCGAACAAATGACGGAAAAATTTAGCTACGATCACGTTTTGAGTGAAATCTAACGTGAATAATAATTTTAACTCAATTACAAGTAACGATAACATGTATCAGAATTAATAATAAGTAAACCTACACTTTCTACAAGTTTTTTCTTGAAATGTACAATTTTTTTCTATTAAAGAGGGTGACGCATAGCCAACCGCTAACTTTGAATTTTTTCAGCACTTTCTGCTGAAAAAAAAAATCTAATGCTCTCTTAATACATGGCTCAAAATTGGGAAATGTCACGAATTTAATGATGGAACGCGACAGTATTTGAAATCTCTCAATTATTATGTTAATGCGTTTACGGGCTATTTTTTCATCTATTGGATTAAATCATTCTGTTTCTAAAGCAAAAAAGGAAAAATAAAAATAAAAAGAGAAAGAAAGAAAAACCCGCGGTATAATCCCATTAACCAAGTGACTTTAATCATTATTTTACGCGTTTCTTGTAAGAGAAAAAAGTTGATTAAGCCTTTTCGTGTCCACATCAAGAAAAATGTTGTGAGTATACATTAAAAGCATAAAAATTTAGACTTAAGAAAGGAAAATATCCTAAGACTTCAATTCCGCACTCACTTAATTTCATGGGCATATATGATCAGTTATTGGTATGTAACTGATACATAATAATCAGTTTAAGGCGACCAATTAGTTTGATATCTTACAAGAGAGAAGCCAGAAAAATCCGTTATGCGTCATCACATATATGCCTATTCTAATTTTTCGCGCATGTCTCACAGAATGGCGAAACATTTTCTATATCTAGCGTTTATTACCATTTTCTATGGCGGCTAAAATAACTAAATTTACTAAACTCAATAAAGTTTTTATCATAATTAAAGTACCAGCTCAATTTAAAACACAATCAAAGTAACAAAAGAAATTTTTAAAAAGTTGATTTCCTGATAACAATTAGTTTGCTCTCCCGCAAAGGAGAAGTCACAGAAGTTAATTAGAAATTCACCAAAACTATGCACAGTTAATTTCGCAGAAATCCTACAAAGTTGTGAAATGTTTTCGCTGACTAACGTGTATTATCGTTCTCCAGTTTCAAATCGTTAAATTCATGGAATTCTTAGGTTTTTATCCTAACTATAAGTAACAATTTAATTTAAAACTGAATCAAAATAACAAAACTTCTTTAAGACGTTTATTTACTGACAATAATTAGTTTGCTCTCTTACATGAAAAACTAAAAAAAAAATTCATTGTGAAAACTTAACAAAACTCTACATTTAATTTCGCAGTTATCTTCGAACTGGTGAAATATTTTCGCAAACTAAAGTATGTTATTGTTGGTGTCAATGACGGCTTAAAATAACTAAATATACTTTTAACTCTATGCAGTTTTATCATAATTATAAGCACTAACTTAATTTAAAACTCGATCAAAAGGTTGATTTCTTTATAACAATTTGCTCTCCTAAGTCACAGATATTCATCATTAACAATCCAAAACAATGCACATTTTAATTTCAGACATCGTATTATCTTAAAAACTGGCGAAATGTTTGCATAAACCACAGTACATTATTCTTAAGTTTATATTTACGTAAATTTATAAATTTCATATTACAATTATAAATATCAATTTAATTTTAAACTCCGTCAAAACAACAAAGTCCTTTTCCTGCAGCAATGCACATATCCTGTAATCAACGCAAGCGAATCTCGGGTAACTGCGCATTGCAGCTACATTCGATTGCTTTAAAAATCCAATAGAGACCCATTCAACAATTCAATCTACTAGGAACAAATGAATATATCACCAAAGCAACAAGTGTAAAGGATTGTCACAAACTGAATGATCTATAACACGTTCCTATTTTCGGGCAAAGGGGTAGCCCAGCCAGTGGACCCAACTTGCCCGTGATATCTAGATATTATCGAATGATAGATATAATGACCACAGAGAGGGCTGAACGCCTCATATTGAAAATGACTTTTTCCATAAACATTAAAGGAAGCTCGGCTCGATTATTTCCTATAATACCAGGTGAATGATTGAGCAAGAACTAGATTGGGAGCTGATTGGTAAGGTGGGGCGGCACTATTGGTAAAAGCCTAATTTTTTTCGAGAACCTCCATTTGTTTATCTAGGGCTACAGCAAGCACCGCACACACTTAGAGAAAATGACAAACTACTACTTGTAGCCATAGTAACAAAAACCACGATGAGACCGATGAAAAAAATAGTCCTCGCTAATGGTTCATTAATGCTTGCCCGAAGAGATGAGATATGGCAGAAAAGACTCACTAATTCACAGTGAGGGAAACTGTGCTGTCACTGGTAGGTGGAAGACCGCCTGAAATATGGAGTCAATAATTAGTACGCTTTTCTGGTGCATTCGGTGGTATGTCAGAGGCATACACGGGGTGCAATATTGCAACAAATCAAAGTGAGAAAGGCTCATTACAGCTACCCGTGAATCACACAAACAAGGAGACGTGGTCCGTTTGCTCAATCAGTGGTAAGGAAAACACTCGGAACCCTTCAAAACCTTAGATTGAAAAGTGATTAATTGCAGGTATTTCGGCCACCTAGTCATGTAAATGATGATGGCTTTTTTGATAAGCATCGAAAAACCATAGTTTCGATTTTGATTGTGTGTGTGTGTGTGAATGGATATGGCTCATCAAAAACAAGCAAATACATTGCATTACGTTTTTAACCAATGGATGAATTAGCGCTTAAGACTAATGCATTAGGCTTCTATAGCGCGTAATTGGATTCAATCATTTTAATAATCATCCCGGAAACCATCGTATAACCAATTTTAAACATTTCACTTAGCTTTTGTTATTATTTTATAATCTTTTGATAAAAATTGAAAGTAAGAAAAACTTTAAAACCTTAGATTAAAGAATGATTAATGGCAGATATTTAGACCACTTAGTCTTGTGAACGATAATGACTTCCTTAATAAGCATTGAAAAAACTTTTTTCTGATTTTGATTGAATAACTCTTCAAAAGCTAGCAAATGAAATAAACGATACCTTAAACCAAATGGATGATGCGAAGCTTTAAAATAGTGGACTAAGTTTCTGTAACTTCGATTGGTTTTATTCAGCCATTTTCTTACAATTCTTAAAACAAACAATTCTAAACAAACTCAACTTTTATTCTTTTTAA
This sequence comes from Metellina segmentata, assembly GCA_947359465.1. NCBI lineage: Eukaryota > Metazoa > Arthropoda > Arachnida > Araneae > Tetragnathidae > Metellina > Metellina segmentata. The sequence goes on along the minus strand of OX375872.1, from coordinate 64,358,675 downwards.
GACATTAAAAAAACATGAAAAGCTTAGATTTAAAAGTGATTAATCGCACATACTCAATCACCTAGACTTACGAACAACGACTTTATAAATAAGCACCGAAAAGTATTATTTCCGATTTTGATTGTATAACTCATAAAAATCTAGAATATGCTAAAACAACATCTTGAGCCAAATGAAAGATGCTACGATTTAATACGAGTGGATTAGGCTTCACTAACTACGTGTGATTTTTCCAGTCATTTTCCAATCTATCCCAGAACCCACATTACAAACAATTCTAAACATTTTAAACTGAGATTTTATTTCTTTTAAATAAAAATTAAAAACTTGAAAAGATTAAATTGAAAAGTAATTAATCGCAGATATTCAATCACCTAGTCTTGTGAACAATGATGACTTCCATTAATAAGTAGTGAAACACCTTATTTCGGATTTTGATTGAATAGACATAGCTCATCAAAAACTAGGAAATAAATGAAACGACTCTAATTGAGCTTTCATTCTAAACAATTCTTCGAATTTAACAAAGCTTTTATCAGTTTACTTTCAAAGCTTTATTTTTAATAAATATTAAAATAAAAGGACTTGCGATCGGGTTTGAAAATTATCTCTCCTTTTCAGCTCCACACAAAATCGAAAGCATTCTAGTTAGAGTAGGTATTTCTATTCTTAGTCGTGACCGAGAAACATGATCGAGTTTCATCCCCAATCCACAGATCAATTGCAACTAGGGATAAACATGCTTGTGTTTTAGAGGGGTGAAGTTAGCCATTGAAGCAATAGCAGTAGGGTAATACAAAAATGTAGTTTCCAATTACATTCCGATCAAAAATATAAATCGGCAGATTTTAAGGACAAAAACGCGAATAAATTTTTTTGGTGGAAGGAATAAAACCTCCAGCAGATGAAGAAAAAACAGAATACAAGAGAACATGGGGTAAAAAAATCTGTAAAAACCCCATTGATTGATTATGAGAGGATTGATACGGGGGATAAGGATGAAGAATCTAATCAAGTGAGACGTGAAATCCGCTTGAAATAAACCGAAGTTATAGTAAACCGAAGATAAGACGAGTAAAAATTTAATAGAAGAAATATTTCCGGTAGTCCAACAAAAAAATTTAGCTCGATAAGTCTTATAGAGAAATGGTTACAAGACGCTTTCAAACAGTAAGAAATAAGACCAACTACAATGAGAAATAACAAAGACCCAAGTCCTATTTGATTAAAAATAGGCACAAGAAACCAGAGAGAGAGAGAACACAGTAAACTTTTTTACAAAATTCTTCCGAAGCAAGTGTGCAATAACCGGATTTGGAACTAGAAAGATATTAATTTGAAATAATTGCAATACATTTTGAAATAACACTTTTGAAATACACTAAACACTTGCTCACATTTTGAGCCGAACTGGAACTGAAACTATTTTGACAAAATTCATCCTAAGCAAGTGTGCAATAACGGATTCGGGGAGCTAAACAAATATTTATTTGAAATAATTGCAATACATTTTGAGAACACTAAACTTGATTGAATTTCGAGCCAAACTAATACCCCTTTTGAATAAAAAAAATGTTACTTCTTTTTAACTGCAGCACTTTAAGCTGAACTGGAACTGAAACGTTTATGACAAAATTCATCCTAAGCAAGTGTACAATATGGGATTCGGAACAGAAAAGATAGCTATTTGGAACACTTGCAATGCGTTTCGAAAACACTAAACATCTGCTGACATTATGAGCCGAATTGGAAATTTTGAATATTTTTAAATATTTTTTTGTATTAGAACGTTTTGGGCTCAACTGAAATTGAAACCTTTTTGACAAATTCATCCTAAACAAGATATTTATTTGTAATAACTGCATTTTGGGAGATAGCTAAGAATTTGCTATTATTTTGAACTGAAATGGAACTATTGAATGAACACAGCACTTTATCAAGCTCCAGAGTAATAAATAAACTGGATTAATGTGAAACTAAGGCGGTAAGAAAGTACAAGTGTGCGGCATTTTACAAATATTTGAGCACAGTTTCCGTTGAAAACTGATAAGGATTCCTAAAAACATACATTTTTTTATTTAATTCCTTTTTAAGATTCATTTTGAAATGTATAACTCTTTTATTACATTTATTTTTACTTAACAGTTATCAACTTCTTTCTTAAACAAGATAATTAACTGATCTAGATAACTTCAAGCATAAATCATGGCTTCTCATGCCAGTTGGAAACGTTTTCATATCGACGGACAGTTTCAGTTTATAATTCAGAAAGCTTCCAAACAAAATAAGCTACATTATTATATGGTTAAATAGACATGCAATATTGCGTTTGATTTCAATTGTCACTATACGGCCATGTTTTGACAAGGGCTTACGTATTATGTTTTAGACAATCTTATGACGAAACAATTTTTTTTTGTTTTCGTAACGTTGAAGGGTAAAAACAAAACGAGCTACATGACTGTATAGTTATCTAATCAAACAATAATGGCGTTCGTTTGGTTTGTTACTATACGCTCATCTTTTTGACAAAGGCCTAGAAATATTATGTCTTAGAGTACGAGAACAGTACTCATCTCGGTTGAGTTGATATTATTGCGGAAAGAAAATATTTGGATAGCTGCGACAAGCACAAAACAAATAACGTCAAACGATGGATATACACACAAGGAAAGTTTTACTGGAACAGAAAAGAGAAAACCTTACAGGGGTAAGAGTATAACAAGAATAGAATTTGCCCGCTTACGATTCGCATTTGGGTAAAGTAGTGGCTGCCTTAGTACTCATTTCGGAAAATTCCTAAAGTTCAGATAATCATGACGAGGTATCTCATCATTATTAAAACTGACTAGATCTTGATCTCTTCATTGTCGAAAAATCGGCAATATCTTGATGACGACTTACCTTGTCATTAGCAAAATTATTTACATCTCTACACTTTAAGTGGTTTCGTCGAAATATCTCACCCATCAAGATCTGGCCGATTTTGCTAATGACAAGATAACTCGTCATCAAGATATTGAAGGTCAGTTTTCTTCAAATGACCTTGTCCATTAAGATCTAGTAATGGTTTTGTTAAAGACACCTCGTCAAGACAAACATCAGGAGGGTTAACGGACGAGATATCTCGTCGACACTACCAACTCATACGATGGACAATATGAAGTTCCGTTCAGCTCAAACCCTCAATACATCTGAAAATATATCTACCAATGTTTTTAATTCCCAACTTCGATTAAAAAGAGGAAACTGATAAAAACGAGTGTGTGAGGTGGCTCGATTGTTTTAATATTAACCAAGGCAGGGTGCTTCACTGCACACAATGTTTGCATGCAAGAAAAACAGTTTGCCAGGGGTTGGTGGCAAAGGTGGGCGTAACCATAATCCCCGAATCCCATCAATGCTGGGTGAGCCTCCTTCCACGAAGGTCTGTACGTGGGACCATAGTTCACTCTGAACCTCCTTGGATCGAAGTGCTAATTACCGCTGAACACTTTTTTAATTCATTAACACAAAACTCGTTTAATCACAGACGTAAGTGATGGGATAGGGCAGATGTTTTTCAAGCATCCCATAGAAATGATAATTAAAAAAAGAATTACGCTTCCCGTTTTATGCGCACTGTGTTATTACTTCGAGAAATGAGTCTTTCACAGGGAAGGAGAATATATTAAGGCTTGTAGTGTTTGTTTTCCGGAGATGGCAAATGTGTTCCAAGTCTTGCTCTTTGCTAATGAGCGATACAAGTGTAAGTACTTTCTCGCATAACAAGAAGCTGAATACACGCGTGTTGCCGATATTCATCTTGAGAAAGTAGTTTGCAGGTGGTGTGTATAACTTACACAATTTGTTTAAGTAACTAAAGTTTTGTGTCGAAAGTAAGAATTACTAGTCTATTACATTTAGTTAAAAGTTTAATTTTCTGAGTGGGTCCACACGCATAATTCCACCTTGCAACCTGTAGTCTTTCCTGCATGATTTGTAACCATTGTAACAATTTAGACCTTCTTGACCATTAGACTCTTTCCAAAGGATTCTGTTGTAAGTAAATTAGCACTGAGGAAAGGACAAATAGAATCTTCCTAAAGGTGAAAATAATTCATGGATTCTTTAAACCACCAGATGTGGTTATTTAGTAATTTCGGGATCTATGGGGTAACAGAAATACTACACTACTTGGAATTCTCGTGACGGTCCGAGGTTCTAAAATATGAATATGACGTTACAATACCGATTTGCTTACAATATACATTACCATTTTAATCAAAAGTAAACTCATGTTTGCTGTTAAAATATCAGGAAGCCAAAAGTATTATATGAATAGTTAAACATTTCGAGATAAGAATCGCAAAACCATTACACTACTGGATGAAAATATGCGGCATGAAAAACTGATCTGGGATAATTGAGGAATGAGTAGTCTTATCGAGCAAAGAGCGAAACCACCAAGAAGTTGGAAGAGACAAAACACCATCCTTCACAAATGAGATCAAGTGGGAATGAATTCCAATTCTCTAACAATTTACACTACCATATCAACAAAAGTAAACTCATGCTTACAATCGAAGTATCTGGAAGCCAACTATTATACGCCGAGTTAAAGAAACTTCCGAGATAAGAATCGCACAACCCTAACATACTATAGGATGAAAATATGCGTCTCGAAAAAGTGAAGCGGGATAATTGAGGGAAAGTACAGCCTTAACGGAGAGGGAGCGAAACCACCAAGAAGTTGGAAGAGACAAAAGACATTCTTCACTTACACCCAACGGCACGGAAATTTATACGAGCGTTAAAACTTTCTTGTGGGGTCAGACCGGTTTGTCAGAAGCTGAGGACAGCATTGAAAAATATTAGGGTGGTTTCCCTCCCCAGAGCAGAGGCTTATCGTCATCGCGTTTTCTATTGATTTAAAAGCCAGCCATCTCCCACACACACTAATGGGCGATTCTCACAAACAGATGTCCCTGACTGGAATCTAACGATCACGGGGCGCTACAAAGTCAGCATCTTTCGCTGGAGGTTTTTAAGGCAGAAAAAGCGATGAAATGGGGGCAAATAATTAAGATAGAGAAGGGAGGAACTGGAACGAGAAGAGAGGATAAAGACAAATGAAAACCCGATTTTAATGCATACAGATGTCTGAGCGAAGCCCCTTCGATTGCGGACCCTCTAATGAGAAATAAGAACTATCTGAACGGGAAGGAGAGCCATTTCCTTCTTGTTGCTTATCTCTTTTGAATGCTATCAAAATGATAAAGAGAACCGAAGATAAACTTGGTAGGGAGAGAATTTAAGAAGAAATTGCTGGCTACAAAGATATCAATCGCGATAGCAAAGACAAGGGAGGAGAAAAAATATTGATTGGATAATTACAACGAGAACCATTCGCGGAGATAGTCGAGAAAGCATATAGACAGGTGGCGGTTCTTTAGTTGAGGAGGATTAAAGATTTACTTACACTTAAGATGCGCAAAAGAGGCCATCAGTGTGGAAAGTACTTTATGGGCGTAATAAATACATACCATTAACGACTCCAGAGTCCGTAACACAATCAATCCGACGAATTTAATAAAAATAAACTTAGAATCTAGCATCTCCTTAAGGAAAACGGCGGAGCTTTTTCATTTTAGGGAAAAAACATTAGATCATCACTTTTGAAAGATAAAAATGTGCCAAATGTATAATACTTAATTTGTGAAACCCAACAATTGGCCGCTTCATGCACAAAAGCTGCCAATTAATTCCCATAGAGATATCGCATAAGACAGTCGTAAAATGTTATGACCTTCCCTGATAATTTTCGATCATGGGACCACTTTCTCATGAAAAGAGAATCGTTTTTATAACTCCTGTAAGCATTCCTCTTTCGCTTTGACGAAGATTTAGTTCTCTCAAGTTTACAGGCCTCCTGAACTCACTAAAACCTTTAAAGCAATAAGAACCTCAAATAATACAAAATATGTACAGTTCAATGATTTGAGTGAATGACCACCACGATCATAATCCTAACTCAATCCACATGAACACGATACTTCCGTATTTCAACAGGACTGAGGGAGATTGGTTGAGTTTCATGATGCAATAGCCTTGTTTGACCATTATATACCAAACATAAGACAAATGGAGTTAGAAATTTCGCACACAAAGTTTTAGACACAGATAGTCTCTTTTCTATGTCTGAACACCAAGAGTAAGTTACAAAAATTGAACCAGAACTCAATTAGAATCGGATGTTTACTTTGCGCTTTACCATCAGATATCTTAAGTATAAAATATTTTTAATTCGAAAAACATTAAGTAGTAATTTTTTTAATTTTTAAAATTTCAATGCCAATAAAAGCTTTTATAATCAAGTAAATTTGTTTTGTTCCGTTTACTTAAAAGTATAAGCGATAGGTTATTTTAAAACAATTGAAGGACATGAGAAAATTTAATGTTATTATGATATGAATTTGGTTTATACGAGGGGAAGTTCAAACTTTTTTTTTTTTTTTTTCGATAGCAATGCACTAATTAAACACGAAGACAAAGCACAAATGAATACGAAACTTATTGCGAATATTCTTGTAGCAGCAGTGTTATCAGATGGTTTGTCTCAAAAGTTCAGAAATTTCATTTAAAAAACGTCCGTGTCACTAAAACTTTTCTAGTAAGCAAAACGTCAAGTATGTCCAATTTACTTGACTTCGTTTGCTGCAGGTTGGCCAAAATAGGTCCTTGCGTCATAAAACCTAACCAGACAAACAAAATTCACAAAGTGGAGATTAGATAACTTTAAAAGTGCTCAGTCATAACAATGAAATGAAATTGATACAAGCGTAATGATACAGAAAAGCAAAGGTGTTAAATACACAATTTTAACGAATCAATAAATTGATTTATTATAAATATATTTAGAATGGAAAAATCTAGCAAAGAGGTCCAACAATTTACATCTGGATTTATTATTTTATTGTTTGAAAGTCACACATCCTTGAAGTTTAATTCAAAAATTTGGAAAGATTTAATTTCAGTATCAAAAGCACCATTATTTGTTCACAAAAATACGAACAACGAACGTAAAGTTGAATCACAAAGACGAAAAAACGCGATCGGGATGTAAGAGATCTTAATTACGAGATTCTGGCGACCGAATAGGACAGCCTCTTGTTTCTTAATTAATTCCGCCTTATGGGAAGCAAGGGAATTGTGAAATTAATTCCCCTTTTCAGCCTGTCCACTACCCAAACCCATTAAGCTCGTGTAAACAACCCCAAAAAGAGAACTGAAAAAACCCCTCCACACGAACAGCAGACAGACAGAGGCAAAACCGAACTTAAGACGCATTCGCTCGGCTCGAAGTTGCGAAAAATGTTGCCTCATATTTTCCCCTTTTGGACTGGTTCAACAGGAAGTCATTACCACAGCTTGTCCTCTCTCTCGATCCTCACGGACCATTAAAATCAGGTTAAGATGGAATTTAATCCATCGGCTGGCTTTGCATGTTTTAAAGTCGGGACTATAAGGGGAGGGCTGCAGCCTGGTGGGGGAGAGATAGAAAACCCGGCCGCAATTAGTAAATCTACACCTTGTCAGATGAAACGTGATACGATCTTTGAGGTCATTAAAACCATCCCCCAAAAGAATGTGAGGCTACTCAGCATGGAATTTTCCTCACTGAGAGAGATGCTATCTTTGTCGCTAAAATAACACTACATGATTTTTTGATGCGTGCCTAATTAATAAAAATTGTTTTCTTTGTGCGAGGCTTTTTATCTCCTATGATTATCTGAAAAATGCCTAAAAAAACTAAATAAAAGGTTAATGGAAGGAGTTGAGAAAACAGTGTGCTGAAAAAAGGATAGCGAATTTCCAAATTCATACTCCCTTTTCAAACCTACTTTAGATGAAAGGAAGCATATGAGTGAACTGTAGGTAGTTAATCATTTGCTATGAGGGAAATTTCAAGTATCTAATACTGCCGTGTTAGTCATGAGTGTTTGGCTTTTCATTTGAAATGATTTTTTCCACTATGTTTTTGGAGTTCAAACTAGGGACCTGTTCAAGAGATTTCTAAACTCATACTTTCTCTCCAATCCTATTTCGATGAAAGTAAGGATATCAGTGAATTGTTTGAGGCTATTAGTTGTTATGATGGAAATTTCAAGTTTCCTATTCCACAGCGTTAGGTCAAAAAGACTATTGTTTTCGAATTGACGACAGTTAATTGAAAGAAATATTTCTGATACGATGGCAGATGGTAGACTCTATCTGGAGAAAAAACTCAGCAATTCTCCATGACATTTTCAGAGCTCGATTATCGGAACAACAGTATCTAACAATCAAAGCAAAAACAAAATAGTTAAACTTAGCTTTCAAATTACATTCGAGAGTTTGCATTTGTTCGGATTCAACAACGGTGAATCCAAACAACTGCGATAAAGACGAACAAGTTGAAAAATTGTAACAATACACATGTGAAGAGAAAGCGTACATTTGCTGACACTAATCTCTGCTGGTTGTCGAACGCAAATCCTTTGCACTAGTTAAAGATACTGCTCACAAAGTTGATTTGAGTTAGGCCTAGAATACCAGACTACGTTAACATCTATGGACTAAGTAGATTGGATTGATATTCTTTATGATATACATGTTTCCAAAGCAAAAAAGTTACACAGAAAAAAAAAGTCTAATGGAAATATCAAGTAATTCAATTTTTTGTTAACTGTTTAGTTAAACAGTGTAGTTTCAGCGCATTAGTTTGAGAATTCTTTGTAGAGTGCATAAGATTTGCACTTAAAGTTTTCAAGCGAAGCATGCTAGAAGCAAACTGTTGGAAAATGCCGTGTGAACGAAATCTTGATGAAATGAATTTATAACTGAAGAATCAATATACCTCATGTTGAAAGGTACGATTAAAGATCTCAACAAACAATTAAGCGCTGGAATTCTGCAAGTTGGGACCACGGCGTCTTACAAGCGGACTGAGAACAGAATCGGGCCCCTAGAAGATGTATACTGAACGCTTTCAAGTTATAAGCATACAGTTAAAAAGGAAGTGTCTTAAAAAGTGTAACGTAAATAAATCATTATCGCAGGTCAATTTAAAAGAAAGAAATTCTTGTGAATTAATAACTTAAATGCCAATGTATCTCATGCTGAAAAGCACGGTTAAAGATCTCAACAAATGACGAAGCACCGGAATTCATAAAGTCGAGTCCACGGGGTCTTACAAGCGGGTCGAGAACCGAATGGGGCCCCTTGGAGATCTGCAGTCCAAGGTCGGTCTTGAAGACAAAGGCAGTAGATTAAGAGAAGGCGAGATGATAAAAACCTCCGAGAGAAGGAATAGATTCGGCGTAGGTGGCGTAGGAGTATTTCTGTTTGAATTTTGGCCAGTAAGTCAGTTGGTTGCAGCAAGTGTCAGCAGATGCATTTGATTCGCATGGGGGAGGAGATACGGACAGGATTTATTACCTCAACAGCCGTCCTCCATGCAGCTGGGCTTAAAGATATATTTATAACCTGCCCTTTTGCACCCATTTCTGAACTCTCGTTACTGCAGTTGGTCACAGAGGCACGGGTGTAATACTAAACATGTGTGACTTTTTTCATCGCGACATCCCATTGCTGGGCGACAAAAGAGCAATTCAGAGTTGCGCGAAGGGAAGAATGCGGGGATAGAAAGAAATCCACTCATAAACAATCCGGAGACTCTAAAAACTGAAAGTGTTTAATCACAATACCAAACTCAAATTCAGCGAGGCACAAAGACATACCAATGTGTTTTATTTACATGAAAACTAATTGTTATATTAGAATTTTAATCAGTTCATCGTGTTTGCACAGGCTAGTACCGAAAATTAAAGAAATTTTCCATTTTCTCGTAGTAGATAAATATTATTTATCAATTTAAATAAATCTGCCTCATGGATGTCCTTAAGAGCAGAGAAACGCGATGTACTTAATAAAAACATCTCGCAAAAATTATACCGGTCTTCTACATTGAATCTTTTACGTCATTCAAGCTACATTTTCTCATCTGTTTATAAGCAACCATGCTTTTGAATCTAGTGTTTATTGTTGGTAATGTTATTTTAGTATTTTACCTATTTGTTCTAGGTTGTACTGTCTTTGGCACAACTTGTCCGTGTTTGGACCTTGTGACATGACCCAAACAACAATCTCCTCTTTTACTTATTTTTGTTTAGATTATGTAAGATAATTTCAAAAGTGCGTTACTGCTTACAATAAATTTCATTTGTGCGCTATAAACAGTTGAGTCTAGGATTTTGAAAATGCAAGAAATTGAATTCAAGCAGAAACTTTAATTTTTTTTTTTTGCTTTTGAAATCGTTTTTAACACGTACGAATTTTAAATGCTTACAATTTTAAATTCAAATTTAAAATCTGGCTAGTGAAATTATGTATTTCCGGGAAAATACCTCATTGACAAATACACAAATAAATCGAAAAACTGATTTAACCCAGTCTGTTTAGTTATAATGAATATATACATTCATATATTAACTTTACACTCATTATTGCAGAAGGATTAACATTAATTTAAGCTTTTACTAAGTACATATTTGGCTATCTAACAGAGCATCATTTATTCATAAATAAATACTGCCATACTGCGCAGAGAATCCGAAGTTAAATTTCCGGAGTTAATTTCGAGTTGTTCAATATTTCCCGTACATGTCTCATTAACGTAATTCCAGCATTGAAGAAAGATCCTCTTAAAAACTTGTAACAATCAGAAATCCGTTAAAAAAATTACCTACAAAAAAGTGCATTTGGAAAGCACTTGAGATTAACATTTAACAAGTCATTTAAAAACACCTAAGGTGTTTTCATCGTATAAAGCTCGGAATAAGCGCGCTGAGTTCAAATAATAAGCTCCAAACAACCAGAAAATCTCACCATTACTGTCGCCACCCAATCGCAAAATCTTACGGAAACTTTTTTGCGTCGCCTTTTCTGGAGTTGCGCGGAGAGAAGAGGAGCAGCATCCGAGACACTTGCAGAGAGGCACACAGAAATGGTCGCAAAAAAACTATAATTAAGAGTGAAACCGAAAAAAACCCATCGCACTCTATCATAATTAATAATTGGAAAAGCCTATCGCATAAAAACAAATCAAAATAAGGCCGGGCATCGGAACACACAGGCGATTCGTGTGTCAAAGAAACAACAAAAAAGGAAACAGCTAACGACGTAAAAGCCTAAAGCCCAGTTTACACCTAAAGTTTCGCACGAAACCTTCGGGCGCAAGTGGAACGCAAAAAACCTAACTGTTTTCACCCTTACAGGTTTCAATTAATTAAGCTAATAGACGACTTCTCATGTTTTTTATATCTTAATAAATGGATCGCATATTTCTCGGAAAACCTCCTCAAATGAGGCAGACACAAACAATCTCCATTTGAATATCGACGCGCTTTTTAAAAAAAAGCTGAAAAGGAAACGTCAAGCCGCAGTCTTTTCTTTTAAAGGGGGGCCATAAAAAAGCCATAAAAGATATGTGCAAGAAACCGAGAAATATTTTCCAATAATTTATAAGTGATGCATTAGACGCCAAGGTACATTTTCTCATTTGCCTGGCAAAAGCATGATGAAAAGAGAAAGAAGACTTGATGATGAGAACTTCTCCCCACTCCCCTGCATCGTTTCATCTTCATTTCCCCACTTCTTATTATTAGATTTTTTTCGCGATCTTTTCATTGGTTCGAAAATCCGGCGTGTTTTTACTTGCGACTGACTTAAAATGACACCGAATAAGAAATATTAGCCGGTGACCCCAAAACAAATTGAAATCCCTTTTCCCCCCTACCCCCCATACGAGATACGTGGGGGAGATATCAGAGCAGAAAGGATGATGAAAGGGAGGGGGGAGTATGTCGGAGAGAGAGGGTATTTGGCTTGAAATCACGCGTCGGTGCGAGTCAATATACCTTTTGAATAGTTGTACCTGTCTGATTCAATTTAAACTCACTGCCTTGCTGCTGCTTATTTAATGGATTGGAGACAGAAACGTTGAAATTTTATCGACTCCTATTTTAAAGAGGGGACGCATTAGGAAGATGGAGAGAAAGATGGAAAAATTTAACAAGAATCACACAAATACAAAATAGTTTTATGGGATGTAAAAAGGTTTATACGAAGACACCAACAAAAGCCTGTAGAGCGTGTTTCGATTCCCGCGCCTTTAGATGTAGCAATTTAAAGACGTCCAAGTACTCCCCTACAGGTGCTTATAATTTATTCGTTTGAAGAAACTCGAAAAGTATAATCTCTTACATATACTGTACTTATTAGACAAGGCAGTAACTCAATTTAGGTGATTAAGAATAATACTTATTAAAATGCTGGGAATCAAATCCCTAGGAGCAGATAATTGTGACCCTTTAATAACTCCGTTCACAAGATATTTTACAATTTATTCATCTGATGTATCTAATGAAAATAAATAATTTTAATTAGAAATTTAATGTTGACGAAAACTTCAACATATAGTTGTTTTACACAAATTGTTAAAAAAAAATGACTGTAAGGTAACGACTCATCACAGAATGTTTTGCGTTTCTTAGAAATTAATTCGTTTCTTCCATAAGTTATAACATTTTACAATTAAGTAAAACTTTATTATTCTTAAATTTAAAAAAATAATGCTTTCATGGGCTTTTAAGACAGTTAATTAATGTTTCACTAAGTCGGGGGGGGGTCTATTTTTGTAATGGAAAAGTACTGGTCACTAAAATGGTACTATTTCTTTTCATCTTAATTAATATAGAAGCTTTATAGGTCAACTTCTCAGAGAAAATTCAATCATCGCAAATGAGATATTGCCAAAATAAATTATAGACAACAAATTTAATGCTACAAAAGAAAAATAAAAAAAGAAAAATATAAATATTGAACTTTTCATAGATGTTAAATTCATGGAAATGAAAATTTATTCCCTTGAAAATATTTTTGCTTTTTCTCAAACAATATGAAAACTAACACCCCGTATTTACAAAAGAAAAATACTACGAAACAATAACTCGATACTTAAAAAGCCACTCTACCTTTCACTAAAAGGCTCTACTTATCACCATCTAGTTGTTTATTTTTGTATTTAAGTTTTATTTTTAATGGTTTAATCTTTTAAAAGCATTTTTGCAATAAAAGGCAAATCTACTGCTTTTTCAATATGTCCAAAACATGCCAAGTCAAATGTAAAAATTATGCAAGCATCAACAGAGAGTGAAATTTGCAACCCAAGACGTTTAAAGGAAGGAGGTGTGATAAAAAATCATAGTTTTCTTATCATGATATCGTAAGGTATACAAGTGTAATTTTTTTAATTAGACCCAGATGGAAAGAGAGAGAGAGAAAATAGTGGTCTCTATTGTTTTACCGTATATACATCAAAACAGTGTTTTACAAAAAATATCCAACTACACTATTACTGTTTGTGTTTGGTTTCCCTTTGCATGGACTTGTAAAACGATATTTTTCAAAACTCGTGTTATAAAAAAACCGCAGTTCAACAAAAATCATGTTTTGAAAAACCGCATTCTACAAAAACCGTATTTTGAAAAACTGTATTTTACAAATAACCGTATTTTGAAAAACCACATTTTACAAAAGCTGTATTTTGGAAACGCATTTTCTAAAATCGTATTTTGAAATTATTTGCTATGCATCAATATTCCTTAGGGACAGAGAAAAGTTCCTGTACACAAGACTGGTATATAAGAACCCGCTTTTGATAATGCCCATTCGATATTGAAGTCGATATATAGCTATTTTGATGAAGAATGTGGTCAATCGTCTAAAAATGTCAAAAAATGAATAGACAAGAAAATAGTAAAATGATGAAAACGGTCTGTAGATATTTCGGTGAAACAAAACTTCTATCATCCCCAGGATCGAAATAAATAAGAGGCAATACGCGAGTTTAAAATCCTATTTTTGAACAGTGTTGACATCACTCACTTTTTCAATTAAGCCCTTTCAGGTCGAATGTAAAGGCAGGGAAGCACTAGTGTCAGACAAAGTAAAAATTGATAAGGCTTCTCTAATGTTTAACACTAGAACAGATCTGAGACATCGGACTACTTCGCATGTTTGAAATCAAACAGATGAGGAAATTCAAGAGAATCCCAATATAATGTTGATATAAGACATATTCATTACTTTCCTTATTTCTGACACATCTTATGTGCTTTCGTCTTAATTAAAAATCAAGTGAAACACTGCTCAAAGGTAAAGCATTTGAACTCCAGTTTTACTCTTGTTTATATTAGCCCTGATGAATGTTTTATTCAACGAAATAGCTATAATTCAGCTATAACATCTTGTTTTTACCATCTTTATTATAGTCATTCTTTACAGTTTCTAGATGATTGACTACTGGTTTGGCCAAGGTGCTGGACTAGAAACTGGTAAATCTTAAAAGTTGATTGATCGCGATAAAGAAAGATGTTGCTCTAAATTTTGGAATATTTCCTATTCGAGTTTGGTCAATTCAAATTCAATCAATTATTTTTTTACTTTGGTTAATTTCAATAACCATTCAACGTCCATTGGATGAGAGCGTCCATGAATAAATTTAGAAAAATCCTTAACTACAAAACCAAATATGTAAAGCCAAATTTTACAAAATTTTCTCAAGAAAAATATAAAAATATTAAACGTATATAAAATAATGTTACAAAAATTATTAGCAATAACATTTTTATCTAAACACTAGTTTGTTAAGGAATTCAATTAAAATGATTTTTTAACATCGGTTTTATTTGGCCAATTCTGCCTTCATGTCATACGAAGACAAGCCTCTTGTTTTAGTAATCTAGAATTTTTATTACTCGACTCGCCTATTAATCCTCTTGGTGTTACAAGATTTTTGAGAAGTATAATACTGCTTGCAACACACACGATGATTAAATAACCACATTTATTGGTTGAAAGAATGACGGGAAAGATTCTACTGATTAAGAAGATTAAAATCGGCTAGATGTCAGGAAGGAAACCCATCAAAGGGTTAAATAAATTAAAGTCTAACAATGTACATTTCTTCATGCGTTTATATTTATACAAATCCTTAACTACCAAACCAAAAATGTACAGCTACGTAAAAACTTTTGCAGGGCTTTTTGGTTGGACAGTCGGGTTTTATGGTGCAAGTTCCAAGTTGGACAAACTGCTTCAAACACCAGATTAAATTGAAAGCAATCAATTTTAAAATCATTATAAAACATAATTTTCAGTTAGTGCTAAAATTTAACAAGTGGACCTTTGTAACAAATATTTTACAAGAATTACTACTGTGAAAATTATGTCTAAAAAGTAGATGAATTCTACTTATCGAGTTTTCCAATCCGCAATTCTTTTCCGACAACTCCAGGACTATCGTTATTCGAAGACTTAGTCACATGTAAAACGAGGAATTCCTTTTGATCAACCGATTGTACTTAAAAAAATTTTTAAAACGCTGATGAAGATAGAAGGTATTCAGAATAGATTGTTGCGTTTTTATTTGCCCCGAAATTAATTAGCAAAGAGCCAAGAGCTACGAAATCGTCGAAAAGAGTGGATATTTTAGCATGATTGAAAATAATAAAAAACAAATCGATGCTCCTCTTAAGCATGAGGGAATGATTCTTTAACGGTTATTAAGAAA
The DNA here is from genome assembly GCA_947359465.1 of Metellina segmentata. Classification (NCBI taxonomy): domain Eukaryota; kingdom Metazoa; phylum Arthropoda; class Arachnida; order Araneae; family Tetragnathidae; genus Metellina; species Metellina segmentata. The sequence continues at coordinate 64,343,020 of OX375872.1, read as the reverse complement.
GAAAATGAGACCAGAAGTTGCGAAAACATTAGTCTAATGTTACGGCAGCATCGATATCATTTTATACAGCTAAGAATTATGATATACCATGAACACACGCGATAAGTTATAATACAGTATGAGTGAAACTTGAAATGAGCTACGTTGCGCTGAGAAACTTGTTCTTTTTCTAATAAAAATGCATAGAATCTATATAAATAAGAATGGAGTGTTTGTTTGTACATTCAATATTTTCGACCCATTTCAAGTTTTCTATCCGTTTTGGACCCTTCTGATGCCGAATCCGCCTTTTTCTCGTTTGGTGTCTGTCTGTCTGTCTGTCTGTCTGTATGTTGTGCCCTATACACGTCCACGCGGTTTAAGATATTTTCATGAAAATTTGCATACAATGAGTACTTATCTTCATTTAGTGAGTGGCATTGGTTGCGAAAGTCTGTCTGTCCGTCTTTCTGTTCTATGCTCGATTTTGTGTTTGTGTGTTTGTGTAGACATCACATGAATTGTATTCCAGATATTTGATTGAATTTTATTTTATTTTATACTTTATCTATTAGTTTAGTGAATGCAATATTAAACATTTCTTTATTGTTATATTTAGTTGAGTTTCATGCTAAAACATCTGAGTAAGTATACTTAAACCAACCATAATTTGGTAGTTTTGGAAAAATTGGAATGTCTATTGAATATTACGATTACTTCGATTGCTTTACCAGTACTGCTGAAAAAGTAATTATTCTTCAAAAAATTATTATTTTTTTATGGAATTTCATCTCTGATACTTCATTTATTTCGAGTCTTAATTTTATTCTTTGCGCAATGAAAACGATTTCCGAATATTTGGGACAGACGATATTTTTCAATGAAACGAGAATGAACAAGATCGCGCGAGCAGTGATATTTTTTCAGATTCTTTCGCTCTGAATTAATTTCACATTTCTAAATTTTGTGCACTTTTAGTTGTAAGTTGTGGCAACTGTGCGGGATCAAGAGATAAAATTGAATCACAAATTAATATCTTTAGAACAATTTTTTGCGACATCTTTAATTTTGTTTTACTTTGCTGTTTCCTGTTTTTAATATTTATTATTTTAATAAATGTGTTTCCTTCTCATCACACGCAACAGCACCACAAAGTATTAGACTTTAAAATGTTAGGTAAGTCAGTATAAATTTTCAGTAAATTTTAAGTGTAGTTATGCCATTATTGAAAGAATAATTCCGTTATTTAAAGAATAATGCCGTTATTTAAAGAATAATGCCGTTATTTAAAGAATAATGCCGTTATTGAAAGAATAATAATGTTTTTTAATCCAAACTGGAACTTTTTCCAACATTAAAAAATTTGTTGTAATAATGCCAGGAGAAGATTGCAAAATTTCACAATGTCGCATACCGGAGGCAAGAGTGCCACAAGTAAAAAAATATTGTTTCGTTGACTATGAGTGCGAGAGCACTCGCCGTAAATCGTAATTTAAATTAATTGAGTTGAACATGAAAAGAACTTAAGAAAGGGAATTCCAAATCTTCCTATAAATCGTCTTTTATAGTAGTAACCTTAGTATCACCTTTCGTCATTTTGTAGCTTTGTCATACAGCAATTGTGCGATGTATGTGAAATGTATTACATGAATGGATATGCATGTGTAGGATTTGTGTCCAAAGTAAGTTGTAGAAAATATAAAGATGGCGAAAGATGTTAAAATAAATTTTTATTCTACAAAAAACGTAAGTCATTATATATTTTGATTATCTCTTCAATCTAGAGTAAACCAATTAAAACCGAGTAAGGTCGGGTAATTTGCTAGTAACAGATAAAAGTCTTGATCAAAATTAAATAATAGAAAACCCTTCCAAACAACGACTAATCGCGATGTAAAAAGTTCGTCAATGTCAAAACCGCTTCGTAAATGTTAAAGATACTTCTATCCTGATAATAGTGGACGTCTTGCTCCTCCGAAATACCATCGACGATCAGTTACATACACGAAGCATTTTTTTTTTTTGCATCGACGAAGTTTTTAAACTGTGATTAGTCATTGTTTTAAAGGTTTTTCTACTATCAATATTAATAAAGGTTTTTATCTATTAATCTACACATATTTTAATCTAAAAGATCGCGTCAATGGCCGTTGCAGTGAAGCAAGATGTCCACCATCTTCAGGACAAAAATATCTTTTGCATTGACGAAGTTTGTAAATCGTGGATAGTCATTGTTTAGAAGCTTTACTTACTATTATCAATTTCGACTAAAATTCTTATCAGTTAATTTACACATAATTCAATGTAAACTATAGTCAATGATCGTTTCAGTGGAGTAAGACGTCAACCATCATAAGAAAAGAATTAAGCCACAAGAAGAAACGCGAGTTTAAATATTGTTTTTCTAGTCAAGTGTGGTGTGTGTTTCATGGATAACTTTTTTAACTAAGCCTTTCCAGGATGCGTGTAAAAGCGAGGAAGCACTAGCATCTTTCATTAGTGTGTTCGACAATGTAAATATAAATAAAGCTCTGATGTTTAAATTGAGAATAGATCCCGAAGATTGGATCAGTTTTGCTTGTTTTAAATCGAATGGGTAATAGTAGATTTGTATATATCCTTATTTTTAACACAATACAGGTGTCCTCTTTTGGTAGTGCATCTAATAATACATGAAAGTCTAGTTTAAAATGCATTCCTATAAGTAGCAGCATATGTTATATTTTATAGGTAGTAAGTACAGGTCTATAAAATTAGCTAGACGAAAATTAAGACGAGATTTTTTATAATGAAGTAATGAAATTGGTAACATTCAACACAGTAAAATAAAGAAATGTATACTTCAAAGTGTTCAACAAAGAAACCACATAAATTTTTTTTATCAGATGATATCTTTTAAAGTTATTTTTGTAGATAAACACGAATTAATAATCAAAATTATACTTTAACTAATAGTTTCTATTAAATACTAAGAGCCATTGTGCAGTTTTTACTACTGCTAACGTTTTTAAGCATTTGTTTTCCACTATACAAGAGACTAAGAGCATTGATGGTTTTTGGTTTGTTTGATTGGTCACGACAAAAAAAAATGGTTCTACTCATCACCTTAATTTTAAAGCAAAATGAAGCAACAATCAATCAACGAAAAGACAAAGAAAGAGATATTTAGATTGGGATTATTTTTGGGAGACTTAAGAAATTCTATTTTTTTAGTTGCGCTTAGATAGAAATTAGTGCAAATGGGATAGATCTTTGCGAAACAATTTCTGTAGACGTTAAAATACTAAGCCAATAATGTTGATTCTTACAAAACGCTTCGTTTAAAAGAGTAAAAAAATATTAAAAATAGTGCAATAGTACCTACAGCACGTTAAAACCGAAAAAAATTATAAATTAAATTCTAAAGACAACGAGATATCTTTAAAATAACTAATCACAAAAGTTATCAATACAAATATATGTGCCATGTTAAAAAACATTAAGATAAACTAAAATAGTAACTAACACTAAACAAGAAAACAATCTAATATTGTTTCAAGTTACGAAATCCGTTTCAACTCAATGTGCACTATCATCCGTATGCGGGATGCTACAATCAACTAATGTAAAGGACACTCCACACAATCGTAAATTTAATTCCTACAAAAAACATTTCACTGATAATGTATTTTAAATATTTTGAAACTATCAAAAACAAACAAGTTTTTTCTCGCAAAAAAATCATTTGATGCATTTTCTAACTAATACACTCTATGCAGCAGACAAATAATTTAATAATAGCCGAAACTCCAATTTCATCAAAAAGCAAAAATGCCCTTAATACGATGCGAAGATTTACAGACGTATCATGAATTACTTCTTAATCTCCCTCGCAAAAAATCGCACTTTTCTCGATCCTAATCAACGACTGAACGAAGACGTTATGTAGATATCACATTCGCGAAAATCAGATAGAATAAATTACAAGCAGAAAATTTTTAAATTTGATTGAACATTACAGGAACGAACTTGTGTAGACTAATTCCAGAGAATGTAAAAGGAGAATAAACTTTAAAGTTATTAACAAGACAAAACGAACGATGCCCAAAAGTTTGTTTCATTCCTCGAAGATTTCCCCTCCATTTTCTAGCCAGTTAAGGCTTTCGTGATATTATTTAGGAAAATATATTCATAGGAAGAGGGGCGTCAATTCCTTTTTTTGTCATTATAATCATTACCGCTCTCTTAAATTTTATTTCGTTTTTTTGCTGCTCTTCCTCAGGTCGTCGTAATTATTTTCCACGCAGCTTAACGGGGAAAACAATATCAGTTATCCTTAATAACAATAATAATGAGCGATGAAAACTATGCGACGAATAAAATTGGCAAATTCGTTACCCGTCTTATTTAATAAACTTGCTCCGCTGGTTTCGTTAGCAGAAGAGGGGGAAATGAGAAGTTCACAATTTAAATAAAGACGCTAATATTATTCAACGGGAATACACTTTTATAATAATAATTTAATAAGCTCGGTTGATCGAAAACAGCGGAAGAACATATCTGCACATGTGACTTAAGAATTAAAACAGGAGTGAAAAAAGTTTCAACGGCAGTTTGTTATGCATGAAGCATATATTAAGGCCAGGAAACATGCCATTTCTTGCTTTTTTGTTTGTTTGGGAAATATTTTAAAGGATGATTTCGAGAAAGTGTCTAGAACCCTTACGTTTCGAGCTACATTTGGCTGAATGCAAGAGATTCTGCATTAATAAGTTATGTAAATAAGACCAATGTGTGTTTTTGTGAGTAAAAGATCGGGACCAATTTTTACGCAGTTGAAAAACGACTAGACAGTTTAGGATTGGCAGAGAAAAATGCACGTTTTTCTTTGATAAAAATCGTGGCTGAACGTCATGAACTTTTACAGCTTCACGAAAGAAGCATTGGAGGATGATGCTACATTTTCAACATTGCTACACAGAGCTGAATAAACTAGCCATTGGAAACGCTATTACTAAATACATATGTAACAAGTATTTTTAATTTAAGATTTATGTTCAAGCAGTTTTTATATGGATTTCTTCGAACGAAAATAGTTATTTCCTCATAATTATTGTTTTATTTCCAGTTCTCACTAAAAGAGCCGAGATGCAATTTTTCCTTCAGCAGCTATAAATGACCATAAAACGTTAAATCAAACCTATTAACAACGCTTTGAAAACAACTGTCTCTACCTTCTTTTCTCTTTTAGTGGTAATAAGTCTCAGGCTTTTTTAGCACAGGCTAAACATGCGTAATGTTTAGACTATTGCAGTTAGTCTATACTTTGCTGAAGAAAGTCAAAACACACGACACGACGAGCTTCTGTCGTCAATTACTGATACCTCTCAGGTCATACTTTTCATTTCTGAATCATTTTATTTGACAGCAGCAAGAAATGACGATAAAGCGACAAACCAAACCCAGTAACACCACTTAGGAAACAAACATGTTGCGACATTCTTTTTGGTGGCAATGTCTCAGGCCTAACATTGCCGAACATGTCTAAAGTATAGAATTTTACAGTCAGTCTATAATTAAGCTATGAAAAGGTAGAACAGAACCACCACTGTCGTCAACCCTTAATAACTCTCAGATAATACTTTACATTGCTGAATAAATTTTATTTGACAGCAGCAAGAAATGACCACATAAATGACAAACAAAACCCAGTAATACCGCATTAGAAACAAACATGTGCGATTCTTTTCGGTGGTATTGTCTCAGACTTAGCATTACCGAACATGTCTAAAGTTTAGACTTTTACAGTCAGTCTATCCTTATGCCGGGGGAAGTTAGAACAGAAGCGCTTCTGTCGGCAATCCCCGATACCTCTCAGGTCATACTTTGCATTGCTGAGTAATTTTTATTTGATAGCGAATTCTCTTGAAACCACTTGTTTGCCATGATTTCCTAAGCAGTAGAGCGTTCATTCCTCTGTCGGAGCATTACTTTAATCAAGCAAACTCGCGATCCTTTCTAAATGGACCGTAATATACTCAAGTACAACGGAGGATACCTAACACCCCCGAAAGCACAGAGGGAATACTGTTATCAAACGATTTGATCACACTTTGCTAATGGATAGGCATGCGACCCAGGCACTTAAGGAAGCATCTCTTGAGAAACTCCGAGACGGGATCAAAGGCACCGCGCAATTAATATTTTAACTCGAAGACAATGAATGACAACACTAGCGTCGCGGAAAGATTTTTCATGCATCCAATGAAAAGTCAAATGTCCCGAGATTTGTTTGTTCGGAGAGGGGGTGGCGGGGAGGGAGATCTTAATGCAGGAGTAGCATTTATTGCGTTCCTCGGTCTTTCAAACGCAGTTTTAGGTTTTCGGATTTTCTTTCTTTTCCCGATTTTTTTTTTTTTTTTTTTTTTTTTTTTTGTCTTTCTTCGGGAAAAGGGGAGTTTTTTTTCTCCCGATTCGAGTCGGACACAGGTTGGAAAACAACACTCAGAAAACGGAGCACCAACACACCGAGAGCGAAACCTTAAAGAGGAAAGTTAAGGGAGACACACGCAAAAAAAAAAACGGGATTCGAGCTGGAAGATAAAACGGGAAATAAAGCAGAGCTGGGCAGGGAGTCGAGGGAAAAAAAAGCCTGAAATGAAAGAAAGAGACCGCCGTGAAAAGAGTTGAGATTATTTATCCACGCAGCAAGGGGCGAGACCGGTGGTGCAGACCCCTACAGCCACGAGGGGGTGTAGTTTAAGGTAAGTGATTGAAATGGTATTAAAGGAGGCAGGGGTGGCAGCGGCAAAAATAAAAACCCCTTCCACCCTCACGTCGTTTTCTCTCCACCATAAAGGCTTAGAATAAATTGGCACAGCTGTAAACAGTGCCCGTCTTAAAACAAATCTTGAAGTAATTACTAGATCCCGATCGAGTCGGGCTGGCACGACGCTTCCACTTAATTTCGTACTTATGCGACCTGAAAGGCCCATCCCCGCTAGCAAATAAGGCTGCGAAGTGGGGATCTCAGAAGGCGGGGGAGGCAACCCGTGGAAACTTGAGATACAAAATTACTTACACAGCCCCTTGCATAATTAACATAGGCAGGATTGAAGGATCCTAGAGGGGAAGAGAGGTTCTTATGGCACAAAGAAGCAGCCTCCCTTCAGCACCCGGGGTCAATTGGAAACATCTCTTCTCCAAGCAGCTGGACGCTTGGAATTAAAATTCCGTCATCGCTTTTAATGCAGCTCTAATTAAACAACAGCTCTATTCTTTTCTGCAAAAGTTGAAGTTTTTATTCTTCCGGGCAAAAGCATGTTTTAATAATTACATTAATGGCGCCGCCTCCGTTGTTGCACACTACTTACTCAGCTATGGCACGAAACGCAACAACTTTTTACAGTCCGAAATTTTCTAATTTTCTAGGAGATGCTGCTGGGAGGGCTGCGTTTCTTTCTCTGCTAATTTTTTCCCCTCCATCCCGCAGAATTAGGGCTCACTCCGCTTCTTTCCAGGAATGTTCGAATAATAATTTCCCGAATTTTTTTGCATCACATGCCGGGAAATTTACTGGAGAATGCACTCTCCGGGAAAAAAAACTGGCGATACCGCAAACGGTTGCAGAATGCTTAAAATGCGCAGATGAAACCGCAGAAAAAACACGGACCGTTTTTTTGCCGTTGCCGGGCCTCTCACGCGTACATGCTACATTATGAAAACTCGCCCATACAGTTATTCCATCAAGAGGATCAACATTTAAATCCATAAATAGACTAAGGAACCACCGCTCGGAAAAGAACTCAAACCTGTAAAAAGACAGAGAAATACTTGCGTAATTTCTGTCTTCTTTATTTTTAAGGAGGATAAGTTTGTGCTTAAACTTAAAGAGGTTGAGGGTAAAAAATGCTGTCACAAGTTAAGATTCCAGAGTTTTATTACAGTTAATTTTAAATTAATTAAATAATGAGTCCGCATAATCTTGTAACAGAGAAAGTAGAAGGGTTTTTAGCAATTTTAAGAGACATGGTGGTATGAATTTGTCCTCGAGCTTAAATTCTTTCATGCTTGTACGTTGCTTAAGTAATTTAAATAAAAAATCCACCTTACGTTTCCAGATTGCATAATGTTTCCGTGATTTATTTTGCATAAATAGTTCATTTTTACTCGGACACATCACCAGCAGAATCAAAGTACTTACATTTTTTTCTTGAGCTGCGTTAATTTTATTTTGAGAATTGTTAGAGTGGAGATAGTTTAAACAATTTGTGATGAGAAAATTCCGTTGAAATAATTCCTAAACTATTTTAGTAAGAAATATTGTATAAGCACTATGGTTAATTCAAAGGTTGTTCTAGAAACTGAATGTATCACATAATGAGGAACCAACTTTATCACTGCTATACATATATACTCTTCGAGACATGTACATTAAATTATAAAAATGGATTAAACTAGCAGTAGCATAAAATGTATTGAGATTTAAATACACATAGATAATATGTGTGCTGTAATTTACGACTGCTCAAATTCTAAAAACCATTATTCGAACGAGAAATGCAAAAAAGTGAGCGAGATCCAAATAAGACATCGAAATAAGATCAGAAGTGCAGAACACCAACAAACAATAAAATAAACACAGCACAACTGTTCAGCAAAATATAAACTACGTTACATAAGCATATAGCTATTAATTACATAGAGCAAAAATGATGGGAAAAAGAAAACCATGATCAAAACATATGATCGAAGAGAAAAACAGTTAAAATCTCAGATATATAAGTAGTAAAATAAATAAAGCCTAATAAATCGCCGAAAAAAAAAATGCACGAATGTGGTTGGGGTAAACTATTGATCGTTCTCATCAATTGGACAAGTTGGTTGAGTGATTTCTCTACTCAGATCAACTGAGATGCTTCACTTTTTATGTTTACAGTGAGACCTTTCATTAAAATTTTGTATGTTTTTTTCAAACCAAAAGCAAATGTTCTGTAAAATAATTTCAGTACTCACATCAACTGAGATGCCATACTTTTTATGCTTACACTAAGAACTTTTATTAAAACTTGGTATGGTTTGTTTGTTTTTGAGCTTTATACCAAACGGGGACCACTGTAAAGTGATTTCTGTACTCCGATCAGATGAGATGCCTCACTTTTGAAGCTTACAGAAAGATCTTAATTAAAATTTGGTATGGTTGGTGGTTTTATTTGGGTTTTGTGGGGCAAGGGCCATACAAAAAAATTCGTATGACAATACATTAGATGTATCAACTTTTAAATCTAAAGAGGGGTCAAAACATGGGCCCTCCCCGAAACGAAACAGTCTACGCTACTGGGAAAGAAGGATATCACAGACCCTCCATTTTGCCCAAGAGGATGACGGGTTGTCAACCACCAGATCAGGAATCGCAATTCGGTGGCTATTAATCCGCAAGTGGGGAGTGTTTTACGGCTTGAGTGGTGAGGGGGCGTGAGAAACTTGCGAGAAGAGCAGTAAACTTGAAGGTGGGGAATGTTTATGGAAGACGGTTCCTCAAGTGGGACGGTGGGAAAAAGTTCCGGAACGGGCTTGTAATATGTCGTCCGCGAGCAGCCGTTTAGATCGCACTTCGTGTAAAAACGTCAAGAGCGCCGTTGAGAAGAGAAAAAGTTAATGGCATTTTATAAGATCTTTGGGATTTTACCCTTTCAGGGTGTTTGTTTGGCGTCCCATCGCTTCTAAGAGAGCTCAGTTCAGCGAATGAAAATATTCTAGGTATATCGAAATTAATATTGCTTTATTTGACATAAAGGGTTAGGGCTAGCTTTTTTTCATTTGATTTGGCTAGTAATTCGTTCATTTGATACAAGGCTAGTATTCTTTCATTTGACATAAGGCTAGTATTCTTTTATTTGATAAATCAAGGCTTTCATTTGATATAAGACTAGGAATTTTCTCATTTGCTACAAGGAATTCTTTCATTTGATATAAGGCTTGGGTTCATTCATTTGATATAACGTTTAGTATTCATTTATCTCTCGAAATAAAAAAAAGTTACCGCCGCCGAAGCAGAATTGAAAAGTAGCTCTTTTATCTCGATTCCTAGACGGTTTTCAGAGAAAGTACGGATCAGAAAATTACGAAATTCGGGAAAAATTGTGTCATTTTTGTATTTTTTGTTGTTGTTAAAACTGTCATATCAATAGCTTATTACTTAAAGTTTTTGAATTTGAAAACATCACAGGAAACTTAAGTATGTTGGCGAGCGTTAGCGAGCATTGGGTGGAGGCCCATAGTTTGATAAAAGGCTAATATTCTCTCAAAAACAATGTGCTAATATGTTTTCATTTGATATAAAACTAATATTCTTTCAATTGATATCTTGGAGGATTGAGAGAAGGGGTTTTGCTGTATCTAGGAGGGTTAATGATTGATCTAGGTGGACAGTTGGGCATACGATGTCCTACCTCCATTTACAAAAACTTAAAGTGCTAAAATTTGGTATAGTTGGGATGGTTTGGTTCAGTAGAGTCTAGTTCAAGGTTCATATTTGGCAAAAATGTGCCAAGCACAAGACAGACAACATAAAATAATGGACACCACACAAGGAAAAATTTTTTGATGCAGAAGATAGGAATATACACAGGGTAAGTTACAGTTAGAGTAGGGTTTTATGGCGGAAAGGCCATTTTCTGCCGAAGCTGCACACAAGACTTCAAGTAATGCGAGTAAAACAGTAAATGTTAAAAAAATCATTTGAACTGTAATGAAATTTGGATATTGACTGAAGCTCATTTGAACAAGCATAAGTCAATTTTCACACAAATTCTCACAATTACATGAGAAGAATTAGAAAAACAATAAGAGTGGAAATGGCTTGTAATTGAGAATTCCACGTAATTTCCACGAAAAAGAAATCCGAGAACCGTTGCTAGGAATACGCGATCATTCTGTTATCAAATAATCCAAAACAGCGCCCACCATTTCGTGAGCATGACATTCATTATAAGAAAGCAGGAACACGATAGAGGGCCGGTGTGAGATAAATATTAATAGAATCATTTGAGCTTTAATGAAAGCTGGCGGAGATCGAAATCTCTTGAGTTAGCCGATAAGGAAAAGGGAACATTACCGACCTTAGTTTTCAATTAAAAGAGATACATCTGAGCAAGAAAAACAGTAAACTGGGAAAAGCAGCTGCCATCAAGTCTCCCAAGGACAAACAGTCCAAATAGCCTTCACAGCTGCATGAATCTCTGGTTGACATTTCCTTATGGATCTCTTTATTTTATCGAGTAGGCAGCTCACGTAATGAGCTGTAGTAAATACGCATCCTGACTAAAATGAAATCCTATTCATAAGATCTCTTAACTATTTTTCGGTACAAGTGTCGAGTCTTGATTGGAATGGGAGAAAGTTAATGATTTATCGGTTTCGCTGGAACATTTTTACTGCCTAAAATTGCATCACGATATAAACGATGGATTACAAGTTCGCGGAAATCCGTAAATTAACATAATGCTATATAAATATGACTTCAAGTTGAATTGATTTTGTATGACAACTATCCTTACTTTCATTTATATCCTTATTTCATTACGATTTAATATTAAAGTGATAAACAGGTTTTTCGTAGATTTATTTTACTTCAGTTAGTATTGTTAGATTCCGATTTTACCTAGAAGTATTAAGTATCTATAATATAACTTAAAGGTTTGGTAACAATTCAAAGTGATCTAGTGAGATACACAAGACTAACAATGCAATTTAGCATCATTTTGTAGTAGGTATTTCAAATTTGATATAAATTTTGTATTCCGACCGATTTGAAAATTAAATCATTTACCATCATTTATCAAAAGTAAACTACTTAAAAATATTGGATCAATAATAATCCAATCATTGATTACTATTTACTACCTGTTTTGTTATGCTTAATTTTCTGAATACCACATAGGATTAAACTTTCACAAGAATTTTCAGAAAACTCAACAGAAATGGATATTACTTAGGCTCGAAACACAATAACTGGTTCCAATTTCAGCAGTTTTCTTGCTGATACTTAAACGACTGTTATTGAGTTTCAGAACTTTTTTTCTATCAAACCTGTAATCAAAATTTGGCACTAAAATTTACTGTCACATCTATTGGCAGAAGTTGAATCGCTATATTGATGGGTTGGTAGGGTTTTCGCGGCGCAAGGACCATATTTGGCCAAGCTGTGCTAACACAAGGCAGAAAATCTTACATTGATGGGAATACAGTAGTTTATCAACTATCAGAGAAAGGTTGGTAGGGGTTTTATGGCTCAAGGGCCGTATTAGGTCATGCTGCGCCAAACACAAGGTAGACAATCTACATTGGTGTGAATGCAGCAAAGTTTACCAGTTACCAGTAATGAATCAACCCGAAAAATCAATCAGATCAGTCGGAATTTTTGAAAAACAATTTAGTCAACGAAACTCGCGTGAAGGCAGTGTTATCTCTCGTTCTCTTTGCTTTCGCATTATAATTACAGTTGTTATGGTACTTTTATCGCTTTGTTCTATAAGAAAATATTTCCGCCAGAGGCGCTATGAGGCCTGAGTGGGCAATGGCCGAATTTCCCCCACGCCCTGGCGCCGAAACTCTTATTGTTCGCAGATAGCAGAAGAAAAAGCGCAAAAAACAAAACGAATGCGTAATAAAAAAAAAACAACGACACGCAACCAAAGGCAGCTGGAAGCCATTTGGAAAAAAGTTCTCAGGTGTCATGTACCCGATAATCACACAGGTTACGGATTGCGATTCATTGAGGGATCAGACTCGATTTTACGGTTCAAAACCCATTCTATTCCTCCTCGGAAGACCCCCTTTTGTTTAACTCGTCCACTCTAGCGGGTATAATGCGAGGCGATGCTCCTCTCGCACAGATCAATGCGAGATTCAGTTTTTAATTAATTAAGTGAAGGGAAAAAAGTTGTGCATCTTCCCATTCCTAGCCGCGGGTGATCCCACAGATTCGGGGAAGAAACGCACTAAAAACGCTCGGGGAATGTTAATTTATTTTAGAGCAAATCGATTACTAAATTAGCAGCCCTGCCAGAGAGAGCGTGTATTTAAATATACTAAATGATAAAGCTGCTGAAACTGAATTAGACAGCCAGAGGGCCGATGTGGCTGCTAATTCTCCCCAGTACAACAAAGTCTCTTCGGAAAATTCCTTTCGTTTCGCATTACTCCATTTTGAATCAGGTAAACAATTAAATTAAGACACAAAGTGCATTGTCTGTTTAAATCCGCGGGTTTTTAGCACCGTCCAAGTTGAATAAAAGCAGGGTAGGATAGGTCAATCTGAATTGACCTGCAGTGCTAGTCAAAAAGTGGTATATCTGAGCTTGATCTTTAGGAATTGACGGTTGCTAAAATCTTCCTATTAGAAATTCTGAGCAGAAAGTCTCTCTCTCTCGAGTGTCAACCGCATCTAAGCATTTTTCTTGAGTTGCCAAAATGCTTACTGGGTGGAATTTCGAATTTATTTTATGTTCATGGATGCGTAAGAACATTGTAATGACTAGGTCTGGACTTTAGCGACAGCCACAATTTCGAATAAAATAACGGTTGATTGGTCAGAATTAGTCTTATTTTAGCATCGTCCAAGAGGAATAAAGCAGGGCAAGATAGATTGCTTTGAATTGATCTGCAACACTATTGAAACAGCGGTATCTGAGTTTGATCTTTGCGAATTGACGGTTGCTAAAATCCTCCCATTAGAAAATCTAAGCAGTAAGTCGAATGTCAATGGGATCTAAACGTTTTTTTTTTGAGCAGCCAAATGTTCTCGGGTGCAGTTTCAAATTTATTTTGTGTTCATGGATTTATAAGAGCATTTCAATGATTAGGTCTAGACTATGGTGACAGTCATACTACAGAATAACGGTTGATCGTCGGGAATTCGCATCATACAAGCGAAGAAATTCAAAAAACTTGGGCGTCAAAAATCTTGATACGAATTAGAATTAATAGGGAAAGTCTTCATTTACATTAACTCAGCAAAACAACGAATTGGTTTTGTTTCCAACCCATTTCTCCATGGATGATATTGAAAACAGAAACTTAGCTACTCTAATGATTTTAAAATTGTACACGATATTTCTCTACAAAAATGTTTCAAGTAAAAAGTTTTAATTCGACAAAAACCTGTTAAGTACCTTGACAATTTGTATACTTTCAAATTAGACATGTATGTTACTGTGATTAAAGTGTTTCAAATGTTTTGTTAAAAACTTTTCAGATGAATGAAATAGAACCTGAATTTTAAAAAAGATTTAATTTTTTATATTTACGTTGGAATAAAATACATTAACCTTTATTACTCAGAATAATATAATGGTTAGGAGCTACTTCGAGTAAAAAGGATAATATTCAAAAATTAGAAAAGATGCGGGCCTAAATAATATAAAGAATTAAATTAAACAAAGAGTAAAGCTATGCTTAGTTAAGAAATGTTTTATTTTGTACTTAAAAGTTAAAAAAAAAACGAAACGTAACAAAGGATTCTTGGCCATAACTAAATTCTAATCGTAAACCCTAAACTAAATCCAGGATACGATAGAGATCGAAACGTACAGTTATAAAAATTCGGTACATGGAAATAGCGAAAGGAAAACTTACACAAATTCCATAACTAAATGAATCATCTTCATGAAAATGGTGTAGTATATGCAAAAAATGTTAACTAAATGTTTTACCAGCAAATTAATAAATCTACAATATTTATTGCAGACTACGGAACATAAAACAATCTTTCAAATCAGGAAATCTGCCAATTCCTCCGTTGGTCAATAATAAATGTTTTTACTAGTCTAACTAAAGTTTATTTTTCCTTTCTGTAGCTCCAACCGTCAGTTTGACGGATATTTGAACTAGCGTTTTTCTCTCTTCCAGCAGATACATCCAAACTGTTCTGATCAAGATTAAAGTATCTCCAAGTTTGACCTTTAGGGTTGACAGTTTCTAAAATGATTGGTATGCTACAGAAAACAGCACAGTACTCATCTAGTGCTGTCATCTAGTCTCAATTGTTGTGAAGTTTTATACACTTATAAAAGCAGCACCTAACAATCAATCGAAAAGATCAAATTTGGGGATGATGACTATTTGCTGGCATGACAACATAAACTAAGATTCTTTAAGCAGAATTACTACCGACGTTAAGATAAACCTAGGTTTTATCACATCCGTATATTTGATCGATAGTTAAACTAGCTATTTTTCTTCCTACATCTACATCCGTACTGTGCTAGTTAAGACTACAATACCTCACAGTTCGACCTTCAGGGTTGAAAGTTCTAAAACACTGGATGTGCTGCGCGTCTGATGCCATCATAACATTAAACGCACACTAATCAATCAACTGTTGGTTGAGAGTGACCATACTATCATCTAGTATTGTGAAGTCTTAGATTCTCCTGTATACGCAGTATCTGACAAACAATCGAAAACACCAAACTTGGAGATGATGACTATTTGCTGGCACGACAACATAAATTAAGACACTTTTAACACTAGAACTACCGACATTATTTTAACCTAGTTTTACCACATCTGTCAATTTGACGAATATTTGAATCTATATAGGTTATAGATTATGACTAACTATGGGATAAATAAGCAAGTCGTTTTGACGGGGTTTGGTATACAGAGGCGTAGCTAGACGTTTTGGAATCTGGGACAAACGTGGGGCTGATGTAACCCTGTACAAAACATAATTTATGTTTTTAAAATGACGTAATAGGTTAAAATATACTCATTCAACCCATATATTAATTTCAGTTACGTAAAAGTATTCTCAATGCTATTTTTTGTGAGGTTATTCAAACACATTTCAATGTTAATTGTAGAGAAATGGAGCTTGAATCAGAAAAATAAATGGTGCAATTTTTCAAATTAAGAGTTGTTACGAGTGATTTCAAAAATCTTATTATTGATTGAATAGTAAAGGAGGAATAAAACATGAAAGTTTCAACTCAAATATAATAAGGTTTGGTTTATGACCTTACGGTTTGGGTTAATTAAGACCCAAATAAACAAGGAACGTATTCCTGAATTATAACCCTAAATTAAAGTAAGTGAGAAAAGGCACCTCCTGTTTTATTTTATGCTCACCAGATATTTGTGAGAAGACAATTAAAATACATTGTCTCTATATCTTCTGAATATTAATATGATTGCAGGGAGTAGATGAAAGGAAAACTGAGTTTTTCAAATATTTTATTCTGAAGATGGACTACATGTGAAAACAAGTTCTTTTCATATACATAGCACTGGAAAATATTTCTGTGAAAACGGCAAATGTTTAAAAGGTTTCCCAAGAAAACCCACTCTTTAATACATATTTCTGAAATGCCATCCCTTTAGATGCTGACGCTATGAGTCGCCCCTTTGACTGCCTCTTTAGCTACGCCACTGTTGGTATATTCAGATCATGAAAATTCATGAGTTGAAAGAAAATTAAATGATGATATATAACTGTTGTTCTGGCTTATTACGTCGTGATAATTCATACAATACCAACATGATGTTAATGATTTTAAGGGACAGTGGATTTCAAAATCACAAAGATCTATTTTTGAATTTTAGCGTTAAAAATTGATTGATATCAAAGTCTGGATAGCCAAAAGAATGTTTTCATCACGATAATTTTTTGTTGGAGTTAATTATACAACATAAAATAAACAGTAGATTTATATAAGTATAGTAAATCTACAAGAAAGTAACTCTCTCCGATAGAGATTTTTTTTTACATTCTTCTGATTTCAAGATGTTTATTGCGTATCAGGTTTCAATTGATTTAATAGAAATATTTTGGGATAATCTTTGCAATATGTTGCATGTATCTAAGTGTAAATGAGAAATTAAGCTTCCAAATTTTGGTTTAGAACATTAAGTAACTAGTGCTGTTTGTGAAAATTTTTAGGTGCTATAGTAAAAATAGTTTTGCTTTACAACTGCGTGATACGCTTACAAAATTAATTTAATTTTAATTATATGAACAAATTATCATGTGCACTAAAATTTTACAATAAATGGAAAATTAATAGGACATATCAACTTTTGCAAATTTATCAAAAATTTGGACTACGCTTTATTGCAATTACTTCTGCACAACTTAATATTTTGTACCGAACTTCGCAGTCTTTTTAGAAGAAAATAATCTGAGCAAATGTCATGACAATTGGATCGTAACTGCAAAAGTTTGTTTTGAAAGTCAACTGTCCCTTTAAATCGAGAAATCTGAAAACCTTCATTTTGACGGGTTGTTCTGGTGTAAGAGGAAAATAGTACTCACATCCACTACGCTCCAGTTATTATAAGAGACATCATTTGGGTTCTGCACTTGTTCGGGCATCATGGACACCCAAAGAAGGCTTGATGAAGGCGACGCTGAGCCTGTGTTGCCCGACGAGGGCAACATGGGTGCTTTTCCGTGCGTATCCGGTGCGTGAGCCGGTGGCCACACGAAGCCCTTCTGCAAAGAAAGAAGACAGATTGTTAAAACTTGGTAAAATACATTGAGACATATGAAACTGGCATGATAAGTCAGTCGTTCGGTAATCTCTGCGTAAAATATATAGCTATCGACCTTTTTTCATTGTCTTTGTTAGTCAGTTTTCGATGCTGTTATAATATTTGACTACCAATTTTGTATACATCGTTAGCAAGTCCACAGATTCTATTGATGGAATAACTATTCTAGTCATTCGTGAGATTAGATAAACCAAGATGTGACATTTTTTAACGCTCTAATAGCAATCCTTTAAAAGTTCAATTTTGTAACCAAAAGTGACATATAAAGACCTTTTTAAAAATATAATCTTAACTTTACATAAAAATTTCATTTTTAAGTTCGAATTTCTTGGAAATAAAATTCTGACTGGTACCCAACTGGACACTTCTTAATTAGACAAAATATTTTAGTAAATTTCCGACTTAAAATACCCAAGATCAGTGATAAAAAGGTTTGTTAACAAAATAGTAACCCAACAACATGATATACGCCTAAAATTGGAATCATATTGCACACACACACACACACACAAGACCAGTATATTTAATACATACAAATTACAATTGCTGTGGTAATAGGTTTTCAGTAAAAAAACGCTTTCGGTGAGACAAAATGTATGAAACAAACCATAACGCACAAAACGAACTCAATACTGTTATTTTCAAAACATATCCCCTCTCAAAAAGATTACTCGAATCAGAACAAACTTAATGAACAGAATTTTAAGACAATTCGCCCACTTTTACAGACTAAAGGGAAAAACCTGACCATGCTAAAAAATGTTTCTAGTTTCATTCCGCAGTCATTTCAGCAGTCAAGTATGTAATCAGAAAACCATGCTACTCCATGACAAACCGAGAGCTGTTTGAACAGGTACATAAATGTATTCACATTCGTCGTTTATTTTCTACAGTTATATCTCTTGTATCTTTGATTGATGTAATTTTATTCAAAGCACAATTTAAGTCATACTAAAATCGAAGTTGGGTTTTTAAGAAATAAAACTGCTTTCGATAAATCAAAAGTGTCAAATAAACCACGAGGCACAGACTCAACACAGTTTTTTCCCAAATACCCTGTTCTTATAAACCTACTCGAATAATAAAAAACTTAATAAATCAATCAACGCAATTTTAAAACAATTCGCCCACTTTTAACAAACAAAGGAAAAAATTCAACGCGCTACTAGGATAAAAAAAAAACTGCAAAAAACAAACAAAATGTTTTTAGTTTATGATTTTAGCAGTCACGTCTGTAATCAGTAAACCATGCTTCTTCATGGCGACCCGAGCGCTGTTTGAACAGGCACATAAATGTAGATTCACACTCGTCGTCTATTATCTACACTTAAACGATTAAATGGCCATTGTACGTTCTACTCGGCGCCTTTTATTCTGTAGATTGTTTCATTTTTTTCATCTTCCTCCGTCGGCCAGATAAGGGAGAGAGAATCCACCAGCTTAGTTGACATTACAGCTGACAGCTCATTTCCCTTTTTCTGAGACCCCTTCTCCTTCATCGTAACCAATTAAGGTTGTCATATAACAATCAACGTTCAAGAAAAAGCTCCCATGAAGTCGATTTTTTTACTGATTTAAAGTATGTTTTAATTTCTTTCGTTTTTAAACTCAAATCATCGTTTTCTTTCGTTTTTCCCACTCTCCTTAACATCTCGATAGCAGGGATAAGGGCTCCTTTTTTATTAAAAAAAAACATGAAAAAATGTATTAGCGTCTTCAACTTCATCAAAAATACTTTTTTTAAAGGATTCCCCAACAAGCTTCTTTTAAATAGACTGTTATGAAAAGATACGTTTCGATTCGCTGTTCAATTGTTTCAAGTGGCTTAAATCAATAAGCGCATAACTGAAAGTTTTTTAATGTCAGGTGTTTGTTATAAACTGTATCAAGCTGACAGAGACATTGATATCCACTTTTTGTTGTACTTTAGTAGAGGAAATTATTTAATTTGCAACATTTATAACTAAGTATTGAATAACAAATTTTGAACGGCTCGTCAAAAAGAGTGTTTTTAATGATTTAAAGTATGTTTTATTTATTTTTTTTGATTTTGTTAAACTCAAATCATCGTTTTTCATTTTTTCCACTTTCCTTAACATCTCGCTAATAGGAATGAGGGCTCTTTTTTATTGAAAAAGTAACACGACAAATATATTAACGTCTTCAATTTCATCAGTAATACTTTTTTAAAGGCTTTTCCCAACAAGTTTCTTCTGAACAGATACTCAAGACTATTTTGACGAGACACGATTCGCTCTTTGTTTCAAGGCATTACAAATATTTTATATAAACATTACCGTAGATGTGAAAAATAAGTAGACATTGCTTTGCTATTGAGAAGAGCTTTAAAAAATGCGATTAACATGTCGAAGGGAGAGGGGAGTAGTCACGTGAACGAGGCTCTGTAAAAAAATTGCCTTGGTTAAACGATTTGGCATTTTATCGGTTTGTTTGGGCGATACAACAAAGGATAGGTGTATAAATGCGCATTTCTTCAGAGGCAACGAAAATGGTGAAATTGCCTACTACTGGGTCGCGCGAACCAATCAGATGATGAATCAATGGATGGTCGTATTTCTCGTCCAATGAGGCTTTCAAATTATGAATGTTCTTTTCCTCCGGCAGACAAAAGTAATCTAAGGGTAAAGCTACTAGGTTTGTTTACATAATTTTAGGCACACCTTTTCTCACTCTTCCTTTTTTTATTTCCTCTGTGTTTTGTAGGTTCTGAATTAATGTGTCTTCTATATGAATGGACTGTGCCTAGAATACCTGGTAATAAGAATGTGAAATGTACCCATGGTGCAACAGGGTAACACAAAGTGGTTCAAAATCCACCCTTGCTATGATGGTAATGTTCAATTAATTGGCCGAGTATATAAAAAGAGAAAAAAACGTTTTTCAGAAAAATAAATTTAATTCTACGTTTTAAAGATTTTCTCCTGTACTACATACACACACAAGCGAGCTTTCATCCTAAATCTTTAAAACAGCTCCCTTCTCCCAGGAAGTAGAGGAAAACACAGAAGCAATAGGCATGCTGCCTTAACCACAGTTCCATGCAGAAAGTGGATGAGCCACAAGCATCTACGAACGCTGGGCATGATGTCTAGCATTGCCCAACCGTGACTCTTTAATGTGCGAATCGTTGCACGCTATGCTAATGAAACTCAAGATCTATATCGTAGAGATACATCATGTTAAAACAATTGAAAGTGACTGACAAACACAATATCAAATAAAAAGTGATCCTTGAATCAAGTCATACTGCATGTAGCCAGCTTGTGATGGGATGATCGTCGGTCACGTGTAAGTATTTGAAGCTCTATCGTGCGTGTAATAGAAAAAGTGGCTTTAATGGCTTGATTATACTAACTCGACAAACAGTTAAAAAGAAACATACTGATAACGTAACGGTTGTTAAGAAAGAAAAAAAATATGCGGTGGATTTTCTTAGTATATTTTGTTCATATTCTCGCCCTTTTTTATCACTGCATGGCATTATTTTTTGCACCACAAAACAGTAGTCACGTTTGCTGTTTTGAGTTGCATCGTGGTTTTAAAATAAAATTAAACTAGATATGGGGTAATGCCGCTTTATATTCCGAAATGGTTTTGTCATGTTTGTTCCACGAAGGTTAATGATCGGAAATGAAGCGAATAAGTGGTACACATCCAGTGCAATAATTTTGTGCGTTTATTGAAACGTATTTTATTGTAATTGTTGTGGAGTGGAATTAGAATCAGAAAAAAAAATGGAGTAATTTTTCAACTTAAGAGTAATTACGATTAATTTCGTATAATCTTACTATTGATTAAAAAGTAAAGTAGGAATAGAACATGAAAGTGTTAAAACCCAAGTGAATAAGGTTTGGTTTGTGATCTTACGGTAATTGTTTGGGTGAATTAGCCCCCCAACTGAAGAAGGAACTTATGCCTGAATTATAAACTATATGAGAGTATTTTTCAATGTTAACATAAACTACCGGTAGATAATTAACTTTGGAGATGTTTGTCTTTGTATGATTCATTCTATTAAAGGAATTTTCAGTGTGAAAAAACAGACGTGTTTGCGAAGATTTTACTTCTGCTGTTCATATGCTCACGCAAGAAACATATCGAAATTACCTTAAAGTGTAATTTATCACCACTTTGGCAACCTTTTGGTGTTTAATCTAATTGATGTTGACCAATAAGTTATAAAGTTAGAAATTAATCTTTAGACTTTTGATAATTAAGTGCTAAAAACGTATTATAAAAACAAATCAACTGACGTAACGTTCAGTTTGTCACAGAAACACTACAGACATCTATGTTTAGCTTGAGAGAAAATAACTCTCATAAGCGACAAGCTAGAATTGCATTCGAATAACACGCCAAACTTTTATGCCACGAGTTACAATACAGGAACTGCCTACAGCCCGCCAAAACACTACGCTCTCCTGTTTTTAGTTTTAACGAAAACCATTGATACGATATAATAGAAAATAACTCAATACCTGTAGTATAATTTCAAGACACAGTCAGGATTTTCGAGGTTAGCTATGTAAATTTATTATCTGTTTGAAAGCAAAAATATTTAAATTAATTTGATTATAGGGACATTAGATGATGCATCAACCACAAGGACGAATACGTATCTTGAAACATTTCTTTCTTTTTCAATCTTTTCATTTCTATCAACTAGTCGTACCAGACTAGAGAAATAATCCATTGGCAATCAATTTCTAAGCAGTTTCAGATATAAACCACTGTTCCGTTACGTACAATTATAAAATGAATCATTTAAACCTTCTTTCTTATAAGGATAGTAAAGGGGATCACCCAACATTCATCAAACGTATACGGATTTTGTATTTCAGGATACAGGCAACCAGACGGAACCTGGATTTAGAGATCGATCATTTTGTTTTAAAAATCAGATTTCAAGATATTCTGTACTCATTTCTAGCTGCAAGGAAAAAGTCTAGTGCGATCCGTAACAAGATTCCGGAAATATTACAGTCTACTGGACACAAGTTAAAAGAGGATTTAAAACTTCGAATCTAGTCCTCAATGCGAGTTGATGAGACGAAAGCCGTTTTTAGCCGAAAGTCGAAGCGCGGTAGACCATTAAGTTTCGACATCATGTTACTTTTCGCTTTCTGTTTCACATTTCATTCCGCAAATAAGGACACATATCCGAGTTGATGAGATTTCTGGACACAAAATGCTCGACTTCTGTTTCTACGAGAACATGATTATACATACCTTTTGTTTGCAACAGACAGTATAAGAAAAGTGCATCGGGTTTGAACGGATAAATTAATTCGCCGGAGGTAAACCTAACCGAAGAGAGAGAGAGAGAGAGAAGTTGTTTGGACACTGCGAAAGCATAATCGTCAGTTAGAAATTCTAAAGATCCAAGAGGGTTAATCCTGGGCATAAATGTTATAACGACAGGTTAATTCAGTTTTGATGTTTAATCATTGTATAAAATTTACAAGTACAAATGCATTTTGACTACTCTACTGAGTTGCGAACTTAGATGAGTTAAAAAACTTAAATGAAAACTGCTATTTATATTTGATCCACGTTTTTTAACGAGTATAAGATATAAAGAGTGCTTTTGATTTTAAGTTTTTTTTTTTAAATTTAATGATCAAATATACGACGCAATCATATCTTATACGAGACAAAATGACTACAATATCTCACGATAGATTCGGCAACATTGCGTGGTAAGAAGTTCAATTCTTTAAATGCCATCCATCTTCAATTCTAGTATGATATATTTCTGCTTCATTTTAGTTTCATTCTGATTCAGAAATCAGCACAGTTTTATTTTGTGACAGAGTCACAGAAACTGGGTTTCTTTTATCTCGCCCCATCACTGCAACACTTCACAGATCTCACCTGTTTGTGTACCACACCCTTTGCATAACGTTGCGACGAAATATTCATCCACCGTCATTTTCTCTCGCAAGTACAGTAAAAAGAGAAACCGACATCTCCAAATCCGTTAGCCTTTGAACGAAATAGAATCAACAATTATAAGACTAGAGTCCCAGTCGTTCGTCTAGATAATCGAATCGATGAGCGTCGTTACAGTATTTAAGAAACTCTAATTTAAATTCTTTAATTGGCTACTTCGCCTTCCAAGGCATGACATAATATCTTGTTGATGGCGCTTCCATCCAGTCTAAATCTACAGTGAGCGATTAAATTTCGGAGGTACAAGACGAACGTGGTGTACTACCTGAATTGCAAGTGTCATTGCAAACAAGGACGAGGTTGGAGCTGATGAACAATCTGGAGGAGAGAGAATTGAGTCCTATCCTCATTTGGCGTCTTAGCATTTTTCCACCTCGAGTAAACGACATGACGTTTCCTATTTCTTTTCTTACTTAAGAGTAGTGATTCCAAAGGGGTCTGTGCGGTTTGGCCTGCGGCAGAGGCCATCCGCGCAACGATTATAGCTTTCGCTCTTAAAAATTAACTTCGGAGGGAAAAGACGTGGAAAGCAAAAAGTTCCAAGCACGACTCTTTCCGAGAAGCGGTTGTAAATGAAAATGGCCGAGCCATTGAACTCGTGTAAGGGCCAGAGTGGTATTAACGACGACATCTTAACTGGTTTATTGAGCATTTCATTACTTCTGATCTTAGGGAAACAACGCGGTTCAATTGAGCAGCCATTTATCTTAAGCCGCTTTCCTTCGCGAGGTTGTTTCCTCTTCTTTTGAATCGCAAATTATTTTTCAGAGTTGCCTGT
Organism: Metellina segmentata; assembly: GCA_947359465.1. Classification (NCBI taxonomy): domain Eukaryota; kingdom Metazoa; phylum Arthropoda; class Arachnida; order Araneae; family Tetragnathidae; genus Metellina; species Metellina segmentata. Next base: position 64,318,758 of record OX375872.1, on the reverse strand, counting down.
GGCTACAGAGGGAACTGAACCGACGACCTTGGAAGAAAGGGGTCAGTCAGGACCACAAGCCCCAAGGACGCAGCAACGGGAACACTTACATCACTTAGAGGTAGTTCATTACACAACATCAAACTCTGGAGCTATTATTCATAAACACAAATACAATTATACCCATGCGTATGCCACAGAACCTCCAGGCACATGAGTAGTCCTACATCTCTATGGGAAACGCTTTCGACATTACCATAAAGAGATATATCAATTGCGACTAATTGGACGAGAGACTGAATTGCTCTCAGATACTCTTCTGGAATCTAACTTTATAATACGAAATTATCCAGATATTACGAATCAAAAAATTAAGTCAAAAGTTCAAAAGGGACGTATTTCCTTCCAATAAATTATACAAAGCCTTGAAATTATGAAAGCCTTGCTTATGAAGCTTATGAAGCTTCAATAGCATTGGTAAATGAGTTTTTATTTTTTACATTACGGAGTCAGCATCTTTTCAGCACGATGCGTCGAACATTTTAAAGTTAAAATAATAAATTATGAGCTCTAAAAATTTTGTAAAGAGTTTAGTTTGTCACTGCAAAGTCCTTTTTGCTACATTTCAGCAACTTAGATCAGGATTTATAATTTAAATAAGCAAAAATATTACAATCATTGATAAATCGAAGAAATTGTAGAAGTAACTTAAATTTTATAAGTCGTGTGGTTTAATAAACCATGGTAATCTTATTTATGATATGAATCCAGTAAACATCTCTAGTCGTACATGTATTCTTCATTAACTGAGCATAGATGCAAGTTACCTACGATTGTGATTTATCACATATAAAATTAAATACATTTTAAGATTGGTGAAAAATATCTTGAGCTGAAATCATATGAAATGTTGTTCTGACAATAACGATCTATGCTAATTGCGAACGTATCTCTTAGTTACAATTTTAAAAGATGTACATTTGAAATAGTAACTGTCAAAAATCTTAAATCAGAATTGATCTATTTGTAGAAGTGTTATAGACCTTATAACCAATAAAAATTACACTTGAGACAAAAAACGAATTTCAATAAAATACCTGATGTTCATGGACAAATGTTTGTAAATTATCGGTAAAATGAATAGGATAAATACTTATGAAGATAAACAGATTCAGAAAACAGTTAAGGAGGGGGTTCACACGCAGAATTCCACCTCGCAGTCTTTAGTCTTTCCTGCATAACTTCTAACCAATTTCGACCCTCTTGATTAAAATAATCTTTTCAAAGGATTCTATTTTGTTTGAATGAGCAATGGAATCTTTCCAAAGCAAAGAAATGAGTGACATAATCTTTTCAAATGATTCCATTTTATAGCAAGGAGTAATACAATTTCCAAAGGATTATATTCTAAGGAAAAGAGCAATAGAATATTTCCAAAAGATCACACTCTGAGAAAAGAAGCAATAGAATATTTCCAAATTAATCTGTTTTGAGGAAATGAGCAATAGAATATTTCTAAAGGATTCTGTTCATGAAGAAAGGACCAGTAAAATATTTCCAAAGGATCCAATTTCATGGAAAAAAAGCATTAGAATCTTTCCATAGGATTCTACTCCAAAGAAAGCAGCAATAGAATATTTTCTAAAGATTGGAAATAATCTATGGACTCTTTTAACCAATAGATGTGGATATTCATTCATTAAGTGAGTTTTGTCGTTAAAGCAATTCAACACCACTTGGAAATCTCGCGACGCTCAGAGCGTTAAATACTGACTAAAAACCGAACCACAGCGGCAACAACGTCTCCTCACTCGTCGCAACCACTCCATAGCCATAATTGCCAATAGTTTACTCATTTAAGCAGATTTAATTATTCTTAATGAGTTGTAAGCCGAAACAAAAATCCCAACACAACGGCGGGCGGATACGCCGCCTAGGGAGAAGCACCCCCGAAGTAGTTTCAATTTCGAAAACGTAGCCGCTTAGGTTCATAAACAATGAACAAAATTAAGTGTCCGTGAAGGCCCGGGCGAGACGACGCGCGAAACAAAAGTTAATTACAAAGCATCTTATCTAAATTCCATCCTTAAACGCAGCTACTAAATAACTAAAATCCATGCTTAAACACCGAGCCGCCGCTTCCTCTACCGAGGCAGGTTGAAAGGGGTGGCCCGCGTACGCGTTCTTTTAGAAAAATCCACACTATTGAGAAAGCTGATTTGATTCCAACCGGTATCTCAAGCGGCTACTTCCATCACTCACTAATTGCACAGGTAAAAATGATAAAGACCCACCTTCCAAGACAAGTTAGCTTTCCAGCGACAAATCTATTATTGCAAGAATGTATTACTCTTTTTAATCCGTGACAATTAGACATCAAATCGCGGACGTAGCGATCTCTAATGAGCTTCCAAGAATCAGGGAGCCGGCTTTATGAATTGGTCGGGGTTTTTTCCCCTCTAAACAAATCCTTCCACACGAGAGAATGGGAATTCGAACAAAGTATTTGATAGGGGAGAGGAGAAGAAAAAATGAAACATTCGGATGCGGACTTAAGATTCGAGTATTCGATTTTAACCCTGTCATGGCGAGAGGGTAGGGAAAGTTTTTGACGGTTAATTACTGAAGTTTCTTTTCAAGAATAAGTATTCGTTCCTTTTGCTTGGAAAGGAACAGGCTGAAGAATGCTGAAATGTGACTTCGAGTATCCAGTGAGAAGTTATTTGGGGAAACAATAATTATAAGTCTTTATTAATACTCGGTAGTCCATAAAATTATGCACACTTAATAACACTAATCTACGCAAATGTAGGAATGGAATGACAAAAATTGAAATCTTTAAAATTCATGAATAGATAGTTTAAATGACACGTTTATTAATTGCATCCTATGACTCTTGCTATCTTATTCATATTTTTAGTAACACTGACGAACACAAAATAATTATTTGCTAATGAAACGTCAGTTCAATTCCTTACAATACGATAATAAATAGGAATTGGACATAGATGCACTTGAATTCTGAACATTAATAATTATAATTAAATGCATTCTAAAATAAAGCTCGTTTTGAGAATTTCTTTCGGAATGTATTTGAATTAAATCCTATACAAATCAATGGAACTTTATTGGATTATAAAAAAAAATTAATTCAAGCGTTTGGTGATATAAAATCAAACTATAAACCATTGTATTTAACTTATAAGAGTAAAAGTGGAGTGATAACTTTTCTGCCATATATACTAACTTATTTTTTGTTGAAATTAGTAACCGAAAATAGATGGTTCGTTTAAACTTAAATTTAAATATTGAATAACAGAAGTCCAAAATAATAATATATATCATGAGATTATTCTTGTATTTATCACCGAAATTCAACTGTAAAATTGTGTATATAACAAGAAACTATTCACTTCCAATATCCGGTTAAGTTTCAAGATACCGACTAAAGTTCTACACATGTGGACTACCACTTCCCCTGAAATAAAGGTTAATTTCATTCATTAACACACTTGTCGATCCGACGCATCGTAAAACTGAAAAACAAAATCCATCCATGGAAAATCATATTTGTTCACATTCGGGTTTACTCAATAACCATGACAATGTGTGAATCTGTGGATACAACACAAGAATTTTGCTCTTAGTTGGACCTCAATAGGCTAAACAAAAGGTCCATATAAGTGAACCTCTGAAACGAAGATGTTAATTTTACTCGCTTTTGATCCTATACATCGTTAAAATAAATGAAATACATCTATGGCAAAGCATCTATGTAATAATCCATCTCAGCAAAAATCACGAAGGAAACAGAATCGGTGGTCCCACAAAATCAACTGTCATTAAGAAGTCCGAGGCGTGGTTGTGATTTTGAAAGAATTGGAATCATTCTGACCTTATGACAGACCTGTTTAGATTTGAAATGACTTTCTTCGAGCTGGGTAAGTCACGATTCCCACACGTTCTAACAAGGACATGACACGGGCTAAATGACATCGCGCGCCCGTGGTCTTCTGCTGGGAGGCAACCAATTCAAACAACAACGGAATAAATTATTCATTATGTGGTTAAGGATATTTTTACTCGAGCACACGCTTCTAGGTGAATGGTTCAACGTGCGGATGGACTGACGCGGAAGAAATCAAATATGGTCCCTTAAACATTGCAAAGTGAGGAGTGGACTTTTGCAATAAAGATAAACCAGGCCAAACATAAAGTCAATTTACCCTAAACCGTCTGAGAGGTTTACACGCATAATTCCGCATTGTAATCTGAAGTATCCCGTGCATGACTTCTAACCATTTTTTTCTTTCTAATCAATATAATCTTTCCAAAGGATTTTATTGAAAGAAAATGAGCAATAGAATCTTTCCCAGCGATTTTATTCTAAGAAAATGAGCAATAGAATCTTTCCCAGCGATTTTATTCTAAGAAAATGAGCAATAGAACCTTTCTAAAGGTTTTTATTCTAAGAAAATGAGCAATAGAACCTTTCTAAAGGTTTTTATTCTAAGAAAATGAGCAATAGAATCTTTTAAATTATATTATACAGAATGACCCGATAATTTTTCCCGAAGAATAGAATCGTCCCAATGGATTCTATTTCAAGGAAAGAAGCAATGTAATATTTACAGGGGATTATATTTTTAGGAAAGGACCGATAGAATCCTTCCTAGGTATTCTATTTTGAGGGAAGGACCGATAGAATCTCTCTAAAGGTTGAAAAATACACGGATTTATTCTTCAAATAGATGTGGTTATTTAGTCATTAAGTGTGTTGTGAGATGAAATAATTATTACACTATTCGGAAATCTTGCGTCGCTCAGAGGGTTAATACGAAGTGAGCAGTGACTATATGCAGATGTATTTACATTCGAATAAAGTCTCCCGTTCGGATGCTTGGAAACATAATTCTATTGGTTAGGCGTTAATCAGTCCCATAACCAAAGGAATACAAATTAGAAAAGAAGGTTAAGAACCCTGAAGGATCAACTTAAGATCCCTTGAAAACAAAATTATATTGTAAGATACCCACTCTCTTAAATTGACAATCATCTTTATATTTTTAAAGAAGATCTTTAGATTTTTAAGATAGAGAATCATCTTTGGATTTCCTGAATAGTCTCATCTTTAAATATTTTACCTTGATAGAAAAAGGGTCAGTGTCAATCCATTTTGCAAGTTTTTGACAATATTGGATTTAGTAGTTTTCATTTCTTAATACAGCGAACAAAAAATACTTTCCAGTGTTTTGATTCTTTTCAAATGTATTGACAGGTGGACATTGGCACTTTTTCTATTACGACATTCTTTACCTTGAAGATTTGCGGACATTTGATTTGCCGAAGTGATTTGCGGACATAACTAATCAGCGAATTTGGACATTGATCTTTTTCTAACAAGATACAGATATTTTTAGAATAGGTAATCATGGTTTTTTTTTTAAACTACACTGATCAAACTGTGCTAGACTATTACAAACCGGAGTTTTTTTGTGAAATTTCAATTGGAAAAACTATTTTCGTGTTAACAGAGCATTCATGTTCGGGGAACATTTTGTTTTTGGTACACATGTTAAGAAAATGACTATGCAATAACTACATTAAGTTAGAGACTTTTACAAATGTTAACCCATAAATAACAATGTTTTGAATAGAAAGTGTATGACTAACGAATGTTTTAAAAGTTACTCTTACACACTATAAATTCAGTTATGACTAGCATAATTAAAGTACTGTCCCAAACAGGGACTCAGTTGTTACTTGTACCATAAAAATAAAAGGTTTTTAGTCAATAAAATAAATACACTACCACGGTAGTGACAAAATTTTAATTAATAAGAGTCATCTGTTGCCAGTAAAGTTGGACTCTTCTGCACCCGTGCTTCTAAACAAAGCGAAATCACTTCGCACCAAAGTAAAGAAAGGAGAAACAATCAATATGCAGAACGAAGAGCCCTTGAATGTCGGTGTCACATATTAGATAGCGCTAAAGTTCCAGGAGTAATACGATAAAAGTATTATTCCCTGTTAAGGAAATCTAATCGACTCGACAAAAGACTTCACGAAAGAAGCCCCCGTATAACAAAATAAAAGTCTTCCACAAGAGATAATTGTGCCCTTTTATGTACAGCGCAAAATAAACACGCAGAATAACAGAATACCGCCGGAACATTGCGAAACCGAGTTGTTAAGATGAGCAACTGGTATGAATCACTAAAATAACACCATTCATAAAACTAAAACGCTTAGGTATAAAATCGCATGGCTTTTGTTGGAGCGCCCAAATCGTTCAAGTGAAGGCCGGAATTTTAATGCGAAACAAATAAAGGGGACCAACAAGGCATCACTATTCAATAGACCGACAATAAAAGAGACTTCATTGCAGACTCTTTATGCAGCCATAATATGCAGATCAGATTTTTCGGCGCCTTTGAAAGTTGTTCCCTGTGCGATTTGGGGAGACAAAGCTGCAAGGGAAGAGATTCGGGAGACACTAAACGGGGAGTTGGCAGCCCTCTTGGCGGAAAGAAAAAGAGCACTTTTCAACGATGTATGCTACCTGATTTCGCGGTCCCAATTTGGCGAGAAAAAAAATTCAATTTTTAAACTTGACTTCGCTCGTTTACCGTGGAACACATTTTTTAGCTTGGGGAGGGCAATTAAAATCCGAGTGATTGGCTCGTTATCTTTTATGAGAGCGGGATATTGTTTATGGTTTATTATTTTATATCCGTTTCTCTTCTTTAAAAAGGATGAAAGCAAATAAAATTCGATTCAATCAAACTGATTTAAAAACAATGCGTCTAGGTTTTGCTTTTGAGCGGAGTTTTTCCGGAAGTGAAAGTAGTTTGCATTTTAAAGCGATGCTACGAGTGTTGTATGTTTAAATAAAAGCCTCATTTTGCTGCGGTTATTTGTTTTGCTAAAGATAAAACATTTTATGCGGTTGTTTTTTTAAAGATTAAACAGATTCACGTAAATTACCAGATTGCTACACACTGAAACAACGTACATTTTCCAATTCGATAAATTTTCACATTATTGAGATATATTCGTATACTGCTATCAAACTGATTCTATCTCGATTATAAAAAAATTTAACAAGTTCCAAAACGTTTTATAGTATATATACGATATGGTAATTCAGGAAAATCTATTTTAGGTTTAAATAAAATTATTTACTCTTTACAATTATTTATTAAACTCCTCTCATGATTACTATGAACTACTTGCCACCTACTAGTCTACTCTTAAAATGAATTTCATATCAATACACGCATAAAAGTAGACTGTAGTAAGAGCGTAATAATAGTAACAGAGAATATATTTTACACTATTTTTTATTAAAGCGTAATTATATTAATTATTCGGGAATTATATTGTTATGCAATAAAAAAATTTTTAGTTCATTAAAAATCAACTAAATTTCTTAACTTTCACATCATTGAGACATCAGTGTGTGCTTCTATCAAATTGATTATGAGTAGATTGATTGAATAGCAAAATACGAGTCAGATAAACAGAATATGTTACAAAAGGGCAATCCATATTTAAAATTATAAAAATACTACAACTTTAAAAAGTCTCACTACTGTTCCGAAATAATCTGAAATTAGAGATGTAAACTACAATTAATACGAATTTCTATTGCTAAGTTGTTTTTGAATTTTATGCTATCTTCTGAGAACGGATAAAAAATTAAAGTAGATACTGTTTCGAAGAACAATGCTAATTCAAATTAAAAAAACTACAGCATAATAAATAATGCAGCAATTAAAAATTGAAAAAAGTTAATTGCTCCATCGGATTCTGGGTATTAAGGAAAATATTAAGAAAGTACGTTTGACATCTTATCTAAAACAACTAAGTTGCAGTAAAATAAAAATTAGTTCAATTAAACATTAACAAAAAGATAACATCGAAAATATTGTGTACTGTGAAACAAAACTCAATAAAGCATTGAAAAATCGCTACAAATTACTTTTTAGATACGCATAAAATAATGCAAAACAATATCTCAATCAAAACCTAGTGAAGTGTACTTGGCAACACAGAAGCAAAATCATAACAAATTAAACACTGGATACTACGACCCGAAATAAAGGTTTATAACCCTCTCTGAAATCGTAAGTAAAATAAAGGATGAGTTCAATTCAATTGATGCGGCAGACGAATTTTGGATCTTTCATCTAAAACACCTTTCAATTTTATTTGTCTAAACGTTTCTTCCCTCCAACTTTCACATACGCATAAAACAGTGGAGGATAAACCACTAACCAAGCGCAACTGGAAGCTTATGAATGTTAGAAGGGCTTCCAAAAGGAAAAATACTGATATCAAATAAGCATTTTTCGGAACAAATCCATACAAATTCTTCCTCTATGTGTTTTGCTTTTGTATGGAAGAGCCCAAAACGGAAAAACATTGATGTCAAACAAGCAATTTTCGGAAAATTTTCATACAAATCCATGTTTAATTTAGTACTATTAGCTATTTGTAACTAAGCAACATCATGATATTTGATTCTCTTCAATTTTATTAAAATTAGTTTAGTAAACTTTGGTAGACAAACCAGAAAATAAACATTCAAAAAGATATTTGTGCCAAAAGACTCAAAAATCTTGATCGGCTACTGGCCTAAAATGAAGCAAACCAAAATCCGAATAAAAAATCAAATAGAAATTCAAAAGCAAAACTATAAAAAATTAAACGATAACTGTAAGAACCGATTAAAAAGGTTTAAAACATGCTCTGAATTCACATGAAAACCATTCGCATGAGTTCCTTAACTCGAGCTATATCTATTTCCTCGAAAGATATTTTTTCACCACTTGCCTATTAACAACCTTGTGTGTGGATGAACAATTTACGACGAATAGGATAAATCATATTTTTTGGTGCTGGTGAATATTACATATCTGGTCTATCGTGTTGAATTTCTCGGTAACTATAGTGACAAGAACTACAGAGCATTGACATGCAGAGCAGGGAACATCTTATGATCTTCTGAAGTTGAAGGGTTATCGGTCCTGAAAGACAAGCCAATGTCTTCCTTCGTTTGCTTAGAAGACTCTAATCAGACACGCACTAGACTAGAGAATTAAATGAGTGTATGTGTCGTTGATTTCTGAGATGAAATCACTTATTACAATTTCAAGCTAAAATCAGGATATTAACGGAACAGAAATATCAGACTTCGCGGAAGGCACAGTATAGGGTAATTGCACCAACTCTTCTAATACTGCTTTTGAAAAATGAACGTTATTGTAGATACATTTATTCTCATATTCATGGCGGAAGTTGAATTAACTGGAGCAACACATAAGGGTATTGGCATCGGCCTGGGATGAATCTCAAAGGGAAAGATCCTAAAATAACATCTCGTAATTTTGAACCACGGTCAGAGGACGATATTCATGACAGTTTTTGTGTTATAACAAAATAGAATAATTTATTACAAGTACAAGCTAGATTCCGGACATTAATGGAACAGTGAACTATCAAATTTACGGAACGAGACAATTATATGGCTAATATATGCATCTGAAAAGTGAGCATAATAAGTGCATTTAATCGTGTATAGGACAGTTTCTTGTTATCATAACACAATAAAAGGATAATTACAACTTTAAGCTAAATCCAGGACCATTAACGTAACAGAAACACCAGACTTTACGGAAGGCACAACATGACAATTGCATGTCTAATACATGGTTTTGAAAAGTAAACTTTATCCTTAATGTATTTAACATTACATATATGAAACTTTCGGAACTATTATAATTAGCAATTTTTCCATTTGAATAATATTCTGGAATTCGTAATATAGTGAATAGGATAAAATAAGTAAACTATAAATATTTCAAACGAGAATTATTCATTTAAAAATGTATTCTAGCGAGAGAAAATGCATTTAAAATTAATGCAGTCATAAACAGAGCGATTTAACTAAGCCAAAACAATCGCATCTCTTAAACGATCAATTTTTGTGAAAAATACAAGTCTAAAACTTAACAAGATGAAAATTGAAGTGTATGATATTGCCTGTTTACAATGTCATCCACAGATCAAATACTAGTGAAAGACAGATATAAATTAAGCATACAACTTAGTTCTCATAAGTTTTCAATGTATATAAAAATAACCTAAACAATATATGTGTGAGTACATTTAACATTCATAGATAATGTTTGTTATTTTGTAATTATGAAAGTTGCAATCTATATCGTGAAACTTCCTTTGTTTAACACTTCATAATGTAAATTTGCAGTATTTGAGGAAGGTTAACCCATTGATAAGTAAAAAAAAGCATAGTATTGATACTAAGTTTACAGTTTGAATCGTAAAAAGTTATTACCCAATAAATGACCACAATAGTTAACAAATATTTCAGAGTGACGAAATCGATAAATTTTACACTAACTTTACGAAGTAAGAACGTGTAAATAAAACGTGCCCGATTATAAAAACAGTATATTTTATTAGTTTTACAAATAAAAATTTAAAGGTACACAAACATTAATTCCCAATCTTTTACAGGAATGATGCAGATGTAATTATTTTTTTTAATCTAATATTGTACGTATATTTTTTTAACCTTTATCTTGAAAAGATGAAACTAATCACAAAGAACTTAATAAGAACATCGAAGAAAATGTTAAGAATACCCGTTAGTTGTTTCATACCCTATTCGGAAAAAAAAAACATTTACATTTTAGATGATATTTGACAGTAAAAGGTGTACTTGGGATTGTTATACAAACGATAATGCAACACTCTCTCTTTTATATATTTGAGTTGTTGTTCAAATGAATGCGACAAGCTTCGTTATTCAGAAATAATTACCATAGATATTTAAGTACTAATTACACCTTTCGATTGGATAAGTAATGGCGGCCCCGAAGAACGGGCTCCCCTATCGTTTGAACTAGTGGGTAACCTCCTGAATCGTCCGTTGTAGGTCGCGGTCCCTGTACAAGCTTCTTAACCCGCCCCCCCCCCCCTCCAAAAAAAAAAAGTGGTTTCGAAGAATAACGTGTCCATCAAGATCTGACAAATTGTGTTGCTGACGAGATCTATCGTGATTAATATAATCCTAATTTTTTATGATGCAGAGAAAATTTTCTTTTAAGTTTTTTCTAATGACGAGGCATCTTGTTCAACAAGATCTAGTCAGTTTTGCTATTGCCGAGATACTTCGTCGAGACAGCCACACCATAAGGGGCTAGAGGTTCAAAGATTAGAAGAAGTCACTAGGTAAAATTATTACTCGGCTGACTCAAATATAATGAAATTGTGGGTAAACTTGCAAAGATGCCATGTCCATGACTTTTTACATATCCTGTCCACGAATCTATCAAGCTAGGTAGGTATTTAATTAACGTCGCACTGGAACAAGACAGCGGGCTTCAGCGGCGGTCCGGGATCGAACCCGAATGAAAAGATCCGTCTAATCCATCAAGAACTTTTTTGCCATGAAGAGTAAAATATAGAAAATTAGAGAGCCTCGACAACGCAAATATAGTAGCACGGAGACCACCTTGGAGATTCACATATAGGGTCAGACTTACATATATAACAGAAAATGTCAGATTGCACTTTCTAGACTTGTGAGCGGGCAAATCCAATCTCTATACCATCGATAAAAATGTAATACTGAACAAGCCTTCTCTCATGTAAATAATATTCTGCTAAGATATCTTTATGTGTCCTGATTTAGTGTTGTACTTTCTAAGTGTGTTGAGACTCATGAACTCGGTCTTGATGTTTAGCTAAGCCTTAAAGTATAAGTACCAGAAACATCTCTATATACATTATCGTCGGTGATAGCTTTGCTGTAGGTCGAATAAAGAATATCTTTAACAGAACGTCCTTCATGGAACTTTCCGACACCTTCGGAGATGTGTTGACTCGGATGCAGAAGCATTACCATACACAGCATGAATAAGGCGATAAATATCCATCGCTTGACAACCTGGCTGTGAAAAACAGCATCACAGCTCTGAGATGACAAGGACGCATTTATGTTATAAATTTGAACATTTAACACGTTCTCTACAGCAATCAACAGTAATTAAGCGAACAAACAACCACGTGTTTCTTATGGTGCCTTGTGCTTAGGTAGGTCACCAAGCTAAGCAGCTATTGATTGTTTGGGTTTTATGATGCAAGGGCCAGATTTTGACCAAGCTGTGCCAAAGACAAGACAGACAACGTCAAGTAATGACAAACACACCAGGAAAGTATTTTACTGATAGAAGGAAGAAACGCGTCCAGAGTAAGTTACAGTAATCAAACCTGTATCGCCTACAGCCTATAGAGGAAATGTAAAAGTAAAGTGAGCAATGGTAACCTTCTTATATGCCTGGGATCAAGTGAAACTTAGACGATACTTTCCGTCTTCCAGGCGTAAAAGAAACATTCATCAATCTCATTGGTCCAAGGAAGGAAATAAAACGCACATAATCCATAAATTAATTCATCATCTGGTTGGTCCACGCGCCACAGTAGAAGAATTAGGCTATTTACCATTTTTTTGTCATTCAATAGATATAAACCCTAAAACTACCCTGTCATAAAATGTTAAAGGGGCCGTCGTGACTCAATATATATGTCCACAGTCCTAGAAACCTGTGAGTTGTAGATGGCGCATGTTCCGATACCTCCCTGGGTTTTTCACTCTATGTTAGTAAAACTTTCATTGTCAACTTTACGTCCAAAACTTGATATTGTCTGGCATACAAGGCAAAGTATGGTCCTGTCCTTATACTACAAAATCCAATCCAATCAACCAATCACAAGATGCTATATCACTAAACGAGGCGATAAGATGCCAAATCGGCCCACGAAATCAAATTTCCAGAGCAATCACTTGATTACTAGTCGACATGTTTGTCACACTCTTGAAGCTACTCTCAATAGCAATGCTCAGTCTTATATTTTACGTCTATGCTTCAGCCCTCAGGCGTTGTAATCGGAGACGGCCAATGTGGCAAGTAACCTTCGCTTTCATCTGAACAACCCAAACTACTCAAACGCTTGGGCGACCGATTTTTCCGCGAAAAAATAAAATTAACCAATTTTCTGCGCCTTGTAATCCTTTCTAAAAACGGCAGAATAACGCTAAAATAGATCACCTCAGCTACCACAGTAGTAATGAATCCGACCATGCAAGAAAAGTTGGCAGACATGTTCGCTTTTCCCCCTCCCCAATCTGCACAAAAATCTTCTCCAGAACTATTTATTACAGATAGTTTACAAGGATCTTCTCCTTTCTTAGATAGCATCTACCGATCGAGGTTCAATGGATCTGCAATCTCGGCTGATAAATCGCGCGAGAGTGCAATGAATGGGGGAGCACACTCGCACCATTTATCAATTAATCAAATTACAACCCGATCCACTTTTCGCAGATAGTGATCGGGAATCCAGTCACGTGCGGACTGTGTCAAGTGCCAACGCGAGGACGCACACTGGACCGCTTCGTTAACAGACTGCCCAAGTTCCAACCCACAGGTGACAAAAGCCTCGGAATGTGAAGGCAGATTTTTCATTTTCATCTCTCTGGTAACTATTTTACCTCTCACACTGGGGGATGAAAGATGGGTATTAAAGGTTATCCCCGCCATTAGGGGACTATTTTCCTCGCCTTTAATTTATTAGTATAATGCTCGGATTAATGATCTGTCAAAAGTCATCCATCACGGGTTAAGGTCCAAAAACTTAAAGGGTTGGTGGAAGGGCGAAAAAAATAAACAAAGCAAATAGGTGTAAAATATCGCCAAGGATTGATTAATAAGATCGATTCGGTGTGTGGTGCTGTTGCCTCATTAAAAAAAAGGGCTTTCCTTAGATCTAAATGATGTTCATGTGTGTGTACTTGCTTTGAATACCAAACACTAAATAAGAGACTCTTTAGAGCGTCACGTAATCAGCTACTCTACATAAAGTGCGCGAGCAACGTTGTAGATATGGTTAGTATTTCCCTTGTACTGTTCGAGTATAGGTGATTGATACACAGCCAAATGTCAAAGGAACCTTTTGGAATAGAGTCGTGCAGTAGTAACCGAAGGGTTGCGAGTTCGAGACTCGATCCAACCAAAGACAGTTGTGAATGTGAAGGCTGGTGCAGGTCGATTTCGTGAGGTCTGAAATTACTTCACGTTGGCGTGGGGTGAAAGTTTGGAAAGTGGGGTGAAAGTTTGGAAAGTGGGGTGACAGCTCAGGTGTTGACGTCGCCATCTGAATGTGGTCTCAAATTAAGAGGAGTTATCCTTCGATTTAACACGGACCGTAGTCCGTTGTGTTTCTCCAGTGCAACTTTAACTACCTTCCTACCAAATATCAAGCGTATTTCCATATATATTGCTTTGTCTTCAAATTAGTAAAATTCGGGGTGTGAAAAAAAAACACGCAGTTTTCCTCGGTTCGTCAAAAGATTGATGTTAAATCAAAAACTTGCAAAATGGAAATAGGCCTTTTTACATCGAGGTACAGATGTAATAGAACGTTTCCAAAGAATTAAAATCGATCGAAAAGGGACAATAAAATCTAATTTTTCCCAAATGATTCTATTCTATAGCATGGAGACAGATAAAATCATTCCAAAGTATTCTTTTCCAAGGAAAGGACTAACAGAATCGTTCCAGAGCATTACATTCCAAGGAAAGTACTCACAGAATCTTTCAAAAATTTGAAATAATCCGTGAATTCTTTCAACTGCCCTTCAACCAATAGATGCGGTTATTTAAACATTTTCTGTGTTATATGGGTAAAGCAATACTATACTGCTCAGAAATTTCGTACCGCTCATAGGGTTGACACGATATCTCTGAGGGCTTAGTGCCATTGAAGAGCCCGAGAAAGAATTTTGGTACGGATTTTATATAGAGGGATCTTGCAATGGAGAAGCCACAACTATATCGCAAAGAAAATAATATTCAAATGAGAGTGGAAACAGCGTGAGAAAAGGAAATGAAAAAAGGAAGCAATTTTACACAACATGATATTTTCTTTAATATCGCACTGGAGCAACACAACGGGCTATTGGCAACAGTCCAAAATCAAACTCGAAGGGAAAGATCGGAGGACTCCACCACCTAATTTTGAACAACGGTCAGATTACGAGGTTACGCCTGAGCTGGCACCCCACTCTCCAAACTTCCACATCACGCCAACGTGAGGACATTCGAGGTCACGATAGATTTAACGTGCATCAGCTCCTTTGTAAACGACGGTCATTGGTTAAATTGGAACTCTCCGGTTGCTAATCCGTTACCCTTCCAACCCTCGCTTTACATTAAATTATCTAAGCGAATAAACAGGAAAAGATTTTGGGCGTATACAGCATTTAACACCGTTAATTCGAAAAACTAAACTCCGACCTGCCTCCCTTCTTACAAGCAAGGCAGCGCACACTTACAGTAATTTTGTTGAATTAAACAGCCAAACACCAGTGAAAACAACAATTCCGAGCGCTTTCCCAACTAAAAAGTTTCCCGTCGCGGTTCTGAGCGCAAAACAAATCTCTCTGGAGATGAGCAGCCGAAGTCACGTGCATTTAAAAAAATCAATAAGGAAGTAAATACAGTTTTTATAGAGAAGCGGAGAAATCATTAGCCAAACGAAATGAACAGAGCTGATTACAACCCAATGTTGCTCGGGACGTGAAGGGAACAATAAGAGGCAGCTTGATCAAAAAACGAAAACGGACACCAATCACGCTGACGCATTTCAACTGCGCGATGTATTCTGCTCACGTTGAATCACTTCACCCCGACCACAAGGCTACCCCTACTACTCACACCACTGCTCATCAATAAGGATTTGAGGCTTCGCTCACTTTTTATACAGGACCCTTCTGTTTTAATATTGCATTCATTAAGAAGTATGTGGAAGCAGATTATACTTTAGAAAGAGACACTTCGTTAGTGTTTCTGTAGTGGTAACTGTTCAAGTTGTGTAAATATGTAAATGGGAGATATTACGATTAAATTATTTTAGATATTATGTAACTGTTTAATCGAGTACGTTAGGGACAACAGATAAAATGAGAAAAAAATATATTTGTTGTAATGGTAACTATTGAAACACAAATATGTAATCGGGGAAGATATGTAATCACTAAAAATATTGTAAACAATCTAACATAAATGTGTAAACGGGAGATATTACGATTTAAATAATTTAACTATTAACTATTTAACAGGTTGCATGTTAAGGAAAAGGGCTGAAATGCAAAAAAAAAACACATAAAATAATATTATATAGTGGTAACTGTTGAAGTATAATTATGTAAGCGGGAGATATTAAGTTAAGAATGTTTTAAACTATTAGGCAAGTAGTTAATAAACGTATCAAAGAAGCAACACAACGGGCTATAGGCGACGGTTCGGAATCAACCACGAAAGTAAAGATTCGTGGTCAACACTTCGTAATTTTGAGTCACGTTTAGATGAAGTCAACGCCTGTGAGCTAGCACAACACTCTTTAAACGTCCACCCCACACCCATGCGAGGACATTTGAGGACGAAAGTTTTAACGTGCACAAGTCTCCGCGACAGTTACAAAGCAGTTGACTTTTTATAAAATGCCACAAATAAACAAGAGATAAATTTCAAAAATTTCTTAGGGGAAAAACCTCTTTACACCTAATCATCAAAAGAACAAAATGACGAAGACACACATAAAAGTTATTTTTAAATTTCAAAGTTCAGAAAACTTATTTGCAAAAAATTTGCTAGAAAAATCGGACATTTTTCTCAATGTAAGCGTAAGTAGGCTGTGTTTTTATGGCGTACGGGCCATATTATTTGTTCAAGCTGCGTCAAACGCAATACAGGCAAATAAAAGTTTTACTGACAAAAAAAGTTACATACAACCAGGAAGGAAACAAGCCTGGCGTGAGAGAGAAAAATATTTTCGATTTATTTTAGATAGGGTGATAGTTAATTTCAGTCACACTGGAGCAAAAGAACTGGCTATTAGAAATGGTCAGGGATCAATCCCGTAGGGAAAGGTGCAATGATAACGCCATGTAATTTTGAACTACGGTCAGGTCCATCCACTCCAAACTTTCACACCAGGCCTACGTGAGAATAATTGAGGCCATGACATATTTAATGTGTATAATCCCCCACGTAAACGACGGATTTTGGCTTGATGTTTTGAACTCACAACCCTCTGGTTGCTAATCCGTTTCTCTTCCGCCTGGTCTACCGTGGTACTTCGAGTTATGTTAGAGAAACAATCCCAAATGCCCTTACGAGAGGGATTTTCGGTGTAAACGAATAAAGCAGGCTATATTTAGTTTGACAAAAAATGTCGCTCATATCTAATTCACAAAATCAAATTAATAACAAATACTTTTGTTTTTTCAAATGTCATTAGCATTTTATCTGTTTCGATTAATTGCATATCTAAGGATATACGAAGCTGCAAGTACTAACAGAAAACTGATACCGAACAGTGAGAACTGGAGACATCTAAAAGCGACCTGGTGGTGAAGATAAAGCCGAAATGAGATTATGCCGTGAGGCGAATTTTGATGAAGGCACTACAAATAATATTCGGCACTTTCTTGCATTATTTTGGTAGGCATGCGACACATATTTCGGAGAACCTGAGCACGCAAGTCTCTAGTCCGCACGCATTTCACCGCTGGTGAAACATGGACTACATTGTCCTTATACGTACATTGTGTACCGATAAAAAAGGCTGTCATCGTCACCGATATTTTATTCCTACTCTGCCCATGAATTGAATTCATCTGCTTGCCGTTTAGATTGGGGAGACATTTGATTGAATAAGTATTGCAAATGATACGAATTTTGGAAGGCTTTTACAACAGTTAATACAATTTACTTACATTTAATCTTGAACGAGATGAGAAAGTAGCATGTGTACTTTTCACATCGAATAATGCTAGCAATTTCAGAAAAAAACCTTGTTAAATCCTTATCAATTATTGCAAATTCTAACAGTGGATTTAATTAACTTACTTGTCCTTTACAATTAATTCGTGCCTTTTGGACCAAAATGCCTTTCAAACTAAAATTCGGGCTTTTTTGCGCAAAATAGCACGAATTTCAGAAAGCTTTTACAACAGTTCATTCATATTTACTCCTTTGCCAAGATGTAAAAGTAGCATTGTGTGCATTTTTCATAACATCCAACAGGTATAAACTATCAGATAAGAAATCTACATTAAATACTCATCTATTACCCCGTCTATCTAAAAGAGCAAATTCTTACGCTGTATATCGTCACTGGAATATAAGAACTAGGTAACTCGAAAACAAGTGAATTATGACAGAATTTAAAGCAAGAACTAGGTAACTTTTTTGACCATTTAAGCTTAAAGGAAACACATTTCGTGGCGAAACACTACCGCCTCTTACGTTTAACTTCAAATAAAAAGCCTCTCATTTTCGGAAGTGGAATGCCAGTAAACTATTTTTCTCTTTTTCTCAAAACCCAAAAAGTTGTGTTACCTAGCTCTGTATTCAGGTGACGATATAATATAGGGTAACTTTTTCACTGTTTGTTGAAACAACAGTTCTTTTCTGGTAGAAACAAAAACAATATGTAATGGAACAGATCAGAAAAACCACGAGAACAATAATAAACAAGTGCATATTGCATATGAAATAAACTTGTGAATGTTTCGAATAGCTTTAATCAAAAAAGAGATACAAGACTTTAAGAAAACATTAAAATCACACTGAGTTTTCGCTAAAGTACCTAACTGTATTTTAGGCAATAATCACAGAATAATGACTCATTATACTTTTTACGTAATTCAGTTATACTTCAATGAAATGAATAATCTACGTTTTAATTAAACATCTCTGTCTATTGGTAAGAATGCGTTTAATAATTAATTGGTCCGAGTTCGTCTTTCATTTTTCATCCAAAAAGACACACAAACAAAACATCGAATAAAGGTAGCTAAATGCATGAAATTTCATAAATATTGCAAAAGCTGTGACTACGAAAATGTAATAAAGTTAAGTTATGAGCATAACCCAAGTATTTTATTTTTGCATATATTAATTACTTTCAATCCAATTTAACGCTAGATGGATTTATTTGTAGTCTACGAGAGAGGAGTATATATCGCAATTACTTTCTGAATTAGATTTAATTCTACTCAAACACAATGGGAAAGTCAGTTTGATGTAAAGAATTTGTAAAATTAATTATCTAAAACGGTGTTTAGTAAATACAATAACTTAAAACCGCATACTTGGAAAGTGAACTAAAGTATCAGCCGCAAGAGGGAAGAAAAGAAATATGTTTATGTAAAATATGTACAAAATTTTCAAAAACTAAAGTTGTAGCGATCTGTGTTACACAAGAGTTGGTTATGATTTGAAATGTTTTCAATCCAATCACATTTTCGGACTATCTCTTGATAATATAAGAGCGTCATAAATTTTCAAAGTAAGAATTTTCTTGCCGACAAAATTGAGCGCTCTTCATCAAAGGAAGAGCTTTATTGTATACTGGTGTGGCCCAAAGATAATCAAAACTACTAAAACCAAAACGTTAAAATTAATAGAAAGGCGTTCGTTTTTATTCAGATCAATCCCACTAAATCAGTCAACAGCCTTGTCTTCCCGGTCATGACTTCTGACAAGTTTTGACCTACTTGACCAACATAATCTTTCCAAATGATTAAATTCGAAGGAAAGAACCAATAGAATATTTCCAAATCATTTTATATTCCAAGGAAAGAACAATTGAATGTTTCCAAATATAAATAATTTTTTTTCTATTCTAAGGAATATTACCTTGTTTAGCTCATTTCTAAACGTTGGAATATTCCACGAATTCTTTCATTCAATCGAAGTAATTCAGTCACTATTTGTGGGATAGGAGCAATCCTGCACCATTCGGAAATCTCATGAAGCTCAAACGGTTAATTACTGTAAAAGATGCTTGCCCAGATCTGGTTAAAAAAATCCACCATCCAATCCAAAATTTGAAAATGTAGCCACCGCTTGGAATTAAAAAATCCAGGTATACACCACACAACGTAGCATATACCACTCAAACAAACATCCATCTCATCCGCTTTCCCAAAACGTCAAAGCGTCCAAGGCTTTTAATTAAGAGTGGCATGTTTTTAGAGCTATCCCAATTATTGTCACGATTGCCGATTGTTCCGGACATAATTCCCTTGTTTAGCTCAGCAGCCCAAAGGAAGGAACAAAAGCGACGCCCGAGTCAATTGGTCGCAAACAAGCCCACTATCGGAACTCCACTAAAGGAGCGCTATCGGCCACGAAGACGTGCATTAATCAGCTAATTGGGGAGGACTGCAGACTTCCCCAGAGAATTGACCATGTGGCCATGCGGCAAAAGGGCGACCGGGGCTCAATTACCCGCAATAATGACCAAGCCACCTGCGAGACACTTTGCCACCGCATTGATAGCTTAACGCCCGCTCATGATAATAGCCCCAAACATTTTTGCTCTCCATATTCCAATCGCGGGAATTAATTAGATCACTTACTGTGGATGGCTTTAAAGGAGTAAAAGACGCTTTTGGAGTGCGGTATTACATAACCGCTGATTGTTGAACAGATGCTCTTGGGAGGATGGGGTGAATTGCCACGGCCAATTAAAAGGATTGAATGATTTGCGAGAAAGTCAGCGGATTACACTACTCGAGGAAGATATTTCAAGTGACTCTTGGAGGCAACGGGATAAACAAGACAACTTGCAATCAGCGCGAGCGGTTAACAAGATTTTTATACTCTCGTGTTCACTTTCGGTGTGAGGAGAGAGATTTCAATTTAAACATTTGGAATTGAATCGGGTTAAACGTTTTGCGCACGGCGTGAGGGGGCGTTTAATAAACGGAGTCACAGGTCGCGCGAACTTAAAACCTCGTTATTCGAAAAATTTAATTCATATCATTGCATCCCAGCGTGCTGGGTACAGTAGGAGAAAGAGGAGTTTATCGGGTTTTGTAACAAATTTAAGGCGTTTAAAGCTTAGTTCAACGTGTACAGATAATACTCATAGACGCATTATACGCATACAAGTGAAACACTAAGCCAAATAAGAATATAATTTAGAGAAAACGAAGGGGGAAAAATTATCCTTATACTATACTATCCAAGTGTGTTTCTCTACAAGAAATCTAACCTTCATGCAAAAAAAAAAAATGACTTAGTGAACTTCACTGGTCTAAAGATCGTCGCATTCTGGTCTAGAAAATCTAAAAAACTCATATCTGGATACTTTTGACTTGTGTGTTTCATTTGTAAGCCGGCGATACAATCCATTCCGGTTCTAAGTCCTTCCATCAAGTATTGTAAGAGCTCTATCACGTTAGTTTAGTATTAAAGTTTTTTATGTGTGAGCAATAAAACATAAACTACATTTATTCATTGTCAGTCATATATAAACTATAGGAAATTAAAGTCAATCAAGTCGCATTTTCAATTCTCTTTGCATTAACTTTTTATATTTTAGAAGTCTATTTTTCCCACTTTCCTTTAAAATTTGATAAATATCTATAACTAATTCTTGTTAACTGGTACTGTATAATTATGAAAGTATTAAGCAACTGTTTCTTCCCAAATTTAATGCACTTATTTATTTAATACAGATTTATTATACATTACTTTATTGGTAACGAAATAAAGTTGAATCAGTTAGTTTATCAATTTAAGCTGCGTGTGGAAACATTTTACTTTAATGAAAATTTCAGTTTTCCAGAATTCATGGAATTTTACCGCCAAAAGGGAATAAAAAACAACAAACGACGCGAAGTACGCAAACACAAAATTCGAAACAATCTTTTAAAACAAAAACCTCGAAGCATCGTACAATTAGGCAAAACGACGTGAAAAACAATCCGGAGGCCATTACAGCAATTGACAATCTTTCAACGCAAACGGACTTCTCGAAAGGTTCGTATGCTGTTAAATTTTTTAAGGCTAATTCTAATAACTCGTCAATTAGCGGGGTCTGGTAATTGCACAAAAATGGAGTCATCTTCAGAGACCTGAGCTGTGAGAAAAAGGCATGGCATTGGATTCTGCAGCAGAGCCATCGACCAATTCCGTGAAAAAAAGCAAGTTTCTATTTCTTGCGTTCTGGGAAAAGCTGTTCGCTAGCTTGTCACGCGAACTTAGTCTCTGAACAGTAGATGTAGGGACATTTAACTAGAAGGTCCATCGGCACGACAGCCGCTAAGAGAATTGAATATTGGCCCACCCCTTCTTAATGCTTCGTGCGAAACATTTCTATTGAATGTCTGAAAAGTGGATTTTCGAAGACCTCGTTTTCACAAAACGCTTTGACAGACAGAAATGCAACTCCGGGCAGCAAGCGGTGATAGACTGTTGTGTTTTAGTGTTGACGTGTGTTGAAATTAAGCGGGGATTCTTTACATAAATAAAAAATCTTGGCACATAAATGTTAGATGCTGTTGCGTCAACGCAACATACAATGGGTGATCAGATTATTTATTACCGCCTTTATAAATGAATAATTTTACATTGCAACTATTTACTATTGAAAAGAACACCTGGTTACACATTGAATTCTTATTTTTTACACACACTTATATCAAGAAAACTTAAATAAATAGCTGCCAACACAGTTGGTTTCACAACCTGTCATGCAGCCATCATCCGTTTTTAACCCAAACTCAGAAAGTGCTCTTTTCCCAATGTGGCTGTATTGATTTGATCACCTATTTGAATCGTGTGGTGCTTTAGTTTTAAGAAGTGATTTAAAGTACTTGAAACTACATTTTACTCCAACTTCAATGGTATAACTATTTTAAGTTATTCAGTTATTATTTTTGCTTGAAATTAGAGTTAAATTTGAAAAGTTTTATTTTAAGTACCACAGTATCGGTCTATTTTACCTTCTTAATGCTTTATTTGCAAAACACACATCCATTGAGTTCTCCCAATACTGACATTAAGGAGTGAAAAACAAGAGATACTATACTCGTGTTTTGGCATTCAGATGGGTTCCTTATTTGTGAGAAATTTAGTTATTATAAATGGGGGGGGGGGGGGGGCTTAAAGGGAATTAAAATTTGGCATACAAATATTTTATAGCTGTTGTGTTCCGATTTAAATACCATCAACACTTCATAAAACTATAAATTTTAACGCAATTTTTTTTTTATTATATTAAGAGAGATACCTAAGATTTAAGATAAGATTTAAAGCACGTAAACTACATTTTAATCCAACTTCCAATAGAAGTAATATGTTGAGTTATTTTATAGGTTGAGTTATTTTATATGTTGAGTTTTATATATATATTTCATTTAGTTATTTTATATGTTGAGTTATTTCATTTAGTTATTTTATATGTTGTGTTATTTCATTTAGTTATTTTATATGTTGAGTTATTTTATGTGTTCAGTTATTTTATTTAGAAATTAGTGTGTTAAACTAAATAAATAAATTTGTTAAACTACTATTTTATAAATACCGATGAATAGAAGAATCGCGGATAAGTAATAAGTTATTGCTGTAATGTAATTGTTGCGTATATATCAAGAATTTTACCAACATAAAGCATAAAAGTAACCCTAGAAGTGGTTTCAACAAAATACCTCGTCCATAAAGATCGGAAAATTTTTACTTATGACGGAGATGTCTAATCATTAAGATATTGTCAATTTTTTTATGACGACGAAATATCTCGACTTTATCAAAATTGGCCAGACCTTGATGGACGAGATATATCGTCGAAACCACTTGAAGGGTTAAGCGCATTTTGGAATATTAAGTACAAATGATATTGCAATGGCACAGTTAAAAAATATAAATACAGTACTACTATGGCGTAGATTTTATTCAAATATCAATGCTATTGTAACATCCAAAATATTTTCTTAAATAATGCAACAGTTATTTATTACTTAACCATGCTCATTCAAGACACTCAATATGTAGATATAGATTAACTTATCTACTTTCGATAAGGAATTTTGCGTCCAAATGATAGTTTTAATTCTTTGTTAAACCATAACAGATACTCAAAGCAACGCATTCAACATTTCTCTATTTTTCAAAAAGCTACAAGTCAGCTACATTTTCAACTTATAAAACCACTCGCAGTCTTACCATTAGCATTCGTTTTAAACTCTTCGACGAAATTGGAACTAATGGAATAAAGCAATTTTTCTCCCGCTGAACAGATATCTGTTTATTTCCCCAAACATTAATTTCTATTTTTCTAATTTTAGATTCCCTGGTTGAATCCGAGCCAAATGGTAACTCGACAACGTATCTTTTCTTTGCTTCAAAAAGCCCCTTCACTTATTTCTGCCATATGGCGGAAATTAAGGAAAGTGTCGGAGCCCCATTCGATTAAATTAATCACAAAATTATCGATTCAGCGGTTTATGGGAAAAGATAGGAGACGGCTGCTTAAGGGGACTGACCACCTTTAAAAAAACGATTTTCGGCTCAAATAAAACTTTTTCATTTTTATATCAGATGAAAGTATCATCTTTTAGATTCCTTGAGCTCTATCAGTTATGTTTATACGCTTATTCTACGCCGAGGTATTGTTATTTATGAGTCCTTAAACAGATATGTGGTTAAAATGTTACTTATTATTATTATTATTTTTTTTTTTTAAGTTTCGATTTTTCAATTTTTTTGTAACGAAAAACATAAATATCTACTGATGATATGATTCGAGAAATACATTAAGCTTTGCTTAAATGTTTGAAACGGTATAGAACAGCTTTTTTCAACCCTTTTTACACCTCATGGCACATATAACTGATTCTACGGCACACCAAATTATACATTTTTTAATCAACAAAATAAGTATGCTTTAGATTAATTTACAAAATATAATCGTCGTTAAATGCCTATTTTGCTCTAAAGTAGCCTCAAAAATTTTTTTAACAATTTTTTTACGATCCTCATTAACAAAAAATAACACTCAAAATTATTGATACAAGGGAAATACTGGTATGACTAGAATTTAATTTGTGGACACAAAACTAAACCTTTGAAATGAAGCAAATCGTACAGTATTTAAACTGTTTTACTGTTCATAAGGCACACTGGTGCTATGCTCTAGGTTCATCGGTTGAAAATCGTCGGTATCGAGTCTAAGAAAGACTACAAATTAGCTGATACATTCATTTTATCTTCAGTTGTAGGCAATAAAGCTTCACCTATTGTAAAATTTTGGATTTTTACTCTATACAATTGTACCCTAATATTTTTTTTTAATTCAGTTGTTTTATTTTACAGAAAATAGGATTATGAAATTTTTTTTAACTTATGAAATGAAAAAATAGTTGTTACTTCCATTATTAATCCTGGGAATGTCGCTCAAGTTTTCCGAGTAGTATAGTTTTCCATAACATATTAAATGCCTAAATAACCACATCTATTGGTAGGTAGATATTTAATTAACGCAACACTAGAGCAAAATAACGGGCTATGTGCCCGGGATCAATTCGGAAGGGAAAGCTAAAAGAACAACGCCTCGTAACTTTGTAAGACGGTCAGATGACGAAAACAACACCTGAGCTTTCTCCCTTCCCTCCAAATTTCGTCACCAAGTCAACATGAGGACGTTTGAGGCCGCGAAAGATTTAAAATGCACCAGTCCCCGTGTACGGTCTTTATCTGGCCACATCTCTTGGATGAAAGAATTCATGGATTTTCTCAACCCTTGGCTAGATTTTGTCGGTCTTTTCCTTCAAATAGAATCCTTTGGAACAAATTTATTGGCCTATTCCGTGAAATAAAATCTTTTGGAAAGATCGTACTGGTCAAGAAGGTCAAAGCTGTTTATAATTGCAAGTTGGAATAAATGCAAATATTGCAAGGTTGAATTATATGTGCGAACCACTCACAGGGTTTAACTGATGTGATGTGTTTCACTAAATTCGCAAAGATATTAAAAAGTTATAATTAACTCATTTTGTAAATGATCAATATCTCTAACACTTATCAATACATGCTTTAGAAACGAAAACAGGCTTTTAAAAGTTAGAACAGGGTCCGAAGGTGGCTTCCCTTTAAACCGCATTGGGTCTCAGGAAAATAGATCCGATAATGATCAGTTTAGTAGCGGTGATTCGGAGCTGTGAGCCCGCAACAGTGTGCCGTTCCGTCAACATGTAACAGATCTCGGAACAATAAAAGCGACGCTTTTTTTCAATCTTATATATACATTTTTTTGGAGCACACACATTCTTCAAGTAGAAGCGGTGTCGAAGCCAAGATTTAAAAATAAACGTCTACTTCTACATGTTGTGTGTGAGTGAGTGTTACTAAAGCTAGGTTTTTTTTAGAAGTGTCATATTAATGAAACCTACGAGTCCATTATTTACTAAGGATACAGAGAGAAGACATTTTTTCTTGTTCACGTTAGGAAAGCGGGTATGTGAACACACGCGAATTGCCCAAAAGTTGCGTTTTAACTAATAAAAATTAGAGTTGTGATGGCGCGTTGGATTTTAACTAAAGATTGAAGCATTTATATGCTGGCACGTTGTACTCTAATAGAGATTGTAGCATATATATGATGGCGTGGTGTACTCTAAGTGATAGCGATTACAGCCTTTATATGATGACGCGTTGCATTTTAGCTAATAAAGATTGTTGCAATTATTTTATAAGATGACGCGTTGAATTTTAGCTAACTAAAGAATTAAAATGATGATGTGCTGTAATTTTTAATTAATAAAGATCATATAAATATATGACACGCTGACAGTTAAAATAATAACGATTGTAGCGCATGTATATAATATCGCGTTACGTTCGAATTTGTAAAGATTGAAGTGTTTTTATTAACGACATGTGGAATTGTAAGTCATAAAGATCGAGGCATTTATATGATGACGCTTTGGAATTTTAATTTGTTAAGATGGTAGTATACATATGATGCCGCTTTACATTGTAAGTAATTAAGATAGAGATCTAAGACTATAGCACAGATGTATATTATGACGTGTTGATTGAATAATTATATAATGACGCGTTCCATTAATATTACAGGATTATATGATGACGCGTTGTAATATTAAGATTGAAGAATTATATGGTGATGCGCTGAATTTTAACTAATAAAGATTGTAACT
Source organism: Metellina segmentata (assembly GCA_947359465.1). NCBI lineage: Eukaryota > Metazoa > Arthropoda > Arachnida > Araneae > Tetragnathidae > Metellina > Metellina segmentata. Next base: position 64,291,673 of record OX375872.1, on the reverse strand, counting down.
TTTATCTGCGACGTGTTGATTTTCAACTAATAGAGTTTCTAGAACTGTTAATGTAGTATCTAACCTATAAAGATATCCTTGAAAATCTTTGTGAATTCAAAGAAAATTTAAACTAAAATAAAGAGGACAGCTGAGGAGAAGCAAAAATTATCAGAGAAAAGCATGAAACGAAGTTATATACTAGAAAATCAAAAGCTCTATTTTATTTCCTTTGGAGAAAATTTGAAAGATGATAGGTGTGTTTCAACAATAATCACTTAAGTTATAGGGTAACTGAAGGTAAATCGAGTAACCTATATTTAAAATGCATAAACTTTAGAAAAGTAATGACTTAAACTTGTTAAAATTAGCATTTAATAGACAATTAGAGCTTTTAAAATATAAAAGCGGCAAAATAGTGGTAAATTTGAAAAATCTTAACTTTACTCGATATTTTAATTTTTAACGTATTTAAATAAAATTTGTGCACAAATGTGTTTATGTATGGTCTATGCTCATTTGTTACCCGAGGGTTAATATCATTACTTCAATGATACGAGTGTAGTGAACTTTAATACTTAAGAGTATATTGATACTATTTCCCCCAAAGTACAAATTAGATTTAAAAAAAAAACCTTCAAATTGAACAGAAATCATGCTTTGAGAATTTTTACACTTCTAATCAAAAAATTTACTTTGCTCTATATTTTCTTGCAAAAGCTTTATATAAATTTTTATTATTCGGAAACTAACGATTTTAACATTCTCACACCTTCCTCTTACTCTTATAATTTTAGTTAGTTTCGGTTTTAAATTTTTTTTATAGCTACACTATACCACCTTACAGCATCCAGATCAATTTCCACAAAACAAAGTACTGATCTACTAATCAAAAACTCTAGTTGAAAGAACCGCTATTTGTTTAGTCAAATAAAGAATTTTTCCCAGATGCATATCCAAGCCTAAACGTTATAAAAGAGAAATGTCTCTAAACATTTTATCTCAATTAAAGTAACAAATATTGAAAATGCAAACATTATTGCGCAAAAAGTTTTGAAATCTATATAGGAATGGAATTGCAAAGAAAACATTTTTGTGTTTGCTAATTCAGATAAACAGCATCTTTTAAAATCATTTCCAAGAAAGGCGAAAATAAAGCAAAATTTCATCTGATGTTAGCATTATTAGTAATTAATAGTTCTAGTTAGTTTAAGAGAACACGTAGCATGTTTTGAGGAAGCAGTATAAATATAAACTTTAATGGTGCCCTAAGGATACATTGTGTGTCTGTCGGCTAGACACGATAAGTTACTTAAATAATACAGTGGTTCGATTTTATTTCCCAAACGTTTACTTGTTTCTTTTAGTCTGTTTTAGAAATAGATAGGAATAAATAATTTACGACTCTCAACAGGCAACGTAGACAGCAATTGAATGCCACGGCTCATAATTCCAGCTGTCTCGATAAGTTCTGTTGTAAGAAATACTTGGAAGACACCAGTAAAATATACATAAGTTGTTTAATAGAAGCGAGAATCTGTAGAGCTTTTTCAACTTTCCTAACACGCAAAAACAAATAGCTTTAGCACTTAGAAATAAGGAAAACACAATTTCCTCCTTGGTATAATGAAAACAAATTAGGTTTGTCTCATAAGTACCTATAAATTAATATTTATAAGTATTAGCCTCTTTGGAGGAAGACTTCTAACCTACAATGATATTAAAGCGTGTACAGTTCATACATTCTCGAAGAAAATATCTTATTATCTTTTTGGAGGTTGACTTCTAACCAATGATGAGAATTCTACAGCCTACTGTTTCTAAAGAGATATAAACCATGTAGGTCTATGAAACTTGAGTATGTGACAAACTACAGATTACGGGCATATTATATTAATAACGAAATGAAAATAAGCTAATCTTTTTGTAGGAAATCTTCTAACCTGCGATGACAGTTTGCAGTCTACTGTACTATACCCGCAAAGAAAATACCTACTCAACTTTTTGAAGGATGACTTTCTAACCGATGAAGTATCTACAGCCTACAGTGCCTACGATCTAAATGGGTATATAACCAACGGGTATATGAAACTTCGGTTCATGATAACCTTTATATTACGACAGTATTGTTCAAACGACGAAATGAATGTACGTCCATCTTTTTATAGAAAAACGCCTAACTTACGAGGAGACATTGGACAGTCTAGTCATTGAACATTCCAAAGATGTAACTTATGGGTCTATGAAATGTCGTTTAATGATAAACTCCAGATTACGACAGTATTATACAAATGACAAAATGAATGTAAGCACATCTTTTTGTAGGAAAACTTCTAACCTGCGATGACAGCTTGAGCAGTCTACGTTTCCTACATTCTCAGAAGCATATAAAACTTACGCAGGTCCACGAAACTTAACGAAATGACAAGATACAGATAACGATATCCACCAGTTCGTTGGAGAGAGGGGAACATCGAAAGAAGAAATCTTTTTTGGCAAAGGTCCTACTAAAATACAACCAGAAGCAAGGGCAAGTGAGGTCAAAACTTGTGCGGCAGAAAAATGATTCAAAACAGCTCAGTTTCTCTTTTTTCAAAACTCCGAGGTTTGCGCATTTTGTCGGGATATACACAAGAAAAAACAATGCATATTTCAACTGCGTTCCTGATACTAATAATCCAATAACATGCGGGATTCTATTTTCGTGTTTGATTGTCCACATTTTCCTTCTAAAATACTATTTTAACCGGGAAAGTTATTAGCAAAAAAATTATGGTATACATTTTAGAAAAGTTTGTGAAAAGGCGTTTTATCCCAAGGTAATAGTATTTTGCTTACAAACTAGAACCACTGTTTTACCACGAATTATTTAAATCAGGTTTTCGAATTTCATTGCCATATCACATCTGTTCTAAACTATTATATCTATTGATTTAAAAAATTTCAAGTTGCACAATGAACTAAAAAATTAATACATTATGTAAAACACCTGAACCGCAAGAAATTTACATTAAAAAATTAGTTTAGGCTATGCTCTTTTTTAATACAATAAATCAGTTATTTATCGAGTCTTAAATTGCAAAATATTTCAATGTTTGCGAAATAATACAACAAATCGCGAGCACTTTAATGAATGTTTAATCCTTGTCTTTAAATTTTAAGAACCGGAATAAATAATTTAATTCAGATTCATACACTACATGTGCTTCAAGTAATAATTTTCAAGTTGAAATATTTATAGTGCTGTAGTATAAATGCTGTAATTCAAGAACAGTCAAGTGAATGAATGATTTCAAGAAAGATCAATTCTATGCAAACAATTTCAGTTAAATTTTGAGAGGTACAAGCTAAATAAATTACTTATACGAGCTCCTATACAGATTACAATAAGGAAGAGCACACGAGAGTGATTATACTGCAAAATAGCGGGAATCGAACTTTTCCAATTACAAGCCACCAGTTAAGGTGAAAATTTTCAGGTTGAAAAGGTGTTGAAAATGTCTCAACTATGAAACAAATGAACTATTCGATTAAGTAAATTTCTACATAACCAATTTTTAAAACAATTGCTTGTGTAAATTGAATAGACGATTTAACTACGAAAACGAATGTGTACCTACTCAAAATTCATTCAGCACAATACAATTTTTGCTGATGTAAATTGCATCGAAAAGCTTAACTGAAAATATCTGTGAAATATCAGATGGAAATACTTAGGAATCAAAAAGGTTTTAATAAGTTGTAAACCTCAACAAATGTAAAGTGAATGATTAATTCTAAAGAAGTCAATTTAACCAACTCACACGAGTAGAATTTTTGCTACGTAAATTTCATCGAACTGTGTAAAACTTAGAACCTATACACAGTTATACCCCCAACAAACCAAGAGCGTGGGAGGTCCCCTTTGGAGAGTAAGAAACGGAATCAGAATACACCACGTTTAAATTTCATCGATGAGCTTAACAACGGTAAACAAGCCAACGTAAATGTCTATTTAAATTGAATGTTGATTTTAAAGTAAAGTTTAAAAATTATAGTAACGCGACAGACCAATATTTCAACGAAACCTATTTCAATAAACTTTTTACTGATGATGCAAATAGAAACAATGAGCTTCAACTGCGAAAAATAAACTAGTGAAAATGTCTATATTTGCAGAAAGCTGATTTCGAAGTTGAAGTTAGTAATATATGCCGTAAATCAAAGACCGTCGAGTTAATAAATTGCTGCAAGCGAGTTAATTATTCTAATAAAGTGAATTTCTACCCAAACTTCAATAATATTTTTCTATGTATATTGAATCGAGAAGCTTAACTGAGAAAAACAAACTGATCAAAATGTCTATATTTAAGTTTACAGTTTATATATTTTTAAGGAGAAAAGTTTAAAAAGTGCTGTAACACAATTATCCCGTGTGAATGAACTATTATAATAAAGGCAGATAAATTGTTGCTAATGTAAATTGTATCGCAAAACTTAACTTTGAAAATAAACTGATGAAATGTCTATTAAAGTTTAAAATGCATAGTAGTTCGATTTAAAATAGTGTAAGGTGAATGAATTAATATAGCAGCCAATTTTTACCCAATCCATTTGAATAACATCTATGATAATGTAAATTGCATTGATGAGCTCAACTTATTTACCCAACCCACTTCAATAAAACTTTGCTATTGTAAATTGGACATAAAGGAGCTTAACTGCGAAAACTAAACTCATGAAAATGTCGAAACTTGAGTTGAGAGTTGATTGTTTTAAGTAAATTAATTTTTAAATATCATAACTCTGATCCAGCGAATGAATCATTCTAGTTAAGCCAATTTACCAAACTCAATTCAATCGAATTTTTGCTGTTGTAAATTGCATCGAAGAGCTTAATTTCGAAAAAGATGATGAAAACGTTCATACATCTATTGAAAATTGATTGTTAAGTAAATGCAATTTTTAAATACCGTAGAACTCTCAACTTAAATTCTGGAACGATTCATCAACTCATTGAATGAATTGTTCCAATAAGGCTAATTTACCCAACCCACTTGAACAATATTTTTTCTTAATGTAAATAGCATTGAACTGCACTGAACTTAAAAGCAGAAATTGAAAGTTGATTTTTAAGTTTAAAATACCGTAGCCCAACTACTGACCATAGAATGAATTATTTTAATACAGCCCCCCCCCCATTTTACCCAAGCCAACTAATAATTTTCCTCAGGCTCATTAACTTCAATCAAAGCTTAGCTTAAATTGCATCATCGAGCTAAGGTTCAAAACATAAAGGAACAAAAAGTTGAAAACTAATTTTTGTGTTTAAAAAAAAATGCAGCTTTAAAAAATACTATTTTTAACTAATGTCCAGTAAATGAATCGTTCTTACAAAGCCAATTTAAACCCACTTCCACAAATATTTTGCTCTTGAAATTGCAGAACTGCGCTAAATTACAAAAGACACCTACAGTTATTAAAAAAAAACAGGAGAGCGGGAATCAAAAGTAGATTTTAAGTTGAAAACACCACAAATATCAACAACAGCCCAGTGAATGAACCAACCCTTTTCAACAAAATTTTTTTCAATGATCGAGGAGCTCAACTTCGAAAAATAAACCCATGAAAGTTTCACTTTCAAGTAAACGCAGTTTCCAAATACTGCAACTCTCAACTAATGTAAAGTGAATGCGAATCGTTCTTACAAAGCCAATTTACCACTTGAATATTTCTGCTAATGTAAATTGCATCGAGCTGCGCTGACTTTAAAAGAACACCCACAGTTATCCCAAGAAAAACAGGAGAGCGCGTACCTAATCCCGAGAAGTGAGAAATTGAAAAACAGTGTTATTCCGCATTGATTAGAAGCGAGGCCGGAGCGGAGGTTAAGGGTTGCGGGCCACCGACATTCCTATACTGTGGAGAGAGGTGGGAGGATGTTGGGGAGCTATGTCGTAAAATGCAAATCAGGTGAAGCGGAGTGTGGCGTAAAGAATCTGATCTTTTAGAAGTCAACGGCGTTACTTCACTTTCCTCGGTAAACAATTGAGGCGTTGATATATCAAAGTGTGCTGTCCGGATCATTTCAAAGGGAATTTATCGGCTTCCAGAGACTGAATCGGAAGGTATTTAGACGCAATAAAACTGCTGGGGAAGACATTGGCGGATGCCGGTCCCTTTGCTTCCCGCGGAGCGATTGCTGAGGAGGATGACTTTTGAAGGGATTAACTAGACTTTTAGGTCTAGCAGATTGGTCGTTTTTTCTAATTTTGGCATGTGACGTTTAGGTTTCTCTTTCAAAAATTATAGATAGGAAAAGTTCAAAAAGTTAATTTTGAAAATTTGCAGGCTGAGAATTGTTTTTGAGAGATTAACTGGACTTTATATGTCGAAAATGGATTGGTCGCTGTATGAATTTTTGGCTTGAAGTTTTGTCGTTCAATAGTTATAGATGCGGGAAATTCTAATAGTTCATTTAAAAAATTTGCTGCGGTAGAACTTTTAAATCCACACACATATTAATTTTGGCAAATATGAAGTCCAAATTTTCGATTCCAACCAAGAATAAATTGGAAAAAAATTCAAGTAGTTAACTTTAAAAACTTGCTGCGGAGGAAATTTGTTTTGAAAGGATTAACTAGACTTTGTATGTTTTTTTATACCTAATCGTAGTATTCCTGTTTAAACTATTGCCCCATGTAGGTTTCAGAATTACCAAAGCAAAATTCAAATGGTCGTTATTAAAAGTTTGCTACGGATAAAAACTTTTGAATGGATTAAAGCTTGATGTTCAGCTCTAAAGTAAATTGATTGAATTTAACATTACTGCTGTTCTCGGATACACTCTTATTAACAAAACAACATAATTGAAAATTTTTAAATAGTTAATTTTAAATATTTGCTGCAGTGGTAAACTGTTTTGAAGTGATTAATTAAACTTTATTGATTAGTTAAACTGATTGTAAATGTCGAAGTGTCAAAACACGAACAGTTCGTAATTTCTCTGATAAAAATGATAGAAGTGGAAAAAACTCAAATAGTTAATTTAAATACTTTGCTGTGAAGGAAAATTAGTTTTGAGGAAGCAACTAGGCTTTTAAGCTACAAACAGAATGGTAATTTTTTAGCATTTCGCGTACATAGAGTTCAGATTCTATTCAACAATTATTGATAGGAAAAGTTCGAATAGTAAATCTTCAAACTTGCTATGGAGGAATATTGCTTTGAAGGGATAGATCTTAGACACTTGTTCATTTTTTAACTCTTCGACATATACAATTCGAAAAACTTCTAACAACTAGGGAAGAAAGTTTTTAAAAATGAATCTTAATAAAAACTGACAAGAACACATTTTTTGATAAACTTTTTTGCGTTTTGCGAATGCGAAATCAGTAAAAAAGTAGCCTTGAAAGTTTAAATTTGAGGAAAAAAACCAATAAGTAATTGAATTAAAAAATTCAGCAAAAAAAAATTATTTTTTAAGTCCCCAAAGAAAAATAATTACATTTAATAACCAATTTCCAGTTTATATAAGAGATTTAAAAAGAACTATGAAATTTGTTTGATTTGAAAGTTCCATGTTCAAACTATGTACATCGTATCCTATTCACTACCTAAAAAAGTAAATCTCATAGAAAAGAATTTTTCTAATGCTTCTTAAGTTTATGACACAACAGGCCTTGATAGACCTAACCACTCCCAATTCGTAAATGATGCTCAACATTCAAGTAAAACGGTATCGTCAAAATTTGTTGAACTTTTGGTTATGCTGCAAGATGCTCGAACTAAGTCTTCAAACTTTAAAATTCTATACGAAATACAATTCGAGAAGACCTTTGGCTATACACATCAGTCCAAAGAGCATTATGCAATCAGAAATCGGATTACTACGGAAGATGAATTTATTTTGACTACTTTTAAGCACAAGTCTTCAAATCAAAGCCCGCAAGTTCACTTCGCAGAAAAACTTTTAATAAAAGTAATCTGGTAGATGAACTAGACAACGAGATTAAGAGGTGACGAGAAAAAAGTGTGAAATAAAAAATGGAAGTTAAGGAATGTGTTCATGCGTTAAAGAATAGAGACAGAGCATGCAAGATTCCAACGAAATCAAGGGAATGACATGTAAAAGTTTGGATGGTAAACTAAACTGAGCGAAGTACAACAATGAATAAGTCCGCACCTAATCTATTGCCCCAATAATAATAGGGTTTTTTTCCCACAAAGATATGCTAAGAGGTAGATATAAGAGAGGCATAATAAGGTAGATATAGAGATATCCCCAGGCTCAACCAAACATGAGTCAAACGTCAACCAGTAGCCTCATAATTACAAAATAAAGTTAAGCACCTCAGTAACTCGTATATTAGTCTGCTGACAAAGTCAACTATTGAGTCAAACGTGTGAACTTTTGCAGCAAAGGAAACGTTTCTACAATAGGAGTTCTGTTCCGATGCAAAGATGAAAGGTTGGTTAGGACCAACGGCTTACAGAGGATTTCGGACTAATACGAAGATGTGTCCTGGTCGGGATTCGAAACCAGAACCTGTTGAACCAAGGTTCGAAGCACCCTAGCCATTCAGCTATTGGGGCGTAATACGATGTCAAAGATTTTATAGAGCTTTGTATCTAGTTAATCTAAACCATTCCTCTATCTAAGCTTTAGTTGAAACAGCGCTCATCTGTTAAGCTGCTGACGAAGACAAAAATCTCCGACTATCTGGTCATGCTTGGAAACTTTTGCAAGGGCAACTTCACGTGTTAACTACCCTACTGAGGTTCTGCTCCAACTACAAAGTAAAGGATTAGTTTGTCGCTCTACTTTGTCGTTTGTTGTCATTGTTAGTATGTCATTCAAGTGTCACTGTTCATTTGTGACTCTGTCATTATTTGCCACAGGAGGCCTAATTAGACAGGGATCTACAGCTAAAAGTGGATTCCAAACCACCTAGAACATACATGGTCAGACTCATCGGGGCTCTGCTTCGAATGGAAAACAAAAAGCTGGTTGGTTAGTTTGTCGATCTACAGTCATTTGTTTGCTATACGAGGGCTTAAAGAGGATCCAAAACCACAAGAAATCTCTATACACAGGACGGAATTCGAACCCAGAACCTGTTTAACTGAAGGCCAGAGCGTTAGCCGTGTTTGTATCAGGACAAAGAAGAGACCTCTAAACTATCGAGTTAGTGTGGGAACTTCGTAAAAGGGTTTGATTCCGAACCACTAAAAAACGAACTCTGTTCACGTTAACAGGGACTCGAACCCATAGACTATTAAAAAAAAGGCCCTAAGTGTTTGCTACACGATAGCTATATTCTGCGAGCAAGGGTAGGTTTACGTGTTACTCCGTTGAAGTTGTTTCGACTGAGAAAAAACGGTGCTCATGTGTTACTTTGCTGACGGAAACCAACTCTCCAACAATCGGGTCAAGTGGGGGAACTTTCGTGGCAAACTTGGTTGTTTGGTTTGCCACTCCTCTACAAGAGGGATGATTTGAGAGGGAGGTAACAATGGAAATTCACGTGTTGCCTATCGGAGATTGAGCTTAGATTGTGTTTGGTCAATTTGACTCATTCGTCTATGGCTTCTGCGGTCATTTTTTACCAAGTACCGAACACTTTCGAGGCAAAGATTTGTTTGCTCCTCTGTCGCTCTACTACAGAAGATATAATTTGAGTGGGCAAAGAGTTCATGTGTTATCCTATTCGGGTGGGATGTTGAAGGGCAGAAAGAGATTTATCGAATCCATGGATCCTCCGAGATACGGAGCCGGAGTAGGAACTCCACCATTTTGGTCACAAAAAAGTTCACTAAGTTTTGATTTGTAGCTTTTTTTCTACAGAAGGAGATTAGTACGAGCGAGAAAAATAGAAACTACCTATGATGCCCAATTGAGCTTTTGCTTCGATTGGGAAACAATAGTTCTCACATGTTAGTTTGAAAAATTAAAACTTCTAACTTGGGTCAAGTGTTGGAACTTTCGTGGGTAAGATTTGATTTGATGTGTCACTCTACTTTAGGAGGGAAACTTTGAAGGGGGGTTCACGAGATATTTTCCATTAAGGTTATTTGATTGGGAGAAAATAATGACCATACGTTAGCATAGACTTACATCTCCAACTCGGGTCAGTTATGATAACTTTCCAGACTAAGTTTTGTTTCCGTGTCGCTCAACTACATGAGGACGAAGAAGAATTATAATGTCATCCTATTGGAAACCTTCCACCGAGAGAAAACGGTACTCGGGTATTAGTGCGAAGACGAAACATCTAAGTGCGGAAACTTCTTTAATTTAAGTTTTGGTTTGTCACTTCTCTACTGCAGGACTGATTTGAACGGGCAAATGAGGGTTCTACTAACACTCTACTGGAGTTCTGCTTCGACAGAGAAAATGGTATTCGCATACCAGATACTATGAAGACGAAAACTTCCGAGTGTGGGAACTTTAGTGGCAAAGTTTGAGTATCGTTTGTCGTTCAACTATATAGGAAAGTAAATTTGAGCAGGGAAAGCATAGGATAATTCATGAGTCACCCTTCGGAGTTCTTCTTCGATTGAAAGAAAACGGTACACGTATGCGACTATGAAGACAAACTTCCAAGTGTGGGAACTTTAGTGGAAAAGTTTTGGTTTGGCGTATCGCTCTACTATAGGATGGCAAATTAGAGTGAGAAAAGGAGAATTCCTGTTTCACCCTATTGGGTTTCTTATCCAACTAACAGAAAAGGGAACAAATATGCGACAAGATAGACAAAACTCCCGAGTGTGGGAACTTCCGTGGCAAAGTTTTGGTTTGGTTCGTCGCTCTACAAGGGAAGGGCAAATTCGAGCGGGGGGCAAAGTAGAGTTGACGTGTCACCCCATTGGGGCGTGAGGTAAGAGAGGTATTCAGTAAAAGTGGTGCTTCGTCACGTGTCACCCTGTTGGAATTCTGTGTCAACAGAGAGAAAACGGTACTCGTATACTGATATGAAGACCGAAATTCTGACGCCAAGTTTTGGTTTGGTTCGTCGCTCTACTATAGGAAGGCAACTTTTAGCGCAAGAGGCAAAAGTGAATTCGCGTGATACCCTATTGGGGTTCTACATCGACAGAGAAAAGGGTACTCATATGCGACTCTACGAAGACAAACTTCGGAGAGGGGAACTTTCGTGGCAAAGTCTCGGTCTGGTTTGTCACTCTACTAGAGGAAGGAAAATGATAATTTACGTGTTACTACATTGGAGATGTGTTTCGGCAAAGAAAACGGGTACTATATGCGACTACGAAGACGAACTTCAAAGTATGGAAACCCATCTTGCCAAATTTTTTTTTTGTTTGATTTTTTACAGGAGGGCAAATTTGAGTGGGGAAAAGGAGAATTCACGTGATATCATATGGGGTTCTGGTTCGACTCAGAGAAACCTTTGCCACTATGAAGAAAATTTCCAAGCAGGGGAATGTTCGTGGCAAAGTTTGGGTTCAGTTCGTTGCTCTACTGAAAGAGGGCAAATTCGAGTGGGCGAGGGGAATTCACTTGTCACCCTTTAGGGGTTCTGCTTCGGTAGAAAGAAAATGGTACAAATATGTGACTACGAAGACAAGCTTCCGAGTGTGGGAATTTTAGTTTGTTTGGTTCGTCGCTCCACTATAGGAGGACAAATTCGAGTGGGCGAAGGGGAATTCACGTGTCACTCTACTGGGGTTCTGCTTCGACAGAGCAAACGGTACGGATATGCGACAACCAAGACAAGCATCCTAGTGTGGGAACTTTCGCTGGTTTGGATCGTCGGTCTACCATGGGAGGGTGGATTCGAGCGGGGGTCAAGGGACAGTTGACGTGTCACCCCACAGGGGCGTGAGATAAAAGAGTTATTTACCGAATACATGCCGGGCGTGGATCCTCCAAGCATCCCGAGCCGATGAAGGGACTCCACCTTCTTGGTGGCGGAGAGGTAGCAGTGCTGGGATCCATAGAAGCCACCGCCGGAGGAGACGGCGGAGCCGCCGCTCACGGCGGCCGGGGACGCCGTCGTCAGGGCGCCGGACGGTTCCTCCTCCTTGATGGGCTGAGGGGGCGAAGACGAGTGCGGAGAATACTGCCGAAACGTCACATGGGGCGAGCCCTGCGGGTGATGATGGTGCTGCTGGTGGTGGTACTCGAGGCAGGACTGCATCGGCCGCCCCGGGGGTCCTAGACGGAGAGCGCCCTAAACAGAGCGCCGGCGAGAGCAACGTGGGCCGCAGCGAGAGAGAGCGCTGCCGGGCGATGCTGCTGGCAGACGACCGGAGTCTCAAGTGACGGAGTTGGGCACGGCGCGCCGAAGAAGAACGACCCTCCCGCTCGCATTTCGTACGAGGCGAGTGATTAAGGAACTCGGCGGCTGCGCTCTGGCTTCACAGTCTCCGCCCGCCGGCTCAGGAGCATATTTGTACAGCGCTTCGCAGTTCTACATCGCCAGTCTCCAATTGGACGCCGCGCAGTGACGAGCGCTCCTCTCGCAGCCGGACAGATCGGCCCACTTCCCTAAAAAACGCGACCATTGTTCTTCGCGAATCGAACCGACCTTTTTTGCGCGACACAACAAAAACAAAACTTATTTACACGCAGATTTTTCAAGATCAAAAACGTATTTGCACTCTGATGAAATGGCACGTTATTGAGCCAATTATCGTACTTAATCATTTTTTTTTCCGGTGTCTTACCCAGTCAGGAGTCCGGTTTTTCAGTCGGGAAAAATGTCCCCTTGGTCCGAAAATTTTCTTGCGTGATCGAGATTGGGTCTTAAATAATTCACAATAAATATCACTAAAATAAAAAATAAATGAACTCCAAATCGAATTTACAACCACCCTCCACTACTGTAAAAAATGCGGTCGTTTTTCTTCGAGAATCAAATCTACCTTTTTTGCGCGCGCCACAACGAAAATAAAACTAATCCAAACGCTACAACCAAAACAAAACTTATTTATGCAGAGTTTTTCATGATAAAAAAAGTATTTTCATTCTAGTAAAATGACAGTCAATAATAGTTCTTAATAATTTTTCTGTCTACTTCAGCCAGGAGACCAGTTTTTCAGACGGGGAAAATGTCCCCGTGATCTACCATGAGCCGGGATTCAGTCTAAGACAATTCACGAATTTTTCATTAAATTTTAAATTTTATATTGAGCTCAAAACCTAATTGACGTCCACGGTACGCTACTCTAAAAAACGCTCTAAAAACGTTACTCGCGAATCGAACCGACGTTTTTTTATGCGCCAAAACGAAAACAAAACTTGTATACACAACGTTTTCAAGATCAAAACGCATTTGCTCTCTGATGAAATGGCACGTTATTGAGCCAATTAACATACTTAATTTTTTTTTTTCGGTGCCCCTCAAAGCCAGGAGATAAGTTTTACGTCGGAAAAAATGTCAATGCGATCCGAAAATTTTTTAACGGGGCGAGTTCGGGCCGCAAATAAATCACGAATTTTTTATTAAAATTGAAATTTGATATTGAGCTTAAAATCGAATTGACAACCATGCTCCAATCGAACCGGCCTCTGTTGCACGCCTCAGTAAAAAAAAACTTATTTACACGACAATTTTCAAGATCAAAAATGTATTTGCATTCTGATAAAAAAATGGCACGTTATTAAGTTCATTATCGCAGTTAATCATTTTTTTTGGTGTCTTCCCCAGCCAGGAGACCGGTTAACCAGTCATGAAAAATGTCCCCGTGATGAACAAGATTTAGTTTTATATAATTCACGATTTAATCACTAAATTGAAATTTTCTATTGAGATCAAAATCGAATTGACCAACTACGGTCCACTACACTAAAAATCGAGATCATTGTTCTACGCGAATCCGAATGTCGTTTTTAGTGCACCAGAACAAAAGCTATTTTACACGACGTTTTTGAAGATCAGAAAAAAGTGTTTGTACTCTGATAAAATGGCAGGTAATTAACATTCTTAATAATATTTTTTGTCTTCCTCAGCCAGGAGGCCGGTTTTTCAGTTCGGACAAAATGTCCTAGGGATCTGTATTTATTTAACGTATAAATCAAATTTAGTCTAAAACAATTAATGATTTCTATCATCAAAATTAAAATTTTGTCCAGAGCTCAAAATCGAATTGACAACCCTAGACATCTACCCTCTAAAACGAATTCATTGTTCTTCTAGAAACGAATCGACCTTTCTTACGGCCACAACAAAACTAAACTTATTGACACGAAGATCTGTCAAGAACTAAAAAAGCATCTGTACACTGGTAAAACAGCCGTTATTGAGCAAATTATCATACTCAATCAATTTTTTGCGTCTTCCCAAGCCAGGAGGCTGTTCTTTCAATGGGAAAAATAATCCCCGTGATTCGTATTTACTTACACATGAACGAGATTTATTTTCAAATCACGATTGATATCACCAGAATTGAAAGATTCTATCTGCTCAAAATCAAACTGACAACCACAGCCCAGAACCTCAAAAACGCGACTATTGTTCTACGCGAATCGAGAACTGACCTTTTTGCGCCAGAACAAAAACAAAACTTATTTACACGACTATTTTACCCAGATAGAAAAAAATACGAAATCTGATAATATGACGTTATCGAGTCAATTATCTCGCTTAATCTATTTTTTGATATCCACTCAACCGAAAGATGGATTTTTAAGTCGGGAAAAAATGTCTACATGATCCGTATTTATTTTACGAGTATCCATGAAACCATAAAAGAAATAATACAAGCTCAAAGAGAATTTCATTTAGAGAGAAAAAGAACACTAGATAGTTTTTATGCTAACAGAAGAAAAAAAAGATGAAACTCAATCAAATAATTTACAAGTGACACAATTTTATACTAAAAGCAAAATTTCACATTCAGCGATAAATGAAATTTAAGAATTGAGAAATGAATAGATAAATCAAATCTTACTTCTTGCACCCACTTCCCCAAAAAAACGCGAACCCTGTTCTTCGCGTATAGAATCGGTCCTTTTGAGCAGTAAAACGTAACACAACTTCTTTAAAACAAAGAGTATTTTACATAAGGGGCCGCGACATAGTAACGGATTATTAACCAGAGGATTGCTTGTTCAAAACTAGGTCGAACCAAAGACTGACCTGAAGCCGTGCCTTGGGGGGGGGTCTTTAAAATTACGTTAAATCTGTCGTGGCCTCAATTTTCTTCACGTATTGCGAAAGTTTGGAGAGTGGGATGTCAACTCAGATGTTAGATGTTGACCTTGTCATACGACTGTGGTTCAAAATTACGAGGTGTTGTCCTCGGTTTGGAGAGTGGGGTGTCTACCCAGATGTTGACCTCGTCATACGACCGTGGTTCAAAATTACGAGGGGTTGTCCTCGGTTATCTCCCTTCGGATTTAACCCTATACCATGACAAACAACTTGTTGTATTTCTCCAGTGTGACGCGCGTTTATCAGCTACTGACCTAACTTTATTTTTGTTATTCTACCCAGCCAGGATTTCTTTCACTCGTGAAAAAATTTCCCAGAGATCTGTGCGATTCCAAATTACGTGCTGGTGTCCTCGGTTCTTTCCCTTCGAGGGTTGATCCCGGACCGGACCGTCGCCAATAACCCGTTGTGTATTCAAGTGCAACGCTAATTAAATACCTACCTACCCAGAGATCTGTATTTATTTTACGCACCGCCATGAAGACATATTTCTAACGGAAATAACATACGTTTAAGTTCACAAAGCTACGAACAAACGTAGCCTCGTCATTCATGTCGGTAGGTAGTTGATTAACGTCGCACTGGAGCAACGCAACGGGTTACTAGCGACGGTTCGAGATCAATGCCGAAGGCAAAGATCCAAGGACAACGCTTCGTAATTTTGAACCACGGTCAGATGGCGAGATCAACACCTGAGCTGGCACACTACTCTCTAAACTTCCTTACCACGCAAAGGACATTTGAGGTAAAGAGAAATTTTACCTGCCCCGACCCCCGTCTATACGACTGTCTATGGCTGGACCGAGCTCGGAACTCGCAAACCACCGGTTGCTAATCCGTTGCACTTTGACTGAGCTACCGCGGTGCTCAGTGAAAATAAACTCTCGACTATTCATAAGGGGTGGGGAACGAACTATTAATTCATGAGTCCTAGTTATTTCATATCACTTATAAGAAACTGCTATACAAATTTTAGATTGAGCGCACAAGTAAAATTTAGCAAAGGATTCGACAAATCATCTCGGCTCCATCCCCCCCCCTCCCCTTTCCCGGAAAAAAACGCGACTGGAATCGAAAGGGACACCTTTTTTACGCTGCACAACGAAAACAAAACGTATTTACACGAGTTTTTCAACATTTTTTTTTTGGAGTCGAAAAAAGTATTTGCACTCTGATAAAGTGACACGTTATTGAGCCAATTATTTTACTTAATCTATTTTTTCATTGTCTTGCCTATCCAGGTGAGTGTTTTTTTTTTCACTCGGGAAAAAATACCCCGGCGATCCGTATTTATTCTGCGCGTAGCCATGAAATCATATTTATAAGGTCCGCGGAAGGGAGATATCTTCGAGAACAAGAGCAAAAAACGCTCGCCTTTTTTCCTGGAAATATAACAAGACGTAGCGTTGACAACTTAAAAAACTGGGGTGAGCTTTTTTCTGGGTTTCAGTCGCAGCTTTCTCCTCGCAGTGGCTTTTTCTAATGCAAATATAAACGGGAGTTTTTCTTCTTAAAATGTACCGCGCAATGTTTTTTGAAAGCTCTCGTGTTGTAATAAATGTAAGTCCTCATAGATTAGTGTTTGGGAAAAATCCAGTTAATTTGTCACGTTTGAGTGTGTACCGACGGGTCAATTTCATTAAAGAACTGCGGCTATTAAAATTCGGCATGTAGGGGAACACTTAAAATTAAATCAATGCAAAGATAACTGTAGTTTATTTGAGCCGAAAATAATACTAACGTGACTGGTGATAGTGACTGCATTTATCACTCACGCTATGTACACTATTGTATTTAGTCAAGTCAATAAGGTGAGTTGATTGAATTTTATGGCACAACAGAACATATTCGGCCAACCAATGTTAAACACAAAAGACAACGTCAAATAACAGACATACGCACACGTCTCACTGGAGAAACAAAGCGGGTTATTGGCGACGGTCAATCCCGAAGGGAAAGGTTCGAGGTCAACACCTCGAAATTTTGAACCACGGTCAGATGACGATATTCATGACGGTTTCTGTGCTAAAAAAAAAAGCAAAATAGAATAGCTTGTTACAATTTCAAGCTAGATTCAGGGCATTGACGAAACAAGGAAATAGTCACCGTATAGCCAGACAGATTTTGCCGGATCCAAATATGGAGACCTTGTTGGCCACTCTGGGTTCGATGTTAGCAGAGTCTACGGGCATTTGCCTTTTCATATTTTTGAAGAGACACACAAAAGTTAAGGTTTGGTTACTCCTTCTACAGTCACTTTTTATTAAACTAGAGCTAATCAGACCTTCCAAGTCATGGAAACATTATTAATTTACCTCGGGTAAGAAAATAGATTCAATGATGAATAAGATGTTATTTTTACGACAGTAGATTCACACAATAAAATAAATGATGACTAAGATCATATATGACCCGTTTTAGGACACTATTCAATTACATTTTCTATAAAAGAAAAGAGACAGAAAACCGCCAAATTTTATCTCAATTCCAAAAATATCAGTTTCAAGATATTTTGAGATCAGGACAATCTATTATAAGCTCTTTCAAACCATACTTTGTTTCTGTCTCAACCACTATTAGAAGTCTTAAAAATAGAAATAAAGCGTATAAACTCAAATTTTCATCTGTAAACTCGATTTTTTTAAAGTAAACATTTTCGTTTCTCTCCTGTACTTTTTTTTAAAGAAACTACTTTAATAGGTAACTGCGCTAGCAATTTGCGAGATACAGGCAGTGCAGGTTCGATTTCTCTTATGCGTGATAAGTCTTTTGTGTGTGTATGTCCATTTACTTCACGGTGGTTTTGTGCAGATCGCCCCAACTATTGTTTTTCAAGTCATAAAACCCAAACCAACTTTGTAGGCTTTTTTAGTAGAAAACAGCTGTGCAAATTTTATGTAACAATCGGATAATAACTTCAAAAGTTTGTTTTAAAAGTTAACTATCCCTATATTGGGATTGATTTGATTCAATATTTTGACGGTTTTTAGGGAAAAGCGAGTATTAAGTAAAAAACAACTCCCACTCATTTCGTACGGTTTTTTTGTGCCCACAGGTTTGAAAGAGTGACAAGTTGCTTCAGCAAAAACGACTTTCTCTCGCAACACGAGGTCATTTATTAGGCATAATTCCTTCCGCTTCAACCACAAGCATGCAGAAGCGAAAAAAGTATCCAAAAAAGTAAAGCAAGACGCGTGCTTTTTGGAAACCATTCAAATTTCTCCTCTTCGTTTCTTTTTCTTCGATGAAGTACGGAAAGAAAAGGAGTCCTGCATTTGAATCACCTCAATACTCGGTTTTTTTTACCTGTATCAAGTTGATCATTTCATCACGGTCTGCTTTTTTTACTATCTGTAGATTCTTGGGCTGATATTCAGAGGTTTTTACTTTGTTCATCCTACCTTTTTAATAAAGTAGTGTCAATCTTTTTAACCCGCTAAGCTGTCCACACTCATATATCCGTTTTGCAACCTGCAGTCTTCCCTGCATGACTTCTCAAAAGTTTTAATCTTGGCCAATAAAATGCTTCTTTCAACCAGTGGATGTGGTTATTTAGTCATTACGTGTAGTGTGGGAGAAAAACAAACTACACTATCCGGAAATCCCATGACACCCAGAGGGTTAAAAAGTTTTAATTCGTATATTCTTTTATCTGAATGCAACAGTGCGTAAATCTTGAAGAAAATAAGTAAAATCGTGAGAAAACACTACGTTTAACATCAAGGGGTACATGCTATATAGGCTTTGTTTGGCAGTTAAAGATTTATCTAAATGTAAAAAATACACGAAGAAATACGCATTGTTAGACTTGAATTTATTTCACTCTCCGAGGGGTTTACATGCTTATATCTGTACTACAGCGTGTAATTTTATCTGCATGAGACTTCTAACTAGTTTCAACCTTTTGATCAATAGAATGTTTCCTAGGGTCTTTTTGGTGTGGTTATTTAGACACGTGTATTTTGTTTTGGAGGAAAGCAATCCTACACCACTTGGAAATCTCGTAAAGGTTAAATAATTTTGTAAATTAGTTAAACATTTCAGGCACATAGTTACTGTAATTATTTCCAAACTTTTGAATAGCAAAGTTATGTTGAGTATTCAAAGTTGACAGAACTCCATTATTATGTACCTACACATTAAAAAATGTTTTTTTTTTTTTTGCTTATAGTTTCATTGTCTCCTAAACTCTGCAAGACTTAAAACCATTTTTGACCCATTGGCCAATACATGTTTTTTTTTTGTGTGTGTGGGGGGGGGGGAATTCTTCCAACCAATGGATGTGGTTATTTAGACGTATTCGTTTCGTTGTTGGTGGGGAAGCATATACTCTTCGAAAATCGCATGATGATCAGAAGGTTAAGTAATTTTGTAAATTAGTTAATCAAGTCAGGCAACAGTGATATTCTAATGTCTTACAAACTTTCGCCCCTAGCAAAGTCATTATGAGTACTTATATAGTACTTAAGAGTACATGAGTACTTACATAGTACTTTAGAGTACATGAGTACTTGCATAGTACTTTTGAGAACATGAGTACTTACATAGTACTTTAGAGTACATGAGTACTTACATAGTACTTTAGAGTACATAAGCATTTACATAGTACTTTAGAGTACATGAGCACTTACATAGTACATTCACTCTACTTTATTATCTACCTACACATTACCATTTTTTCTTTGCTTGTAGTTCTGCTAGCACGTTTTGCGAGTGCCTCCTTCGAAAGAAAAATACAGAATGCAAAACCAGTAGGTAGGTATTTTAATTAACGTCGCACAAGAGCAAAGAAATAATCTATTGGCGACGGTTCGGGGGTAAAAACCCGAAGTGAAAGAACCGAGGACAACCCCACGTAATTTGAAACCATGGTCAGATGATGATGTCACACCTGAGCTAGCACCCCGTCCTCCAAACGTCCACACCACGTCAACATGAGGACATCTGAGGCCACGACATATTTAACATGCACCAGCCCCCTTTGTACACGATGGTCTTAGGAGGTATTTGAACTCTCAATAGTCCGGTTGCTAATTTGTTGCTCTTCCAACCGGGTTACCATACTCCTACGGTGAACAGTGGTCATTTGAAAGCCAAGTTATCAAATTGAATAATCGATAGCTAAATGAAATACAATTTCGTGGATAGTTTCACAGGACACATCTTTCGAGGACCCAGGGAGCGTCAACATTCTTTCTTAATTGTAAGGGTGAGAGGACAAATGTGTTGTGTGTGTTTGCTTTGTGGAACAGAGACTAAAGAGAAGTAATGATTCTAATCAATTCTATTGTATTTTGCCTCATTCCAGAAAGAAGTAATTTCCAAGAAAACGAAAGAATGGTGGTATCAGACTGAGAGCAAAATTTCCGCTAGCAAAATCTTATTGAGAACTTACAAAGAGTTCACGCTACTTTATTAATATCCACCTACCCATTAAAAAATGCTTTTCTTTCGTCGCTTATAGTTCCATTTCGCACACTCTGTGTGAGGTTCCTTTTAAATAAAAGTATAGAATACGAAACCAGTATTGAGAATTTCCGTCGGTTACATACCGGTACTGGGAACGTCGATAATCTGCAAATCCTAAACTGTACCGTAGTCCTCGGAGAGTCAAGTTATCAAAGTGAATAATCGATAGCTAAATGAAATACAATTTCGTGGATACTGTTTCAGAGGACACATCTTCCGAGGACCCAGGGAGCGTCGGCATTCTTTCTTAATTGTAAAGGTGTGAGGACAAATATGTTGTGTGTGTTTGCTATGTGGGACAGAGATTAAAGACAAACAACGATTCTAATAAATTATATTGTCTTTTGCCTCATTGCCAGAAAGAAGTTCTTTCCTAGAAAACGAAAGAAGGGTGGGATCAGACTGGGGGAGGGGCTGTATGTTCGTGTGTGCTCAGGGCTCAAGAAGCCACCCAACTATTGTAGTATTGTTTGGGGGGAGAATTCCCATATTGAAAACTCCGCCATGTGATGGGAGACGAGGCTTTTTAAGAACGATTCAGAGCAATCAAGTAACAAAAGTCTGGCGATTCAGCATTGCTTTTTGCGAATTGATCTTTTGAGTGGAGTAGTCAGGTTGATTAAATTATTTTGTTGTTTATTTCCTTAAAGCTTGTTTCCGTTTGTTCGTGAGAGTCTAGTATAGATGAGTTTTAAATTAAATTAATTTGTCGAAACTGGAGAGTATATTTTTTAAGATAGAATATAGTAAGCTTATATCGACGAAGTTTGAAATTTGATTACAAAAATTTTCTCGGGGCTCCAATTTACAAGAATATTTCTAGTATTTTAATCAAACTTTATGTATAATGCATTTTTAACTACTATAATAAAACATTACATTTAAGAATAAAAAATGTAATGCAAATAAATAAAATAGTAAAATTAGATTGAAAAAAGTATTTTTCGAAAATTTTCATCTATTAGGTTATTTAGTATTAAATGTTGAGAAAAGGGTTTTGTTTTATTTTATTAGGTTAACAACAAAAAATGAGATTTAGAATTGCTTTCCTAATCAGAAGTAACTATGCAAATAAACAATAGAAAATAAATTTTTAAGGAAGGTAATCTTGGTAAAATCGCTGCTTAAATAAAACAAATTTTTAATCGAAAATGAATCAATAAAACTTTTTTAAGAATAAATATTGAAACTAAATTTTTCAATAGTTTAGAAATTGGTGAACAATAAACTATGGATTGATTTTTAGTGTTAATCAACGAAAATATATAGAGCAGTTAAACAACTTATCTAAAAATATAGTTCATTACACAAGTTTCAAAATCGATTAATACAATTAGTAAAAATAACGAAAATTGTCAATGGTCATTTTGACGGATCTTTACGTCCACTACCATCAAGATCAACGTATTGGTGGACGTGTTAATGTTTCACCTAAATGGCCATTGACTATTTTTGTTATTTTTACCAACTTTAATGTCGTTCTTGAAACTTTTATGCAATTAAAGATCAATACAAATGTTTGAGAAATATATTTCTTCTTTTATTTTTCATTTACGCGTTTTTCATTATTCAATCCATCCAAGGGCCCTGGAAAATTACGATAATACATTACTGTGTGTGAATGGGCTAGTGGGTAAAACCACATTTAAAAGCAAAGAACACCGATATAGAATGAATCAATGTGCAGGTTTAACTAACGCAAATGTTTAAAATAATATTCAACTTCAAAAGTTTTCAAATATATTCATAGTATCATGTAGAAATAAATTTATTTACATGACAATGGAAAAAATATCCAACACACGAAAAACCACGAACAATAAAGAAAATATATATTTCAGTTTTTTAAGTCAAAGATTTAATTTTTAAAACTTCGTAACTGTCAAAGAAAATGTCCAGGCTATTGAACTTCATAAATATAAAAATTGGTTGATTTTTTACGTGTATTATATATGAAGAAACATGAAAATTTATGACTCATCAGGAATTCTTAAGAAAGTAATTTTGTTAAGCTAATTGTAAAATAATTTAAATACAAAGATCTGCTTTCCAAAGGCACCGTTTTGTGAAATGATGTCTAACTCAGCAGACATATATTTGTTATTACAAAGGGATATGAAAGACACTTAATGTAGAAATTTATTTTGTATTCTTTATGTTTATTGTGGTGGTAAGACATTTATATCATGTACTCCCAAACAATACCAAAATCGGTCTCATCAAAGCATTAATGGGAATTTTTTTCGCTGAAATTACTACTTTCCTGATACTAAAATTCACTGCAACAAAACGCAATAAGATATTTCAGACTTTAAAGGTCTATGTATTATAATTTTATGTATTCAAAAATTCTTTTATTCATTTTCATGAAAAATCACGCTAGCTAACATTCCTGCAGCACAACGCCGTGCGAAGTTCTGTGGTTGCTGGTTGGCATGATTACTCAACTCTAAGTGATCTTAAAAAATTGAACGGCGTTTAACTTTATATACATGTAGCTATCGTGTGTTGAACCAGAAATTAAAAAAAAAAAATATTTGAGGAAATGGTGACTTGTCAAATCCAAAATCGTCGAATTAGCTCAAAAAATTGACCGAGTTTTATTGCAATAAAAATATAAAAACGTAACATGGCGCATTTCTGGTTCATTAAACGATAAAACGATGTTAGCTCGACATGTTGTAAAAACTTCCATGGCTTCATACATATCATTCCAACCTGTCACGAAGCAGCTGTTCCTTGAAAAGTGCTTTTATAGTTTCAGTACAGTTAAAGGAATCATATTCAGTAACAGTATTTCCTGTTAATCTACTACATATCAGTACCATACAGTGTGATCATAATTTGATCGTCACTCTTTGATGACAAATAGCTGTAAATCGGCTTAGTAGAATTTACATCTTTATTACGCTTTCGAATTGCGTGCTACTCGAATCTACATCTGCTTGCTGAATATGCTAATGGATTATAATTGAGCCAATACAAAATTTGTCTTGAAATTTTTTGGACACATCGCTATTATTTTTTTTAAGACTGTACATAATAAAATTACGTGATAAAAACAAAATCGATTTTTCGGGCTAAAAAAGACATAAAAGCTCAGTTGTACCAATATAACCAAAATTAATCCAATTAATAAATTAATAGATTCATACTCACGCAATACTGAGTGTGAACTGGATGAGATCTGAAGGTATAGGGCTGCAATATATGCATCGCTCCCTCATAGGAGTGTGTGCTCGGTGTATTGATTCCAAGAGGCCTGATGGACTGCGGCCACAGGATTCACACCTGAGCCACCCTCTTTTGCCCCCCAATCTAAAAAAAGGGGGATGAATCTGTTTTCTCTACGGGTGCTTTATCTATTGTCGTACGACACTGGGCATTTGATTTCTCTTTCTCGTTACATTCCGCCCGATTATTCTCGGGCCACCAGGACTGATGGAGCGTTGCGGATTGGAAGCGCTTTGAAAAACGAAACAGGAGTCCCGGTACGGAATGAGTTGCACAATACCCATTACCCGCTATAAAAAAAAACTAAATCGATATGAAAAGCTAATTCATAGAAATCATTCGTTAAAGTGAGTTGATGAATTAGTGTTCGAACTGAATAAGAGCTGTACGCAAATTCGAAGGTTGGATGGTTAGTCGATTTTGGATTTAACTTTCCTTACATTTTCCAAATTCTGTCTATGGGCTTGGCAGTTGAAAAAATGATCCGCATAAAGGATCAGATGTCACATCGCTAGAAAACAGATTGCCCTATCTAAGTGGTTTAGACGAGATATCTCAGCTATCAAAATCCAACGAATTGTGCCACTGACCAGAAATCGCGTCATCAATTACCGATATTTTTATGATATCGATACCAATATCAGTTAAGTTTTCTTCTATTGACGATACATCTCATCCATCAAGATCTGGTCAGTTTTGAAGATGAAGAACTGGTTGGAACCTCCAAGTGGTTTTGACGCGATATCTTGTCATCAAGACATTGACGAATTTCTTTATGATTGCGACATAAATATCTGGTAAGTTTTTTTCTAATGAAGATAGTATATCTCATCCATCAAGACCTGGTCAATTTTGCTAATGACGAGATACCTCCACGAGACAACCACCAGGAGATTTCAGCTCTTAACTGTAGGAATCTCATACCGACCCGAAAATGGGTAAAACAATGCAAGCGTACGAAGTGCCATAACATTCTAACTATTAAAAAATACGACTTAAAAAGAACCGCAGCCATTTCAAGATATATTCGAAATAAGTAAATCACGATAACACGTTAATTTAATTTTCACTCATAAAAATGCAGAAAATGCTTACCAATTTTTAAAGAAGCAGAAAATAAAGCAACATTTAAAATCGAAACGTTTTTGTACAAATATTTTCCTCACGCACGTATGGGAAACTTTCAGAAAGCATCCCTCGACGCGGAACTTTCAATAAAAGAACAGACTACGAAAGAAACGTCACAAATAAAGGAGCCAATCAGCACACAAAAAACTCAATAATTTTATGCTCCATCCAACACAAATATCCCAAAGTAGATTCCAATTCAAATTGAACTGCATTCGCCCAAAACAAACATTAATGATAACATACCCGAATATATTATTTAGAGACTAAATATTGTTTTAAAAATAATCATAACAGACCGCAAATCCTTTTTAACATCCGCATTTCTTTCTTCGTCATTTATTTCTCAAGCAATTTTAACGTAACAAGGTTCACGTACAATACGAGTTTCCGAAAATGATATGTGCCTAAAAAACGAAAACAGGGAAACTTTCCCGACGTTGGCTGCAATTTTTCGTATTGGTTAACTTTTACCACTGGGAGAAGAAGAGGAAGGCCTTATATATATTTATTTATCTGCACGAAAAAAACGATGAGTATATGGTTCCCAAACAAGCGGCAAGTTTCAGATGTTTTGCTTCAATAACACGGTGGTGTCCACGTATTAAAAAAAAAGCTATTCGATTTTGAGAAAAGGAAAAAAGAGTTGAAAAGATAATGTGGTTCCCGTACAGGAAATATCAGTAATAAGCAAATAAAGAAAAACGCGCGGCATAAAAAAGGAGCATCTTCAAAGTGGAAAATTCAATGTCGTTAAACATTTGTAAGTACGTAATCGCCTCGAAAAGAGGCAAATTAGAGTGAAAGTGTTGCAGGGATGGATCTGGGAAGACAATAACACACCACGCGGTTGAGCACTGGGTTGACTGATTGATGATTTAGCATGAACTCCTACTTGCTACATTCTGGAAAAATTGAGCCGCCAAAAAAATAGCGGCGGATTTAGAAAACAATAGCCGAGCTACAAGTACAAAAAAGTAAGTGCGACGACAGCGGGGAAAAAACGCCGGATTTTCCCCGTTTCAGAAATTATTGGCTACCGCATATTTTTAAAACATTTTTGCGTAAAGAAATTGAGGGGAACATTCAACGCGCGAAGAACTGGAGAAAAAAAAGCGTCGAAAAGCTGCTGTAGGTTCTAGCACATTAAGTCGCGGCGTCCGCGCAAAAAAACTGTTTAAAAATGTTTAAAAACATCTAACTCCTACTTTCACGAGAGCTTGCTGTTTTTTAGTCCAGGAAGAGAATTTAATTCATAGGGACACTGCGCATTTAGACCGCTCGCAAAAACCCGAACACGTATAAATAGGTGTTTACTTACAAATTATAACTTTCTTAACTGAATCACAACAAAGAATGATAAAGGAGGTCAATTAGTGAAAACTAAAATAACCCCAAAGAGAGAGCGTGCGACTTTCTATCTCCAGGTTTATATTAATTACTCGATTAATAATTGAACACATAAATTTGCGAAAATAAAATATGTATCATCGGGATGAGAATGGTTTCTTTCCCTCGCAAGACGTGCGCTCTAAGCCTATTAAACTTTCAATAAACAAATCCAGATTTTATTATTCGTTTATGAAATATTTTTGACAATATTAATAAATGGCGGATTAATTTGCGTGGTATGCGTTTACATTTGAGTTTTTTGTTATTTATCACAATTTCTGAGCACTTTTTCCGTACTGGTATCTTAATTGAATTAAACTGCGTGGATTATAAAAAATAGAACCCGTACTCGGTTTTTGTATCATGGTTATTTAATTAATATTACGAATAAGGTTGATAAGAAAAAAAATGAGCACACATATGAAAACGGTGATTCATTTACAATTTGAGAGATCAAATAAAATTTAACTCATCAAACGAAATCCAAAAACATCCTTCCATCTTTCCGCCTTGGAGTAACTTGCATTCACACCGAGTTGCTTGAGTAGGGAAAAATAATTACTTTCATCATCGACCGAAGGTGAAAAGACAGCTACGCAAATGCACTTTTATAAGTTATTTTAGATCTGACAACTCACTGCTTCTAGTTATTTATCCCTTCACCAACTGTATAATTATCTGGAGGCTACTAAGCAGTTCCTCATTGAAAAGTAAGCTAATCATTATCGTGTCCGACTTTAACAAACAAGGAAAACGCAAACACGACGCTTATTATTTATCTGACAAGGTATATCTAAATTTTCATTTGTCTAATCGAGAAATCAGGATTCCACTCGTATCATGTTTCAAATCCATTAATTATTTCTAAATGCATAGACTCTGCATTTCAACAAAAATGGCGATGTCACTGTCGAATGGCTGGTAGTAAAGAGCATAAAATATGAAAGTGGAAATATATTCAAAACACCAAAGTTTAAAACCGATGTTTGATTTGTGATTTATTTCAACGACTGCATTGTCGTGTGGCTGGTAATAAAGAGCATAAAAATACGATCTTGGCATATGGCTGGTAAAAAAGAATACAAAAATACAATCCTAAAATACATTCAAAACATTGTTTAAGACAGATATTTGATTTGCAATTTTTTTCCAGCAAAAATGACGTCATTGTACAATGGCAAATAATAAAAATCATAAAATAGGTTCTTGGGGAAAATATATTAAAAACAACATCGTTTAAAACCGATATTTGATTTGCCAATCACGGGCTCTATATTTAAAAGAAAATAGCAATGTCACTGTCGAATGAATGGTAATAAAACGCATAAAAATAGGTTCGTGAAAAGCAATTCAAAACATGGTTTAAAACCGATATTTGAATTTAAAAGTATCATATAAGCTATTTTCTATCGCGATAGTGTATATACATTGAATATAATCCCTTTTCCGGTAGGTTTCTTTTCAGAAATTGTAAAATTTTAAGTTTCGTAAACTGTCTTACTAACAAAATCGAGTTATAAACTTTATAACAGCCTTTAATCACTTTATTAACACACCAATTAAGCGGTAGAAGTTAAAAAGGACTGAATGAGTATATAAAGGACAAGATATTATAAGGATTATGAATGTTTTTTGGGCTGCGAGAAAAGTATTCAGTTTTTATGTAACGATTAATGCTCCACTGCGGTAATGAGGTCGTTTCAGAAATAAACCCCACGTAGGATATATTTAATTAGGAGTTTTCCGTTGTCAAGATTCATCAGTGGTTTATTAAATTAAGCGTCTTGAGCGATGCTTATAGAATAATATATTAACAATGCATTATTAAGGAATTTGTAATCATGTCTGAAACATGAAAACAGTTAAAGTTTGAACCTTTATGAAGAGAAAAAATCATTGTAGCTTTTATTAAAAAACCAGCAACATTTGTTTTCAATTTTATTTTGAAATTGTGTTTCGATTTTCATTCTGAATACATCTCTAGTGTTTTTTTTCTGTCTAGACCATTGTTTACAAATGTGGACGTTATCTTCCCTTCTGAATGCAGAATGATTCTTGGGGCAATACTGGATCTAGGAGGTATGGTATCAAGAGTGGGAATTAAAATGCTAAAACTATTTGTCGTCTAAAAATGTTTAAGTCAAACACTTATCTATTGAACATACAAACACTCTCACTAGTGATGCACTGTTATGTATTCTTTTAATTAAGAATTGGAACCGACTGCAAATAAATTGACTGTGGAGATTTAAGGATATACCTGACAAAAACAGAGCCTAATATACATATATTGGTAACACAACAACATATGCTCATCCTTCTCATTAATAATTATTTTTAATTTTACAGATTCTATTAATATATTAATTGTTAATGATCAGTTTAGTGTGTTTTAGTGGAACTATTTTTTTATTTTTTGTTCATACGAGTTTATACTCGTAAATAGTTTTATAGTTTCAGTTCGAGATTTTGTTTCTAAAATCCTTAAAAGACTTACTCAATAAACGGTTATGGAGGTGATGCTAAGCAATCTACGCAGACTAATGAGGCTGGAGGCAAAAAGAGAACAACTTAGAAAAATGAGACTACAACTGTTTTCAAGCCCCCATTATGTGGCATCAAATACTTTTAAAACTAGCATTTTAACTATCATTACCCTAAGGTAAGCCACAAATTGGCACACCATTAATCCTGCGACTTTAAATAAAACAAAATTCGCATGCGAACCGACATATTTATCAAACAGAAAGGGAAACGCATGCCTGTGTTGTTTGTTCGTGTCGTGTCTCCGGCTTGTCCGAAGACAGAACTTGGCTTCACGACTAACGCGGGCATCATGCGCATGCGCGCGTTTCCAGTCGACAGAAAAAAATAAGCTGACAGCTTTGTTGTCACATATTGGTCCAATGTGCGACTTGCTCATTAAACAGGTATGAAGAAGATTCTGAGAAATTATCGCATAGTAAACAGACTGAAGCTCAAAAGCGAGCTACTTAGTAGATTGTATAGACAAAAAAAACCGCGCCGATATCGAAATGAGAGATATTTTTTAATTCCAAGTATACATTCCGTCCGAAACAGCAGCTGCATTTTGTAAGGATCGGATTCCATACGTGACAGATGATGACCAGTGCTAAAGAAAGATGCGTAGGGGGATCAAGGGGCTGCAATCCTACCCTTAACACGTCACATCTTCTCTAGCGAGCCGCTCAATCCCGTGTAGAGGAGGCTATTTTAGTAGATTGAGTTGCGCCAGGCACGAAGAGTTCTTCGAACACGATTCGAGCACTTCAGGGAAGATGTTGGGTGGAGGAACATTCTTAAATATACGTTACGTAGATAATTAAATAATTTCTTCATCGCTTAAGTCTCGGGGAGGGAGCGGGAAGTCAAAAAAAATAACGCCTTGCAGAGGATTTAATGATTAATTACAAACTGGATGTACCTATTGATTCGATAATTCGTCGATTTTCGTAGCCATCGAACTTGTTTTAAAATTTATGATCGGCAAAGAGGTGCACGAGGAAAAGCTAGCTTTGTGGGGTTTATGATATTATTAACAAATTCCAAACGTCTAGTTCATCCGATTTCTCTTAAGTTGCTGATAAAGCTCTTACGAAAAATGGAGAAGACTTCGTGAGCGCTGAACTTTTTTAACGGATTAGCTGTTTTAAATAAAGCGGAATAAAGTCATCAGTTTCGATGCAATTTGAACACAAACGCAGTTTCATGGGATATTTTTGACCAGAGGCAAGACACAATACATCAAGTAATGGAATGTCTTTGATCGGAGCATTTAGATTCCGAAACACTATGAACACCCACCCTTGCAGAGATTTAGTGGGATGATGGGATGCGTCCAGCGATGAATATTACTAAATTAAAAAATTTTTTAAATCAAATCAGTCTACAAACTTAGGAAAAGAATAACCGGCGCATTCTGTCCAAGCATTGTAAGAAATACGGCAATCGTGAAACAATGTTCACGAAAATGCGGTAGTTAAAGCTTCTGAACTGGCAGGTGTCTAAATGTAGTCTTCAATCGGAACATTTGGATTCCTAAACAGTACAAGAATAAATGCTGATAGGAAGTGGGAAGGTTGGTTGAATTGAGTTTTTTGGCACAAAGTCAGTATTTGGCCAAGCTGTGCAAGCACAAGACAGACAATGTCAAGTAATGGGCAAACACACACAATGAAAGTATTACTGACACAGAATAGAGAAATACATCGCCTACAATTCACAGGTGTCTCGAGCGCAGCGGATAAACCCACTGAGCCACGACGGCCCAGGATGTGGGAAGGTTTTTAACAAATAGGATATGTCTAATAATGATTTCTGAATAAAAAAATTCATGAATCAAATCAGTCCACGAAGCCCAGTAAAAGAATAATGGACGCATTCCATTTAAGCATTGCAAGAAATACAGCAGTCGTCAAACAATGTCTGCAAAGATGAGGCAGTTGAAGTTTCAGAACTGGTGGAAGTGACTGAAATAATCTTTAAGCGGGACATGTTAGTTCCGAATCACTACAGGGGTAAACTTCCATGCTGATGGCAAGGTTTAGTGTCCAGTAAGGACAGCCGAATTCAAAATTTTCATGAATCAAATCGGTCCAAGAAGCCCAGTAAAAGAATAATGGACGCATTCCATTCAAGCATTGCAAGAAATACAGCAATCGTGAAACAATGTCCACGAAGATGATGTGGTAATTGAAGCTTCAGATCTGGTTGTCAGTGTCTAAAAGCAGTCTTTAAGCGGAACATTTGTATTCCGAGTAAATTTTGCGAGAGCGAGGAAGAATTATTTCCCTCACCCAATCCGGACGACACAATGTATCCTTTTGAGTCGGTTCGACGAGAATAATTCCGGGAAAAATCTCCCGGAAAGAGGAGAAAACAAACGCTTAATAAAGTGTCGCAAGGGCCGATTCGAAATCCCTCAATTTAACTCCGGGAGAAAAGAAATTTATAGAGTGGGGTTGGAGTTTTATTTTTCCACGCGCAAAAGATCGGGGTGTCTGGAAAATTTTCAATAGCTTCTGTTTCGGAAAGGAAGAATTGTAACACTCCCATCGCAGACTGGGGATAAAACCCTATTCAAAAAGCTTTAGTTTGAAGGATTAGAGGCCGTCTTTCAAGGCAGAACAGAAGATTTTATAAGCTTTGCCTGGACTGCGCTAAATAGAAAGGGGTGGCGAAGGGGGAAAAAACCAGGAGATATCTCAGCTGTTTGTTGAGTAAGAGGACAAAGGGTTTACTATTTCGCTTAAAGGATTAGTCTAAGCTAACTTTGAGATAATTGCAAACCCCTTTTGAATTAATTGCAGACTCCAATTTCTAGCGAAATTGCCTAGCCAATAATGCCACTAGATTTTCTTCCGCTCCTCAGGCGTAACAAAACACGTACTCAAAAAATTAATTACTAACACCTGGAGACGAAAATATTGTTTATAAATATTCCATACTTGTAAGGCGTGGGAGAAAAAACAATACGCCAGTAATAATTAAATCGCAAAAAATTCGCTAAAACCTCTCGCGTTCGAAATCAAGAACCAAAGCTCTTCTGGAGGATTCGGAATCTAATAACCCAGAGTATTCTAGAACGGCGTTCTATTGTGACGTGCTTCAGAATACAATAAAAATGCGCACAATGAACGGCACTCGAAAAAAAGAGAACGCTAGAAAAGCGCTCGGAACATCTTTCCATTCTTAATAAATCCCGTTTTTCGCCGCAGAATTACTTTTATCGAAATAACTCCTTCTAATTGAATGAATTGTTTTTCCATTTATAGTAATAGTGAAGATTTTCCTTTTGTTGCAATCAGTGACAAAATACAAACAATAAATACAGAGGGATCAGTTTCAGCTTGAAGCGACAAACAATGAAGAAACAAGCAAAAGAGCGACAAATGTGAATTGGAAAATTATGAGTTAAAAAATAAAACCACATATCAATTTTCGGCGTCGCGATATTTGAATATTTCGTTTCGCAACTGCCTGTGAAATCTGGATATAAAAATACCGAACAAAAGCGGATGGAACTAGTAAGACACCCGAAATTTACGAATTCGAAACGCCAAGCGGCTTTATTTTTCGACTCGAAAATTAATGCAGAAAAGTACAATAGGTAAATGGAAGACCCTTGCGATCTAATAAAAATCACTTTCAAACAATTGGAAAAAAATCAAAACCAGCAAAAATATCGCGACTTCAACGAACCACGTAAAGCGTGCGAAATTAATTGTCTTTCCTGTTTTCAAAAATGCTTTCATATCGTTCTGCACGGGAGAATATTTTGATGCAGAAAAAATTTCCATTAGCACAATACCAAACGCGTGTGTGTGGTGAGATGAAAGAATTTTCTACCCTCTTGCATTTCAGTCATGAATATCTTAAAAAGAAGCTGCTTTAGAAAAGATTTAAATTTAGTACTCGTTTTTCTATATCGAATTCCTGAACTACACGTTTGAGTTCAACCCCAACCATTTCTACACAGCGAAATTTAATTATTAAGATACTGCTAATATTCGGTTCCATAATTCCTACTGTTTTGATACACCTTTATATTCGTTGAATAATTTCTTATGGACACGGTTAAACTACAAATCAGCTATAAGTACTTTTCTCTCACTAAAGCTATCTTAAACATTCATTTAACAACATACCTATGAGCCGATAGACACAAGATATTTATTTACAAAATATGTGAAATAACCAACATGGTTTATAGTACAACGTAAGTTGATATTCAAACTTTTAAGAATTTTAATCACAAGTAATATATACTGACGGGTGCCTTAATTATTCATTTAGCTACATACTTATAATACGATAGACACAAGATATTTTACTGTAAAGTATGTGAAACAATCAACGTAGTTTGTGCTACAAAAAGTCTGCTCTAAGTTCACAGTCAAGAAATTTAATCACAAACAAATTAATAATGACATGGGCTACTTAAATATTTATTTAACTACAAACTTATAAACCGATGCACAAGATATTTGATTGTAAAGAATGTGAAACAGAATATAGGATTCAACGTGGTATCTGATACAGCAAGATACAAGCCAGTTAGTGTTCAGAAACAAACAGGAAATTTAATCACAAATAATATGATACTAAGATCATAGTAATAACGAAAGATAACAACAAAACTTTTAATTTAAAACCGACAGGTTTTTCTCTCTGAAGTCAACTTCGTAGCCCACGAAACTTGCAATGGGTTCGAGTTCTCAATTAAGGGCATGGATGTTTGTTGTTTTTTGAGCAAATCTATTGACAAAGTCTGCTTTTCTAATAGAAAACTCTGAAGCTATTGTTGCGAGTAATGGCTCCAATCTAGAACTTTCAGAACGTTCCCTGGAGCTTCGAGTGCTGATTGGCGGGGTTTTAAACCATCTTTAAGAAGACTTTCGGCTTGCTGATGACTTCACGACAAACATTACACTAACATACGCAAAGAACTGTTGTTGAAATAAAAGTTTACTGTTGACTGTTTGAGACTACTTATAGTTTAGTTAGCAACTCTGAATCAGTGGGATAGCAAGTGGTGGGTTCTGGGGGCCCGAATTCTCCATCCCCTAAGAGGGTTCTGATTTTTAAAACATATAAAAATATAATAGTGCAAGTAAATGCGATCACAAATCTATAAATACGATCAAAAGTTCATATCGAGCTAAGTAATACTGATTCCAGTAATTTATTCCCAATTACATGTTTTTGCCTCAGACCCTTTGTTAATATGCTTCCTCTCATTTCTTTAACCAACTCCAAGTGATTTTGACGAGATATCTCGTCCATTAAGATTGATGAAGTTTGAAAATGGCGAGATATATCTCGTCATCAAGATACTACTGGGTTTTTTAAGATGATGAGATCAGGATCTGGTCAGTTTTGCTAATGACGAAATAAATACTTTGGCGAGAAACCACCAGGAGGGTTAAACGTACCATAAGTATACATAAAATTTTATTTCCAGTGCGATTTCATAGGGTCGCACTTGCCCTTACACGGTGGAGCAAATATATATCAGGGACCTGGACACTTCAATGTCAGCACAATATGAGTGGGACATGAGTATATAATGGCATCGATACCATCCACTATAGTCATCGCAGCTTAACCTAAATTCGAAGAGCTTAGAGGTTAAACTAATCAACAGGACTCCAAGCATGTCCAGCAGGTCCCTACTTTAATCGGAACCGCGGTAGCCCGGTTGGAAGATTACCAGATTAGCAACCGGAGGGTTGATAGTTCGAAACTAGATCCAAGCAAAGATCGTCGTGTACGTGGGGGCTGATGCATGTTAAATCTACCATGCCACTAAAGGCACTTACGTTGACGTGGTGTGGAAATTTAGACAGTGCAGTGCCGATGTATCGTCATCTGACTGTGGTTCAAAATTACTGACGTTGACGTCAGTAAATACTTACGTTGACGTGGTGTGGAAATTTGGACAGCGCAGTGCCGTTGCCTCGTCATCTGACTGTGGCTCAAAATTACGCGGTGTCCTCAGGTCTTTCCTTTCAAGATTGATTCCGGATCATCGTCAATAGCCCATTGTATCGTCCCAGTGTCGACGTTAATTCAACTACTCCTTTTTCAATTAGACATGTTTACCGTGCAGGGGACGCTCTTACCACGCGAACGAGCTTGTCCCACCTCACCCAAATATAAATCTATGAAAACGCCTTGTTTTAGCGGAGAACCGGACAAGTGTGCTCGATTTGCACTCGGGATAACTCCGGGGTTACCGGAGCGGCATAGATCCTAGTACCTTTTGATAGCACGCAGATGACATTTAGTGACAATTATAAGTGTTGGGGTGACGAATCAATGGAAGTTCGAGACAACGAGCTGAAATGACAGCCGTTATTTTCTCTGCACTGAGAGTATACTCTTAACGTCGCTTTTGGCATTTCTCAACGAAATGTTATTGAACGTTGGTATATAGCTTACCCTCCTGGTGGTTGTCTCGACGAGGTATATCGTTATTAGCAAAACTGACCATAACTTGATGGAGGAGACATTTTGTATTTAGGAGAAAACTAACCAGATCTTGAGCTCGTCATCATCAAAAAATTGATGGTATCTTGATTACGATATAACTCGTCAAGTACTAGCAAAAGTGGTCGGATATTGATGAGCTAGATATCGCGTTGAAACCACTTAGAGGGTTAACGTAGTGGATTATTCGTGTGAATTAAACGAATTACAACTGTAAAAAAAATGCGGCAAACTAAATAAACCTCATTACCAACTCAACTGTGTATTTTATTCACGATCTTATAGACCCCAGACGGCATTCGTAGTTCTAGGTTAAAACACAGCGAGCGAATTATATTCTTCAATTAAAACAATGGTTAGTAAAATAACTATTCTTTTATGAGTCAATAATGTATAATTCTATGACTGAATATTCATTACGAAGTATGAAAGCAGTGATTATAGACATTGTTTTGTATGCTGACACAACCAACTTTTACCCTATTGGTGCAGAATGATACAAAAAAATATATGCATCAAGGTTTGATTATTTGCTTAATGCTATTAAGGGTAGTTTATTTTGTAAATATTTGAAGTACGTTGTTATTCCGCAAATGTACAACCATTTGTGTACTTAGATTAAAACCTAAATGTGTCGCTTTTTATGAGCTTACGATAATTATTTTAAATTTCATTGTCTGGTAATCAAAAATAACAACAACAAAAAACACATTTAAATGTGTTAAGCTTCTAAGTTTGCATACAAAAATTCATTTTTAACTTTGGTCTTCGCAATAAAATCCTGGCTACGCTACTAGGAATGCAAGGTTATGATAAAAATTAATCGATTTTACTTTTTCAAAACAATTAAAACTAATTTCGTGTTTATATAGTTGGTTTAAATTCGGGAATGAAATGTAAGTCTTAAAGAAAACAGCAAAAGAAAATTAGTATTGAATAAAAAAAAAAACTACTTCACTTAACATTTTTTTTTTTTTTTTAGAAAATACATATGATACTCTACGAAGGAAAACGAAATATTATGTGATTAAACCTTCGAAAACCTGTTTAATAAAGCATACAATTAAGTTGGATATCAGGCAAACACCGACTGAATTACGAAAGCATTATAAACATATAACAATCCAACCTTCCAAATAAGTTTCAGACCACAAAGCACAAATTTATTGTCTCAATTCTTCCACGAGTTAAGTAATCGACCGAAACTCCATTGTGAAGTGTGTACATAGAGCAGTGGAAGAATTGGTCGGTCTAAAAGTAATCCTTAAGTCTAGTCCCAGCTTTCATGAATTTCTATTCAAGTGACACCAGAAAAGCTTCCCAAAAAAGACTGAGGGAATATATCACCCATTCACAATACATATTTCCAATTGCCAGAAAATATAGTTTGTTTAGTATGGACACAGAACTAGACTAACTAATTAAAATTAATAAAATATATCGCTTAAGTCAACACCACCTCCCGGGTAATATCAGTGGGTTTTCGCAATGAAAAGACTCGTATTTAAATATTTCACCACAACAGTTGATGTTTTAAACAATCAAAAGTCAGACGATGTGAAACATCGGAAGTGGCAGTGTAAAAATATGAATACCTAACCAGACAGGTAATTGACGGGAAATATTAACACAGGGCTTTTTAATACACGAACATTTTGAGAGCCGAAAATTGTATCGGAGGCAAAAGGGATTAAATTATATTAAAGAGTTATGAATACTGTGTAATATATCTAGCCGGGGTATACGATCCTTTGAGGTTTATACTTTAACCACGAATCGAGCAGTCTTATTACCAGGAATGCCGATTCCATCTTTCATTTTTCATTACTTTAATATTTTACATCCCCGTGTTCTCATCTCACCTATGATTGCAACATTCTCATTCTCTGCAATTTTAAGTCTCATTGATTATATTGGTCACAGGCGAGATTTAATTTATCCTTTCTTTTAAAGAAAAAATTACCTAAGCTGGGCAAGCTACAGACCAATTAATGCCAGACGAAGACGTTCATACATTTTATTGCAAAGGTATAACCATTGAAATTGTCACCGATATATTCCCATTTTTCTTTAACGTTTTTATTTAATGAATAGTTATTACGCATCCGGGTATCTTTTATTCTATAAAAATATATACAATCTTCTGTTGATAATGACCACTTGGTGAGTCTGCGTTGCCGGACTAGATTTTGCCCTTGTCTGTTAAAGTCTACTATCTATAATGCTCAACTTGAACAGTCAATTCTAGACCGTATCCAAAACGTTCTGCTTCTATATGTAATGGAATATTTTTTGGTTACGTCTAACGTAGGCAATATAGTATATATTAAGTGTTTAACGTAACTTAAGTGTTAAGTGTAACGTAGGTAATATAGTATATCTTATTAACTAAGCTGTGAAGAATTATATCCTTAAGAGACGGGAATCACCCTAATGGTACGAATTTAAGAAAACGTAATCGTTGGACAAGGACATAATATACGATACGGCTTTAAGTTATACGTATCCAAAGTCATCGAATTAGACCTTAACGGAATATACTGGATGAATTGACAACACATATCTAAGACGCATGGCGCAATCTATATCTATATAAACGAGAGTGCAATTTCAGGTAACACTGAAGGCGGAAACAATAGAACGCAAGTATGGTTTCCAAATTACTTCTTCTGCCTTCTACCCACCGTCATGCTTCTATGCATAATCTAAATATACTGTTTACTTCTATTATATATCGGTAATATATATCCACCCTAAAATATAAAAAGCAAAAATTTTTATCGCTAAGGGGCGGGAATCGCAACTCTAATGGCATGAATTCCCGGAAACTAAATTGTTCGGCAAGGTCATATAAATAATAATAAGGCATTTTCTCCCATGTCATTGAATCCGATCTCAACGGAATATATTCGACGAATTTACAACATAGATTCCTAACGCATAACGTAATCCAAATCCCAAAACTGAAAACGGAACAATGCAACGCAAGTACTTATTCCAAATTACGTCCCTTGCACCTTATCCAAGTCACGTTTTTATAGATAAATATACTGGTTACGTCTGTCATCGGAGATGTATATCCACCTTACAATATAAACTTTAAAAACTTTTATCGTTAAGGGATTCAAAATAATCCCC
Organism: Metellina segmentata; assembly: GCA_947359465.1. NCBI lineage: Eukaryota > Metazoa > Arthropoda > Arachnida > Araneae > Tetragnathidae > Metellina > Metellina segmentata. Next base: position 64,253,163 of record OX375872.1, on the reverse strand, counting down.
ATGACGTGAATTCTCGGAAACTTAATCGCTGGACAGAGACATATAAATTATAATACGTCATTTTCTTCCAAGTCATCGAATTAGATCTCAATGGAATATACACGATGAATCTACAATACAGATCCGTGATGCACAACGTAACACAAAGTTCGAACACCGATGACGGAAACTATCCTACGCAAGCACAGATTCAAAATTACACCCCATTCAGAGAGTCATGCTTCTATGTATACTAAATTCTAAATATACTGATTAAGTCTGACATCGGTAATGTATATCCACTTTACAATGTACACTGAATAATTTTATCAGGGGATTGGAATCACACCCCGATGACATAAATTCCCGAAAACTTAATCGTTGGACATGGACATATCATTTATACTACGGCATTTTCTCAAAAGTCATCGCATCCGATCTCAACGGAATATACTCGCTGTATTTCCATCACAGATCAGTGAGGCATAACATGATCGAAATTCCAAACACTGGAGGAAAGACAGGAACAATAGAATGCAAACACGAATCCAAAATCCCCCCCCCAAGAAAAAAAAACCGATCTGAAACATAGAACGTCGATGTTTCCAACAAGTCCCGAATTCCGAAAAGCGACAACTTCCCGAACACAGCCAGCCAACAGACTCGACATCGAACAATCCCCAAACATTGGGGACATAACCGACTGCAAAAGGCAGTTAAAGGCCAGTCGCGACCAAAAACGCTGGTAGACTCATATCCATTCCTTCAGCACCACGACAGACACTTTGATCCAACTCGTAGTAAACTGCACTGAAAAGGAGCGTTACGGGGGCAATGAAAAGCGATTATTTTGATAAAAATGTATAATTCAGCGCTTGAATGAAGCGCCAAGAGAGCTCCTACTTGCAAGAAGATTAAACATCGGAAAAGAGGCTCTTAGAGAAGGGAAACATAGAAGATTGTTCTACAGGGAGTAAAAATGTCCTGTATCCAGGGTCTCTTTCCAAATCTCTGTAGCCTATGTCAAATATGTTGAGCCAATATTGACTTATTCCCATGTCTCTTCAGTACTTCCGACTACTTAGGGATTCGGTCTTCATCTAGAGGCATTTCGAGGAAGAGGGAAAGCTTAAATATCTCTCGATACGAGAGTTTCTTCGATGATTCCAGGAGATGGATTTTAATTTTGATGCAGATTATTTCATCAACGTTAATTAAATCGGTTGTTTGTCGATTGAGCGAGGAGGATTTTTCTTTTCGGTGAAGGGCTGCACAGGTAGCAGTGAAGGGAAAAAATGGGATTTTGTTTAATAGCCTTGGCAGGGACAGCTGAATTAAGCTGGAATATTTTGGATGGTTTTTACGACGACAAGGAGAGCGAGGTCGATATTTTGAAAGGCCTTTCGCAACCGCAAATGTGTTGAAGAGTCGGACCACAGCGGATCGTTTTGCTTTTCCACTTTTTGATTACTTTCTTCCTTGGTTGATTGATGGCGTTGTATGTTTTGTGCTGGGTGCAGCTTGGACGAATATGGCCCTTGCGCCACAAAGCAACAAACAACGAACCAACTCGAACCAATTAATTTTTAAGACATGGAGGACAGACCTCTATCAAAGTGTCAAACAGTATTATTTAAATTTCCCGACAACTTTTTACTCGAAATAAAAAGGTTTTGGTTTGTCCTTCAACGGGCATTTTTTGCTACGCGAGAACTAATTAGACTATCCAAAATGAAAAGATAAATTTATTAAAAGAAGCAATTCAGAACTAAAAAAATCTTTAATAGCAAGTTTCATTGCATAACATCCTTAAATCAAGTGTTCATTTTTTTATAAAAAGACTAATAAAGAGTCTTTATTTTTTATTACAAGCCACAAAAAAAGCAGTCTGGACAAGATGGATTCCATACCACTAAGAACATTGATGCCCATATCGGGTTGGTTGGGTTAGGTTTTAGGGCGCAGGGGCCATATTAGGACAGGTCGGCTTTTTTTTATTTTGTCGCAAGGGCTATATTTGGTCAAAGTGCGCCAGGTAGATGAGAAACAACGTCAAGTAATAGATATACACACAAGGAGAGTTTTACTCAAGCAGAAGAGAGAAATAGGATCAGAATAGGTTGCAAGAATCGAACCTGCTCCGTCTACAACTCGCAGGTTGCTAGCGCATCTGACAAATCCATTGCGTCATAGTGATCCCTGCCCAAACCGGGATTCAACTCAGAGGTTCAGAACTCTAACTACTCGGCTACCAACTTCAAAAAGAAAGATGCAAGGATTGACCTTTAACACACATTCAAAGAGTGATGCGATTTCCTCGTAGATTAGCGTTGTTATTTCCCTACAACCCACAGTGATTAAATAACCACATCTATTGTTTGAAAGACATAGGAAAGACACTAGTGATCAAAACGGGTTAGAAGTCTTTCAAGGAAGATTGCAGGTTTGAAAACGGATAGTTGCGCGTCCACCCCTCAGAGGATTGCCTTTGGAAGTGACTTCGACGAGATATCTCGTCCATCAAGATTTGATCAATTCTACTACTGGCGATACAACTCGTCATCAAAATACATACCCGACTTCTGGATGATGGCGAGATCAAAATCTGGTCAGTTTCTTCTAATGACCATTTTCGTATTTTCTTCTAATGACGAGATATCTTGACCAACAAGATCTGAGCAGTTGTGACGAGACACCTCGTCGAGACAACCATCATCAAAACATTTCTCGCGAATTTCACATAGTCAAATCACATCCAAACGAACCCATCAAGTCTCTTTCCGGTTAAACACGTCTTCATTACCCACGTTGCACCAGAAGCCAGATTTGACGTTCGCAAACACGACAAACATCTCCTTTGACAAACCTCATTACCGAGCAGTTTTTACCAGTTCCCGACACGGCCTCATTTTCTTCTGCAATTGTCTACGGCCGCTTATATCTAATACGCAATCAAAATTCCAAAACGTCTCGATGTTTCGAAAAGCTCATTTCCCTCTTCCACCTATTCCGAGTGCTGTGAGAATTTTCGCAGGAACCGTCGCTTATTCGGGGCTTACCAGGCGGAACACACTCTTAAAAGCAAGCTCTTTTCTCCAATCGGATCGCACAATCGTCATCAAAAAGCTACACTTTACCCGCCTCGCTATTATCTACACGTTTCCGCGCAGTTTCCCCTCTTACCTGCAGAACCAGGCGGGGAAAAAAGCCTCACATTTCCCTTCCACATGCATTATGAATACCCATTTCAAGAATTACCCGAATTCATTGTTGCTCCCCGTGGATCGTACGAAAGGGTTTTCATGGGAGACAAGTTTGATCGACATTTGTACTCGGTTATGTTTAAATAAATTAATGAGCGGTTCAGGCTCGAAGACTTCTTCGAGTTCTCGCACCCCCTTTCCCTCGTCGGATTCGAGTCTTAAGGAGGATCTGAAGAATTGTGTATGAATTTTTAAAATCCGTTATAAGTGAGCGATGGATTTGAGGCTCGTTCGGTCGTCTTGTAGGGGAGCCCCGATTGTCTTATTCGGCTCAGGGAAAACTATTTTGGATTTTGAAAAGAATTCGATTTATGCCGCCCTTTCATCAATTAAAAGAAATGCGATGAATTTTTTAGCTTGTATACACCTCGGGTTTTAAAAATGAGGCGGGAGAAAATGAAGGATATGTGCGTGGGAGTCAATAGAAGTATAGGAATTGTTATTCAAATATACTTTATTTTACCTGATAAAGCAATTTTCCTTGCATTTGTTTAGTTGTACCTTTTTAATTATGCCGTCTTTTCATATATTAAAATAAATGCAATTTTTTTAAAAACTTGATCGTATTTGAAACACGAGAATAGATGAAATTAAAATATGCCTGTGAGTAAATAAGAGTAAGTATTGTTCTTGTAGTATATATATATATATATATATATATATATATAGAGAGAGAGAGAGAGAGAGAGTTCTATTTTGCATGCTTTCCTGCTTTTGTTTAAACGGTTAGTTGTGTCTTATGGCACAAGGGCAATATTTGGCCTGGTTGCTCCAAATACAAGGCAAAAAGGGACAAGTAATGGCTATGCATACCAAAGGAAACTTTTACTGGCATAAAAGAGAGAAAAAAAGTTATAAGGTAACGAACCTGCGCGGCCCTAAAACTCGCCAACTCACTAAGCTGGCCTCATTTTCGTTAAGAGCCTATTCATTCCAGGATATCTTGGGCCACGATAGCCTGATATCATTAGAAACGAATTTGCAACCAGAGGGTTGCGAGATCGAATCCAGCCAAACACAGTCGTGTTCCAAGGGCCCTGGTGCACGTTAAATCTCCGTAGCCTCAAAGTCCTCACATTGGCGTGGTGTGGAAGTTTGGAGAGGGGGTGCCAGGTCATGTATGACCTCATCATCTGAACGTGATTCAAAATTACGTGGTGTTGTTCTCGGATCTTTCCATTCGGGTTTCATACCGGACCGTCAAAAATGGCCAGTTGTTCCAGTGCGACGTTATTAAAATACCTACCTATACAGAATATCCTAACTGCTGCTGAATTACAAAGAGCCAAAAATTGAATTCCGGAACCGAACAGTGGATTCATCGTTCTTAAGAATAATTTCTTTTTCGATAAATTTGGTCGAATCGAGCTCTGAATCGCAAGATACTTGTCAATGAAATTATACCAGAATTTTTATCTCAACATGTATTTTAATATTTGAAATTGCTAGTTGAAGGCTAAATTCGAGTAACTTTCCCAGAGTGTATTTGTTTCATCTAAGTCAATGAAATTTTCCATGGGCGTGAATTTCCATTACTCACGTTACATGTCTTGAATTTAGCGCAGTATGATCAACTATGACCCTTTCGCCACTATGCACAACCAATAACTGCAATCCCTCTAGAGTGACACAAAAGTAAAATGTGTATTTCAAGAAATATAATTGGATCTATTTAATGTGATTTATTTTGTTAATATTTGGTGAACAACCATATAGTAATTCGTGAATTTAGTTGAACCGAATTGTATGACTTTTTATATGCTCTCACAGCAGTCCTTTTAAATTTCATAGTCTAGTAGACAAATACACATTTTAAAGAACGAAAATTCAGATGCAACCAATTTCCAGAGGTTAAAGTAATTAGATCCTTTTGCTTGATATACTCCAGTTAAAAATTTATAATTGAATTTCACGTTTAATATCGATTCCGAACTACTGTAGTTTAAAACTATCCCCGGCACAAAAAATTACATCGACACAATTTTAGCACTAAAAGTACCCAATAAACAATTTTTTAATGAGCACAGAATAGCGACCATTTTATACGCTACTTTTCATCCATCGGAATTAAATACCAACGAAAGAAAAGCTTTGATGCACGTTTTTTTACCACCATTTCACAAATCAATGAATTTTTAAAGGCGAGCAATTTAAGTAAATAAGGCGTCAATTCATCGCAGCAAAAATTCATCTTCGCGGAAGAAAGAGACGCGTACCAAATGAAACAAATAAAAACGAGTACGTGATCGACCCTCGTGATCAAGAGAGGCCGTTCACATGAGTATCCTTCAATAGGAACAAACAGCGACCAGACCATCTGAAGAGTGCTTTTTAATAGTAAATTAATTAAGTACGAATAGAGACGGACGCAGCGATTCAGCATAAAACCTTTTGAACTGTGTTCCCGAGGAAAATGAGATGACAGATTGCCGAACATCGCCATTGAAGACGGATTACACGCCGCTGTGAACATAACTAAGTTCTTTTTGCACACAACTGCATTCGTTTAGACGTCTCTTTGAATGCCTCCTTGCAGTGAAAATGTGCTGCAAGTGCAAGGGAAATGAATTAATAATAATGCAAAGTTAAAACACGTGGGGTCTCCTGAGACTCAAGACTGAGACGAGGCCAGACGTCTCTCCAAAAACGACTAATTTGTTTGAGTTTAACGCAGAGAGAAACCGAATATGAAGAATAATCATTGGTTATATAAACCCCGGGTGACTTCGGGCGGTGAAGTTTTTCAGTAAGTTCTTTGACTAAATAAGATTCCTTTGTAAACTCGGAGTCTGATCTACAATTTAAAGAATTAATCTGGCCGTGTACAGCATTTACTGATTAAATTTAGATTGAGGATGAGATCAGATGGATACTTTTTCTTTGATTTTCACCCTTTCTCTGTGGTTTAAAGGGGAAATGATGATTTTTCATTCGTCGGCTTTGAGACAGGTAAGGAGGTGTTTCTTTCGTTTATCTCTCTCTCTTGTGCTGGCGAAAAATCAGTCGAAATAAATTAACAAATTCAGTCCATTGATGATAACAAAAACTGAAACTTGTTAGAGTTGCAGTGAAAACCGCATAATTCTTTGTAGCGAATATTCTTACATGCTAAAGGCTAAATAATGTCAATTATTTACGCTTAAATATTGAATTCCTTTCGAAATACTTTTTAGAATAAAATGTTTCTTCCACAACTGCGAAGATTTGAACAAATATATCTGTATATTTATACTACATAAATTGGTAACCACAAGAGTAATGCTGTAAAAATATTACACATTTTACTACTTAATAGTTGTGAAATTAACGTGACGTTTATTTTATAGCTAAATACAATCTAATCAATCTCATATTCATAAGCCTATACTTAAATAGTAAAACTAAAGCATTTCTATGCATTGTAATATGTTCTTTAGTGAAGAACACTTAAACAACTAATAGAGATACCAATTGTTTAATTTGGGAAGAGTTAACTAAGTATTTTATCTATTCGCGATTATAATATATATGGGAAAATATAATTAATAAGATAATTTCATAACAATAGAATAGAAGATTGAAATCAAAGTCAGGCAAATAGAAAAACAAGCATTATTTTTTTAAAGTGCTGATTTGCTTACAGTACTGTAGGTAAAATTACGTTCCCACTAATATGTAATAACCTGCAACGTCTAGTTTCACAAGGAAAGTGTGAGCTAATTTGCCGCTAATCTTTTTGAACAGAGTTAAAAATTATAAGTGAAGATCTTATGATTGACCATCTTAAGAGGCGGTGGGATATCCTATGTCTGACTGCCTATCTAAAACACCATTTGAAATAATATCAAATTAGGGAATATATACATTAGCTTTAATATTACTACAATATTCCTGTTCCTGAGTCACCAAGAATATTTACATTCTTAACCTTGAAATACGTAAACTATTTATGTACCTCAACCTTGAAATGCCTAGAATATGTACATGCTTAACCTTGAAATACGTAAACTATTTACATGCTTAACCTTGAAATACGTAAACTATTTATGTACCTCGGCCTTGAATATTTACATATACATCAGCCTTAAAGCACCCAGAATATTTACATACCTTAGCCTTGAAACGTATAGAATATTTATATACCTCTCAGCCTTAATATACCTAGAATATTTTCAGTCCTTAAGTCTTGAAATGTCTTGAATATTTATGTACCCCAGCCTATATATATTCTGGATACATATTTAATTAACCCTTTCAGGGATCGCAGTACTCCCTGACACGTCACCAAGCCCTAACGACGCGTACGAGTTAAGCGAACTCCTTTAACGTCCATAAACGTCTTTTTCCGATCCCCGCCACTCAGTTTTTAATTCCCCTCAATTTGCTAGCGGCCCATATTTTTATCGCCCTCTCAGAAAACACATCGTCACACTCACAACGTCGCGCAAGAGCCCAATAAACGTCAATTCCACCCCAAAACGCGAAGAAAGCGCGCGCTCAAAAATCCCACCTCTCTTACGCCAGCAAGCGCTCTTTAGGAGGCATCATATTTTAATCAAAGGGGAGACCGCTGCCCGTTAAGGAGCGATAAAAGTAACTGCCCACAGCCACTAATTACGTCCCCAAACCCTTTCTCGCAGGTCCGACTCTTCGAGGTCAGACCTGTTGGCAGCAACTGACCCGCAGAGAGCTATAAACAGAGATTAGCATGAATAATAAATGACCCGGTGTCGAGAGAAGAGGAGCGAGAGGAGTGAAGAGGAGATTCCAGGAGCAGGTGGCAGAAGATACTCTTCTTTTGTGCCTTTCGGGATGCTGGGAGGAAAGCGATGGGATTGCGGGCCGTGTTTACACGACTTCTTTTGGGGTGGTCTAAAAAGATGCTGACAACAAATGGGGTTGGAGGAGAATGTAATTGCTCGGAACTTTTCGGTTTCTGCTTCAGATCACTGTTTTCTATTTTTCCCCGCTCAGGATTGAAGTCGCCGAATTTATCTAAGGTCGCCTTTTACAGAGGGTGTTCCAATCGATAGGGTACAACAGGAAAGAATCAGGGCGATTGGGAACAAAATTAAAGTTTCTGATGGCTCCATTTGCTGCGTTATCTCGCTCGGTATGGGATTGCTGCTTTCTACAGTCTAATTGTGATGTTTGGGTCTCCGACTCAACGTAATTTAATAAAACATTTCTATGTGAATGGTATGCATAACACGTTGCTCAGAAATAACCTTTCGATCAATTAAAAAGCATTTCGCAACATTTCGACGAAACTATTAGAGTATAAAAATTCACATAATGGCTTCACTTTTGCGATGTTTTCTTGAGGGAGAAATTATTAATTTCTCGGGGTCAAATTGTAATATTTGGTTTTCTGATAATTTAATAAAATATTGCTGCCGGAATAGTATACATAACAAGTTGTTCAGAAGTAACCTTTCGAACAATTAAAAAGCATTCCGCAACATTTCGGAGAAACATTTGAAAATATGAATTCATATTAGGTTTTAGTTTTGCGATGTTTCGTTGCATAAATAATTAAATTTTCACGATGTAATTGTGATGCTTGGGTCTCAGATTCAACGTAATTTAATAAAATATTGTCACGTGAATGGTATGCTCAAGTTGTTCATAAATAACCTTTCGACCAATTAAAAAACATTATTTCACAATGCGAAAAAAATTTAAGCATGAATTCACATAACAGCTTTAATTTAACATTTACTTTTCATGCTTAGTAAATAATACAATGTTTTCTTTCATAAATAATTGTTAGTTTTTAAAGTCAATGTTTTATGCTTGAGTTTTCGATTCAACGTTCCGTTCTTTAATTTAATAAAGCATTTATACCAGAAAGGTTAGCGCAACAAGTTCAGTAATAATTTTCACTCAATTAAAAGTAATTATTTTAAAAGGATATGTCGATGAATTAGTTAGAAAATAAATTTCATAGAACGTCTTTCATTTTATACATTTTACTTTTGCTTGAAGATGTGTTATTGCGTGAAGAAAATGCATTTATCTCCAAAGTTAAAAACAAACGAGATAATGAACGTAATTTTTCGAGAATACTCAACTTCAAACAATTCAACAAGGGAAAAAATCTAAAATTTACGATTACATGGGGCATACTAAAAATACACGTTTTTTATGAGAAACGTATACTTGATTCTTCTCTGAATTTAAGTCAAGTCATAGAATAAAAATACGAACAGAATTTGATAGTAGATTCAAGTAAAGTTATTTTTAAGACTAAAATAATTAGTGTTTAATATCTGTAAGTAGGTCTAAAAATAGAAAATTCAACTGATTTTGAATAAACAATCTTGGTAAACATTATGCAATAAGATTCCACAATTTTCTGCTCGAGACCAGTTAGTTCAATTAAGCTGATCATCTCACAGATCTTTCAATTATAATCATATTTTGGTTAATTTTTTAATTTTTTAAATTCCTCATGCAAAATATGAATTTAATTTTTACAATGATCTATAAAATAGAACTTCTCTACAACAATGCACGAGATTTCAGTTCAGTTACATGTTAAAGAAAAGAAATGATAAATGAACTTAAATTAACGAGAGAATGAATTCACACACACAGTGATTAAACGCTGATTTGATGTTTCCATAATAACGCTATTTTGGTGGAAATCGTAATTAAATTCTCACTCAAATATAATTGATCAATTCACATGAGACGTATTGAATCAGCATCACGTATAAAGATACAAAAACATTTATGGGTATCATGATCCATTTAGAATCAGATTAAAAGTTCATATTAAAGCCAAAGAGAGGGGAAGGGCGTATGAAAAGTGGAGATGTTTTGTGGAATCAAAATTGATGAAATTTTATACGATGTATCGAAGAAATTACACTTGATATGATAACATGAGCCTTTTTTTAAATATTTGGACTTTTGCAATATTTATTAGTTGATATTCATCATTATACTCTGTCAAATCTATATAAATACACTTTATTTTACTATCAAAACTGTACACCTCAAACATAGAAGGTAGTATAAGGTCCATCATATATATACCTTGATTCATTTGAAATCAGGTTAAAAGTTTATATTCAATACGAAAAGCGGGGCGTGGGGAAAAAGGGAGATGTTTTGTGATATCAGAATTGATAAAATCTTATGAGATGCATTAATGAAATTACACTTCAGCACATAATATGGAAGATTTTCAGGCTCAGACTTGTGCAATTGCTAGTTAATATTCGCTAGCATACTTTGTCAAATTTGTAAATAATCTTTATTTTAGTATCAAAGATGTAGTTCCTAAAGACCATCACCTATCAAAGTAAAAAAGTACGGTTAAAAAAATACATTCGAAATCAGGTTAAAAGTTGATTTTAAATCCGAATAGGGGCTGAAAAAAGCGGAATGTTTTGTGAACTAAAAGTTGATCAAATCTGATGAGATACATCGAAGAAATTATACTTGATCGAATGATAATGTGTAATTTTATAAAATATTCAAACTTGTGCAATAATTGTTATTTGATATTCGTTAGAATACTTGTTGGTTGGGAAGGGGTTTTAAAGCACAAGGCAAAACACAAGACAAACAAGTAATGGACATACCACTTAGAAAGTTTCACTGGCACGGAAAAGAGAAATACATCCAGGGAGGAATTGAATCAGACCGGAAGTTAAACCTCACGGTGGTTGTCTCGACGAGGAATCTCTTCATTAGAAAAACTGACCAGAACTAGATGGACGAGATATCTCGTCACTAGAAGAAAACTGACCTGATATAAATCTGGTCATCACAAAATAATCGACATTATCCTGATGACGAGGTATCCAGTCATTGGGAAAATTCTGTCAGATTTCGAAAACGAGATATCTCGTCACTAGAAGAAAACAGACCGGGTATAAATCTGTTCATCACAAAATAATCGACATTATCCTGATGACGAGGTATCCAGTCATTGGGAAAATTCTGTCAGAATTCGAAAACGAGATACCACGTAGAAACCGCTTGAAGGGTTAAATTCGGACAAATATTATGTAAATGAGCTTTGTTATGATATAAAAACCATGCACCCACGAAGATCGCCGTTAGTTTAAAGAGCGACACATATCAAAGCACAAAAGCTATTAACGGTTACCTTGATCCATTTGAAATCAGGTTAAAAGATATTAAAGTCGAAGAGGGGGGTGGTGTAAGGGGAGATGTCTATGAAGAGAGCAAATGCCTATAAGGAGGGATGTTATTCTCATTAAGCATTTCCTCAATTTGGTAGAACTCTCCCCCAAACCCCCCAATCCACCCTTCCATGACTACTAAATAATGGGGTATCATCCAAAGTGAGGCGCACCGCCAGCGCTAAGAATGTGAAGACAGAGAAAGGTATATCTGCGTATTCTACGGATGGTTAGCGCGATCTGCGACCTTTTGTTTTGTTGGCTTTTTCTTGGTCGTTTTTTCAGCGTCTTCGACGAAGGGGGACGTTTTTCTTTCGGCCCCTTGCTCGCGGTGCCCGAGGCGCACCCCAATTTTCTGTAATGTAAGCCTGGTGTTGCATGGCATCCAGTAGCGTGACGTCTCGCTAAGCTGGGCACACATTGACGTTGAAACGCTGCTTGTCTGCTCTCAACGCTTCACTGACCAGCGGTCTCTCCATGACAGAGTCAGAGCCGCTTTGTATTGCAACTGCAGCCACCTACACATCAGCGAAAGACAGTGATAGTGGTACCTGGTGGCTCTTTATGTTGCCACGGACCACAGCTATGTCCGCTGTCACCGAGTCTTGTTTGGGATAATGGATAGACCTTGGCTTCCGTGAAACAATAATCTAATGCGAGTACTAATAACACGGCACGGGTATCGGCTTAAGCGGAACAAACTGTGTGTCCATCCGTCTTTGGCTCGACTCAAGGCAACCCAATTGAGCCATCGCCTTCTAATTTCAAGAGCAAAATCGCGTATTCACGGCTCAGTGAAGCTATTTCCGGTGACAGGCTTCTCATCAGAATAGAATTTATACAACGCTGAATGAGCGGTTTTTGCGATGTGATTTCGGGAGCAGTTTCTTAACCTTCCAAGTGGTTTCGACGAATATCTCGTTCGAGATCTGGTTGGTTTTACTAATGACGAGTTGCCTCGTCGAGACAAAACTGCCCTATTACTCCAAGGAAGAATGAAGACCCAAGAAGGAAAAACAAATTGGCCCTTGCTAGAACTGGTGACAGCTTGGAGCTGGTTTTTGCATCATCAGAGGTTGGCCACTACAGATTGGTTTTCGACGTGAAGATAAACTACCAGGTGAGTTAATACGAATTTTGTGAGTCGTGCTCGTTTGGCAAAACATAACCAACTAAACCAAAAATGTATCAAGGAGTAATTCCTTTGTCTTGAGTCTTGCGCAACTTTTTCAAATATGGTTTGTGCGCCACAAAAAAAAACCCCAACAAATCAAAGAATTATTTAATCCCATACTAGACCTCAACCTTTTCGCCATAAGTCACTCTGGCAGCTCAATATAGACTGGACACAGAAATAAAACGTGTATCTACTATATCAGTAGAATTATTCAGAGATTTCATAAGCTCAGGGCAACTATTGAGATAGGTAAGCAATTTTAATTAAATTCGCACTGGAGCAACACAACGAGCTATCGGCGACGGTCCGGGTTTAAACACGAAGGGAAAAGATCCGAGGACAACACCATGTAACTTTGAAACACTGTCAGATGACGATGTATCAAGAAGTTAGATATATCAAGTGTTAGTTAACCTTTAGTTAGTTTTGTGAGCTCTGACACCCCACTCTCCAAACTTCCACAACACGCCAATGTGAGAACATTTGAAGCCACGAAAGATTTAACGTGCACCAGCCCTCCTTGTACACGACGGTCTTTGGTCGGATTCTAGCTCGCAACACTTCGGTTGAAAATCCACTATTGAGATGGGATCCTGTCATGTCTCAAAGGCAAAACTGAGTACAAGTTAGTGAGTTGGACAAATAAACCCGGTATAGACCACTTTGTAGGCAGTCGTGTCCCGTTAGAACCCCAACACAAGGGACTCCCACGGAATCACAGTTATAATACGTATTAAGGAGTAAAATACTAATAAAGTATAGAGTTGAAGTTCCAAATAATCTTACAGGTGCTGGCCTCTTCATCTGACCGTCGCTCAAAATTACGAGGAGTTGTACTTGAATCTTTCCATTCGGGATTGATCCCGAACTGTCACCAATAGCCTGTAGAGTTGTTCCAGTCCGACGTAAATTCAACTACTTACCGACCTACCAAATAATCCTATGCAAAGAGTTCAATAAAATTATTAATGAAAATCCTCCAAACAAAGCGTACGAAGTAGACTTAAATGGAAACTAACATATTTAATACATCCGTTCTATACTCCAATGAGATTCGAAATATTTAGTTCTACACCAAGTGGTGCAAATTCACAGTACCATGCAACAAGAACTGTTGTTTCTTATTGTGCTTGAATGCACGAATAAAATAAGATATGCACATTTATTTTCCGAAATCAAAGAATTGCTCATCCTATTGAGTTAATTTATTAACCTCTAGATCCACTTTTGTATCTTAGCACCTGGCAACACGAGCAACACTGCAGATATTTGTTACTTCAATCCATGAGAATAAAGTAAGGCATACACACTTATTTTCCAAAATCATAAAGCCCGACTTCTATTGAGCTAATTTATTAACATCCAGATCCATTTTTGTATCTACAGTACCATGTAACACGAGCAACACTGCCGCTACTTGTTGCTTCAATACATGAATAAAGTAAGGCATACAGATTTATTTTCCGAAATCATAAAGCTTCAGTCCTCCTATTGAGTGAATTTATTAACCTCTATCCCTGAAGTAGAAAAAAGCCATGTCTCAATTTGTACGCGGTTTTGATTTCCACTCCTCCAATTCTCAGTAGAGACAAAGATATGGCTGCTGTCATAGTCTTATTTGATGTAATGGATAGTTTGGGGAGTACCTCCGTTGGAAGAAATCAGGGGCGTAACAAATGATCAGAAGAAGATTTCGCCAGTAAGAGACTACAATGACGACTTCATTCCTTTTTTTTTTATTATCTTGGTCATAGGAGTCCGTGAAGGGAGGACTTCTCTTTTTCTTGAAACGCTTATATCTATGGATACGGAGAGCATACTGTACCATCTTTATCGAAAGATTACCCCAATAAAAACTTAGTAATACAACCAATTTTTACAAAAGTGGTGATTTTAAATAAAATTGGAGTTGGTTGCATCATGAAGATTAATTTAAGGAGATAATGAGGTCACCAATCTCATAATGTGTCAATTGCGGATATCAGGATGACATCCAATGTTTAGAAGGTAACACAAAAACGTAACGTATACGCGATTTTGAGGTCTTAAGTAAGGAATAAAATTATTTTCAAGATCACAATGCGTGTTTTTTTTTTTAATATTGAACAAGGATCATGCGATTGGTGTTCATTCATGACACAAGTGTATGATTAAAATTGTAGAACAATTGATACTTAGCAAACATTAAACAATCAAATTAACCTATATTCTCGGATGCAAAAAAAATCATGTCTCAATATTATGTTGCATGTTTAGATAATGGAACTTTCATAGACCAAATGTAAAAAATATAGTAAAGAGGATAGTGATTGAAAATTTAAAAAAAATACACTATTAAAACATTACAAAATACGCGCTTTTGACATATTTTGTAAATATTGATGGAATTTCCATTCACCGAATGTAGAAACAAGAAGATGGTTGAATGCTTAAATAATTTGCAAAGCTACGCTAATCCAACAACGAAAAAATCGGCAGTTTATATTGGTGAAATAATGCATTGAAGAGTGCAGAAAAGAAGAGGTTACCAACAAAATAAGCGCCTTGATGACATGTTTTGTAAATATTGATGGAATTTTCGTTCACCAAACGTAAAAAAGTACAAAGACGGTTTATTGCTTAAATATTTTACTTCACTCTCGTCATTATGCACTCATCAAATATGAACAGAATCGGCGATTTGTGTTCTTAGTTCATCGTTGAATCGAAGAAAACAAAGAAGAAGACGTTTATAACTACAACAAAAAATAAGCGTCTTTGACTAAGTGTTTGTCAATACTGATGATAGATAGGTAGATATTTGAATTAAAGTCGCACTACAGCAACACAGCGGACTATTGGCGACGGTCCTGGATCAATACCGAAGGGAAAAATTCCAAGAACAACACCTCGTAATGTTGAACCACGGTCAGATGACGAGGACAACACCTGGCACCAAAGTCAATACTGATGGAAATTCATTCACCAAATGTAGAAAATGATTTCTGTTGAAATAACTTTCAAATCTACGTAACCGAAAATTGAAAAAATCGACAGACTTTATTGGTTAAATTGTCCATCCTTAGATAGAAGTGTACAAAGTAAAAGACTTATATATCTATATTACAAAATATGTTTTGTAAATACCGATAGAAATTCCATCCACCAAATGTCAAAAATTTGAAAACAGTTGAATGCTGAAATAATTTACAAAGCAAAGCAACTAAAACGTTGAAAACATCGCTATCTCATACTGGAGAAATAGTTTAACATCATTAGATCGAAGACGAAGGGGAAAAAGCCGCTTCTACACCACATTACAAAGCAAGCTTCTCACGGACTGGTCACCCAGGATGCAATGCGAAAAACACCGCAGTTCTCGTGCTAACGTTCCATCAAAACAAAAGTTGGCGAAAGTCTGAACGATTCCGAATCCCAAAAGCAGAGACACACAAAAAAGTGGGAGGTCCCAAACAATATCGCAACATGGGGTATTATACACATATTTACTTTTGGAGATGTTGAGAGAGGAAAAAAAGTGCATGAATCCAAACGGTAGCCGCGGGCGTGACTGCTTGGGATCTGAAGGATAAAAACACACTCATCCGCAAACCGAGAAGGTGGATATGTGTCGGGAATGAGCGCTTAATGTCTTTACGAGAGGGAAGCGAGCTGTGTCTATCTGTATGGATCATAATGTTCGGCTATCACGCGAACTGTACTTTTAACGCTTTAAAAGAAAGTTCCGATTCCAATCTTCAATTTTTCACTTTCTGCTTCCCTGCAGGAGATGGATAAGGATCGGAGACTCGCGGTCAGGATCTTCCAGCGAACCGTTTCGAAAAGTAGGACTTGAAAATGATTTAACAAATTGGATGCCTTAACATTACGAATATTTTTCCATGAGTTCGTGAGGATATAAGGAAAAATCATATACCTTTTGAATGATATGGCGCCTCTCGCGGTCAGAATCTCACAGCGAACTGTTTTAAAAAGCAGGACTTGAAGATGTTTTAACTAACATTACAAAGACTTTAACGTTACAAAGACTTTTTTAAAAGTTCATGAGGATGGAAGGCAAAAGCATGACTTGAATATTTAACATAAATTGGGTGATATCTTAACTTTCAAAGCTGTTCAGAACATTTTTACTGCCTTTGTGAAGATGAAAGGAAGAAACCTTAGCTATTTAAGGAGTGCTAATGAGCAAAATTATACACTACCCTACAATAATGGACCGAACGCTAACGGATTTGCATAAAATCCGACTACTTGTTTAGTGCTGTTTTTTGTGGTATGGCCAGGGACCTTTGCATGTTGTTCATGGTCAATGAACGTCGACGCCTACATAAACATTTTGGACAATCAGGTTATTCCTACGCTCTGACAATTTTATGGAATGGACGAATGTTACTTCCAGGATGGCAACGCTCCATGCCATGTTGCAGCCTCTGTCAAGCAAGCAGTGGTATCAATATAGTGATAACCACGTATTCCCTGGCCTGCTAAACCCCAAAGAACATTTGTGGGACGAGTTAGAACGACGCTTACGGAGCAGGGAACCACGTCCGAAATCGACAACTGAGCTGGCGACATTCTTGCAGAAGGAATGGACTCAAATAACCATAGCTGTGTATCAAAACCTTGTTGAAAGTATGCAAAGAAGGGTTGCTAGTGTAATTGCAGCACGTGGAGGACCATCCCCTTATTAAAGCATGTATTCTTTCCCTTATACCATCACATCTTGCTGTCCGATCCATTCTTGTAGGACTAGTGTATATGTCTCTTATAAAAAGAAGTGTTTCTCTGTCTGTGTTTCTGTACTCAGTGTCCTAACAAATCTATGGCACTTGCTTACAATAATGAAATTTGGCTCACAGGTAGTCCTAATTATTTGCAATTTTTGCGTAGCGCCCAAATTTTAAAATTTAATCTAGAAATTTTTTTTATTAATTTATTATATTTTTCAACCTTTTTGTTCTTTTTTCCGGAATGTGACGTCAGTGAAGTAATGTTGCGATTTTCGACCGCTGATGTCACAAGCGTTTTTCATCCTAATGCCTTTGAAATCATGCCAAGCTTTTCGATTCTAGCGCGTTTTGATATACGTTGTTAATAATAGCCACTTCGAGGCCATCAAGGTGTTGCCGAACACAGGATTAACTGAACGTACTTTAAAAATTATAAATACGCCAAAGGAAAAAAAGTGGAAAGCGCATGACAAGGTGATGGTAAAACTGAAGGTTGGACAGGTTACTATGATACCTCGGGCTTCGTGGGGATTAAATTTGCAGTTATTTAAACGCCATCATATGTATATCTCTAAAGATTAAAATAATTTATGGAAGTAGATAAAAGGAAAAAAAACAGTCTCAGACGAACGAACTTTATAATCCAGGGAAGTTCCATAGGAAATCAATTACAAGTATGCTTATTTTTCATTCCTGTATTTAAAATAACTGGACGTGGCTTGATAATGTTTCTACTTCTGATAGCAGGTTTGCAAAACGAAAATCTAGATAAAAAGGTAAGGTAGGCTAGAAGAGAAAGGTAGGCTAGAAGTGGAAGGCTCAGACAAATCCATAGGGACCATCCCATCTCTGATATTATTAAAACCCGCCAGTTCAACCCTCCTGGTGTTGATCTCCAAGAGGTATTTCGTCATTAGCAAAACTATTAGCAGATATTGATGGATGATATATAGGCATTAGAAGATAGTTGACCAGATCTTGAAAAAATCGAGATATCTCGCCAGTGGCAAAATTGGTAAAATGATGATGGACGAAATTTCTTTCGTCGAAACCACTTGGAGGGTTAAATGAGTTATCTCAAATCGAAAGAAGGCAGAGTAGCGAGCGAAAAGGTACACATCACACAGATGATGGGCTGACACAGGTTGACTAGGTTATATACAAGAATATGTATAGCAAATAAAAAGAAGAAGCATTTTCAGCATTTTCAATTAGTAAGAAATATTTCGATTTCCTTTTAGGACCGATACGAAATGAACCATATCGAAAGACCAGTAAGTAATTTGTAAATAATTAATTTATGCAACATTTAATTGATACAAAATATTTTTAAGAAATTTCTATTTCCATTCAAATTACTTCAATTTATTATATAGCATTTATATAGTTATTTCAATAGCATTTGTAGGTAACTGTTATTATTTTCAATAACTGTTATATATGAATAACAGACCATAAGTAACTATTATTAATAACTGCTTTAGCAAATTATCACTAACGGTTGACAGTGCTGTAAAATAACAGCTCTGCTCCTCTAGAAATTGCCTCTCCGCAAAGGAAAACGTCCAACCAAGCAAAGATGGTTCGTTCACTTATGCACGCATCAATACACGCGCGTTTTTTTAAAAGAAAATTTGTGAGATTTTTATCTCCGCCAGTTTATTCCATCACTGCCCGTTCATTCTCGGGGAATTTATTTCCAGAGCAATTATGTAACGAGCCAACTTATGCGCCTTGATTCCATTTCCACCACGCCCATCCAGATATAATCCAATCAGTTTTTTCCCTGTCCGGTTTACAATAATGCAACGAAATCAGTCGCGTATATATATATTCAAAGCTTTTTCTGCACCAAGACAATGAGACGAAACCAGACCATCAGCTAGGTAATCATTATCGTAAAGTGAAAAAAAAAACTGGTAATTGAAAAAAATGCAAGACCGAAAATTAAGTTATAACTGCGCTTACGGAAGCTCTGTTGTCGCCTGGAAGAGCTAATAACATTTAAAATTCGTCGCACGTCCCGCACAAGATAAATGTCGTCTTTTCTCTTTCTACTATTTCATTTTTTTCGCTTCGTGCCACAATTGGTCTGGGCTAATGAAGGAAATACTTTAAATACATTACTCTGGGCAGCAACCCTTTGAAACCAGCGATGTCTGCGTTTTTTGGGAATCGAAATAAATTTCTGCAGCAAAAGAGTGCACGGGGGACTTAATCAGACGAGCATTAACTTTTTCTTTTAATCAGTCTACAAAGGCCAGACAGATTCAGTGAGATCATTCATTTATTTTCTTGCACTATGAATTAGAGCTAATAGTATAAAAGCTAAAACTGGTCCAGCATTTTCTTCACATTAAGCATTTTTAACCCGTTGATAAATAACACGAAACAATCCATCGTGATGGAGATGTTATTGAACCATTATACATAGTTAAACGTTTTTTGAAATTAACGCCATTTTCATGTCAGCATATAATTTTGACTTTGTTACAAAATATGTCATTATCTATTTTCTTACGAAAAAGTTATTATATATAGGATGTTTTGAAACATCCTGCATCCATCCAGAGATGTATGTCCGCAAGCACTGCCCATATGTCCTACTAGGTGCAGAAATGAAAGACAGCAAGTGTGAACATTTTTATTTTTAGACATAAATACCTATGTGAACCCGGTTTAATTTTGAGTTTCCCCTGTTTGTTTTCGTCGCATTTGAAGCGAGTAGAAAATTTTGAAAAATTTATTCAGAGCAAACAATAGGAAAATCAAAATCGGAACTACTAGAGGTCGAGAACACATATTGAACCGTATTCTGATAGAGAATGCACGTCCGCAAACAATATGTGCTGCAAGGTACATAAATGAAAGAAACTATGAAGACAGAAAGTATGTGAGCACTTTTACAAGCCCTAGTTTTACAGATTTGCATGCTAGCTTTTTGACACTAGGGGCTCAAAGTTACGAACACCAACACTAATGCACGCATGACATACAAACTAATCAACTACCGCGCTGTCGAACAGCGCATATAGCAAATCCAGATGACTCTTGCGTCCATAATCGTTATGTGAAACCGGTTTCATTTTGCATTCCTCGTTTCTGTTGCATTTGAACCAAATAACTTTTGAAAGAAGTTGAAGATTCTAAGAAATCTATCCAGAGAAGCAGGCTGAAATTCAAAACGCGAGCAAGTAAATTCACTCTCAACCATTCTCAAGCATTATGAGGCATATTACTTTTATGTACAACATTTCAACAAACATTTATCCTAAAATCCGGACCTCGAAATGCCTCCTGTATGGCTAACACGACAGACTATGTATGAGTAGTCCATCTCTACAGAAAGCAATGATAAACAAATGGGATAAGTATAACAGAATGATAACTTATACAGCAGTAGATATATCCTCCTGGTTGTTACCTCGATGGGGTATATCGTCGTTAGCAAAACCGACCAGATCTTTATGGATGAGGTATCTCGTCATTATACGAAAACTGACCAGATCTTGATCCCGTAATCATAAAGAAAAATTTAAATACTACGATGAAAAATGTCTCATCATTAACAAAATTGATCAGATCTTGATGAACGAGATATCTCGTCGAAACTGATTGGAGGGTTAAGTGTACTCTGTTTTCAAGCGATGAGACATCAGATCCTTTATACGTAGCATTTTGACAACTGTTAGCCTGAAAGACCGAATTTAGATATCTACTTCCTTTGTAGGAATATCATTGAGATATCCTCAGGACATTTTAATTGAATTTTCAGGGGCATCAAATAGCAGTCCCAGAGAACAGCAATTAAACCCCATCTTTCTCAGAAAACAGCCGGAGAAGCCCGTTATGTGTTGGGAAGACAGAAACCAAAGCTTGTTTTTGATGCGAAAAGGGCGACATTCAAATCATCAGCTCAACCCTGAAAGGGCCGTCTGTTAGAGGATGGAGACAAACGGTTCTCAGGAGAACGAGCGATTCAATTTATAGCGCTCTGGATACGACAGAAAAAAATACGAGTGGGCCAAAGAAAAACACGGAGACGGCACATATGTTCGCAGCTCACTCTCACAGTTCTCAGTTTCCCTGCTGCAGTTGTTAACCGACGCCGGTGGAATCGTTTCAAGATTGCGCTCACTTCGCATGGTACTGCTTAGCCAATTGAAATTCGTCTAGTATCACTTGCTTTCAAAACTGTCGCACTGGGGCTTGCAAATTAGCGACATTTTCATAAATGGTAAATTAGCGATGGAAATTCTGAATACCGGTTTTTGGCTGTTTCCTTAGATAAGTGTTTTTAAGAACATTTTAGAAATGGTAGCAATCGCTGTTTGGAATCATTTTAAGATTGCGTTCATTTCGCTTAGCCAATTGAAATTCATTCTTATTAAAAATATGAGGCAAAAAATTTTAATACCGGTTTTTCCCGATGATTTTAATAGAGTTTTAGATTTTTCCCCCTAAGCGAGATAGAGGCTGTTTAGCAAATTTCCAAATTACAATTTCCGTTGTGCTTGAATCCTTTAAGATTGACGCACACTCCGTATGGTTCTGCTTAGCGAATTAAACTTTGCCTGTGGTACAATTTACTTTAAAAAGTGTCCGTAATAGGGTTTTCTAATTATTGACATTGATCACTATTGGTAAAAATTAGTGACAGAAATTCTCAATTCTGGTTTCAGGTTCTAGTAATTTTTTATGGGCTTCTAAAACATTTCCAAAATGACAGAAATACCTATTGATAGAATCCTTTTATATTGCACACACTTCGTACGGTACTAACAGCTTAGCGAATTGAAATTCGTCTTATATCACTTGCTTTCTCTAAAGTGTCAACACTAGTCTGAAAATTACCGACATTCTCATTACCGGTGAATTAGCGACGGATATGCTCAATACCGGTTTTAAATTCCACTTTTCCCCTAAACGAGGTGTTTCTAAGCACATTTCCGAAATGGCAGCAATTGTGACGCATTTTTATATTAAAATGTAAATCGTAGGTAAGTAGTATTTTTGGTATTTTCAACAACGGTGTACTTCAAAAGCCAGGAAATTAAATGTAATTAATTTTTTAAATACGCAATCTTGCACCGTAAAGGTGGGTTACCGATAAATGTAAAGTAAACCACTACTCACGTGACTCATCTTCTTTTGTGGGTAGATATCTTGGTTGACAAGTTCGCCCGTCTTTGTCACGTATTCTCGGTCAGAGTCTCCACATTCAGATGGCGGACTTGCGCGTCCATTGTCTTCTTCGGGTCTAAAAAGGCCTACAAAAACAAAAACAAATATATATACATAAGTTGTTAGGGTTACAGCAATTTAACCACTTTGCTACGGAGGTCCCCATATGTTAACCTTCGGTTTTGATCGCCGCTAAACAAAACTATAGGTATGGCCAACTAAAGGCAAAGAGTCAACAAAATTGAACATTTACATTTGTGAAAGTGCAATGAACATGACAATATGAGAGGGATTTTCAATGCAACGGAAACAGACGGAACAAACGGAAAGTGATTTTACTTCCGCTATCCAAAAGCTCTTGCATTATATACATCGATGTTACATTAAAATGTTGTTTATCGCTATTTTGACAATGCCTATCAACTATACGTCAACTCGGAATTCATTCTATGCAATTTTTGTTGGCGAAGTGCTGAAATCGTGTTTGAAACACAAGCTAAATAGCATCACATTTAGAAAACAGAACGGGAAACGCATTCCCCACCGACACTTGGCTTCATAGAAAATGCCTCTCAAATTAATGTGATTGCAATACAGAATTCAAAGTTCACATATGTTGATCTACGGAACGAAAAGTTTACAATACAAAATATTAAATACCTAAATACAACTGCGTGAATCAGTACTGATTAATAATACTAAGGTAGAACACACATGAGCACATGTGCATTACTTCTAGACAAAACTATTGGCAATATGCATGCACTTGTAAGTTTGCATACGCATGCAATTGTAAGTTTGTCATTTCTTGAATCACCTAATCCTTTGAAACATATGAAAAGGAATTTAACTGAAGAGCTATGGGGAACATAATAATATAAGCCACATTTGAAATTTTACTGAACTATTTTTTTAATTCAAACATTATGGTATTTAAAATTACTATTCAAGGGGAGGGGTCGTGTCATATCTTCAACTTTCAAGTTATAAGCACTCACTAAAACAATCAGAAATTATTTTATCTCTTCAATATTTTATTTTCAAATGTGTTTCATTACGGAACACATATTTCTAGGGTTTATCAATATGTCGCCCGGATTCATTCGATCGAATATCTATTCTACCGTACTAGTAAGAAGGCAGTATAACCCCTCATAAAATCGCACACACGCTCATATTTTCGTTGTCCTCCATTGCGAGTTTGAATCCAACCAAAGACCGTCGTGTACAAAGACGGCTTATGCACGTTAAATCTGTCATAGCCTTAAATGTCCTCATATTGGCCTGGTGTGAAGTTAGGAAGCGGAGTCCCAGCTCAGGTGTGACCTCGCCATATGACCGTGTTTCAAAAGTATGAGTTGTTGTCCTCGGATCTTTTCTCTTTGGGTTTGATCCCGGTGAGCGAATAGCCCGTTGTGTTCCTACAGTGCGACGTTAGTTAAATAACTATATACCTTGTCCTCCAGTGAATTTTCGATTTACAAACAGCAGAGGATAGATTTATAATTGGGACGGTTGTTTTTGTTTGGTTGTATATTCCATGGCGCAAAGTCCAGATCTGACAAAAGTAAACCAATCTATGTTTTTCTATCAATTAAATGTACATACATAAACAAGGAAAGGTTTAATTATACCGAAAAGAAAATTACATCCAGGTTAAGTTACAGGAATCGAATCTGAGCCATCTATAACGCGAAGGTTGCTAGTACAAAGAGAAAATACAGTAAGCCAAGATGACCTTAAGTGTTGTTAAAAACTGCATACATAAATACGCAGCATGGATTTAACAATCGTTAACTGAAGAACACCAAACGTGGAGACAACGTCAAGTGTGATTAGTGTGGTCAATATTGTGCTTGATGCTCATTTATCATATGCCTGTGTGTTAGGTTGACAGTTGATTAATATCGCACTGGAGCCACACTACTGGCCACTGACGGCGTTCCGCAATCTATCTCAAAGAGAAAGATCCGAAGACAACACGTAATTTTGAACCAGGTCAGATGACGAGGTCAACACAAATGAGTTGGCGGCACACTGCCCAACTATTATTACCTGATTTGATAGAAATGATAACGCATACTAATCTAAATTCATTAATATGATATGATGGTTAACTCGATAAACATGCAGTTGAAGGTGACACTGTTAATCACTTTTTAATGAACTCTAAATTTCAAAGAAATTTTAAAAATATAGATTAGAATTCCTCAATCTCTAGCTACAAACTCAATCTTTCTATCTCTTCCTTTAGGCATGCTTATTAAGCCATAAAAAGAGAGCAGTTTTTGAAAGCCAATCTTTAATGGACATATGAAATTGCGAATATGAAGGACTTGATGATAAATAAATTTAAACTTTGAAAACAATTGAATGGGGACAAAATAGACATGAAATTACAGTAATTTAATTTTAAGTACGCACGCTAGTTAAGTGAAATTTATTCTTGTTCGTTTTCATCAGCACATACCTCCTTCCTAGTTCACAAAACCAGATTTTCAAGATAAGTATGTGGCTTAACTGTCATTGATAATATCATTCTTGAATTTCATAACGGTATAATTTCGTTGCTGAAAACATAATATTTTCGGACTTCAGATCTTAACGAAACGGAAAGATTTAAGCGATTTAGTAATCACTAAGGATCGTTTTGTAGAAATGGAAAAAAACGAAAACGGATGTAATTGAAAGGAGTAAAAGAAACTGGCTAAATTGAGTTTAAATTGGAAGGAAGTCAGATTTGAAATATTTTGTTTTGTGATTTTAATGCAGTGTGATACTTAGGAAAACGAATTAACGAAGAAGCTCTACGGGATTCGAATTCTGACTTAATGTTCATTGACAAAAGAATATTTGGCTGATTCATCTGTCATATTCACATCTGAAAGAATAAAAGAAAAAAGAATAATTTATAGTTTTAACCCTCTGAACTAGTAGTAGTAGCTTTTACCCCACAATACACGTAATGACTAAATAAAGATATCTATTGGTTGAAAGAATCCATGGATTCTTTCAACCAATAGATATTACCAATGTCTCAATAGTTATTATCCATAGAAGAGTGCATGAATTATTTCAATCAATAGATATAATCCATGGATCATTATGTATCATCCATGGATCATTAGATATCATCCATGGAAGAATCAATGGATTCTTTCAACATTTATAAAGGGAGATTGATTTTCTTAGAATAAAATCCACTGAAACGATAATTTTGTTCTTTCTTTTTAAAAGAATCATTTGAAACTATTATTTTTGCCCATTCTGTAGAGTATAAGGTTTAGGAAAATACTATAGCTCCTCTTAGAATATAGTCCTTTGAAAATATTTTTTGACCCTCCCCCTGTTTTGTAGAACAAAATCCTTTGGAAAAATTATATTAGTCAAGAAGTTCAGAACCGGTTAGAAGTCATGCAGAGAAAATATCAGATTACAAGGAGGAATTATTCGTGCGGTCCTCTCAAAGGGTTAAGCAAAGTTAGTTTTCTCACTACACGTCATTGTATGCAACATGAGGACTGATTAAACCGTTTTTAACAAAGGTTAAACGTCATTTCTATTTTCACTTGAAAAATATTGCATAAATCAATTAATTTAATAAAGGGTGTGTGCTTTTTTTTGAAGGTTTGAGAGAGGCTTCAGCCCTTATGACCTCTCCACATGTGCGCCCCCGTGAAAAATGTCCAAATCTAGTACGCTCCCATGTAGCAAAAAATTAATCTCACAGCAGCAAGCCAATCCAAGCCACATAATACAATACCCACACATCGCATTCTCTATTTGAACGATTCCGCGTTCAATGTTTAATAACTTTCAATGACCTGAAGGAGCAATTGAAGCTTCATAAAAACGCACAAAATCAAGGAAAGCCTAGAAAATAAAGAGTTTTCCAGTGTCAGAAAAATACTAGGAGTTCATCTCAAAGAGAAAAAAGGCTAGTCTCGTTTGCTTTTTGTTGCAGCTTAACTTATTTGAACTCTGAATTTTCTCCTAGGTGGCAAAACAAATTCGTGATAATTACGGAAGCACTAGAAAACGTGACCTATTAGAGATTGTGCTTTCAAATAGCAAACAACTAGAATCCCGAAAAGTGCTGCAGATTAGATATAGCTAAGAGGAGTTATTTTATTTGCTTTGAGTATTTGGCTTACTGAAATTTTAAATGACTAGAGCGCCACTCAAGATGAGGTAGAATGAAATCTCAAAGTTGCTTACATTAAAATAAGCCGTATCTGATCTACGTTAACTCATGCGGGAAATCTGATACTTTGTACAGATATAGACAATATGAGTATAACGTTTTGGAATTGAATCTGTCCTCTTTGAATGGTTTTTAAGATTAAACCCGCTTTTGAATTAACAGCAGTTCTTATCTATTTGAAATCAGCAGAATTTTCAAAACAATGCGCGAGTTCTTTATTGAATTATCAGTAACAGAAATAAACATATAATTAATGTATGTGAATAATAATTTCTGTCAAAAATGCAAAATATTATTTCTCTGTGCACTTTACTGACTAGAGTAAGACAAAAATAGATTTATGCATTGTTGATTTAAAATTAGGGGTTGTCCCGAAGAGGTATCTCGTGATAAAAAAAATCACCAATGTTTTGATGACGAGGTATTATGTCATTAGCAAAATTAATCAGATCTTGATGAACGAGATATCTCGTCGAAACCACTTGGAGGGTTAAATGTCAGGTATCCCAACTAATGTCATTTCATTTATTCAACGACGAATGTTAAAACGTTGAACACGCTATCCAAACTTATCAATAACTGAGTATACTAAAGTACTCAAACTGAGTTTGGTTAGTGGGATTATTTATGGCACAAGGGTCACATCTGGGCAAACTGTGCTAACCGAAAAAATCTGCTACGAGTGTTTATTTCTAACTTGCTATTCTGATCATGCGCTAGGTTACAAAAAGGACGTGTTATTGTTTTAAATTCATACATATAAACTATTCAATATCCATTCATATGCACACAGAAACTATCTAATACATTCATTAGAAATATACATCACAAAGAACCTACAATGCACAGGCAGAAACACATTGGACCTCGACAGCTTATCAGCCACGGCACACCCGGATCAAAGGATAATATTGGACTTCAAATCGGAACATAAATTGTATGGCTGTGTGGTTGATTTTCAGTTTGCTGGTTCAAAGGTAAAATTTGACCAAGCTACGCCAACGCAACAACGACTTGGACATGGACACACAAGGACATTTTTACTGACAAAGAAGAGAGAATTACACCCAGGTATGAATGATCTACAACTTCATGGCTGTATGGTTGATTATTAGTTTTGTGGTGCACGGGCCATATTTGGTCAAGCTGCGCCAACACAAGACGACGACTTGAATATGCACATACAAGGATAGTTTCAAGAAACAAAACACAGCATAAAAATACCACAAAAGAGAGAAGTACACACAGGAAATAATTGGACCAGCCCCGCCTACAATATGCTAGCACAGTGGGTAAACCCACAGACACGCTAAAATTTTATTTTAAAAATTAACATTTTTTTTTATTTATGCATTAATTGATTAACAATATATATAGCCAAGTCATCCATTAGAACCTCCAATACACACGAGCAGGTATTCCATTGTACCGTTTAAAAGCAATTCCAATCCGAAAACAAAACACCCAATTCTTCCCAAAACCTTTCAGTTCGGTCCCTTGAAAAAGCCAAGCCCGAAAGAAACAAGGATATTACTGAAGTTACTACTACATTATACGTCAGAACTTAAAGCTAAAATTTTATGACCGTCTGGTTGTTTTTCAGTTTTATGGTGAAAGGGTCATATTTGGCCAAGCTGCACCAATGAAAGACAACGACTTGGACATGCACGCAAAAGGACAGTTTTGCTGACACAGAAACAAGAAACACACCCAGAAAGGAACCGGACCTGGGCCGCCAACTTTCCAACGCAGTGAGAAAACCTACAGCGACCCTATAACTTTAAAAAAATTAAGGAAATTTTCGCTTCTTTATTTATGCATTAACTGAGCATCTTCAATAGCCAATCCATCCATTAGAACCTCCAATGCACGAGCCCTTGTAACGTTTAAAAGCCAATCCCAATCCGAAAACAAAACACCCACTTCTTCCCAAATCCTTTCAGTTTTGTCCCTCGAAAAAGCCAAGCCCGGAACAAACAAGGATATTACTGGAGTCATATCCTACTGTTGGCTTCTCATGAATATTTTTGCAGTAAGGACCTTGTTTGACTGGAAAACGCTCTTCCAGGCTGTACGAAGGATGTGCGCTTGCACTAGTTGCAGGGGATGGGTTTTTTTCCCCTCCTGCTCCTCGTCCCGACTAATTAGCCTGTCTTGTGCATAATGAAGAACCTCTCACGATTTTCGTGCGCTTGCCTATCCTATTCTTCTTCGTGGAGGGAACCCTCAAAACCCCCGTGCGCTTTCTTCGATCGGGGGGCTGTCCATAAAAACCTTGCACAGCGGGGGCGGTTCAATCCAGCAAGTACTCGAAGGCTCGGGTTTTTGGAGAGACAATTACTCTGCCGTGCTCGTCAAGAAGGCAGGTCTATTTCGGTCGTAGGGATTAATCCTTTGAGCGTCGCGAGATTTCCGAGTACTGCAATGTTGCTTTTACCACACAATACACTTAATGAATAAATAAACACAGCATTTTTAAGGAATATGTGGATTCTTTCATCCTTTAAAATATTTTATTAGTCCTTTTTTTTAACAATTCTATTGGCCGTATCCCTTGCATAGATTCAATTTGCCTATCATGAATAACATAATCCCTTGGATAGATTCTATTCGTTTATTCTAAAGAACATAATCCCTTGGAAATATTTTGTTGTTCATTCCCTTAGAATAGAATCCTTTGGAAAAGATTATATCAGTGCTTTCATTGGAATAGAACCCTTTGGAAAGATTGTATTGATAGTGTCCTTAGGAATAGTATCCTTTGGAAAGATTCTCCTCAACCCTTTGAGCGTCACGAAATATCTGAGGGTGCAGTATTGCTTTTTCCTCTGACAAACATGATGCAGCCACCAAAATTCATGGTTTCTTTCAACTTTAGGAAAATTCTTTTGATTCTATCCTCAGAATAGGATCCCTTAAAAATTTTCACACACATTTGGACAAAAAGGTCAAAACTTGTTAGAAATCATGGCAGGGAAAACTGCAGGTTTCAGGCAGGAATTATGCGTGTAAACCCATCAGAGGGATAACCCTCTGAGCGTCATGATATTTCTTAGAAGCGGAGTATTGCTCTTCCTTTTCAGCAAATTTAATGACTAAATATCCACCATAGCGGTTATCACTCTGATACCAGGCCAGCAAAGAGTGTCTTTGTAACTGGAACTGGCGTTAGAAGCACCCATAACAGACTGATCAAGCACTGTATCACTGCCAAGGGTTGGCTGGTTTGGGTTTTATGGCACAAGGACCACAAGTTGCTCTAAGCAACGTACAAGTAAATGAGGAAATCTTCTGGTACAACATGTAACTAACTGCACGTTTTTAAAAAATAAGTTGGCCATTTTGTCTGAAAACCACACAAGAGTATTCAGGACAACTGATGAGAGTGAGAAAAAATATACAGTAAACAGAAAATAAAAATAGATTTCAACCAGTGTTGCAAACACTCTTTACCAAATAGACTTTTTCTAAGTGCACTAGTTGATGAATTGATATACCGAGAGGGGATTTGCGATAAAACCGAAATAAAGTCTCGTCTCGTCTTTGAAATTAACCCTATAAACATCATGAGATTTCTTTGAAGCGTAGCATTGTTTTTATCTTTATATAAATTTAATGACTAAATATCCACCAGAGAGTAAACTAGTCAGGGAACCAAGAACAAGGGATAATATTTAGTTTGATGTGAAAGTTAGTTTTAACTGATATTGATGAATTGGGTTTGACCCATTCCTGAATATTTATCAGCCTACTTTTGACGTACTTACAACAGTATTTTCAGTTTCTCTTCTGATCCACTCATAATTGTATTCTCAGTCTCTTCCATTGATCCATTCATAACTGTATACAGTGTTATTTTAACACTCATACATTTTACACTCAGTTTCCCCCTTTACTCACGTAAGAGCATAAACTCAGTCTCCCTTTGACCCTCTCATGACAGTAATCAGTCTTCCTTTGACCCACCTCATTACAGTTAGTCGCCCTATGACCTGCTCATAATTGAATCAGTCTCCTTTCAGCCACCCATGAGAGTCATTGGTTCCTTGTATTCACTGTGTTACGATATTACATACATTTGAATCGCTGATAGCTGTATACGCAGTTTCTCAATGATTCACTCAAACTGCCTACTCAGTCGTCTCTGACTCACTCATGACAGTAATCAGTCTTCCTTTGCCCTATTAATTAATGTCAGTCTCCCTTTGACCTGCTCATAATCGGAATCAGTCTAATTTGACCTACCCATGACCAACATGAGTCATCAGTCCCTTGCATACAAAGTGTTATGATGTTATACATCGTTGACTCACTGCATTCCCAGTCTCCCTGTAATCCACTCATGAATGTCGCCCTCTAACCCAAACATGACAGTAATCAGTCTTCCTTTGACCCATTCATAATTGGAATACGTCTCCTTTGACCCACCCATGAAAGTCATCAGTTCCTTGTTTCCATCGCGTTTCGATGCATTTATACACGCGACCTACGTTTAGCAAGCGCTTTCATCATTTTAAAACTAAATGGAGGAAGAAAAGAAAATATTTATGGCAAAAAGAATGGTGTGTATCCCTTTCTAAATGTGCGTTTCGCTTACAATGGGCAACTGGTTTACAATGAGCTGTGAAACTACCATCGCTTACACTGTAGACCATAAAAACTCGTGCACTAACCTTAATGAACATGCTTGAGACCTTTGAAACTAAGCTCCGAATGGCAGAGAGGCACGGGAGAAAAAAGATGAACGGAAACGTAACGAAGTGAAGTTCCTCTCTAACTGAAGTAAACTAATTAATAACGTAAAAAAGAAGATATTCCTAATTAATCCCGGTTTTTTGAGATGCGAAAGAGACCTTAAGTGGTAGTGAGCAATATCTGAAGCACAAATTGGAGAAGTATGCTTGACGCTGGTTTACAGCCTTCTTCTCTAACACTTAGAAACTTTTTTTTTCCACATTCGAGTATTTATTCGAGTAGAACATTGTAGTATTTTAGGGAAACTTAAAGGTTATTTATTCATATGAACAGAATTCATCGTTCAGGCACGGCGTACCCAAACACTTCGTGAAAATCGAGATTTTTTCCTTCTTTCGTTTTCTAAAAAAAACACACAATTTTTACGAGTACACAAATTAGTTTCTTTGCATTTAATACTTAGACCTCTGGTTTTTGAATTCTGGAGATAATCTGGAAAAGAGAGAAAGGATTGCAAAAGAAGCTCGATAACTACTTGTTAAAATTATAATAATACCTTAATCGTGGTAAAAACGAATTTGACAGAAATCAATGGATAAAAAAAATCACTTCTGCTAATTTTCAAAAATAATAATTAAAGTTTCAGTTAAAAAATAAGTTAGTTCCAAACGAGTGTCTTTTCAATAAAGTGGCATTACAATTTTAATACCGTAAAATTTCATTTTTACTCTATACTTTTAAGATAGGCTGATTCTAAAGGATAAATCATAATAAATTATTGATCGATCACTATATTTTCTGTTAACTCTCCTGCCTCGTCGAGGTCCCTCATCATTTGCAAATGTGATCACATCTTTGTGAAAAAGATTCCTCGGCATTAGAAAAACTGACTAGATTTTGTATGGCAAAAGTCGACAATATCTTGATGACAAGGTTTTAATACCTAAGAGATTATCAAGCCACTATATGACCCTTTAGTGTTCCGCAGTTTACGAATCACTGCCATACACGAAATCCACATAAGTATAGATGGGCAGTTATTCTGCTCTCAGTTTATGTAACAGTGTTAATGGAGCATAACAGTTAGTGGCTGTTACCCATAACTAACAGCTGTGGATGAATTATTATTATCCAAAATATCAACAGATATGGATAGTTGCGTTTTAGGAGAGCAGTGAATCAACTTGAATTTTAAAAAAATGTGAAATTAAAAAATTGAGATTCATAAAAAAATGTTTGACGAAAATGAAAAGTTGAAATTGCTAAATTTTAAAAAATCCCATAATGAGTAATTTAAACAGATAATAACCCCTAAAATAAACAGTTAAATTAAACTTCTAGCAGTTAATAGTCTCTAAATTTTAATTGCTAACTGCTAGTGGTAATAGTTAATTGAAAATTTTTTTTAATTAAAAGTTGTTAATAACTTATAGAAAATTAGAAATAACCATTAACGCTGTAAAATAACAGTTCGTTTTGTATGAGTTTACAAGTCAAACGCAAGTAGGATAAAAATAAAAATGGATTTTTGTTTAAATATTGAATACCGAATTAGGAACCAAATCAGCATTAAAAAATAGAGCGCTTGAGTATGAATATCAAGATAACAAAATCACGTAGTCAAATTAGTTAACTAAATTAATAACAGCTTTAGCATAGTATAAAATCAATTCATAAATAAAAACGTACGTTAATTGTATAAAAATAGTAGGCATCAATGAGATTACAATGTGTCGATTAATGAAAAAGAATGATAAATGGAAGTGTTATACTTTTTTAAAAGTAGTATGTGTTTATGGTAGTGAAAGAATGTGAAAATATAAATGATTAAATAATTCTTTACAATTAAAAAAAAAATTTTAATGTGAAAACTTAAAACGATTTGGATGATGGATTTTCCCCTACTAAACCCAACAAGTTTTTAAACAACAGTTTTGCTCATCTCTAGACACTTGACTCTGAAAGCCAACGTCATCTTCAACTCTGGCATCGCAGTCCCAAGACTCAAGAAAGAGTTTTCCGCAGACACCAAAAAGCGGCCAAACACTTGGGGGCATCTGGGCAGCATTTTCGACAGGACTCCAGAAAGATAAAAGTGTCATTATCCATTTCACTTCAACGTACGCAACGCAGAGCAACAAGCAGGGGCGGATTTCGAGAGTACGTCCGAATTTTAACTCGCTTAGGAAAAATTCCCTTGTTAGAAGGGAAAAAGAGCAATCTTTGGAGGGCGCCCGGGTTTTAAAATGCAGAGGCAGTGAATTGAGTAAGGGAATGTGTTGAGATTATTGAAATGCGTGCCGGGTGGGGATAGACGTATACAACGCTCGAATTGAACTTGAAGAAGCAAGTGGCGGGTTTAGCTTTTTTTCTCTCTTTTAGCCTAGGTTTCTCTCTTCTTTTTTAAAGCCGACACGTGCAATCCAGAAGGAATTCTCCAATGGATCTACCAGTTGTGTGCGTGACGAACAGTTTTTCCCACTTGTACGCAGAACTACATCTCAATTGGGGAGAGTCTACAAATGGCGAACCGTTTGTTTGTTTCAGAAGAGGGAAAGTTCAGTCCGGTAATGGACGACTTTGAAAATGATATTCTGCCACCGAATGTCAGAGTTGGGTACATTTATTCATTGGTTGTCGTGACTTAAAAGACCTTTCATTAAGAGGAAGAATAGGTAAATATTTTTGTATGAGTGAAAGCAAGGAAAAGTGGTCAATCGTTAGAGAGCGTTACAAATTGCCTAAGGAATGAGTTCTTTACCCGAAATTTTAACCCTTCTGGTGGATGTTTCGACAAGGTATATCATCATTAGCAAAACTGACCAAATCTTGGATGGACAAACTATATCGTCATTAGAAAAAACTGACCAGATCTTGATACCGCCATCATGCAAAAATCGATCAGCAGTTTCTTGACGAGATATATCGTCATTGGCAAAATTAACGAGACTTTGAGGGAAGAGAAATTTCGTCGAAAAACCTCCTTGGAGGGTTAAATACTTAAGATAAATTTTTGGGAACTTTTTTGATGCGCTTGAATTTACTTGAAGTGACTTTAATTCGGCTGTTTTTAAATTGTGTCGCGGCTCTCAAGAGAGCCGTAGTCTTCTGAGAGGAGAGCTATGAATGTTTGACTCTCCTCTCTGATAATCAATTTATTCTACGAGATTACGTTAGTTGTTTCATGTGGGTTGGTTGGGGTGTATGACGCAAGGGACATATTTGGCCAACTAAGCCAAATACAAGATATACAACGTCAAGAAATAAACATACCCACGAATGGAAAATTTAATTTAAAAAATTAAAAAAGAACGAATTAATGTAAGAGAACTTGAGGATATTCCCGAATTTATGGCGACATTTTGCACAGAAATTTTCAAACTGAGTTGTGACTTACAAGGCAGGCGAGGCTTTCCTTCAGGGGAAACGCGGAGTTTTGATTGCTCTCTGATAAACGCTACATTGCACGAGATGACGTTAGGTGTTTCAGCGTTGGTTGTGTTGAGTTTTATGGCGGAAGGGCCATGTCTGACCAAGCTAAGCTACACCAAACAACATCAAGCAAATGGACACACACACACACAAGGAAAGCTTTGCTGGCACAGAGGAGAGAAAAATACACCCAGGAAGGAATCGAATATAAAAGGAAGTTTTCGGTCTGCCCACAAACGACATTGATAATGATATTTTGCCACTGGATGTTGGAGTTCGGGATATTTATTCAGCGCTGTCGTGACTTCGAAGACCTTTCATTAAGAGGAATAGGGAAATATTTATGTACGAGTGAAAGTAGCGAAAAGTGATTAATAGTCCGTATCAGATAGCATTATAAATTTGTTAAGACACGAGTTGTTTAAGCGAAATGATGAATGTTTTCAATTCTGAACATAGTTTAAAAGTACTTGATAAGGTTTTTAAAATTACTGTGCAAAAAAAAAAAAAATTCACGAAAAAAAAAACCAATGACAGCTAAGAAAATGCTTTCAAACAGTTAAATTTATATAAATTGTAGAAAAAAAAACGCAACACTAAAGATTATTGAAATTAAATGTAGTATGAAATATAAGCTTCCAGTAATGTTTATAATTCAAGATCTCATTCTAGAACTAATCAAATCCTTCCAAGTGCATGTTTTTCATGTTGATCCGTGGTGTAAAATTCCAAACACGAACAAGAATTAATGAGCAATCAGCTTAAAGTAGTCTTTTCTTGATGCTACCAATAATTCCTCTTTCGTATTATTGACTTGCTGAATCGCCTCTGCGAATTCATAGTAGCCTTTACAACTCTATAAAATCTGATAATTTATTTGCAGGCATAAAGATTTTCACATCGAATTCAGAAAGATATGGAGAATGGATGGTTAATGACATGATGCCAAACGCCTACACTTCGAAGTCATCTTACACCAACGACAAATTTACTATACACAAAAACATACCCCGCTTAATCCATCACATAGATTAAAACTGTTTCCAAGAGATTTCATTTCCTCTTTAGTGAGTTAACTCATCACAATGTACAACAGCCTCTACGGACTTTATTTTTACACAGCACATGCACCAAATGTTGAATCACGAATCTCTCACGAGAAAATATTTGAGAGCTCTATAAATACACATAAAATCTTATTCTCAGTTTAAAATTGCAACTTTTGTGTTTTTAGTTATAAATGATTAGACAGGAATCCCAGTAAGATATGTTTATGAAAGCTAATCTCCAATGGGCACATACAAGCCTTTCAAAAGTATTATTATGGTTTAGTTGGTCTTTTTAACTGCACTGGCAATTGATTTCTGAACACATTGTCAATTTTGAATCCACATTTTAAACCAGTTGTGATGTCGTTCTGTACAGTTTGAAATTTTACATGTTTGGTTAGTTTCTTTTAGGTTTTTATGGCGAAAGGGCCATATATATAGTCAAACACAAGACAAACAACACCAAGCAAAATGTTGTGAAGGGTTAAAAGGAGTAATTGAAGAAGAGGGATGAAAGCAGAAAAAAATTGCTTGGGTATCTTATGTCCCGAAAGCGCGATTCTCGTGTTTATTAAAGACAGTAAACCCCGTGGGAAAAGAAAAGATCAATAGTGTAACTCGGGTTCGTGATGCCCGAACACACTGAAAGTAGATGTGCCCCTGAGGGCATGAAATTTATAAAATTTAAATTAGCAAATTAAGGTAGGATTATTTTTCTTTTTCTCGGTGAAAACAATCAATTTTGAATGTTGTACGTATTTTATTTCACAGTATTTTAAGAACACTAAAGTCAGATTTTATTTCGAAATTCTCAAAAGTGGCACATGTAGAAGGCATTAACAGTAGTGCGCAGATGTAGAATTTGTAGCGAGAGCCACTTCATAAAGATGTAACTTCTATAATGCATGTTTATCATTTGTCATCGAAATATAAACACACGTATGGCACTGAGATCAGATGAGCAGGAAAATACTTCAAGTGCTGAATATGCTTCCGTTAACCGTACTGAAATTTTAAACGCGTTTTTCTCGAATCAGCTTTTTACGAGAGGTTGGCATGGTGGCAATAGACTATTGGATTGATCAATTTAAAAATTTTACAGCATGTAAAACAAACGTCGTTTTCCCGTTTAATGAACTCGAAAAGCAATACGTTATGTTTTTATATTTTATAGCAATAATCTCGGTCGATTTTTTTGAGTTAAATCGATGGTTTTGGATCTGCCAAATCACTATTTCCCAAGTATTTAAAATATTCCGGGTTCATTACACAGGTAAAATACTGTTAATTGTTTTGTTTAAGATCACTTGTGTGGAGTTTACAAAGCATGCCAACCTCCGTCCTCTTAAATGGAGGCACAGCACCTCCACCCTGGCTAGGTGGGTACACTATGAAGATACTAAATCATGCCAACAAGCGACCACGGAACTTTGTAAGGTCAAGAAAGGATGATTCTTCACGAACATGATAAAAACATTTTTTTGTGGATACCTGAAATGATAATAATTTGGCGTACAAAGTTTAGAATTATTGAATTCGTCCTCTTTAAGTGGTTTATAAGATTAAACCCAGTTTTGAATTAAGAGCAGTTCTTATCCATTTGAAATCAGCAGAATTTTTAAAACAATGAGCGAGTCCTTCATTGAACTATCGGCAACAATAATAAACAAAAATGAATGTTTTCGACTAACAACTTCTGTCAAATGAATGTGTCGACGAGGCATCTTCTCGTTAGAAGAAAACTGACCAGATCTTTATGGACGAGATATCTCGTCTGCATAAAAAATCAACAATATCTTGATTAGTTATCGTGTCAAAACTAAACAGAGGATTAATACTACTCAAGGATACTTAAGACTCCTGGTGGTTGTGACGACGAGGCACCTTGTCACAAGAGAAAAATCTGACCAAATTTTGATGGACGAGATATCTCGTCATCAGAAGCAAAGTAGCGATATAATGATTTCGTCATCGTCAAAAAATTTCCAATACTTTGTTGACGAGGTATCTTGTCATTAGCAAAATTGGTCAGATCTTGATGAACGATATATCGTCAAACCTACTGGGAGGATCACTACAATTCAAAGACTTCCTTTCCTTGTGGCTGTCTCGACAAAGTGTATCATCATAAGCAAAACTGACCAGATCTTGATGGACAAGATATATTGTCATTTAGAGAAAACTGATGAGGTCTTGATGTCATCATAGTCAATATTTTGAATACGAGATATCTTGTCATTAGCAAAACTGATCAGATTTTGGCGGGCGAGATATATCACCGAAACCCCTTGGATGGTTAACAAAGCATATCAATTAGCAATGATGGAGACTTGTGTGGCACATTGCAGAATGCTCTTGATGATGTCATCATCAAAAAATCGTCAATATCTTGATGACTAGGTATCTCGTCGATAGCAAAATTGGTGGCATCTCGACGTACGTGGAAGGTAAAAATGTGTACGAATGAAGTTGACTCTTGTGGCCCAGAGTGCAGAATGCTCTTTGCGGAACAGGACGTGGGCTAGAGATAGCGGAAAGGAATGGATTGGAAAGGGGATCTGGAAAAAGCGGCCCTTTTCGCTTAGGGCCCCCGAGACGTGCCTACATCAGAAGATGCGAAAACCGTCGGGCTTTTAAGCGGCCAACCGTTGGGCATGTTTAATCCAGCGTCGGCCGAAATAACAAGTCTCCCTTGTATCAAACGGTGATAGATGATGTGGGGAAGCAATCAGAAGGAAGGAAAGGAGGCAGTAGTCATGGTTACAGAACCCCCCTAGTAAATAGACGTGATGCTGCCACAGCTTGTTAAATTGAAATCTCGGAAAAACGAGCCCCCTCTCGCTACTAAAGAACCTTTTTGAGCTTGTTGTCAGGGTTTTTTTATTTACTCAGTCTCCCAAACCTTCTGTTTTTCCTCTCGCCTTCAAGGAGGTGTCAAGATTGCGAGGCTTTTTTTAATGCGATGTTTTGGCGGAATTATTTGGGGAATTTATTGTCTCCAGGGGTGAGAGGGGAAGACGATGTCACACACTCTTTTTTTACGGCTTTAACAACGCGAGGAGAAAAGAATCGGAATTTAACAATCGAATTATTTTAAACTCGCCTCGAATAAGTGGGTTTATTTTATTTGCTTGCTTTTCGTTTTTTGGGTCGCCCTTTTCTTTCTCTTTTTAGGCTTCTAAATTTTTGTGCTCTGGTGGCTCTCGGTAAGCGTTATGTTACCGCAGAGGCACTTTGGTGACGGGTAACAAGCTGCAAATCCTTTTCCGGTTACCTACAGAGAATTGAAATTCTTTCGGCCCTTTTTTAAACGCCACCCTTCATCCCACAAGCGGGAGTTGGACGCAAAAAACGTGTTGCGAGAGCAGAGCCTAATAAGTCCTAGGTGCTCTTCTCCGCGGTGACGATGGCAGCCACCTAAACCAGAAACGATGTTTTTACCGTTTCATAACACGGTGAGTTGTGTCCCTTTTTTACGCGTGATTTCGGCTCTCGGAATAATGCTGTTTTACATCTCCCGGAGGACCCGCATCTGAGAGAAAAGCATCCAAACAAGAAAAGGTGAGCACATTTTCAAAGACGTGTCATTGGATTTCTCTACTACCGACTGCGACAGATTTTCGCAGTTATACGAATAAAAAGGGGATAAATAATTTTCTGTCAAATTCAAAGCATACCATTCAGTTATTGAAAAACCAATAAAGTAATTTCGGAACCCTCAAAGCCATCACGGCACATCTTCTATAGGTGTGTACGGGTGTCTCAACCCCGAGGTGCCCCAGTGATCTTTTCAAATTTTTATTTTTTACCCTAACCTACCCTTCTGCTTTTCCTTCATCCCTAATTGTATCTTTTAATTGGCGCAGCTTGACCAAATATAGTCCTTCCGCCACCAAAAAACAACCAATCGATCCAAACGCTCAAATGTTTGACAGTTGGATAGTCGCCTATTGGGAGCGTTCAAGGTGCAATCTTTGAGCGGACCTTCCATTCAAATTGACAGCCCCATACGTTAGGTATGTCAGCCATCGCGAAATTCGTGTATTGCTGCATCACGAGCTGAATCTACGTGCGAATGTCGAGGTTAAAAAATAACGGTTTGCAAACGCACCTAGGCGCAACATTTGCCGACATGCATTAATTGACAAAAAACATTTTTTCATCAACCTTCCACCCTTTAAAGTTTGGTCAGGGAATTTCGATGGTTGGTTGTTTTGGCATTTTGTGGCGTAAGGGTCATATTTGTGCAAGCTGGACTTCCAAGCACAAGACAGCATGAAGTAAAAAATGTCGTATAAAGAAAAAAATAAGACATTTGGGAACGAAGTAGTGGGATAAAATCTGAAAAAGATCGCTCTCGCTAAATTTTTTAGGGATGAAATTATCAACTGAGAAATGCATTTTTTCCCAATCCATTCATCACGGGGCCCTGTTTGTGTAAATCGGCTTAGAGGGGACCCTGCCTGCGAATTGTATTCCGCGCAGGTTCGATTTATATAGCTTACCCTAAGTGTAATTCTTTATTCAAACTGATATAAACTTTCCTTGTGTGTATGATCATTACTTGACGTTGTCAGTATTCAGTTTG
This sequence comes from Metellina segmentata, assembly GCA_947359465.1. NCBI lineage: Eukaryota > Metazoa > Arthropoda > Arachnida > Araneae > Tetragnathidae > Metellina > Metellina segmentata. The sequence continues at coordinate 64,212,721 of OX375872.1, read as the reverse complement.
GCACAGCTTGTCCAAATATGGCATTTGCGACATAAACCCCAACCAAACTTGAAAAATCTAATATCATCTCGTGAGAGTTTAATAATTATCATAGAACAGTAAAACATCCCCTGACAAGTAGACTAGGCTCACTTGAAAGCCACGCTGCAGTTTGTGAACCTCTGGATCAAGCTAGCAAATTCGTGCACATTAGCACAAGTTATAGTTTAAAAAACAAAAACAGCAGCAGGGGATTTCTGATTTTTTTTTTCATTTTATATCCTGAAACACCGTGTAGGACGCGTAGACCCTATTTCTAAAATTTACTCTAATTGTATTTCTCAATTCCGTAAGACTTTTTTGTGTGTGCACATTGTTTGACATAATCCGTTTTGCGTTTGGCGCTAGCATGAATACGGCCCATGCGTCATAATAACGAATAACAATGCATTGACGCACTATCGAATACCAGTCAATTCACGATCGATTCCGACCGAAACAAATCACGACACTCGATTTTAACAAACGCTTTACATTTCACAGATAGGAATAAAAAAGTCCCCGAAATATGCGCAAAGAAATAAAACCCGTTTCGAAAGAACGGATTCATTACTGGATCGATATGCATTACAATATCGATCGTTACCCCCTAATTAAAATGACACTCCACATAAAAGGTAGACACATGAAGCCCGACCAACCGGTACGCTTTTCGGAATTAGGTACGAGGAAATAATGAAGCTTAAATTTCGCGAACGGAAATCCCTAACAACTGAGCAGGTCTCCCCTTTCGCTGAAGTTTTTCTTACCCTAACTCTTTGATGCCACACACCCTGCGACCCGTAGTTCCTTCCGTTAGACTTAAGGGTTGAATGTACCACTCGTAATGCCATTTGCGTTCGTCAATCTTGTTGCAGAGCTCTCCCCTTACCCTTTTTTTTCAGGGGCCCCTTCCTTGCTGAGGAATCCTTCCGCCTACATCCCAGTCAGGACTATCCCTGAGGGTTGCTAACCTAAACAAGTCGTCCGTTCCTGTCTTTAATAACACTCAAAAATCCAAAAAAATTAATGTCGATGAGTAATTTTTGATAATTTTATAGATAACTAAGAACAGAATCATTGATTGCCTGACTTTTGTTTTCTATGACACAAAGACCATATTTAGCTAAGAGAATCCAAATAGAAGCAGACAGCATCAAGTCTGCCATAAAAAAAACCAGTATGAACCAATCACCTCGATTCAAAAGAAACAGAGGGATTTCTTCTACTGTTACGAAACCAAAAATTCATCGTGGATAAAGAAAAATAAAGCCGAATGTGTGATGTGATGAAGGGTTGCAAAATTACCTTCTTGACTAGTACGGTAGAATAGCGAAGGTTGGTTGTGTTGGGTCTCAGACCACAATGACAAAACACAAGACAGACAGTGTCACTTAAAGAACATATGCCATATAAGACTACCAAACCGATTCTAAAAAAACATATTGAGATTTCCTCTGCTGTCAGCAAAACAAAAATTAATTAAGGAACAAGAGCGATATAGCCGAATGCGTGATGTGACGAGGGGTTGTAAATTTGTCTTCTTGACTAGTACGATAGAATAGAGTAGGTGGGTTGCGTTAGGTTTTTGGCAAGGGCCAAGCAGCGCCAAACACAAGACAGACAGCGTCAAGTTTTGGACGTACTCGAAGAGAAAGTTTTTCTGATATAGAAGAGAAATATACACTTCGCTTGGAAAACGCAAACAGAATACACGGCAGCTACAAGTTAGTCCCTCAATACGTATTCAGAAAATAATTTCGGGGGTGGCAAGTTTTATCTAACAATATGTTTTACTTGTACGATTGATAAACTTCGATTTCACGCTGATTAAACAGGATTCAGCGTGTCTTTTTAATTGTTTTTATAACATAAAATATATTTCGGGAAGGGCTAAAGCCCCACGGACACTTTCCTTGAATATGTCCCAGTGTGTAGGCGAATGAACCAAAAGCCATGCAATAAGTTATTTTTCAAGCCTTGTAACATCCAATCCCACTATAAGACTGCCCTTTTGCACATGCATGAGGTTTTCGTTATAACAATAACCGATCGATGCTAAATGAGCACTTTACTTGCTGATATTTTAAAACCGATATTTCACCATTCTGAGTTTAAGACATTTGAATTACAAAGATTAACCCTCCCAAAGGGGTTTTGGCGAGATATCTCTTCCACCAAGGTCTTACCAATTTTGTTATTGACGAGGTATCTCGTCATCAAAATATAGCCGATTTTTTGATGAATGACAAGTTCAAGATCTGGTCAGTTTCCTTCTAATGACGAAATATCTCGTCCATCAGGATCTTATCAGTTTTCTTCTAATGACCAGGTGCCTCGTCGAAACAACAACCATGAGGGTTAAAACGTTTTATGAATTTCAAATAATGGAATTTTTAAATCTCTTTTATTGTCGATAAACTTTTATGTTAAGTATTTTATATATATTTGCTGGGTCGTATTCTATCTTGCGTTTGGAGCAGATAGTCCGTTTGTAGGGTAGCTATGTAGGCAGTTAACGTTACACCGGAGCAACACAACGGGCATTTGGTGACGGTCCCAGATCCATACCAATGGGAAAGATCCATAGACAACGCTTCGTCATTTTGAAATACAGTAAGATGACGAGAAGAGCACTTGAGCCGGCACCTCACTTCCAAATTTCCATACCAAGCCAATGTGAGAACATTTGAAGCCATTACAGATTTAACGTGCAGCAGACCCCGTGTACACGACGGTCCTTGGCTGTTCCGAGTTTCGAACTCGCAGCCCTTCGTTTGCAAATCCGTTGCTCCTCCAACTGGGATACTGCGGGCCTGTCCCTTTCGGAGCTTGCCGATTTCAGATTTTACCGTTTGTTAGATGAAGATATCACAATCTGTTTAATTTCGGTAATGACAAGATATCTCGTCATTAAAATGATTTTTTATGATAACGAGATCAAGATCTGGTCAGTTTCTTTTCTATTGACGAGATATCTCGTTCATCAAAATCTGACCAATTTTGCTAATGACAAGCTATCTCGTTACTAAGATATTGATCATTTTTTATTATAAGGAGATCAAGATAGATCTGGTCAGTTTCTTTAGTAATGACAAAATATCTCGTCAATCAAGATCTGACTAATTTTTCTAACGACAAGCTATCTAATCATCATGATATTGACAACTTTTTTTAATGATGACAACATCAGGATGCTAGTTTTTTTCCAAATGTCGATATACCTCGTCTATCAAGATCTGGTCAGTTTTGCTAGTGACTCGATACCTCGTCGAGCCAACCCCCAGGAGGGTTAAACTCCCCAACCTCGGCAATAAATCGCGTCAGTTGAAACTCGAATGCAAAATGACGGTTTCCGCCACTGGATTGCACCGAAAAACCACCTCCTCCTATAGAGCGCTCGTGCGCGCAGTTTGTTTCTACCTATTCTCCGAACGTGAGGTGAATGCCAAGGTGGAGAGGGTAAAAAAGCGAGCGCATCGAAGGCAGGCAATTCAATAAAAATACGGCGAACAAAGAAGCAAAAAGCTAATAGACAAAGAGGGGAACCGTCAGCACATCTTTTTGTAGATAACGCGTGATGATGGGGTTCGTGCTTAATACTTATATTTATGGGAATGTAAGAGAGATAAGGCGTGTTGCTGCCTTCCAACGCGATGGGAAAAAAGAGTTACGGAAGTAAGGCACCGGAGGGATCAGATGTAATTTTCAAAATTAGTCTTTTTAATTCGCGTCTTAATTTAGTACAGAAGCCTTTTTTTTTTTTTTTTTCATTTACACGCGCTTTTAAAGCGAAGTCAGAAAAAATAGCATGGCTCAATTTCTTTTCTAAGACTTCAGTATAAGAAAAAATACATTAAAATCTGTTCCATATATAGATTATACGAATTTTCCTTAACATTAACCCTCCTGGTGGTTATTTTGATTAGGCAACTTTCCATTAGCAACACTGACCAGATCTTGATGGACAAGATATATCATCTTTATATTACAAAAAATCTGACCAAATCTGGATTCTGTCATAAAAACCTAGGGAATGTTCTAATAACGAGATATCTGGTAATTAGAAAAATTCCAATGACGAGATATCTAGTAATTATAAAAATTCCAATGACGAGATATATCGTCATTGGAATTAGTCAGACCGTGACATGCGAGATATCTCGTCGAAACCTATAGGACGATTAACGAGTTGTATGCGGCACATATTCTTCGATTCCTGTAACAAACCCCCCCCCTCCCCCCGAGTGTATTTCTCTCTCAAACTTTAACATAAGAGTTCAAATATTGCTCACAATTTCCGAATAATCTTGCTTTTACAAATGTGCTTTAATCCTCCTAGTAGTTGTCAAGGCGAGGCATCCCGTCACTTGTAAATCTGACCAGATCTTGATGGACGAGCTATCTCGTCACTAGAAAAAATGGCCAGTTCATGATCTCGTTATCATGAAAATAATCTGCAATACCTTGATGACGAGGTAACTCGTCATTGAAGCAAAAATGTGCCAAATCTTAATAGACGAGAAACCGTTTCAAAACCACTTGAAGTGTAAAAACATAAGTACCATTTGTCACAACTTGCAAACACTGAACTAAATGGATTACCTTCTTCGAAAACAAATATGAAATCGTAATTCAACCAAAATAAGTACAATGAGTTCCTAGTCAACAACAGATTGCGTATACAAATGCATCACCTGCTGCACTACTAGAGAGTAGATAGGTACAAAAATATTGAAGTCCCTGAAGTTATTCGCAATTAAAAATAGCGAACTGACTGACAGGAAAACCTGTCAGCTTCCAATATCCCGCTTTCGGCAGTGGGCAATATTTTAGATTAAGCACACGCCAACGCAATCCGACTCCAGATTTCAGACCTCAAAATTGAATCTAACGTAGAATTCAGAGCAAGATCTGTCACATTCAAAAGAGGCACTCTAGTGTTTAATGACTGTTTAGAAGAGACCCAGAAGTCGAAAATATCCTCGCCTTCATAAAAATGAGCCGGGAAATAATACATACAAACGAAAAGCACAAATCCCTTGGAGGCGCGTTATTATGAAGAAAAACTTCCCTGGTGCTGGTTCGATTTAAATAAGTACATACAGCAAGCACTGATCGGAATGTTTGCTCAAAAGCGATCAGAAGTTTTCCATCCCCGTGCATTTAATCAAATACATATATTTAGATATATTTGTATGGCATAAGTATTCCTTCTCTCTATAAAGTGTCACAGATTTAATTTTTTTTCCGGAACGGCTGTAAACAAGTCGAAAAACATTCACTTTTCTATATCGTATATTACTCGTGATGATAAATAATCTATAAGTGTTCAGTGTGTACTCTAGTGAGGAATTATTTTGGATCTAAGTCACGATTGAAGCAATGAATTCGAGAGATGCTGCTTTCCTTCAGCTTTTCAAAGTCAACAACTTTTTTCACTGCGACAATCAGACGCAATGACAGATAAAATGTAGGAAATATCACTGCTCGTCTGTTTATTTTGGCTTGTTTCCCCTATCACACATTCCAAATAACTTTCCAACGAGGTCTTTCAATTTAGGAATTTGTATATTCTATTTCCGTATTGGCAAAATTTCGTCTTTCCTTCATAGGATTAGTTTTACAAATTTTCGAACTGTAGAATAATTCAAAATAAAAAATAATGCAAGACGACTTTTTATTTCGGATAACTTTATATTTTTATTCACTAGTAAAATAATTAATTTATACCTTCTCAAAATCTTTTAATTTAGGAAATTATATTTTATTTCCGAATTAAAGAATAATTCCAAATGAAAAATAACGCAAGAGGACTTTTTTTTTTATTTCGGGTACCTTTATACTCCTATTTATTCACTATTATTAGCAAATAATCAAATTTTAAACGATTATTTTTTAACTTTCTCAACGAGTTCTTTCAACTTAGGAATTTGTATTATGTTTCCGTATTGGCAAAATTTTGTCATTCCTTCATAGGATTAGTCTTGCAAATTTTGAAATCAAAGAATAATTCAAAATAAAAAATAACGCTATGAGTTTTTTTTCGGGTAACTTTATATTTTTATTTATTCACAAAAGCAAAAATGTTTAATTAATTTTACTAATTTTTAAACAATTTCTACACTAGTATTTTTGCTCTAATAGCGTATGAGATAAAATTTCTGTCTGTTAAATATGACGGTAGTATTCCTGCAGCTTGTTTTTCAAGTACAATTTCGCCTAAAATGATGTATGGTAGTTGATTGGTCAACATCAATTTAACATCAAACGCGTTCGCAATACGGTGATAAACTGCATCTCAAGATAATCTTGATAAATCATGCGAGAACATCTGGAAAGCAGAGGTAAAATATTCTTAGACCGTCTGGTTTGTTTACTTTGAAAATTGAAGTAATACATAGAAGTTTATTCCACTCTGGATTAACCCTCCTGATGGTTTATCTCCGCGTTGAAAACTGCCTTGTAATTGCAAGTCTGATACAAAACATTTTCCTATTTGGATCTTCATTTCTCTTGGAGTAATAAGGCAGTTTTGTCTCGACGATATATCTCGCCATTAACCAAACTATCAGATCTTTACGGAAGAGATATCTAGACGAAATCACTTGGAGGTTAACAAATTGAGACTGGCCAAATATCAACATAAATACGAATCACTGCGATATTTCACAGCAGGCAAAACGAGATATTCTCATAGTTTTCCACGCGAACATAATCCTCCGGATGGATTATGTTAGATTAACCCTCCTGATGGTTTATCTCCGCGTTGAAAACTGCCTTGTAATGGTCAGCCTGTAATACAATACATTTTGCTTTTTGGATATTTATCCCCCTTGAAGTAATAGGAAAGTTTTGTCTCAACGATGTATCTCGTCAGTTACAAAACTATCATATCCTGACGGACGAGCTATCTGGTCCAAATCCCTTGGCGGTCAACAAATTAAGTCCTTCAAAATATCAACATCACTAGAAACACTGCGCTATTTCACAGCAGGAAAATCGACTTTTTAGACAAATCGCAATTCTAGCCACGAAACGAAAGGAGCAGCTCTTCGACAGATGAAAAATGCCAAGTACAGCAAAACAACGACGATATAGGAACCGCACATGCCGAAGCCTCCTTATATACGCACTACATATCGAGCAAATGCATTAAAGCAACCGCTTTTTGTACGCCACCCAAAACCGTTAACTCCAGATGATTATAGAGACGTTCCCCTGTGCTGTTGTGTGTGTATGTCTTGTGTGTGTGAAAAAAGTTCATATTTCACGAAAAAAAACGAGTCTTTAAAAGCGCTCACGCTTTGCTCGTGTTTTACTCAAGATGAACAAAATTTAAGCGACGCAGAATCACTCGGTAGTTTATCAAAAACGCCAGGATCCATAATTTGGCAAGAGAATTACTGATAGAGACACGACCCGAGATCCCCCAGTGCAAAAGCCCCCTCGTCTCTATTAAAGACAAAAGGTCGCAGAGGAGGGTAAAAATTAAAAGAAAACGTACCCGCATCTGTAGGTCGAGTGGGGAAGGAGAAGAGTCTTGAAAAAAAGACGAGGAGCCAAAGCAAATTGTCGCGACTTTAATGAGAGGGTAATTTAAGTTCGGGCAGATATTGGAAGAAAGTGGGGCGAACTTGAAGCGCTGGTGCATATCGGCAGAGAATGCTTATTAAGTGCGGTATGCATTACTTACTGGTGGTCAGTTGTGTTTTGGGAAAGCAGCCAAGCAGAGATCACCTCAATTGGACCCGATCTATGTTATACTTGAACGCATCAAGGGCAATGTGAGGACATGACGCGCTGGCTATACATCGAGAATTTGCAATTCGTATCATTACGATGTTTAAGCTTCCATACGAAAGAAGAAGTCTTTTAAGGTTTTTTTTAACACAGCTATATTTATTTATATCCTTCAAAATTCATGTCATCAAGCCATTTAACCCTCCAAGTGGTTTCGACGAGATATCTCGTCTATCAAGATCTGAACAGTTTTGCCAATGACGATAAAACTCGCCATATTGAATTACCGATTTTTGGTGATATTGAAATCAAGATCTGGTCGATTTTCTTCTAATGACGAGATATCTTCTTGTCAAGATCTTGGCAGGTTTTTTTTCTAATGCCGAGATGACTCTTTGAGACAACAACCAAAAAAAAAATTTTTTTTAATTTTTTTTTATTTCAAATAATGTATGTTTTTAAATCTAGTGAAAACAAGCCGCACTGGGTGTTATCAAAACGGTTGAAATTCGTATCATTTTATGTGTGGTCAAAGGGAATAACAGGATAAGTCGAAATTTGCAAAGTTGAAATAAGTGCGTCTGAGGGAGGGTTTGTCTTGGGACCTTACGCATTGTGGAGAAGTGGATAAGTAATGTGCTTGAATAAAGAGTAACAAAGAATGCAATTGAAATAAATTGTTACAAAAACTCGATTTACAAGAAAATGGCAAAACTCAAAAACGCGCTACTGAAAAGTAGTTTTTGGACTTATTCAGTTATTTCCCTTGACCACAGATATATTCCCTATTCACTACAGTAGGAAATACATTTTATGTTTTTTATTACTGTCTCTCTTAGTTATTTATTTCCTTCAAATTATACTTCATGATAATAAATGTTTATTTGACTATTTGTTGTTTTTTATGGGAATATACGTATTTGATCAAGCTACATCAAACACAAGACAACGTCATGTAATGGACATACATACACAAGGGAAGTTGAACTGATACAGGATTTGCCTATTCAGATATATTAGCAAAAAAAATGCCTTCCTTTGAAAGCAGAACTTTTCTGTGTTACATTTTTAATCTAATGTATTGTCTAATAACATTAATTGTTTTTTAGGTTTTATCACAGCTTATTTTAGAAGAAAAATTTTATGTCAATAGTTATTTAAAAATTCAACCCATCTAATTTATGAATATTGCGAATAGTCTATCATTTTATTACATTTAAAAAAATAAGGACACATGGAAAAAGAAAATAAGTATCGGTACAATAGACACAAGAAATAAAAGAGTAAAACAAGAATTTAACGCTTGGAAAATTTCAGAAAGATAGTTGTCGAAATGATTGTTGATGCGTTGGTCTATTCTTCGAGCGGGACCCTGATTTTATAAGAAAGCACAAAAAAAAGAATGAGTTAAAAATTAATACATCTTAAGTGTAAATTAATTTTATAAAGTCGCATTCGTTTTCTTTTGCAATTAAAATAACAGGCGCAAATTCCTTCCAAATTAGAAGTAAAACAAACTTAAATGGTTCATTTTTAATATTTTGTATTTTCATGGGGAGAGAAATATTCACCATCCAAACAGAAAAACAACAGGAAAAATGTCTCATCCCCTAAAACTATATTGTAAGAAACAAATGTTTAAATAAAATTTCAATTTAATTAATGAAAAAAAACTTCACCTTTAATGCACAATTTAGTGAATATTTATCTCCCTACAAGTTTTTTCCACAATAATTCAATTTCCCATCCACTGTTGACGTAACATCTAGATTCGAATTTTACACAGCACAGTCTCATCTGCTAGTTGGACTTAATTAATTGGGCAAAAAAAGAACCTTCTGTTTAAACAAATGTACAAAACAGCAAACAAATACCTTGACTGGTGTACATTGTTTTCAGATACAAAACAACTGTTTCTGAATTAATCATTCGAAAAAAATAATAACGGTGCGGGTAAAAAGTTCGCAATCAAGCGAAAGAGAAAGAAAAACACTTCTAAAAACTCCAGCAAAGTTTGTTCAAGACCTTTCCTTTTTAAGTTACACAGTTTAAGAAAATTAAAAGACTGAGGTTATCATTGGACTTGAGGGAGTCATAGTAGATGCAAACATGTCTGGGCCTAAAGCAAATACGACGCTGTCCACGACCCGAGAAAAAACCAATCAAAAATTAATTAAATCAAGCACTGTGCCCCGGCTTCATTAGGCCGGAGGAGGTTAAATAAGTTGATTAAAATCTCCCGAAACACACGCAAGAAATACGAATGGCTCTTAATTATAAGGATCTATTTCAGGGAAAACTCGCCAGGTGCGCACAACTTTTTGAATATTTTTTCCCTGGCCCTTTTTTCCGATTGTCAAAATAAAGGGCGAGAATTTCAAGAGGTGGAACAAAAACAAATTAGCGATACCGCTCAAATTTAAATGTCTCCCCAGTCCGAATGAAATCGATTATTTCTCTTAAGCAGAGAGGAGGGCTACTGGGGCCCTCCCTCTCTTCGAGTCAAAAGTTCCTGTTTGCAAGAATGTCTATCATGAAGTTCCAAGAGGCAAATTAACACTAATTTAAAAATAACTATAAATGTTTGTTTACGTCTTTAGATCGATTGAAAATGATTATTTTTCGTTAACAGAGATCTAAAACCCTTGTCCTCTCCCTCTCTCTCTCTTTAGTCAAAATTGCTTTTTTGCAAGAATGTTCATCATGAAGTTCTATGAGCAAATTTACATAAATTAAAATATATCTAGTAATAATTTTTTCTGTAAATCTAGACTAGATCGATTTAAAACGTTATTCTTAGTCAAAAGAGAGAGCTCAAGTCATTCCCCTCCTTCCCCTTTGGTCACAAGTGCCCTTTTGCAAGAATGTCTATCACGAAGTTCCATGAGCAAATTTACACAGATTCAAAAATATCTAGTAATATTTTTCGAAAATCTTGACTCTCGATCGAAAACGATTATTCCTCATCAAGAGAGATGACTCAAGACTTTGACCTCCTATTTGAGTCGAAATTTCCTGTTTGCAAGAATGTCTATCATGAAGTTCCATTAGTAACTTTTACAAATATTTAAAAAATATATAGTAATATTTTTGTTTGACAGTCGTGGAATCTAGCGATTGGAAACTATTCCTCGTTAACAGAGAGGGCTCAAGCCCTTTCCCACCTTCTCTTTTCGTCATAAGTGCCCTTTTGCAAGAATGTATATCGTGTAGTTCCATGAGCAAATAAACACAAATTTAAAAATTTAGTAATATGTTTGTTTCAGTGCATTACCATAGAGAATTCGGTTGACCAGAGTCCGATTCAAGTTAAATTTAGTTTGTCACTCTATAGTTAATTTTTGCTGCACGAGGACAAATCATATCCCTAATTGAAGAGAAATCTTTATAATTCCAAACAGGAATCTTTAATACGGTTGTTAAAAATTAGAATCTATTTTAAGGAACACTCGGCAGGTGCGTATAACTTTTTGAATGTTTTCGCTCTGACTCTTTTTTACGATTGCCAAAATAAAGGGCAAGAATTTCAAGAGCTGGAACAAAAACAAATTAGCGATGTCTCTCAAATTTAAATGTCTCCTTAGTTCTAATGAAATCGATTATTTCTTGCAAACAGAGAGTGAGGCTACAAGGATTCAAGACCTTGTCCTCCCTCTCTTTGGGTCAAAAGTGATCATTTGAAAGAATGTCAATTATAATGTCTATTATAACAAATTAAAAAAATATCAAGAAATATTTATGTTTACAAGCCTTGACTAGACAGAAAATGGTTGTTCAGACTTTTTAAAAATCGGTTCGTTGCTCTACGATTATTTTTTTGCTATACGAAGGTTAATCAGATCATGACTTATTCAAAAAAGTTCGTCGTAATTCCAAACTGGAATCTTTGATATTAAACATGTCATAATGCCTTGATTCCAGGGTTAGAAATTAGGAGCAGTAAGTTAGGTCCATACCCTAAGCATTTTAACTCGATTGCCAAAATACTCTACGTAAGTATAATTTCAAAATGTATTTTGTTTACGTGGATGTGTATAAGCACGTGGAGTAATTAATAACCAGGTCCTTGACTTTGTAAGTGTTTGAATTTGTTGAGGACATTTTATAAGGACTTTGAGTCAGTCGAATGCATTGACAGTACATATTGCCTTTACAGATTAATTACAATAAGGTTATTAAAAGGAAGCATAAGTGGTTGATTGATCGGTTGTTTGGGTGTTATAGCGGTAGGGCCATATTTGGCCAAGGTGTATCAAGCATAAGACAGAAGACTTTTAGCAATGGAGATAAACATATACAAGGAAAGTTTTACTGACACAGAGGAAAGAGATATCTCCAGGTTGAGTTACAGGTTGATTGATTGGAATTTGCGTCTTAAATGCTTAAATATTCAATGGCCCCTAAATATTTTTCCTCAGTTGTCAAAATTATCTACTTGGGTACGTTTACGTAGAAGGGTATAAACAGGCAAGGTAATTAATGACTAGAACCTGAATTTGGATGACTCTGCATTACGGGCATTTTACTCTTTAAGGACTTGTTTGGGGTAAGTTCTTTGTATTTACAATACGGATTGCTGACGCTTCTGCATGTAGCAAAACTTCCCACGATTGGCGCATACAGTCGTGGGAATTTCACGACATGCAGAATCATGTATGTACAGTGTTACTACACTAAACCTACAAACAATCAAACCTAAAAACCACCAAACCTACAAACTAAAGGTTATTTTTTGTAGTTATGGCGGCATTACGCCTAGGTACAATGTGTGTATAATGAATCGTTATGCGAAGTTTTAAAGTTTTATAACAAACTTAACTTAGGTCTAAATAGTGTAATCCCTATATTAAGATGAAAATTAGAATCACTATGGTCTTATGAATGTCAATCTGCGATGGAAGTTTTCAGTTGTTCCAAAGGAAAAAATCAGTAGTTTTAAGAATTTTTCAGTAGTGAAGTAAAAATTTAAGAAATCAGCTTTATTAACACGCATATATAATTAATTCAAATATTTATTTACAAATTTGAAACATATGCAACACATTATAATATTTATAATTAGCAAGGTATATCATACATGAAAACACATATATAGAACCAATAATTGTATGGGAAAGAATTATATCACATATCACTAAAAATTGAACATTTTGTTCATAAAATATATTTATTAATTAAATTTAAGCACTCTCTCCCATTTAGCAAAAAATATATAATAACAATGAAAAAAATACAGAAATAAGTAAACTAATTGATGTGTTGTGAAAAACAGATAAAATTGAATTTTTCCGTAGGATTCCATAATTTGTAGTATCCGATTCACTTTAGTAGAAACTACGGAGAATTCGTAGTAGTTGGCATCTCTGCATATACCATATATAATTTTATAATATGAAGGGGCTAGCGAAAATTTTAAATTTTCATGGAGGTGGTTTGGATTGAAACGTTTGGGAACCATTGATTTAGATAATGTGATAAATCTAAAGGATGTGATAAATCTATAGCATGTACATACTTGCTTGAAGAATGATACAAAATTCTAAGTGTCCATTTTTTCTAAATTGCGCTACTGACTTCACGTGCGTGGAGTGTGCACATTAATTAATTCTAAAATATCTCCTCTTTTGAAAAGAACGGTGTCGTTTTTATCACTTCTGCCCCAGCATCTAACGAGCTCTCCATGGTTCCGCTCACCAAGGCTGTGACCACTAGGACATAACAAACACAAGTAGCGCTAGCAAATGCCGCAATTTTTCCAAAAGCCGCAAATTTCTACTGAGTCTACAAACCTACGAGCAGTGATTAATGCATGTCGTTATGACATTATATTTTGGATATTTTTAGTTTATTGTTTTAAATATCTGCCAAGGCTTTCCTTGAAATTTTACTAAACTTTCAAGACTATTATACATACGCTTGGATAGCAGTGATATTATTTAATTCGAGTGAACATTTAATCATAAATAGGAGCAGACGAGGAAGCATTTACAAAACACATCAGTTTATATTTGTCATTCAACGAATTTTGTATTATAGTTCAGTTTGTTTACATGTTTACTTTCCGCTGAAGCAAGGTTTCCTTAGAAATCATTGGGCCGAATGACATGCTGATAAATTATATAAGGAAGTGCACATTTGAAAAATAACGCAGATTGAAAAAAAGTACGCGAAGGCAAGCAAGTTCGATTGGGGTAAAAGAAAATAACGTGGTTTTGTTTTAAGGCTAAAAATTTCAAGAAATATACTTTAAAGGATAAAGTATATCACAAACTTAAGTGAAAAGAAGATTGTGTGTGTGCGCGCGCCTGTGGGGTTCACAGAAGTAAAAATAAACTCTTTCAACTCCAGTTCATTACTCCTTTAATATCCTTTAACGTTCTGGTGGTTGTTTCTCAACGAGATATCTCGTCATAATAAAAACTAACCCGATATTGATGGACGAGATGTCGTCATTAGAAATGATGACGAGAAAAATATTTATATCGTCATAGAAAGAAAAACTGACAAGATCTTATATAATTTCGTCAAAAAAAAAAAATCGGCAATATCTTCTTGATGACGAACTATCTTGTCATTAGCAAAACTGGTTGGATGTGAATGGACGAAATACCTTGTCGAAACCACTTAGAGGGTTGACAAATTGCAACAAAATTTAGATATAATAACCAAAATCATATTAAAAATAAACACTAAACACTAACTATAAAATATTTATATACAAACAAAAACAATTGAAGGGCTCCGGGCAACATGTTTAGTGATAAAAAAAATTAAAACAAAATATTCAAGGGATCAAAGGATTTTTCATTGTTGCGATGAGTGCCGTAACACTTGAAAGATGTCCTGTCCTCTTAACTATGGATAAACAATCATAATTTTGGATTTTTTTTCAACTTGAAAATTGCTAGAGCCTAAAAGTCTTAAAAGCGATTTATCTTTCCCGAATCTTCAATTCTAATTTCAGCAATGCTATATGTAGTCTGCAAAGCTTAAACAATACTAAAATTAATCGATCTCTGAAATCAATTGATTTGAAGTATTGACTAGCACTACACAAAATTATTGAATAGACTCTTTTAAATACTTTCACAACTGTAAGCTATTTCCTAAATATATCTGGTCTAATTAGCCTTCAATTAACGAAAGTAGAGCAACAAACCAAACCTAAATATCTTAACGTAAATAAAAATCAACTCTCCAAAAATACAACACTTATTAATGAGAAAGTCATACAACTCCAAAACATTTTCCGGCACACTTTCCAGCAGTCAATAGTTGTTTTAGGGAAATTTGAAATAAACACACCGAAGAAACATCAATGGCTTAATATATTACAAAACCGAACATAAATTTTTGAAAAGCAACTAAAACATTTAGCACTCGTTAATGAGTAAGTCCCGTATCTCCAAAAAAGTTCCTTGCACATTTTCCATTAGTCAATAGCTCGTTTCGAGAAACTCGAAACAAACACACAAAGAGAGACATCAATGGCATCACTTCAACTACCACAACTACCAGAATGCATTAACAAAAAGGACTGAAAGCGTTTCATTCAGCGTGTGAAGTTCCGATCCACAAGCAGACTCCACGTAGGTAAATCAAACACGCGCACACAATGAGGCCTCCAGGAAAAAAACCTATCATTCTGCAAAGACCAATTACAAATAACCCTTGCGTAAGGACAGCAATTCAAAAACCGAACCCCTCTCAGGACACACGTGACGCAATTTAAGTCAATCGATTTCATCTTTAGCTACTGTCGTTTTGTTTACAGTGTAGCACATCTTTGAAATAACCCAAGTGCCCCCACCCTCAAAGCATCCATCCGAATCCGGCTGAATCAGGTGCAAGACAGGATTTCGCAAACAAGGCAATCCTGCAAGAGCGGTGCGTGTTGTGTGTGCACATATAAGCTCTCCTCCGCCTTGCATGTGAATGGGTGCAGGTAAATTTCAGACTCGGCAAAGCTTTCTTTTTTTTGAAACGCAGCGATCGCATGTTGACACATACACAGGGAGCTTTACCCCAGACATCAGCGAGTGGGTGAAAGCTTCTCGGCATTCAGGATTTCCACTACTCACCCGGATAGATTCATTTATTGATAGAAAAGATCTCCCCCAACTCCGAAACCCCGGTCACAGGCTATGCAAAAGGTACGACAAATGTATGGGCTCTCATGCAAAAGGGTCGCGATAGAGTTTTTGCGTCCTCTTCCCTCCTTGTAATGGCCAAACAAGATTCGAACTCTTCAAATGGAGAGTTCGGACGGAATATTCCGGCAAATAGGACATGGCAAAGTACGTTTTTGGGAGGAAGTATTAAGCTTTTTATTCGCCATTGAAATTCAGACTTTTTTACCTCTTTTCTGTTACTATCAACGATGGGATTTTAGTTTCAGTATGGATTCAATGCAATTAAATGTCCACGTTGGGACAAAAAAATTAATGATACTGTTTTATTGCTACAAAAACAGAATAGATTAAAATTTTAATTTCGTGTACTAACTTCAGAAAAATATTGTACGTCGGTTGCAAATTTGTAGAATTTGCTTTTCGTTTCTCGGTCTACAGCCAGATTTTTTCTAAACGTGGCCGAGTCGAGGTGGCCCAGAGAGTAGAGTCGCGTATTAACAACCGGAGGATTGCGAGAGTTCCAAACTCGATCCAACCATAGACCGTACTGTACGTGAGAGCTAGTGCGTATTAAATCTCTCGTGGCCTCACGTTTACATGGTGTGGAGGTTTGGAGAGTAATGTTCTCCATGCTAACCCCAGCTCAGGTAATGACTTCGTCATCTGACCGTGGTTCAAAAGTCCAAAGGTGTTGTCCTCGAATCTTTCCCTTCGGGATGAATCCCGAACCGTCAGCAATAGCTCGCTGTATTGTTCCAGTGCGACGAAAATTCAAATACCTGCCAGAACGAGGGAGTCCTTAGAAGCGCATCTTCATTATGTGTGTCCGCTCATCACAACCCCGAGGTACACAAGTAATCTTTCTCTACGATGGAGTTTAATGTCTTTGGTAATCACGGGGTCTTACTCCTATGCCTATCTAACTCATCAATTTTTTATTACTTTTTGCAGTTATGTCATTTTACTTTTATTGCATTTTTACATTTAAAATAAAACAAGCAAGTACCAAAAATGCTATTTTAACTTTTTTTTAAACCATCAAGTCGAACTTTAGGGAATTTTTAAGAAATTTTGGGTATAGGGGTGTCACACGGAAAATGTGACGTATGTGGTGCGGTTGGGTCTCAGAAAGATTGGAGACCAACCACTGCCTCTGACTGTTTGGGAAATTATATTTCGATTTGTAAACGATGAAAAACATCTATCGAATTAAATAAAATGACAAGTGGAAAGGAAATTTTTTTAAAATCATTTAACATAATTGTATTTATACTCATTTGTCAACAACTCATAAATTGAAAACTGTTTACTTTCCCCGTTGAATTTTTAAGGAACAGATAAAATCGAAATGCTTGTTAAGCTGCCATTAATGATTTGCGGTGCGTCGTCTCGGAAAAACACCTTTAAAAAAACATACGGTATAAAGAGAGCATCAAAAATAAGAGCTGTATTTTCTCGCACATCTCATGAAATGAAAATTTCTTCTAATGACAGCCATCAACGCGCGCCCCGCCGTATTCATTACACTCTTCTCTACAAAAACCAAATATGTATTAAACGAAGTAGAAAGTGGATAACGAGCGCATGGTATTAAAAACATGCGGCTACCTTCCCACTCAGCTGCAAAAAAGTGTTTTTATAACCCTTTCAGTAAGTCTTCCAGACTTGAAAACACATCTCTTACAACGGAAGTTTAAAGCCGGGAAACGCTTTTATTATCCGATTATTTCTCCATTGAGGCAGCAGATGTAGACCATTTACTCGAGGCTGTGACATACAAAATGAGCAGTTGTCGGACCATTCAAATTGCTCTCCAGGTCTCGGTGTGTTCTGAGCCCCTGGAGCCGATCTGGAAATAGGATTATTATCCCGATCTCTATAATTATGGCCAGGTCGGAGAGTGGCCAGACTCGGTGTAATGAGGATGAGAAAGGTGAGGCCGTCGGCTGCTCACCATCCGGAACAGTGGAAGGAAATTCGCGCGTCTCCTCTTCAAGAAAGCGAGATCATTTCATGCATCAGGGCAGAAGTCCTGTCATCGACTTTTCTTTTCGCCATCAGATACTGCCTGGCCATCGACGAAACAAAATGCACGCGGCTTAAATGGCTTAGGTGTAGTGACGGCGGATTTGACGCGGCGGTAAATCGCTTTTGAATGTTGGTCGCAGTCTGGAGACGACAGACTTGCCACAATGGCAACACTTCAGCAGGGCCACGTAGGGGGAGAGCACTGAAGCCTCGGCTCTTTTTCTACTTGGGCCAACGCGACACTTTTGCCAGAATGTCTTGATAAGGGTTGGTTAGTTGGGTTTTGTGGAGGAAGGGCCAAACACAAGACAAACACATCAAGTAATGGACATACTACCTGGACAATGGCGAGAAAAAATGCATGCATTTAAAGTGGCTTATGAGTAGTAACGGCGGATTTGATGCAGCGGTAAATCGCTTTTGGATGTCAGTCGCAGTCTGGAGACGACAGACTTGCCACAATAGCAACTCTTCAGCAGGGCCACGTAGAGGTAGAGGAATCAAGCCCCGGCCCCCTTTCTACTTTGGTCAAAACGACACTTTTGTAAGTATGCCTTGATAACGGTCGGTTGGTGAGGTTTTATGGAGAAGGAGCCAAAGTGTCCCAAACACAAGACAAACAACGTCAAGTAATGGACGTAAAACCTGGCCCTCAAAGAGACAACATTCTCGCGGCATAAATGGCTTAGGTGTTGTGGTGGCGGATTTGAAGCGATGGTAAATCGCTATTGAATGTTGGTCACAGTCTGGAGACAACAGACTTACCACAATGGCAACTCTTCAGCAGGACTACTTAGGGGGAGATAACTCAAGCCCCAGCCCGACTTTTCCTACTTGGGCCAACGCGACACTTTTTCAAAAAGTGTCTTGATAACGGTAGGTTGGATGGGTTTTATGGAGAACGGGTAAAACACAAGACTAACGTCCGTAATGAACGAACTGCCTGGTCATCGACGAGATAAAATGGTTTTGGCTTAAATGGCTTAGGTATAGGTACAATGGATTTCATGCAGCGATAAATCGGTTTTGAATGTTTGTTGCAGTCTGGAGAAAACAGACCTGCCTGCCTCTAAGTAGTTGTCACTTCTTGGGTGCAATTACTAACAGGAACATTATCAAGTTCCATTTAATGACTGCTTTGTTTAGGGTTTTTTGGCGCGAGGGACATATTTTACCAAGCTTTGCAAAACACAGTACAGACAATACACATAAGAAATGTTTAACTGACACAGAATAGACAAATACACCCAGAAAGGAATAGAACCTAAGATAAATTATAAAATGGCGCCGCCCACAACTCGTAGTCAATGGCGACCCCTTCACTTAACCATCTGACCGTCAAGGTATTTCCGAGTAGTTAGTGTCGCTTTTACACCACAATACACTTATTGACTAAATACCAGCATCTATAGGTTGAAAGAATCCCCATGGATTCTTTCAACGTATAGAAAATTGCTATGGCTCCCCCCTTAGAATCGAATCCTATGAAAATATACTACTGGTCAAGTAAGTCAGAATTGCTTTGAAGTCATGCAGTGGAAAGTTGCTGTAGGTTGCAAGGTGAAATTATGCTTTTGAACCCCTGTGAAAGTTAATGAATACAATATAGAATGTATGAATGCTAGCTACTATTGCATTCATTTTTACTCTTAAATATTTGCTTCCACTATGCAAATCTTCATAAACAACTTTAATCACTTCCACAAGTCAGTTTTATCAGCCGAATTCACATGTTAATTGCTTCCTTGTATACACCTGTGATTTTAGTTTGAAGGCCAACCACTTAGTGCGATTTAGTGATTGTCAGGGCCTGATCGTCCATAAGCAATTTAAGAGTGAAGATTCAGAATAGATTTAACGTCATATGGAACCTAAGGGCAAGTGGTTTTCGAGCTCACCAAAACAAGCTCACAAATTTTTATTACATTCAGTTCCATTAACGAGATTTATCAGTGTATTTTAAACAGATTTATCGTAAACCAAAACAAAGTATGTAATATTCAAAACATTATGGTAGATGTAAATTGGTTTGATGAAAAGACATGAGATTAAGACGGATATAAAGTTTAAAAATCTCTTCCTAATGGGTCGTCATCTGACCGTGGTTAGAGATCAGGTGTTGCCTCGTCATCTGACCGTGGTTCAAAATTACGAGGTGTTGTCCTCGAATCTTTCCCTTAAGGGACTGATCCCGGACCGTCGTCAATAGCCCGTTGTGTTGCTCTAGCACGACGTTAACTAAAAATTACCATTACCAATTACCCTTAGGGAATTGATAACGGACAATAGTCAATAGCCCGTTGTGTTGCTCTAGTACGACGTTAATTAAAAATTACCAAATTGTTACTGTCCGTGGCGCAAAATTACGAGGTGTTGGCCTCGGAATTTTCCATTCAGGATTGATACCGGAGCTTAGCTAATCTGAGATTAATAGGTGTATAAAGTTTTAATATCTTTCTATAGGGTTTTCGTCTGACCGTGGTTCAAAATTATGAGCTGTTGTCCTCGGTTCTTCGGTATTGATTCCGGATTGTCGCTAATATGAAATTAATACGTGCATAAAGTATTAATCTCTTCCTATAACGGTACACCGCGCGTAGTTCAAAATTATGAGGTGTGTCCTCGAACACTTCTTTTCGGTAGTTATCCCGGAACACCGTCAATATGAAATTAAGACTAATTAAGTTTTATCTCCTCCCTAGCGAATATCTTTTGAGCATGGTTTACAATTACGAGGTATTGTCCTGTGATCTTTCCATTCTGGATTGATCCGGACCATAACCAATAGCCCGTTGTATTGCTCCAGTGCGACCCAAATTCAACTCCCTACCTTCGTGACGGGAGAATTCGTCCCTCGTTTCCTCCAAACCCAACACCAACACTAACCTAACAGGAATTTTTTTGGGGCAAATCTGTCCACCGCGGCTTGAAAATCAAGCAATCTAACAGGAATCGTATTATGCACATATTATTCATACATAGTACATATTATTCATTCATACATAGTTATTCTCCTTTAAAACATCCTCACGTTGGGTTGGCGTGGAAGTTTGGAGAGTGGGGTGCCAGCTCAGGTGTTGCTTCGTCATCTGACCGTGGTTCAAAATTACGAGGTGTTGTCCTCGGATCTTTCCCTTAAGGGACTGATCCCGGACCGTCGTCAATAGCCCGTTGTGTAGCTCTAGTACGACGTTAACTAAAATTACCAATTACCAATTACCTTTAAAACATCCGGCCAACTGAACATTGATCAAGGTCTAACTAAGACTACAAAGGCGGAATCATGAAACACTTGGTAGTCACCCTGCTACAACGCGAGGGACGGGTTGAAATTGCACCGCACATGCATAACATACATCGTGGACACAACCTGAATTAATCACGCATGCACACACTCACTCCTGACGGATGCCTCGCCTTCTCAAATATATCCTCAAATTTATTTTTATATGTATATAGGTATTTTAATTAACTTGCCACTAGAGCAACACAGCGGGCTATTGGCGATGGTGTGGATCAAACCCGAAGGAAAAGACCGAGGACAACACCACATAATTTTGAACCACGGTTAGATGACGACTATTTTAAAAGAAGTGGAAGGATGATTCCCATAGTTCAAATTTTTTTAAATATAATTAACAGTTGAGTGTGGAAAAAATTGCAAATCATTAAAATAAATGGTTTGTTGGTTCATAGTTGAATTTACGTCGCAATGGAGCGACACAACGGGCTAATACTAAAATGAGCAGGTTTAACTAGGTTTTCATGGCGCAAGGGCCATAATAAACCAAGATGTGCCAAGCACGAGACACAGCATCAAGTTATGAACATACACCAACGAGGAAAGTTTTTTACAGACACAGAGAGAAAATACATCCAGGGAAGAATAGAACCTGACACCGATCGCACCTGCGACATCTACAACTCGCAGGTTGATAACGCAGCTGGCGAACTGTCTGAGTCGCGGTGGTCCTATCGGAGAACTGATGTTGGATAAATGTGTGACTTGCCTCAAAGGAGTGGAATGGATGTGATTCCCATACTTCAAACAAAAAATTATGGAATTAACAGTAAGTTTGGAAAAATTTTGGTAACCTTCACACGAGTTGAATTAAATTAATAGTTTAGGTGTGCTTGGTTGACCTTCTAAGTCGGAAGGGCCATACTTTGGGGGAAGCTGCGCCAAGCAATGTCAAGTAAATGGACATACACAGAAGGAAAGCTTTTACTGACACCCTGTTAGAAGTCAAACTTACATCGCCTACAACTCGGATGTTGCTAGTGCAATAATTTTACAAATTTTAGTGTTGCATATCAAAAGTAAGCATAAATTTTAAAATTGCTTTGTCTCTTTACAGTGAAAAATAGCTTAGAGCCAACCTGAAAATCCAGTTGGTAGGTAGGTAATTTAATTAATATCACATTGAAACAACACAACGGGCTATATATATTCTATAAATCCAGAATCTTGAAAAACTAATTTTACAAGAAAGGCAGGTGCATTGACTAACGGAATTCATAACGTATAAACGTAAAACAAATCTTTTTAAATTTTCCATGGCAGTCCGTGACAAACTTCCACCAAAGAAGTTTGAAAATTAATCTTAATAAATATAAATAAAAAAGGTATATATATATATATATATATATATATATATATATATATATATATATATATATATATATATATATATATATATATATATATATATATATTTGTTTATTTCACTTAGTGACAATCAGGGAAAAATATTTATCCCTTTTGAATGTAAGAGAGAAAAGGTTATAGCAGCAAAAATTAACACGACGAAACAATATTTGACTAAGCCTGTAAAAAATAGTAAATAAATATTTTAACACGCTACACACATTTGCGATTTAAAATATTTTAGATCCGATAAATGTATAAATTTAATATCTTGTGATGGACTAACAGTTTAAGAAACGTCGTTCAAAAGATTTTCATGAATAATTACGTAGTGTAGCAATCGACTAGAAGCGTTTTCCAATTTCTTTACACATTCTTACTAAAAACGTAATTTTCTACAAATATTTTTCAATTTCAACTTTTATATCGTTTATGCTACAAAAAAACCTTTCGTGCGAAAACCGTCTAAGAAATAAAATATCATACCTGAAGAAATCGTAAGCAGGAGTGGAGAGCTGATAAAAAGCTATTTCCTACTCTTATTTATCCCAGGTATTAAAAAGTACCAAGAATAAATTCAATACAAATCCATTCCATAGAGCAAATAAGAACTGTTTTGACATTATACCAGCTCAAATGAAGAACGAAGGACTTGATAATCATGTCATTGCCCCCGATTAAACGTCGAAGTATATCTAATCTCACTTTCCCTTATATTTTCGAAATTAATTTCAAATTTGCTTTCTGAAATACCGACACAAAAGAACACTAAGCATTTGGAAGAGCATGAAGGTTTCAATTCTCAAAAATTCGTCTACACACAAGATCTGAAGAAACTAAAATCGAAATTAAAGGATGCGTATTCACTTTTTGAAACAATCTGTAATTAACATAAACGTTGTTCGCCTTCTTCAGACGTCTAAAGGAAAGAGCTGAAAATCCATGCAGTTCTGTGATTAGCGGTACGAAAGTTTCCAAAACTGGAGTGTTTATTATTCCCCCTCAAGAACACTAAGGCATTCTGATGGACTTCATTAGGAAAAGCTCGCAACGGCTAATTACCAGAAGTATTCGCATAAGCCAGAATGTTCACTTTATTAAACCCTTTTTGCCTAGTATTAACACTTCAAATTACGATGGCAAATCAGCAGATATCAAAAGATCTTATGACTATAAATTCCATGTCCCAGTTTAAGTCCAAAAAATGGAATAAAATCATTGTCTTCAGTGTACCCTAGAATACATCTTTCACAGTTCATGCCAGCTCTGATTAGCAATGTGACAGTTTCTACAGCTGGCGATGTTTATTCACCCTCAAAAGCATCAAAACCCTGACGGACTTCATTAGGGTAAAACTCACACCAGCTAATTGCCAGACGCATTCGCATTTAGACCAAACCTTCCCTTTATTCCACATTTTTTTACTCTTCTTACAAGCAAACTGCAATGGCATGTTTGTTCGAAGTTAGATCAATCCACATCAACTCGGATAATAACGGGTGTAGTAATAAAAAAATACACGATTATGCAGAAAAAAATTACTACACTACATGTTATTATTACGGCTACTGAAAAATTCATAAAGTAAGGATTAACAATTATCTATACACGAATTTATGTCACAGTATGTAGTAATTGTGATAATTTTAAAGAAAATCTGATCGCGAGATAGGAATCTTGTGAACACCGTTGAAAAAGTCTTTTGTAGCACGTTCACACACGTAAAAGGCCATCATTTCATCTTTCACATCCACACATTTTAAACTACACTTAACTATTTATACTTTGCTTTATTCGTGTAAAGATGATTAGGAGTTTTTTATGTTAACTTTTCATACTTTTCAAGTGCTTATTTTGTTTTTATGTTTACTAAAGTGTTTTATCACATGTTTTTTATGTTGGTCTGTCTATTTTCTGGAATCTATTTTGGAGTCTATTTTTGGATCTTGCGCTATAAAACCCAAACCAATCAACCACTGTCCGCTATTCCAGACAAGTCAGTACAAAGTCCACACGCACGTGATCAAAGTTCTATTAAAAGTTTTAAAAAATGCGACTGTTCCATGGTGATGAGAAAGAGTTGCAGCTTCATATTAAAAGGCTGAAAGCCAGATTTGTCCTCAAAGGATTCCCGTTAGCACTTAGCTTGTAATATTGGAATGGTTTTTATTCACACCTAGAGTGACCTGCCATTAGAAAAACTCCCGACGCGTTTCGCCCATTCATCCCAGAATCATCCCCTCACCAATGTGAGGTAACTAACAGGAATTGAGGGGTAGACCCCCTCACGACGTGGGACTAAACTCACGTAGACCGTTACGACGGCTACCTTTTAACAGTGTATATTTACGCATACACTCGAAAACAAAAAAAAAACTGCACCGAGAAGGAATTGTCATAATGCAGTGAAATTTCCAAGGTTGGTAAAGTGCTTATGAACAAGAAAATGATTAAAATCTGAAACATGCAAACTTTATTGCTAAAAATTAAAAAAAGTGGTATCATTCAGAATGGCGTATGACCACCATTATTCCTCACGCAGCATGCCAAGCGCCTTGGCAGTAAGTCATACAGGCTCTTTATGAAGTCCTGCGACAGTCCATCCCATGCTGCTTGAACGTTGTCACGTAGTTCTAGCAGATTACGCTGTACGGGTGGAGTGGTGACATCTCGTCCAAGGGCATCCCAAGCATTCTCAACCGGGAACAGGTCCGGTGAGTATGCTGGACATGGAAATACATCGTTGTGTCGTAGACAAGCTCTAGAGATGGCAGTAAAATGGGCTCGAACATTGTCATGTTGAAAAAGTGGGTGAACCTGGGAATTCAGGAATGGGAGTCTTAACTGACTGTAAAATATCTTGTACGTAACACTGGCCTGTCAAAAAGCCCGTAAGGAATACTAAAGGTGATTTGGCATCATACGCAATTGCACCCCACCATGACACCGGGTCTTCTAGACGTGTGACGCTGCACAACAAATCGTGAATCTTGGCGCTGACCACGATGCCTCCACACACGGATTTGACTACCGTCTTCACCCAAACATAAGAGGGTTTCGTTTGTTAAGACCACTCGATGCCATTCGACGCCTCGTGTCCGTCTGGCAGGACACCATTCCAGTCTTTGACTGCGATTCAATGCTGTTAAAAGGCAGTCGTCGTAACTGTCTAAGTGAGTTTAGTCCCACGTCGTGAGGCTGTTGACAAATGGGGCGATCACTTACTGGATGATCGATAGAGATTCCCACTGCCCGTTGGATGTCTGCAACAATGGCTGTTGTATTAGTATGCGCATGTCTTTACAACACGTCGATCCTCTTCGGTCCTGTTTCTTTAGGACTTCCTGATCTTGGTTGACGCTGGCATATGCCTTGTTGTATCCACCGCTGCCAATAGCGTGTAGCAGTAACATCATTACAATCAATATGTTGCGCATTCCGTCGATTAAACCATCCACCTTCTCGTAGGCCAATTACTCGGCCTCTGTCAAGCTCTCCCAGTTGCTTAAATTGCTTGCGAATTTTTTCCGAGGCATAACTCAATGAGAAACGATGTAACCAACATGAGTCGAAATAAATTTCTTGTGCCACTAGATGTCCTTTTATGCCTCGGTATGTAGCGTGTTTGAGAGCTGCCTTGCGCGTGAAAAATATGCTCAAAGGATTCTGAAAATTTGATTATTTGCATCTCCAACGCTGATGTACCACTCCACCAAATTTCATTCATACCGGTCTACTCCTTCCAGATGCAACTTCTTTTTTCTTAGAGTATATATATGGAAACCAAGAGAGGCATCTTCTTCCTGCTCATGTGACAAGATCTTATGTACCTGGTGTAGCATTTTTTCGACCAGAAAGATAAGCAAAAACAAAGCTTTTAAAATGGTATCAAATACGGCTCGAAGAAAACATGGCAGGCGGTTAATCAGAGCTCGGATAAGCAAAGTTCTACAGTGTTAAGCGAATTTACCAGGCACCATTGTTTCCAAGTAAACATAGCCCACATAGGCACATCTCCTTTAGGTGTGAACGGGCTTCACGGACCCGGGGAACTCTAGTTTTCTATTCTCGTGGGGTTTATTGTCTTTAGTAAACACTTGTCGCGCTACTGGGATACCCTGGCGAACTGTTTCAGCTTTCATCCCATTATTCTATTTCCCCATCCCTCTTTTTCTTAGCGTTTTTTCTCAAAGTTGTGGGTCGTGTAATTGGCATAACTTGGCCCAACATAGCCCTTGCGCCATAAAAAACTCCAAAAAAAAAAAAATCAATACAAACTTTATATTTTACAGCTGAAGCCCATCAGCACTGAATGCGTCTCGTGGCTCAACTTTAAAGTCTGAACCAAGACTAAAAAATGTTCACTTTTTCAAGACTTCCTCTCGACTACCACAAATTGCTATGTCCTGCTCTCTATCTCTCCATAGTAAAGGTAATCAAAAAATCCTACTCTGTCATTCAGTTTAGTATTATTTATTTGTTCTGGTATTTTTCCATACCATAGTAATCGCGCAGTTGCAAGAAAATACAGACATGCTTCAGCCATTTGGCTGCCTTTTTTCAAATCTTCCGCGGCGATAGAGCTGAACAAATCCGGTGTAATCGTTGCAATTATCTAATTTATCGACGTAAAAGATCAATTTAGAACTCTTGAGAAAATCCTTGTTCCAGAAACTTAGAATTCGTTTGAATCATACACAATGCCTATTACATTTTGATTTGATAACTTTTTTTGCAACTGCTGAGCAATTACTAATAACTGCGCAACAGGTGTAATTTATAAGGCGAGCATTAAAATTATTTTGCTTATTTCTCTTGAGATATTTTTCTCGAAGATAGTACCTTAGCGCGAATATAAATGCCACAGATGAACATTGATTTGATATCATGTTGCTTAACAAAACGCGAAAAAATAATTTGCTAAACATTTATGAAGATTAGTTTTGTCTTATGAGTTACTCAATATGTTTGTTTTGAACTATAACTCAAATGCGGAAAATATCTCATATAAATTAATGATACAATAAATTTCCTGTAGCATTATTTTCATATAAGTTAGAAAAAGTAAAAATCTATCTTTAATTTCACAGATTCATATTCAAATTTCCCTACATTTCAGAAGAAAATGCAAATTCTATCAAATTTTGAAACCCAATACAGTGGTTTTTACAAAATCTTAATTAAATGCAGCAATTTGAAGACAATGGATTATTTTATCATGATTAACCATAATTTATTTTTGGATGTAACCAAATTTACATAACACCTAAGAAATCTTCAGTTTACGTCTACAAGATCTCTACATTTCAATTCCCCGACAAAAAAAATGAAATCAAAGAGCAATATAAAATAAGAAAGGCTATAGAAAACAGGAAAAAAAAACACCTGGAAACGTTTTTAAATAAACTACCTGTCTCATAAACGGCAAGAATCAGAAATATGGTGATCGGAAATCGAAATGGAAAAATTATTTCCTACTTTAAGGGGAGGAAAAAAAATCCCGCAGTGAAAAAAGAGCACCTAAAATAGTTCAACTAAACTAAAACAAGACACAAAGAAAAACCCTTGTCATCGTCCAGAAACCCGCGTCCTCGCTAATTGATGATTGGCCCTATTTGAGGTCACGTGACGGTCATCAAAACACATGTGGGCAGTGAGCTGAAATTCCATCTGTGGATCCAATAGGTGGCGCCACCAGTAAGTCTGTGCTCTATTTTTCCAGAGCAAATTTTCGCGCGCTAGCTAAAACTTTTCTTTTGGTCAGTCAAAACATTAAATGGCTCCTAAACAAATATTTAAAGACCTATCTAGGTGGAATTATTCTTAGCTTTGAGTGAGTTGTTGAGAGCAATAAGAATTTTGCCATCGCGTGCTAAAATTGAATTGGAAATTCGTTTCGGATTACGACGTAGATTTTCGCACTACGTAAATTTAATACTAGCGAAACGGTGTTTTGAGTCTGGCTAAGGAAAATAATTTTAAGCACGATCTCAATAATTTATTAAAGACAGAATTTATCATCAGTGCGTTTTTCTTCAGTATGTAAAGTTTCCGTTATTGTCATGAAGAATATAAATATTAAACAATTCCAGCACAACAAACAATAGTGTGGAATTACTATGCAAATTAATTAGTTAATGAGGATGATGCTGTTCACTGCCCAAAACATGATTAGGAATTTAAAATTGTGTTGAGATATATTATTAAAATAATTACGGAACAAAATTAATTAATTATTTTATTTTTATAAAATTGTTGTTCCCAATATTTCTTTGCTGGTTAAAATTTCTATTGAATATGTTATTAGAACTAGAAAAGGATTTTGAGCTTTGATAATGACTCTTGTCAATGTGTATCAAGGACGAAAGTAAGAAAAGTCTTATTTTTCTTTGCTTTGTGCTCTCTGTACATAAGTGAAAAGAGAAGTTTAGGGTCTAATATATTTTCTCAAACCTCCTGGTGGCGGTTTTCACAATGTGACTTGTCATAAACTAAACTGACAAAGATCTGTTGAACGAGGTATCTTGTCATTGAAAAAAACTGACAAGATCTTGATCCTGTCATCATCAAAAATCGGGAACATCTTGATGACGAGATATCTCGTCCTTAGCAAAATTTTCCTGTCTTGATGGACGAGATATCTCGTCGAAACCACTTGAAGGGTTAATAGTACAAGACTTGCAGAAGTGGGTACCTGAAAAGCAATACGCATACAGGAAACTACATGGAAGGAAACTACAAGGATTGACTTTTAAAACGTTGCATACGAAGATGTAAGCATTCACTTCACACACTGAGAATTGAACTGGAATATACTTCTGTGACAAGGACAAAAGTGTGCTTGAAATTCTAAAGCATTAAAAAAGACACTAGAAAACGTTAAAATAAGTATTTTTGAAATGCCACCCCTTTAGAATTTCATTACATTAAGCTAATTCTTTTTTAACAACAGCCGCAGTAACTCTGAGATATTAATATAAATCAAGATCATTACATAGTAAAAAAGGTTTGTATTGGTTGTGTTTTATTGCGCAAAGGTAAAACTCGGCCAAGCTGCACCAAACACGACGAAGACAAACTTTAAGTAAAAAATGTCGTGAAAGGAGGGGGAAAGGGATTGGGAAATAGAGCAATGGATAAAAGTAGCAAAAGATCGCTTGGGTACACCAGGAGCGCGACCACCGTGTTTATAAATTCAATAAAGCCCATACAAAAGTTTTAAACCTCCTATTAAGAAAACTGCGCTATTAGATTTGGTTGGTTTTTAAGGCGCAAGGGGATCTGACACTTGCTAAGCCCGACAAAACCTAATAACGCAATTATAAGGTCTTTTTTAAGTATTAGGTTTGTGGTTAATACAGCTAAAAAATAGTTTAAATTCAATTTCAACGAAAATACCAGCCACTCCGAGGAGGTCTTAAACCACGAGGAAAGGATAGAAAAAGTAAATAAAATCCCTCCATTCGCCCTCGGTTGTCACTATTTTAAGTCTCGTCCTTGAATGTCACGTTTTGGGGCAGGCGCATCCGAAAGTGAAGTGTATTTCAGGGAAATGAAAAGCACTTGCCTCAGCCGAGCTTGATCTGACCCTCGAGCCTTGCTCAGAAGCTATTAAGAACTGATGAGATACGTTATTAAATGAGAGTTCATTAGCAAGCACGTGACAGGAGTATCATATGCAAAGATATTGCTCTTCCCAAACGCTAATGCTGTCATTTAATTGTGGATGGCGATTACCCGACATCCGTGGCAATGCTTCTGCAAGAAAAGTAGAGGATGAAGTTTTTTGGGGAAGGGTTTCGCTATTTAATATTTTACGTGAGCCCGTTATGTGAGTGCATTTCTTGCGATGGACCAGTTAAAGTTTGACGACATCCATAATCATGGTGTTCGAGAAAATCGTTATATCAGATGCATCTTCAATTTAGAATTGACCACGGAAAAACTGCTTCAGCCATTGCCTTTTACACGTCTCCCATTCATGTGATTGGTTGCTTTTATGGTGCCAATGGGCCGAGCACAAAGACAGACAACGTTAAGTAATGGACATAGACCACACAATGAAATCTTTACATACACCTATTTGTATGAATTGGTTACTTAGGCTCCGGTTGCTACGTATTCAATAGCATTAAAAAGAAAATAGTAATTAAATAAAGTAAGAATTATTGAGGCCAGAAAGAAAACTGGGATTGTAACTTGCGTCGCGTTATTGTGACGAAAGTACGTCGATACACTTAATGTTACGGCGATGCATTACTGGGGTTAAGATGTTGATGGTTTTTCCAGTTCGAAAATTCACCAATTTTAAAGATCGTCTACCATGGAATTCTAAGAATTGAGGTAATTTCGTGAACATTCTTCATTTGTTACATTCTCTTTGAGCCATGAAAAAGAGATAATTACTTGAATATTTTTCAATTTACTGTCTCTGAATACTTTGTTTAGCCACGGAATATCACGAATTGAGGTAATTCCATGAGAACTTATCATTTTGTAAGTCTAAATATTTCTTTAAGCTATGTAATATTATTGATTGTGGTAATTCCATCTAGTTTTGTCACTTTCTTACAATCTCTGAACATTTCTTTTTCCATGAAGTACTATGAACTGAGGTAAATCTATGAAAATGTGTCCTTTTACTAGTGTCTGAATAATTATTTTTTCCATGAAGCACTAAGAATTGAGGTAATTCCATAAACATATGTATTTTTTTAGTATCTAAATATTTCTTTTATCCATGGAGTACTACAAATTGAGATAATTACATGAACATTTTTCATTTTGTTAGTTTCTGAATATATTTTTAGCCATGGAGCTACAAAATGAGGTAACTCCATGAACATATTTCATTTTGTAACAAACTGAATATTTCTTATACCCATGGAGTATTACGAATTGAAGTAATTCCATGAACATTTATCATTTTGTTACAAACAGTGAATATTTCTTTCAGTCAAGGAATATTACGAATTGAGGTAATTCCGATCGATATTTATGCTACTTATTAGATGGACAGCGAATCCATTCTTAAAGCAAAGACCGGTGATCTTTATCCAGATAACGGAATATCAATTTGCCGACACATGTCCACTGATTTGTTGTCGACAGAAACCCCATCTTCTACCCGCTTCACGACAGGGCATTAAGGGAGTGAAAGAAAGACCGGGGCAAATCGGGGAGACAGAAAGCGTAAGGAGAAAAAAACCGAACAAGTCCGAATTTCAAAGAACCCTTTCGGCAGCTGTAAAGTACGGGGAAGACGAGTATACAAATGAGTTACAGCTATTGTAAAAATTATCCTAGAAGCAAAGAGTCGTTAGGGGCAGTGGGTGGGTCAGATGCGACTTTGTTTAATGATACCCTTAGAAAAGAGGAAGAAGTTTCGTAACGATTTGGTGTAGGATAGAGAACGAGGGAATAGTGATCGGCGAATCGGGGTTGCAAGGTACGTTTGATTAGCGCCAAAGAGATCGCCAAAATTCACTCCAAATTTATGCACACTTGCCATCGTACCCTCGAAAAATGCTCTTTTTCAACCTGTATTATTATCAGTCGGTTTATCTTGTCATTTGGACAACAAAGGGTTAAAGTTAACCCGCGTTGTTTTTAAACCTCCGAGGGGTTCACACGCATAATTCCACCTTGCAATCTGCAGTCTTCCTTGCCTAAATTCTTATCAATTCTGACATTTTTGACTGACAGAATTTTACTTAAAGGACGCTATTAAAGAAACGTGGCGATCTTTCCAAAGGGTTCTATTCTAAGGAAATGACCCAAGTAATCTTTCCAAAGGATTTTATTCTAAAGAAAGTACAAACAAAACCTGTTTTTAAAGAATTCTATTTTAAGGAAAGCCTTAACATAAACTTTTCCTAGAAAAAAAATTGCGAGGAAGAGAGCAATATAATATTTTCAAAGAATTATATTCTATGTAAAGGACCAACCGAATCTTTTTGAAGAATTCTTTTTTAAGGAAAGGAGCAGTAGAATCTTTCCAAGGGATTCTATTTCAAGGAGATGAGCTGTAGAATCTTTCCAAAGAGTTCTATTCTAAGGAAAAAACCAAAACACTGTTCCAAAAAGTCGAAAAGATTCGTGGATTTCTTCAACCAATAGATATGGTTATTTAGTCATGTGTGTCACTCTCGTCATGGAGAAAAGCAATACAATTCTTTAAAATCTCGTGACGCACAAAAGGTTAATTATAGTATTCAATATAGAATATATGAAGAACAAATAGAAAAATATTGAATTTGGATATATTCTTCAAACTCACGAGTGCTTAGAAATACATTTTCTTTTTTATAAATACAAAAGCACTTCAGGTGTATTAGAGACAAACGAATGTATATTTTTTTACGAATTTCCCTAACTTTTATATTCCGTATATTTTTTTGACTATTCCGATATCTTTATCCTTCAATTTCAACACTGAATTTGAAAACCAGAGATAACAACTTTTGAATGACCACTTTCTATAACGCTCATGAATTGGTAAAAAGAGAATAATTAATCATAAATCATCAAAATTTAATTTTAAAATCAATCAAATTGCCCATAAATTGGAAATTCCAAACTCAGCGAAATAAAAAGTTTGAAGACACTAAATGTTTTTTCGCCAGATTGTGAAGGCATACGATGAAGAAAAGTGTCCACCCGTTTATTTTGAACTAGCCACTGCGTGGCGGCATTGCCCGTGACACTTCTTTTCGTGTGGTCAGGTGTGACCGTAGCAATCATCGGTGTAGCACCGGTGATTGCTACCCCCTTGTGATCGCTAACCCTCGGTATTCTTCGCAAACCAAATGGAAATTCGTAGCGTATTGGATAACAGCCATCACGGCGTTGTCGAATGCGGCCATATTCGAATCTCGAAAAGATCCAATCGGCGTGACGTCACAATCTCTTGCGAAAATTATAAATATTTAATTGAAAAATTATTTATCAAAAGACAATCAAACGTGTAATGTATTTATCTGGCAAGTACTGAAAAACGCTTGTCATAATTTTAATTATTTCTTTTGCTTCACTCGAATCCGTTGCTCAGGAAATCAAAATGAACGAATCTCGAATCAAACGAAGGTCATTCTTCGGCGAAATTCGTATTGGAAAAATATAAAAGTTACAATTTAAAAATTATTTATTTAAAGAAAATCATATTTTTAGGTATCGATCTATTGTGAAATTTTCCGCAGGTTTCAAATCCGTTGAAATTTTTACTCTATCTTTAACGATCTAGGATATAGAAAAAAAAACTACATAACTCTAGTTAAAACTTTATTCGTTTTTTTCATTAACTTAAATATCGTTCCTCACAAAATGAAACGGAAACACGGAAAAATAAATTTAGGATCTGTCGTTTCTTTATGGTATAGCCATTCTGAAGAAAACAATAACAATACTAAACGCCATGAAATTAATTTTAAAGTGTTCTAGATCGAATTTTAAAATTCAGCTTAGTACAAAAATTACAAAAAATTCGGACTACCTTTGTGCCAAATCCCATTATTGTAAGTGCCATAGATTCGTCAGGAGAGAACTTGCACATAACAAACAAACAAACACTTCCTTTTATAATAGTAGAGATACGCATGATGTTTGAAGTATAATTTCATTTCAACCTTTGCTAAAAATAGGACGAAACACGATAAACTTTATTTAAGTCAAATTAAATTAGCACGAAAAGATACCTTCAATTTACTCCTCATTTGTTGCGAGGCAAATTGCTAATGCTGAGTTTCCAAAGTATATAGAGGTCTGAATAGAGGCAAAAACCTAGTCACAGGAGAAGAAATAAACCGAAAAGAGATATATTTCAGCAAACCAACAACTAAAACAAGCTGGGGAGGGGATAATAACATCAGCTTATCATGTGCTTACTCGTACCATTGATAGGGCACTTCAAAATATCTTGGCTCTAGACACAAAGAAATGACAAAGCTGAAAATATACCTCTCTAGGATTACGACTGCTGTTCTTAGAGGTATTTTTAGACCCAGCTTCTTTTAGACTTTTAACTGGACACGATTATCTTCAATCGCATCGCTCGAATTGGGTTAGCAGACTCGCCATAGGCCACTCTGCTCACTCATGGAGCATATAATGGACTTGGACATTTTCTGTCTGGCCGAAGGGAGATCGGATGATTTTATCTTGAAGATAGAAAGGAATTCGTGTAATACAGTGAAACCTCGATAAGTCGTCACCTGGATAACTCTTCATTCCGGATAAATCGTCAATTTTCTTCGGTCTTGTCAATCTTTCATTGACAACAGTGTAATTGAACCCTTGTTGACTCGTCGAGAACTCAAACGCTACCCTGGATAACTCGCATTTGAGGAAAGGTTTTAAATCCTGCAGGGTTTGGGCCGCGTTAGCCCGTAGAGTAACGGATTAGCAACTGGAGTGTTGCGAGTTCTAATCTGACCAAAGACCGTCGTGTACAAAGGGGTGGGTACACGTTCAATCTGTCGTGGCCTCAAACTGGCTTGGTGTGGAAGTTTGAAGAGTGGGGTGACAGCTGAAGTGTAACCTCGTCACCTGAACGTATACAATAACCGGGCGTGTTGTTGCAATGCGACGCTAATTAACTGCCAACCAGTTACCATCTATCGAGTGTGGTGCTAGCTCAGCTGTTGACCTCGTCGTCTTACCATGATTCCAAACTACGTGGTGTTATCCTCGGATATTCCCTTTAATATTTGATCATGGACTGTCGATAAGCAAGACTCCGGTTTTAATTCTTTATTGAATTGATTTGGTATCGGGGGTAAATGAAAGTGAGTGCACTACTTCTAACATACATGACTACATAGATATCGATAACAACGTTGCAAGATGTTCCGATTTGATCCTGGACCATTGAGAAGCAGGACTCTGATCTTAATTCTTTATTGAATTGATTTGGAATCGGGGGTAAGTGAAAGTGAGTGCACTACTTCTAACATACATGACTACATAGATATCGATAACGATCGTTGCAAGATGTTCCCAATTAAATATGAATTTTTAAAAGAAAAGTGTGGTAGGCGAATTGGAAGCGTGGAGATGGAAAACAAGGAAATTCTTTCGATACTAATTGAAGCACACGTTCTGGAAATATTACAAACAATTAGAAATCCCCTTACGTCATTTTAGGGTACTGAACTTACAAGGTTAAGAATGCAGTGATAAAGTTAAAATTTATGATCGTTGTGGTGCATAATTAATTGTGTTTAAAAACAGGGTCTGCTAATCGAAACGCATCATTTAAATGAAAGCCAAACAATTTGCATGCGGGAATAAAAGCTAAAGGTAGAAAGCTTTATTTTTCACATCTATGTTAAAAACTTATTCTATCTGTACTTTAATATACATTGATTTGGATTGTAGCTTCAAGGTCAGTTTTTAGCTGCATGAAATCTAATTAAACCGTGACTGACCCATACAAGATGATTCCTAACCACTACGAACATCCATGTCAAGAGTTGATACGAACACAGAGCCAGGGATCTAACCACTCACCAACCGGACTGACTTAATATAATAAAATTTTGAGAACCCTGTTAAGAAATATTCTAATGTTTTGATTTTTGAAGGACCAACTTAATGCCTTCTGGTCAGTTGATTTGGGTTTTATGATGCAAGATTAATGCTTTCTGAAGTCTATATTGCGACTTATAAAAGGCTATAGGTAAATAAATTTTAAATTAATGAATTGTAATGTACACATTACATACTTTTGCCCTAAAATAACAATCATTGAGATGAAGTTATATTTTTCGTGCGCAAAATGCAAAACAACTTCCAAGTAATGAACATGCACACACACAGAATATTTTTACTCGCACAGACAAATACATCCAGGGTAACACACAGGAATCGAACCTGCGTCCCCTAAAACTAAGACACACAATTTCCTACATTGTAACACACAAAACACACACTTTCTTTAGCATTTGAATCCTTTGCAAATCAAAAAAGGATGTACCCAAATGTTTTATTGAAACCTGCGTGAAAATGCCATCGCCCAAATGGCATAAGAATAACACCAGCCGGGAGTATAAACACAGCCGATGGATGGCATTACAGCATTTTGAAGGAAAAGTAAAAAATCAATCGCCGAAAACAGGGAAAGGAAACGTCGCCAAATGTGGAGTGAAATTTTCGTGCTAAAAAAGGAAATGGAATTTCGCTTTCGCCAAGTATCAACTGAATAGAAGTTCGCAATAAGAAAATCGTGGAGCGATAAGAGAGACTAAGGGACAGTCGTAGCCCATAGTGGAAGGAAGACATACATCTATCTTGACTGACTTATTGCAAGGGCCACGTTTCGAGACAAGACGCTAATTAGTGGTAAACCTTTTAATTTTTCATTAAGAAGACAAATTAACGACTTGGTAATGAACGTTTCGAGAAAGAAGGCAGCGAGTGGGATAGCTGAAGGAAAAAAAGCCGAGTATGTTCTTTGAGCAAGTAAGTGCCATTAAGTAATTAGCAGGACCGTTTAGCGAACATGCAGAAGATGAGGTAATTTAGAAGCCCCCCTCGAAAAGCTCCACCTTTCTTAGGTCAGCCCCAGATTTTTTCCCTCGCTTCCAAAAGACGATTTTTATTCTTGATTTTGAGGCCGCTTGGAGGGGAGGGCGGAAAAACTGGGTTTGTCACTGTCAGACGCGCCTGCCTTGTACCTTCCTCAAGAGACATTGATGACAACAGCTCTGACCTCATTAAATGGATCCCGCCAAAATTTCAGGTGCCGCCGAAAGATTAGGGCCATTTGGCGGTAAAAGAAGGGGCCAATTTGTTATAGCAGTGGGTGGTGCCGTGAGCTTTATTAATAAGCGCGATTATCTGCTGTCTGTTTCAGAGACAGATCTTCTTATCACATTCGTTTGCCTTGCAAATCGTCTCGGAGGAGACAAATAACCTTCGTCATTACGAAAATAAAGCTATTTATTTATGAACCGGCCGACGTTTGTGTCCTTTTCCGTCTGCTGTAAAAAGCGTCGCATTATTCGAAAAGTACTTTATAATCCTTTCAGCAGATGGTGTCGCTTCGATTTCTATTTTTCATATTTTAAGTTACTAATGAACGGCTGTACTATTAATCACTCTTCGAGGTGATTTTTAACACCGGCCGGGGGTTGTATCGCTCGTGTCGGTCCCAAAAAATTGCTTCGGAAGGGAAACGCACGGTGGTGGATTGGTTTTTGCTACGAAAAACTCAGGTCACAAGCTGGATTGTGTGAAAACGAAAGAGAAGCAAACTTGTGTGGCGTACATCGCCATGTCAACAACCAGGAAGATATTTATGTACCTTGGAAAAAAGAAACTTAATGTCCATTTTGCAAGTTTTTGGTAGCAAATGATTTAGTAATTTGTATATTTGCAAAAAAAAAAAAAAAGTGAAGTAGTGATCATTTCAAAGTGTGAGATTCAAACCTGCATGTATGTGTCCAACGCGTCTCAATGCAAGAAGATATTTCTGTACGTTGGTAGAAAAGCGGCCCATGTCCATTTTGCAAGTTTTTGGTAACCGCTGAATTTGCAATTTCTACTTCCTCAATTTCTAATACAACGTTCAAAAATTATATTCCAATGTTTTGATTCATTCGTAATGTATTAGCAGGGCCATATTTTTTTATATTATAACTTTAACTACATTGAAGTGATTTGTTGACATAACTCACAATCACAGAATTTATATACTGTCCCCCTTTTTCTACCAAGGTACAGATTTAAAGTATCAAAAGCATAAATTAATCAAAGAATTTTGCAATTTTTGTTTTGAAATAGTTTTTAAGGTTTAAAACGATGCATTACTTTTCTAGGTTCTGTTCGGAATGTATTTTCAAAAAATATTTTAAAGATGTTGACATTCTTACCTGAAATCTTTAAAATGCTTTTTAAAATAAGATTTCTCAAGTGACTATTTCGCTACCTTTTTAAAAAGACCTCTCAATACTGAACACTTGAAATTATCATAAAGTAATCTTTGCGCGTTTCAACCAGTGATTTTAAAGGTGTTTAAATACACGTGGTAAAATAAAAAAAGCTTTAAAAAATTTGCCTTTTAAAAGACTAGGTAGTCTGTCATATACTTCAATGATATTAGCAGAGAAAAATGCTCACAACGAAGAGAATGGTTCAAATATGTGATGGAAAATAATAATAGGAACAAAAATTTTGTCTAATAATGGAAAAAAATATTTACGGAAATTGGATTCCGAAAAAAAGTTTATGGAGTTTTTTCTTATTTTAACATAAAAATCAATGGGGATGGATGAAGCTAAAATTCCGGGTTTCCTAAAATATTTCTTACAAAGAGTCACATGATATTGTAAAGTATGCTTAGGACTTGTACTGCATTAGAATCTTCGTATAAGGTGTGTAGTGTGTTCTCCCTCAGAAAAAACTTGCACATGCTGAAATA
Source organism: Metellina segmentata (assembly GCA_947359465.1). Taxonomy (NCBI): domain Eukaryota; kingdom Metazoa; phylum Arthropoda; class Arachnida; order Araneae; family Tetragnathidae; genus Metellina; species Metellina segmentata. The sequence goes on along the minus strand of OX375872.1, from coordinate 64,173,735 downwards.
CCAAACTTAACAAATACACCAAACTCAACAACGTCTTGGAAACAAATGCCTTGCACCAGCCACCCGCGACACACGACCTATCACGAAAAGCGTATTCCTTTCATAAGTTTAACTAAATTATACACCGCCAGACACCGAACCTACAGGACAAAAACAAGAGTCTAGATACGTATCTCAAGACACCCGAAGCAAGTTTAAAACAAACCCACAGGATACCTTCTTCTGACAAACCTTCAGAAAAGGGACACAAATCGTTTAAATTTCCATTTACCTTCCTTTGATTAACATGTCTCCGAAAACATGAAGCAAGTCTGTCAATACGTTATCAGTAGAACATAACACTCCCAACATGCTCCAACTTTTGATTTCGAAAGGAGAGGAACCAAAAAAATAATAAATAAATAAAATGAACAATAGTGAAATAAAAAACACCGCTGCAAAAAAGACCACCGGGATCTTGGTGTGTGAGTGCAGGCGCATGGAAAGAAGTCCTTTCACATAAAGCATTGCGTAGGGTCCGTTAATAAGAGGTTATTGGTGTCTAATAGAAGAGGACCTGACCCTGCGGTTTTGAGTGACGGCTGCGGAGGGTGTAAATATAGGGGAGTGATGACAAGGAGAGGCGATACAGGTGGTCGTTGATTAAGTCTCCGGCAACAGGAGAAGCGAGCCCTCGGGCATCGTGTATAAATTCAATTTCATTCGAGTCGATCAAACCCGTCACTTGTCTTACTTAACGTTCCGTTTAGACTCACATCTGGACTATTAGAGTAGCATTCACTGGGAGTTTCATTACACAGCGAAGTCAGAAGTAGGTCTGCAAGTCCGAGATCCACGCAAGATCCAAACAGACTTCTGGGAAAAAATTATGAAGGCAGAGGTGATTGCAAGTCTGAGGTACGCGCGAGATCAAATTGCTTTACGGGAGAAAACTATGAAGGCAGGGGTGAGTCTGAATTCGACAACCTGAATTCATTCTATAAGGCCGAGGTCCCCGTGAGATGAAAAAGATTTTGGTAAAAAATCCGAAGATAAGTGAGTCTGAATCAAGCTGAATTCACTCTGCAAATCTGAGGCCGAAACTTGATAGAAAGTGTTGGTGGTTGTAAATATCAATACCCGAAACTTAAATAGAAACCATCAAAACGTTTGGGATTGTATATCTAAACTCTATGGGTTCAATGGAATATTATAAAAATCAACCCCCCCCCCTTCCTTGTACGAGACAAAAGTAAATAACTATGTACTTCGAGATAGGTACAGAAATTTGCTATAACCTATGAGGAAGTACAATAGTAAAATCTTGAGTTCGAAAAAGTTTGGGAGTAGACCAATAAAATTATTTTTTAGAAGTAGAGGGATCCCTTATGCCCACTGTCACCTTGAGCACCTTAGAGATTTACCCCTTCATAGGCAATTTTGTAGACACTATACCACTAACAAGTAAGACTGAAATTGAACAATGCAATTGTCCAACTATGTACATGTATGCAATGAAGCATTTGGATGTACTTAATTTCCTAATTCACTCTTAAAGTACAATGTGTTAAATATGAGGATAGATAAATTTTTAAATATCTGAAAAGCAATGACAAACAATCGCAAGAATACTTAAAAAACTGAGTGCTTTGAATCTGATGTGAATGATCCTGAGAATATTTTATCTAACTTTTATTTCTGTAAAATGAGAAGCACAGGAAAGGTTCTGTAGACAATAGTTATCTTCAACGTATTATCAGTCAGCTATAAATACCCACAAGTAAGAAAAAACTATTAAAATCGCTAGATAAAAGGACGTATATGCAACCGAGATGTTTGTGTGGCGATAATTTATAAGCAGAGTATTATCACCAGTAGATTGATGCACTTTGCTTTGATGATTCGCTTCTAGATATAAAACATAAGTTGAGTAATAAGATGAGATTGGTGACAACCCTGTCAATATGTTCAAAATATTTAACAGAAGAGTGGAAAATATATTTTTTACGCTGTTCTCTTTTATTTTCTGGGATATTGTCAAATATATTTACAAATGTTTGAGTTCTTAACTCTAATCAGTACAACTGAAGCAAAATTAATCTGTTGGAGTATTTAAAATGCGGACTAGGGTTCTGACTCCTCGTTCATTTAAACGCACGAACCCTGCTAAACACTCAATTAAACAAACTCAAAGTACAAGATAAAAGTAGAGTACGGAAACACATCAGAAAATTATACAAAAAGGAACTACACAAGTAAAAAGTGGTTTAGTTTTCCTTTGAGGAAAAGGACATTACTGTTTAACTCATCCATTTAAAATAGAGATCACTGGTATTCGCTTAAGTCGAAAGCATTCACAAATCGAGCAATAGCAATTCGATAAACCATAACATTTTCATATGGTAGGTAGGTATTTTAATTAACGTCGTACTGGAGCAACACAGCTATTGACGACGGCCCGGAATCAGAGAAAGTTTCGAGGACAACAACACGTAATTTTGAACCACGACCAGATGACAAGACAACACCTGAGCTGGCACCCCACTCTCCAAACTTCTACGCCAGGCCAATTTTGGCCACATTTGAGACCATGACAGATTTAACGTGCACCAGACCCCTTTGTACAGGGTGGTGTTTGTTGGATTTCAAATCGCAACCCTCTTGTTGCTAAGTTGCTAATCCGTTACTCTTCCAACCAAGCCACCGCGGCCCCGATTTCATTTGGATTTTATTTAGTGGAACACAAAGCATCTAACTAATGCGAGTCAGTCTCAAAATACGGACTTCGGGTATGATCCTTTAAATATATGGATTGATTTGGAAAAGTTACTAACTTAACGACAGTTGAAATACAAAAACTAACTGGTGCGAGTCAGTTCTAAAACACAGACATCATTATGGTCTTTTTAACACTGAATAGAAAGAGTCGACAACTCAATGGCAATTAAAATACAAATCCCTTAACTGTTACGAGTCAGTCTTAAAATACGGACATTGGATACGATCCTTTAAAAACATAGTTTACTTAAATTCGAGGGCACTATCGAGTGGAAAGAATATACGACTTAGTAACTGCAATTAAAATACAAAGCAACTAAATAATACGAGCCAGTCTCAAAAGGCGGACTTCGGGTACGATCCTTTAAATACGTGGATCGAGTGGAAAGAGTTGGCATATCACAATAATGGCAATTGAAATACAAACCACCCAATTGGTACGAATCCGGCTTCAAATGCACAGGTATCGGGTACGATCCTTTAAATACGTGTCCACCTCAAGTCGAGGTCGCTATCGAGTAAAAGAGTTGATCGAGAAGAAAAGCAACCTTTTTTTTTTTTCTTTATTTCCTCGCCTGCAGGAGCGAGCCACCAATTAACACAAAACAGACACGGCTTATTCAATAATCAGTCTTAAAATGCGGACCTTGGTACGATCCTTTAAATAACTAAAGTACTCCTAAAGTCGCGGAGGGTACTAAAATGTGGAAAGGGTAGGCACATGAATAATGGCAAATGAAATACAAAGCGCCCAAAATGAAATACATAGCGCCCAAAATGAAATACAAAGCGCCCAAAATGAAATACAAAGCGCCCAACTGGTATGAATCCATCTTAAAATACAAGCATCGGGCACGATCTGTTAAACAGTGGAATTCATCTAAAGTCGAAGGCACTATTGAGTAGAAAAAAGTAAACTTGGGAAGAAAATGAGCCATTTCTTTATGTCCTCGCCAATAGGAGCGGGCCGCTCATTAACACATAGTAGATACGGCTCAATCTCGAGCCAGTCTCAGAAGGCGGACTTCGGGTACGATCCTTTAAATGCGTGGATAGAGTGGAAAGAGTTGGCATTTCAATATAAGCAAATGAAATACAAAGCAACTGGTACGAATTAGTCTTAAAATGCAGCCATAGGGTACGATCCCTTAAATACGTGTTCACCTAAAGTCGAGGGCACTATCGAGTAGAAGAGTTGACTTTGGAAGAAAAGGAGCCATTTCTTTATTTCCTTGCCAACAGGAGCAGGCCACTCATTAACACAAAGGAGACATGGCTCATTCTCCTTTTTGCCTCTTCTTTCAAAAATCCTCTTTTCATTCCTTCCGCCTCTCATTGGCGAACCCCCGAATGGCGGACAGACCCTCCAACTCCATTCGCTTGATAATCCCTGAAAGAAATTCTAAGCTTTGGGTAGGGTTAGGAAATAAATCGGTTAATGTGTGGTAAGGCCAGTATTTTTGTTGTGTGAGCGGAAATTTGTGGAAATAAGTTTAATTACACAATTTCTTCGCTTTTAAAGATCTTTTACGATTTTGTAGAAGAAAAAAATGTTAATATTCTTTTTCAAAATTCAAAGAAAAAATCTGAGCAGAGTCGATCACTCAATAGCTCCAATTTTCGATACTTCGAATGAAAATTAGAGCTATGAATGCTCAACTCTGTTCAGGTTTATTCGTCAAATTTTTAAATTAAATATTTATATTCTTTTCATTTTAAGAAATCGCACAGTAAATCTGCAAAGAAATTGGTAAGCTAATATTTTTCCCACAAATTACCACTCACATCGAAAATCCCGCCTTACCACACATTAACCGATTTATTTCCTTGCAATTTTCGATACTTTGACTGCAAAATCTGGTTGAGATTGTTTTAATTATGTTTCGTTACTTCGTTGTTGATTAGAATGTTTTTAAGAATTTGAATTATCCTAATTTTATTCTGTAAAACAGGACAACAGTGAGAATAGAAAATAATTACAATTTTTTTAATTAGAACTACTATAATGTACTGAGATTATGGGGAATGACGTATCTATCATATATCTCATATACTCTCAAAGCATGTAATATACATGCGTTTTGTCGAAAGGATTTATTTTCTTAAAACTGACAAATTACTTCATGTGCCCAGTAAAAATAGTGGTACTTGATCTTATATATATATTAAAAAATTATTAGCTAATTAAAGATAAAAAAAATAATAACTCTCAAATACTACTTCGTTATATCAAATTAATTTTTTCATTAAAAATATCCGTTGCTTTTGCACTTGTCACTCAGTTTGTTATGCAATCACACATTCCAACAGAAACAACATTTAGTTTCGAATAAGTTTTGATTTGATTCGTCATTCTGTGGTTATTTGGTTGGTCTGGTTTGTCGCTCTTTTTACCTATAAGACCGGCACCTTACACAATTATTTGGTGCTACAAAAGGTTTATTAGTCCGGGGCTTATGGGCTTCAAGTTTTTAAAATGGATGTCAGTGAAGTTAGGGTCAGTTTGCGTTCTACTCTCATTTTTAGCAGGCCAATGGTTATTTTGGATCTCGGGGTATAAGCTGGTTTGGTTTTAAGGGTCAAGGGCCATATTTGGCCAAACTGCGCCAAACATAAGGTAAACAAGGTCAAGTTATACACATACGGAAAGTTTTACTGACACAAAAGCGAGAAATAAACCCAGGGTATGGCCTCAACAAAAGAAATTAGTGGCTGCCCAAGCAAGATCACTGTTATTCCACATATTCGTGTTTTCAAACAATTCATTACCAATACATTAACCGTTTCTTCTATTATAATTTATACCTCTCATTTGGTGGTGGGGGGGGGGGTTGGGGGTGCTAGTCTTAAACCATAAAAGTATTGAAGAGCCGAGGGATTTGGCACCCCAGACCCGATGGTACATCATGTGGACAAAAACGAAAACCTATCAATTCAACAGCGCCAACTGTTGGCATTGATAAGACACCACGTGGTCCAAAGTGATTTTTATCGATCACCTCCAATATTGTTGTTTCACGTGCGCCAGGGCCAAAGCGAAAAAGCGATACAGTTTACACAACCCCAATAATCAAATCCTTTTAAACGCCTCTGGAAGCCCGAAAAAACGTGGAAAGAAGCCTATCAAGAAAAAAAAAATTATAAACGCACACAAAAACAAAACTCGGTCCACCCCAACAAAAGCGATTCCGCGCTCGCGCAGCGGAAGGTTCAATTGCGGGCGAAATCCCGCACGTTGTCAAGCGAGCAAAAAAGTGAAAAAGTTTGGCGCGGGCGACTTGGCGAGAAAGGAGGCAGCCAATTAGATCGTGCAGCGAGTAAAGGCGCTCTTCATCATGAAAGATGCTAAAGGGGAAAAACTGGGCAGGGGGGAGAGTGGGAGGGAGCGCGTGCCATCAGTGATGTGTGTGTGTGCATGCGTGTATGTGTGTATGCGTCCCATGAAGAATCCGCCCCTTTTTAAGAGCTCCCCGCCAGTCAGGGCAAGCTGCCCGCTCGATACTGGGAATACGTAATGAAGCCGTTCATAATTAATGCGTAATGGTGAAGGAAGAGCAAGAGCATTGTCAGTTAATTCGACGTCACGGCGTGCTTAGTGGAGAAGGTGTAAACCAAGCTGAAATTAGCAACCCTCTTCAAGCTAGGTGATTGGGGTAGGGAGGGACCTTTTTTTCGGGTCCCCCCTCGTTTTCTTTTCCCCCTACCCTTAACTTGTCGTTAGAGGAGCCGGGGAAAAAAATTCGTGGAGAAAAAATCGAAACAATTTATACTCGTGTACATAACGGGAGAATAACTTCGAGGGCTTTTATATACTGTGATTAGAAAAAAAGACTGGGAAAAAAAAGGAGTTTTTTCTTCTTTCGCTTCGTTAAAGTGAAATTAATTCGTCCGCTATTTGAGAAATATAGGCTACAATTCTACACGGAAGCTGGGAGAGACTCGTCCGGACAAAAAAAAGGGTAGCAAGCCATTTAAAAGTGGCAAAAGAAAATCGTAAAAGAGTTCAATAAATCTTTTCAATCGAGCATTTGTTAAACTGCTATCATTTTTAATGCTCTATTAAGAAAGCATATACTTCTTTGATTTTTTTTATGCATTTAGTTTTGTTACTTTAAAGAAATAAAGTGGCAAAAAAGTGAGTTTCCTTTTAAATTTTTTATTTGTTTTGATAAGAAAAGTATTTATTGAAAACAATTTTACTTCTTAACATGGTTTTTTCGACCTTTAGGAAAGTGAAGAAAACTAATACGTTTCCTTAAGTTAATGCACAATTATTGCAGTTAGGTAATTTTTAAAAATAATTGCTAATTACAAGTTCTACAAAATTTAAAATCTACGTTGCTCATTTTTTTAAACTTTATTTTTTAAACTAGAATTGTTAATGTGTTGATGAATAAAACATCTTACGAGAAAAGCGAAGTAAGGTAAAATTAAACTGAGACTTGTTCGGTAGTCTCATGAAACAGAAGAATTTTGATCAGACGCCCGCTATTAGCCTCAAGGTCATCAATCGGAGAGCAACCCAATAGTGGTGTACGAGGTAATAATAATAATAATAATATATATATACATAGCTCTGGGCAAAAATCCAGGGATACGAGCCCTATTTTCCAATAAGACATTCAGTTTTTCCTGTTTCAACTCTCAGATTGAAAATCTATTAGTCCGTATAGACGAGCATATAAGCATCTGGATGTTACAAAGAGGGAAAGGGGATAAACAGGAGAAATTAATTCCATGTGATCACAAAAAGAGAATACATCACATATCAATACACTAGTAAGATAATTTAATATGGTATAACAATTTCAAAAACTTTAAAAGTTTTAATAACTTGTTCCAATGACTTAAAAACAATAGGCATAGTGCGACTCTATCGAGTAAGCAGATGACCTTGAAATCAATAGCAGGTATAGTGCGACTCTATTGTGTAGGTAGACGACCTTGAAGGAGTCTATAACTTGAAAGACAGTACAATCACGAGCGCAAAGGACTGCTATACGCAAAGTAATGCAAGGCGATAATAAAAAAGGTGATAATTTATTTCGCTAACTCACTGTAATCACTTATTGCTTCCAGCAACGAAGGACATACTCAGAACCAGAATCCACGCTAAAGATGCCAACTGTGGGAATGCATTGTTTACGTTTAACAGGCCGTAATTCAACATATACACTCGTTCAAAATCACTCAAATGCCAACTCGCTTAATCCGGACTATGTAGGCTGTCCGATTTGTTTTTCGACAGGTAATTCCCATGAAACAATTTTTATATACCCCCATCAATATACTAATTTCACAAAATAAGAAAGCTCCTAACAAATTTGCTTGAGCAATGCACTCGCTGAAACAATTTTTGGTATTGACGCCAAAATGGAAAGAGCAATACATTAAATACCTATCATAAAAATGAAATATAGTAGAGAAAAAATATTTTATATATAAAACTAGATCATATCAAATCTTTATTATAAATTCAGTATGCAGTAATTTATTAAGTTTTCTTACGGATTTGTTTTCGTTATCATTATAATTATGACACTATAGTAAATAATTTTTATGTTAGCTATTTTATGAATAACTATTCATTTTGTGGAATGGTTTCTACCCAAAATGAAGTTTTGTGATATTCCTGCTATCTTTAACTTTGACTGTATAAAATAAAAAGGTTTCCTGTAAATATTGGTAGTCACGAAGAAAACAACTGCTTAGTTATATTTTCGAATGAATACAAAAGTTTTGGTACCCTGTGAAAAAGTATTTCAATTTCTAAGCTGAAATTGAAAAGTTTTTTTGCTTGAATGACATTAATAATTTCTGATTTTAATTCTGTTACAAATGTATATGATACCAGATAAAAAGTAAATGCTAATAAATAGTAACTAGGTAATGAAAAGAAAAAAGTTGGTGAATTGTAAAAGGTAAGTAAAATTTTTTCAAGGTTAAAAAAAAAAAGAGAAAAAAAAATTCTAAGGTTTTAGAAAATTTTTTGAATGTTTTCACTTAATTAATAAGTGATGGATAGCAAACACTTATTACAGTATAAAGCAGCTTTAAAAAGGGGGTGTTGAATTTCACACTGTTTTAAAGAAAAATTATATCGAAAATGCGATATGGAGATAAAATGTGTGAACAATAAAATGATCTGCAAAAAAGCGTCTATTAAAAAGAAAAGCAGGCAAATTTTAACTAAGAAACTTTTATTTAAAAAGCGAAATATAAATAATAAAACAGAAACAGAAACCCAGAAATTTTTTGTGTGCACGCCTATTAACAACCTAAATAGGGAATATAATTACAAATAGTAATAACAGTATAACTACTTTTTAGGCTTTATTTGAGTCAAGCATAACTCTAGCGCCTATTGAACAAAAAACGACACTCAGACATTTTTATTTGTCCATTCAGAAATTGTGTCTACTTAAGAGAAATGCATAAAATGAAAACAAATTTATCGTTTAGTGTCCTCAGTGTTATCACGCCGGGACCACAGCGGTTTTTTTTTTTTTTACTTTCAGTTGACAAATTTAAATTCATGTCAGCGCTACCACAATAAAAGGATCACAGGTGTGCGGGAGGAGGGAGATCCCAAACTAAAAAAGATACAAAACTCATTTATTCTCCTAATAAACCAAATAACGATAGTAACTCCTTTCTAATTGAAAGACGTAAACACTCAAAACTCTGTCATTAAAAAGTGCCTTTTTCCGAAAGTCACTGTCATTCGGCTCATAGCCGTTGAGACGAAATTCATTGTCTTAGCAAACTTTTTTCCCGTCCCTCCACCTATCAAAAAACAAATAAAAACCCCATTGAGAAAAACTGAATCACGCTATAAAAGCGCTGCTCGAAAAGAACGAGAAAAAAGAACGCCTCCTTCGGGAGGGTGAGTCGCTCGGAAAAAAAGCCACCAGATTATTTTTTCCTGAGCCGCCTCTAATTTTGTCCTTATTATTTGAGATGTATTCTCTTATTTTTAATAGCGTATCAAAGAGAAATTAATTTACTTATCAGTCACTTGAAAAAGGCCGAAAAAGTAAAGGTGGAAAAGTTAGGATTAGGCTGAAACATATTTAGGAATGCAAATCGGAGAGGGGGGGGGGGGGGCAAAAAATGGAAACTTCGTCCATTATGGCGGGCGAGGAGTTAAAAAAATGAAGTAGGTTAAAAAACACACCGCGCGACAAGGCTAGCAATTTCGACTCTTTCATCACTCTTAAGAGGTGATGTTAATAAACTGTAATTATTTCATCTTCTTGGGGTAGTTTAGCATTTTTTTTCTGCCGCCTCGCTTTTCTCTTGTCTAGTGGTGGTCACAGATTTGATTTTTATCTGGTGAATTTTTTTGATGGTGGAGTTTTACGTGGTTCCGGCTACTCCCCACCCTCTCCCCACGGCCGAAAGCGAATCGGGAGGGAAGGGATATTTATTGTGGATAAGCGGAAATGGAGATATATACGACACGGGTTTCTGACTTAGTATTCAGCGGCTGTCACTGGGTTTGTTTGGCTTGCATTTTTACGGCTGTTTCGGCTCGGGGCTCGAAACGAGGCTCGGTATTTACTGGTTTTTAATAGTCCCGCTCGATACGAACTTTTAAATCGGGTTCGTATTTTTGAGCCCAAAAATTTATTTTTAAAATGAGATTTTCATTTTGTAATTATTATTGTTTTTTTGCTACAAGAGGGCACACACAGAGATTAGACCGTTCCCGTCATTTGAAGCCATGAAATTTTGCAATTCTTCACGTTAGGGAATTATTAGTCTTAGCAGTCATATTGTGATGCTTCGGCTATCAATTAGACCTAATTCAATAAAAAATTAAAAGTACGAATAACAAGCGTAACGATATAAAATTAAGAATTAATTTTCCTCATTTAAAATCATTATTTTGCAATAATATATCGACTGTTTGAGCACATAAATTACACATGACGGATTTATTATCATGATAGTACTTTACATTTTACGCTTAGTAAACTGTTTTCTTGCATTAAGAAACTACACTTTTCTTCTAAGTAAAGTTGGTTCCAAACGACGTAGCTCAATTACAGACGATTTAGATCGGCAGCAACGGCTTAAAGTGGATTCCGAATCACCATCAATTCCATACCTAAACCAAGATTCGAACTCAGAGCCTGTTAAATCGAGGGCCAGATATTTTTTCAGAGATTTGTATGGCCTTTTTTATTTTCTTTCGTGTTGCTTCTTTTTGAGTCAACTCTAATGAAAAGATTTAAATATACAAATAGAACTAATATTAAACTCCAAAATTAAACTCTAATTCTACAAGTTAATTAAGTTGCTCAAAATCGTTGCAAAATTCAAAGCTAGAATTTCAAATATTTCATTTACATGATTTAAAAACTAATTTTGTACTAAACATGAATGGTTAAAAATATTTATTTGTTTATCTTACGATAATAACTATACCAAGGAGAGGAAAAAAAACATAAATGAGAAATGTAAGCAAAGTGATATTGCTTTTTCAGTAGGCTTGAAATTCAAGCATATACAATTTCACATAAGCATTCAAGATAACTTACTTGCTCAAAATCGGAGACAGTTCGATCAAAAGTTTTATAGACAGAAAAAGCGCTCTTTTATATGTATATTTAAATTTACGACAGCACAATAAAAGAGGCAATATCTTTATCTGAAGAAATGCAATCATTCAAGAAAAGTCACTAATGAATTGATTTATCTTTATCAATCATTTATATTGGGTGTTACTACATACACCCATAAATACAAAAATAAAGTAAATTGGTGGTGTTTAAATAAATTGATGTGAATGTTGATTTGAAGTTGATTAAAGGATACGGTTTAAATGACAAAATGTGCGGAATAAAAGGCAACATGAATGAAAATAAGTGTGTTAACCTTGAAAAATGCTACGATTTTCTCAAGCAGAAATGCATGATGGGGATATCTTCACAGTTGAATAATAAAAATTTTAATATTAAATGAGTAATGAAAATGGTAAGTTTAAGTTTCCAAGAGTAATGTAAATAGGTCAAAAGTGATAGACGTAGAACAGAACCAGAAAATTTGAGAAAATAGGGCAGGGCGTGTTAAAAAATATAGTTGATAAAAATATCTAGGACTAGCACAAGATATTTAAATTACAAATGATAAGGGGTATATATGTTAGGTATTTTCAAGTAGAAAATACAATTCGTCCTCTCAAACTAACACACAAATCGAAATGTATGCATTTATATCGCATTAATTAGATAACAAACGCATTTAAGCGTTGTATGTGTATGTGCCTATTTTGAACGCGTTTTTTAGAGTTTGCATTTCGCTAGTTTTCTGATAGGACAGAATGCTTCTCTGAGAAAAACCTAAAATCTCGTAGCTGAAAAATATCTTTTACCAGTAAAATTACCAACGTAACAGTTTCAATCTTGAAGGGGTTTGTTTTGTAAAACTGAGGAGAACTGAAAGTGTTTTATCCGATATGGTACAGTCTGCAAGCTAATAACGAAGCAGGTTCGATTCCTGTAACTACTCAGGGTATATTTCTCTCTTTGGTATCAGTAAAAACTTTACTTGGGTGTGTACGTCCATTTCACGAAAATAAACAATACATAGCGCACCTCGGCCAACCTGGCTCTTTAGCCATAAAAAGGAAACACTATTAACACATATGGTATAAAACATTTATATACTCTGAAAGCGTAAATATTTACATTCAGTTGAGCTGTGTATATATGCTCCCAACAATGATTTTGAATCAGAATATATTGACAACATTTGTTGGTATCAGCAACAAAAATGAACAAACTCATTTGTGAAATACAATTAAATACGTTTAGCCAGTCAATTTTTCTCAGAATTAATTCATTTTATATTTTGAAATTGGAATTAATTTCAAAGTGTCAGAATTTACTGATCTGTTTCTTTTCTGGGGAATTGAATAATTAATTGTAAATGATCATTACTACTAAATAATACTCCTCTGTCAGAAAATAAGTGTCACGTTTAACACTAGAACTTTGTCTTGAAATATTTGTCATGTTTGTAAAAAAGATGTAGAAGAAAGATTTAATAGTAAACAAAAATGTTACTTTTCCCTACATGGTGAAATATTACATTCTAAGACAGTATTAGGCTTTTACACAGCTTCAGGATTACATTTAATATTACTTGAAGGTTCGATTTTCACGGCCTAGTTATTCTTTCTGAATTTGTACAATTTTGTATGCATTACTTCCAGATAACATCTGTACACTTTACCATACACGTTTGTAATGTTAAAGGAATGCTTTCTAACTTTAAATGTTTTCTAACAGGCTCACTTTTAAAAAGTTTTTTTCTATTTTTTTACCAGCCTTTGTTTACAATTAGAAAAAGACGATTAAGTAGCATTGTTAGGTTGCCCTACAACTTTAACAAATGTTGTTCTCGTCGGTACATTTCAATTCAAAATGAAGAAAAACCATTAAGATTCGAAATATGAATGTGCAAACATTACACGCAAAATATTACATAAAAATGTACTCTAATGTTTTTTTAAAGATACAACTTTTGCTAATTCTCATGCTAAAAAATTATTTCACTTGTTTTAAATCATTTTCTCGTTAAAAAAACTGCTTTTCAAAATTTACAATTACTTTCAAGAAGCAGTTTCAAGACAGCATTCCGCTGTTGTACAGGCGAGGAAAACTTTCCTGTAGTTGTGGAGAAACATATTTTTTTAAATAAATATTTATTTCATATTTTGTCTCAAACATATCATTATTTAATTTACACATTACAGTCGTGACCTTCAATGACAAATGGAATTGAGGGACCTTGTAATGTTTGATAATAATCTGCAACAAATTCGTAAACACGACAGCTTTATGAAAAAACAATTTCCATAAACAAAAAAATAACTGTTCGTTCGTAAAAAATTTCAAAAAAAAAAAAAAAGAACAAAATGGACACAAATATTTCTTTTGATTTGGTTCTGATGAATTAACTACAAAAAACCTTCACTTATTAACCCTAATTAACCCTAATTTAGCACATTCAGAATCCGGAATTAATAGATTTCCATCATAAAAAATAGTTTGAGGAGTACAAATACAATCACACTTTCAAAGTCATGTGCAAAACTGTAAACACTTTCCACCTTCCTCCAAAGTTTTTTAAACAAGAAACGTTTAAACATTCAATGAGAAAAATCATTCCTTTATGTTTTCTCACTTAAGATTTAAAGAAAAAGAAATTATTTAAATTAAGAATAGAGGGGGATGGGGAGCGCCAAAGTAACAAATAATAGAAATAACTCTCTGGGAATCATTTATATGTAATGAAAGCAATGAAAAAACACAATTTCAACCGCAGAAGGGGCAAAAAAATTAGCGAAAAACTAGTGGGGGAGAGAAAATACAAACGCGACAACAGGCAGAAAAAAATCATAACCCGACGTTTTTATGTATCTCTACGGTTAACGAGTGTGGAGACAATTTGAGTGTTAAAATTTATTTGAAAACCTGCGGGAAAAAAATAATAATAATAAGCCCAAGCGTTTGAAGAGGCAGCAGACACCGCGTGTACTTTTTTAACGGGGAACTTTCTCCGGTTTTTTCCCGGCCGTTTTTTCCCCTTCACAGCTGAGCTTTTTGCGCGGTTTTTTGTTTGCGTCGAGATTTATTTTTTGGACCCAGAGGACGAAAGAGAGCGAGCGTTTTGTCGTGACAAAAAATAACCGAGCCCGACCCTTTCTCAGAAAAGAAACGGGAGCCCGAAATAGCAGCGGGCCCCTCTACAAGTCGCTCCCACAAAGGCAATGACCTAGAATACATGGGTCGACGTGCTCACAGGTTTCGCTTTCGATGGGCCCGTCCCCTTGTTTACAGCGCTGTTGGAAATAGAAACGAACTGCAGAGCCAACTTGAGGAAATTATGGGGGGCCTGAGTACAAGCGCCCAATTCATTTTTAAATAGTCCGCGTAATTGTCTAATTTAACCCCTCGAGTGTTTCGGCGACACATCTCTTCCAATTGTGACCAGTTTTGTGATTCCCCAGAAAACACTTTTTTGTGGTACAAATAAGTGGTTGGAAATAGGGATGCGACATCGATGTCGATGTTTTTAACATCGATGTATTGGAGTCGATGTTTTTGTAACATCGATGTTAACACTTGTCGATGTTTTTACGTTTACGATGTTTTATTTTTAAATGAAAAAAGTATCGTAATAATTTAAAGAATAACCAAGTAGTATAATTTTCATAATCGGCAAATTGGACATACTTTCAAACCAAACTAGCCAAGGGTGAAGGGTCTGAAAAGTAGGGATGAGACATCGATGTCGATGTTTTCAAACTTGGATAACTTATTGGAGCCGATGTCGCATCACTAATTGCTAAACCAATTTTAAGAAATGGGGAAAAAAGTTTAAATGCACTGAATTTTAAAAACATCGATTGTTTGGGGGCGATGTATTATCAACATCAATGTTTGAAAACATTTATGTTTTGCTGTCGATATCGCATCAATAGTTGCTAAACCAGTTTTAAGCGATGTATTATCAACATCGATGTTTTAATTTTGAATATCGAAGTTTCAAAACATCGATGTTTCGCTGTCGATGTCGCTCACTTGTTGTTAAACCAATTTGAAGAAATGGGGAAAAAAGTTTAAATACACTGAATTTTAAAAACATCGATGTTTTTGGGGCGATGTATTATCAACATCGATGTTTTAATTTTGAACATCGATGTTTCAAAACATCGATGTTTTGCTGTCGATGTCGCATCCCTAGTTGAAAATAGAAACGAACTGCTGAGCCAACTTGATGAAATTGTGAGGGTCTGTATGAGTACGAGCTACTCCACGTAGTTGTCGAATTTAACCTTCCAAGTGTTTCGGCGCGATATCTCGTCCAATTGTGGTCAATTTCGTGGTTCTCCAGAAAACAGTTTTGTGATACCTTGTAACATGATCCCAGTCAAAAAGGATCTCTTCGGAAGAGAGGACTCTTATAACGAGATATCTCGTCGAGACAAGATTGCCCTATTACTCCAAAGGGATTGAAAATCCGAGTAGGAAAACAAATCTCCCTTACTCAGAACTTTGTGACAATTTAAAACAGGTTTTTGCCATAGAATCTGGTCACAACAAAGGAATTTTCGACGCGAAGTTAAACCATTAGAAGAGAGGGGATTTAATTTATTCATAAATTATTAATTCATCCCACCCAAAAGCTTACATCTGCACTCCGAACTACAGTACAAGTATAGGCGTAGCTAAGGGGATCAGGGTCAGCGGCCCCAGGTGAAAAAATTTATAGAGGCGGAATTTCAGAACTATTTTTCGTGGTTTGTTTTATAGAAAACAGGGTTTTTGGTATACTCTCTTCCGACTTCACAGAACTGTTAACTTAGTGATAGTTATTTTTGTCGGGATTCATAAGGTCTTTTTTATAGTTTTAAGATAATATAGTAAGAAAAGGGAGGACAACGGCTATCAAACTCCAAATGGTTTTGACGAGGATTTCACCTCATCGAGATATTGCAATCTCCTTATGAAAATGAGATCAAGATAGGGTGAGTTTTCTTCTAATCAAAAGATATCTCATCCTCAAGATCTGGTCAGTTTTGCTAATGAAGAAGATACCTTGTCGAGGCAACTACCAGGAGAGTTAAGATAAGAGCACATGCACAGAGTATTTCGTTTTAAAATTATGTCAATGTTTGTTATATTTGAAACGGAGTTTCAACGAAATTAAAACCAATATCTATAAGAGTGGCATATCAAAAATATTTTCTAAATCTTGTGGGGTTTAGGGGGGAAAATATGTTTTATGTGTCTTCTCTTCTGTCTTCACATAATGGTTAACAATGATAGTTATTCTTTATCGGGATTCATCGGGCCTTTTTTATAGTTTTAAGGTAACGTAGTAAGAAAAAAAAGACCAATGCTATTAAGATAAGATCACACTGCATAGAAGAATTTGATTTATAACGCATGGCCACGTAATGATAGTTACTTTAGTCGTTGATCGTCAGGCCTTTTTTATAGTTTTAATATCATGTAGTAAGAAAAAAGGAGAACCACCACTATCAAGATAAGCTCACACTATAGAGGAGAATTCGAAGTATGGCAATCTTTACTACATTTAAATCTAAATACACAAACCTTTAATAGTATTGATTTAAGGTATCGGGTCAATCAACTATGGTTAACTAACATCAGCCAATAACACAATCAGAAATATTTAACTATCTTGTATTTGGAGGAATGTGTTTTACGTATCTTAACTTCTGACTATGCAGAATGGTGTACCGAGTGAAGAGTTATTTTTATTGGTATGTATTATATTCTTTTTATAGTTAAAAGATAATGAAATAAAATAAAAGTAGGGTCACGACTATCAAGATAAGATACACTGCATAGGCAAACTCAATCTACATATTATAGCAATTACTACTCTTTTGAAACTAAATCTAAACCATTAACCCTACAAGTGATTTTGGGACCGACGGACCGACTTATCCAGCAACCTGCGAGTTGTAGGTGCGGCAAGTCCGATTCCTGTGGGGTTCAATTCCTCTCTGAATGTATCTCTCTTCTTTGTCAGTAAAACTTTCCTTCTCTGTTTATGTCTATTACTTGATATTGTCTGTATTGCGACTATCGCAGCATGGCCAAATATGGCCCTTGCACCATAAAACCCAACCAACCCCCTCAAGTGGTTTCGACGCGATATATCGTGCATCAAAATCTGACCAATTTGTACATGTTTTTTACGGAAACCCTGGCTATGTGACGGACTCTACTTTGGGAAACAAACGAATGGGAGATGGATTTAGGCATGGCATCAACATACAAGAGTCGAATTTGGGAAATTGTTGTGAGAATGAGTCATGTAATTCCCCAATTATTTCATGATTTGCAGAGTATCGAGTTCTTTGTCGAAACTATTTTATCTATTCATTTAGCCACATTTGCATTTTTTTAAAGTTTTTATCGCTCACTTTTGAAGGGGCCTCAACTTAAAAATTACAGAGGGGCCAAAGGGGTCTGGCCCCTTAAGAGAGGGCGCTCCAGGAAACGAACACTGACTAAGCTTACGAGGAGCAAACAAAGACAATCGCAAAAAGTGTTTATCGCTTGTTTTTACTAGCACTTGAAGCGACGAGACACATTTTTGTCTCATTGAAAGCGAAAGACTGAAAGCGAGCTGGCTTTGTTGAACGCACTTTCTAATACTGCCTTTTGTTGATTACACAACTGAATACAAACAGTTGCATGAACATGGACTCTATTCAATAGCGAAGAATATTACTGGATATACAATTGTTCTACACAAAGGCTAAGCGAATATATTTAAAGGCACAGTTGTTTTGTCAATTTAAGAGTTCTTTGCATTAACAACCGATTTATTAAAGAGAATAATAAACAATTCAGAGTCGTTAATACGCTATTTATCAGGGAAAATGTGTCTCAATTTCGTTTCCATTTATGCATGTGGCTACAAGGTAATAATCAAAATGTAAATTAATTTCCCTTTTATCACTGCAGGCCATTCAATTTACACATGTCCTATTCACAATCTATTCACTCTAAATTAATGTACAATAGTAAAAGGAACGCAAACATTCTATTATTTCGAATGTGCCTTAAAATTAATAGAAATTCGTATATGCAAAATTACTGCTCATCTAAAGTTGACGATGCTATGTTCAAGATATTTAATTTATTCAGTTGATGGCTTTCTGTAAAATGTTAAGCAGATTCTCGTTTTGTATTTTATAATCACTTCCCAGGAGCTTAATTCTCAATATTGTTAGCTAGCAATATACGAGGTCTGGACCGAACCAGCCAGTAACTGATCAATTAGTGTCCATACATTTATGAAAAAAAATACCTTGCAGCTAGTTTGTAGTTGCACGTTAAAGATTTTTTTTGTATTTAGTGTCTGCTGGGGAGGTTATCAAAATGTGCTGTAGCATAATTTTAAATGTTTGAGAGCTTAATATAATATTTTCCTTCGCATTCTCCGAATAGTGATTTGACCAGTAATTGACAAATACACGTATAGTTCCAACACATAAGGTAGGTTAGTATTTATTCTAGTTGTTCATTGGTTGTAAGAATGCCAAAGGGATTGATTGTTTAATGTTTAAATGAGAAATATGGGTTAGTTGGTAGTGTTTTATGACACAAGGGGCCATATTTAGCCAATTTACGCACAAACAACACAAAGTAATGAACATACAAGCACAAAGAAAGTTTCACTGACACAGAAGAAAGAAATACACCCAAGGTAAGTTCTAGAAATCACATACAACTTGCAATGAGAAAAATAGGAATATGGTTAGTTACTACTACGTGATCAGAGATTGGCTGGTTTATCCTACCTAATCAAATACGTGATTTTAAAATGAACAGACGATTGATAAGCAAAATACAGATAAAGGAAATATTTAGAAATCTTAAAAATAATACAATATAATAGTGATAAATATAATTAATAAAATATATGTTTGAAATAAAATAATAAATGATATATAACTTACACGAATGAATGTGAACAAAATAATGTACAAACGGAATTTCGAAAAATGAGTAAAATCCATGAAAACGGCGAAAGCTAGGTTGTATCTCAGAAAAATAAGCATTCCAGATAAAAGTATTAAAAATGGAACTGTAAATTTTATTCAGATGCTCCTAGAGACCGTTTCACTTTTTCAAACAAAACATTTAATTTCAAGCCCATACTTTATTAGCTACTCATATCTTAATTAACAAAGCCGTATGCTAAAATTATATGTTAATTAGTATGTCATCGGAGAAAGCGCTCAGAAAACAGCTGCACTCCCCACAAGAATGGCCTGGAGAAAACCACCGCAATAGCTCTAACGTCCCCTCTTGCAGGGAAATATGTCTTCGACATTTATTGTACCGTTTAGGCGATAAAAATGAACGGATAGAAAGTGATTTGTTTTCGCGAGGCCGGTTTGTTGCCAAAGGACTTGAAAAGCTTTTATTATTCCGCAGTCTTAAGGACAGAGAAAACACTCAAATATCTGAAATTACAAATTCCAGCCAGAATTAGAGACAGCTCTCAAGTGGCTCTCCCTCATGGCTAATAATCAGCTTGAGCAAAATCAGTATGAGTGGGAGGAAAAAAAGGGGAGGGAAGACGTGAAGCAAAGGCCCTTTTTTCTCAACGCTCTTATCAATGGCGGTTCTGAAATCGGGGGAATTGTTTTGCCGCCGTTTTGTAATGTGCGTTAACGACGCGCAAACATTCGGATATTAAATGCTTGCTGTTGGCCGCAATGCGAATCTGGCAAAAACAAATCGAGAGCAAAATAAATTAGTTGATCGTTAAAGTAATAATTCAGACGATGGAATTCTTCGGGACTTGGCTTCACTTGAAAGTGTGGTTTGAGTTGAAGACTGATTCAAATTTTAGGAACGCTTAGCTGGTTGATTGATTGGGTTTGTGGCTGAAGGTCCAAAAACGGACAAACTCAGATATAGGAGGTAACAAATTCCAACCATAAATTGTGACAGCTCTCCAATGTCTCTCTCTCTCTCTCATGGTTAATAATCAGCTTGAACAAAATCAGTATGTCGCACGGCAAGAAAAGTGACACAAGTCAAAAAATAAAAATTTTGATGTTATGTCAGTGAAAAATATGTATGAGGTGCCCCAGCGTGTTATTTTACTGTTCTATAGAATATAATAGAAGTTAACACCATAAATACTTACCAAAACTTTAAAAGAGAAGCTTATACTATTTCAATATAAGTTTTGTAGTATCCTTTAAGTTGATGTTTCTCAAATTCTGCAATTTTGAGTTGTGTCACTTTTCTTACCGGGGTGCGATGTGTAGAAGGTCAAAAAAGGAGAGCGAACAAGGTGACGCTAAGGTCCTTTTTTCTCCCGCTTTTATCAATGGCGGTTCTGAAATCGGGGGAATTGTTTTGCTGCCGTTTTGTAATGTACGTTTAACGACGAGCTAACATAAGGATATTAAATACTTGTTCTTGGCCGTAACCTGAATCTGGCAAAAGCAAATCGAGAGCAAAGTAAATTATTCAATTAATTCTTATTAAATTAGTAAAGATGGGTAGTTGATCGTTAAATTAATAATTCAGATGATGGAATTCATCAGGATTTCGCTTGGCAAAATAATGTTTGGAGTTAAAAACTGATTTGAAATTTAGTAACACTTAGCTAAGGGGAGTTGGTTGATTGATCGAGTTTGTGGCACAAGGTCCAAAAACGGACAATGATATCGGAAATAACTGCCAGAATACCAGGCAGTTTTCAAGTGGCTCTCCCTTGTGGCTAATAATTAGCTTGGGCAAAATCGGTATGAGTGGGAGGACAAAAAGGAGAGGAACCACAGTGAAGTAAAGGTCCAAAAATATCGGTTCAGAGATTTTAAGGGGGACTTGGATATTCTATTTTATACTCTTTCCAATGACATTTCAATTTTGTTTCAGCTTTCAGTAGAATATTTAGAATTAAAATAAACTGATAATCTTCATCAAATGAACTCAGAAATTTAACTTTAATCTTGATTTTCCCAAAATGAATAAATAGCTGAATGTTTTGCTCCAGTACGATTTTAATTAATTACCTACCCAAAATGAATATTTTCTATTTTCGAGGTACCTATTCTGAAAACTACTTTTACCTGGTTAAGTAAAATTTTCCTTACATGTTCAAAAATAAAATTATGCTGAAGTGACCTTGGGTATACAAAATCAATTTAAATCTGGCATCTTAAGATTATTTTGAGAAAAAATATGTAAAAATTACGTACATTGAGAACGTTGGTAACTCCCCTTAAGCAATTGTGTAAAAAAATCGGTATTTAAAATAAAATAGAATCGGTATAATTTAATTGATTTTAGGTAAAATTTCTCGATTCAAACTAATTACTGATCATGCACGACACGTTAAAAATGCAATGCTGACTTTTTATGCGTAATAGCAGTTGTAATGAGCAGTTAAATTTTTTTTCTACCACAATTTGGGCAAGTTTAATTTCACTTTGTTATTGATTTTACAACGCGCTATCAAAGTTTCAGTATAGTTATTATTTTGTGCTAAAACTGAGAGTAGCGTGTATTTATTTATAATGTTCAGCAAAGAACAATTTGTGTGGAGACTAAAAATACTTGGCAAGAAAATTTAATTATTGATACGGTTCCTTTGAGAGTTCGACATAAAATACCAGTCTGTTTTACTATCGAAAAATTTTTTCACGAATTCTCGTTTTCCTTTAAACATCGAATATTGATATATTTATTGTAATACTACTAATATTGGAAGAATAAGAATATTATAAACAAATTTCAATGATTAACGTTTATAATCAAAGAAAATTTACTTTTATTTTTAACTTAGTAATCTAATAAGACAAAAAAAGGCACTGATCCTGTGAAGTATTTGATTGATAAATTGCAGTTAAATGAAGTCACACATATTATTGATACAAGTATTGATCAGTAGAGCTTCAGATTTTAGTATATAATTAATAATTTTACTATAAGAAATAATTGTATAATAAAAGAAAAAAATGTATGATTGTGAATTTTTAAATAAAGAGAAATAGGAATCGGAATATTTTGATACATCAATAAAAAAAATAGCACTTCGAAATTGAAAATTAAAATTTAAATAAATTAAGAAATAATTAAAAAGTACAAAAATTTACATTTTTAAAAACGTTAGCTTCACTAAAAATGTTTTGTTTATTTTACGAACCTCTTCAAACACCCTTTCATTGCAATGAAGACAAATATACTGCCCTTTTAAAATTTATAGTATCCAAATCAGGAACAGTAATTAAAATCAATCTATTAAAAATACAACACTTATAAATAGATACGTATGAAATTTAGCATTGAAAATCACCCGCAATCATTTACAGTCGTTATCTGAACTATACAAATTACTTCAGCGCAACTAAAACTGAAAACAAATAGCCTATGCATTTCAAAGAGCAGTTGAAATCCCTCCATTTCCGTTAAGATAAATTTTAAATTATCTAACCCGAATACAGGTATTAAGCATTTGCATTATATCTGTACTAAACGTTTGCATTCCGTATCACTTTGTCCTTTTCCAGGAAGGAGATAGAGGCACTGATTATAAAATTATACCCGATAAGTCAGAGTTTAATGCACTAGGATTATATACACTTAGAGAGAGAACGAAAGAGGAGGCATAAAGTAACTCGTGATGTTTCTCTCTCTCTCTCTCTTCAATTAAGTAATAATTACTACTATAGCATATTCCATTTAATTTGTATTAAACAGTGTTCTACACCAGCGACCTTCAACCTTTTTTATCTCATATTACATTAAAACTATGCGGTACATAAAAAAAAAATACTATTACAAGCATCAAAATTACATCATAAAAATGTATTGCATCAAAAATATACTAGTGCAACAGAAAAAGAAGTAATATACGATATGACCAATTATAGGTATAAATTTCAAAAAAATTAATAAGAACTACCCACTCTTTTTACTCTAAAGTGGCCGAAAAATATTTTCGATACAATTTATTTATAATACTTTGTAATAAAAATAATAATCTGCATTACTTTACGGATATTAAGATTCCGGGTGTTACTTGAAATTACTTGCGTACACACTTATCAAAAGTTCAAAGTTAAATCGTTAAAATGAAACAAATCATACACAATGAAAATCGTTTCAGTATCCGTAAGGCACATCAGTGTCATTCTGGCTGCACACCCGTTGAAAATTGCTGTTCTAAACTGATTTATAGTGATAGATAACTGGTATAATTGACTAAGCTTAATCTGATAGTTCAATGCAAGAAAAGGGAGAAATAAAATTGTACTTACCTTGGTTACCAGCGCGCTGATGCTGCGGTCGAACCATTGTAGCAAAAATATACAGGGTGATTCTTTAAGTGAAATAAAAAACGTCGTTTTTGCCTAAGGCTACGAAAAGTCCTGAATAGGGAGAAAAAGAAATAAATGAGATCCAAAATATGAAAATAAAAACCAAATTAAAATTTTAACTATCAAACTAAGCAAATTATGTTGAATTCTGAAATCTTGAACGCATTTTGATTGTAATGATATAGTATTCCTCTTTTAAGTCAGTTTGAATTCACTAAATAAACATTTAAGAAAAAACACTATTTTGTCACTTAAAATACAATATATGGTTGCTATCGCAATAGAATTATTGCTCTACACTGCACAAACTGTATCTCCTTTATGGAATTTCTTTTCCAAAATCTAGAATTGAATGTTTTGGATGGAAAATTAATCTTCTTTTAAGTCGATAAAATTTCAAAATTTTTGTAAATACTTATTGGAAACTTCATGGACTCGATAACTGTACAAACCGTATTTTCTTCATGAAATTTAACACATTAACAATAACTACGCATTTTTTATCCAGTAAAAGTTTAAAATTTATTTAAACACTTAACAAACACTTCATGGCTTACTTTAACTGTTATTTAAAAATGGTTGCTACAGAAACATAATTGGAGCATCGTAACTGAAAACTAATTCCCACAAAGTTTCACCGCCGAATTCCAGTATTAAATAGTTCTCGTAGAAAGTCTTTTTCTGACTTTAGACAATTACCAATTACTCAGACAAGTGTCAGTTATCAGCTACACAGACAAGTGTAAATTATCCATTAGAAGACAATTATTAATTAAACACTCAAAATCGAAAGTAGAAGCAAAAAAAGCAGCTTTTAAAGAATTTTCCCAACAACGCATATCCAAGCGTCTGAATTAAAAACCTTTATTATTCCGGACATACATGCAATTCTTTTTATCTTAAGGAGGCATCTCTTTTTATTCACATTATTTAACCCGATTTCGCCATAAAAAAGCAAACCCACCAAGAATTGAGTAAAGGAGAGGAAAAAATCTCCCTTTTGAGAGCAATGACAAATGATAGCTTTAAAAGGACAATATACATCCTTAAAAAAGCAAATAAAATGAGTATAAACATTTCTCAAAAAGAATAAAGGAATGGAAAATCCGTAGCTGCAACAGTGAAGGGAACGGCAGGATTTCTTTCTACGGCTCGAGCAATCGGGATTAAACTGACGAAATACGGCGACAACGATTATTTGATCCACATTTCAACATTGTTCTCCGTAAGGTATCTATCTTTCCCTTAAAAAGAAAGAGCAAAAGTAAACACAAAATCCTGCGGAAATCTCTATTTCCTTTCCCTTATTTTTTCGGGAAATAATATGTACGCATTACTTTCCTCCACATAGTCGATTATTTTCAAACAGATTTTGCTTTTAGAGGTAAAATTTAAGGATGGCAATCTGCGGGGATATCTTAACGATTTAAATGCACACATGAAAATTTAAATGTTTCGAAATCCGAAATTCTATCAAGATTTCTTAAAGTAACGGAGATTGATTTGGTAAGGAATTGAACTTCTGGTTGTGTCAGACAAATAAAGCCGAATTTATGTTCAATATTTAAAAGGTGGATACCCAACCTTAACTTGAAAACCGTTATTTGCCCCAAAACATGAGCGGTTATTAGATCATGGTTGCGTCGTAACGACATTAAAACCAAAAAGAGAAACTTTAAAACAATCAATTGTGAATTTATTTTTCAAAGAATAAAATACCGTTACGAGTTCTGTCAAAGTAAACGTAGGTGGTATTTGGGTTTTTGCGTTGATACATGGTACTTATGTGTATTACGAACGTGACGCCACTTAGGCTTGATTTTCGAATACTATTTCAGCATGACGCTAATACAAATTCCAAAAACTGATTTCCGAATCGGTATGATCGTTGATTGTTCAAAGCAAATTAGATTAGACGCCAAACGTGACGAAAACGGTGATAAGTTTATTTTAAGGTTTTTAGCAGCAGAAGTAAAATTTCCGTATGCCTATCCGCAGACCAGATACAGCCGTACGAATAGATTTATCCTATCCGCACACGAGATACGTCCCACTGAACAAGTGCATCAGGCCCGTGGACGCGTTGACAGAACTTAATGAAGAAATAAATCTTGAAACATTGAATTTTTAAAATAAGCAATTGTGGTTTGTTGAGAATGAAAACGACCTATGCTGATGATAAAGTAATACAAAAAAAAATAGAAGTTACTTAAAAAGTAGTGAAGCAAGGCGCAGTGCTGTTTGGCAAATAACTAAATTGAAATTTCTCCCAAGCATATTAGTTTATATAGTTAGCTATTTGGAAAATAGCTGCTTTTAGCATCGAGGGATGATCAGGTTTAACCAGCACGTCTGAATTAACCGTTCGCGAAAGATAAATCCACTGTGGCGAATAGATTGATAACAGGTCCACAGGCCAGGTGCTGCCTTCCGGATAGGATAACCTGTCCTGCAGTTCAGATAAGACCTCCGGACAGGTTATACAGTCCCGTATACCAGGTACAGCCCTCCGATCAAGAGAAAGTTTACCAATTTCGCAGAACAGATACGGCCCTCCAGAATAGTTTACCCGGAACACAGACTATGTAATGCCCTCCAAAAAGGTTTCCCGACTTGCAGACTAGATTACAGTTACCGGATATTCCAAAAGAATACTCATTCCTAAAAAATACGTATTTAAAAATTAGCAAATCAGAGCCTAGCGTTATTCTGCAAATATTTACATTAAAGATTGAGCAAGCAGATTTTTATCTAAATTCCTGATTTTATTTTAGTATCTTTCATACGGGGCACAAAACAGACCACGTGTGGTTGCGATTACCACTGCTGAAGCCTTAACACAAAATCCACACACACATAAATCTCCACCAAGCTAAGTGAATCTTTGATTCTCTTGCCTGTGATTTGCTTCGTGCGCTGCATAAATTATAGAATGAGAGATTTGATACTCACACGTGCTTTTCTACCTGATTTCGAAGCGCGACCTTTCACCTCCAGTAGGTTGCCGCTTATTTATCATCATCTGAAGGTGTGCGTCGTGGAGGTAATCACATATCTTGAGCACCATCTCTACAGAAGCCAGCAACAAAAAAGAATTCACTTTGCCTCGGATGTTACCTCCCTTTACTGAGGGGGAAGCCATGTAGTCTTTTGAATGAGGAAATGTAGTAAGGATGCATCCTATATTCCACAGTTGGTGTGGGTCTATTTAAACCTCCTGATCTCGACGAGGTATATCGTTATTAGAAGAAAACTGACCAGATCTTGATCTTGCCATAATAAAAAAATTGGCAATTTCTTGATGACAAGTTCTCTTGTCATTGAAAATTAGGTAAGATACTGATGACAAGATATCTCGTCATTGACAAAACGGGTCACATCCTGATGGACGATATATCTTGTCAAAACCACTAGGAGGATTTAGGGGATAGTATTCTTAAATCACCAAATTCCAAGAAATATTCGACTTTTATATAATTTTTACTTTCAATTTAATTGATATCAAACTCTATAGACAGCTAAAAAACCTTTTATCGTCACCTGAAAGTATACGTCATTGAGGTTAATCACATTTCTTGCGCACTATCTCTACAGAAGCTAGCAACCAAAAAGAAATCCCTTAAACTGATGTTTACCGAGGGGGATAAATGTGTATTAATTTAGGCGTAGAAATGCAGTAAAGATGCATCCTACATATTTCAGTTTTCCTGGGTTTATTTAAGGGTCGTTACAAAATCTATCGAAAAAAACCCGATTTTTTAATCTGAAATTAATTTATATCAAACTCAAAGGATAGCAAAAGAACTTTTCACTTTCGATAATTTTGACAGAGTTACATAGACAACAGTATAAAATATTCAGTTGAAAAGTATGGTAGGTCTACTAAACAAACCCCGATTGAGATATTTGACATTCTGATTTCGGACTGCCCCCAAAACAGGGTCATTGTTCACAGCTGAGGAGGTAAACATGACGTTCGCACTCCTTTAAACGTCATTGCTAGGTAATAATTGCTCCTAAACGGGAAGAGTTTCGTGTTATCGTTGAGAAATACCATAGGGTCACTCTGAAATCACCCATCTTTCTAGGTACATGGTTCTATATTTACAGTTCCATGCTAGTTCAAAATCATTAAATACACAATACGTGTGGACTAAATAATTAAAAGACATGAAGCAAAAGCATATTCATTTCCGAAAGGAGTTACAGCCAGGCAAAGAGCTTGATGGCCAAACATGCCTTGTCCGTCTTTCCAGTGGTAAGAAAGACTGAATAAACAGATGCTATGCACTTGACTTTACTTTATCCGCCATCTGGCCTTCCCAATACTTCTGTACTCTTTTACTAAAATTATTAAGCGCAGTGTATGTGTCTAAGAGTTAAGCCCTCAAAGGTTGTCTACTATTAGATAAAATATACAGTCAGGAGAGTCAATAATATTAATACAAAATAAGTTTGCACGGAGACAAGTCATGCCAGTCAAGAAAGTAAACTCAGCAACTAAAGCCTTCCTTGAAGAGTCTCGAGGCGACGTCAAAGGAGGAAAGTGACGATTCCCAAGAGAAAATGTAGATATTGGTACAAGAAACTCGTATTTCAATTAGTTGTGGGTCCAACATTGGAGTATTTTACAATTGCTTCACATATAAATTTATAGACTACCCCTTAAATTACATATAATTTCGAGATGCTGAAATAAAATTTCAGCTCCATAAACATTATTTGAAAATAAAACGATGCAAAGGTTAAAATGGAATATTCACTATCAATAGCTTATCTTTCAATAGTACAGTAGAATTCTGAATCTAGGACTGATTAGGACCACAGGTCATCAGGATTTGCGTAATGCTCGATAATTGGATTACTTTTTGCACTTACAATTTAACACTTGCTTTCTCTTATATTGAAGCGAGGTGACTTTATATTTACATTTTATAGAACAGTTGAACGGTATATATTGACTGATTATTCACTAAACAAATATTTTTGAAGGAGAATTTTGCTATAAATGCTTTGTTCAAGGATATGAAGTTGAGATTTAAAGTTCTTAGTCAAAGAGCGAAAATTAAAAAAAAAAAAGACTTAAGTTAGACATGGTCATTTATTGTCTATTTATTTCGTACTTCAATTGGGATTGGAAAATGTAATTCCAAAAATAAGGCATGAATCTGTTTAGTGTAGGTAGTAAATAACCATTCATTTCTCAGCGGAAGTTGTGTCTAATTTAAAAGAAGAGAAATATTATCAAATAATTTCATTATCTCATTATATTTCATACAAAATGACCACATAATAAGCGAATATGAAAATGTAACATCCATACTTAAAAGATAAACGCCAAGCACAAACCGGAAGCATAGGAAATCAATCGATTTTTTATCGACAAACTGCAGGAACAATGTACACTATTATTTTAAAGGTAATCAATTCATCGACGTATAAATCAAATCATGAGGAATCGATTAGCTCAGGCGCATAATCTAGTTAACCGGAAAGATTAGAGGAAATATGTTTTAGATAAGCTGCTCCCAACACTTAAATACTTCTTATTCGATATTGAAAATAAATTTGCAGGTCACTTTAACAAGATACTTGGATTCTTATTTTATAAATTACATTTTAACTGTTCAGAAAGCTTATACTCTCAATAGCAATTCTAGTGCTCAATAGAAAGTTTTCGTTGTTTCATTTGAATCCTCTGATTTCGTTTTATCAATTTATCTACTCTATTAAAAAATAACATCTTTCCTAACTAGATATTCATGTTACTAATAATTTATATTAATTTTTTGTAGTCACACTTATGCATTGTTTATAGGTAGGCAAATAGTTGAATTAACGTCGCTTTGTGAGCAACCAATATTAGTGTGACGGTATCTTAATTTTGAAACAAGGTCAGATGACAACACCTGTGCTCATTGCTTATAGGAATTTAAAGAATACATTAATGTTAGATAGCAAAAGTACATTCTGTAATCATATTCTGGTGATACTATTTATTCCAATGTACGTTTTGCAGTAACATTTATTTTGATAGGCTGTGTATTATACTTATATAGGGTTCTCTAGCATAGATTTTTAACTAGCATTATTTAATAATCAACCATGTAAAATATATAAATAAACATCATGGTTTGATTTGGTTGAGTTTATCTCTCGTTAATTTTTTACTATACTAAGGGTAATGTGACCGAAACCATCATAATAAGTTTATAATTAAAAAATATATAGTATACTGATACATATCCTTACGTCTCATGTAGAGACTAAACATTATTTTTCAATTTGTATAGAACACTCTTTTTCTAGTCAGGATGGAAGGAAATTTCAGTTTTGCTTATGAAACAAACGTAGTATACAAATATGCACAAGGAGGCTCTATATTCAAAAATTAAAATTTAACACTTAAGTAGCCCAAATAACTTGTTAAAAATTGCCAGTTAAAGTATAGTTATCGACTAGAATAGATAAGGATGTATTAGATTTCCTAGAAAATACGAGTAAGATCTTATTAATATACAAGATAAGATGAATGCTGACATTAAAATCGATATTCACTTCTAGCTTAATTCAAAAAGTCCTATCCAACAGCATTTAAAACTACAATTGTTGCACTTTTAAAGCAACCGTTTGCACATAGTTTTACACATTTAACCAATAACTTAGTACTTTAAGATAACCTTTTACATCCGATTTGATTACATTGCAGATACTTTTGCATCCACTGAAGTTTAACCCGAGAAGTTAAGTTCAAAACAAGCTAACCATGAATTACAGAACAAGCAAACACCTAATGTGTTCTCCAACTTCAATTCTCCGAGACAAGTGTAAGCAAACCCGAACTCGTTGGATCTTGTCGACTCTTATTAACAATCTCGGGCTCAAATCAAAGTAAATTCACTCGACTGTTTAATTCCGCCTTTTAACGTCGATAGTAACCCGTGAAGACCGCTTATATTTAGAGAAAGGATATTTTCAACAAGATTTTGGAAGTACATTTACTACACTTTGAAAGAAACTATTACTATCCGGTATATTATTTACACTTTTAACAAATTGACTACTTTTTATACTACTTTGGCATCCACTGCCGTGCAATTGCGTAAAATGAGTGTAAACGCTATTGAAACATATGACAGTATTATAGTACACCGCAGTCAGCAAACCTTTTCTCCATCTTAAGAGACTGCAAATTAAGAGAAACCCGAAGCTATTGGCACTTTTAAATAGTTATTAATGATCCCGGGTTCACACCGAATTAAATTCACTGGGCTATTTAACTCCACCTTAGCATCCATAGTAACCCGTAACGACCTTGTTTTATTTGGATATTTTTCAACAGCATTTAAAAATATATTTGCTACACTTTGAAAACAACTATTGCTATTTGATACATTGTTTACACCAAGATTAACTACTGTTTATCAGACTTGACTACACACTAGACATATTTTGACTTACACTGCAGTAGACAGTTTTTATGTACGAGGCAACAGCAAATATGTTCTCCATCTTAAGCGACCACAAATGAAAAGAAACCCGAAGTCATTGGCACTTTTTAACACATATTAACGATCCCGGGTTCAAACCGAAATAAATTCGCTTGGCTGTTTAATTCCGCCTTTGCATCGAAGGCATCCCGTGAAGACCTTTATATTAAGGGAAAGGTGCTTTCTCATTAAAATCCAACCTATTTAGTCAAAGAATGCTCCTCATTCAGGCACGGGGAAAGCACTGAGGTAGGGAGCTTGGTTTTTTCTCCTTCCAAGAGAAGTCCATGAATAGTAAACATGGCAGAGACCTAGAGACGCTGATGAACTTCTGTAAAATCCGACTCCAAGACCCGTAGAGTGTAGGACGCAATTAATTGACTACTAAGGCGGAATACAATAAACACGCAGCGTGGAAAGATCTATCAATTGATTCGGCAAACTTGTTGGTGAAAGAGTAAACAGAACTAGGTTTAGCAGCAATAAAAAAGGCAAGGAAGCGAAAACTAAAAACCTCCTCCGCCCGCTATCTAACGTTCCTACGGAATTAGACCAAGTTCCAGTTTTTTTTACATCTATTTTTTACAATCGGATTTTATTTGTCTTTACAAGCGTTGTTTTTCCGGTCGCAGGCGTTTAGAAATAAATGTCCCCCGCCAGTCGAACGCGTTTATTAGAGAAGAATCGGCAGAAGAGGCTTTTCAAAACTCCGCAATCCAAACGGTTTCTTCATTAGGAAGCGAACGGGGAAAGCGCTTTAAAATGCAGGCTGGGAGGGACGATGAAAAAAGCGTGATTAAAAGTCTCAAAATTAAAACACTGCAATAGACATAAGAGGAAGAGAGAGAGAGAGAGAGAGAGAGTGGGAGAGGACGAAAAAAAATTGCTAAAGAATTTGTATTCGCAGCTCAAATGAGGAACAGAAAGTGATTTTCATTAAACTAGTTTTAATTAGAAACCTTCGTTAGAGCCTCATGAGGCCGGTCATTAAGATCCCATACGATAGGTCATTCCAGACCTAGCTTTGGGCAAAGGCTTGATTAAAAAGATGCGAGTGAGAGAAAAGTCAAACAAGTTTCGTGTCATATTGTTTAAAAAAACTGACGAAACCAAAAATCATTAAGGTCCGGTGACAATTTAAAGAGTTGGGTGTTTCCGTTAAAGTTTTAATTCGGATTGTCTGTTTCGAGTTCTTTTCGCTCATCTACAAGAACTCAAAACTGGAATGTCATTAGTTTAATAATAAGAAGTACTTTCTATTAGTTTGGTAATACCAAACTCCTGTGTTTTATAAACTAACTTAAGCTTATGACGCGCGCGTGCGTTCCCAGAATCTTTTTAAATAGGAATTCCACATTTAGAGAGCTATAGGAAAAATCACTGAAAGCAAAAACATTTATGGACTCTTCAGACTATTTGAATTTCCTGTCTCCGTTTATTCAAACATTTTATTTATCTTGTATGAAAGTGATTAATGTGATGTACTACAATCTTTTATTCTATTATTGTCTGGTTGTTATTGGCTTATCTAGCCAATCTGCTTTAAATAAATGGACATACACACAAAGAAATCTATTATCAGAAGCTATACATCAACTGGAGAGTAAACTTGTTTCCATCCCAATTAGTTTAAATTATCAAATTCGTGTTTTTCTAGTATAGAAGACAAACTCACAATATTAAAAATCAATTTTACTTAATAGCACGTAATTCAGACT
The DNA here is from genome assembly GCA_947359465.1 of Metellina segmentata. Lineage (NCBI taxonomy): Eukaryota > Metazoa > Arthropoda > Arachnida > Araneae > Tetragnathidae > Metellina > Metellina segmentata. Next base: position 64,140,865 of record OX375872.1, on the reverse strand, counting down.
TAATTGAACTTTACTTGACAACATAGATGTGAAATTAGTGGAGTCTTATGGCTTACGAATCACCAATTAAACAAAACGTTTGACCACAGAAGCATAAAATGTGATTAAATGAATGAAATCCATTGGAAAAACTGCGCTTGCAATCGAATTTTACTTCAAATACAAGTTAACTATGATGTTTGCTTGGTGAATAAAGTAATCCTCCAAACTTTTCGCCATCTTGCGGTTAAAAAACCCGGAATCCTGACAGTCGACAATTCCGCCTAGAATGTAGGCTTTTACAAACATTTTAAGGATTAAACGAAATGAAAAGCTACGATCCAGCCAAATTCTGTCCTGAACAGCGACTTAATGTCGGAAAAGCAACGACGCAGCAACAATTAATTTTAATTGTCATTGCAGGGAATGTAATTGGAGGCACGCAAAAACGTTACTTTGTATAACTTTTCAAAATGGCGAGCCGCCTCAAAATGCCGTCCTAATAATCGGATCTACTCCGGCCGAGCTCCGCGCAAATTAAACATTTTTGAGATTTCCAGAAGAGCCCGAAATCCGGGCGCTAAATACTATCCGGCACAGGTAATTATTTGCACGGAGGAGGTTTTCCTTTGTTTTTAGGGAAAACTGGAGAGCGGGAATAGTTAAGGCATTCTTTTGTTCTGTAAGTGTACTTGCAGCAAATCTGTTGGTGCAACAAAAAATGATTAACGCCGCCTAGATTAAAATTTCAGATATGCCGGCGGAATCTTCCCCTCTCTTGATGAGTGAATCAATCTCCCCGGAAAGGACAAAAACTTCGCCTCTCCTCTCGCCCTAATCCAGGACAGAGATCTGACATTTTGAGAAATCGCGCCCGAATACCAGAAACCCTGGTTTCGCGCTGTTTTCCTTTAATTTAGAAGAATCCCAGAACTAAATATGCAAATCTGAATAAAGCGCGACACATCATTCCAGGGACGGCGCATTTCTCCCGTGACACAATTTCCCGGAACTTTTTACCTGGATCCGCTTTTTTTAATTTCCAGCTTCCCCCGCTGTTTCCGGGAAAAAGCTCGCCTCACCTTTATGATTAATTCGGAAAACAAAGCTGATAGCGGCGGACGCCTAAGATTCCGTTCATGTCTAACCTGACTGATAGCTTGGGTAAAGTAAGAGGCGAGCCCACCTTAACGAGGGACCCAATCGGAAAGGTTAGGGTATGTGCGCTTTTTTTTCCCTCTCCCGAAAACCCCCGCCGCCGGCCGGAATTTTTGTGACAGATTTCATCGGTTGACACCTTCTCCTGGAAAGTATTTGAGTTTTTCCGCTCCAGCGGCAATTTATTACGATGTAGCTGACAAGCTAGATTAAGAGGGAATTGCCATTTTTGAGAGTCCACTCTCCTCGTTCGTGATCTATGGCCCCTAAAACAGCGATTGTGTTAAAGAATGTTTGTTATTTCGTTTCTGGGCCAGGGGGAAGAAATCATGTATCACGCTTTTGTCATCGGCGAGTACGTGAAATGGATAGCTCCAATTTAAAATTCTTCAGAGTTAATTTGTGGGGAACACGACTTCGGGGTTATTGAGAGCGCAGCCTCTTTTTTTACCTGCGGAGTCTAAACAGGTGATCGGTGCTGTTTTCGAAGCCATTCTTTCGCAGGATTCTCTGATTAGTTCGATAATGGAGCGTTCACTTCGACTCTTATGTTTCGAGTCAAACTATTAAACCCAAGTTTCACTTTGCTTGCCAATCTAAAGGGTTGAAGCTCTCAATTATTACGTTTGTCTGAGTAAACCTTGACTTGAAGAATTTTGACACGGGTTGCTGAAGATTCTAGTTAAAAGTCCCAGGTAGATAGGTAATTGGGGTTTCATGGCGTAATCTCCAAAACGGACAAGCTGCACCAAGCGGAAGATAAAACAATAAAAACGATAGAGATATGAAAGGCGTTGCGCAAGGAAATGGATATAGCACACCAAGCGCAAGATAATTATAGTATGTAGGATACAATAAGAAATTCAAACATTTCTTGGTAAACAGCACAAAAGGTAAATAAATAAATGAAATACCTCAGAATTTAATTCGTCGATAGATTAAATATATCGGTCAACAGCAGGAAAACCAAAAAAATAAACTATTACCATGGAATAAATACAAAGCTCAAAGTTGCAGAACCAATGCAATGATATGGTAGGTTGTTTTTATTCTTTTACCGAGCAAGAGCCATATTTTGTCAAGCTGGGCCAAACAACGTAAAGCTAATGATCATACAAACTCAAATCGTGGTTCAAAATTACGATGTGTTGTCCTCGGATCTTTCCCTTAAGGGACGGATCCCGGACCGTCGTCAATAGCCCGTTGTGTTGCTCTAGTACGACGTTAACTAAAATTACCATTACCATACAAACTCAAAAGTTATGAGACAGAAAAGAGAAATATATCCAGGGAAAAAACTCGGATAAGAAAATAAAAGGCATAAATAATACATGAACGAATTGACAGTAGTTAAGTTGTTAAGTTATGCCACAGCGATAAGTTATATTTAATGAGAAGCTCAATATTTGTAAGAGTAAAATAACGGGATTAGTATTTCATAAATCGTATGAGAAACGAAGTTAAACACAACAAATAAAACAATAAAGATTTCAATCGGAAAATATCGAGCTAATCAGAGAATTCTGCTTGCATGCCCATCGACGACCGCTGCATCCACGATTTCCACAAAAGTTGTCTTTGAGAAAGCTGCCAGATAGTTCACGCATTTAACTTAGATGACACGGTGTATTATCATCTAGGAGTAGCTAAGAAAGTAATTTCCTAGTTTGTTTTATATCGACTTCATAGAACACTTCTATTAGAAATTCCTTTACAATAGAGCATTTCGTATTTCCAGGAGGGTTTAGCAAAATATCCAAGACAACAGATAGTTTCAGAACCCATTTATGCTATAAGCGATTGGAAATTTGCATCATCCTCTAAAATATTAATAACGGAAAACTTGCAGCTCTCCACTTACAGAAACCATACACGAATGTGTTCTGTCGCCAAACGGGGAAGTTTAACCACTACCTGTAGACAAACAGGAATATGTTTAATTACTACCTTCAAGACGTTTGGAGCAGACGTGTCGTCGTCCATTAAGGAAAATACAACGGAAACCTTATCAGATCAAAAGGAAAAACAGTGCTTGCATGACGAAGTGAAATACGTATTGAAACATTTAGAATCACCATTGCTTTGGTTGAATATTGATCAAAAGGATACAAAGCATTTGAGCACATTTATTTGACGAACACAGGACAGCATAGAACAAAGTACAATTCTGATCAATCTAATGGACTAATTCTAGTATAAAGACGGAGTGGATTTATTTAAGTTTTTAATCTTACGTCATGATCAACAGTTATTCATTCATTCATTATCGTAATGCCCTAACTCGGACTCGCCGCAGAAAAGCGTCTAAAACAACGCTAATCACCTGCTTAGAATCTCCAAGTAAAATTTCTTGGCCTGCTAGTATATGAATTTGGGGAAACAAAATTACTATTCTTGTTTCAAGATTGACATACTTAAAACCACCCCAAGACAATCTAGCACACATTATAATAATTGAAGTGCGCCATATAAGATTGACACACGATGTAACCTATGGGGTTTTCAATAACACAATTCTTATGAAATTGCAACGGGTCGTTTCGTACCCTGAGCTTACAGACGTTTTCACATTAAGTTGATTTATCTTTCATATTATTCAATCCTGCATACATACAGAAAAATTCACTTATAAGGCAGATGAATAAAGCGTAAAATAACAAAGACAAAGTACAGAACACATGGAAAAGTACCAAGCAACAAAACCTACAATCGATGTAAAATTTAAAAAATAAAAATCCAGTTTTTAAAAGTCTTCGAGGTTGTCAAAGAAAATGTCCAGGCTTGGCGGTATGTTATTTGTAATCTTCATAACTTGGAAAATACATAATTTTGAAATAATCCTGTTATAGAATGTGCCTTTAAGAATGTTATTTACGTGCATTACATGAAGGTACATTTTTGAAAGGCAAAGGGAAATTAGACTGAGACCTAAGGATTTAAGTTACATCAAATTCAGGGGATTTGGGAACCTAATAAACCACTTTTCAAAAATTTCCGGTTAGTAATTTTCAAGTTAAAAAAATCCAAAATTGTATTGGTTTATCCACTATTTAAGAGGTCATGTTATCTTAAACTTCCAAGTGTTAAGCACTCATTCAAACAATCGGACATTTAAAAAAAAATTTTCTTGAACATTTTTCAAAATAGAACAGGTAAATATACTCATCACGTTAATAAGAGAAATATATTCTCTAAAAGAATTATCATGACATCCCGATGATACATATCCACTTTTTGAAAAACACATGAAAACAAGATTTTTCTCAAATCTTCTACGACAATGAATATTCACCAGTGTGCGTCTACCGACCCTATTCAAAGCATGACTTGATGATGAAATGATTTTTACATGTATTATACAAAGGTTAATTTTTTCTACACAAAAGCTAACTAGACCGGGTTATTTAATCGGTACATTAGATGGCTTAAAGTCACACATTTTCCCCAATATTCAACCCCCCAAAAATCACAATTTTCCCTAGTACCCAGCCAGAAGTCGCATTAAGTTGAAATGCAAACTTTTTGATTGCGAAAGATAAAATAACAGATGACTACATTCATAACGGGAATACGAACATTTTTGTAAAAGTACAATCCCGAAGATAAATATCTACTTTCGGAAAAACACAAAAAAACAAGGCTTACCAAAGTCTTCCACAGTGACAAATATCAGTAGTGTGCGTCAATCGTCCCTATTCGATGCATGGCTTTGATGATTAAATAGTATTCTCGAGTTTTAAAGTATTACTAAAGTAAAGTATTAAAACTATTATGTGTATAAAAGTACATTTTTTTGCTTTTAAAGGCGAATTAGACTGGCTTATTTAAAATAAATCAGATAATTCAAAATAAGATAAAGTTGAAAAGCAAAAGTTCTAACTTACTAAGTTATAAGCAAAAAGCAGGTGACTTTTTTTCTAAAGGTTACTATCCCGACCTCCCAACGATACATATCTACTTTTTGCAAAACACAACAAAAACAAGGTTTACCCAAGTCTTCCACGATGACGAATATTCAGCAGTGTGCGCCCTATTCTATGCATGACTTTGATTTCCAGTGTCCGCTTGTCATTCATTTCAGCTGATCCTCGCCGGCAGTGCACCCCATCCCTGTGGGCGCATACCACCCCTCCGTGTAAGTAAACTCCAATAGCTTAAAGATCATAACTCTCCCCACGCACCGGGTTCTCCATTTCCAGGTCCCCAACGCCTGGCTTCTCAGTTATTTTACGGATCAAAAAACCCGAAGGCAAAAAAAGGAAAACCGGCTGAAAGAATCGCGAGCACCCTTTGTGGACCCCCCTCCCATTGGAGTGAGAAAAAATATCCCACCGCTCTCCAAACGCGCAATATTCCAGGTGCCGGGAGTTCAAAACATGATCGAGCGCGGAGCAGATTTTCTCCGCTTTTTGCTAAAGGTGAAAGGAGGGGGCGAGCCATTTTCCATCGAGGCCCGAGTGAGATAAAATAACCGAAGAAAAGAAGCGAGGGGGAGCGAGGAAACAAAAATAAAAGAAAGCCGGGCGGTGGGAAGAGAGAAAAGAAGTTGAAAAATACCCCCACCTCGCCGCGCGCGAAAAAGACTGAAGGCCCCTTGCCAACCTTTCCGACGATGCGTGTCAACCTGCGTGTAGGCTCTTGAATTAATGTAGTCCTTTCCTAACCCAATCCACGGATCTTAACAGTCATCAAACTCGTTTTTGCACCCCTTTCCAATTTCGGGGGCACGAGGGGAATTTGGGTAATATAGATGAAACCCCAGTGTCATTTCCCTCCATTGATTTCTGCTCACTTTTCAACTGGGCCAGTACCCCGACTCTCCCCAAATACTTCGCTTGATTACTTAATCGATACTCGTATTGCGATCGTCGGTACGCAATCCCCCCTCGCCGTGTTCTTTTTCTCGTTTCTTTCTCTCTCCCAAAACCCCGACACAAATATCTACTATCCTCCCAGCCTTTTTCCTTGGACTCCAGGTTCCCCACCCGCCTCCGTACTCCGGGTGTCCCCTTCTTGTTGCACCTTCCGACATGCTGTGGGATGTTTTGGATGTGATTTATTTCCGACGCAGTTCAATGAGAGCGAAGGGGAAGGCGCGATATTTTTTGGACCGCTCTTGCTTTGATTGGTCATTGATTGAACCTGGATCGGGATTCGATTGTAATCGAGTTGCAAATCTTGGGCATTTTGCATTCCTAGTCAAGGTAGTTTCCTCACTTCGGAAAAGAAACGAGCATTGCATCACTCTGATGTAATTCCTAACCCACAAAAATCATAGTTCTTGGATTCCTTATGCCCACTTCTTGATATTTTTTGGACCGGTCATGGTTTGATTGGTTATTGAATGAGACTGAATTAATACAATCGAGTTGCAAATATTCGGAACTTACCCAAAAATCCAATCGTAGTCCTTGGATTATATATGCCCCATACTCCGGGTGTCTTCTTGCTGCATTCAATTTTTTTCGGACCAGTTTTGGTTTAATTGGCTATCGATAGCCTCAATTGGAATTCGATTGTAATCGAATTTCAAATCTTAGAAAGTTTTGATTTTTTATTTCTATTCAAGGTATAGTTCCCTCACTGTAGAATCGAAACAATAAACATTGTACCAAGTAGTCTGGTTTAATTTCTAACCCCCCCCCCCCAAAAAAAAAAAATCATAATCCTTGGATTCTATGTGCCCCATACTCCGGGTGTCTCTGTGTTGCATTCTATATTTTTAGGACAGGTCTTGGTTTGATTGATCATTGATTGAGCCTGAATTGATGCCATCGAATTGCAAATCTTCAGGACTTTTTTTTTCCATTCCAAATCAAGTTAGTTTCCTCACTTCAGAAACGAGAAAAAAACATCACATCTGGTCAGTCTGGTGTAATTCCTAACCCAAAATACCAATCGTAGTCCTTCAATTGTATGAGATCCATACTCCTGGTTTCCCCTAATGTTTTGGATGTGATTAATTTCCGAAGCACTTCAATGAGAAGCGAGGGGGAAAGGCGGGATAATATTTGGACTAGACTTCATTTGATTGGACACTGATTGGGCCTGAAATGATACATTCGAGTTGCAACATCTTCGGAACTTTGCATTGTTTCAATTTTAACTAAAGTAATTTCCTCACTTCAAAAACGAAACAGATGTAATTTCCCCTGGCAACCTGCAGTCATCAGTGCATGACTTCTAATCAGTTTTGATCTTCTTGACCAATAGAATTTTTTCAAATAATTATATTTTACAGAAAAGAGACAATAGTTATCCAAAGGATTCTATTTAAAGGAGATGAGCAGTGGAATCTTATTCTAAGGAAATTAGCTATAAAATCATTCCAAGGGATTCTATTATAAGAAAGGAGCAACAGAATCTTTTCAACGGATTCTATTCCACAAAATAGATATTTAAAAACGTTCCAAAGGATTCTATTATTCAAAGTGAGTCATTAGAATCGTTCCAAAGGATTTCATTCCAAGGAAATGATTAATAGGATCGTTTCAAAGAAATTGTATACCAAGGAAAGGACCGATAGAATATTTCTCTAAAGGTTAAAAGAATCGATCGATTCTTTATAAAGATGTGGTTATTTAATCATTAAGTGTGAAAGTGGGGTAAAAGCAACACTACACGAAAATCTCGCGACGCTTAGAGGGTTAAGACAAATTTACTTAATGCCTCAAATTTATGTTTATGGAAAATGCGTCCAACGTTTACTTAAAATTGATTAACAATGTCTCTTGTGACATCAGATGACAACCGTGATTTCTAATTAAAATTGATGCGATCTATTTTAAAATTAAAGGCACAGTAATAAAATCAATAAGCGCTGTTAATTTAATTCAGGATGTCCGGTAAGACGAAATTTGCAAAAAATGAGCAAACCGGGGTTAATGTAAGTATACTTAAGAAATAAAGAATAACAAAGAACAAGAAATACTAGTTTTATTGATTTGATCGATGTTGCGTCAGTGTAAATTTAATTTTCATTGTTCTAACCGTATTGTTTTGTAACAGTGTGGTTAGTTGGTTTAAGTTTGATTGCGCAATGGCTACATTTGGTCAAGGCGCGCCAAACACACGACATACAACGTCAAGCAATGGACAGGAATCGCAGCCCCTGTACTAATGTAGATACTGTGTTTAGAATATACGAACTCATTAACAATACGACTACATGATATATAAATGTAAGCGAGAACATCTTGGTAAATGTATCCGTTTTAAATTCTATCATAACATAAAACCTCGTTTGCTTATAAACTTATTCAACTGTTGGTTCATTTGGTGTGCCGTACAAATACTTAACTGTAAATATATTAAGCACGTAATAACATAATATTAACATAGATACTATCATCGGCTTACAAGTAAACAAAAGTAAGTGACATCTTTCAAGATATTACCTATTTTGCTTCTCTATATCTCAATGCAGAGATCTATAGGCTTGTTGAGTGTACGTGTGTACATTAAGCCATTTTTTCTAAGCACGTGAAGGTTATATTTCTTCTTGAGAAACTTCAAGTGAACATAATTTTTTCCTTTAGTTTTCTCACATGTTTTTGACAAAGTGCGTTTCACTTGAAAGCCGGCGATATATCAATTAGAGTTCGCAGATGCATGAAATATAAAACATAAAAAATTTCAAAGATAAAAGAGCAGTCACACAGAATCTAAGCGGTGAAATAAATTATTTAAACCTAGCAAAGCGTATCTAGCATAGTCTCAGGTCTAAAACGCTCGACAAAGCAAGCAGCTTGAAAGAATACAGTTAAATACACGATAAAATAGAAGGAAATGAGATGAATAGGCAAACCTTTTGCGAAGGTTGATCGGGTTTTAAAGGGGAAGGGGAAATATTTGGCACATAGCTGCGCCAAATACAAGGCATCAAGTAATCCTTTTACGGAGGAAAATAAACATTGAACTATCCATTAAATAGAGTTTGCAAATTTAGAATACACAGAATCCATAACATTCATATAAAAGGGGAAAAGGTTAAGGGGAAGACAACTTTTCACATCATTATGACTTCAACAAATTTAATAATTGCTGACACCACAGCCATCCTTACAAAATCTCTAACTTCCCTAACATACATGCATAACCCCGACTCACCAAAAAATTGCAAAGCACTACCAAGGGAAAGAGTAGAAAAGATGCATAACAATAACAAGGGCCAATAGGTCCTAGCCCAGCTAAATTTTAACTGAAGAAAGAACTTACTTCAAGGAGAAATTGAGATAAATCTCCACCTCAATAGCAAGTAGAGATCACCGAGCAACATTGGCAAGTTTGAATAGCAGTGGTTATAGAAAATAGAGAGATTACACGATAATACTCTCTTTGTTCTGAATAAACACTATGGCTGTTTTTTATGTTGCATAAAGAAGTTAATAAAAATTATAAGCAGTTTTTTAAATACGCCCTTTTTTTTAAGGGGACAGTGTAGATTTTCAAAACAAACTTTTGAAGTTATCCTTTAAAAAGTTTATGTATGAAATATAAATAACATCCATAGGGGCATAGGGTACGGTTGTTTAGTCATTAAGCGTGTTGTAGGATAAAAACAATACTACACTGCCTTAAAATTCTGTGACGCTAAGAAGGTTAATCTAAATTCTAAAAAAATAGATTATTGAATAGTTTTGGTGTGATATCAAAAGTCTACAGTTTCCAAAACCCTCCTGATGGTTTTCTAGACGAGATATCTCGTAATTACCAAAATGACCAGACCTTAACGAAACAAAGAAAATTGTAATTAGAAGAAAACTGACCAGATCTTAACGAAACGGAAGTATTTTGTGACAAGAAGAAAACTGACCAGATCTTAATCTCGTCATCAAAATATCGTCAATACCTTGTTAACGAGGTATCTCGTCATTATCGTAATTGATCAGATCTTGATGGACGAGATATCTCGTCAAAACCACTTGGAAGGGTTAAAACGATAGTGACAACGATTGAGCTTTTCAAAATATCTTCTAAGAACTCGCTAAAACCAAAAGAATTATTTTCCCAAGTAAACACATTAATACGATAGAAAATCAGGAGCATCGAATGAAGCAGAGACAAGAAACAAGACATAATTATGCGAAACCGATTAGGACATCTAAGGGATGGCAGAAAATCCATGGGGAATAAATCCCAAACAGCTGATTCTGTAGATACACGCCATCTAAATCCAACTTCCCATGAGCCCAGAACGATCCATGGTCAGGAAAGAAAAGGGTCAACGGAAAAGCCTTAAGAGGAAAGATCGGTGGTATTTGGGAGCGATCTCTCAAGTGTCAAGATATCTCGGAGTATCGGGATTAGAGGAACAGTTCCTGTAGACAGAGCCGGCCAGATACCATCTCAATCTCAGATGCCCGAGTGTTTCACACTCCTGGAAAAAAGAATTACGGAAATACCATCCGGGGCCTCAATCACCGTCACTTACGTATCCTCAGACTGATGGCTATCATTGCGGTTGCCAGCTATTGGGGATGCGGGTCTAATCTTTTTCTTTTCAATATATTAACACTTGGGGGGGTTGATTGGGAAAAATGGGCGTGCGGCTCGAGTGGGTTGCCTTATGGTATCTTACTTAGCAGAGTGGTTTTGAGGCATATTTATTTTCAAAAACTGGGTTTGTGTGGAAATCAACCGTTTTATTCTCTTTTGCGATCCGAATATAATATGTTCTCTCCTAGAATGCAGGACTGTCTTCATGTTTAACTTTTTTATATTTTGTTACATAATAAATTGCACCATCTATAGAGATTAATATTCGTGTACCTTCTTATATAATACTCGCATTAAGATTATTTTTCCAAGAAATTTTTTTCGGCTAAAATTATTTTAAAAAAGCCTGATTTGTCAGAACGATGAATAGTCTACCTCAGCCCTTGATACTTTCTATGGCATTTTAATGCATTTTAATAATTTGAACTTTAACGTTTAAAAAATTATTTTTCTTTACTTTACTTTCTAAGGGGTTGTGCTTCGATCGTGATTTTTCTTTTGTGTCATTATTGTTCTATGTAACTTGTTTTGTGCTTATAAGATGTAGTTTATGTTGTATAATTGTACTGTTTTTTCATTGTTGCATGTTCTGTTCATTTGGATTTTTTCGCTGTCATGTAATGGGAATAATATGTTCGGCCGTGTGAATAAATAATAAAAGATAAAAGTCTTAACTAGACTTGTAAAAATGTGAAATGTAAAAGCTTCAAAAATGAAAAATAACGTTCATAAAAAGATAAGAAAACTGATTTTAGCTATTTCAGTGGAACAAAACGTCCATCGTCACTCTGACTAACAAAAATTTAAATATATTACTTTAGCACAGTGTTGCCATCACTCGCTTTTTTAATGAAACTAGTTTTTTCATGTTTATTTGACATGAGAAAAAGTAGTTTTCATGAGACATTAAAAGGGTTCCACCCACCAAACCAATTCAAAGTCGCCGTAAAGTTAGTTAGAAATGCAGAAGAAATTACATTGGATAGACGAGCACGTATACAGAATGCAATTATGTTGCAACAGCAAACAAGGTAAAAAGGTATATTTAGCTTCAAAAACTACCGAAAGATACTTCCCCTGGATGAAATTATCCAGAAACATAAACCTAACAAGAAATGAAAATTGTTCCGACCACCAAACCAACGATTTGATTCAAAGGCGCCATAGAGTTAATTAGAAATGCAGAAAAATGTGCATTGAGTACACGAGCATGGACAGAGAATGCAATTCCGTTGCAACAGCAAACTGGTTGAAAACTGTTTTAAACTTCAAATACCATTCAATAATGCTTAAAATGAGCCAGAAACATAAACTAAGACACAAAAGGGTTCCGATCCTGAAACCAATTCAAAGGCGCCGTAGTGTTAATTAGAAATGCAAAAGAGAGTGAATTGGATACACGAGCATACAAAATGCAATTCCGTTGCAATAGCAAACTGGTTGAAAAATATTTTAACTCCAAATACCACCGAAAGATGCTCAGTCTGGATGAAATGATCCCGAAACCTAAACCTAAGAGACATAAAAAGGGTTCCGACCACCAAACCAATGCTTCGATTCAAAGGCGCCGTAGAGTTAATTAGAAATGCAGAAGAAAGTGCATTGGGTCCACAAGCATGGATACAGCGTCTCATGGTAGGGGAATTTAAAAAGCGTTATCTGGCATCAAATCAGCGGAGAGACGTGAGGAAGAAGAGCGTGTCGTTGTTTTCACGTTGTTTGGAGGTGAAGAAAATAAAATTTCAAAAAAAGCTCTTTCTTTTTTCGGCGCGCACTTATTCCAGTCTCTGCACCACTTCTTGTAATCAGCTGGTCCTAAGCACCGGACTGGATTCCACAACCAGAATATGACAGCGAAGCGGGAGAAAAAAATCCTATTAACTTTTGGTTATACTTAGGCTAATTTTATTACTTTTGGGAGGCTTTCGGGGCAGATTAACGAAAGCTTATTTCTCATCATAACGTAATTAATAAGTGACTTAATTGCTGTTAACGAATTTTTTTTGCCGTCATTAGGACTTTCAACGTGTAATTAATGTTCAGTTTCTGGCATGCTAAAAGGAATGACGTTCATTAAGCGAAGATAGATTTCGAATTTGATTTTGGGGATTTTCTATCAAGTTTTGCTCCGAAACAGGAAAACTTCCCCCTCTTTTAAGGACCATTCCCCTCCCCTCACCTAAATTTATCAGCCAATAAATAAACAGCGTTTGTTGGAGGGAAGAAATGTGACACTTTTCGGTTACGGATCAGGTCCGGTTGGAATAGCAAAAAATAAACAGCCCCATCGTTTCAACACTGAAAAAGTAATAACACACTTTAAAAAATGAGACACTGATAGAGAATCAACATTTCTAATTTAGGACATGAACCGTCATATTTAGATTAATGCTTAACGTCATTCCATGGAGGTGAGTATTAAGTAAAATATGCGAGGGGTGGATTCGTTGACGTTTGGAGCCGCGATTTCAACGTTCGCGTCACACCATTATGGCTTTGCTTTTTATTCAGGTTAGCTTGAAAGATATTTCAATGTTATATTTCAAACTGCAATCGTTACTTATATAATGCATACAACATGTGTATTGTTTTGGGAATATGATTATAAACCATAAGAGCGTCGGTTTTAAAGTGTGTACAAAGCATAAACTTAAAAAATATGGTTAGAGTAATGGCATGTTTTCAGATAGGCTAAAATAATTGAGTTTCCTTATAAGAAAATAGAATGAACCGATCCTTTAAAAGAAAGGTATACTCAAATATAGCAGAGTAATTACATTGCAATTTAATTGAGGATTGGAACAAAAGTTCAAAAGGCAAGAAAATACATTAAGACTTGTTTTGATAAAAGAAAAAATCTACTTTCCAACCTTTCTAGCTACTAAAAATGCAAATAGATCGATCATTTATGAAACATATAAATATTATAAATGTAATTTAAAAGCCTTTTTGTATTATTTTAGCACAAGAACTAAATATGCAAAAATTAGTTTTTCCTTTTGAAAACATTAGGCTCTTCGAAAAACTCTTTTCTCTTCTATAACTGTATCACTTGTTCAATTCACATCGACTTTAAAAGTTTAAAGTAGTTAACATGGTTGAAAGAGAAACAAATTATCTTTGTAAAAGCTAATGTGATGGGGCATAAATACAGAAAGGTAATCCTGATAAGAATCAACCAAGCAGATTATTTATATAGTGAATTCCTTCATACTACATTCTATTCCCGAATAACTCTTATTACGAATAAAGTAAGACACACAAAGCAAGCATTTTATAAAGTAAAACACGTCGATTCTTTGAGATTATAGGTTGTTTAATTCTATGGCGTTCTTATACTGATGTCATTATCAAAAATTAGACAGTCGTTGAAAATAAAATCAATAAAAAAATGCAGAATATGAAAATTTAGCAACAATCATTAGAATTGAAACTCTTTAAGAAAACCATAATTGTTGAACTCCGTCAGCATCGTTTTACAGTTGACGAGTTTCTGTACAGGCCATCAACTAACCGCGTAGAACTTTTAACACATGCCCAAATATCTAGGCGATCCAATATAATTGGCGATGTGAGACAAAAGAGCATGTATATTACCCTAACTGCGCTACACTAACAAATCACAGATTAGAGAAATAAGATTTTATAATAATAATTAGAGAATAATGTCCTACACGAAATGAGTGATTCCTTGGCTAGTAGAAAAGACTCATGATTTACCCCCGCTTGACTGTTTGTGGGGTTCTTATGGTGCAGGGGCCATATTTGGCCACGCTGCGCTGGACACAAGACAGACTAGGTAATGAACATTAAGAAAAGGACTTTCCAATTTGTACCAAGTGTTCCAAAGGCCAGGCCACTCCGGACCATATCCTTGAGTGCTTGGGACTTGATAAAGAAGATCTTCTGGAGCGACCATTATTGGTCATTGATTTCTTGAGAGTGTGCGATATCATGGACCTAGTCTAGCTCTGCTGGGCTACAGGGATCAGCAACAACAACAACCTGAACATACACACACAAAGAAAGTTTTACTGGCACAGAAGAGAGAAATACATCCAGGGACCAATCAAGACTTGCGCTGCGTACAACTAGCAGGTTGCTAGCGCAGTGGACACACATTGAGCATCGGAGTCCTCTGATCTACTACGGGATTAGATACATTTCTCATGTACGAAGATAGAGGTCTGGTTCAGGTTTCTGCCCAAACCACGAATTCGAGTTGATAAATAGTTATAATTTAATTCTCATTAACCTTTTCGTGGTCTCTAGTGAACTTAAACGTTTCTTGAAACGAGTCTGTCGTCAACTTTATTTCTGTAGTAGAGTCTATTGGAAATCCCCTAAGTATTGAAATCACTCCAAACTCAATGAATGTCGTACTATCTAAATTAGGATTTAAAAATAACCAACATTTCCATTACCAGTAAATTACCGACATTCTCATTATCAGTAAATTACCGATGTAAATTCTTAGTACAAAATGATGAACTAAATCAGGTGTCTCTAAACTTATCGAGTGCAGAGGGTCACATTTGGATATTAAAAGCGCATAGCCCTGTTGGTACAGGTAGGCCTTTGCAACTATAATACTTCAGCCATATAAATTAATCCCCGAAATATGATCTTATAAAATAAAACTTAAATAATTATAAAATATTATAGCTAAGCTAAATCTGTAATAAAACATTTTGGTAACGGTAATTTTTATTAATTTCCACAATCTGTAAAACCGGTAATTTTTTTCGGTTTTTAAAATATAATCTAAGCTACCCAATAGAATTGTAAGTACTCCTTCAGTTCAATGAGGTCTTCATTTGGATATTAAAATAGCATACTGGTATATACGACACACGGTATTTGCAACTACTTCCTTGATACTAAAATAATAATAAAGTATATCTAAGAGATCGATAATGATGATTCGATAAAACGGTAAAGTTTTGAAACCATGATCTAAGCGACCCAATATAATTGTGCATACTCCTTCAGTTCAGTGAGTGCCCGCACTCTTAGATTTGGATATTCAAAAAGCATACTGGTATATGACGGTAGTTGCAACTAGTCCTGTTGTACTAAAATAATGATAAAACATAATATTTAAGAAAATCGATATTGATGTTTCGGTAACGGTAATACATTACCAGTTTTGAAACCCCAATCTCAGCAACCACACATAATTGTGAGCAGACTCCCTCAGTCTACACGCATTCCCACAACACCAATTGCAAATTCGCGCAATAATTTCAATGAAAATTAAATAACCCCTAGGAAACGCTTGCTTTTTTGGCAATTCCCGCAGACTTTACCCCGGACTAGATTAATGCTCCGTGCACGGAGATGGGGTCTGGTACGAGTTTCTTCCCGAAACTTATTGCGAGTGTTAAATAGTTATAATTTATTTAATTCTCATTAACTTTTGGGTGGTTTTTCTCTAGGTGATCCCGCCTACACCCACCGCGAGACCTGTCGAGTCGTTAGTTAATAACTTAACCGCTCCTTGAAACGAGTTCCGAAATCACAAGCGGCGTTCCTCTCAAGATTTTAATACGTATTAATTGCGATCTCTTTTTGATGGCCTGGAAAGCAGCGTTCTTTGGCCGGTTGTGAAAAATTACTAGACCTCAAAGTGTCAGATTTCTGGTGGTAGGGCCCGAGATCATTATTAATGATCCATCAGAGTAAAGCTTCTAATGAGTCTGGGGGGAAGCTACAAGGGTGCCCTCACTAGGCGGAATATCAATTTCTGGTATTCTCCAGTCTTCAGGTTTTTCAGACTTTCTTCTTCTTGAGGAGCTCGCTCAATAACACAATTATCCATTTCTTAGAGGGCCTCATTTCCTTTGTTAAGAGGAATTTTGTGAATGCGCTCAATGGGATTCTTTTTCGTTTTTAATTCTTTTTAAACGATCCTTCACGGGTGCTCTTCAATGAACTAAATTAAAACTTACATCCCCATGTGATTTGAACACATTTCAAGAGCTTTTCAGTTTCGTTTTCCGTGCATCTCCGCGTATTCTTTTCTCTCGATGGCTCTTCCGTGGAAGTGAGACGAGTCCTCTGCATTCTGGGGAATTAGGTGGAGCGTGGCAGAACATTTTGGCAGGCTACTTTTTTGGGTTTCGTTACTTTGGATTCAAAAACAACTGATCGGAGGCAGAAATAAATTGGGAGCCTCTTCCGACTTGAAATATGGATGGAAATTTAATATTTCATGACCGTGCATTCTGTATTTGTGCGGGGGTGCATCTTAACTTATTACTTCTGGATTTTATTTTTACATTATTTGCATTAAGATACCTAAAATATGGTTAGAAATTTCATAGAAATTAAAAAGGTTTAGATAGAGTATCCCATTGTTATATTTTATTGGTATGGTACAAAATTTAATATTCTGTACCCACGTATGCTGTATTTGTGGGGAGATACATCCTATAAATGCAGGACTTATTTTTCCATTAAGTTCATATGATACATAAAATAGGCTCGAAGTTTAATATTTCACAACCACGTATGTTGCATTTGTGGGGAGGTGCAACTTTTATAAGCAGAACTTACTACTCTTCTGGATTTTATTTTTCCATTACCCGCATTAAGATATTTAAAATAAGGTTAGAAATTTCATAGAAATTAAAAAAACGTGTACGTAATGTCCTATGGTTATATTCTATTATATGAATAGAAATTATACGTTCCATGACAACTTATGTTGTATTTGAGGGGAAGTACATCTGTTTTAGCAGAACTCTCTCTCTCTCTCTCTCTCTCTCTCTCTCTCTCTCTCTCTCTCTCATTACTTCTATACTTCATTTTTATATTACTTCATTAAGATACTTAGGTAGAAATTTCATAGAAATTAGAAAAAGTGTAGATAGTATCCTATGGTTATATTCATTTATATGGTTAGAATTTTAATATACCATAATCATGTATGCTGTATTTGTGGGGAAGTGTACCTATTTTCTAAGCAGAACTTTATCATCCGGATATTATTTCTCCATTACTTGGATTAAGTTCATAAGATGCTTAAAATTGGTTAGAAATTTAAAAAAGCGTTAATAGATAGTATTCTAGCATTTGCGGGA
Source organism: Metellina segmentata (assembly GCA_947359465.1). Taxonomy (NCBI): domain Eukaryota; kingdom Metazoa; phylum Arthropoda; class Arachnida; order Araneae; family Tetragnathidae; genus Metellina; species Metellina segmentata. The sequence goes on along the minus strand of OX375872.1, from coordinate 64,123,145 downwards.
AAGTGTATCTTTTATAAGCCGAACTCTCACTTCTGGATTTTATTTTTCTGTTACTTGCATTTAAGTTTATGATACTTAAAATATGGTTTGAAATTTAATGTTTTATAGCCGTTTAATTAGTGAGAGAATTGTCTTTAATAAACATAGGGTGGATATGAATTTAACACTACATGACTTGTGAAATGTATTGGTGATAAGAATGCGTCTTTTACGAGCATAACCTTTTTTCAGTCCTGGATTTCACTTTATATGCATTTACTTTGCATGTTTAGTTTATGGGATATTTAAAACATGGATAAAAATGTAATATTTCACGTAGGATTATATTTATTATACTTATGAAGAATGTACCCTTCGTAAGAATATTTTTTAGCTCATGTTTATATTTTTCCACTGAGAAAATTTTATAATGAGGACGGAGTTTCATAACATACCTAAATCTGTTTTTCATTTTTTCATCTAATTGATGGAAATATCCAGAGAAGTCCAATTTTTATCAGTAAAACAGTGTAATCTCATTAACGCTAAAGACGCATGAAAAGACGGCAAATAAAATGATTATAAACAAAACAAAGTTAAATATTTAAAAAACAAGAGTTCAGTAAGCAGGTGATCCCATTTCATCTTCAAAAACTCTTTATCTACTTTTATTTCTGAAATTTTTGGTGCTCAGTTCATATAATGATTGAGTTTCCTGAATATTGGTTTGGATTTCAAATTATACACAAGTAAAAAGTGCTAGGCTCAAAGAAAGGAAAGCGTTAGGGAGTTTTATTACACTTGATGCAGTATGAAAAAAAGATTTTTTTAAAAACGTCTCGTTACCAGTAGTTTCTAACATCAGTATTAATTGATGTTTTAGTTCTTACATATTGATTTTTTGGAATATATGATCACAACTATACATACTTGTCATTAAAAAAACTTCATTTGGTAATGAAAGATGCGATATTAAAACCTCAATTTCGTTTTTAATCTTCAAAAGTGTATTGTAAAATGTAACGAAAAGTAAGACTAGCTTTCAACTAATTGCAATTAGCAAATTCTAATAAACGTTAAAATTAACCCAGGAAAGCCGGAATTAATTTTTTAATTAAAATTTTCTTTGAGTATGTATATTGCTTTTATGTTATTAATGTAATAAAAGCCAATTTTTGCTGTAGATACACCTGGAGGGTGTATTCACTCTCTTATAAAACGATATTTGCTATCAAAGTTGTAAAAATTTGATATTCACAAGAGGAAATCGCAAATTTCTGAATCCATTTTCACTGGAACTTAACGGCTATCCCGGATTAATCAAATAAAACTGCAAACACTGATGTGAATATATTTGTGCATATTTATTCGTAACTTTAGCTTTTATAAACCTTCTCATTTTAAATTTGTTATTTTTAAATACAGATGGTATATTGTTATAACATCACTCGTTTTAAGCATTGCTTTTCAGATAAAAGGAAGTATGTTATGGTAATTGGTAATTTTTTTAATTAACGTCGTATTAGAGCAGCACAACGGGCGACGAGTATATTATGGATTAAATTTTTTGAAATGATTTATTAATGAGTTTCAGTTTATTTCATTTATATGTTAATAGTTTTTAAATGTTGTAAACTATTTTTTATTTTGTTTTTTGGTTGTCTTACCTAAATTACCTATTTGTAATAGAGCGAAGAACACACTTCACTTACTACGGTATCTTTAAACTTCGTTTCGGTCGCAATAAAGCAATTTCTCAATTATATTAAAAAAATATTTTACCAAACAAATCTGATGTAAAAGTAGACTGAGATTAAAATGGTATATCGTACCTAGGAATTCAAAAATAAAACTGTATACCCATATAACTGCCCTAGCTCCAGTATCAAGTTTTGAAAAGATACGATATTTTTATACTAGTTTATTAACACATATAACCTATAATTGTATAGAACCTATATTATTGTTGTCCCGCTTTGAAATTAAATTGTTAAGCCTTGTTACTAAAATGCAAAACTCGTAGGCTTACAAAGGAGACACAGTAAGATAAAACAGTTGTCAGAAAACAAAGGAGAAAAATTCTAATCACAGAGCTAAACTCATTAACTCACTCGAGAGGAAATTCAAAAGAAAAAATGACTTAGTGGACACACACTTTTCCAGTCTAAAAATCACCCCATTCTGGTCTAGAAAAGCTAAAAATCTCATATCTTGAAAATAGTGACTTCCACTAGTAAAATGACAATATTTTAGAAATTGTTTTTAAAAATTCAAATTAGTTTAACTTCTCTAAAACTGATTTAGTTCATATTTGCTTTTCATAAAACAGAAAATACATCACAAAAACTTATCTTTACACACTATGATAATGAGCAAATGCCTAGGAAATGCTTAAGTCGCGCAACGAGTCAAATTATAGGTAGTTATAAACATTTTAAAAAGCCTCACCTTTCGTAAAATTGATGGGTTTTAGTTATATTTAGAAAATCTTTTATCTTTCAATATATAATTAAATACATTAGTTTTCAAATTATGTGGATACTTTATATGTTAGAAAAGTTATCCAAGTAATAGTAATAATAATAAATAAATATGAAAAAACACACTTATCTCTACTATTATTAAAAGAAGTGTTTGTCTGTCTGACTTCTACGAGCATAGTCTCAACGAATCTATGACATTTACAGTAATGGGATTTGTCACACAGTTAGTCCGAATTTTTGCAATGTTTGGGTCGCGCCGAATTTTAAAATTCAATCAAGAAAATTTTAAGATGAATTTAATGGAATTTAATATTATTATTATTTTCTATGGAATGGCAACACCATAAAGAGATGGCAGATTCTAAATTTATTTTTTCCGCTTTCATTTTGGGCGGGTCAACCAACCGGTATAGTGGTTAAGATGTTAGCCTCTAGATAGGAAGGTTCCTGGTTCGAATCCGGGTCAGGGCATGGATGTTTGTAAGCGTATGGTGTAGAGGCGGCTGGTGCACCTTAAATCTGTCGTGGCCGAAAGTCCTCACGTTGAGTTGGGGTGGAATTTTGGAGAGTGGTGTGCCAGCTCAGGTGTTGCCTTGTAATCTGACCGTGGTTCAAAATTACGAAGTGTTGTCCTCGGATCTTTCCCTTAAGGGATTGATCCCAGATCGCCGTACGACGTTATTAAAAATTACCAAATACCAATCATTTTGAGCGGAGGAATGATTTTTCTGCAGACGATAAAAAACAAATAAACTTTTAACTGGAGCTATGTAGTAGACCTAGACTGTTAAATATAAAGTAAAAATTTCAACGGTTTTGAAAGCTGCGGAAAATTTTGCATTGGATAGGTACCTAAAAATATGATTTTCTTTAAATAATTAAAATTTTTACTTTGAATATATTTTATATTTTTGCAAGAGATTGTGACGTTACGTTAACCTTCGTGTTCAAAAAATCAACAGATTACATTTCCTGCTCTCTTACGATTTCAGAAAAGGAAAGCAAAAAATAAATAAAAATTTTGGCTGGCATTATTTAGTTCTTTTTTGTAAAATCGAGATAGTTAAAGATAGATTGAAAATTTCAACGGATTTGAAATCTGCGGAAAATTTGACACCAAATAGATTAGACCACCAATAGAACCTTATACATTTGATTTTCTTTTGATAAATAATTTTTCAATTAAAATATTTATATTTTCGCTAGTGGGTGATGTCACGCCGAATTCCCATTTGGTTTGCGAAGCAAACCAACACCATGGGCAACTTTATTATGGTTTGTTATCCAATAGGCTAGGAATTCCTATTTGGTTTGCTTCGTAAGCCAAATTGGAATTTGTAGCAATCACCGGGGGTTAGCGAGCAGTGATCACATGTGACTCCAAGAAAAGAACTGTCACGGGCAACGCCGTGCTGGCTATATAAAATAAAATCGTTTGAGAAGTAGTAATTGTTTGAAGTTTAAGCATACAAAACCGCATTTAAAAGGATGTATGTTAATACGCTTTAGTACAAACAAAACTTTCGCAAAACACAATTAAATGCGTGGTCTTTTTTAACCCACCTGGATGTTATCTCGACGAGGTATTTCGTCTTAAGCAAAACTGACAAGATCTTGATGGACGAGATATATCGTCATTAGAAGAAAACTGACCAGATGTTCATCTCGTCATCAAAAAACACCCGATAATATCCTGATGATGAGATATCTCATAATTAGCATAATTGGTCAGGTCTTTGACTAACGAGATATCTCGTCATTAGCAAAATTAGTCAGGTCTTGATGGACAAGATTTCTCTTTTGAAACCACTTGGAGGGGGAAAGTGCTTATTGATCATTGATCATACACATTTCTAATATCCTAAATTACTTTATTTAAAAAATAAAAGTTTATACTGTAGTAGAGGTTTTAGCAGAAATCCGGAGAGAGAAAACGATCTGTGAAACATAGAATAATAGGTAGACGAAAATAGCTACGAATGCTTTATGTGATCGTTCGTGCCTTAGAAAAATCACCTAAAACACTGTGAAATAAGTTTCTAAGTAAATCCCCTAGATAATAATGATTCTTATTCCGCAAATTATTTTAAATAAAAAGTATATTTTTATAACACTGATCGCTTTTTAGAAACAGAAAGAAGCACCGCGACAAGTGGTCGAGTGTGATCCCAATATTTGACGACGGTCCAGAGAAATCAATGCAAAAATTCCCTAGGACGAATCGGATCCCAACAACACCGAATATCCAGCAATCGGCATTTCCCCATTCCTTTTTCCGGAAAGTCAACGAAACAAAAACCGTAGACGAGAACCTTATTTTGAACCCTTGCTGCAGAGTAGCACCTTACTGCAGAAAGGTCGACAGGAAGAAAAAGCGCAAAAAAAAGGAGGGGGAGTCGATACTTTTTTCCACCTTCTCCACTCCATTCTTCAATTGTGGTGTAAAAACAGAAGGTACGAAGTAGGTGGATAGAAGTTGGGCCCTCATCAATTACAGCGCGCGACCTGTCCGGTGGGGCCACAAATCAAGTGGGGCCCTCAATCACACTGGCTGGCCCTGATACCCCCCCTCTCTCGGGCGTGCCTTAGGTTAGAAGAGGGGTGGTTGTTAATTAATGATCGTGCTCTCAGAGTTTAGGGAAACACAGCTTTATCTAACCGGCCGCTTAGGCCTAATGTGCCAAGAATAATAATTCCTGGCACAAGAGATAACGTCAACAGTGTGCCAAGAATCGGCTGGTAGGAGTTGCTTACCAGCCGATTTGCCGGCGGGATTTTTTTTTACTTCCTTTTTCGCTCTTTAATCATTTTCGCTCACCTCTGGCCTCCCTCACACATTTCCATAGCAATTTATTGCCCGAGCAGGCACCGCCGATGCTTTAAAATGTGTCATTTTGCTATAAATACTGTTTAGAGTTTGAAACTGATGAAGGACGATAAATAATCAAAAAATAGCGCCGGAACGGGTGAAGATCCAAACACGCGCTCAGTGGTGATGCGGAAATAAGATAGCGGAAGACTCGCTGGGAATGTAAAGTTTGAGCCGAAGAGCCACAGTGCAGTAAATTTATATAAATTTGGGGAGCATTTTTATTTGGTGCTGCGTAAAATTTTATTGTTTAGGTGGTTCCGGTAATATAGAAAATATCAAAAAATAATCAGCAGTTAAATTAGTAGCAGATACCTACAAGTAAGACAGTCTAAGAATCGCTTCAAAATAAGTATTTTTCCTTACGAGTCACAGCAGTAAATTTATATCAATGCATTAATGTGGGAATTGCATATCAGAAATCATCAAATAATAGCTTGCGTCTTAAGATTTAACCAAAGTACTAGTAAATTTATACTAGTGCATACATTTTAGTATGTTTGTATTTGCATAAAATTTTAATATTTAGTTTAGGGGTTTCTGATAATATAGAAAATATAAAAAAAAATATCTGGTATTTCAACCGGTGCGCACAGTAGAAAAAAATGTGTATAAATGTACAAATTATGTTACTTGTTAATTTAATGCTTCATAAAATGTTAGTACTTAAAATGTTCCTGTACAATTGAATGTATCAAAAATTAATAACAGAAGTTAATTATCAGGTATCTTCAAATATAAGTCGAAGAATCACATGAACATAAGATTTAAAACCAAGTGGTCACACATCAGTAAATTCGTAAAAATGCATATGCATACATTTTTATTTCATGATGCATAAAATTATATTATTTAGATGATTATGATAAAACAAAAAATTAATCACAGCAATTAATTATCAGGTATATAGTATCTTCGTAGTGTAAAACAGTCAATGTGGCGAATTTCAACTCTAACAACCAAACACAATCCAACAGTTGTTTATTTTACCCATCAAGCGCTTTACAAAACATGCAATGGAAAATTCTTTGAGCTGGAGGATTTTAAAGTAAATACGGGTAGATTTGAGGAAAACCAATTCAGTCACTAAAAATTTATATAATCTAGGGACAAAAAGAAGAATCACGACACTGGTGATTCCTTCATATTTTCCTCGTACTTGCAAACCAAAAACAAATGTATTTGCTCTCTATAAAAGAATAAACTGTAATCTACGGATTTAAAAACTGATGATCCGATTTTCAAAGCTTTACCGCCAAGCAGATCATGCAGAGATCATAAATATTCAAAATAAGCATTAAAGATTTTCTTTTAAATAAAAGAGGGGTGAAGAGGTATTTTCACTAGCAAAATTGTATAAGTTTTGTTACCTAAAACATTTTGTGCTAGAGTAAACTAACACAAGCATACTACTCTTCAAGTGTCGTAAGACAATGCACTGCACAGGTTTAAATTAGTGAAACAGGAGAGAGCAGAACATTCAATCCAGGCGGAATACCCATTAAGAATGTTATATTAAGGTATTTAACGTCGGCTTACAACCACACTAAGTCGCCAAACATAGTGAGAAAATGTGAAGATAAAAACTCTTCCAAAGCTTTAATCGCTAGGTGTGTTTCTAAATAAATCTAATGTTCCTGCAAAGACAAAATAACCTAAAGGTAAGACCTGTAGGTGCCGCGGGTTCGATTCCTGTCAGGTGTTTTCCTCTCTGAGTGAATTTCTCTCTTAGGTGTTAGTAAATCTTTCAATGTGTGTGTTTGTCTATTACTTGATATTGTATGTCCTGTGTCTGGTGCATGATCAATAATTTGAGGTAAAAAAAAAAACTAAAAAATTCAAGACAGCTTAAAGTACATCGCTTTTCTGCTTTAAACCCCATTGAAATTTTTTGACAGCTATTCCAAATATAGTCCTTTGTGCCATAAACCCCAACCCCATCAACCGCTTTCAATCGTTAATATATAATTCAACCATCAGAGGGGTTCACACACATAATTCCGCCTTGCGACCGCAGTCTTCCCCTATATGATTTTTAACTAATTTTGACCTTCGAGACAGCTAAAAATCTTTCCAAAGAATTCTATCCTAAGGAGTAATAGTATCTTGCCGACGGATTCACTTCTAAGGAAAGGAACAATAGAATAATACTAAAGGATTCTATTCTAAGGAAGAAGGACTCTTTCACTCCAAAGGCTGAAAAAATCCATGGATTCTTACACCCAATAGATGTGGTAATTTAGCTATTGAGTGTGTTTTGCTGAGTAAAAGCAATGCTATACTACTCAGAAATTTCGTGATGTTCAGAAGGTTAAAACTCAAGGTAAATAACTTTACGAAACCAAGATAGACTCTATAAAACAGTTTTGTCTTATAATTTTAAGATCACATAAAAGGAGAAGAGGAAGACCTTTCCTCTAAAGATAGTAAATCAGCCCCAGGTCAGAGTTACCTGGGGCTGAATACATAAGAAATAAACCTTCAGCGACTCAGAGGAAACATGATTTGTAGGTCAGAGAGTAAAATCTTTCCAATCGTTTATCATTCATTATTAAATTCTCGCATGCCACCCAAAAGCACTTCTTCATTCTTCATTTTCGTCATGGAATTGTCCAAGGTGAAACTTGTTTACTTGTATCTCAGTGAATGACTTACATAACGATAGCTGCAAGGCAACGGGAAAGTGGGACATACCCACTCATACCGAATTCATTAGCTTTCCTAATCTGTCACACAGTCAGTCATTTCTGGTTTCAAATTACTGCAGCATTATTTCCCTCACGTTTAATGAACATCATTTATTTACACCGGAAAGAAACAGACACTACTCCAACACATTGTACTACGAAATCTTTGCCAATTATATGTCACTGAGTTGTTGAATTTTAATTAAAAATAATTTTTATCATTTAACCCTTTGAGGGGTTCAGACACATTCTTCCACTTTGCAGTCTTCTCCCAAACTGAGATTCGCAGATAGAAAACAATTAATGTAAACTATATATATAACACAGGAAAGATTTTGAAGTAGATTATTTATTTTAAGGACTTAACATTAATATCTATCTATCTATCCAAACTACCAAGCCACCTAAACTAAGATTTCATAAAAAAAATGAACTAATGAAAAATAAAATATTTTTCTTTGTAAAAGATGTTACAGAAACAAGTAACGCCATGGCTTAGACAATACTAAACATGGAGTAAATACTATACTCAAGATGCATTACAATTTTTAATATAAATGTAGCACTTAAAAGGCATGAAGAGTATTTAGTAAATATAAACAAAATGTTCCATTCACAGGGCTGCCAAAGCCTTTGTGAAATAGTCATTAGTATCATAAATTTTTTTAAAATAGCAGCGAAAAGTCTACTCTAAAGCCCTATTTTAGTAGCAATTTTACTTGCTAAGATATAAAATGAAACGGCTAAAACACAAAATGGGCGAATTAAATATGAAACACGTTGAAGCTCTCTCACCTAGAAAATTAAATTTTTAAATTAGAACTAAATATTTTCTTTATAAAATTTTCATGACAGTCTAGCAACCAGATTCCAACGTTTTTCTTTAATGGTTGACACGACTTGGCGCCAAAACTTCGAAATTGGCTTCCTTTGTTTAACTTTATCACTAAAGAAAAATAACGAAAACATTTTTTTCTATGCGCTATAAGTTAAAAAGACACTAAATTTTCGTTGACTTTTAGGCGAATTTTCAAAACACGTCGCCAAAAATTTTGAATACAGAATCTTTGAGACGATTTTGCTTATAAAGATACCCTAAATTTCCAAGGTTGAAAAAATAGTAGCATTAGTCGTTTCTCAGTAGCCTATAATAACCCTGTATCCCATTATCTCCATTAAAAAATGACCAACCCAAATCTATTTATCTTAACATTTTATCCATTGATTTCAAATGTTACAAAACACCTTGAAACCATTGAGAAAGGATAAAATGTGAAACTTTGAATTAATGTCATGCGATAAATATTATTTTCTTCACGATTTACACACAACACAAACACGCTAACTGCAACAGTATCATCCAGTTTCTATTATTAAGTTAATACTTAGCGAAATTGCGAAATGTGACTCGTATATCCTAGATCACTGAATAAACCACGTATCCAGGTAAAGAAGTTTCACTTTACGTGTCTTTTTTTTAATGAATTGCTCTCAATCATAGAGCAGTCACTTCGTGCTATCTAGTTTCCAAACAGATGTCGTTATTCATAAGTTAATTCTTGAACTTGTTTCAGATCTCGAATTTCCATTTAGACCAGCATTCAAGTGTCATCAAACAGAGGTTTACCCATCCTTCATCTGCGCATTCTCATGTCTTGTACCCAATTGAGGTATGAAATGACAAAATTATTTTCAATCACCTTGATTGAAAAAGACATGCAACGTACTGAGCAGTTCGTACGACGAGGAAGCGTGCGGCATACAAAATTTGAAAACAGAAAAAGCCTATTAACAGTTCTCAGAAGCCAAAGAAAATTTTAACTGAAGGGTGGTACAAAGGTTATTTCATTTCAATTCACAACATTCTTTGTTACTTGCATGAGATAAAATTGTATTAAATGCTACATAAAATCCTAGTTAGTGAAAGATTAAATTTTTCTTTTACAATCTTAATTTCAAATAACTGAGGTTACATTCTGGGCTTAAGACATTGAGTAGCAGATGAAATCTACTCCGGAATATAGTTACCAAAGCACATTGAATTTAACATCTGAACTTTTCATTTAGATCAGCATTCAAGCGACATCAAACGGAAGTTTGTCCATCCTTCATCTGTTCATTATTATGTATTGTACCCGATTAAGAGATGAAATGACAAAATTATTTTTAATAAAGTTGGTTCAAAAAGATACGAGAAGCACTCAGAAGTCCATGTGACACTCAAAATTTAAGTACAGAAAAGGTGTTGAGGTTTTATCACACAAGGGCTATACTTGATCATGGTGCGCCAAGCAGACGACCGACAACTTCAAGTAATGGACAAACACACAAAGAAAGTTTTACTGACACACAAGAGAGAAATACGTACAGGGTGGAATCGAACCCACACCATCTAGAACTAGCTGGTCCGATACGAATTCAGAATATTTCTTAATTTTCGTGTGCGTGTACAAGTAGTTACCACGTGAAATCTGGTAAGGTAGGTAGGTAGTTGATTAACGTCACACTGGAGAAACTCTACGGACTATTGGCGACGGTCCTGGATCAACCCCTGAAGTGAAAGATCCGATAACAACACCACGTAATTTTAACTACGCTCAGGTAACGAGGTAACACCTGAGCTGTTACCCCACTCTTCAAAGTTCCACACCACGCCAGCGTGAGGGAATTTGAAGTCACGGCAGATATAACGTGTACGAGCCTCCGCATACATGACGGTCTTTTCCTGGACCGAGCGAAATCACTTAAAGCCAAACTCTCTTAAATCATTCAACAACATTTTCCCACGTTCTCAACGCACAGTAACTCTAATTGATAGCGCGAAAAGCTTACACAAGACGAAAATCTTTCAGACTATCAATTAATCCAGTTATTTCCCTATGAAGTTACGGCTTCTTTATAAAAGAAAAAAAAACATCAGTTCCAAGGAGTGCGTAATTATTTGCAAAGGCCTTCGGTATGCTCCAGTGTTGGTATCTGCAATACTAAGTCACCCCCTAAACTGCAAAAACAGGTTAAATAACACGAAAGGGAGTGGGGGGATCGCTTAAAAAATGATTCTTCACATCAGCTAGTGTAACGGGGACGGAGATGAGCTTTTATTGATTTATAAATTCTTTTTTGCAAATTTTTTTTTCCTTCGTTCTCTTTCTCTCCCCTGCTGTTAAGCGGCTTATCTTCTAATATATCCGACAAAGAGGCAACTAAATTCTATTATGCACGCATCAAGCTGGTGAAGAGTATAGGTTGCACACTTAGATACACTTATCTTCGGCATGAGCATTCAACTACTACTAGGGCTGGTTAAAGCAGCAAGAGTGAATACGGACGAAAAAAATCGCCCGAAAAAAAGCGGGCTAAAAAACAGGCGGTGGGAGTTGGAAAAAAAATGGAGGAAGTCGAGGGTGAAAAAAAGTTTCGAGTCGCAAAGAAAATCAGGAAGCGAATAAAAAAAGTGAATTTTCTACGGTGACGTCACTATTTTGAAATTAATTTTTAAAGGGTGCTTGCTTTTTGAACTAAAGCAAACAATGCTTTTTGTGTATAGAAGTAGTTTCGGCTGATGTTTTCAATGGGCCGCTCGATTCTACCCAATAATAAGGAAACGCTTTTGTTTCGTTGGAAAACCCTGAAAGTCACCCTCAGTACACGTTGTAGTTTTCAGGCCCTCTTTAGTGTGGTGTTTTTTTTTTTTTCAGTTGATAAAAATTTATCGTACACTTGATAATTTTTCACTTGCAGCTTTTGTTAAGCGTTGTGTTAAGTGTCTAAAGCAAACAGAGATAGCAAATGCACTTGTGATAATTAGCAGAGTCAATTAATGCGCATAAATAAATTAAAATATACTCAATTACAAAACACTCCACCTCCGATAGCACCTATTTACCATCACGTATATTTACTTATTTTAAATACACTGTTTAAAAGAGTTAACAGATTAGAAATTTGGTTAATCATTGGGTCGTTTTTTGACAACCCTTAAAGGGTTTTAATGATATTATTAAATTTATAAATTTGTCTGAACTACCAAGAGTTTGATTGAACAGGAAATATTTATTGCTCTTTTCTTTAGATTATAATCCTTTGAAAAGATCCTATTGCGCGCATTTCCTTACAATAGAATAATTTGAAACTATTTAATGCTCCATTCTTTAGAATAGAATCCTTTAAAAAGAGAGAGTTTACTGTTTATTTCCTTAAATAGAATCATTTGAAAAGCTTCTATTGATCCTTTCCTTAGGATAGGGAATCCTTCGAAAAAATTTATTGCTAATTTCCTCAGAATAAAAAAATAGAAAATATTTTATTGCTAATAAAATTCTTCACTAAGAATAAAATCTTTTGGATAGAATAGAATCCTTTGGTGCGAATAGAATCTTTTCGATAGAATAGAATCTTTTCGATAGAATAGAATCCTTTGGAGAGAATAGAATCTTTTGGAAAGAATAGTCCTTTGGAGAAAGATTATATTGGTGAAGAGGGCCGATCAACCTGTCTGTGATTAAGGTGTTAGCCTCTAGATAGGAAGTTTCATGGTTCGAATTCGGGTCAGCGGATGGATGTTTGTAAGCGTAAGGTGTAGAGGCGGCTGGTGCAGCTTAAATCTGTCGTGGCCGCCGAAAGTGTGCCAGCTCGGGTGTCACCTCGTCATCTGACCGTGGTTCAAAATTATGTAGTGTTGTTCTCGGATCTTTCCCTTAAAGGATTGATCCCGGACCGTCGACAATAGCCCGTGTGTTGCTCCAGTACGATGTTAATTAAAAATACCAATATATCGGCGAAGAGGGTTTAAGTCGGTTAGAAATCATTAACGGAAAATGCAGATTGGAAGGTGTAAGTATATGCGTTAACCCCACAAAGAGAGTCAAACAAAATACAACAATTTCATCTATATGCAACTATGTCACAAAATACATTAGCCCAGCAAGTCTTCTCAATTGTCAACATGAATAGTATTAAAACATGCTCGGCTAATTCCAAAGAGACAAAACTTTAATGTCTTTTTAACCCTCATGATGGTTGTCTCGAAGAGGTATCTCGTCATTAACAAAACCATATATTGTTCTTTCAAAACCGACCAGATCTTGATCTAGTCATCTACAAACCACATGGAGGGATTCGGTTTGTTGAAAAATATGTAAAGAATCCCTTGACGTAAAACAAGTCAAGTCACTCGTCTGCAAACTTCCAGGTGATCAATACTTTTGAGAAAAGATATCTCGCCCTTGGGAAAAAAACCTGACCAAATCTTCATCTGGTCGTCATCCAAACTGCCAATATCCCGATTTTGACAATTTTATGATGGGTTATCTCGTCATTTGCAAAGTTGGTCAAATTTTTATTGACGAGATATCTAGTCACTAGCAAAGTTAGTCAACTCCTTATTGACGAGATATCTCGTCAAAACCACTTGGAAGGTGAAAACTCGGTTTCGCTGGAAAAATATGCGAAGAATCCCCTGACCCGGAAACAAGCCAAGTCACGCGTCTGCAAACTTTCAGATGATCAACACTTTTAAGGATAAGAAAGAGATGATGACGTCTGTCGTGACCGTCCCTTCTCTTATTCGCTATAGAAAAATTCCCATCCCCTAGCTCGTAACTCAGACTCGTTACTTACTACCTACAGGAGGGTTAGTTCCTCCACCACACATGGGTTAGTCTTCCCCTCCTCGTGTTTGAAAACTCTCTGGAGCACCTTCTGATCACGTAGGTTGATTTTTTTAGTACATATTCCCCATTCTTTACGAAGTTTTCCTTTAAATAAAATTGAAGAGTTTGAGTGAAGTTCTTTTGCTGTTCCTCCACTGGGGTGTGTTGATGTTTTGTTCAATCTGCTAGGAGGCACTCGGATCGTAGTCAAGTACGTGGCAAAGATGTAACCGAGGTTAGCAATAATTCAGTTTGCTTTTTTAAAAACTTTTTAGGTGAGCGGGGAAGTGATATATAAGTAATACATTCTTGTCTGGAGTTGTGTTTTTTTCTCTCTAAGTTTTTCGGATAGGATTGGTTTCTCCAAAACGCAGCTCAAAGAAACTAAGAACAGCATGAGTTTGTGGTTAAATAATCATGGGTTTACTGAGAGTTCGAACGTATCGCTCATTGAGCGTTGAAAATAGCTTTATGATAAAACAACATGTTGAGTGACATAATTAAATTTTAAAAAATTATTTCTTCAAACAAAAAATTTTAAAATTTCTGGAAAACAAATATAGACCAATTAAAAGAAACACATTCCTATGCAAACTTGTATACACTTAATTCATGCACATGTTTATATTGAATGTCCCATTCACACAGTTGAGATAGGTAGGTTGGTTCCTTATGGCGTAAGGGCCATATTTGGCCAAACAGTACCCAACACAAGACATACGACATCCAGTAAAAGACATACACATGAAAACGTTTTAGACACAGAAAAGAGAAATAAACCCAAGGAGGAATCGAGCCTGCACCTTCTACTATTCGTAGATTGCTAGCTAAGTGGGCAAACGGACTGATCAACAAGCCCTCAATCGGCCCTAATTTGGATATGTTTAACTCCGTCTTTTTTAAGAATCTGAACTACACACGTACAATTAATGTAATTGCGTAGTTTATTCTAACGTATATCTTGTTTGCTCTCTTATAGCTAAATAAACTGATTGAGCTACAGAGTGAAGCAACATAGAGATGAATTTATAGGATCAATGAATACACACAATGCAAATGGCGTAAATAAGTTTTACATCCTACTGTGATAAAAGACTTCAGCTTAAATTATTTGGAATGCACTAGTAAACTGTTTGGAGTCAAAATCGGTACTAACCACATAAACTTATTGGCTTGTAATTATGAAACACCCAAAGCAACAGATTTATACTGAATTAGAATTATCATTGGAATACAAATGAATAGATATATAATGCTGAAAGAGAGAACCATTTAAAATTAATAAAATATTTCGGAGTAATAAATATAAAGGAGTTTTTTGCCTAATAAAACTGATGTGCTGCCTTACGATAAGGTAGATAGAACAGTCCTACTCCAGATATTATCTAATAAACCGTCTTGGTGGTTATGTCGACGATATACCTCGTCTCATTAGCAAAACTGACTATATTTTGACGAACAAGGTAACTCGTCATTATAAAAACTGTTCAGAACATGATCTCGGCTTCTCTTGATGACGATATATCTCGTTATTAGCAAAATTTGTCAGATCTTGATAGACGAGATATCTCGTCGGAACCATTCGAAGGTCAAGTACAAACTCGGTATTTTCGTGGGTGAATATTATATAGTATTGGATAGATATTTAAAAAGATATATTTGATTAGATATTATCAATGCACAGTCATGTACATCAATCAAATATTTATTTATACATCCCCTAGCTGACTAAATTGTACAGTGAAATCGGGCCTCACAATGGACTTGCGTTTCCATTTAGAAGCTTCGCTGTCGGAGACATATAGCTAAATTTATGATATATGACCCTAAGGGTAAACTAGTCAAACAACGTGTTGTGCAACCGAATCTGCAATTGTGACGTCACCCCAAAGAGCAAAGTGACAATGTGGAAAGGTAGGAAGATCAACTTCGCGTGCGTGAGAACTGGCTTGCATTTCAACTGAGACCTTCAAAGCGAACATGTTTTTCCCTATCAGAGTCCCACCCTCATTTACCAGTTTATGAGCATTATCTCTGCGGCTTATGTAGCGATCAGGAAAACGACACTCAAGTTCAGATTCTGGAACAGAGATACACGGATTGACCTAGATACATATTTCAAATTAAGCTTCAATCAATAACGAGTAGAACGCATAGGATGGCCATTAAGTCTCTTGTTTGCTTGCCGCACGTTAACAAGTAATAGAATGCGGTAGCCCCTTGTTATATCGCACTTCGATGTGTCACGCATTTAACTGCATTGCTTTTTTTTATTTGTGGATTGCGAACAGCAGAAAAAAATCTCAACATTTTCCCTGAGAATTGAGTTGGTTGGTTTGGATTTTTCGGCGCACGGACCATGTTTGGCAAAACTCTGTTAACTACACACTACACTAGCGGAATGGCAAATTCACTGAGTCATCCTTGTATTTGGGAGTTCCTAGGTCTCTCTTGTTTCAAACAGTTATCCATACTAAAATGGTGGAAATATTTGGATGTCACAAAACTGTAGATGAGTATGGTGGTTAGATTTGGATTTTATGGCGCAAGGGACATATTTGCCTAAGCTGCGCCTTACCCAAGACAGATATAGATAAGTAATCTTAACCCTCACTGCATAACGAATTTTCCTTCTCTTCCAAGAAGCGAGATATATCTTAAAGTTAGGTCACTGTAATTAGTTATATCAGCAATAAAATATTGCCATGTGATTGGGGGTTGTTTTAAAATTACGGTGATTGGGTTGTTTGGTTGTTTTATGGCGCTGTGGTCATACTAGACCAGGCATACGACAAACGGAATACAGTAATGGACACACAAAATGCTTTACTAACACAGAAGAGAAATGCACACAGGGTAAGTTACAGGAATCGAGCGTGCGAACCCTACAACCCGCAGGCTGCTAGTACAGTGGACAAACCCACTGAGTCCCGGTGGTCCTGCGGTGATCGGAATGCTAGTGAAAGTGTTTTTAGATCTAAGGATGTCATTGAAAAATAAAATCGAATCTTATTTAATCTGTAGTTCTTTATTTTGTCACTCAACTGTCATGTTTGCAACGTGACATTTAACAGATGCCCAATGCCTAAACGATATGCGAATGAACTTGTTTGACATCAGAGTAGATGAAAAACTACCAGGTCGTCAGATAGACCATTTTCACATAACACAAATTGGGACAAAAATAAGTTTTCCTTTGACTTCTGGTAGGTAAGTAGTTGCATTTACCTCGCACTGGAGCAACGCAACAGGCTATTGGGCACGTCCAGGGGAAATACCGAAGGAAAATATTCTTGGACAAATCTCGCAATTTCGAAACTCGGTCAGATGATACTAAGACTTTTGTAGTTGCAGGTTGGTATTTGAATCAACGTCGCACTGGAGAAACACAACGGGTTATTGGGAACGGTTCGGGGTCAGTTCCGAACGGAAAGACCCGATGACAACATCTTGTCATTTTGAACGACGGTCAGATGACGAGGTCATACCTTACCGAGGCACCCCACTGATCATATTCTTAACTTCCACAATACACCAACATGATTTGGGATGCAGAGTAGAATCAATAGGAAAACACAAACACTTCGAGAGTTTCTAAGCAAAAGTTTCAAACAGATTACACTAAGTAGCGTATTGCCTGTAGGGGTAGTTAAAAACAACATATAAAACGCACCGATATACATAAAATTTATAAATAAAATAGTTTGTTACACCGCAATGAACAATTCGCAGGCGTCTCAAAAACTCCGAGTGAAATAGAAACCTGAATTAACATTACTGTTGGAGTAAAATGTTTGCGTGGTGACATTTCATTCCGTGTTCCGAACACAGAACGGTGAAATTTTTCATTTTGATGTTGTTTACGTACTCATGTAGCTGGCCATGACTCTGCCCACTACGGTTGGTGGCCTTCTATTGCATTTCCTGCTCAAATCGTACTTCGGCCTTCAGAGTGATTTACCTTCGATGAATAGTACTGATGCTTGCAGGGCTGATTACAGAGAGAAAATATGAAACTAGCTTAAATGCAAATAGAAGTACTCGTTGCGTTTCAGTGTAGTTAGCAATCCCGTATTTCTCCGAGACAACGATCGTTATAAAAATGATAATTTAAAGGATAGAGTGAGAATTCGAAAATAATGAATGGATTGCACAATTCTGTCAAAACAATGGCCCCTGATGGATAGGATTGGACACTATGGAGATTAGTTTATACCATTAAAACAGCAATTCTCAAGAAAACCTGATAAAATAGCTGCTTAAAGTTATGAAAAACAACAACGTCTTCCTGTGAAAGTTAAAAGGCTTTTCCTAAAATATTCTGCAATAAAGAAACAAGAGTTGAAGATTTTGAAAACTGAATTTAATTTTTTTTTATCACATCAAAATTTAAGTCACGACTCAACTAATAAAAGAAGGTCAAGAAAAGACTATTTTCTAAAAATCATTCCGTGATTTGCACGTGAATCGACCAATATAATTTTACGAACCTAGTTAACTTAATAAATTCGTAATTTTATATTTATTGGAACAAAGCTCACTCTTACCGCTTTATTAGAAACAGAAACAATTCACCTTAAAATCAAGTTTCGAACGAAACGGTACTTTTTACCACTAAAATTGCATTCCAGAATGTTTCAACCACTCGAAAGAAAACACTATTTCACTTTACTCTATATTTTACTACTTACCACATTTTACTATTAATTTACTACATTCTGAAATGTAGCCGCAGCCCACGCAAAAGGTAGCATATTAGTTAATACGCATGCTTAGAATACCGGAAGATTTGAAAAATTCTTCAACCCCTCGATATAAAACCAGTATTTACTACATTCTGCTTACTATATTTTACTGCAAACTTATTACATTCTGAAATGTTCAGTCACAATTATGTGTTCGCTCTTAACATTACTATTCGTTGCTCTCAGACGCAGCCTTCCCTAAAAGCAATAGAGGAAGATTTTAGAAGTCTCAACCACTCAAAAGAAATTCACTATTTACGACATTATACTCACTACAGTTTTTTATCTTACTACATTCTCAAGTTTACGCTCCAAAGTGGTGATTTTGTATTCACTCTTAACAACACCGCTAGTCGTTGCTCTCAGCCGCAGCCCTCACAAAAAGAAAAATATAAATTTTCTTGCATACTTAGAATACCGGAAGATCTCAGAAGTTTCAACCACTCGATAGAAAATCAGTGTTTAAGGCACTCGATTCACAACATTTTACTAACTTACTACATTCCAAAATGTTCGCCACAAAGTCGTGATTCACTCTTAACCACACCGCATACACAGCACCCCCCACCAAGAAACATCCATCCCCCAAACAAGTTCCGAAGCAGAATTCTACTTTTTACTCCACTAAACTTTCCCCAACAAGCCCTCCCCCATTAAAATGAAAACAAACTCAAATCCCCTTTCGACCGCGTTCAGGTAAAAATACCTCAAAACGCACACACCGCTAGCCTCGGCTCTCATCCGCAGCCCTCGCAAAAAGCAACATATTAATTAATACGCATACTTAGAATACCGGAAGATTTACGAAATTTTTCAACCACCCGAAAGAAAACACGGGAGAAATTCGTTAAACATCCGAGTCAGCGGCGCGCTCACGTGAGCAGAAAGGGTTGCGAAGTGAATTCTTAAAAAATAGACATTCGTGACGTGAAGTAAATACCGTGCGGCCCTTAGGGCAGAAAACCTATTCCCTCGCATTCTCGTACCATAGTAACAGTCCTCTAAAACACGACGGGGTCCGTTTTTCCCTTTCTCCTAATTGCGAGAGCGCATTCTTTTTCGTCCTCCCCATTCACACGATCCTATCCGTTTCTTGCCCTAAGATAGTCTATATGATATTTTGGCGAAACTTAAAAGTTTAATAACCGGGAGAGGTTCCCGTCTGCACTTCTTCATTCCGAATGCGATAGAATTCCGGGCATTCTCTTTCAACGGACTAATGCAGAATTTTTAATTACTAGCGTCGTTACGGGGGGAGCGCTAATATAAGGCTCGGGGCCCGAGGGATGGGAGGAGGGCATTAGGGAAGCGCAAGAGCGGAGGATGGAGATGAGAGAAAACCTCGCCGGCCGGATGCCTGCAAGAAATCCCGCTCTTCCACCACTTAACCCAAAACCGTGTTCTTTTTGCTCTTCTTCATCTCCATCCCGCTCTGCCATCAATGACCTCCGAGAACGGCTTGTCAATGAATCCGGGATGTTTGTTTCGCTCTATATTGGACGGGGAAAAAATAGTTCAGCAGTTAATCAAAGACGTCTCGTCATTTTGCGATACCTCGACTTTTATTTCATCAAGTGGATGCCATTCATTGCGAGATCTGGAACCGAGAGGCCACATTGTTGGGAAGGGAAAAAAGGGGACGCTAGTACGGAAGGTTACTAGGAATAGGTGAATCCGTACCTCAATGTGGCTTTAGTGCGTCTTTTTTCGCGTAGGGATTTCAAATTTTACGCACGAACGTGTTTTCATTCATATTTGTACAACTGGAGAAAGGGGGAAACGCTAAAACTAAGCACGAACTTGTTTTCATTCACGTTTGTTACGCTAGAAAAAAACGGAGAAATGCTAGTATTAATAGTAAGCACGAGCGTGTTTTTTCATTCAGATTTGTGCCACTGGAAAACTGGCAGAAATACGAGTATTAATAGTAAGCACGAACGGTGTTTTCATTCATATTTGTTGCACTGGAAAAGAGGAAGAAATACTAGTATTAATAGTAAGCACGAGTATGTTTTCAGTCACACTTGTTCCACTGGGGAAAAATAAAGAAACACTAGTTATTAATAGTAAGAACGAGTGTGTTTTTATTCACATCTGTTCCTTTCTCCGCTTCGAAAAAGGAAGAAATACTAGTTTTAATAGTTAGCACGAACGTGTTTTCAACCGTATTTATATCGCTGGAAAAAAGGCAGAAACACAAGAAATCATAGTGAAAACACTTGTATTTTTTCATTTATATTTGTAGGGCTGTGGTAGAATCGCGGATTAGCAACCGGTAGGTTATGAGTTCAAGACAGTCGTGTATATGTTTAAACAGCCCCATGTTGGTGTGGCATAGAAGTTTGTAGATAGGGGTGCCAGCTCAGGTGTTGGCCTCGTCATCTGATCGATACTTGGATATGTCTTGGTTAGGGTAGAAATATTAGTTTAACCATAGGGTAGAAAGTCAGATTTAAACTAATTTTCACTATCTGGGATAGCGAATACTTCATACTCAGCCTGCTGAAAAGCACTTCGCTTTAAAAAATAACGCGTTTTATTTGCTCAAAAATGCTATTAATAATCTAGATATGGAAGATTCTTTGTCTCTAACGTTATACACGACCATTAAAAAGTATCATTTTCAATTTAAGAATTGCGAAAAAATATTCAATATTTTTTGTTTGTGCGTGTATGCTAAACACACCCAGATGGAAAGCAAGACATGTCTAACAAAAGTAAATTGATTAACATAATGTTACCCAACACAAACAAGGCAATAAAAGTACGCAACAGTCTTAACTCATAAATATATGTTACGATGCGTTGATATAAGTGTTGCTATGGTTATATCTTGCGAGTTACTTTTAAAATATTATAAACGATAAATCTATGTAGTTTTCTGTCTGGGTTTACTGATCTATACATTTCGGGCACTGGTTACAGGATTGCGTTTATTTATTTAAGGAAATCTTGTCTAATTTTCTTAACTAAATCTTTAATCACCTCTACTCGGTGAATTCACATACACAATCTAATTCTAGGTATATTCTATAATTATACAGTTGACTGTTTTCATCAGTAAACCACAACAGTATCCCTCACAAATTCTTTGAAAAAAATTGGGAAATATGGGCTTTTTTTGTACCTTGTGAAATCTGTTTTATAAGTTTCGAAAATTAATTTTGTTAAAATATCGATTATACTGCATCCTTCTTTATAATTCTGCACATAGGGTGTAAAGGAAGGAGAAAATAAACACATTTGTGAAGACAATAAACTAAATGCCAGAAATAGAAATTTGTTTTATATTTTAGCGACTGTTACCCAGCCTAGAACTGGAGTCTAGAGTGAAATGTGTGAGACATGCACTTAACTGATCAATTTCACACTGTGTAATTTATCGTGCAACAGTTTTTCCATATCTTTAATTCGCATGTATACTCAACTCTAAATTATTTTTGTTAAACCTTTAAAAAAAGAATGTATACGACAATTTTGCTGCAAGTATATATTTTAAACTGTGTTATTTTTTCTCGAGAGTTGGTAAATTTCTAGATTATATTTCAATTCAGTCAGAAATCTGCTTCAATGAAATGTTTTTTTTTTCCATCTAATTTCTCCTGTCAGAACTCATTTTAAGTTTGTAAACAGATATAGAATAGTTTCATACTGACTTTAAAACCTCTAGCTTTACAAATTTTGTTTGCTAATTGTTTGGCAGTCAATCATTGCAATCAAAAAATAATACTGTAAATAATTTCTTAACAAAACTAATACTATACTACGATTAATATATATCATCCTATGCTATTTGAATAATTTTATGTTATCTTCATTTTAAATACGTGTCCAACCTCGTCTCTAGTGGTACCGCCATTCTCTCGGTATACGAGGGTCAATTCTGACAAATTAATATTGTAAACAATAATGGATAACAAAATTAACACGGCACTATGATTATTATTATTATTTCCACTTTAGTAGTTAAACATTTTTACTTTCGTTTCATTTTAAATAGACAAATTTTGTCTTCGACAAGAGCGTTTTTAGGTCCCAAGCAGTCTAGCCTCGCATCTTAAGGTACTGACATCCCCATACACGGGGATGGGAATTAATATTCGAAACATTTATTAAAAGCAAAATTAATACGGGACTGTAATTAATATACTTTATCCTATGTGCCTCAATAACTTTAATTTCTCTTCATGTAGCCATTCTCAGAGGTTCCCATGCATGATTGCACCCTGCAAACTGCAGCCTCTACTGTATGACCTGCCAATTCCAACCAATTTTGTTCTTCACCAAAATAATCGTTCCAAAGAATTCTATTCTAAGGAAAGGAGGAATGGAATTTTTTTCCCCAGAGGATTTTGATGACGACAGTATCAAGATCTGGCCAGTTTTCTAATGACGAGATGCCTCGTCAAGACAACCACCAAGAGGGTTAAATAAGGTTTCGAAAAAGAATTTCGTTATTAGGTCCCAAAAAGTCTAGCCTCGGTAATGACACCGAGGCCCACCCCGCATACGGAGGGGGTCGTTAGTGACTGATAAATCTTTCATAACCAAACCGAACAAAATCGGCCAATGGTCAAAGATGATTTGAATAACAAGAAGCAGAAGTTTCCCCTAATGAGGTTAACGTCGTTTTTATCGAGAAAGCGAAATGTCAGAGCGGCCGATGAGTATGAGCGTGCTCCTTATCAGCTAGAGTTACTTTACGAGGTCAAAACCTTGAAATTCACTCCCGGACCAGTTTTCGGAATCGGAATACTGCACGGTTTGAGAGATTATTCAACTATGCATTAAGCATAGCTGTTTCTTAAAGGATATCGCTTACCACGTGGTTTATCTGACGCTTAAGACATTCAGCTGAGCTGATACATGGCCAACGACCTCGACTGAGCGATAGAAAGCGCTTTATCTTTGTAAAAAGACTCCTCGCACGGAGTTTTGAGACGGCCTAAAAGAATCTCGGAAATCGTTGCATGTTGCAGCAACCCGCGTGATAGTGGGAATGGTTTGGGTATATCCCATGGGGCCATGCAACACGAGCCTTTCATTATCAAGTTTCGAGAACCTACATGGGTGATATTTAACTCTTGCGAAACAAGAGCTTAAAGACAGATACCTCTTCCAGAAACTAAAATTGTTCATTGGGTGACATTACGTTCATGCGATGACAGATGGAAATAAGCAAAAATGAATCTTTATTGCGGATTAAATGCAGTTAAAATAACCATAGAAGTTATGTAATGCTATAGAGTCTTAGTATCTTATGATGAAATCTAGTACATCGTATGTAGTAGAATCTCACGTGGTAATGGGAATGGTTTGAGTATATCCTGTTATAAGACAAGGTTTGGGAACCTACATGGGTGCAATTTAATTGCGAAAGACAAGTCAAAGGACAGATACTTTTTCTGGAAACTAAAATTTTCATCGGACGGCAGACAATATTTATCGGGTGAAAATATGTTCATGGTATGACAGATAAAAATAAGTACAAAGGAATGTTTTTTTAAGCTGAAATTTTGTAAATATCTGCATGTAGCAAAAACTCATATATAAATATATATATATATATATATATATATATATAAATACTTAAATATTGCTTTTCTGAAAATTAAAAGTGGCTTGTCGTTACTTTGTCCGTAGCTCTTCATTTAAAATACTACGAACCCTTAAAAGTTAAATTTAACACTCCCAAGCCATTCTCTCCAATCTTCTTTTAGCTTAAAAATTTTTTTAATATACTTCATAATTTTTAGACATGCACGTCATAGATTAAGTAAAATACGTGCATAGGATTACAAATAAAAGAGCAAAAAATGTTTATTACAAGTTAGCTGCATAAATTGTACCACCCATGAAGTAAAATTTTCATTTGCAACAAACGGGTTTTTTTTTCTCGGCCTATATCTCTTTTGGATTGTTTCCCAAGAAGAGTAATGTATCGGGAACTTGCTACTTTGTTTGGGACTTTGGCACGAGGTCTAGAAAGGAACAAAATGTACCTAACGAAGGATGTAATGCTGCCCAACAAAAACAAATTAAAATCTAATCAGGCCGGCCCGAGTAACAATAAACAGCATTGAGGTGTGACTGCACAAGTAAATTGAAACAAAATAGCCGCTGTTTTAACCAAAGGTTCCCAAAACACACTCCAAAAGGTGTCGATTTTGGTTGTTTCCAACGGTCCGACGGAGCAGTTCGCAAGAGGTCGGCGTCTATGACACGAGTAGTGGGATGTGGCCTGCCCAAGAAAAAGGCACGGTCCATCCTTAAGGTGTCATGTCAGCCAGGTGTCGCTACGGTCCAGTGAGAAGATGTGTGGGCAATGATGGTGTTTACCGTCACGGTAACGTTACTCCGGTAAGTCATGCATAACTGATATAGGGGTCTCCATTTCAGCACGGTCCGGCTGATTGTTTCAAATTGCTACCTAGAGTGTAGCACTTGTTGTGCACTCATCCAGACACACAACTTCAGTTCACTTCGCCGTTTCTTCACCCGATTCCGCCCTCTTCCAAAACTCTTGGTTTAATGGACCTCACCGATGTTTTCTTTGAAGTCCCCATCCGGTTGCTTTTTCCACCATTTTCACCAGAATCCGAGTAATTATGTCCTTGCTCTATAGCAGCGTGTCCAGAACTATAATGGCGTCTGACTAACCAATAATTTACATCAACCCTTTTAACTTAAATTTGCTATTGGTATGGAACATTTACTAAAGAATGATATGGCAATTTTAAGACAGGGTTTTTCCAAAATTCTTCGTTTAATGGAGCTCGCCGATGTTCATTAAGTCCCTTCGGTTGCTTTTCCACCATTTCCCCAGAATCCGAGTAGTTATTCCTCGCTCCAGAGCAGCGTGTCCAGAACTATAATGCAGTCTGGCTGGCCAATAATTAACTCTTTTCACTTAAATTCGCTTTCGACGTGGAAAGTTTTGCTATTGAACAATAAGGCAAAGTTAATACGTGGTTTTCAAAAACCTTTCATATGGATTGTAAAATCTTTGTGGTATGTTACCTGACTGGTTTTTTTTAAATTTAAAATTGAAATTAAACGTAAAATCGAAAACTCTTGGTTTAATATGGACCATGGCAATGTTTTCTTTGAAGTCCCCATCCGGTTGTTTTTCCATTACTTTCACCAGAATCCGGATAATCATGTCCTCGCTCTAGAGCAGCATGTCCAGAGCAATAATGGCGTAACTTAAATCTCCGGTAAAATTGGTCTGCTATTAGTAAGAAACATTTGCTCTATACTGGTAAGGTAATTTTTAGACAAGGTTTTTCCAAACTGGTTTAATGAACCCCGTCGATGTCTTCTTATAAGTTCTCATCTGGTTGCTTTGCCAGAATTTTTACCAATATCCAAGTAACTATCTCTCTAGAGCAGCGAGTCCAAAACTATAATCTCGGGATGATCATCCTAAAATAAAAACCACAAAAATAGCCCCGACTGCCATTTTTTATAATTCAAATCATCTTACAAATAAAAAATAAAGTACTTTTCAATAGCTTCCAAAAAATGTTTAGGAAATTCATTTTGTGTGAGCATTCATTTTCAAGAGATTAAATAATATTGTTACATGAAATAGATTAGGCCTATAATTTTAATAAAAACATTGTAAAATAAATGGGGAGACACATTTCAAAGGTTACCATTCTTAGTGTTTCCTAAATATCCATGAAATTAAAAATATTTCTTAATCTTAAAAGATATTTAGTTACACGTACTTTTTGCCGCTCTTTGAATCCAGCTAGAAAGTTAGAAAATTATGTTCAGGATGGCGATCTAAATAAAATTGAAAAGCAATTCAAGTGTTTGCAAAACTTCATACTGAACATAGTTGCATTTCTCAGAATTGATTCGGGTTATCTTTATTTTCAAAATATCAGTTCCACTTGATGAGGTATTTGCAATTGTCTCTACCGGTTTAAGACACGCCTTTTACACTGGATGTCTTTTATGGCTTTCTTAAGGTCGACTACCATACCAGACATAATATCAAAAAATTGAAGTCATAAATATTTTACACAAGGAAATGAGTTGTTATAAACGGAGGGTGTGGAGAAATATTTATATAATGTGCATTTAATTGCTTTTATTTATTTCTTGGAACTCAATTATAAAGTAATAAACATTCAATGGACAAAATAATTGATATTGTTTAATAGAAAATGAATATATTTAAATTTTTAATTTCGGAAAAATGTTTTAACTTTTGTACATAAAAGAGAAAAGGTCGTTTCCATTTAAATACTACAAAGATCTTGATGCTTAACTTATACAACTAAAAAAAAGCCGTCTATTGTCTACATTATAAAGGGTTACGTTTCGTTTTCGTAACACAATAGCGCTTCAGTTACCTAGTACTAAAATTATATGGATCGCTGCCTTAATTTTTTTTATCTATCTCCCTTTCGTTGAACTAAATTTACTAAAACTTCAGGCATTTATGTCGGATTGATTATTTGTATTTCGACAATTTCTCATCAGGTGTAGTGTTAAGTGCTGCTGCAAGAATGTCGCCAGCTCAATTGTAAATTTCGGACATGGTTTCCTGGTCCGTAAGCGTCCCACAAATGTGCTATGGGGTTTAGGTCAAGATTCTGAGCAGGCCAGAGAAAACGTTTTACATCCATATCTTGATATTACCGCTTGACAGTCTGCAACATGACATGGAGCGTTGTCGTCCTGGAAGTAACATTCATCCATTCCATAAAATTTCAACAGAGCGTAGGAAGAACCTGATTGTCCAAAATGTCCATGTAGGCGACGGCGTTCAATTTACCAGGGGTAACATTATATATATAATATAAGACGACCCCCAAATATACCTTAGAATTTTTTTTTAATTTAATGGATTTTTATACAGTAGGAATTGAAATTGTTGTGTACAGTAGAAAAAATATGTAAAATCAGAATAAAACTTGATCAGAAAATATCGTTTATTTTGATATTTAGCACATATCTGAATTTTCTATGGGAAACATATACGATAGAGAAAATAATTTTCCCTCTTAAAATATAATTTATTTTGACATTTGCCATAAATCTGAAAGCCACTCCATGGAAAAATTACTGAGAAAAATTAATTTTCCTTATAGAATATCGTTTATTTTGTTATTTACCATAAATGTAAAGTAAGAGCTAGAGAAAAATGCCCTGAACAAAATAAAATTTCCTCACTTGAATTCCAGCACAAGCACCTTCGAAGCCGAATCACCTGAATACTTTGCACCACCAGTGGTGCTCTAATTAATCCCGACGTGCAAAAGCATACAGTATACCCTGCCGTTGTAAAGAAAAAAAGCATTCCCGCCTCCAACACTAGCCTAGACAGCATAAAGATACGTCTCATCTTCCCCAACCCGACAATTCCCTCAAAAACGAAAGCTAACGGTAGCTATAAACCTGAGATCTAATACTACGGTATAAAATATGCAGCAAAAGCACCGCACCATTGACACCCCACTTCAAAAGCATTTTTGACATCATTTTCTCGCTAAGAATTAGATTAGAAAAAAACGTGGGGGGATTTTTTCTCCTTTTTTTTCCTCCCCTGTCATCCACCTACTTTCTTCTGCTACGCGTTTAAATTGATTCGGTGGCAAAGGGTAGAGGAGATTTGTTTGCTCAAATTTTTCAATGGTTGAAAAATTCCCCATCCACTTACACTAGACCCCTTATATCTACTGCCATTAACAGTAAATTTATCTCTTCATCGTTGAACTGGGGGATATCAGACGTGAAAATGCAATGTAGTTGACAGATTCCCTGATACTAGCGGCCTATAACTTTTATCGTTTCTTATCTGGAGTAAGGTTTAATGGAAGCCAAAGCCATTTTTTCTCGTTTTATTATGTGCCTCACAATGATTTAATCGTTTTGAACATTTGTGTATTTGGAGACACATTTATTAGTGATTTTGTCTTCACCTCACTCAACTTCATTAACCTACAAAACAAAGGAGTTTAAATTTTGTACCTTGGTAAAAAAAAAAAAAGAGCTATTTCCAAATTCGATGATTTTGAGTTATGGTCAGAAATCACTTCAAGCTAATAAACTTCAAGGTAATAAAAATTATAATAGTAAAAGTGGCAATGACCTCCTTATGAATTTTGGATGACTCAAAGCATTGAAAATTATTTTTGTATTCAGTATTGAATTTTTTTTAAGTATTAAATCAGATACTACCAAAAACTTGCAAAATAAATACGAGCTCTTTTATACTAACGTATTGAATTAATACTAGTGATTTTTAACCAGTGTACCGCAAGAATGTACTGATTTGCCTTATGGATGGTGAAACTTTAAATCGGGTAAGATTTATTTCATTTTAGCGGTTTAGTTTTGAACTTTTGTCAAGTATGTTTGTATTCACAACTAAACACCACATAAGAAACTTTGAGTAGTATTTTTTATTGTGAGGGGTTCATGCGCATATATCCGTTCTGCAACCTGCAGTCCTCCCTGCATGACTTCTAGCCAGGTTTGAACTTGACCAATAGAATGTTTCCTACGATTATTTCAACCAATAGTTGTGGCTATTTACTAAATTTGCGTATCGTGAGTAAATGCAATACTACCCTAAAATCACGTGACGATCAGAGGGTTAAAAATTTTAATTCATTTACCCTTTCATCTGAATGCAACTGTGTAAGTCTTGAAGAAAAGTATTAAATCATAAGAAAACGGTAAGTTCAATTGTCAAGGGTGTATGCGTAAAATACGTGTGTATACGTGTCACTTATACGTAAAATAAGGCTTAGGTGACGAAATATTTCTGACTTATATAAATATGAAACATTGGTAATAATTAGAAGTGTCAAAATTACCAAAAGGAAAATTTCGTAAACTATAATAGGGTTTGAATTAGGAAACATCAGTCGCTAACTCAAACCCTTATTTATGTCAATATCCAAGTTGATATACCAAGTACTTCTTAAGTACAAACCTCATTTAATGCTTGAAACAGAAATTCATACCATTGATTATCAAGGTATGCATTCGAGGCTCTTAACTTTGAGTTGCCTAAACAGTCCCTTCGCTAACAAGGGAAACAACTACCTTGTTAGTATTTTTTCACTTCTGAACGATATTTACTGTTGCAACGGTTGTGTAGTGATATGACTTTTTTTTGTCTAGTTCTTTTCCCGTGCGATAGATAAAAATTCGCTACCTAATTATATCTCCTAGTGCTTGGATATATCTCAGCGAATGCATTAGCTGATACCATAATTTAGAATTAGTCCACAAATCTTAGTGGTTTATCGTTCCTGTAGGCCTCCAACAGAACTCACCAATCTAGTCAGAAATGTCATTGAAAGGCGAAAATGTTAATGAAAAACTCCAGGTACAAGTGCTGTTCACTATTACCACCATTTAATGATTGTACTGATGTTTCATACGATTGATAGCAAATATATCCGTTCAAACCTCTGAACGTTGAGTTGCCGAAACAGTCGCTTCGCTAATAAGGGAAACAACTGCTTTATTAGCATTTTTTCACTTCTAAATGATATTTACTGTTGCAACGGTTGTGCAGCGATATCATCATGTCTTGTGTCGTTCTTTCTTCCCGTGCGATAGATATATAATTAGAGAGCGAATTTTTATCTCCGAGTGTTCTAGTGATTGGATGAGTCTCATCCAATGCATTAGTTGAGACCATAATTTAGAATTAGTCCACAAATCGAAGTGGCTTATCGTTTCGGTAGGCCCCGACAGCACTCGCCAAAGCTAGCCAAAAATTTCATTAAATGAAGAAAAGACCACAACCAGATGTTTCTAATTAAGTTCTTAAACTTCATGGGCTGCAGCGATACTTCTCATTTTCTTAGAAGAGGAAATAAAGTTTCAACATTGAAAGAGAGACGATAGAAGAAAAAAAGATAAAGTAAGAAAGCAAAAGAGAAGAAAAGAGAAATAATAAAGAAAAAAGGGCCAGGGTGCTTCATCGATTTGTCACTTACATTAGTATTATGATAGTTCCGGAGCTTTTGAAAGAGCTTGATGAAGCTGAGATTATGAGGAAGAGCTTCTTTAGGGGCTTCTTTCTCCGAGGAGGCATTCGAAAGGACGACTTTGCTATAGAAGAGAGATTTAGCTTTTAAGCTCTTTCTGAAATTAATTCTGAATGCTTTGGAGCCCGGATTTAGGAACATATTCCAAATTGCATAACTCAGTTAGCTCACTTTAAATACTGGCAGGAGCGGGCAATCGATTCGCCTTCTAATTCGTTCTTTTTTCGTTCTGCCAGAAAACCTTTCAAAATTAATACCCGGGCTTTTTCCAACCCTCTCCCACTCTCATTCCAACCTATTTAGTAGCGGATTCGTATTTAATCAAATGTTGAAAAGTAATGATGAGTTGGGAAAGAAATTGCTTCTTCAAGGTGACGACCCTCTTGCAAGTAAATACTTCAAAATGACGAGATTT
Source organism: Metellina segmentata (assembly GCA_947359465.1). Classification (NCBI taxonomy): domain Eukaryota; kingdom Metazoa; phylum Arthropoda; class Arachnida; order Araneae; family Tetragnathidae; genus Metellina; species Metellina segmentata. The sequence goes on along the minus strand of OX375872.1, from coordinate 64,092,290 downwards.
TTATCCAGATAAAAGTTTCACTTTTTCGCTGCTTCAGAAGTTTGGCTCTTTTAATAACTTTTTACCATTCGTAATGCTTGGCTTCCTTTCCCCCGTCTTCAATCGGAATATTTAACTTTCAAACACAGGCAATTACTAATAATTACTTTTCCTCACATCAATAAGGTTGTAAGACTTATGATATAAGGGGAAAAACATCTCAAGATGAAAGTGTATCCGACGAATATTTAATTGCGAACTTTTTTACGCCTCATATTAGTGCCATTATTGCTTCAGCAGTTCGCTGGCGAGGCACGTTCCCGAGCTTCGCAAATATTTTACACTGTCTCTTGTCAAATGCTTGTTTTGGATTTTTTTGGGCTCTTCTAAATGTGCTTTCTAAACCGCTTTTTTCTGTTACCGCGATAGTTGGAGATAAGACACAACATTCAGTAAGTCACAAGTACAGGCTTTGTCTCGGAAACCAAACGAGCTCCTCTGAAGGAACGCAATCACTTTTGAACAACGTTTCACTGATTTTTAAGATTTAATTATCTGTGAGTGATCGATTAAAAGAATTCGGATACACTATAGTCAGAATTTTAAAACAGTCCAAATTGGAAAAATGATCCGAACCTAAAGATTATAATAGTAAAACAAGACACTTCGGTTGATAGTCAATTTTTTAATTTTTAGTTTAAAAGTTTAAAAGTTCAAAAGTAATTCAGAACTTTTGTATAGTAATTTTGTTAAATAAATGTATGATTCGTGAGAATAAATTTTTGAGCTCTTTTAGAAAAGCTTAAGGATTTAACAACGATTAATCGAAATTCACATATTCCCACAAAATTGTTTGATTGTTTCTCTGCGTTGGGAGATAAACATCTCTGAAAATCAAAGGATGGTCAACTTTTTTTTATCTGAACATGAAACTTATGAACACGAAACTTTCAAAACATAAATTGAAACTAAATGATGCTAGGTTGATTTTTTGTTTAGTTAGATAGGATTTTATGTACTTTTACTTAACATTGTTGGCCGTATTTGGTCAACAATGTCAAGCAAATGGACATACAGTCAAAATGGTACAATAAATACATACAAAAATGGTGCAATAAATACATTCTGTGCATTGTAAAATATATAAAATCACGAATAAAATACAATCACTGATGTGTGCGTTTACAAACTTTAGAATAACATTGTTGGGAAAGGAATGTGCGTCGCATACCAATAACAAAGTAGACACGTCAATATAAAATATCCGCCCGAATTTCGATGTAGCTTATACAACGAGTCATGTTTTGCATTAGGTGATCCAGATCCATGACACAAAGTGGCCCACAACTCCTTCAGATCATGGACCTAACTCTTTCTATAAGTGTCACGAGCACCAATTCCTCTTCCCACTACGTACCATAAGGTTGAGGTCTAGAACGTGTTGGCCCTGGCCTGTCGATTCAATTAATATCCCGTCTTTAAAAGTGTCTGCACTGCTCCTGTACGATCTGATGTGACGTTGTCAACCATGAAAAGAAATTCATCGCCTACAGCACCCCAGAATTGTCGAACATGACGTTGAAGAACTTCGTTGCAGTATCGTTCGCCATCAGTCCCATTTTCCTGCACCTGCAGCTCAGTGTGTCCATTAATCATGATAACTTCCCGCACCATGACCCTAGCACCATCATATCTCTCCCTTCAAATCAACTGACACCTGGAATCAAGAGAGACGGAATCGATTCTCACCTGTGAAGAGTCCACTGGTTTATTGTTGACAACCCAAATTTAAATGCAAGTCACTTTGAAAATTTATGATTTGATTGTGCTCTTGTTATAAGTGTTGGGGTCGTTGGTTGGGTTTATGGATCAAGGGATCATATTTGGCCAAACTGCGTCAAACACAAACAGGGCAAATAAATTTACATCCACACAAAGAAAGTTTTACTAACTCAGAAGAGAGAACAATACTCGCGGTAAGCTACAGGAAGAATTTAAGTCTGAATTTTTAAAAGTTGAGAACATAACATACCCCAAGTTCTCTTATGTCCACACTTGATAAAAGCCGCAAACCACAGGTCTCCTAGCATTTAATTAAGCTAGACGTATTGTTGACGGTTTGTCAATTTGACGGGTCATTTACATGTTCCTGCTATAAAGGAGCCGACTCCTTATTAACAGTTGCCGTGGCCCAGCGGATTTGCTCTCCGCGCTAGCAACCTGTGAGTTGTCGGCGGCGTAGGTTTGATTTCTGTAGCTTTCGCAGAATGTGTATTTCTCTTTTCAGTCTCAGTAAAACGTTCCTTGTCTCCTTGAGCCATAAAATCCAACTCAGACAACCATATCCCTCTCCAATGTAAAACGCACCTTCAGTTCCTTTTTCTCTTCCATTGAAAATTAAAAATTTTCGAGAACCCCTGGAGATTATAATGTTAAGTAAGGCACTTGTAGATCTGCATTTAACCATAGTGATCCAGTGTCAGTAAATTTCTTATTAGTATAGCATCGCTTCTTACCCATGACTAAATAACAGCATCTATTGGTTAAAAAAAATCCTAGACAAGATTTTAATGGTCAAGATGGTCAAATCTTATATAAATTTTTTTTTTCAGGGTTAATGCAAGTAATTCTTTTAGAACATAAAAATACAAAATTCCGTAATATTTTGTTTTTTCTTGATTATTCATTATTCTATAGTTCTTGTGTGTTATAATATTTTATCTTTTCTTCTTGTTTTGATTAGTAAACTATTTTGGATATTTTCTACGGATAATCTGTAACCCTGTCACGGACCCCTGTGGATCCACGGGCCACGCTTTGGAAACAACATTAATAGACTGATTAAAAACGATATTATAAACATATGTAGGGCACTAAGAAGTGGCGATTCATTTTTTCTCATTCCAAAAACAACACACATCAACAAAATTGGTACATAACATTTACACAAAACCGTCCGATCTCCACGCGCGGCGATATAACAATCTACACCCTCGCATTCCATCCAAGAAAGCAAAGGTAAACGATTAGATATTTCGATTGGCATAAATTACCAATCGTTTAGGAACGATTAACAAATAACTTTTGATGACGGGCCGATGACAAAATCATTAGAGGCATTTCGGGGCGCAGGCTAAATATTTCCGCAGGGCAAGAGCAATCGTACTGAGTGATAAGGGACCTTCGATTTGCCATTATGAAACAACCCTGGGTGCAAAATGTATTAGAAACGAATTATTCCAAGAATTAAATCCTCAGAAGCAAGGAGTTAATTGAGCGACCACACACTACCAGCGAAAAAACGATTTCGCATTAAAAAAACGCGCTAATGCCCTTGCCAGAGAGTAAAAAAATCTCAAATATTATTGATTGGGTGGGGGAAATTAGCTCGAAAAAAATTCATTTACAATAATTTTGCGACTGGTCAATCAACCGCATGACACTTTAATTATTTTCCGAAACTTTGTTTTTAAATAATCTTCCATAATATCGAACGTGCGATGGATATTCGCCTAATTGTCGGAAGAAGAGTATTTTTGATGTAAAGCCTGCAATTTCATTCTCTTGTCGAGAGTCTCTATTTGGTAACACTTCTTTAATTACGGTTAAGTGGTAACTTCTTTTGTTTGGCGTGGGTACTATTTATTCTTTTCGGTGTTTTAAAAATTATTCCATTCATCGCACCACAACTCAGAAGCCTTTTTTCTATATTACGAAACTGAAAACCTATTCTATATATTTTCTTTACTTATTTCCCATATCTAAGTTTACAAATGTTTCGAGAGTGTAATCCGTTTCGCACAACTAAGAATATTTTCTAAATCTCCAAATTAAAAATCAGGTTGAGTTGCAGGTTGATAAAGGATTTTTCCCGTCTACACACATATCATATGAATTTTTTTAATCCTTTGAGGGTTCCCACGTAACTTGCAGCCTGCATGACTTCTCACCAATTTTGACTTTCTAGATCACTCGAATTCTTCATTTTATCCATAAGGCCGGGTAGAAACTCCTACTCATCTGTTATTCGCTCATAAGTGTTTTTCACGAATACGTTGGCAGAAATCCCAAACCAGAGCAATATAAGGTTGGTTGGGTTTTATGACGCAAGGTCCAAAAATGGACGAACTGGGCAAAAGCAAGATAATAAATTAGAGCAATATAGGAAACATAAGTAGTGCTGGGAACTGTAACTGAAGGCTATTAATCTCATTTCTTCAATTAAGGTACGGTACCAAATACAGGATGAAAGATACTCTGCTTTTGTATCTTATACCTATTTCCCTAGAAAACAGTAACAACACTCAACTAACAGTTGACTAAGGGATTTCATTATCTTAAATGTCAGGTATTTGTATAAACAGCATGAAACAACAATCAAACCAAAATGACCAAAGTTATCTATACAGTTTTATTGTGATGTTTTAATGTTGTCTTGTACTGTGTGTGAGCAATTTCTGTTGTGCATTTTACTGTATATTGATGCTAGGGCCAGTTTTGGCTCCTGAATTAGAAAATAAAATTAAGTTAAAGATTGATATATCAATGGGTTTATGCAAAACTTCGTCCCATTTTAACGCTAATAGGCACTGCTTCGCAAAAAAAAAGTGTTATCTACATACACGTGTAAAGTTTTCGTGTTGTTTAAAAGAAGAAATTTCAGCAAGTACTTGGAAAAAAGTTGTAGCATTTTTTAAAATTCTGTAAAGCATTAAAAAAGGTAGAAAATAAAAGGAGAAATTTTGATATATTATGCTTTTTTATTTCCGAAAAGGCAAGAATGCTTCGCAAACGCAAAGGAAGATATGTGTCGTGTGTGATGAAGGTACCGTTGATGATTCCACGTGCCGAAGTGGTTCAGAAAGTTTTGCCCCCTGGATCCGTTCTTTAGTCAGAAACCTCAGAACTTCTATGAGAGCGGGATGATGCAGCTACAGGAGAGATGGAGAAAGGTCATCGAACAGAACGGCACATTAATGGAATTATTATTAATTAAATATTAACCAAATAATTTTAAATGGTGACATTCTGTTTGATACTTTTAATTTGCAGGAGATGACTGACCATAGTCATCCTCAAATTTAAACACCGGTTGTTTGGTTTTTTATGGCGCAAGAGCAATATTTGGCTAATCTGCACCAAACACGACATGATTTGTTACTTGCTTTTTGGCATTTTATGGCGCAAGGGCCATCTTTGGCCAAGCTGCGTCAAAAAAAAAAAAGACAACTGCAAGCAAAAAATGTTGTGAACGGTAAAACAGAGAGATAGGGAAACAATAGTGAGAAAACACAAGACAGACTACTTCAAGTAATGTACATACACACACAGGGAAAGTTAAACAGACACAAATAAAAGAATTCAAAATGAGTAAATTACAGAAATTTTGAATTGCCTACAACTCGGAAGTTTAAAGCGAAGTGGACAAACCCACGGAGTTAAAAAAATGAAGGAAATTTACCCTCTAAGTGGTTTTGACAAAGTATCTCGTCCATCAAAATCTGACCGGTTTTGCTAATGATAAGATATCTCATCAAGATCGATGTTTTGATGACGAAATCGAGATCTGGTTAGTTTTTTTTCTAAGGACGAGATATCTCCACCATCACGATACGGTCAGTTTTGCAAATGAGGAGCAACCACGTCGAGCCAACCACCAGGAGGGCTAACAATTTTTAAAAGGGCACGGACTAGTCAAACACAAGCGCCCCATGTGAATCCGAAGCGCCATTAAGTTTGTTTTAACTGCCCAGGAAATCAATAGAAAATGCCAGAAAAACAGACAGGGACCGACCCGCTGCTCCTAACTAATACCAGTTCCATCCCGGCAGAGTAGGAATTCCCCACTCATCTGTTATTCGCTCACAAGTGTTCTTCACGGATACGTTGGCACAGATCACGAACGCGAGCAATATAAGGAAACATAAATAGTTGTGCGTGGAACTCTTCGGAAAGGTTTTTAATCTTACTGCTTCAATTAGTTTGCGGTGTGTATTTAATTGCACGAGCAGCCTGACTTTTCTTCTCGCGCAAAAATCTCCTAAATACAAGAGAGAGCGGGGGGGTCTCGCTGGCACGAGGGAGGGAAGAGAAAATTCTTGACGAGAAAGAGGACAAAGAGGGGCGGCGGGGGGACGAAGAAGAATGGCCCCTACCGACATAATTAGAAAATAGTCTAAGATAAAAATAAAATTTTCGGAGGGAAGGGAGCGAAGAACTTCAAAAGCACGACTCGAGCTCCATCTACAATCGAAAACGAAAACGTCGAGTGGAGGGATCAAAGGGAAGGAGCGATGAAAAGGGAAGGGGGACTGTGCGGCTCGCGCGAGTGGAAAAGCAACACAAATTTTTCAGCGACGTGGGGGGAAAACAAACAAATAAGCTGAGCGAGAGGGCTCAAGTGCTGTTTGCTGCTGAAAGTGACCTCGAGTGATTATGAAGAGTTTTATCGCGGAACAATTTACTGTCATCGGCACTCTTCAGGAGAAAAGGAAGGAGGAAAAAATACCTGAAAGAAAAGGGAGAAAGCCTTCGGAGAGGAGAAAACCGGGAAAAAACCCTTTTGATTCCTTTTTAATTTGCGAATTATGAGGTACATTAATTTGTCGAAATGCGAATGTTTCTCAAAGAGCTAAATACGCACACGCGTTTTTTTCGTGCGCTCAACCTCTCTCTTTTTCCACTACTCTCCGACTTTATATTTTCAAGTGATAACAGAAAGTGACGATTTGAGATTTTCGGGATTTTTGCTCAACCGGAGGTGCAGTTCTTTCCTTTTGACAAAAAAAGTAAATAAAGTGGCATCGCGGCGAAAATTGTACGCTCCGTGTAAAATGAAAGGGTGAGGTCTCGGCGCGGATTCGACACCGAAAAAATGCCAACCCGGTCGGTTCCTTGTAGTTTGCTTACGACGTGTGTTTCTTTGCGGGTCTTGGAAAAAATAAGACTGCCCTTAGCGGAATCGGAAGCAGAGTGCTGAGAAGTAGGTGAATTTTTTCTTCACACACACTTTAAACAAAAAATTAAATACCGCCGTACTTGGTGTCCGTTACCATATCAGCAATGTAGGACTCGGTAAGCAATTTTTCAAGTGCAAGATCTTTTTCAACAGCCTAAGCTCTTGAGTGTCGGTTTGAACACCAAAACTCCTAACTTTCAAAACTTCAGCAAAACATAGGAACGCCTTGTCTGAATTTTTAATGGCATTTAGCTTTGATTCTCAATCTGAAACTTCGAAAGATTTTTCACAAACTTTCGTGCACATGAAACCAGTTTTTAACTCAATGTGCATGCTTCTACCTTTATTCGCGTAAAATTCGCATTTTTACTCTATTTCGTCCAGAATAAAGTTTCAGACCAATTTAAAATTCAATGTTGTTTACTGTCGTAGTTGAATATGATTGTTGTGGCTTTACTAGTTACTCCTAGTTTGGTACAATTTCAAATGTGAAAAACTTTTTCTGTAAATTCTGGCTATTTTTATAGGTTGTAGATAAACCTTGTTTTAAAATTATCAATAACTTTTCAAATTTAATCTTATTAAAAATTTGTAACGGAATTTAGGAACTATTTAATATCAATGAAACCTTCAATACTCTTAATATCCATCACTCTGTGCAAAAGGCTAATATCTATATAACTATCAAGATGGTCACAATGTTTTTATTTTATTTTATTGCACATTATTATATGATACAAAAATAAAATAGAAAAATAACTCATCAGCATCTTTTGAGCGTGATATTAAATTCTGCTTCATCTGTTAATTCTGAACAAGTGTGGTTGGATGGCTGGGTTTAAATGGCGCAAGAAACATAGTTTACCATGCTGCGACCGACACAAGACATACAATATCAAGTAACTTATATACATACACAAGAAAGGTTTTACTGACACAGAAGAGAGCATATATACCTTGGGAGGAATCGAACCTGAACAAGTGGGAAGGAATGAGATATCACAAGCATTTTTGGAGTAGTTCACTTCGCAAACATTTTGCTGGTTTGAATCTTCAGAATACGAAAATCAATTAGAATGTGTTTGGTAGGTAGTTGAATTAACGTTGTACTGGAACAACTCAACTGGCTATTGGTGATGGTTCGGGATCAATCCCGAAGGGAAATATCCAAGTACTTTTGAACCATGGTCAGGTGACGAAGAATGTGTTGTGTAAGCAATTACTTATGATACAAGATACAATAAAGCAGTAGAGTAACATTGATAAATTGGGATTCCGAGATCAGATCGAAAGCAAAATCTTAAAAAGTTTTTAGAAAACTTTATATAAGTGAACTAGATTTGCAGTTTTTTATTACCCTAAACAATAAAATATAAAACATATTAACCCCAAGTAGAAAGATCATAAGGCGTAATTGTGTAGAATCTAGATATTTCTATATATGATCCAAACGCTGTCTTACAACTTGAGACAGTCTGTTTTAAATGAACAAAGTAATAGATGATGTGAAAAGCTCGGCTGCGGCATATTAGCTGGTCTGGATGCTAACCACAATCGTAAGAAAAGTCTGTATTGAAGACCCATTGCATATAACAAAAACTATTATCCTCCAAGTGTTTCTCGACGAGATATCTGTTCCAAGATCTGGTTAGTTTCGCTAAGGACGAGATAACTCTTCCAATGTCTGGTTAGTTTTGCTAATGTCCAGATATCTCTTCCAAGATCTGGTTAGTTTCGAAAAGGATAAGATATCTCGTCGAGACAAAACTGCTCTATTACTATAAGGGGAATGAAGATCCCAGTAAGAAAACAATCGTCCTTTGCCCAGAACTGATGACAATTCGGAACAGGTTTCTGCACCAGATGATGGACACTTTTTGGCGCGAAGATAAACCACCAGGAGGGTTGACCAGTCATAGTAGGAATACCTTTCAAGTTGAAAGCATGGTAATCAACAGACCCTGACTGGCTTCTTGCTGGGAAAATCAAAGACGTTAACACAAAATATGACGATTCTCACTTAGATATATGTTTAAAAATTATTCATTTTTGCTTCAGGTTTCATCGATTATCCTTTCATGCCACCGAATGTTGTTTTTTATAATGCGCTTCTGGGCTTCCTAACGTCACTGCAAATATAGTACCAGGTTGTATGTTGTACCCAAGACAGATGCTTTCAGAGGCGATATTTGTAGTAAAGCAACAACCAGAACTTAAAATGGCACTTTTTCTTCCCCTTAAAAGCTCGAAACGGTTCAAAATATGCCGAACAGAAAATCATCTTAAGCTCGGCATTAATTCACAAACATTTTTAGTAGCTATATGCAGATTCGAGACCACACACAACTGCACCCAGCGAGTCATAGTATGTAAACATATGCAGCACATTTTTTACTCAAATTTTCCCATTTTAATCGCAGAAAAGTTTTGTTTCCCAAAGCGTAATGGTTTCCTTTCGGAACACGTTGACATTGTTAGAAGCTGCAAATCATTAATATTCATCATGAGGACTGGGGAGAAAAACTGCGATATCAAAAACCTCCAGCAGGAGCTGCAGCTTGAGCTTGGAAAGTTGCAGCAAAGATCTTAATTTTACGCTGGGCATGCCGGGGTTTTCCCTATTCCGTGCGAAAAAAACAATGGTTTTTAATTTTTATACTTTTCCTAAGTTTTAATTCAAACTCTTGACAGTTACAGTTCTTGACTTCGTATGGGCAGTACCTGAATATTTTAATTCCATGAAAGAAAGAAAACAACCTTTGGGACTCGGCGACACGCACGCAAAAAAAACGATACTCAATCATTAAAAGTAGTTTTTTCCTAATGTTAAAGAAAGATGTTTTAATGATTCAGAAATGCAAAAGTCTGCGCGTCCCATATTTCAAAATCATTAAAATGCGTCGCTTAGACAAAAGTTTCGGTAATACACTAAGGAAGTCCACGGTATGAAGTAAAGAAGAGAGCAAGAAGACACACACGCATGTATCCAAAACAAAAGCTTTATTAAAATTCACGGAAACATTGTTACACCGTGACTGTTTTGAAATTAAGTAGGGAAGTTTTAATTTCAAATAAAAAAATCAAAGTGTATTTTGCTGAGATTCTACGACGGATTACCGATTCCCTAGGAACCAATTTAAAAAAGGAGTGTCATTCTTTGAAAGTGTGCTCGCACATAACCCATGAAATTTGCGAATTCGAAGTAAGCTATAATTACGGAACACCGTCTGAGTTCCAGAATCTGTGAGACTTAGAAGGGAATCTGGGGTTCACTCACACTGACATCCCAAAGAACTGTCTGACTTTATTTTTGTAGCTAACTTATGTCAGTAAGTTCAATAACTGCGAAATTTTATCATAAGAACATTGAATTTGATGCGACTTTTCTTTTCATTCATGTCTCATTTTAGATCCACACTTTTAACTCATAATACCATGCACTAATCCAGTAGATAATACGTGCTTGTGATTTATACGTTGGCTCACAATAGCATGTATATTTAATGTAGAAATGAGTATTACCGACCAGAAAGTTTGTCAAAACTGAAGGCAAAGTGCCGCTACATTACATTTTAAAATGGTCAGAGGAAAGCTTATAAATTAAGCGATTATTCTGTTTGTTTTTAATTAACCCTCCTGGTGGTTGTTTCGACAAAGTATCTCGTCATTAGCAGAAAACTGACCAGGCCAGATCTTGATGACGAGATATCTCGTCATTAGCAAAATGGGTTCGATCTTGATGACGAGATATCTCGTCATTAGCAAAATGGGTTCGATCTTGATGGACGAGATATCTCATTGAAACCACTTGGGTAATTTTAGTTAACGTCGTACTAGAGCAACACAACGGGCTATTGACGACGGTCCGGGATCAGTCCCTTAAGGGAAAGATCCGAGGACAACACTTCGTAATTTTGAACCACGGTCAGATGACGAAGCAACACCTGAGTTGGCACCCCACTCTCCAAACTTCCACGCCAACCCAACGTGAGGACTTTCGGCCACGACAGATTTAAGGTGCACCAGCCGCCTCTACACCATACGATTACAAACATCCATACCCGGACCCGGATTCGAACCAGGAACCTTCCGATCTAGAGGATAACACCTTAACCACTATACCGGTTGGTCGGCTGAAACCACTTGGAGGGTTAAATACATCGCTATGGGTTAAATATGAATTAATTTGATTTTCCCACCACTTTCAGAATGGAAATCTTATTTGAAAAGTTTATTACACTAGCAACCAAAGTTTCATCATTTGCTGTTGTTGACCCCTGCTCTAAAACACATTTAAGTGCCAGAAGTTATGGGATACCTCCTAATATCGTGTGGGACCTCCTTTTGCACAGCGAAGTGTAGCAACTCGACGTGGGATTGAATCAACAAGTCGTCGGAAGTCCCCTGAAGAAATATTCAACCATGCTGCCTCTACAGTCGTTCATAATTGCGAAAGTGTAGCCGGTGCAGGATTTTGTGCACGAACTGACCTTTCGATCATGTCCCATATATGTTCGATGGGATTCATATCTGGCGATCTAGGTGGCCAAATCATCCTCTAGAATTGTCAAGAATTTTCTTAGAACCAATCGCGGAACTATTTTGGCCCGAGGACTTGGAGCATTGTCATCCTGGAAAATTTCATCCTTGTTTGGGTACATGAAGTTCATGATAGGCTGCAAATGGTCTCTCCAAGTAGCTGAACATAACCATTTCCAGTCAATGATTGGTTCAGTTTGACCAGAGGACCCAGTCCATGCCATGCAAAAACAGCCCACACCATTATGAAGCTATCACTAGCTTGCACAGTGCTTTGTTGACAACTTGGGTCCATGGCCTCGTGGAGGCTGTGCCACATTCGAACCCTCCCATCAGCTCTTAGCAACTGGAATCATGATTCATTTGACCAAGCAACGTTTTTCCAGTCATCTAAGGGTCCAACTGATAAGCTCCCGAGCCTAGCAGAAGCGCTGCAGCCGATGGCTTGTTGTTAGTAAGGGCACTCGAGTCGATCTTCTGCTGCCATTTCCCATCAACGCCAAACTTCGCTGTACTGTCCTCACGGACACGTCTGTCATACGTCCCACATTGATTGTTGCTGTTATATTACGCAGTAATTCTTGTCTGTTAACACTGACTACTCTATACACACGTCGCTGGTCTCGGTCATTAAGTAGACGCGATCGGCCACTGCGTTGTTCATGGCGAGAGCTAATGTATGAAATTATATTTTCTCGGCACAATCTTGACACTGTGGATCGAGGAATGTTGAATTCCCTAACAATTTCCGAAATGGAATGCCCCATGCATCTAGCTCGAACTCGCATTCTGCGTTCAAATTCTGTTAATTCACGTCGTGCGGCCATAATCACGTCAGAAAACTTTTCACATGAATCACTTGAGTACAAATGAAAACCCTGACAGTGCGCTGCCCATTTATACATTTCTTACGCGATACTACTGCCATCTGTATATTTGTACATTGCTATCCCATGACTTTTGGCACTTCAGGTGTATTAATAAATTAAACATTTAACTTGCTAAATTAAACTAATGAGAAAACACGTAAACATAAAACGAATTGAATTTGCAATAATTCAACTCATGTTTATCTTACGACTAAATTACGTTCAAGTCAAAAAGCATTTTAAGGCGAAAACTAAAGACAATAAATAAAACAAATTTAAGAAAGTAAAAAGTAACGATCAATCTACTAACAGACGGTTTTAAGTTGTGTGCTACAAGTTGAGAGCCACTCCCTTCTTCTCAGAGGCAGCTTACGATCAACTCTGAAATTTTAATTTTCATGAAATGAAACATGTTTCTGCTTGTGAATATCAAAAGGAATTTTATTAAACTGTGCACAGTGGTGAAGTAACGTTACACCCGAATAACGTACTAAAAGAGTCTTTAGTAGGGTTCCAACTTTAACAAGAAAAATTTCAAGTGCTTTTCAAGGATATTTGAAGAACTGCCGAACATTTTTCAAGGACTTCATTTTACTAATGACGAGCATTCCATTTTTAAGAAACCAAACAGAACTGATGCGTGAAAGAGAGTAATTAAAATGCAATGCAAATATATATTTAAATAAATACCTCGATTGTGCTAAAAGATAAATAGTAAAATTGCTTTTAAATCGCTATGTATGATAACTGTATCACCAGCCTCTCTTTTGTGGGAAAACGGTGTACAAAATTAGTCATGAATTTTAGTTTTTATCAATATTCAAAGGAATTTAAATAAATTTATTAAACCTATTATATTATTATGAAAAGTGAAAGATGAAAAATAGGCAAAACATGTGCGAATTGGAGTTTTAAGCTGCGGACAAAAATTTATTTAGAATAAGGTCTAGATAGAATTCTAGGATTTTTTTTTTCTAAGGGGAGAGAGAGAGAGAGAGAGAGAGACTAAAAGAAAGGTTGGAATTTTCAAGACTTCCCATAATTAGGGTTGGTAAGAATCACCGTTACTGAAACATCATTAGCGGTTTTCTTAGATATAAGTTTAGAACCTCTTTTTAGATCATACTTCAGGGATCAATTTATATGAAGGCAGCAGTATCAAATGCCATCGTAAAGTAGCAGTGGTATGCTTTTTAATATTCAAATGTGACTCTCCACTCTCTATAAGTTTAGATAATCCTGGTTTTATTCGTCATCTTTCGTTGATATTTTTTATCATCTGATATCTTTCGTTGGAAGTAAAAACGTAAGGTACAGGAATTGTGAACTTGCACCACCTACTAATTCAGTGGGCAAAACCACTTAGTAGCAAATGAATTTATGGAAAGATATAAATTGAGCTGATGAGAGATTTACAAAAATGTTACAAAAATTTTCGTCTTATTACCTTTAGCAATACAGCAATTTCTGTCCTTTCGGAAATGCTCGTGAAAGCTGTTGGCTAAGGCTAGACCTTAAAACCGATTGGTTGTTTTTGGTTTGTATGGCTTAAAGGGTCATATTTGGCAAAGCTGCGTCAAACACAAGACAGACACCGTCAAGTAATGTTTTACTGAAACAAACAAGAAATACACACACAAGAAAAGTTTTACCTGAAGCAAAAGAGGGAAATACATCCAGGAAAGAATCGAACCTGACAGGAAGGAAACATGCGCCACCTACAACTCGCAGGTAGGAATTTAAAACCGGTATTGAAAATTTCCGTTGGTAATTTATTGGTAATGAGAATGTCTTAATTTTCAAACTCTACCTGGAATACAAAAATTAAATTCAAGGACTTTCAAGGACCGTAGGAATCTTGTTCAAGACGAAATCCATGTCTAAGTCACACCCGAAGCACCTGAGAAACGCGGTTTATTCATATCATTCCCAAAAAATGTTTCAGAGAACTCGCTCTTATCATAATTGTTAGTCCATTTCGCTTACATCGTGTTAACCAATGTCGAAAAAGGCGACAAGAGCCACCGACGTTCATCTACTATTGTAAATTAAGCAAGTTAGAGGCGCACACAATCCGAATTAAATCCTTCTTCCCACACTACTCAATTTGTCTTTTTTCTGAATCGAACAAGAAAGATAAGTAACAACCTGAAATAGAAATAAAATTCAAGACGAAGTTTATGTCTACATTACACCTGAAGCGCGTCAGAAACGCAGTTTATCCATACCATTTGAAGAAAGCGTTCCAAAGAGCTCGCTCTTATCATAATTGTTTCTCCATTTCGTTTACATCGTGTTAACCAATGTCGAAAAAGGCGACAAGAGCCACCGACGTTCATCTACTATTGCAAATTAAGCAAGTTAGAGGCGCACACAATCCGAATTAAATCCTTCTTCCCACACTACTCAATTTGTCTTTTTTCTGAATCGAACAAGAAAGATAAGTAACAACCTGAAATAGAAATAAAATTCAAGACGAAGTTTATGTCTACATTACACCTGAAGCGCGTCAGAAACGCAGTTTATCCATACCATTTGAAGAAAGCGTTCCAAAGAGCTCGCTCTTATCATAATTGTTTCTCCATTTCGTTTACATCGTGTTAACCAATGTCGAAAAAGGCGACAAGAGCCACCGACGTTCGTCTACTATTGCAAATTAAGCAAGTTAGAGGCGCACACAATCCGAATTAAATCCTTCTTCCCACACTACTCAATTTGTCTTTTTTCTGAATCGAACAAGAAAGATAAGTAACAACCTGAAATAGAAATAAAATTCAAGACGAAGTTTATGTCTACATTACACCTGAAGCGCGTCAGAAACGCAGTTTATCCATACCATTTGAAGAAAGCGTTCCAAAGAGCTCGCTCTTATCATAATTGTTTCTCCATTTCGTTTACATCGTGTTAACCAATGTCGAAAAAGGCGACAAGAGCCACCGACGTTCATCTACTATTGCAAATTAAGCAAGTTAGAGGCGCACACAATCCGAATTAAATCCTTCTTCCCACACGACTCAATTTGTCTTTTTTCTGAATCGAACAAGAAAGATAAGTAACAACCTGAAATAGAAATAAAATTCAAGACGAAGTTTATGTCTACATTACACCTGAAGCGCGTCAGAAACGCAGTTTATCCATACCATTTGAAGAAAGCGTTCCAAAGAGCTCGCTCTTATCATAATTGTTTCTCCATTTCGCTTACATCGTGTTAACCAATGTCGAAAAAGGCGACAAGAGCCACCGACGTTCATCTACTATTGCAAATTAAGCAAGTTAGAGGCGCACACAATCCGAATTAAATCCTTCTTCCCACACGACTCAATTTCTCTTTTTTCTGAATCGAACAAGAAAGATAAGTAACAACCTGAAATAGAAATAAAATTCAAGACGAAGTTTATGTCTACATTACACCTGAAGCGCGTCAGAAACGCAGTTTATCCATACCATTTGAAGAAAGCGTTCCAAAGAGCTCGCTCTTATCATAATTGTTTCTCCATTTCGTTTACATCGTGTTAACCAATGTCAAAACAGGCGACAAGAACCACCGACGTTCATCGACTATTGCAAATTAAGCAAGCTAGTGGCGCACACAATCCGAATTAAACGCTTCTCCCCACGCCTCAATTTCTCCCTTTTCTGAATCGAAACAGAACGATAAACGAAGTAACAAATTGAGAGAAACGGGGGCGATCAACATTCATTCCACGATATCGAATAGTCGGTGACGCGGTAATTTGAATAGTCCTATCTCGACTGAAACGAATTGCCAAAGCGAGGCGATCGAAGACACAGAATTATGCCAGCAAATGAATCCCGGTGATAGCACCAACAGAGACTCCCGTGGGTATCGGAAGGGATTAACTCGTGGAAAAAAGACAAAACCAAAGACGATGGCGCCCGACATGTCGGTTGCTGAAGGGGAAAAGCGAAAACTACAAAAAATCACAAAAGGCGATTAAATAAATTATAGCGTTTGCGTGTGCCAGAATGACAATTTAATAAGTCACTTCTAGCCTCGGGCCAAACTCATATGCTGGGAGCACAGAAGTAAAAGTAGGCTTTTTCCCCCTTCCTTTATCGGCCAATCACGAATGAGAATCAATGGACATTACGACTCAATAGTCTCAGCAATGCCACCGGACTGGATGGTAAAGGGATGACCTCCAGAGATGACATAACTTAGAAAAAGGCTATCTTTAAGGACAGAAGCAAAAGAAACAACTAGATGGTAATGCTGTTCAAATTGATTTTCATGAAAATAAAAATGACGATAAGAATATTTGTAATGTTGATGGCTAGTTGGTTAGTTGAAATTTAATGGCATGATGTTCAACAATGGACAAGCAGCGCAAAACACACAAATTTCCAACGTTGAAGACTAAAAGGTAAAGGTATGCTTACAAGATATCCTTACTGAAATCCCTCATCGACCTAGCAGATAGTAAGTAATATGCCATAGAACAGACAATTTTTAAGGTAGGGGATGGGTTTTATTGTGTGCCTTAGATTTATATATTTTCATATAGGAAAATATTTTGGTATATTTTTCTTGTTTATTTGATAGATATCGTAGATAAGTTGAGGATTTCTGCAAATTAATATTTTTTTAATTTTGACGACATATATATGAAGGTTTATTCACCACAACACAACATTTTAAAATCAAACTGCGTGTTAAGATTAATGTTTGACAGGCTTAATCACTCCCACTCTCGTCTTTCATTCGTTCGACGAATTCGAATAGACACACAAGTGTAAATGAGCCTTTAGCCTATACATGGATTAAGTATTTGAATGTTTTTTTAAGCAAGAGTTTAATTAGTACGGATAACAGAATTCACTGTTATCCGTATCATGTGAACAGAAGAAAGATTCGTAGATTCTTCCGTATAAATTATCGAGTTCAAACCCTCGTACTTCCCAGCAAATTAACATGCACTGAACCCAAATTCGCTAGTGTAGACGATCGAACAGGGCTCGCGATCAACCTTATAATACTCAGTTATCCGACCGGTTGTCTATTTTTAGGACGAACGCAAAGTGGATGGAACTCATTAGTAGGTATTTTAATAGTATTTTTAGTATTATTAATTAACGTCGTACTCGAGCAGCACAATGGGCTATTGACTCCGGTCCGGGATCAATCCCAATAGGATAGATTACGTATTCTTGAACCACTGTCAGATGACGAGGCAACATCTGAGCTGGCACCCCACTCTCCAAACTTCCACACCACGCTAACCTGAGGACTTTGAGGCCACGACGTATGTAACGTGCACCATCCCCCTGTGTACATGACTGGCTGGATTCAAACTCGCAACCCTCCGGTTGCTAATTCGATGCTCTTCCAACCGGTCTACCGCTCCAACCACCCCCACCCTTTATACACGACGGTCTTTGGTCAGATTCAAACTCATAACCCTCCGGTTTCTAATCAAAAACTCCTTAGGATCGCTGAACGTCTAAAAGAGCTGTACACAAATGTGTTCAACAGAAAAATTTTCTTTCTACACACTACAGCACTAAATTTGACTGATTGTTAGCACACTGTAAACACCGGATTCGACTGGTCGCGAACACGTTCTGAACAAAGGTTTCGCCTGATCGCAAGCACACTCCGAACCCTAGATTCAATGGATCGCGAGCACGTTCTGAACACTGGATTCGACTGATCTTGAGCACGTTCTGATCAATGAATTCGTCTGATCACCGAGCATACTCTGAACACTGAATGCGACTGAATGTCTTTAGTCAATACAAAAAAGCTAAAATGCAAATTCAATAAGATTAGTACCTGAGATCAGATTCTAGTCAGGAGGCTTCTGTTGGCTGAATACACATTTCACTCGTGGACAGGAAATCTGGAACGAAGATAACTCATTAACTCCCATGATACCAATAAAGGGATAAAATACAAATGCGCAAAGAACTGGGTAAAGACATTGCTTTAAATAATAAAATAAAAAAAAACAGTTCTATATTTCATGAATTTAATTTGTCTTCATCGCAAACCAATTGTACCCAACTGGTTTGCGATAGTGAAAGAATCGATAGCTCTTAATTACTAGGGTCTTAATAAAAAAGAAAATTTCCATTTTGGTACTGCTGGACGATAAAATGCTTTTGTGTATGTGTACCTTATTCCAATATCATAAAACATACAACACAAAAGAAAAACAATCATTTTTTCACAAACAATAATTACAAAATTAAATTTATTTTTAATATTTAAGTATTTCCAAATTTTTATTTTTTTAGTATTTTTCTTAGTATTACACAGATTTACGAATGGGTTTGCATGTACTACTGTTATTTATTTGGTAACAAATATATATATATATATATATATATATATATATATATATATATATATATATATATATATATATATATATATATATATATTTTTTTTTTTTTTTTTTTTTTATAACAGACGCTATGAAAAATAGTAAAAAAAGTCAATTGATTTTAGTAATTTTTAAAACAGTAACTAGTCTTCTAAATTCTTTGTCATACAAATCAAAGTTATCGACTACACTATAAAAACACCCCACAGTATAAGTTTAAATGCTTTGTAGTCGTGAAAAACAGAAAGCTGAGACAATAGATTACAATTATAAGTTAGACGGTTTCATTCACACCGACAATTGATGGCAAGTCCGTAATAACTCACAAAATAATGCAGCTATAGCTATGAAATATTTCACAAATATTCTTTAACCCTCTGAGGGATTAACACGTGTAATTTAACCTTGCAACCTGCAATTTTCCAAGCGTGACTTCTAATCAGTTTTGACCTTTTTATCGAATGGAGTCTTTACACGAGATTCTATTCTAAGGATATGAAAACAGAATATTTGCATAAAATCCGACTGCTTGTTTGGGGATGTTTTTCGTGGTATGGCCTGGGGCCTTTGCATGTTGTTCCTAGTAAATTGAACGCCGACGCCTACATGAACATTTTGGACAATCGGGTTCTTCCTACGCTCTGGCCATTTTATGGAGTGGACGAGTGTTACTTTCAGGACGACAACGCTTCATGTCCGGTTGCAGCCTCTGTCAAGCAGTGGTATCAAGATATGGATGTAAAACGTCTTCCCTGGCCTGCTCAGAGTCCCGATCTAAACCCCATCGAACTTTTATGGGACGAGTTGGAGCGACGCTTACGGACCAGGGAACCACGTCCGAAATCTACAGCTGAGCTGGCGACATTCTTGCAGCAGGAATGGGCACAAATACCTATAGCTGTGTAAAACCTTGTTGAAAGTATGCCCAGAAGGGTTGCTAGTGTAATTGCACTACGTGGGGGACCATCCCCCTATTAAAGCACATGTATTCGTTCCCTTACACCATCACATCTTGCTGTCCGGTCCATTGTTGTAGGGTAGTGTGTGTGTGTATATATATATATATATATATATATATATATATATATATCCCACTATTGAGGCTATGACCAACTGAATATTACCAAAGGACCAACGAAATCTTTCCTAAGGATTCTATTATAAGGATATGACCAACAGAATCTTGCTTAAGGACCATTCGAATCTTTCCAAAGGATTCATTTCAAAGAAGAGCAATATGATTATTCTAAAGGTTGAAATAATCCATGGATTATTTCACCCAATAGATAAGGTTATTGTCATTAAGAAGGTGCTGTGGGGTAAAAGCAACACTACAAGAATCGCAAATTTCGCGACACTCAGATGGTTAAAGCTGTACAATTAATATACGACAATGAAAAAAAATCGATATTTTTGTCATTTTACAGGACTGCGTCCTCTTAAAATTGTAGAGAAATAATGAAGCAACGATTCTGCATGGTTCGGAATTTATCTAATTTCAGCGACCCTATGGAGGTTAAACACAATAGTCCCATCACTCTTTCTTTGAAACGATTAGATCGACCCCTTTTGACGAATAAAAGCCATTTATCATCCGAATGACAAGTTGAGGGATTATCTTTAACAGTAGTTTTTCCTTCGAAAAAATGGTTAGTAAAAATTACTATAATTAGTAGGACTGAGTACCGATTCGATCACGCGGTACAGGAAAAGGTTTGGAATCAGAAATTAAATAAAAATCAAGTAGTTTCGTTTCATTTCTGACAAGACCCCGTTACATTTCGCCACGGCTAAACAATTCATATCGGAAAAAAATCAGCGAGAACAATGAGAAATCGGGTTGTTCTTGCGTTTTTTCTCTTAACATTCGAGAGATTTGGACAGAAAAGTTTTTTTAGAATACGGTTTGAAACACAAGTGTGATTTCATTCTAAAGTGTGGTAGACAAACTAAACTCACGCATACATAAGTAGATTTCAACACACTTGTTTTTCATTTACTCATTCACATTAGTAGACATGTCCTCAGGGGCATATCTTTTTAGGTGTTTATACAGGCATCACAAACCTGAGGTACCCGAGTGTTCTTTCCTTTCTTTCATTTTTATCCTTGCCAGCCTATCTGCTTTTTCCTCCGCATTATGAACCATCCATAGTATACTCTGTCGTGTTGGGAGAAGCTGTCCAAATCTATATAGCCCTTGCGCCATAAATCCCGAAACCAACCAACTAATCATTAGTAGATCATACTAAATCTCTGAGCTACATACACCGAGACGAAAAGCGACACGAATATTCGCAGATCGGTTGGATTTTAAAGCGCAGGAGCCATATTTGGCCAAACACAAGACGCACAACGTCAAGTAAAGAATATAAACAAGGAAAGTCTTACTGATACAAGGGCCACGTTAGATCTATTGATAAAGTAGCGGATTAGCAACCGGAGGGTTGCGAGTTCGAAACTCGATCCAACCTAAGAACGCAGTGTACATGGGGGTAGTACACGTTAAATCTGTCATTGCCTCCAATTTCCTCATGCTGGCATGGTATGGTGATTAAGAATTAGTTCTGATGATGTTCGGCGTTAAATTGCATTCGAGTAATATGTCAAGTTACGCCCATTAATACGAAAAAGGTTACTAAAACACTAATGCCCTCTGTGTTTGGTTTTGCAGAAATACCCCCACAATGAAGGCTAAAGGAATAAAAAGGTCAACCGAAATACGAATGTATGTTACAACGTCTTGAACCTTATACGACACCGCGGAAAATATATCCTTAAGAAACTCGTTCGACATTAAAAAAAAAAAAAAGGTAAACAGCGCGCATTATTTACAAGGAATATTTTTTACCATCCCGGCATTCGTAACAAGCAGTTTACAAATGCTTCGTATACTGCAAGAGATATACTTCAGGGAAAAGAAAAGGGTTTCATATTTTTGCATCGACTGGGGAAAAAAGGGGGAAAGTTTTTATTGTTATTATGATCGGGCTTTTTTCCAAACCCTGCGCAATGAAGCAAGGCAAGACAATCACAGACGGCAAATTAGCATTTAGTCAATTTGTATCCATTGAGCGAAACAAGAAAGGAGGGTTGCGCCTCAGCTGGACAAGGGAAAGATTAATAAGCCAAGGAATTTGCACGATTTGATTATCTCAGCTTGAAAAACTTTGGTGAGCCGAAACAAAAATTATTTTCGCCGCTAGTGAAATGACTTAACAAATTTAATTAAAAAGGATGAAATGGAATAATAACTAAGGGAAAAAATTTGCAAACGCTGAATTGTTAAGCGATACAGCCCGGATGAAAATAGAAAGAATGGGGAAATGGAATTTCGTGATTTCCTATCATCTTAGAAAAAGAAGACAAGACGCAGGAAATAATAAACAGTAATGCTAAGTATCTACCAGTTCCCAAGAAAAATTTCGGGATGTGCTGTGTTTAGCAATAAATAATCAAATCGCTTTTGCAGATGCGAGACTGAGGGTCGGTCGTTTATTATGGTAAGGCGTCGCGATAAAAATACAGGAATTTTATTTCCATGGCTCACTATTTATTAAAATAATCTCCGATGAATTGAAAAAATACTGAAACGCGTGCAAAATTTGAAAACAATGGTTGCAATATCAGCAAGCAGTGCCACCATTAACAACAATCTCGCTCGGGAAAACATGCGGAAAGTCAAACAATTCTTCGACTATGAGCTCGTTTTATACACAATATGCTTTTTTCACACTACTAGTTTAAAACTACATGCACCGCAGTGTAGGAGCGTTTAACAAGCGTTTCTCTGGAAGCTCAAAATTACTCTTATTTGATGTCTACAAACATACAAATTCAAGTATATAAAGTAAGGTAGGTAGGTAGTTGAACTTCCTTCGCACTGATCCAACACGCTTGCTATTGAAATAAAATAATTAGGTAGATCCCTTAGAGACACACAACGGGGCTATTGGCGACGGTGCGGGATCAATCTCGAAGGAAAGGATTGTAAAACAATAGCAAGTAAATTTGAACCGCGGTCAGATGACGAGGTCACACCTGAGCTGGCTCCCTTCTCTCCTTCCTTCCACACCACGCCAATGTGATAACAATTGAAACCCCGACAGTTGTAACGTGCATCAACCCCCGTGTACACGACGGTCTTAAGCTGGACCGAGTTTCGAACTCGCAACCCTCCGGTTGCTATTCCACAGCCCTTTCAACTGGGCTACCGCAGCTCTGAAATAAAATGAGATTCAGGGGAAGCAAAACACCTATCTCCGGGGTAAATAAGTGGACTATAACCAAATTTTAGTAGGGTAATTTGATAGCACTTAAGATTTTTTAATAGAAAACGGAACAGTATAAAAATGAAGTTATCTATCTCCGTTATTAGGAATCCCAAATAATGACCTAGAAGTCCGTATCGTAGGCTTACATGTGAAACACACTTTGTCGAAAAACAGTTTTGACAAAATGAAA
Source organism: Metellina segmentata (assembly GCA_947359465.1). Lineage (NCBI taxonomy): Eukaryota > Metazoa > Arthropoda > Arachnida > Araneae > Tetragnathidae > Metellina > Metellina segmentata. Next base: position 64,069,134 of record OX375872.1, on the reverse strand, counting down.
GGCTACCGAGCGGGGGAATACAACTCCCTGTGGTTTACTCACTAAGTGTGCTTCCCAAGAAGAAATATAACCTTCCGGTAAAGAGAAAATTACTTAGTGCTGTTCACCAGTCTATAAATATCACCGCATTTTTGTCTAGAAAAGTTTAAAAATACCCATATTTGTGAAAATTTTGACTTGGTGCGTTCATTGGTAAGACATTGTAGCCATTGGTTATTTAATATAAGTGGGTAACTAACCTAAATATTGATTTATTATCAGAAGCAGCAGGGTGAAGCTTTGCTAACAAAGCACTTTCTAAATAACAAACATTAAATATTCTATTAACTGTTGTAAGTCTTGAGAAGATAAAAAGCAATCAATTAATCATCCCGTTAACCATGTTAACGATCAAAATACACTACGTACAAGTGATAACACAAAAGCTAAGTCTATGTTTGTCACGAGAAAATAGGCAAGATAAATTAATCTAGTTCACAAACGCTAATAGTAAAACACCATGCTAAAATTTACCAAATAATAGTTTTTATTGTTTCTAATAATAAATATTTGATTAATAAAAAACTAGTTTCATTGACTTAGATCTTTACATTTTACTGTTTTACGTCTTTACGGAAATAGAAATTAATTTATAAAAAATATCAATAAAAACAAATTTATAAACAATCAAATTGAAGTAAATACAGAGTATATTTTTAATGATAACCCCCTTATCAGAGATTCAGATAATATAATTATAAATAGCGCTTTAAAAACTTAGCTTGGAACAAGTGATCAGTCTATAGGAGTAATTCCAATTCGTTGGAAGCGTTATTTTGACACGAATGAAAGCAAGTAAAGTTAAGGTGATATTTAAATGTTTAATTGCGCTCAATATAAAACAAAAATAAGCAGAATTAACTAATACAACTATATTAACAATGGGCTTTTATCATCTTAAAATTATATGAATACGAAAATCAATGTTATGTGGTCATCTTTTTGAAGCCAACTGCCTTGGCTAAATGCCAGTTTCAAATTCGTAAAAAACTCCTTACTCCGTTTAAAATGATAAAATAAAGTATCTGGTTACTTAGCTTTGAAAGCAAACAGGATAAAATTTGGAGAACACACACATACACAGAAAAAAAAACTTAAAATTATCCGTATAAAATAAAATATTTGTTTTGTGAAGAAAAATCCATTTTTCCTGATGGTTTATACTCGCAAGATGTTGTCATTTGATCAAAGAATGTTTATAATATTTTTTATGCAATTAGAAACAAGTAACGGAGAAGTAATGCGTGTGAAATAATAGTAATGATAATAACGTTTAAAACTGAATGTGTAGTGAATAACACTTAAATATATATTAATGAACAGTGCACAGTAACCACAGTAATGAGCAATGCTGTGTAAGTATAGTTAAGCAATGCTGCTTAGCTATAGAAATGAGCAATGCTGTGTAAGTATAGTTAAGCAATGCTACTTAGCTATAGTAATGAGTAATGCTGTGTAACTATAGTAATAAGCGATGTTATGTAACTACAGTAATGACCAGTGCTACATAGCTATAGCACATAATGAGCAGTACTACCCATGCATAGTAACGAGCAATAATGCAGTGTAATTAGTAAGGAGCAATGCTAGTTTCTATATCAAACCCTTATCGTAATTTTAATTTTTTTAATACAATCTGATGTTAAAGAACATTGACCCTAGGCAGATCTTGTTCATATTTATGTATATGACTTTTCATTTCAAAATTGAAGGACTTAATTCTCATGGCGGTTGTCTCGAGGAGGTATTAGCATTAATGTCATTAGCAAAACTGACCAGATTTAGATCTCGTCATCATAAAAAAATCTACAATATCTTGACGATTAGATATCTCGTCATAAGCAAAATTGGTCAGATTTCTCGATGTGAACGAGATATCTCGTCGAAACCACATGGAGGATTGATGTTCCTAAAAACAATAAAATATTAGATGTTGGACTTCCTAAAAATATCCTCGTCCATAGAAACAGTTATTTCCTTACAAATAGGAAAAATAATTTTGTAGTATACTAAATAAATTACTTCATTTGATAACCACGAATAGAAAATTCCATAATTGACTAAAATAGTTTACACGTATTAGTGGGAAATACTCTATTGAAGAATTTATTTCCATTTATTATTTTATAACCTTAGTAGTTTCAAGAACTGGAATATAAGATTTATAAACCCAAGAAGGGCTACAATTCTACTTATATAACTTTTTTGCTGCTTTGTCAGATGGTTTTATCACTTTTCAAACTCATTTTGATCAATTTATTTTTACCTAGAATTTATGACCGATTAGAAAACACGAGTATCAAACAAATGATTTAAAGAGGCTGAGTTATACGAAAAACACAAGCAAAGGTTAAGTAATACATTTTGTTTCACATGACCCTCACTTAAAATTTGTCTCTCTCACACGCATATGTATCAAATACAAAAACCCTCTCTAAAACGACAAAATAAGTGGGAATTTCGCAAGTTATTCTTCAATAGTATCCACTGAGCAGTGTAGAAAAGTTTCTGTTTAATTTTGAAATCGCGACAATGTATGACAATAAAAGAGATTGAATTGATTTCATGACGCTCTCGACTAAACAAACACAAATAATTAATAACCTTAACATAACTCGGTTATTCGAACACATGTGAATTTTATTTAAAGCAATATCTCGTGAAAGAGATCGAAGGAGGATTAGAAAATTAAATTCGAAAGATGGGGCTTGAAAATTACTGAGACGGGAGTCAAACAAATTTACTTCTGGGCTCCGAACAAAGCCATAATTCGATTTAGTCGAACACCTTACTTTCAATTATATTTTTCGTCAATGTAATTACACCTCACTCGAAAGGTTAAGGCACTAGTATGATGTTTCTGATTCAGAACGAGTTTATTTACACCTGTAATGAATTCATCTCCAAATAGAGAATTTCAAATCTAGACAATTAATCTGGTGTTACCACTGTATTACTCAATAAGCCAGTATCTTCAAGTTTGGTTTTCACGACTTCAGAACGGGAGACGGAGTGTTCATTTTTCACGGGCATTCAATTCATTCAATGGAGTATTTCAAAGCTAGACAATTAGCTATAGGCTTTAGATTAGTCTACTAATAAATCAAAGCTTACAAAAAGTTAACAAATCATTATCACCAACAAACTTAATTAATTTTGAAATCTTTAACACTCAAAAATAACTTCCTCTTGCACATTATTTCATTCCATGAATTAATAACTTTCGTACGTTTTTATTGGAATACAAAGATTGGTAGTTGAATTTACGTCGCACTGGAGCAACACAATTGGCGACGGTACGGGAACAATCCCGAAAGGAAACATCCGACGACAACACCTCGTAACTTTGAGCTACGGTCAAATGACGAGGTCGAAACCTGAACTGGCACTCCACTCTCCAGACTTTTTCACACCACGCCAACGTGAGGACGCTGGTGCAAGTCAGATTAAACGTGTTCCAGCTCCCACATACACGACGGTCTTTGGATGAATCGAGATCGAATTAGCAATCCTCCGTTGCTAATCCGCAGCTCTACCAACCGAGCAACCGCGAACTAGATTGATAGAACGTTGTGGAACAAAATAATAGAAATGTAACAAAGCCGACAAATGATTCATCGATTAATTGATACATTAATTTTATTGCAAATAACTCACTAGTTAACTTCGATTGCCAGCAACGGTTATAATAACATCAGACAACAAAAGGCTCTAGTTTCCATCGAAATGGCTCTGGGAGAGATAGCAATTATTGACGTGCATCAGGGAATCAAATATTCACACCAGACTCCAGTGACAGAAGTAATAATCATACATCTCTTTAACTCTTGCTCCACTGGCATAAACGGTCGTTTATCGCCATGTTGCTGTATTACCATGAAATGGCTGCTTCTCACCTGTCGCTTTCTATTACGATTGAAGGTCACTCTTTGATAATGAACAATGGAAGCGGAAGGTCAGAAATTCTTTTCATCGGATTAAGACGCGCAATTCGGGTGTTTTTTTCACATAGAAGTCTAATTAATAGTTGGCTAACTTTAAGATCATATTTAGACGAAGAACTTTGATTTATTCTGATTAAAACTCAAATTGTTTTGCGGAAACCGTCCCAACCAGCATCATAAAGCAAAATGCAATAAAGTAACTTAACAGCAATAAACTCTTTTTTTTTAAAATATGCGTTGCTTCATAGCGTATACATTTTTTGTTTTCCTTAACACTACTGTAGTCAGTAATGAACTGTAAGTGTTTTCTTGTGAAAATGTTACTTAGTTGTTAAATTTGTAGTCTCTAATATTATAAAAGGAAGAGTTTGTCTGCTTGTTTGTTTGTTTCTTGCACACAAAGTCCTGACGAATCTATGCCACTTACAATAATGGCATTTGGCACACAGATAGTCTAAATTTTTTGTAATTTAAAGGTCGCGGGGAATTTTAAAATTTAATCTAGAACATTTTAAAATTAATTTAATGAAATTTAATTATTATTATTTTCTTTGGAATGGCAACAGCATAACGATATGTACAGATTATAAATTAATTTTTTTCGTTTTCATTTTGCGCGGAGGAATTCCAGCAGAGGATAAAAAAAAAGTTTTGACTTTAGTTTTGTAGTTCTTTTTTTCTATCTCCTAGAACGTTAAGGATCGAGTAAAAATTTCAACGGATTTGAAATCTGCGGAAAATTTCACATTAAATCGATACCTAAAAATATGATTTGCTTTAAATAAATAAAATTTTTAAATTGAATATATTTTACATTTTCGCAAGAGAATATGACGTCACGCTAACAATCGTGTTCCAAAAATAAACAGATTACATTTCCAGCCCTCTGACAATTTCAGCGAAGAAAAGCAAAAAAATAAAAAATATTTTGGCTAGCATTATTTAGTTCTTTTTGTAAAACCGGGATCGTTAAAGATAGATTGAAAATTTCAACGGATTTGAAATCTGCGGAAAATTTCACATTAAATCGATACCTAAAAATATGATTTGCTTTAAATAAATAAAATTTTTAAATTGAATATATTTTACATTTTCGCAAGAGAATATGACGTCACGCTAACAATCGTGTTCCAAAAATAAACAGATTACATTTCCAGCCCTCTGACAATTTCAGCGAAGAAAAGCAAAAAAATAAAAAATATTTTGGCTAGCATTATTTAGTTCTTTTTGTAAAACCGGGATCGTTAAAGATAGATTGAAAATTTCAACGGATTTGAAATCTGCGGAAAATTTGAAACCAGATAAACACTTTATACGTTTGATTTTCTTTTAAAAATAATCTTTCAAATAAATATTTATATTTTTTTGGTCTGCGAAGCAAACCACCACACGGGCAATGTGTCTTCCAAAAAAAGAACTGTCACGGGCAACGCCCTATTGGTTTGCGAAGTAAACCAACACCAGGGGCAAATCCAATAGGCTACGAATTCCTATTTGGTTTGCTTCGCAAACCAATAACCCCACGATAGCAACAGGCACGGGCAACGCCGGGCTAGCCACGCAGTGGCTAGTGTTTAATAAAAACGCTTTGCTATGACTTCTGTTCCCTGTTACCGAGTCTACAGTCTGAGAAGCGTGGCTACAACTTGGATTTACTCTCCTGGTGCTTGTCTCGACGAAGTATCACGTCACTAACAAAACTGACCAGATATTTATGGACGAGATATCTCGTCATCAAAAAAACTGAGCTGATCTTGATTTCATCATCCTTTTGTGAAGCAAGAGAATTTGCATTTAATAATATCAAATAAATGTAAATGTTTGGTTGCGTTTTTATGACACAAAGACCATATTTGGTCAACCAACTAACTGGCCTGACTGGTGCCAATTCTGTAAAGCTACAGTATTTATCAACATACAATGACCAAAACGCAAATTGCAAAGATAATAAGCGAATTGAATTTTGTAAGGATTTTTCTGAAACAGCCACAAGAAAAACGTAACAATTAAATAAAGCATTCAAAAAATTATGTCTGTACACACGGAACCGTCTAAATACATCATTACTCTCTTCACACGTGGTAAAAGCTGCAACACGGTCTGATTATCTCCCGAAAGGCCCAGCAGAAAAAACAAATGGCATGTGTGGGGCTTTATTTTACTTCATAAGAAAGAAGTATTCCAATACTGCTGCATTCGCGTCCCCATCCGACAGAAAAGGGGAAACTCTTTCAGCAGTACACTTTAACGCAAACTTTTCGAAGGATGTCGCCCTTAAAGATATTCTGGATAAAGTTCCATGGAACGTAATTCGAGCGCGAATGGCGTTGCCAGATGTGTCACGGTGCTATCAGAGACGACCCTGGTTTTGGGGATGCAAAAAGAATGCAGGAACAAAGCCAAAAATTTCACTTTCATCAATCCAGCCACTGTCAGTGAAGATGCATGTTTCCCACTCCGCAACTTCAAAATCTGACATGAATTCCAGAAGGAGGGCACAAGCAAAAATATTCATGCGTTTGGAGGAGGCTGATTAAAAATATGCACTTTCCTCAGTAAAAAATTAATTCGAAGGCGATTCTGGTACCCGAATTCTGAGTAAAATTTAAAAAGGCAGCTATATTTTTTGAGATGGGAGCAGAATCAAATAATTGATATTCGGGTACCTTCAAGTATCTAATAAGTATTTGAATACTTGGAATGAATTCGGTATTCGATAATTTAGGATGAATACTTTGGAATTCGAGAACTTTGGTATTTGATTACTTTGGAATCGGAGTACTTTCATATTCCGAGTACTTTGATATCCAAATACTTTTGTATTCGAGTCCTTTGGTATTCGAGGGATTGTAGTGTCTCAGTGGGTATGCCCAGCGCGCTAGCAACCTTCGAGTTGTAGGTTCGATTCCTGGCGGTGCAGGTTCGATTCCTGTCAGGTGCATTCCACCATGGGTGTATTTCTCTCTTTTCTGTGTCAATCAAACTTTCATTGTGTGTATATTACTTGATATTGTATGTCGGAGCATAGCCAAATATGGCCATTTCGCCATAAAAACCCCCAAACTAACTAACCAACCTTTGGTATTCGAATACTTGGAAAGAATACTTTGGATAAATATCTCTGTATTCGAATATGAGAACTAATCGAGTACAAGAATACTTTTAAGAGCTGTATTCGAATATACTCGAATCTCTAGTTATTTCGGATAGTTAAATCCTAGAAACAAGCCTCGTCTCATTTCATCCATTAAAAAGTAATTAGATTATTTAAATCCCTTGTTTTCATGTATAACAGATTGTTACCTTTTTATTATTATAATTACGATTTTAAAAATTCAACTCAGAACCATTGAGAGCATTAGTTTTCAAGTTCTAATTAAATAGATTTATTAACAATTAAAATCATGTTAATGTTCAAGGGAGTAGTAGAAATAAAATCGCACTATAAAGCAACACAACAGGCTATTCACGACTGTCCGGGGATTAATCCTGAAGGTTAACATGTTAAGGAAAACTATCATAAATTAAGCACAAATTATTTTGGGAATTTGTGAAAGATAAATACTTTTTTGTTAAAATATGTCGCGAAAAAAATACTCCTTGCCTTACAATAATTACTGTTCAAAATCAATTCAAATACAATTGAGTCTAATTTCTGATTAAACTATATGCGAGTTTGGACACTAAATCTGTGACCAGCGAGAATAACAAATTTCATGAAATATTTTAAAGATGACCCAAACTTCGACATCGCAAACAATATAAATTCAAGCAAAAACCAAATCACAGTTGAATCCAATTCCTAAATAAATAATATACGGTTTAAAATACTAATAAGTCAACGACCACAATGAAAGGAATTTTACGAAACAATCTTCTAAACATGACTTAAATTTCGAATATGGCAAATAATATAGCAACAGAGCTATCACCTCAAAATTTGGGTCTAAAATACTATGTATGCGACCAACAAAACGAATGAATTTCGCTGAACAATCTTTTAAACGTGACCCAAATTCAACTCAAAATGTGGGCAAAGAACTGGTGAATTCAGAGGACTGAGACAAATTCAAACAATAACCTACAGTTGAGCCGAATTTCTGAATAAGAAATGAACGAGGTATGGGTAAGTCTCCGACTAACAAAACGTATGAATTTCACAGAACGATCTTTTAAACATGACCCAAATTTCGATGTTGGCAAACAATATAGAAACAGAACTATCAACTCAAAATTTAGACAAAATAATAGGGAGTTCAGGTAACAGACAAGCTGCCATCCTATCAATCAATACAGCCTCGATGCACTATCTAACTTCACACTAGATTCCTTTCCTAATTCAATTGTATTTATTCCGCACGTTTATTTTAATTGCAAGCCTATTCAATGCGAAACGCTACTCATAAGTTACCCCGGTAATTCTAACGCACACACACATCCATAAATCTTGCGAAGTTGAAGTAATTCCATTTGCTACTATTTTATTCCGCATCATTTTTTCTCCATTCCTCCAGGAGCCCGACGAAGTTCAATGCTCCCTTTGTCCAATCGAGTGACAGAGGATTACTCACAATTTAGGCCTCATTGTGCGGGTCTTCATAAGGCAGCATCCGAATCGGCCCAAGTCTTGACGCCTGACATTCATTTCTGAGAGTCACTCGTTTGAAGAAACGCACTGACAACCGGGCATTAGCCGTGGGAGGAAGAAATTATGTGATCTGGGAAGCATACGCAGAACTTATGAATTTCAAATGAATTGAGATACATTCATACTAATAAGGGGAGCTCCGCATTTTTTGAGTCTGCAAGGCAAGAGTGCGTGTTAACATATTCCGAAGGCCCCTTTTTAAATCTAGGGTTGGAATAGGTTTGGAGTTTTCTTCTGTTTCTTTATTAAAGATTTGTTTACGGAGAGATGCTGTCAACACTTTTATAATTCAATTTGGCCCTCGAGTTTTCAAATTAAACAAAGTTCATGGCGGCGACGGAAACTGAATAAGAAATGTTTTGTTTTCCAAGTGGTGTGAATGGAGTGCGTCTAAATTGAAGCCCGAATTATTCAGGCTTCAGACAAAAAGTCCGCGACTTAACTTGATTTTCATTCATCATGATAATTTAATTTGGAAGTTGTGCAGCTTTTATATGGAACGAAACATAGGGCGGTCATTACTTGCGGAATAATTCCCCATAATTTTCATACGTAATCAGCTTCTCAAAAACATAAACGGTAGCGAAGTGGATAAGATAGCAATCCCCTGGAGCGTCGAATTTTAAACTCGAGGAATTTCAATTATAATTGGTTAATAAATTAAATTTATTAATTTGGAGTACTAATTAAAAATATAAACTGGAAAATGTCATCTATCGCTTAGCTCATTGTTATTTGTTAGCGTTTAATCTAACCTGAATTGAGATAAAAGGATACAAAACTTTTTATTAAATTGCATCATTGCGCTTCAAAACATTTCAAGTATCTAACGATGATTTGTGGTTCAGTAGATATGCCCACTATGCTAACAACATATAAGTTATAGGTGGCGCAGGTTCGGTTCCTGTAACTTACCTGGGTACATTTCTTTTTTCTGTGTCAGTAAAACTTTCTTTGTGTATTAAAATGTCCATTTCTTGACGTTATCTGTCTTTTCTATGGCTCAGCTTGGACAAATATGACCCCTGCAGCTTAAAAACTCAACCCAATGATTACAAAAGCGAAGATTTTTAATTCAAATATAACAGCGATAGAAATATCAAAATCGGGGCGTCGAATTTATTAATTATCTGTTAGATAAGTTTTGCTGAAAAGGTCATTTTTAATAACAAGTCCCATTTTCCAATTTCGATTACAAATGCCAAAAAGTTGTGCAAGAACTTATCAATTCAAAATTAAATAAAAACTCAATCTGAGAAAAGCAGAACATTTTTTACTAAAAAATTATCTTTTCAACTAAACCTATTTAACAGATAATGCATAAATTCGATACCCCAATTTTCACCATTTCAGGCGGTTCTATACAGTCGATAAATAGCCCTCTCGTCAAGCAAAAAATGATCGCAAAGAAACAAACCAATTTATAAAGTACAAAATAAATAGCCCTCGGTAAGAAAAATGATCTCAAAGCAACAAACCAATTTATGCTTTCCAAAATAAGCATCCCTCTCGTGAAGTAAAAAATGACTGCCAAGTAACAGACCAAACGAATTTATGCCGTCCAATAAATAGACCTTCTGAAGCAAAAAAGTGACCTCTAAGCAACAAGCCAATTTATATAGTCCAAAATAAATAGCCCTCGTGAAGAAAAAAATGACCGCAAAGCAAAAAACCAAAACAAATTATGTAGTCCAAAGTCAATTGTTGAATCGTCTCTTTCGGAGCTGTATTTTTATTTCCTTATATACATACTCTTATTTGGGAGACTATTGACCACTATCTCACTCACTGTAAACTCCAGAATTCGAATCCTTAATTTTTTTAGCAAGCAATTCACCCCCAAAAGGGATCTGTAAACAATCTACCCAAAGAGTTCCAAAGTTTTCTTAATAGTTATTAGCCGAACTCAATCTTATATTTGTGGTTTTGCGGGGAGAGAAGCGAACGGATACGAGGCCATTATGAATAATAGAACACCCAAAGTAAACGTCAGAGGGAAATTTCTCGAGCGCGTCCAATCGTCACGCTGCAGGCGTTCTCTCTCTCTCTCTCCCTCATTAACCAAACCAAACCAAACAAAAAGACAAAGTACATAACCCAGAGAAGCATCCCGCGACATATTAAATTTTCAGCGGGGAAGCGTTCATCATAGCTGCCAGCCAACTTTCGCCAAGGAATCAAAAATGTAAAAATTTTCAAACAGAACGAGAAAACAAAAAGCAAAACGCGAACAAAAAACGCGTAAAAAGGAGCCGAGAAGAAAATATCGCAGCGAACACACACCAGAGTACCAGGCCGCATTTCTGTCTCAGTGTTCCGAAAGGAAATACTGTTTGTAAACTGGAAATTAATTAACCAAGATAATTCAGAGTCTGGCACTTTTTTTCGCCCCCTTCAAAAAGAAGGGAGGATGGTGGCAGAGATAAGGGGGCGGCAGGGAGCAATGTTTTCAGAGCGCGTTGGACTTGGAAAAACATTCCTCGCAAAAGGCGGGGAGTTTTAGAACATTCTTTAAAAGAATTGTGGCCACACTTTGGAGAAGATTAGTCGAAGCCGCGTAGATACCCACCAAAAGGAGAAGAGGAGAGACTGTGACAACAATGTAGCTGTCTCCTCGAGTCTGCTACAAAACGCAGGGGTTGACTCTTTTTACCCGATGTGAAATACTGTGCACATATTTAACTCATTCTTAACGGATGAGGGAGAGTGGGCAAAAACAAAGATAATTATGAATCATATTGCGCTATTCAGTGTCTCCAAATAATAAGTCAAACAAAGGGTATCGCGGGGCTTGAAAATACAAACTTTCGGTCCAGCTGAGAGGAGAATAATAGAGGGGAAAAAATTAAAAAGGGGAAGTGCTGGTTTTGAAAATTGCAATTCACTTCGCACGAGAAGAGAATGGATTCCGCGCTCGACAAAGTGGTGTAAAATAAATACGTAAACAAAAACGATGGAAAAAACGCTTTCGGCTCGATGTGCAACTTAATATTTTATCCTGACAGTGAAGTGGCTGTAGCTCATGTTCCTTTTGAGAACTCTCGGATGGACTCGGAAGAGTTATGAAAGTAAATCGGTACGTGGGGCTTTATTTTAAGAGCTCCGCCCATCTCTAAGCTTGTGGTAAAGATGCTGATTTGATTTACATTTAGAAGGAGGGCGAGGGAATGAATGAAGTCATCAATTCTTTTATCTTAGTCCTTTATTTCAAACGAGCTCTCATCTTCCTTCATTGATGGTGAAGATGTTTAGATCGGATTTACATTAAAAAAGTACATTAACGGTTTAGAATGGCGCAAAGGCCATATTGGGACAAGCTGCGCCAGCTAACTGCAAATACACGCACAAGGAAAGTTTTACTGATACAGAAAAAGAAATACACCCAGTGAGGATGTACAATCCGAGATTACTGCGAGATCAATATCTAGTCAGTTTTCTTTTAATGACGAATCTCGTCCTTCGAGATCTGGTGAGTTTTGCTGATGACGAGATAACTCGTCGAGACAACCACCAGGAGGGTTGAGCGGAATTTCAGTGTGGATCCGATGAGAAGGCATATAAGCTTGGGGAAGTCCATTTGTACAAGGTGGTTCGCTTGAAGGGGAAAGCGCTGCTATACTCAAAATCATGTATGATGATCGAAATAGGTGATTTTCTGCGGTAAACTCGTAACCAGAAACCACATTAAAAACGAAAATTGTTTTAAGTCATTGCTTACTTTTGACACGTCCCTAATTTAACAAATAGATAATGACTTAACCTAATTTCTAAAAATTTAAGTATCATAATATACTAAAGATCGGTTAGAATTTGTTTTGCATACTTCAACAGGCTACTTGATACTAAACTGAAGATTCGGCATAATATTGTACGACTTGTTTGAAAACATTCATGCAAAACCGACATATGTATAATATGTGATCCTTGAAAACACATAAGAAAAATTTTACTATCCAAATCAAAATAGTTCCTTCAAAAAGTACCTTAAGACAAAAATAAAAATTTATTTTGGAAATCATGTTCAAAGCTCAAGATTTGAGTTTATTTCGGCTTGTTATGAGTTGCAGATATTTAAAACTTCTAATAGGAATTAAAACAAAAATGATGTATCATAATTGAAGGCGTTTAAAATAAAATTCAAATCTCAAAAAATCTCAAAATCGATATTTTTGGGAATTTTGGTTGCAACTCCTTTTAATAAGAAACCTCATAGTTACCTCAGGTTTAGGGCGAACGAAAGAACACTTCGAAACTATTCCAATGTTGGGAAAAATTATTTTTGACTCGCCATCCAAGCTCAATCCCCTTTTGTCGCCAAATTATTTCTCCCTTCATCGCTCACATTTGACAGAACCAAAAACGAATAATTACTCATTTTCAGCGGTGTCAGGCAAATGTGCTGAAGCCATCTGTTTACCTCGCGCCTTGGCTTTTTTTTACAGATGCCGAAGATCTCTCAAAACGCGTGCGCTTCCACTACTTTTTCCTTGGCGTTGCGTTAAGTTAATTTTTATAGTTAAATCATTAGTCAGAGAGGGAGAGAGAATTTCGAGAACAATTAATAAATTGGCGTTGTTCAAAATTATTTAATCCTCCTGGTTTTGATTAAATAACCTGCTATCGTTCCGGACAGAACAGTTGTATATATTGTTTAATCATCCGATTATACAATAGATATCTAAAAAGAAAAACATTTGTCTAAATTGTTTATATTATTGCTCCTTTTTTTTAATATACTACTTCCTTCATTATAAGAGATATGCATTCAATATCATTCCTTACACCAGAACAAATTATTTTTAATGTTACATGGTAAAAATGTCTTTGTCATTTATGTTAGGCAATTTAATAAGTAAACAAACCTTTTTTTTTTTTTTCATTATTCAGAGAATTCATAATATTACTAAATTAATCCGTATTACTATTTGCATACGAATAAGAACTTCAATATGAAAAAAAATTGAATGTGAAGAAATTTAAAGAAATTACAGCTGTTTTTGGACAAATCAGAATTTTCCTTTTGCGCTACACATTTCCAAACGCATCTTCAGAACTTAAGGAAGATTAACTAACGTGAAGAAAAATTACACCGTTTTTCTTTACTGACCATGTTTACTTCGTTGTTGTTCATTACAAACTCAAGTAGGCGAAAATACAAAATTGAGTATTATTCCACTAGATTGTGAATTATACCAGATTGTGTATAACCATAAATTAGTTATGAAATCACAAACAGAGCATTAATCTGTGCACCTGATCCATCCTACCGTTGGAAATATATAGTAATCTCGTAAATATGCGCGCCACCGCAATATATTGTAAAATCAAAAATTTAATCCTTATAAGCATTGCATTCGAACATGAATAGAAATGGAATACGAAGAAATTTAAAGAAATCGCAATTATTTAAGGACGAATCAGAATTTTCTTTTTCGATACACAACAGTTCCTGACACATCTTCAGAGCTTAAGGAAGATTAATTAGCTCTAAGAAAAACTACTTAGTTTTTCGTCGCCGCCTACTTTTATTTCTGCGTTGTTCCTTGCGAACTCAAATGAGCGAAAATACAAAAACTATTTCACCAGGCACGAAAAACAGAAGTTGGTAACGAAATCTCAAACAGGATATTAATCTGTGCAACTCATTCGTTCAAGATTACCAGCACTGGCACAAGTATGCGCCACCACCAACTTAATCGCGGCGATTTCGTCAATCGTATCAGAGGTTTTCTCAAAGATCCTGGAGACGTTTTTACATTTATCAATAATCCCTTTTCGCTGGTCATCCGCGGATATCAATCTTGCGAGTGTTGATGATTTGTCAAGTGCAATGTGTGTGAGGGGGCACCCTAGCCAGCAGGAGGCGACCCTATTGCCATCTTAGTCCAGCAAAGCTGAAAAGGAAGAATCCTTGATGAAGGCTTTTGTTGAAGGCGGCCTCTGTGCAAGAACCCACGCACGGGGAGTCGAGGGATCGACCAATCAGGGTGCCGGGAGCCTTGCTGTGACAACATGATTGATGAAGTGGGCGCCCAAATTTTTATCGAAAGTTCTTGTTCCCCTTTGTGCATGGTGGAGGCGTAACGGTGCAGGAAAGACGTGGCTAAGGCGATGTGCCATTACAAAACTGGGCTTTTCAAACTTTCCCAGCGTTTGGGGAGAAGGGAAAAGGGGGCGCCAAAGAAAGAATGGGAGAAGAAAGGGGGTTCCTGCCGTGCTCTGCTATAAGGACACGGTCGATTGTAGTTTCTTCTTGATCAAATAAGTTTACGGCCGAAACTTTGTTCTTCTTCCTCAAATACGACTAGTTTTTCGTGTTTTTGGAGGGAAGGTTTTGTGCGGTAGTTTTTAATGCCCACCCCGCACCCGTCGCCCCCAAAAAAGCGTGTAACCTCCCTTTTGTTTTTGTTTTGCCTCCCCTCCCGTGTCCACTTTCAGATTTCACGCTAAAGAGAACTTTGGGAAATCAAGCCCCGATCGGTCACCGCCCGCCCCGGCAAAAAACGCGGAATAGCAATGGCGTGTAATGCCGCCGCCCCTCCGGCACTTTTTTTCCGCCAGATATGTTTTGTCTTTTCAAAACGACCCATTTTTTGGCTTTTGTTTTCCTCCTCCTTTAAAGTTTAAAAGGGATACAACTCCTAAAGTACATGTCACCCCTCCCGGGGACTTTAATTCACTCGCGGCGTTACGGCGATTGAAGCAGAGTGGCCATCCTGTTAGCAGGGGTGGGGTGTCCGCAATATTGCTGACCTCCGCCCGCATCGGGAAACCCGTAAAGATAAATAACGCTCTCGCGGAAACTGTTGCGAAGACTTTTTTAGGAAGTGGTCCGCTCTTTAAAAAAGTGTGCACACTCTTAAGGGTTCGCCGCAAATCTTTCGGAAACGGGTGGCAGGGGTAAGAGGGAAGTCACTGGCCATTTCACAAAGTGCCGTTTTGCTTCGTTTCAATAAGGGGCCGTTAGTTCAGCGGCGAAATGAAGACAGAATGGTGGGATTGTCGCGACTTGGAAGTTATTCGAGTTCGATGCAAGAGCCGTAAAAAACCCCCCTTGACCTGATGTCAAAACAAGTGTGGCAGGACCTCATACGCTTGAAACCCAAACCTTTGAGATCTGCACTGTCCATTCAATGTACGTGTGAGTTTATTAACCCTCCAAGTGTTTTCGTGAACCCTCCAAGTGAGATATATCTCGCCCATCAAGTTCTGACGAATTTTGCTAATGACGAGATACCTCACTATCAAGATATTGCTAGTTTTTCTATGCTGACGAGATCAATATTTGATCAGTTTTCTTCTTATGACTAGATCTTTCGTCGAGACAGCCACCTGAGAGAGTCAAATAAGCTATGCCCTCTGTCCCAAAAGAAGTTCCACATTCAACCCTTAAATTTTGTTCCTAAATAGTAGTCACTTTTGTAAAAAGAGATTTAATCTTAAATTAAAAGGTTCAGTTTTCTAACAAGGTTAATTCTGTACTTTGGTAGAAAAAGGATTTATGTCTAATTTCGCTAATTTTGAGTTATGTCCATAAACCACTTCAATATAATGAAAATTATAATAGAAAAAGTGCTGATTTCCTTTCATCAATACATTATGAATTAATAAAAACGATTGGAATACATTTTTGTACACTAATCAAAGTTAAAAAATAAAAAATTATACTAAATCAGCCACCAAAGACAAACAAACTGGACATTGGCCTATTTTCTACCAAGTTATGGAATTACTTCATTTTAAGGCAGGTTTTGGCTTTTAAAATAGCTTCCAGATTATTATTTAAAAAAAAGATTTTGAAATTAAAGTTTTACTTTCTTAATGTGTATAATTTTGTACGAAATACTTCCTTGTGTGTAAGATTACATCTAGTAAAAGTGTAAGATTACATCCTTACACTTTTTTCTTTTCTCATGCATATTTGCATTGTTAAGAAAATGTTTTCTAACGGATTCGCTTTAAAATGGTTCCTTCTTTTGTTTTTAGTAGCGTTTGTTTACAATAGAACAGACGATCGAGTGGCATTTTTAAGTTTACTTATATTGTTAACAAATATTATCCTCGTGGTACCTATCGTCGTTTATTCTAAAATTGAATACTAAATTTTAATATTCGAATCAAAAATCTGCAAACGTGACACTTAATTTGAGACAGAGGGAGTACAAGATTACAGTGCAGTAACTTTTAAAACCTTCATCTGGAAATAAGCTCAGATTATTACTAGCATGAAACAATTCATTTCTGAAAGGTACCATTTATGATTTACATTTGTAGGGTAGAAGATCTGATAGCTTCTATTCCTCCATCAAGCTACATATATGAATAATTCCCACTTTACATATTTGCCAAAGACGACAAATAAAACTACAGTACGTAAATGTTGGCTTTGTCACAGAACTTTCGTGACTACCATCTCAAAGCCACTTTCAAGATTACATATCATTAACAAATACAGTCGAAACAGTATAAATATCAGTAAGTAAACTTAGGAATGTAAATAACGGCTATAAACATGTTTGCGAATGAATTTCTATTTATAACTGAACATCGATTGATTTTGGTCGTGCAAAGTAAACACATATCCAGGAGAATTTAAATTATTATGTTCGCTAGCAATGGGCATTGAGATAAACATTCTATTTATAAAGATAGTGATTAATCTTCTCAACCTATGATTATGGTTGAATGCAATATTAAATATTTGATTACACTGTCTTGATGAGAGCAATAAAGAAATTCCGATAGTGAGTTAATCCTTTGAGGGGTTTACACACATAATTCCACCTTGCAAACTGCAGTCTTCCATGAAATAAATTCTAATCCCTTTTGACCGTCTTGACCAATATAATCTTTTCAAAGGATTCTGTTTGAAGTAAATGAGTAACAGAATCTTTCAAAAGGATTCTAATCTACAGAAGGGGTTCAATAGAGACGTTTCAAAGGATTCTACTCCACGGAAATCGCCAACAGAATTGTTCCAATGAAAGATTTAACTAAGGAAAGGTCAAATATAATCGTTGTAAAGGTTGATATAATCTATGGATTCTTCAGAAATATGTGAGTATTTAGTCATTAATTGTGTTTGAGTGTAAAAGAAGCATTACATTACTCGGAAATCTTGCGACCCTCCGAGGGCTAAGAGTAAAGGAAATTAGACAAAAATTATATAACCATAAGATATGACAAAATAATTTAGGTAAATTAATTAGTAAAACAGTCAAAGAAAGTTATTGGCAATTTAATCTCCAGAATTTCAAATTTCCAAGGAGAGTAAACTGAAATTGTTACACGCTTAAAATGAAAATGGTTTGATGAAAGGATGCATAATTTCAAAAAACGCAAAAAACAAAAAGTTAGATAGACGATGCCAGTGTTCTAATTTAGTACATTCTAAATTCGAAGCCCAAAAAGACTATATAGTACTTTCCCGAAGATTTTTAAGGTCGAAATAATCCAAGCTCATTCAAAATTAAAATTAAATTTAAAAAAAAGCAACTTTAGATTAAAATTCATTTTAGGCACAATAGGATAGTGAACTTCGAAAGGTTCAAAATAATTTATTACGGATGAAAAATATATTTCCCTTCAATTTAGGAACTCGAAAAGTTTTAAGGTTAGGTATCGGAATACTCAGCAAATATTAAAAGCTTCAAAAAATGACTTGTAAAGATGAAATGTCAATAGCTTTTTCGGTGGAGCAAAACGTGTGCTAGATAAAAGTAAACATGAGGAAACTCGAGTTTAAATATTTTTGCTATCTTGAATAGTATTGCCACACTCTCCTTTTTAATCAAGTTCTTCCAAGCCACGTGCAAAAGCGGGGATACACTAGTTTCATTCACTAGTGTGTTAAAAGGTGAAAATTGATAAGGTCTTTAATGTAATCTCGAGAGTAGATCTTGGAGAACTCGAACACTTCTTGCTTATTTTCTTTGAACACTTCCCTAAACCCGATTTTTTCTCACGTGTAGTTGGTTGGAAGAGTAACAGATTAGCAAACGGATGGTTGCGAGTTCGAATCCAACAAAATACCGTCGTGTACAAAGAGGGCTGGTGTATGTTAAATATTTCGTGGCCTTAAATATACTCATGATGTCGTAGTGCAGAAGTTTGAAGAGTGGGGTGTCATATCGTCATCTGACCGTGGTTCAAAATAACGTGGTGTTGTCCTGGGATCTTTCCCTTTGAGTTTGACCTCGGACCCTCGCCAATAGCCCATTGTCTAGTGCGATGTTAAATAAGATACTTACCTACTTGTGTACTTGTGTCCTAATGATGGCAGACGTTTTGCTCCACCAAAATAGCAATTGACATTTTTTATCATCTTGTTTTTCCTTCTTTATGAACTATTTCTTGAAACTATTGATGTTTGACTACCAATGCTTGGGTCTTCCGAAATCTTTCTTTCTATGAACTTAGCCGAGATTTTTAAATCAGCGTGAATTATACTTTTCACTCGTAACAATTATTTTGTACCATTTAATCCTCCAAGTCGTTTTGATGGGATACCTCATCCATCAAGATCTGACAAATTTTGCTAATGTCAATATATCTCATCATCATTGAAGATTATTTTATGATGACAAGATCAAGATCAGTTCAGTTTTCTTCCAATGACGAGATATATCGGCCATCACGATTTGGTCAGTTTTGCACATCGACGAGAGCTTTTAATACTTGACAACCAGTTTGACTTTTGTTTCATCTGTGTATTTATTATAAACCCTAGTTTTCTCTAAAATCTTATTCTATTTATTTACTTCGCTTGCAATTAAAAAGAAACGACTTTGAATCGATCACAGAAAGATCTCAAGATATATTTCCATTCGCACGAAAACATCCGCAACCAACACTGCAAAACCATTCCTCCCAAAACACTGCGCAAGATTTACTTCCCAATACTTTAAAGAGTAAATTGAAAATTTAGCACATAAGCGTTTATAGCACATAAGCGTATACCATTTTTACACCTTTTAAAAGTTTTTACTACGACTACCAGTTTGACTTGGGTTTCAACTGCGTATTTATTAGAATTCGTAGTTGTCTTTAAAAACTTATTGTATTTATTCACTTCACGTCCAATTAAAAAAAGTACTTTGAATCGCGCACTGAAAGAACCCAAGAGACATTTTTATTCGCGCAAAAACATCCGCAGCAATATAAAACCATTTCTAATATAAACTCAGCCATATTTATGCCTTCCCAATATTTTAAATAGTAAACTGAAAATGTAGCACTTGAGCATTCCCTAGTTTTACGCAGCTACCCTAAACCAATTTTTATCATCTTTATTGCTCATTTTCAAAAACTTTTAAAATTTGACTACCAGTTCGACTTTGGTTTTATATGAGCATTTGTTAGTCATTAAGCTTTTTTAAAAAGTATTCAATTTTCTTCAGGTCCAATTAAAAAAACGACCTTGAATAGCGCACAGAAAGAATTCGGGAGACATTTTTATTCGCACAAAAACATCCGGAGCACTGCGGAACCATTCCTCCCCTAGCACTCCGCAAGATTTACGTCTTCGCAGTCAAAACTCCCGGGCGAAAATTGAAAGGCATTGTTTATACATCACCCAGAGTCAAGGAGGAGAACAAACCGGGTGATGAGATCAGACCCCTGATTTTCTTAAAAACCTTTTCCTTTTGACCTACGCACCAGATGGCCACATAAATCAAGGAGAAGTGATTTCCGCCAGTTACGGCATTTTATGGGTGCGTTGCGGCTCCCACCATGATTAATCTTTCACCTCGCCCTCCCCCCTCGGCGTGGGAATAAGGGAGGAAATATCTTCTTCTCTTCAGCATCCTCCATCCCGCTCTGTCCCACTACTGGAACCGCACCTGGATTAAAATTTCTCATAATGATAAGGAATCGGCTGTTAACGCCACTTCTACTATGTTAATCTCGCCTGTGAATAAAAAGCGCTTACTGGCCAGTGAGTGTTTGTTTTTGTATCTTTGGGGGCAAACGAATATTGAGAGCATCACGAGCCAATTTTAAGTCTAATAATTTGCAGGATGTGGGGGCGGTGTTGGACCAATTTTTCTTGAAAAATGAGACTCGCGGCAGGTATTTTTAACCAAAATCTATCCTAAGAAAATTTAAAATAAGGAATGAACTGTTTATGCTCCTTCAGTCTATTTAACTAGCCTGTGAATAAAAAGCGTCCACTAGCCAATGAATATTTGTCTATATATGAAGGATTCTATAAATCAAAACCAACACTGAAAAACGTCACGAGTCAATCTTAAAATGGGTCTTTAAATAATTTCAAATAAGGAATAGACTTTAAACAAGTGTGTACTACTTTTATTTTATTTTAAAATTTATTTTAGTAGTGATAAAAAATATTTACTGGCAAATATTTTGAGGGTGAACAAAATCTTTTTATTAAAAATGTAAGCTCCTAATGAGAAACGGAAATGTTATGTCATAGAGCACTTTTAACAGTTTGGATACCTAATTTTGATAATAGTTGCTTGTTTTACAGGACTGCCCTATATATAAGTTGACTAATAAAATATTTCGTTTCTATTAAGGATGGTAAATATATTAAATATTTTAAACTGTGTTGAATTCACCCTTAAATATAAACTTCAAAATAAATAGCTCCATCGCATATTCACATAGAACCGTTTTGAGTGAAAGTGAAAAATTGACTTACTGAAATAAATGTTAAATATTCAATGACAGATTCTATATCGATGCACACGACAGCGATTTTATTTTGACATTTATCACAGGATAAATCTTCACTCAGTACATTTTACGTTGAATTCTGAACAAAATCTTACAATTCTAGAATTAGTTAGCTTAAATTTCACAATGTTTCGATATTCACTTACATGAAAGTAATCTTATATATATTCATTCTAAATGTACCAACACATAAAATATTATTCATTTACGGAAGGTCTTAAGAGAAACTTCCGAGTTCACGATGCATATAGCCTAAGAAATTTTTTCAATATTAAATGCATTCTCCGAATGTATATAGCTGCACAACAACGAATCACCTTCATCTCTGCATTAAAAAAAACTGAATTATCTGCACAATTACTCCCAAAAATTTGAGTTCAGAATTACTTTTTCTACCGATAAACAGAACTATAAACAGGAAAAAATTCTGAAGATATGAAGCATAACGTATTATTATACTGAAATTATAGGCCATCGTTTTTCTGCTTTTGAAGCGAAAAATAAAACGAAGTTTCTTTCAACAAATTCCAGCGTTCTGTAAATAAACAACTTCGAACGCCAGTGTGAGCCACCTCAACGGCTGGGATACGAGCCCTTGACCTTTATAAGTACAGCTGTCGTGTTAACCCCTACGCCACAGGTACACAATAGCGACATGTGTTAAAAAACTATTTCAGCGGGGACCGTATAATAGGTTGCATTGAAAAATTTAAAAATCGCGATCATTTAGGTGCACGATAAAACATTTACAGGACTAAGGATAGCACTACTAGCATTACTAAGGATAGCACGAATATTTATTTCTCGATTAATATTTATTTTACCTCAAAATTCAGCTTTAAACTTTTCACAGGGAGTATCCACAAATAATTTCGTGTAATACCGTACAAATAATTTTGTGAATTGTTTGTAAAATATTTTTAAGTCACTTCGGAAGAAAAAGAATATGTAATTACTGTTATTATTTTTTGTAAATTAATAAAAATACAGGGTGGGCGAAAAGTCCATGACACATTTAAAAATTTAATATAAAATCACCCAATTGGGTCATAAGAGTGTGCGGTTTACACTAAATAGCTTTACATGACATTAAGTTATTTTTTTGTCATGAAAAATAGTTCAATTGTTTGAAGAATTGAAGACAATCATGAATTGACAGTCACAATTGAAGTAATTAACACTGTTCCGCAATCCGTGTTAGCAAATACGTGGATTAAAATTGAGTATTGGTAAGATTTGGCTCGAGCCACAAAGGGTACATTGAAATATGGTATTATGTAGTGACAAAAATGCTCTATTGAATTCTAATATGTATTGTAATTATTTGTGTGCAGTTTTTATATTGTTTTTCGGTAGAGTGTCATTTATGTGTTAACTTATGAATTTTTTTATGACAAAATAAAAAAAACTTTAAAGCAAATTTGCGAAAACCGCATATGACAATTGGTTGATTTTATATTAAATTTTGAAATGTGTCATGAACTTTTCGTCTATCCAGTATATGTAGGAATTATGTGCCAGTTAAACCTGGGGTGTGATAGAAAACACTATCCCATATAATACCCTGGTATAATTACATTTTATATGTAACTTATAATTTAATAGATTCGGTACCGAACCAAGATAGTAAAAACTACAAATGCAATTTGTCTTTCAAATAAAGCTATTTATAATTTACCCCCCCCCCCAAAAAAAAAAAAATATATAATAATAATAATAATCATTAAATGTCATGTCTTATATATAATCCCGTGACACATCATACAGAAAATTAATTTAATAAACAAATATTCAAACCCTTGTTACATGGTCCCATCGTTCGAAAACAACATACCTGCCAATATTAGCCCTGTGTGCCTATTGCATCTCTGCCTTTGTGCGACTTATCATGAACCTTTGTAAGGATGTATTTGTATATTGTATGTAAATGGGCTCATGTTTGAAAAAAAGGCTTCAGCTACATTTTAAAAAATTTACCCGAAAAATATTTTCTATGATTTCAGTTCCTCACCCGATTCGCTCGGTCCTGCCCGTAAAATTCCTACACCATTTAAAGAGGCCCAACAACCTCAGCGCATAAGAGAAAAATAATTTAATAAACAAGTATCAAATCCCTGTTGCAAGGTACACAACTGCTTCGTTCATAAACAACGTACCTGCAAATGTTAGTCATCCATACCCATTCCATCATATTACATCGCATCACCCCACTCCAAAAAGTAATTGACCCGGGCCTACTTTTGCTTGTAAAGTGATCACAGAGCTGACTTTGCTGAAAAAGTCTTCAATTTCGTTTTCATTTCACATTTTATAAAATTTACTCGAAAAGCCCTTTCCATCATTTCAGCCCCTGACCCTAACGAGCAATCCACTCGTTTCTGGCCGTCACATTTCTGCTTTTAAAGAGGCCCAGCGCCCTCGACGCATCACACGGAAAAGGAATTAAATAAATTAACAAATATCCAAACCCAAAGGACCCCGGAAAAAAGAGCCTCCCAGAGATTCGCGCGCCGAGATTTCAGCATTCGCATATCTTATCCGGCGGAGCATTGATTTTCGGACTTTCAGCTGTTAGCCAAATTACAGACCCAGAAGTCCTTTTACGTTAAGAGCTCGTTCATCATGATGCGACCCAAAACGCTCCTGGTCTTGTGATGAATGACCCTCCCCCGCGGAGCACAGAGAAAAGGGGTAGCCGGGATAAGAAACTTTTCTTTTTATCATTTAAAATAGAAAAGTGGCGTGCGATAAAACCAGATTTTCCGCTGCCAACCAACAATGAATGCGGAGAAGCTCCGGCAATTAAACTGCCATTGTTGGAGACGTTCTTTTTCTTCGGGTTTTCTTCCTTCGCGCGGCTTTTCTCTAACTAGGAAATCATATATTGGGCAATCTTTATTAATTTATGTATAGCGGGATGACAGATTCCTCGCAGTGTACACGCCTTCCATGTGATGGAAGTTCAATGCGATGCTGGAAAAGAGGACGTAATTGAATATTCCGTATCCAGGGAAAGATGGGATGAAAGGATCGTGTCAAAGGGTTACAAACAACTAAATTAGGGCTTGTGTTTGCCAGGTATAGTGCTATCAAATAAATGTCTCGGGTTTAAATATTCAATGTTCCGTTTTATTGATCTGGGTTTTTTTTAGGTAGGTTCAAAACAACTAGCCTCAAACACTACCAGATTCTGAGCTGCCAAATAAGAGGAAGTTCAAAAGCTAGGACTTAATTTAATATTTCATATCCTCGGAAAGATGGGATGAAAGGATCGTGTCAAAGGGTTACAAACTAAATTAGGGCTTTTGTTTGCCAGGTATATTGCTATCAAATAAATGTCTCGGGTTTAAATATTCAATGTTCGGTTTTATTGATCTGGTTTTTTAAGGGCAGGTTAAAAACAACCAAACACTACCAGATTTTGAGCTTCCAAATAAGGGGAAGTTCAAAAGGGAAGACGTGAATGAATATTCCTTATCCATGGAAATATGGGATGAAAGGATCGTGTCAAAGGGTTACAAACAACTACATAAGGACTTGTCTTTGCCAGGTATATTGCCATCAAATAAATGTCTAGGGTTTGAATATTCAAGCTTCGGTTTTATTGATCTGGGTTTTTTGGGTAGGCTCAAAACAACCAGATTCTGAGCTGCCAACCAAGAGGAAGTTCAAAAGGGAGGCCGTAATTGAATATTTCGTATCCCGGGTAGGATGGGTTGCAAGGACCTTGTGAAAGGGTTACAAAGTACAAAACTAGGGCTTGTGTTTGCCAGGCATATTGCTATCAAATAAATGTCTCCAGTTTGAAAATTTAAGGATCGGTGTTCATTCATCTGGTTGGGTGTTTAAGGCTGGTTTTTTAATCAAAAAGTCAATATTAATAAGATGTTGATACTTGTTGTTTTAATAGCTAGCTAAGTAAATGTGTAAGTATTGTGTTATATTTTATAATCACATTATAAAGAGCCTATCTATTTATATAAATCTATATACAATTGAAGGACCAAAGCGTCGAACCACTTTTTAAATTTCTCAAGATAGCTATTTTCAGGATTTAAAAATTTTTTAAACTTTTATGGTTTGTCAACTTTTTAAGAAATAATCTTTACTTAAACTTTTCGAGTGCTGCGTTTCATTCAAACAATCAGAAATATTTATTGTTACCTTGTATATTTTGTTTTTAATTTTTTTTTACTACGGAATTTTCATTTTGTGGCTTATGACAAAGTTACCAGAAGCCCTTCAATTTATTTATTTTAATGAAACTGGTACAAGAACCTAAAGGTCACACTGCTGAAGTATCAAGATAATATATTTCGAACAGAATTTAAATTTGTTAAAAAAAATTTTACATAACAATATCAATTGTTCAATATTTCTTAGTAAGCTAAATATTCATATATCTTCATATAATATTATACACGGGAAAAGTCATTTTTAAAGAAGAATTTTTTATTTTAGAAAAAATAGTTTACCTCCAAGCCTGGACACACACTTCCTAAAGCATTTACAAAGTTTTAAAAAATTGTCTTTTGCATTAATTTTTATTGATATTCACATTTCAAGCAAAATTTTATTTCTTGAATTTTAAAATGATTCTTGATTTTTAATCTTTGATACCTTTTTCTGTGAACTGCATTTTATATTACTGTTATTTTGCTGCGTTTTTTGTAAGCTGTATTTTTATAAGAAAGCATGCTGACTAAGTTTAACTGTGTTAAAACTAGATTTATAATTGCTAAATAAATCATTCATCTTTTTAAAGCTATTTTAAGCCTAATATTAATTTGCAATTCTTTGGTTACACTAATATTACTTATTTAATTATATTAATAACAGTTATTTAATTATAGTTCTAACTATTATTTAATTTTATTAAAATTGATTATTTGATTAAATAAATATTAATTAATATATTTATATAAATTATATTACTATTTTTGGCTACTTTAAGCCTACAAACAAAACATTTGAAGCCAGGAACGGGTAAAAGTGTTGAAAATAAAGGAAATAATAAATTGAAAAATAAGGAATGACATAATTCAACGACTGGTATTGTCTTTCATAACTTAATAACTTAATTCAAAACACTTCTCAATTATACTTATATTATCATAAATGGAGCATGTTGGAAAATTTTCAGACGTGAGAACATGTTTACTAATAATAGACTCGTTTTAAACTAAAATGTTTTACTTATACCTTTTCCAAACCGTTAACTAATATTTTGATCAATTCTCAATTCTAGAATTTCATTGAAAACTTTTTATATTGCTCTAAAAAAGTTGATTACCTCTCTGACGAAAAACAACAAAAATAGTGTTTGCTGATTTCCTTTAAATGAAATCAGTCAATTTTACAGAGCACTAATACTCTCTATAGTAAAATTATCAATTTAAAATACTTAAAATCAGCTAGTTATCAAACATATTTTTCGTTCAAAGAAACAATTCAGTCAAATTCAATTTTAGAAAACAGTGCGCTTTATGAACGGCTAAAAACAAAAGCACTGCGCTTAAAAAGAGTCATTCATTCAAATGACGTATGGCATGTTTTACAAATTTGAGAAAAAGCACAAATTCAATGTCTCTTCCGGAAAACTGAAAAATAACTGATAAAATAAAGTCCTAAATCTGTAGGCAACAAAAAAAAACCGGAATGCAAATTTTTCTGAGAAGCCTCCTCAAACAATCTCAGAGCATTTTCGTTTTTTCTACGTCACACATCGACCCAAAGACAGCTTAAAGGCTGCTTAAGAGGGATTTCAATGAATACAAGAGATTGAATTTTATGAGATTCCCGCGAGTTCAATTCAGTATAGAAAATTGCGGAAATTTTTGAGTAACCAAGCGTAAGTAATGAAAATAAATATTTACATTTTTAAATTCAAAAAAGTGATTTTTGGTGAGTGAGTGCCCAACAGCTCTTCAAAACGTTAGTCAACACGAAAAAGATTCATTTTTATGCGCGCACTGATAGCGTTTCTCACGGTGCGCTGGGTTTTCTTTTCGATCCGTTCCGCTGTTTTTTGCGTGTTTTGTTTTCGCTTCCCGATTCCCAGTTGGGAGGCAAGCGTAAATCAGACAGAGAAAGTGTTTACGCGCAAGCGTTCGAGAGGTTCGCTAGTCAAGAAACGTAATCCAAATTAATACGTTTTTTGGTACTCGTCTCGGAATCCTATCTAATTAAAACAGGTCTACCTCAGCGAGCAGGCAGTCCTGTAGCCGTGAGAAAGTAGGCAGCAAAAAAAAAAAACCCGCAGCAAAAGGAAGGAACGCCATTCTTCAAAGTCTAAAAGTAGAGCTCAGATGGGAATAAAGGAGTTTTCTTCGGCGAGAAATTCGTTTTAATTATCAGCGTTATTTTGCGCAGCGCCTACTCAAAAACCGGAGCGCAAAAACCATTAGGCAATTTCTCTGGAAACGCGCACGGCCATTTAAAAGGAAAACAAACGCAAGCTTTAAAGGCAGCGACAAAACGACAGAAAAATTACCTTCGCAAGAAGGCTGCAGCTAGCTTAATAACGTTAATCTTTTAGGTCACGTAGAAAAGAGAAGTGAGCCTGCATCATTAAGACTTTGCCAGTTTGCTGATACTGGTCCCTGGGCACAGACAGGCAATAGACACGTAATGACTCACTGCACTCAAAATGAAAGAAAGCAAATTAGCGGCAGAGCATTTGGGAGGCTCATATTATTTTCTTCGCTTCTGCACACTTTGTTTCAATACTTCTTATTATTATTCCTATTTCACGGCTTTTTCTTTATTTGTGCCTTTTTTCCTTTCGCACTTTTATTACGCCTTACTCGAGCTGGCTTTTAAGAGAGAGGATGCAGAGCACCTTGGGAGGGAAAGGCATCTTCGCCACATCCAATCGAATAATGCGATGTTTCGCCAGAGGGGATTGGATTCAGTTAATGAAGTGAGGATACTTAGAGAAAAATTAACGCCTGCGACTTTTAGTTTGTTTCTGGTTCTCGAAGGTGTGTTGCTGCCAGTAATGACGACGCTTCAATAGGGAACTAATTCCATCAACAACTCCCGTTTCAAAACACAACTTCAAAAAGCCTCGAGCAGCCGCAACAGAAAGGGAGAAAAAGATGGCCGACTTATTAAAAATTGTGTCAAATTGCGAGCAAACTTCCTAACGGCTTTTTTGTTTTAACTAGTCCCGCCACTTAATTCAAAGGCTTGATTTGCTTGCTCCCTTTTACTCCCGAATAGGAGAGACCAGAGAAAAAACTCGCATCTAAAAGGGGAAAAAAGTACTTGGAATGAAAAAGAATTGCATTGGATTTGCACGAGTATCCTAAAAAGAAACTTGCATAATCGGAATCCATACTATTATTCAGGCAATAAAAGAAGTCTGTGAAAATAGTCACTTAGCAAGGATTCCTTCAGTTGCAAACTTTTTCAAGTTGTTCGATTGAATCGCCAATTATATGATCTCCGATTCAATTAAAAGCAACAGATTACAACAATTAAGGCGTCAATTAATTTGATATAAAGCGCAGAACACAAAGAGAAACGTGTTTCATATTGAATATTCTATCTGCGAGTTTGGTTTATCGCTCTACGATCGGTTTTTGTTATCTGTTTCTGAGGGATTTAGAAGTTATCTAACATCAAGCAAGTTTATTAATCACGCACATCTTTGAAAACTTGACAATTCGATGCATCAGACGTTAATTTAGCGTATTTTGGTTTATGAGTAAGGACAGGAAAGTGACAAGTGTTACCAAGTCGATTGAGTGAAAAACACCAAAATTCCAAAGAATTATACTTATTGCACAATGTATTGCACATACAATGGTGATTAACTGTACTTAATTGATAGAACAGAAACTTGAAAATATAAATTGCTTGCTTTGTAGTTAATGATTTGAACAAGAAAATTTTAAATTGTTACGATATTTCCATCAACAATACATTTCGTCAATTTTAAGAAGAAAATAGAAACGGAAAACCTTATTTTAAAAATAATCTGGGAGGAAAGACGTTTATAAAAGTAACGATAAAATATGAAAAATAAAATGAGAAAATGCGAGACTGACGAAAGCAGAAGAAAATAATTCAGTTTCAATATCTGTCTGGGAAAACAATTGCGTGTCAAAACAAAAAAGAAAAAAGAAACAAAATGCACGATCAACAAAATAACTTACTTCAAAACCACACTAGGCCACGAAGACCGCCGTAATAGAGTGACTCAACTACAACTTAGAGCGAGTAAAGATCATCTTATCTTTTATTATCTTTAATTTTCATTTAGATATCATATCCTTGTTGAAGGCAGCTAAATTCTAGAGTATTTGATCATTTTTCATAACATTTTACCTTTTCCTCTTGTTATTGCAACAATATTAGTTTATTTTAGTTAAAAGATCTATATAAACAATTACATTTAAAAACGTAATCCCAACAAATGAACTGCCCGATGCAAATGACAAAATTAAAAAAAAAAAATAGTTTTCAAAAAATCTGAAAGTAAACAATTGTATGTAAAAAAAGGGAAAAAGTAACAAAGTGCCCCGATCACAAAATAACTTATTTCAAAACGAACTAAGTCACGAACAACACGTGTGTGTGGTGTGTGATCGGGTAACTCTACTACTTCTACATAGAGCGAGTAAAGATCATCTTATTTAACCTAATCTTTATTTAAAGTTATCATATCCTTCGGTTAGACAACGAAATCCCAATAGAAATAGTCAACCTAAAAAGTACCAATAGAATTTTTTAATTTCGCGCTCATAGACATTCAGTGATGCCTTTAGACAATACATAGTAACAAAATGAATAGAAGCAAAAATAAATTCGTTTTCAAAATCTGCCATACAAACAATCGTATGTCAAAAAAAAAGAAGAAAAAAAACAATGCCGATCACAAAATAAGTTATTTCAAACCGCACTAGCCCGCGAACACCGCGCGATCGGGCAGTCCCCTATTACTTCAACACAGCGAGCGAAAAGCACATTTTACTTATCCTAATCTTCATTTAAAGAGATCATATCCTTCGGTTAGACAACGAAATCCCAATAGAATAATCAACGTAAAAAATTACAATAGAATTTTTTAATTTCGTGCTCATAGACATTCAGTGATGCCATCAGACAATACATTGTAACAAAATGAACCGAAGCAAAATAAATTATTTTCAAAAATCTGCCATAAAAACAATCGTATGTCAAAAAAAAGGAAAAAAAACAATGCCGATCACAAAATAAGTTATTTCAAAACCGCACTAAGCCGCGAACACCGCGCGATCGGGCAGTCCCCTATTACTTCAACACAGCGAGCGAAAAGCGCATCTTACTTATCCTAATCTTCATTTAAAGAGATCAGATCCTTCGGTAAGACAACCAAATCAACAGTTACGTTATAAAAAAGTGTGGGGGAGGGGAGCAAAAAAAATTGGAGGGTGGGAGAAATGAAACTCAGAAAAAAGAAGAGGGAGTTAAAAAAAGGCACAGAAAAAATGCATTTGAAAGAAGTGCACCACTTAAGAGGCTATCAACGCGAACATTACCCCTATATAAAAGGGGAGAAAAAAGAACTATCGCTGTGTCAAGCATCGAGTAGCACCTGTGCCTCTCAACTCCGCTCTCTATCGATTGCAGCGCCACAGCCTGCAGAGCGGCAGAAGTTGCCACCATCTATATCCGTCATACTCCCTACGCTATTATCACTTTTAAAACGGTCACGGCCTCGCAGAAGGGGGGAAGGAGCAACCATGAGACAACGCTAAAAAAATGTTGATAGAGGACCTTTTAAAGACAGGTACCTAAACGCCTCTCTTAGTACAAGCGCACACACACTTAGAAGGAAAAAATCGGAAGGAAAAAATTAACGATGATTTTTTTTTTCTCAAATTCCCTCGGAAATAGTGCAATAAAAGTTTCTAATAAATCAAGGCTAATAAAAACATTATTATACTTTTTAAACACATTTTTTGTTTGCTTTTTTTAGTTTCATATTTTTTCTCATTCGCCCTTTTTTCTCCCTTTTCCCGCGTTCTGGAGTAATAAATGTTACACTTGTTGCTTATCCTTGTCGACATTTTCATCAATAGAAATTAAGATGTTTCTCTTTCAAATGTGCGAGGAGGTTTTTATATAAAGAGGCGAATTAACTACTCTCGACTGGAGGCTGGTCCCGTTGTGTGGTTATATCGCTCAAAGAAAAACGTGAGCGCACTAGTATATTCAGTCAACTTTTTCGTTTGTGTTGAATGAAAAAACGGACGTTAAGTTAAAACATGAAGTGCCAAATCTTTAGAAGAAATGTGGACATTTATTTCTTTTTCTTTGAGCTCTTTCTTAATGATTTATTTTTATCACTATTTTTTTTTTTCATTTTAAACTTTTCGACATTCAAACCATCGTGTAACCACACGAAAAATTTTGTCTCGTCATTCAAAATTAGATTTTTATATTTAATCATCGCCACAAAATAAATTCAAAACTTATTTTAAGACTTCTTTTGAATCAAGTTGTTTTTAAGGTATTGCTATTTGGTAAATGTAAAGTGTTTCACTTTTCTAATCCACTGGTTAATTCATCAGTTCAGTGTTTTCTAATTTTTAGTTTGTGAAACACTCAGTTTGTAAATGGTAGAGAGTACAAGGATTGGAAAATTGTGGGAATGTGAAGCCATATTCTTAAAATATAGCCAAATGTCCTTAATAGTAATCTAATCACTTATCCAATTCAATACTGTCGTTGTGTTGCTCTAGTACGACGTTAATTAAAAATTACATATTACCTATTCAATACTGGAACAAAAAATATGGTCACAAATAATAACAGTTTATCAAATGTTACTAATACCAGATCTATCGTACTGAGACCTTTATACTATACAGGATATTTTTTATTTTAATGGAATCGTCACTCCAGTCGTTGTTACTCCAGAGCAACGTAAACTAAACAACCATCTAAGTCGGAAATACTTTAAGTGACCAAATTTAGTTGCTTTTGAGAATTGTGAGTAGAAATTCAAATAATCACTTCTAATACCGGTCGTTTTAAAGTTGTCTAGCATCGAAAAATCAGCTTTTTAATGGAGGGAATTTTTTTAAACTCTAAAATAAAAAGTAAAATAAGGAGGTATACATATTTCCAATGGTAAATTTTCCGAAGAAAATGTAATGTAAAACAAACTAACAGTTAATGAACGTGATACTAATTATATAAAAATATCAAAAGGAATAACATAACACGGTGCTGTATTTTCATTCTTTCTACAACTAAAGAGTAATATGAAAGCACTCTATAGTCCGACTCCTAGGATAGGGCAGTCGAGTCACGTGAATTTTTGGACGAATCTACATTCTATAACCCTTCTTTTAGTTATCTTCGCATCGAAAACAGCCCTTTAGTGGCTAGCCTCAGATACAAAAACTCGTCATCAGACCGTAATTCAAAATAACACGCCGTTATCCTCGAATCTATCTCTCTTCGAGTTTTATACCGGGCCGTCACAAATAGCCCGTTGTGTTGCTCCAGTGTGACGTTAATTAACCTACTTACTTACCTATCAACCGAAGGCAAAAACCTGTTCCAAATGTCTCCAGTTCTGGTCAAGGAACAAGTTGTTTTTCCTATTTGAATCTTTATTCCCCCCCCCCTTATTTTGCCCTGACGAGAAAACTCGCAGAATTGACCAGATACATTTTACTAATGATGGTCGTCATTAGCAAAATCGACTGGATATTGGACAAGATATCTCGTCAAAATAGCTAGGAGGATTAAATAAAGCGATAGGTTGGAACCTTAATAAAGCGCTTCCAGAAACAAGCGTCTACAGTGCTGATTCTGGTTCTAAGTATATCGTTTGGTGGCGTAAGGCAGCGATAATGAGTTAGCGGTGGGAAAACCACCCACGGCGATCACTACTTATGCTTTAGCGTACAACAGCCCTTCTCTAACGTTCTTCCACAACTATTCAAGAATAGACTGACCCTAGGTCGAATGCTTTCTCGTTGGAGTCGCGTTGTAGTAAATTATAGATTCAAAGATGGAAAACTAGTGAGGTACAACATTAGTTTCACTAAACATAAATTCCCTTTAATATTCCCTTTCTAAGAGTGAGTTTTTTATGAACAAAATGTGTGCTACTAGAAACGAACAGTTACGCGAAACACAGAAGCTTTAATTCCAACCAACCCACAATTGATTTTAAATAGGCTTATCGTAAAAGCGTCCCTAATGCACCTATCCTCACCAAAGGAATTCAGCAATTACACCGCGATTTTTTAAAGACGCGGTGCCCAAGATCAACGATGGTAAAATTGGCATTTTTTCCCTCCAGCTTATTGTCGATTTCTTTCCCCGAAAATGATTGATGCCCCGTGTTGCAGGGATTGAGTGATTGAAGCCTTCGCTCAATCCCAACACTCTTATTGACACCTCCGGTGACAAGTTAGTAAAAGACTAAGACCTGATTGTTTGAGGGCAAGCCGTTGAAATTTCTTCAAGGGAGCCAAGACTTATGAATGATGCATGACGTCATTAACGAATGACGTTAAGGAGCGATATTTGCATACTAATTACGCCCTAGCCTTTCCCTGACATAGCTTAATGACAGAATTCCGCTTATGCCCAGCCTTTTGAATTAATTCTTTCTGACAATTTCCGGAACCTGGGCGAGATTTTTTTACTAACACCAGGACAGGCTCTTCAACTTTAGGGAATATTGCTGCTCACTTTATATTCAAAAAGTAAAAGCACTCACAAAGGGTGGTTGAATAGCCAGGCGGATCAAGGCAGAAGCCGTCGTACGGTAAGCACTTGAATTAAGACGCCCTTCGTCCTAAGTCCCTGTCAATTTCTTGCTTCAGCTAGATTGCCCGGCTTTTTCTTTTTAAGTCGGGGCGGAGCGATGACGAGCTCCGACACTAGCCAAACTTATTACTTCCCCTCCTTTAATAACTTATCGAAATACAAAATTAATTTTCTTAGTTTCAAAATACTAATCTCGCCGCAGCTTAAAATGGACGGTCGTGCAATTGACATTAAACAGAGTTCAGATTTTCGAATGCATTTGAAGCGGTTTTCCCGTTCATGTAGTTCGAGGTAGCTCGTCATTACCAACTGACCAAATCTTAATAGACGAGATATCTTGTCATCATCAAACACTACCTCTTAATCTCGTCATCATCAAAATCTGAAACGACCTCATCATCACAGAATCGACAATATCTTGATGACGAAATATCTCGTCATTGGCGAAATTGATCAGATCTTGAGGGACTAGATTCCTCGTCAAAACCACTTGGAGGATTAAGGTAGGAAAGGAAGTATTCAGTAAAAGACAGATGCGACTCAAATTATCTCTGAAATAATTTTGATGTTAAAAACAATCAAAAATAGATGCTGAAGCCATGTTTATCCTTTCTGGGGGTTAAAACAGATTAAAGGGGATGGAATGCCAGACAATTCACCGCCTCTGAGTTAGTTACGCGAGGTGTACGCAGCGCAGGTTCGATTCCTGTAGTTTACCACGGGTGTATTTCTATCTTCTGTGATAGTACAACTTTCCATGTGTGTGTGTTCATTACTTGGCGTTTCTAATCTTGTGTTTGGCGCAGCATAGTCAAATATGGTCTTTGCATCATAAAACAACCTACCTTACAACCAACCATCCAGTTACATTGCAGCTAAGGCAGATATATATTCTTTCATTTGATATTCTGATGTCGATGAGTGCTATAGAAGAGCAGTGAACTTACGTTGGGCCCCCCACGATAAGTAAACCATGTGCAAAATGCATTAGCATGAGGTGTTATAATATCTTCACGCATGCATTTTTTCAGAAGAAATAACTTGAACGTAGTGACATTAAATGAGATAATCAAGGTAAATAATAATTTCGTTCATCTTATAGGTAAAATATATTACGTCGGAAAACAGTCGAAAAGTAAACACAGTGCTCATTTAGCATTACAGTGATTGACAGTAACAGAATAGGTCATTTAATATTATTTTGAAAATATCTTAAACATATGTACCCATAAAAGTATTTGTACGCAAAAAATCTAAACACATATTTAAAATTACGAACAGGAAACCTTTGGCTATTACACAATAAAATACAGCTTTCTTTTAATAAATTCAGCATCTAAACGTTGCATTGAAAATACGTTAAATAGAATTAACCGTATTTTCGTATGTCGCGGCGTGTAAAAATGTAACACTATTCCTTAATTTAAATTAGACAGCAATTTTCTTTTTTATCTTATCAGATATCTTTCATCACAACATAGCTACGTATTTAACGAGTTTTAAAAGCAGAAGTGAAAGTAATATGTATAAGTTAAGCACAAAATTAAAACGTTCTTTGAATGCCCATAGACGTCATGATTTATTAGGATTTAACACAATTTTTAAAGTGGAATTAGCCTTAACCAAGCTTTCATATTCAATGAATCAAAATATCATCTTTCAGGAACTCTTTTAACTAGAACAACATATGTCGCGAGGTTTAAAAATAGCCCGCCAGGATAAAAACCAACAATAACTGCGAAGCAGAAGCTACCAAAACACTCTTCCTGAAATTTAACGCATAATATTTTCAATTTGAAAATAGCCTCAAACAAACTTCCACCTTTTATATTTAACTGATAAAGTATAACCTTTCGCAAACTATTTAACCAGAATTAATTCTTTAGCAAGGTTCAAAATTTGCAAACCAGGATAAAAACCTACGAGAAATGCTGAACAAACGCTACCAAAACACTTGCAGGCATTTAACACGTCATTTCCGAATTAGAAATAGCTACAACCAACTGTCCATTTTCATATTTAACTGATAAAATATCTCCTTTCACGAACTTTTTTAACCGGAACTCCGTACTCAAGTGAGATTTAAACATTGCCCGCGAGTATAAGAGCCTGCGAGATGTGCTGAACAAATGCTACCGAAACATTTGCTGGGATTTAACGCATCTTTTTCGAATTGGAAATAGCCTCAACCAAATTTCCATCTTTCATATTAAACTAATACGATATCATCTTTCACTAACGATTTTAACCAGTACTAGTGTGTCTAGCGAATTTTAAAACTAGCCCGCGAGAACAAAAGCCTACGAGAATCGCTGACCAAACGGTACCGAAACAGAATGGATTAAAAACACTTGTCACACTCATGCACTTGCACATGGAAGGGAGACAGCACTTGTAGTGCAGGGGGAGGAAAATTCCCCAGAACAGGCGGGGACACAACCAACCATATGGGCGCACAGGAGTCAATCCTTTTTTTTCTTCTGCATATTGTTCAACTCTGCGTGTTGGGGGAATACGCTATCAAAAGAAAAAGGGCATAGCAACCCTTTCGCTCTCCAAAGAATGAGAGCAGCAGCGCCCGTGCTTCACGGGCGAGATTTCGTTTTGGGCTATCAGCCCTCTAGTGATCTGTGAAAGTCTGGGTCCCAGCGTTGCTCTTTAAAAGCAACGTGTCTATGACCTGATAAGACCACGTGGACTCTTATCGGCAAGCTCACGCCCACTGTCACAGGACAAAAACACCAAAAAAGACAAAAGTTAAAGAAGAGACAATCTCCGTCGAAGTTCGGCTCCCAGACCTTATTCCTAAGATTATTATTCTACATCCCTCTAGATTAGATGGAATTCGGTAGCGTTATAGGAGTGCTTGAAGGTAAGGGAGTAAAATGGATTAGCTCTAAGCTTATTACTCGTTTAAAAGCTTCCTTTTTTTTAACAGTGGCAGTTGCTATGGGTACACACAAGAGTCCCAAAATTGATTTTGGGAGACCATTCTCGGAAATATTGAAGGGTTCTGGGAAGATATAAGGTGATTTATTTTGATTTTGTTTCTGTTGAAATCTAAAAAAAGTCCACCGATTGTGCAAGCAATGAAAATGCCGCATCGAATAATGTGTCACCTAAGCAAGAAAAAATCTTAAAAAACGGTCTGCTAGCTGACCAGTTCCATACCCACAATCCCCTAGTTTAGTGAAAACCTAAGAGAAAACAATAAGAAATTTTTCAGAAATAGATTTCAAATTTATAGTGTATATATTAATATATTTGTATAGTTAAGCAGGATGAAAGAAATAATTAAAATCAGCGTCAGAGTGCGCGCGTCAAAATTTTAAATTATTCACTCCTTATAAGTATTCTGAATGCAAAAATGATCTTATTTACACTATTTTATTTTCAGAAATAAGTACTGAGTTAAACGGTAAGTAAACAAATCCATTAATTTAAAAGATCATACATTGATAGCCATACATAAACATATAAATCATACAGTACTCAACATCATTATATGTTCAACATATTGAAATCACTACTCCTACTTTACACAATAGCCATCTCACAACATCTTGAACGGTGTTTATTCAATAGTTATGTACTGTCGTGCTATGCACAAAAGCAGTATTTCCATGTTTCGTTTCGGTGAGTTGATGATCATCCCATGCTGTGTATATAAGTACCTAGAACATAGTTAACATTGGACAACAGTATAACCACTCAAACAAATGTTGATTGAGCGTCCTGTTTCAAGAGTTACAAGGAAACAGGTACTTTTATACCAGCGATTTGACATGGTTTGGTTTTATGGTAGAAGGTCCAGAACTCACTGCACTAAACTCAAGGCGCGGCATAGACTCAAGAAAACACAGCACACTCAATCACCATTTGATTGAGTGGTCATGCTGTCATCTAATGTTAAACCATAAACTAGGTACTAATATACGCAGCATGTGACAATCGTCAACTCACCAAAACGAAATCTACCAATACTGCCTTCTTAACTAGTACTGCAACATAAACATTGCTTGTAAAATTCCTCATGCATAGTCATAATACAGATATGCTAATCCTTGACGAGGTATCTCGTCATTAACAAAACGGACCAGATCTTTGATGGATAAGATATCTCGTCATAAGAAAAAATATTTCCAGATCTTGGATCTCGTCATCATCAAAAAATCAGTAACATCTTGATTACGAGATAGCTCGTCCAAAATTGGTCAGATCTTGATGGACGAGATTCGTAGCTGAAAGCACTTGAAGAGTTAAACATACGAACAAAATGGAAATGCTCATTCATTGCAGATTATTAGTCTGTTGCTTTATGTTTATTTCTTACACATTAAATACATTTAGTAAACTGCACATCTACAACCTTCAAACTTAACAATCTTTTATTTATTTTTTTTATTTATGATTTTTAATTACATTTTCTAGTCAATAATTAGTTCTCTCTCTATCTCAATCAATCTTTATCGAAGACGAGCCTCTTCCGTGATCTAAAATAGTTAATTCAGCTCTGACGAAATTAATGGCAGCCGTTTTTATCTGTTTCGACCTATGCACCAAGAGATTACAGAACCTTGCCTCACTGTTTGGGGCATTCGCCGAATCCTGATTCTTCCTTTATCCTGTTCTTGTACTATTCCTTAGATAACGCAACCAGTTCCCGAGTGATATTGAAACATCTATACCAATAGGTTGTTAAATTTTGAAGCACGCATCGCTGTCAAATAAAACGAGCATTCAACAAGAAATTAAGTTAAAACTTTATACTGTTATTGTCGAGCTGAGATTTTTTAGCATCTTTTAAATTCCTAAATATTTTTTTAA
This sequence comes from Metellina segmentata, assembly GCA_947359465.1. NCBI lineage: Eukaryota > Metazoa > Arthropoda > Arachnida > Araneae > Tetragnathidae > Metellina > Metellina segmentata. The sequence goes on along the minus strand of OX375872.1, from coordinate 64,030,191 downwards.
TAATCTTAAAGGGACACTACGCTTTGAATAATTACTTTTTATTTTACATTAACAAGAAAATGGTTTAATGTACCTAATTCCAAAATACACATAAAATATGCATTGCAAAAATATTTATTTTCACATAAACAATGATTAAAAAAGTCAAACTTTAAAAATATTTCATAGTTTAGAATTCCTACTCTAGCAAATATGTTTTTGTTTATTTTCAAAGAAGAAGCACATGGGTTTGAATGCACTAATATTATTTGTTTTTTTACAAATATTACTTTATATATTATTTACAAATATTATTTTGTATATTTTTACAAATATTATTTTATATATTATTTACAAGTATTAAATTTAGAGTAGATACTGAAAAATACTGTTAATAGATCATTCTTTTATCAATGTTTTAAGAAGTATTCTTCTAAATCCTTCTCCATGCACAAAGTTACTAAATATATCATAAGAAACAACCAGAAAAAGCTTAACATTTTTATATTAGTTGCAAAAAAAGCCTTAGCATTTCAAATATATTACTGTGATGAAAAAGGAAAAAATTTGAAAATGCCTTTATAGTTTGAGTTAGCCGGTTACAGTAGTTACATTTGAAGGGACCACTTTAATAACTCGCTAAATACTGTAGCTATATCTATGAAAATTTGCATACATATTCTTTAAAACTACACAACAAAGGAAGAAAATTTAAAAATTGAAATTTTTGGTCAATTTTAGGTTTAATACTTTAAAAATCGAAATCGTGAGATGAATACTTTAGTATTCGAAAGCATGGGATAAATGCTTTGGAATTCGAAATCATGGGACGAAACATTTGTATTCGCTTACTTTGGTAATTGAGTACTTTGGTAATCGAGAACTTTGGAATCTGAATACTTTTATATTCGAGTATTTTTCTATTCTAGTACTTTGGTATATCCGATTACTTTGGTGTTCGAGTACATTAGTATTCGAATACTACTGTTATGAAGAGAGAATCGAGTGCAATGAATACTAATGCGTATCGAGTTCAAAAGTATATTTTAATGTATTTGAATACTCCCGTCTATATTATGAACTAATATGTAAACAGTATTTCCATAAGAGTTCGTAAGATGCTTAAACAAACACGTTCAATTTAGTGCATATATCAAGTGATGTGAAGAAAAGTATTTAAGACATGCCATGGGAAATTATATTGATTGTAAAAACAATTCATACAAAGGCGTGTAAAATACGTTTTGTTAGGAATGAAAAGACAATACAGAAGTTTCTAACATCAAAATACTTTGCAATATTAAGCAGTTTGTTGTTGCAGTAAAGCATTATGCTTAAAATAAACCAAGGAGTCTGGCAATACAATATGAAAACGTTTTCTAAGAAAATCCCTACAAAGGATTACAGCTTGGATCTGCAAAGCGATTTAAAGCACAACAAAGTAAAGAGATCAAAGTCTCACGTAGACAAGTTACCACAAAGCATTGAAAAATTGACAGACAGAAAAAATGTGATTCGGAATTAGCGGCAATCTAGCATAGTGATAGGTTTCAAGATACATCAATGACACGGTACACTAAGAAACGTGCAACATTTGAAGCGTTTCAAGATTCTTCAGAGAAATGAAACATCAATACAAAGTTCGTTAAGGCAATGTCAAAAGGCGACAAAAAACAAAAGGTATTAACAAAAGGAAGCGAAAACGATCTTTTACAGAGGATCTGAAGCAAAGGCATGTTAAATGAGACGTTGAGAACAAGGTGTCTTCGTTTACCATGGATGCTTAGTTGGCGTGGAAAGATCACAAAAAATAGTAGATCTAAACTAGACGTTTTGGAAGCTTAGTCACGTTAACAAAACCATTTATTGGTTAAGGATCGTTTAAGCTATCGCTGATTAGATGTATTTCTTTACCCTCCTTTCATGCTCCATGATTCTAAGAAAATAAACTTTATAAAGCAGGCTTCGGCATTGTGTAATACTGTATGAGGGAGTTTTTCTGTAAAACTAATTGCAGAGGGTGTTGATGTCTTGTTTCGCAACTATTCGTGTAACTTGGCATGATACATGAATGCACTTTCAACATCTCACTAATATTAAAAACTAACGCCAAACATCGCCAAAACTGACGACAAATCAAATTATTTCTTAACCAAAAGTGCTTTGTTTAAATATCCTTGCAAAATTCGGATTCCAGTTACCTGGGATTCCAATTCACATCATTCAATTTTAGTGTTACCAGTCTCTTACGTGAAAAAAATTCAAGTACCCCCTTTTCAAGGACAATTTTAAAAAAATTTGCAATAATCTCATTTTTATAACTTGTCACTTAATGTGATTTGCTGATATGCATAAACAACATTTACGATGCTAATTAAAATAAACAAATGAAATAGCAGGAAGTTAGGTAATGCACGACTATTACTAACAATCCAAAAAAAAATCACGAATATTAAATAAAACAATTTTAATTTTTATAACAATAAAGCGGTGAATTATCGGTAAACACAAAATTTTACTTGAAATCCCATGAATACGAAAATATATACATTGGTTACCTCAATAACATTTTATTGATAGTTTATTTCAATGTAATGAAGTTCTACCACAAACCTTTAATCAAAGTTATTTAAAGACACCTACACGGTGAAATACCTTTTATTTCGCAACCATTACATATTATTAACCACGTTCAAATAATATGTAATAGCTCGACCATTAAACAATATTATTTAAAGTTTGACCCGTGAATTATTTTTTTTCAATCGTCACATTTTCTTTTTTATCATGATCGGTCTCGATCATCACACAAACTTGTTTAACGAACTTTTTATGTCACAATCATTGCATATTATTTAACCAAGTTCGGTTTACCTTTAAACAAAGTTACATAACGATACCTCCTCATTAATTACTTTAAAATTATATTTTACAACTGCTACATATTATTTACGACATTAGGTACAATTATTTATAAAGGAACCTCAATTTAAATTGTTTTTAAAATGTGCTATTTCACAATTATTACATATTGTTAAACATGTTCGGTTTCGGTCATTAAACAAATTATTTAAACAAACAGAACATGAATTACTTTTTATTTCACAATCATTACATATTATTTCACCACGTTCGGTCGTTCATTAACGAAATTATTTAAAGACATTTTCCCACAAATGTCCCAGGAAGTTTATAACTGCTTTCTATAGAAGCTGTACCTGGATTTCAACTCAATAATGCACCTGAAGAGCTTTATTTAAAGGAACAATAACTTTTCACTTGAGAGAGAATAAGGAAAGAAATCGAATTAAAAATAGTGAGTGATTAAAGAAGTTCAAAGAACTTATTCAGAAAGCTTATTTCGAAACAAAATTAAAACGGGCGCGTGTAGCAGAGGCCCTGCGATTAAAAAGCTTTTTACCACTCAATCGAAAACATCAGAAACAATCATTGACTTAATTAGCCGTTTATTTCTAGAAGACTTTAAAACGAAGAAACTTATTTCATTACGCATTTTTCTTATTTCGAACTTGGGAGGCGTGTGTTTTCTTAACCATTAAAACAATCGTCGTTCAAAACTCCTGCATTTTTTCTCGGAGACTTAATAAGGGGACAATTCAATATTTCAATCTATGATTAAAGAACTTACTTCAGCAATTGAGTAATACTCTGGAAATTGTAGACAACTTATCGAGCAAGCTGTAGAGGTTATTGCAACCAGATTTGGGTAGTCATAATTATTTTGTTATATCATTTAAATATTGACAGCTGCATTTATTCGTAGTAAAGATATATAATATTTACTGGATTCTGGTTGTTTAGTTTTAAAGACGCAAGGCTCATATTTGGCTAAACTGCACCAAACACAAGACAGGTAACGTCAAGCACTTACAATGAAAGTTTTACTAACACAGAAGAGAGAAATACACCGAGGGAGGTATAGATCAGCACCAACTCGCACGTTGCTAGTGCAGTGGGAAAACCTACTGCGAACCACAGTGGCCCTAACTATTTCATTTCGAAACTATTTATTAATATAAACAGGTTTACAATTCAATGGTCTCTGTGTTTTGAATCTTCCGATTAAAAAAATTAGTTAAATGTCTGCTGAAATGCAGCTTAAACTATAAAGGAGCTATTTAAGGGGACGAAAATTACAAAATGTAGTGATTTACTTTGATAATAACATTTTTTCACCAATTTAAATAAGGTTAGAGGTTGGTCGGATTTTATGGCGTAAGGGCTATTTGGTCATAGTGCGCTAAACACAATACATACAACGTCAATAAATAATATAATAATCAAGAAATGTATACACACGGAAAGTTTTACTGAGACAAACGAAAGGAAATGCATCCAGAGATGAATTGAACCTCCATCGCCTACAACTCGCAGTGTGCAAACCCAATGAGTCACAGCTACCCAAAATAAGGTTGGACAGTTTAAAATTTCATTTCCACACACATATAAATATAAAACTCACATTACTCTAATATTTCTCGTACTTGACAGGAAAGAAAATTGAATAAATTAGTTTGTTTCAGAGATGATCAAATTTTAAAACGTCCAGAACAGATTACGATAGCTTATTACGATTGGTAGGTAGATAGGTATTTTAATTAACGTCGCAATGGAGCAAAACAACGGGATATTGGTGATGATCCGGGATCAGACCCGAAAGCAAAGATCTGAGGACAACACCACGTAATTTTGAACCATGGTCAAATGACGAGGTCACACATGAGCCGGCACCCAACTCTCCAAACTTCCACACCACGCCAATGTGAGGACATTGGATTCCACGACAGATATAACGTGTACCAGCCTCCTTCGTACACGACGATCTTTGGTTGGATTTGAATTCGCAACCCTTCTGTTGCTCATTCGTTACTCTTCCAACCTGGCTACCGCGGCCCTCCATTATGATTGAAATCCTCTCTTTTAACAGATTAAATACTCAAAGTATTTAAATACCTTTTTAGATTAAATTGAAGAAATCGAGAAAGATATCGATATAACCGTCCTAATAAGTAGAATGAAGTCCGCACTCCTGATTTGCTTAAATATATTTTTAAAAAATCGATTCTTTTGTATACTTTTATTGGTAAAATTTTAAGGATAATTGTTTTAATCTAAAATAAATGGGAGGCTGGAAAACAACAATTAGTGCAGCATTTTTAATGTTTATTCAATCTTTTGAATTATTATTGTTACTAAGCATTTTCCTTTTTGCAGTTATCAAACATCATTATTTTTTAGTTATTAGTTATACCTAATACTGTAGCCCACTGAGCGTCAAGAGATTTCCGGTTAGGATGTGGTGCTGCTTGTCCCCACAACTCACATAATAACTAAAGAGAACCACTCTCTTTTGTTGGCAGAAAGAATCCGATGAAAAATTATATTGATCAAAAAAGGTCAAAACTGGTTAGCATGGAAAACAGCAGGTTGAGGAACGAGTATATGCGTGTAAACGCCTCAGAGGGTTATTATTGCATCCGGAGCTCCGGATATTAAGAAATAATAAGTGTCTGAAGAAAGATCTAAGCCAAAACAAAGCTTTGCATGGGAATATTTATTTTTACGTATGGCTAGGAAAAAGGTTTGATTGCATTTAATTTCCACTATAATTCAATGTTTAGCATCACTACTCAAATATTCGTGGTATGTATGAATCTCGGAGCTTCTAAGGGAAGAAATATCTGTAAAAGAACAATCTCTCTTTAAAATTCAGTCGATACTTCAGTCAGTAAAGTATAAAATCAGCAATATAAGGCTCTTCATTTCACTTAAAACCTTTCGGCAAACTTTTAATTTCTACCGCTCTAAACACAGCAAACGAACAGGGGATCTTCGAATAAATCTACGCATGAATTGTACTACATATCATGGTATGAATTGTATTGTAGTATATAGCATACCCAAAACTTGTGGTAATCAACATGATACTAAATTGCATGGCTTCTAAACAGAAAAAAATGGTCTAGAAGTCGAACGGATATATGCGTATGATCCTCTTACAGGTTAAAACTTGAACTTTTACCCTCCAATCTCGTCCATCAATATCTCACTAATTTTACCAATAAAGAGATATCTCGTCATCAAAATAATGCTTATTTTTTATGATCACGAGATCGAGATCTGATCAGATTTGTCTTTAATGACAAGATTTCTTGACAGTCAAGATATAGTCCGTTTTACTGATGACGAGATACCTCGTCGAGACATCCACCACAATCACCAGGTTTAACAACAAGCGAAAACTCTTTATTTTATATTTTTCCTATCATATGGCCCAGTTTGTGAAGTCGAGCTTGAAGTATTTCTAGTGAGAAGGAAACATTCACGAAACGTTTAAGTGGAAATGAGCAATTTCAATTTCCCATACACGATTAAATAAATTATCTCGTTGAAGAATCTATTCGAGTTCCATAACAAACCAAGTCTAATGGTCCTATATGGATCATTCGGCACAACAGTACCTAAATGAACGCATTCACACTTATGCAGCCAACCCTGTAAACAATGGCCAATCCAACAAAGAGTCCCACAGGATTCATCTGTGTGTCACCGATTCCACTGAGTCACCATTAAATACCGTTAATCATCTCCCCTGGTGCTCGTTTAGAGGACGCATAGATTGCACGAATCTTATCCTAAGGTACTAATATGGTAACTTCGGGAAGAGAAAAAAAAGCATCTTCGCTGCATCAAGAATATGAAAATAAATAGCAGTCTTTTCTTGTTTCGTCACTTTCAGAGATAAATTATGAAGACCTAAAATACTAATTTGGAAATTAATTTGATTTCGCTTAATGAGAAGAGTGGAAGGTTTAATCTGAAGTCCTCCGAGGTTTTCGGTCTCGATTTTGAGGTTCTGATTCGATGTTGGTAGCTTTTTAGAAAATGCTTTTTTGAGCTTCTAAACACCATTTTTTTCTGTGCACGCAAAAACTCCTCTTTGCAATAATAAAACGAGATTAGATATTCTACAGCATTATAACCATTGTTCCAACAGTAAACGTTGAAATATTTAGATTAAAATAAACTAATTTAAGTAAAAAGATTACAAGATATTTTTTGTTTATTTTGACCACATTGAACAAATCGGATGGGTTAAACATATTTAGAATATGACAAATTCATTTCTTCATAAAAATATATCGTAAGAAATTGATTGTTTTTTATTTAAATAAGCAAATATCACTAAGGCCACTCCCCTGGATTTTAGGGCTGTATTACTTTAAATCAAGGATTTTCAGTTTATTTCATCTCACGGCTCACATGAACTAATTACTAAAATTCCACGGCACACCAAAAGCTTTTTTTTAATATTTTTTGCCGATCTGAGAAAAAAAAAAGAGTCTATAAATACATTTTCTTAATTACCTACTCTTTGGCTTTCTAAATAAATCTTTTTGAAACAATTCATTTATGTTGCTTTGTAACAAAAAAGTAGTACTCTCAAAATTATTTATACTGGTTTTGAAAATGCGAATTTTACTTGAAATTATCTGTGGACACACTAGTAAAGAATTCAAAATTAAGCCGTTTAAATCAAACAAGACTTACGTGATTTAAATCGTTTCGCTATCCGTAAGGCAGAACAATGCCATTTTTGCGGTATACCGGTTGAAACTCATGCCTTAAATTATTAATCCAAATTCTTCCCAATTCAAGTGAAACTAAAATTTAACTCACACGAAGCTAGATATGAAAATATAATAACGTTCACATAAAGCATCCTTTTACCTTGACATGTGCCCTAGTACCAGAAGACATTCCTCGCACAAAACAAGCCTTTGTCCAAAATTCCAGGTATGAGGCACCAAGTCACCCCCATCAGAAGTTACCAGAGGTCGTTCAACTTGATTCAAAGGACTTATTCACCAAGTACAAAATCTGTGGAAATATGTAGGTCTCCCCTTAATGCCGCTGCAGTTTACGAGGGGGGAGGTCGTTCTACCTGACCTATTTCCAACGATCAAGTGCACAGCATTCGGCGAAGGGGTGCATAAACCCACGTCCACCTCTACCCTAGACCTCGCCTTTTACGAGACCCTTTCCTAATAAACCATCGCAATAAGTGTATCAGGTGCCCTCTGAAATAAGTCTTTTAATTATGTTGTATACGGATCCGCGATTATATATCTATAACAAAGAAATTATTATTTTGGTAGGGAAAGGATTGCGCAAGGGGGTATTAACGATCTCTCGTGGCACAAAAGCTGGTCCTCTTCTGTGCCACCGGTTCTGCCCCAAAGGATAAATTCGGCAGGTGCAAAGAGTGAGACAGCAGAATCGTGACTGGCATCCCCTCTCACCGTCCCTCCGTCGTTTGGTTAGCCGCAAATCGTGACCTATTTGGGTCTAAAACCCCTCTTCGCAAACTGCTTTTGGACTTTTCAACAATGGATCCGGCGAAAACCTCCACACAGTGGAAAATCAGCTAAGAAAAATTATCTTGCTAACCATTTGATAAAAGTTGTATATAAGCCCGCTTTTCCCTAGGGACATCATTGTTCTTGAAACAGAGTTACCTCCTGGGCAGTAATGGACTAGATAGGGTGATCTGTCCTGGAAAATGTAGCCAACTACCTTTACCAACTCCAGTGGGTAAAGGCTTAATTGTTGAAATTAAAATGATAAATTCAAAAAATATTTGAAACCTTGCTTTCCTTCCAGACATTGTTCTTCAAACAGTTACCGTCTGGGCAGTAATGGACTATTTTGGATGATCGATCCTGGAAAATGTAGCCATCCTAACCAGTCTCATGCGAGGGAAGACTAGTTTGTTCAAATTAAAACATGCAATTTTAAATAATTTTTAAGGCCTTGCTTTCCTTCGAGACACTGTTATATTAACACAGTTACCTTCTGGGTAATAACGGACTGGATGAAGAGATTGGTCCTGGAAAATGTAGCCATCTACCAGTCTCAGGTGAGGGAAGACTGAATTGATAAAATTAAAATATGTAATTTTAAGCAATTTAAAACATTGCTTTCCTCTAAGACATTACTATTGAAACAGAGGTACTTTCTGGGCAGTAATTTATTGGATCGAGTGATTGGTCCTGGAAAATGTAGACACCTACCTGTCTCAAGTTAGGAAGACTGAATTGTTTAAAATTAAAGAATGCAATTTTAAACATTTCGATACCTTATGCAACATTAATTCAAAACAAATTTCTTCGAATGTCATCTTAAGAAAAAGGGTTTTCAAACTCATTTATGTAACCAGTGTGTGTTTGAGCTTGTAACCATCTGAGTGGTTCACACGCATTTATCCGTTCTGCAACCTGCAGTCTTCCCTGCATGACAAACACACACACTTCTAACCAGTTTTTTCTTGAACAAATAGAATCCCTCCTAGGATTAATTTTAATTCTTTCAGCCAATAGATGCAGTCATTAAGTCAAAATGTGTGTTGGAGGTAAAAGGCGATGCTACACTGCTCGAATATCTCGTCAAATCAGAGGGCTAATTTAATTTTGTGTAAGTTTCCAGTTTTAATAAAAATGAAATTTGTGAATCAGAAGATCCTCCATAAACATATTTCCATAATTCATTAATAACTATTCCGTTTCTGTTTGTTCGTAGTGACATCTTTATAAGAGTTTTAAATGCCCATTCTCCCTAAATAACATCTCGCTGTTCACCGTTATTCTAATCTGCTTCGTACTTGTCGCGCTGCATTTTTCGTCTAATGGCTTTTACTTTAAGAGCAAGACTCACTCCCAAACGGCGATGATCGAGAAATTAATCTTCAAATGAAATTAATTAATTGTACTTGCAATTAAGCACTTCAGAATTTGACAATTTTTGAGGAGCTTTTTCTGAGGTCGGATTTATCGTATACGCGTCCTCAGAATTCGCTAATTGAATCGGCTCCTACTACATCAGGATTACACTAACTCACCGGAGAAATTTAATGCTTTTGTGTACGCTGTCTTTTATTTTAATTTCTTTTCTTTCCCCTGAAAGCGAGGAAAGCAGTTTATTGTTGTTTCGAACTCGCTTAATGTAAAATTAAATGTTTACAGAGACCAAATCAGTGAGTTGCTTATCCTATGAAATTTTAGATGTTCCGGATCTTTTTCCGGAGAAATAGAGCTTATTTTGCATTCAGCTGAAGTAATTTTAGAATTATGCCACGAATAATTAAAGTCGAAATTATTTTTGTCGCAGGGACCATTTATTAACCTTCGGGAGGCAGCGAGCATTTTTAATGGTGCACTCAAAAAAATTTCAAAAGTTTGCTCATTAACAGATTTTTGTAATTAAGGGAATTACGGAGACAATATAAATAGTATTAAATTTCCAATTAACCGAAACAAATATTTTCAACAGTTAGGATTAGAGCTTTACGCACTTTAATGCCAACAATGGTCAATTTCTTTAAGCTTAAAGCATAAATTAGAATTCTGATTTAAATTTTTTCGCCACGCTCTCCTCATTAAAACGCATTAAGAGTGCAACAAAGTAAAACTATTTTTTTCAACTTCAAATTAGTCGCAGAAGAGTTACATAAAAACTGTAACCGCACTTGTTGCTGAAGAATTTTTAGGACTGTATTATGTTATTAAGTTTATTTGCTAGTGTTTTTTATTGATGTAATCTTATTTGTTGCGAAATTAGCAAGAGAGAGAGAGAGTTTAAGAGAACTCCTTCGTATGACTTAATTTAATGATGGTTTGGTTTTAACTAACTAGTAAATGGGGGGTAAAGAGTTAATCGTTTCAGAATTTTTAAATTTCGATTTGAGCAATTGGATTGTGTGTTTTTTCACCGCTAAAACATACAAGTTTTAAGAATTCATTGTTTTAACTGGAAAATAAACATTATTACGAGAACCGATCTTAATTGTATTGAAGGGTTGAACTTGATTCTGAAGATTGTTTATGAGGGTTTTTTTTTGTTTCTTTAACGAATATATATTTTTTTTTAATTTGTAACGGTTTTGTGCGTAATTGTACTAATTCTAACTATATCGGAATGTTCTTAGTTGTTATTTTTTGTGGTAGCTAACTACAGAAAAGATTACCAAAACTGTGACTTGGAAGATTTTGTGGTTTGGTAAAACATCTTAATTTCGACTCTCTCTCTCTCTCTGTGTTCATTCAGACGAAAATTTCTAAATCAAACTACGGAAACAAAGTGATTATTAGGTAGCTGAATTGACATCGTACAACACAGCAGGCTATTGGCGAATGTCCGCGATCAATCCCAAAGGGAAAGAACCGAGGACACCTCGTATATTTTAACAACGGTCAGATGACGCGGTCGAACTGATTGGAAGAAATACGATTTGGTCCCTTCAAAAGTGGAAAAGTGTGTAATTCCTTTAAGTTCGAGAAACAAAGTGTTGTATTTCCTCCTTCAATTGGTCGACAACATTGACTAATTAAAGAATGCTATCGGCAGGAATATGGAAACGACAAATCTTAGGTATATGAGGAAAACTGTTCATCTTCGAATGAACCAGAGATTAATCACTAGCTTATAACTTTTAAATTAAGATGAAGTCAAAGTATACTTATCTTTTATGTAATTTATATCGAAAAATAACTTATACGATTTCCAACGCCCACACAAATCTATCAATACACAGGAGCGAAGCTAGATTTTTGGGAACCGGGTCCAAATGGAGACTAGACTAGTTGGAAGAGCATCGGATTAGCAACCGGGAGGTTGCGAGGTCGAAACTCGGTAAATGTAAGGACCTTCGTGTACACGGGGGCTGGTGCACGTTAAACGTCCTCATGTTGACTTGGTCCGGAAGTTTGGACTGTGGGGTGTCTGATCAGGAGTACCCTCGTCATCTAATCACGGTTCAAAATTATGTGGTGTTATCGTCGGATCTTTCCCTTCGGGATTTATCCCGGACCGTCTCCGATATCCGTTGTGTTGCTCCCATGTGACGTTAACTACCTACCTACTTACCTGGGCCAAATAAGGCTGATGCTACCCATTGTCCAAAACAAAATGTACGCATTCAGAAAGTACATAATTTAAATAATTATGTTTTAATATTCTAATTAGTAAATTTATTAATAAAGTACAGTTCCCAATATAATGCATAAAAAAAGGAGATAATATTGATAAATAATTCTAAGCAGAAATATTTGAGAAAATAATTTTATCGCTTTGTTCTTCCTCTCATCGGAGAGCCGCGGTAGCCCGGTTGGAAGAGTAGCGAATCAGCAACCGGAGCTTTGCGAGTTCGAAACTCGATCCAAACAAAAGAGGTCCTGTGCGTGTGGGTTGATGTGTGTTAAAACAGTGGTGGCCTCAAATTTCTTCACGATGGCGTGGTGTGGAGGTTTTGAGATAAGGGGTGCCAGCTCAGGAGTTGCCCTCGTCATCTGACCGTGGTTATAAATTACGAAGAGTTTTTATCATATCTTTCCCTTGGTGAGTATTGATCCTGGACCGTCGTCAAGTGCCCGTTGTGTTCCTCCAGTGCATCGTTAATTCAATTACCTATCTACCTACTTTTTTTCTGAATAGAAAAACAGCTGTAAGGGACTACATGAAAGGGACATCTGACTTACATTCTGAAGACCGAGTGCGTGAAAGCAGTCACTTCACACTCATAGCACTAAAAACTACTGTGACAGACAAAATTGGACGAAAATTATAAAAATACAAATAAAAACCAAAAGCTTTAAAATAAATTTTTCGGAAGTGCCGCCCACTTGACACTGATACTCGGGGCGGCCACCCCAGTAACCCCCCCCCCCTTTAGCTACGCCCCGGTCAATAGAAGTTGTATCAAAACGTATTAGACAAACCTTAAGAGCAGGTTACTACCCTCTTGGTAGTTGTCTCGACGAAGTATCGCGTCATTAGCAAAGCTGATATTATTGGACGAGATATTTCGCACATCAAGATCTCGTTGTCTCCGCCCATTAGAAAAACTGACCGTATCTTGTTCTCGTCATCATTGACGGTATATCATGTTATTAATGGTCAGGTGTTGATGGACGAGATATATCGTCAAAACTGCTTGGAAGGTAAACCGTATTCACTTTGGGATGTATGTCCACAAGCGCCACCTAGATGTTTTAGTGGGCGCTGTTTGACAACGTGGCTAGTTAGCTTGCATTGCTGTCGGGAGTCATAACCTCCATCCCCGATTGTGAAAGTCTCGTTTACACTTGTATGTTATCCGAATTCGCTCTCTGTATTTGGATCCGTTGAACCAATGAACGACGATAACGGAATGATTAAACTTATCAATCGTTCTCGTCGCTCATTGATTGGCGGATCTGAATCTTAGAGCAGATTCGGATTGACGTACAAGTGTAAATGAACGTTACTTGTGCAACTGCCATTCTCTTATAATTCCCCAGCCTCATCTAAAGCACTCCTATATATGATAATGACGACGGATCACCAATAGTTCATAAAACTACTCTATAGATCCGCCTGTGTAAGATGAGAAATACAATAGTGATTTTATCTATATTATCTACATATACATACTCGAAACGTGAGTTGAATAAAATCCACGTTCAATGATATAGAAAAGGACAAATAAGAGTAATCAGAACTGTTCTTAAACATCTAAGTTCCTTAGTAAATGATATTCACGAGCATGTTGAAAGCAGTGTGAAAGAATGGGAGTGAAAATTAATACCTGCTCTTGTAAAACTCAAGCAGCTAAATACAAGAATTGTACACTAAACAAGCAATAGTTGCGTTTTTAGGTAGAATTTCCCCTCGGTTCAAAAGAGCACAAGCGGTTTGGCCCACCCTAATTCAAGGCGTTACTAGCATTTTTTAGAAATTTCGAAAAACAGTGAAAAGAACTACATAAAGATGAGATACTGTTAAGGAAACAATACTCTCTAATCTAATTATTTTTCGAAGCATTTTCGTACTCTCAATACATTCAATCGATTTCAGTTCATGAAAAAGCCTAGAACTGTTCATCCTTTTTCAAATAAGTGTATTAAACTAATTTTACAGAAAAAATGCCGACTGAAAGCGACTTGTAAAAATCTAAATGCATAATAAAGCATAGGGGACAGTGTTTATCAGATCCCAGTTGTAACTTACAAATAGATCACACACACACTTCAGAACAAGGCTAATAGCAAAGCAATTTCATGGTGTATATTCTCAAAGCTTTAGAACAAATATTACACGATACTGTATGATCCATGCGTTTTTCAAATTTCAAGACCAAGATATTCTTGAAAAAGGACACTTTTCATCCAAACATAAAAAGGGTAAAGGGTTGAGCCCCAGCAGTCATTTCCCTCTGCTGAATACAGACTGCTAAACATTGAACGAGTAACCTTTTTCCTTCGTTAACAAATATTCAGTTACGAACTCTCAATATATGAGGAGCATTTATTCAATATCAGGCTTGGCTTGTAGTTACACAGTTATTTTTTGCTACACGAGGACTAATTAGACATTATCCTATATCAGCGCTGGTCATATGAAACCACTGCTCTAACACTTGGGTGAGTTTAATACAGTAACGGAGTGGCTTGGGTGAAAAAAAGCCATATACTGGCCTCATTAAAAAGGCTGAATTGTTCGAATTAAAGTATAGAATTTTAAACAATTGATACCTTATATTAGGTGATGTTTTTAACAATTTTAATTCAATATAAAATTACGACTTTTCCATTGTAATTTTGAGAAAAAGGTTTTCGTTCGTTTTAGTCAACAGCATAGATTCAATTCAAGCAAAGACGTTACCAAATTGATCCGTTCAATTTTTAGGCTAGGCACTTTGATGACATGATAATAAATTCGAATGTTCTAATGAACTGCAATGATCTAAACTTACATGTATGACATATCTACCCCCTTACTTATCAATGTTGTTGGGATTTCTCATATCACCACCAATTGTTTCTGGATAGAGATATATCCAGACTTTTAGCCAACACTTGTCTGTTAAATTCAACCAAGCTATAGTTAATAGAACTAATGCTATAGCTTTATTAGATAAACAGGGTTGATTTCATTGTTTCGTTGAAAATTTTCTAAATCTCCTTGTCTGACACATTAATGTTCTATTCAGAGCCCTACCGAGCTCACATTTGGATTAAAGTACCTAATTTGATGTTTAAATTATGGTAATGGTAATTTTAGTTAACGTCGTACTAGCTGTTTAAATTATGATTTTGCAAGTTAAGAGCCTTTCGATTTAACCACATTTTAATTTTTTTAATGATAGTTTGTAAAAGGTTAACCGATTTTATTTCATTTTTCTGTTTCAGAACTTTAAATTGTCATCACGTATTAGTAACGTGAAGTTTTAGCGTTTTCTAATCAATTCCTCAACAAGATCTAAATACTTAACTTTTAATATTAAAATGAAAACTGAGAATTCATATGGTCTTGTTCGGGTTTTCATATGCCCCGTTAAATTTTAAAACCTCAAGGGGATCGCGAAAAATTTTAATGTTCAAGGAGTTCATTGGACTAAAAAATTGGGGAACCGCTTTACTTCTCTAGACTGTCCGTCTCTTTGCTTTTTTTTTTATATTCTCTCGTGTTCAGGATATCCCTATTGGCTGAGACTTGTAGACCCATGGTGCCCCCTTGTGGGGAAAAGTAATGCGAATCTTACACTTATCTCTGTCTTAATCCTGTCTTTTGATTGTTATCTTATTGCAACATTGTTTGAAGCAGCCCGGCTGATTCTGGTACTCGAAAACCAATGCAATCGATCGCCTTCGATCTCTCAAAAAAGTCCGAGCACACCTCAGACAACAACAACAAAAAGCCACGCTTAACCGTGACGGCTACAGAAAAGAAAAAGCGAAAGTCAACATTTCCGGGTACGCAAAAAACAATCCGATCCCAAAATAAGGCGACGAATTAAACCACACGGCTCTGGAAAAAATCACCCAAATTCCTGGACGATGCATTTTTCAGTCCATAAAAAGATAACTAACAAAAGGCCCGACATAACAAGGTATAAAATTCCTCTCACCTCCACGCAAATTTGAAAGGGGAACTGAATACTATGTCGGAGAAAGGAAGCTGGCAGGGATGGTGACCTTGTAAGCCCGCATAGCATACAGGAGTAGCCAGGGAAGGGCGGGTCGGGGGGAGATAACCTTGAAGCTGTTGGAGTGTGGGAAAGTTCGAGAGACAGGAGGACACAATGGCAGGGCCAACAGGTTAGAAGAGCTTCTGGAGCGACCCTACACACTAATGCGCTCATTTCCCCATCGAGGCAGATGGCAGGATGTAACGGTAGTTGGAAAGTCTTTGGCTCCTGTCCGATAGAGTGGAAGAGAAGCTTTGTTCCCACCGGGTCCCTCTGCTTGCTGAAGAAAGAGCCTCTGGAAGGGATTCTCAACGTCGCGAGGAGGGGGGTTGGGATTACTGTAGGAAACTCGGTAAACAAAATTAAGTACAGATGGGCAGAATAGGGTACGTTTTTAAATCGGAAACTCGGTTTTCGGATACATATTCGAAAAACGACTAATCGATAGTAAGAATCAGCCAGTTGCATTACAAGACTTTCTATGAAAATTCGTTTGATGAATTCTTTGGTATTCGCATACTCGGGATGCATTCTTTGTTGTTTTAATACTTCTACTTGGGAGGAATACTTCGATATTCGAATATTTTAAATGAATACTTTGGTATTCAAATACTTGGGATGGATACTTTGGTATTCAAATGATGAATACTTTGGTATATACGACTACATGGATATAATATTTTGGTTTTTCGAATATTTCGTTGTTGGAATACTTGATAATAATAATCGTAGTGAAAGTACTCTTTTGCGATATTGATGGAACAGAGAAAAATAAATACAGAAAATAAGTGTTAAAAAAATGCAAAATTAAAATTTTCGCATTGTTTGTAAATTAGAAATTTTTTAGAACTGTTTTTTGAGTTTGTGTGTTTCACCTATAAGTCAACGAACAAAAGATACTTTAAACTGTTGTTTTACTATTACAGTTTAAACGGTTACGGCTAATTTGTAATAATAGTTATCAAAAGCTAATATTAAAAGCTTTGTGAACACTTAATAACTAGCACTATCAGTTAATGTTAGTTATTAACCGTGCCTGTTAAAGTTATATATCATAAATGTAACAGACATTATTAACTGTTCAGAATTGATTTCAGCAGTTTAAAATTATTAATTGCTTAAAATATTAGTAATTTCAACTTTTATTCTAGCAAATTTTTCATTAACTTCATGATTTTAAAATTGATTAATTTTTGTAATAAGTTTAGTTATTTTAAAAGTTTAGCTTCTAAGACTTATTAAAAAAAATATTTCCAATGGAGTTGCTAACAGTTCATTTTAAAACACTGTTAAAAAACAGTGCAATGAAATGAACTGCTATCTGAAAAAACAGTCCATCTCAAATAGTTTAGTGAACAACACACATAATTACCAATTGTAAGTTTATATCTTGTAATGGATTAATTATTCATTGTAAAGTATTAAATTAGTGACTAAGAAACTCGTTTTTCTACACTCTTTCTACAGCCATCTTTCATGGTCATATACTTAAACATTGCATCAGCGCATCAATACGACACAAAAGTTAAAAAATTAAAAAAACAAAACGACTCTTCAAAAACAAGGTGCAAGGATAAAACGCTAGCAATTACAAAGAATTAGTAGTGTTTGTTGTGTTGATAAATGTTTGGTTAAAACCCAACATAAAATACTTGTTCACGCTGAATTTCCCATTTTTCAACGTATACAATCCATTGTAAAAGTAAATGCAATAACATCTCTACAGGATTTTTACTATACGTTCCCAACATGTTCAGATTCACAGAAATAATTTCTATTGATTGCGAGGTTGCATCAGTGACACTCAACAGAAGTGAATTTAATCTCAAAGTAACAGAAACAGACAGCACTATAAATGGGTATTTTGATGGAGATCTACATTCAAAGTATATATGAAATTTCACAAAACGTTGTTTCCAAATTGATCTGAAAATCGACTATCACATAGATCTAATCTTTTTTTGTAGTCGAGTCCCATTAATCGCTCCCTCTGTTATATAGATAGACAGTGTCGGTTGAAATCGAGTCTGCAGAGTAACAAACAACACTAGTGAATTCATTCTCGCAGCAAGAGAAACAGACTGCCCTATAAATGCGTCTGATTATATTGAGGTCTACATTCACAGTACGTATAAAATGCCCTAAAATGTTTTCCTCGTCCAATCGGAGAAATCGACTGAAATAAATATAATATTTTTTAGAGTCGAGTTTTACTAATCACCATCCATCTTTTAGGCAGTCAGTTGAATGTGAGAGGTGCATCGTTGACAGCGCAAGAGAGAATTCAATCACGCAGCAACACAGACTGCACTATAAATTGTTCTGTCTAGATTGAGGTCTACATTCATAGAATGTATGAGAGAGAGAAATACCTTAAAAAGTTATCCTCACCAAATCAGTGAAATAAGTCTAATCGTTTCCAAGAGTTTCATTAATCGTCATCCATCTTGTAGACAGTTAGATGTGCGAGGATGCTTCAGTGAATTCAAGCTCGTCGCAACACATGCTGCATTATAAATGGTTATGTTTAGATTGAAGTCTACATTCACAGTATGAAGTATATATACCCCAAAGTTTTCCGCATCAAATCAGTGAAATCGATAGAAATAAGTCCAATCGTTTTCGAGCCTAGTTTTACTAATCTTCATGCCTCTTGTAGGCAGAGGCAGTAGAATGGGCGAGTCTGCAACAGTGAATGCAACAGAAAGAGTCTAATTGAATTGCGATCTACATTCACAGCATATATGGAATGGCTGAAAAAGTTTTTTCGATCGGGGAAATCGATTGAAAATAAGTTTAATCGTTTCTTAGAAGCGATTTCCACTAATCGTTCCCCATCTTGTAGGCAGAGTGTCAGTTGAATGCGAGTGACACACAACAGGAGTGAATTCAATCTCTCAGCAACAGAAAGGTAGGTGCAAGAGGGACACGGGGGAGGCTGAAAGAAATTCAAGCAGGGTGCACAGGCAAGCTCTTAACATACAAAATGGAAAAGAAGGGGAAAAGGTAAGGGGTGTCAGGGGGCAAAGAAGGAGAAAGTGCGCATGCGCATCAAGTGAAGTGGAGTGGACTGGGATTTTATCCCACGGTGGCTGGATGGAGAGGTAAGGAAGACGGGATCTTTGTTACGTCACCATTGGGGGTGCCGGTGCCTCAACTATTGTGGAAGTCGAGCTGGGATTACTCCGCAGATAAAATGGCGCATTGAAGGGAAAAACAGATAAAGGAAGGGAGAAAAAAAAGCCTAAAAAAGAAAAAGATCCTCGCTCGGCACGGTCAGCGAAGATTGGGGATTTTTCCGCTCCCATCCACCCTCAAAAGTCCCCGAGCCGGAGAAATTTCGCGAAAAGAGCTCAGGCGAAATGGATTTCCAACATAGAGAGGAGGGAACGGCCCTCTCTAGAATTATCTGAACGGTTAGTGAAGATTCGGGCCCTCCGGACAATCTGGACATTCTGTCGAATTGGATGGAAAGCATATTTTCCTTCCACTTAGGCTTGGGTTTGCAGTTTTCGACAGCGTTATTTCGGCCGCATTCGCTAAAAAGTGGCACAAATGAGTTCGATACTCGACTCCCTCCGCGACGTTTTTACCGGGGCGTTTTAAACCTCCCCTCCCTCATTCGAGGCCTTAGGAACAGAATTTATTTTATCAAACCCATTAGCTAAAGCGTTCGCTTCCGGGACAGAAAAAAGCGACATGTGGGCTCTCGCTGGGAAGTCAACTCGAGAACGGGTCACAAATTACAATATTCTTGAACTTCCGATAAAAAGAGATAGGACAAGCAAAGAACAGGACTTTCTATCTCGACCGGACAGTCGAATATCTTTGGAGACGGCACATCGATTTTCCGAATTTGTCAAATTCAAAGTATGGCTGCTTTAGTTCTGCACCGGTGCGCAAAACGCATGGAACGCTTTTGGGTTTTAGGGTTAAATCACTCAAAATTAAATAAAACATCTGTGGCGATTTGCATATTCGAAGATATTCAGTAGAAAATTGGATTCTTTTACCGTAGGATCTTATTCGCCACCTTATTCTCAGAACGCAAACGTGGTGCGAAGTCTGAATCAGTGTTCGAAGTGGTCATACAGCCTACCGAAGACCACCTCTTCTAATCTTTTTAAAGTTTTCAGCTACCCTGTAAGACTTAGGAACACCCTTATTTTTTAAGTGGCATAAACGAGGATGTTCAGGTGCGGTAAGTAGATATTTCAATTAACGTCGCACGGGATCAACACAATTGGCTATAGACGAGGGTCAATCAATCCCGAGGGGAAAGATTCGAGGAGACCACCACGTAATTCTGAACCACGGTCAGATGACGAAGTCACACCTCATCTGGCACCCCACTCTCCAACTATCCACACCACGCCAACGACAGGACATTTGAGGCAACGACAGATTTGACGTGCACCAGCCCCCACATACATGACGGTCTTTGGTTGGATCTAGTCATGAACGCGCAATCCTCCGGTTGATAATCCGCTACTCTTTCAACCGGGCTACCACGCCGCTCTTTCACATGTAAAACAAAAATGTATGAAATAACTTTTTAAGAATAGTAAATATTATTAAATATATATATATATATTATTGGGAGGCATATATGACTCGACACGAAACATAGGAATCCAACGTATCGGAATAAGAAACGAAGATTGAGATTTAACCGCCTTCACTAGTGTGTGGTAGCAAGGTAAGAATGACGCTGAAAAATTAGCTCTTTAAAACTACAAAAAAAAAACAAGCCAGAGCGGCCGTCCATCCGAAGTTATTTGACGCAAAGTTTTACGTAATTAAAAACGTCACTCAAAGGAGGTCCGGAACCGAAACCGGAAAAGAACCGTCCGATTTGAAAAGAATGTGAGCAACAAGTCAGGGATTTGGTGGGAGCGGGGGTAAAAAACGTCCCGTTAATCACACCGATTTAACAGAAACTAATTAAAACAAAATGTTTCTTTTTTCCTAAATATATTAGAAATGGTTGTAAGCAAACTTACAAAACTAGATAAGTTTCGAAGTTTCGCCCCGTCATTCGCTTTAAAAAATCGAGCCCACAAGAAACATTCCGGGAGATGTAATATCCAACATATTTATTAGTTAACCACGCGTTCACACTTTTTAAGGTACTTGGAATTTAAGACAAATGAGATATGAATTGTAAAAAGTTGATTTCACGTCACAAACACAGAAATGAAACCGCATTGATTCTAGAGCTTATAAAGTTGACCCACAAAACTGTTAACCCTCTCAGTTTCACGAGATTTCCAATTAACCCATTAAAGACGACTTTAAAATAATTTTAAAAAATTAACTTTTTATCTTATAACTTGTTTATTTAAATCAATTAAAGTATGCATTGAATTTTTCAGATTTTTTCGAAAATTATTTTTGTGATTTTTTAACTGACAAGATTTTTGACCAATCGTCTGTAGTGTGCACATACATGCAAAAGTATTATATATTCTACACATATATAGAAACACACAAATAACTGTTTAAAAGAACAATGAAAAATTTATGTAACACATTAAAACAAGCAATATGAAGGAATATTGACCAGTGGTTGATCCACATAGGTGTAGCCACCTTCTTCAGACTCCAATTCCAGTGCCTTTGTATTTTTTTCCGTATTATTTTTTTTAGTATGTAAGGAAGAAATTCAGATGAACAGTTTATCCAAGTATATAATCTAAAAAGCCAATTCAATATTCATATTTAATAACTATTATATAAAGCAGTCTCATTTTTTTGAGAACGAGCATCACCTCTAAAGTTCAAACATTTGCCGCACTCTTGGTTTAGACTATGCTGCGAGATAAGTCTTGTACATTCAGGATGTAGAGGAGCCTGACATTTCTGGCATCTATAGACTGACCTTCCACCACAATTTTGGCATCGTCCAAACTATTGGTCTGACTTGTAAAGCCAATGATCCCGTCTATCATATCTTTGTTGGTAGGATGCATTCTTCTGCAGCACTAAAGATCTTCCTAGACCGATGGGATATTCCAAATCTTCCCAATACTTCTTACAATAGTTTTTTTGAGATGGGTAAAGTAGTGATTATGTCAAAATGTGGTCAATCAATTCATTGGTAAGGAAACGCTTCAGACTCTGTAATGGGAATTTTACACTTTCGTGACGCAAATCCAAGGCAGTTGGCTTACACATGGAACTAAAATTCTAGATTTTTGTTCCAGCTTCGTTCTTTTTTCTTTGGTCTTTTAGGTCTTCTACTTTCAGATGTTATTCGCTTTGGCCTCTTTCGGGTAATAGAAATGCCTGGTATCGATGTATCATCTGCATCGCTTTATTCATGGTTTAATTGACGACTTATTTCACATGCGGTGGAAAGTATTCTCCGCAGCAAGTGATCGAGATCTCTTTGCACCTCGTCATCACTTCTGTCGGAATCTTTGTCAGTCTCTGCATCAGCATCTTCTCTCTCTCTCTCTCTCAATAGAGATCTGGATAACCACATTAATTTATTTGGCAGTTTTATGGCCACTATCTGACTCAGAATCACTGTCAAAAGCAAATAACACGTATAAAGCTTCATTTAGCATGAGACTGAAATGAAGGAGGGGCTAAATATTTTGTTTTAAAAAAGTTAAATATTCACCTAAAATATTTTATTTTTAGATCGTAATTAAATTTTAATCCTGTTTGAGCTTCCAAATCAAAATAAATAATCAAATAGGTATTACTTTAAAGAACTAAGTAACTACCGATAGTACCGAATTTCACACATCCGACAATTGGCAAAATTACTTGCTAATCAACAATATGTCTACCTAACGTAAATAAAATAAGTTTCTTTGGATTTTTTTAGTGTATTAATATAAACAATAGATTCATGATTACAATAAAGCACAAAAAATAGATCAAAAACCGCAATAAAAGTAATTTTTTTGCCTCTTTAGCGATGATGGACGAGATATCATTCGCGCTCGTAAGAAATTCTAGCTTTGAACCACGTTTTCACCGACAGAGCTATCTGGGAAACACACAATCAGTGCAGCATTTTGATTTGTTGATTCTTTGAAAGAGAAAACAACTGAGTAGAAGCACTCCCGCCATATATTGGCAAAGAAAAAAAATTAAAATATCAAATGGCAAATTTTCTTACCAACAGTTGTTAATGTGTAAGTTGCAAGTTGGAGTTATATGTGTACACCCCTCAGAGAGTTAATCATAATATAAACGATACCATGCCACATCTGTTGGTTGAAAGAATCTATGGATAGAATCCTTTGGAAAGATTACATTGCTCATTTCCTTAAAAAAGAATCCTTTGGAAAGCTATTGGTCAAGGTCGAAATTGGTAATAAGCCATGCAGGGAAGACTGCAGGTCGCAAGGTGGAATTACGAGTTTGCATCCCACAGAGAGTTAATCTTAATATAAACAATACTATGCAACATCTGTCGGTTGAAAGAATCTATGGATTGAACCCTTTGGTAAAAGATTACACTGCTCATTTCATTTGAAAAGAATCCTTTGGAAAGCTATTGGTCAAGGTCGAAATTGACTAGAAGCCACGCAGGGAAGAATGCGGGTTGCAAGGTGGAATTATGAGTGCGCACCCCTCAGAGCATTATATAAACGATACAACACTGATCCAAATTCTTATGGGAGCTTTTAAAAGAAGTCAAATAGCTATTAGTAACTCATTTTAACTATCTTTTTACAGGACAGTGGAATATGCACAACAAATAGCAGACGGTTTGTAGGTTGTTTTTAGGTTTAATGGCGCAAGTTTCATATTCAGATAAGTAGCGCTAAACACAAGGAAATATAAAGTGAAAAATGTCGTGAGAGTGGGAAAAAAGAGGGATTGGGAACAAAGTAGCGGGATAAAAGCAGAAAAAGATAGCTTTAGGTAATCCCTGGAGTGCAACTTCCATGTTTACTAAAGACAGTAAACCCTATGGGAAAGAAAAGACCACTATAGTTCTTCGGGTTCGTGATGCCCGTAAACACCTAAAGAAGATGTGTCTCAGAGGACAATAACAGAAGGCAAAGTACAATAGAGAAAGTGAATAAGCATAAAATGCATCAAATACCAAGGAATTAATCATAAAATCAAGGAATAAAATTTTAGTATTTTAGAAGTTAATGATTAAAAGTTTTCAAACTTCAGAACAGTCTTTTCATTACAAAATGTCTTGGCAAGGGAAAATATTAATAAATATTTCCATTAATATTAATAAATATTTAAAATCGATTGATTTTTTAAGAAACTCGTGATATAAAATGTTTTCGAAAATTATTTTATAATATACAAATACAAATACTAATATCGACGACCAGCTACAGGCTCAAGCCCAACAAGGCTGGTCCTTTGTTTATGAATTCCCCAATTCCCACTGACTATTGAGCTATGTGTATTATTTCTGAGATCTTTTCCTCTTTTCATTACAATATATTTCACATTATTACTATTTATACATTATTCTTCATTTGGTTTTTCCAACTTATTCTGAATTTTAAAGTAAGTAGATAATATTTTGAATTCATGGCAAATCTTGAATGTAAATTGATATGAGAAATTGCGTCATGTTACCTTAAGCACGAAACAGTTTTCGTTTTGTAGACAACCTCAGAAAAATATGAATTTGGAGTATTAATTCGGTGACTAAAGGTCCCAAAAAATTAATGAAACAATTATATATAATTATCAACCAAACTCTCGGGAGACATATAACATTTTTATTTTGTGACGTGTTCTGTTTCTATGAAAACTGAAACTTTAAACCCATGTGTCTCACAAAGTGGTTTTTGAGTTATCCAAGTTGACGCTCATAAGCGATGCGGTTTGTTTGCAAATTCAAGCTTTCATATCTTTTTTAAAAGAGCATTTGTAAGCTTTTTATTGCTTAAAAAGTTAAAATAGTTGTACTAATAATATGTTTTTAATAACGAAGGAAAACAAGTTTGTGATACAATAAAGAAACTTAATATTAATTTATTGCGTAATATGATTCCGCTGTTGTTTAAAAATAGGTTCTGAGAATGGCGAAAAACTAATTAAAAGATGCCGATAGGGAAGGAAAAGCAAGAGAAAATAGTTTTAAGACGAAAAAAGTATCCGTGAAAGATTATGTTTTTCTTTTGGCAAACGTTGAAAGTCTGAAAACCAAAATAAGACAATTTAAGGATCGAAGCTTTTTCAAGTATATTGAATTTCCTTAATTTCTATCTTTTTACCGACAGTACTATTCAAAAGAAATGCTTAATTAACAAAAATAAACATAAACATTAATTAATTTATTGTGTGATCATCATACATAGTTTTTACAACAACGAACATATTTTTATTTTGTGAAGCCTTCCCAAAGTAAACGATTTCTTCTAATAACCGATTTGAATGTAGAAACCACTTAATTCCATAGATTTGATTTGATTATAGATTTTTAAGGTGGAACTAGACATACAAGTCGCGATCACTTAAGTCTAATTCGTTTCAGGTATTCTTATTCGCTTCTATCTGCAACTTGTTTTGCATGGTCAAACATTCATGAAATTCGTAGGAAATGATTATATTAATCACGCCCTTTTTTTTTCTATCTGGTGTGACATTAATTATGAGGTACACGAAGTTTTTTTTATTTTCTATCAATTTTATTATAGATTTATAAGGCTGAATTTGAGACACATAGTAGTGCCGATCACAAATGTGTTCATTGCAATTGTCCTATTCACTATGATCTAGTTTTTTATGGTTGCACATTCATAAAATTGGTAGAAAATGATTACATAAATCTCGATCTTTCCCCATTCAAATATTTTAAATTTGAAGCACATAAAGTTTATTGAATTTAAACAATTTCTAACTTCTTGCCGACAATTTTATTATTGATTTGTAAGGCTGAACTTCATATATAATTCTGATCACAAAAGTCTAATTCATAGCAGGTGTCTTATTCTCTTTTATCTAGTTTTACACGGTCACACATTCATGAAATTCGTAGAACATTATTACATAAATCACGTTCTTTCTAGAGCAATAATTTAACTATGAGAAACTCAAAGTTTATTAAATTTTCTAAATATCTAACTTCCGACAATTTTATGAAAGATTTTTAAGTCTGAACTTTGGGCACAGTGGTCCCGATCACAAAAGTATAATTAATTGCAAGTCTCCTGTTAATTTGTTAATTTTTTATCTAGTTTTGCATGGTCAAACATTCATAAAACTATCTCTCTCTCTCTCTCTCTCTATATATATATATATATATATATATATATATATATATATATATATATGTAACATTAAAAATTATTCGTGAGAAAATTGCTTTGACATCGGCCGGCTCCTCCGAGTGTTTTTTCACGTGCCTTTTACAGTTTCGCAGCCCATTCCATCAGAAATAATTAATTTTTGCAAGCTAAGCTAAATTCATCTTCCCACGGCGTGATCCATCTGTTCCCGTCTATTTACTGTACGATGTCCCATCAAATGATACCATATAAGGCAATGAAATCATGCTGAGTATTGCTGATCAAGGAATAATTAATTTGTTGATACGCAGCTTGTAACTTGCTGCGCCATCTCTTATAGCACTCGAATCACGACTGTGGTCTAATAAAGACGTCTTTCTCATTGCTCTCTGTCCTGCTTGTATTTTATGAGAACTATGTAGTGAGACTTGTAAGAAAGTCGTCACATATATACACACAATTTACAAAGTTACACAAAGTTTATTGAATTTCCTCAGTTTCCACCGACAATTTTACAATAGATTTTTAAGGCTACGCTTTCGACATGGAAATCTGGATCATAAATCTATTTCATTGCAGGTGTACAATTCACTTTTCTAGTTTTGCATGGTCAAACATTCATGAATTTCGTAGAAAAATATTTTTGAATCACGCCCTCTCTGGGTATTATTTTAACTATGAGGTACACAAAGGTTATTGCATTCCCAACTTCTTACCGGCAATTTTATTTATTGCAGGTGTCCATTCACTTTTATCTAGTTTTGCATGGTCACACATTCATCGAATTTGTGGAAAATAGTTATAGAAATCATGCCCTTTCTTTTGTCCTTAGCAATATTTTAAATACTAGGTTCACGAAGTGAGTTTTCTCTGAAATATTTTAACGGTTTATTGGGGCCCAGAAAGGGAGGTGGCTTACGATTCAAGTATAGGGGACGCATCGAGAAGTTGGATGAGAAACGTGCTGTTTGAAGCGTGAGTCACGTAAAATTTACGTAATACTGCTTCGTTTTCAGTGGAAGTGAAGCTGACAAGAGAGGGGCCCCCCCTATGATCCAGGGGTCGTTGACCTGCTTCTGACGGGAACCAGCAACCACCACCGGGAGAGGGGACCAAACAAGGGGTCTCCAAGGGAGGGAGTCCCAGCTTGCTACCGTTGTCTGGAGCGTCCCAAAGATTACACAGCATTCCAGTCATGGGTACTTTTGTGCTTTTGTTAGGTTCAGATTACTCTTACTTTTTACGAACCCTAACTACAATGGTTTGAACACAAATTCCACAGTTAGGCGATGCTTGGTATCCGAGGGAACACATCCTGGCATCCGAGCACAAATAACTTCGAGGTTATTACATACTGGAGGACCACATTCTGTGTCCTTGGTTTCGAGGCAGTTATAAGGAAGATGTTCACTAATCAGATCAACGTGTTTCTGAAAGAAGCTGAAGAGTAAATTCGTATGCTGTTGTCTAGAGCAGAAGACTGGAGATTGGCCGAGGGGAGTACTTTTAAGAATCGATTACTTGGTATTTGAATATCGAATAAGTATTCGAATTAGTACACAAAATACTATGAACAGGTATTGCGACAGAATGGATCTCAATGTTCCAATACCGCAGGAAGAAAACAGCGGACCGTTGTATTGTTATTTAGACTACATGCAAACGATAATTTCTGCTTTGCTATCCGAAAACGTAGGAATTCGAATACTCTGAATGAACACTTTGGTATTCGAATACCCAGGATGAATATTTAGATATTCGAATAACTAGGATGAATAATTAAGTGTTCGAATACCAAGGGTGAATAATTCGTATCCAAATACATCTAATAAATTTTTTGGTATTCGAATACTTTAGAGTGCCCCGGTAGTCTACTTGGAAGAGTAACGGACTAGCAATAGGAGGGTTGAGAGTTCTAATCCAACCAAAGTCGTGTACAAAGTGGCTGATGCACGTTAAATCTGTCGGGGCCTCAAATGTCCTTAAGTTGGCGTGGTGTGCAAGTTTGGAGAGTGGAGTGCCATCTCAGGTGTGACCTTGTCATCTGACCGCGATTTAAAATTACGTGGTGTTGTCCTCAAATCTTTCCCTTTGGTATTCATCAAGGACCGTCGACAATAGCCCGTTGTGTTGCTCCAGTATGACGTTAATTAAAATAAATAACTACATCAAATACTTTAGATGAATACTGGTCTATTCTAATACATTAAAGAAGAAAAGAAAAACTATAGAAACAACGGACACTTTTAAGTATCCTAGTACACAGGTACTTTTATAATAGGATATCTTAACTCTAATTTGTATTATGATCATTCTAGTGAAGGCTGGTGATCTCTAGATTTGCGGGCCGGATACGGTCCCATCAGATCTCTTAAAAAGTCACAAAAAATTTATGGAAATAAAATTAAAATACAAAGAAATGCGATAATACCTAGTCGAGACAAAATTACCCATTTACTCCAAGAAGATTGAAGATCCAAATAGGAAAAACAAATTGTCCCTTGTCCAGAACTGGTGACGGTTTGGAGCAGGTTTTTGCAAAGGAGAATGGTCACTACAGGGCAGTTTTCGACGCAGATATAAAACACCAGGAGGGTTAATTTGATTAAGTGGGGATTAACAGCACACTCAATCAAAGTAATTGAAATTGTGTAAAGTATTAGATACACATATAAGAGAGAATGTAACAAACGTGAACTCGCAAAGACCAAACTTCAAGGTAGTGTTGTATTGTCAATTACAGCAGTATGTAGATTCAGTGGTCATCAAAGTATGTGTGTGTGTGGGGGGGGGGTCATGCTGGGAATCAATTTGAGGTCAGCCACACATTGGTTCAGCATCAGTCTTAAGAAACCTAGTTGTTTTAAATAGATCGAAATATTTTTTGTGTACAAATGGATTACGAAGTACTCTGTCGTATGTTTTGTCGCTTCAGTTTGAGGCTGGGCTGATGGTAAAAATTGTACATATTCCAAGAAAACTTAATGTTTAAACTAATTCATTCAAAAACAGCATTGATCTCAATAGTTGAATTCCTGTTTTAATATGCTGAAAAGATAATATTCCCATTTGTTATTCTAGAATAGAAAATATTTATGTTATTTCATACGTTTTCAAATAAGAAATGATATTGCTTTTGAAAAAAATTAACAAGGGTTTCATTTTTGTAGTTGAGACTAAAAGAATACTCATTTCTTTACAATTAAGCAAATTAAAATGTAACGATGATCATATTAATTAACCACTGATGTAAGTAATTAGTTGCTTAGGCCATATAAATGTAATTTAATTTTACTGTGGCAGAACACATTTTTTAACAGTCGAATAAAAACTCAAATCACAAGGTGAACAAAACTTCGATTAATTTTTCATGATAAAATTCTGCAAAATTATTAATCAATCGATGAAATATTAAGGTACTGAGTATAAAAACACCTTTAACAAATTTATACTTATTTGCTTCTTGACTATAAATGAAAAGCGATTGCATTTGATGCAATATAAAAAATAATAATAAAAACTGTTTCAAATTATTATGCAGTGTCCCTTTTCGTAATTAAACATTATATAAAATTATTCTCTATCAATATTTATACTCTTAAAACATGTAATGTGTACGAGCAGTAAAAAAGGATTTCAAAAATGCTGCTTCTCAAAAATTAAGTTAAAATTTGCTATATCTCTTTCACGAAGCAATACTCATTTAAAAATTATAGCAATAATATCTAATTACATTTCGTTTGTCTTTACCTATCTCTTGGAAAGACTACAATATCTGTAAATCAATCAAAACAGTAGAATCACTTTGATCATCTGGAGGCAAAATTTATAACACTGAAATCAACATAATTTCTTCACGCCTTCATACGGAATTCATACCACACCTATTTTTTCACTCTGCAATGACTAAATAAGCCTTTGAACATTAAACACGACGGAAAAAGTTAGGTGATTAAGTTTGTGCTGGTCGTTAAATTTGGTGGAAGAAATAAGCTTTATTAGTTTTTCCCAGCTTAACAAGTTTCAAAATTTATCAGTAGCATAACCAGCATTTCAGTTTGGTGAAGCCCAACGTTTAAAATACAATTTTATGCTAAATAAAGATAGTTTGAAAAATAGTTTCACTATGAGTCTACGCACATCTTATACTTCATCAATGGGTTAATTTTAAAGAAATGAATTAAGTAAGCATAAAAAGTGACATATACCAGTTCGCCAAAAATATTTATTGCAATGAAACATTAAATAATTATTCAAGTCCTTATCCTTGATTTGCACTTTCTATTTCTGTTCATTTCGAAACATCTATGCGATAAGTATGTGAATATTCAAATATGTAAGATGGTTATGTCAGTGAACAAGAAACAAATAAATTATATCATATTACTGCATATGTTTTCATATTACTGCATATGAGAGTACTTTAATAAAAAACATTAATTAATTTAATAATTGCTACTTTATTAATATCGCAAAACATCTAATGCATTTCGTATTTCGTTTGTGAAAAGATATAACAATAAAAAACTAACACTATCGTGGGGATTTAGATCCCTAAGTCCCCTCTGAATTCGACAGTTATATAGTTTCAATTAAGATTTTTCTCACTCCAAAAGAAACGACACTAAAAAACATGTTTTTGTTTTAGAGAGAAACTGAAATTTCCTCTGGTTAAAAAAGTGAAGATCATTGTAAGCCCTACTAAACTGATGAATGAAGCGTCTGAATCACGTGTCACTTTCCGCCGGTATTAAAAAAAGTTTCACATGGCAGTGAGAAGCCATATTCACGTTGGAGAGGAACAAAATAAAAACCCAATTACTTCCGCATTACATTTCTGCTACAAGTTCTCCCTTCCTCTCTTTAAAATTAAAAAAATAATAATAAGCGACCATACTGGGTTCATACCTCTTCTCCAGTGGCAACCCCCAAATTCAGCGGACACTGACCTATAGATAAAATTCCATCACACATAACCGTCCCCCGTAAGTATAGTGTGGGTGGACTATTTTCTATGGCTAGAGAGAGAAAGAAACAAAAAAAGCGGGCAAGGTTGTATCTAAGAACAGGGGATTGAAAAGAAAGCAAAAGAAAAAAATGAAATGTCATTTGTTCCGCTAGAAGAAACCACGGAAGAGAGGGAAAAAAATGATTAATACTTGTAAACAAGCGGTGATAGTATCTCAGCTAGCAAGAAAGAGTGGACAAAACATTTGCAAGCATTTTATTATCTGCTGTTATAAGCCATTATAGAAACTGGACTCCGTTTTCATGCTTCCCTGAATGCATCGTGCCTTTAAGTAGAGGTTGTTGATACATATATTAGAAGGAAATAAATCACGAGGAAAATTAGCTGCGTCGATTGAGTAGCTGATTTTTTCGGTTAGGTAAGCGTGCCGGGCTCGAAAATTATCGAAACCGAGTGTAATAGATTATTGAAATTCAGGAGAGCAAAGATGAATTACCATATACGAATAATTGATTTGTGTATTCGGATGCTTCGATTATAATTTATTCACATACAAACTCAATCAGAACCTCGTAACACATGGACCTTACAGCTCTTGAACAATTAAAAGGTGAATAATATTAATACTTTTATGATTAATACTTGTACGCAAGCGTTTATATATATCAGCTGGCAAGGAGAGGACAAAAGTTTTAGATTTTATAAATTGGACTCCGTTTTCATGCTACCTTGAATGCATCGTGCTTCTTAAGTTGAGGTTGACACATATATTGGAAGGAAACGAATCACGGAGGGAAATTAACTGTATATTGAGTAGTTGATAGTAAGCGTGCCGTGCTTGAAAATTATCGAAACCGAGTGCAATATATTATTTAAATTGAGAGCACAGATGAATTACCATGTACGGATAATCGTTTTGTGTATGCGTATGTATGGATTATAATTTATTCACGTGCAAACTCAATCAGTATTATTGTAACGCAAGGCGTTACAGCTACTGAACAATTAAGGTGAAAAAAAGTAATACTTGATAATGATTAACACTTTAATGATTTATACTTACAAACAAGTGATGATATGATCTCAGCTGGCAAGAAGCAAAGGACAAAAATGTGCATTTTATTATCTGCTGTTATAACACATTATAAAAGCGACTCCGGTTTCATGCTTTCCTGAAAGTATCATGCCTATGAGTAAAAGTTGATGATGCATATATTAGAAGAAAATAAATCACGAGGAAAATTAACAGAGTCGATTGAGTAGCTGATATTTTTCGGTTAGGCAAGTGTGCCGTGTTTCCAAACCGAGTATAATAGATTATTGAAATTCAGAGCAAAAATGAATTACCATGTACGGATAATCGGCTGGTGTATTCGGGTATGCTTCGATTATTATTTATTCACATGCACAAACTCAATTAATACTGTCTTGTGCCACGGTAAGTTTCACAATTCAAGGTCAATTAAAAGAATGTAAATTTTTAAAAATTCTCGAAAATCTGCGTTGGTAAATAATGAATGTATTCGAATTGTACTGATCAATAGTTATCGCTTTTATGAGGGGCGATCAAAAAATTTGCGTTCGAAGGTTGTACAGTCCAGATTTAGTATGCCAGTCATGCAAAAGCGCCTTGAGCATTTAGGCAATCATCCCGCTGTTTCACCAGGTTCACCCTTTGGTAAAACTCATGTTTCTGCTGCTTGAAGAAGTCCGAAAATGCCTGCTGCACTTCTACGTCCGACAGAAACCGTCGACCTTCATGGACTTTTTTAAGGGACCGAAGGCGTGAAAATCGCATGGGGAGAGATCAGGACTGTAAGGCGGGTGCTAGAGTGTCCCCCACTTTAGTGAGTGTAACTTCTGCTTTACGACATTTGTATTATGGGGACGTGCGTTATCATGGAGCAGAATCACCCATTTCGCAGTTTTTCCGGACGTTTCGCCTTAATTGCACGTCGTAATCTCTCCAGCGTTTCGCAGTACCGTACACCAGTGATGGAGACAGCTGGGTCCTTGAAATCAGTAAGCAATGGGCCCTGGTAATCAAAGAACAGGGTAAGCATCACTTTTCCGGTAGATGACTGGCTCTTGAACTTCTTGGGACGAAGGATGACACCATTGCATGGTCGCCTGCCTTACAGTCCTGATCTCTCTTCATGCGATTTTCACGCCTTCTGTCCCTTAAAAAAGTCTTTGAAAGGTCGACGGTTCCTGTTGGACGTCCAAGTGCAGCAGCAGGCAGTTTCGGACATCTTCAAGCAGCAGAAACAGGAATTTTACCAAAGGGGTATATTCAACCTAGTGACGCAGTGGGATGATTGCCTTAATGCTCAAGGCACTTTTGCGTGACGGATATACCAAATCTGGACTGTACAGCCTTCGAAGGAAACTTTTTGATCGCCCATATACATTGAAGCGTTTTTGACTTAAAAATCTTTCAGTTTCTATCTATTAACAATTCATACCATGTTTATAAATTTTATTAAATCGATTTTATTTAAATCAACCACAACACTAAAGATTGATTTTACTAACCGCTTATGTTTTTAACACTTCATTCCCAATCCAACTAACGTATATATTGCTTTTGAAACGAACCTGAACTCAACAGCATTGGATACGAAAATAAAACAGTTTATTTTTAACCTTGGTCAGCAATAAACTTCGTTATTGCGGTGTTATGTTCCATAAAACAACACAGGTATTACAATTTCAAAACTAAGTTACCGATTTCAAAATACGAAACAGGCACAGAAGCCGAAATACATATTTACTTCCATGTCACTGACATGTGTAGCGACGTCGTCTCTCCACTTAAAACAAGCAAATCATGTAGACGAAAAAGCGATAAACTTGTGTGTGAATTAATTAATAAATGAGTGATTTTAAGATCCTGTCTATTCAATTAAAAAATGTTCTGGTTTGTCATTTGGCGTTGTCATCTTTTTAGGAATCCAGACGATGTTACAAATGCGTAACCGGCTCAGATAAATTTCGCAGCATTCGTACTAAATAACATATTTGTAGAGTAGCGTCTTGAAATTGTGCAACAGAACAGCGATGGCGTTTCAAATTAAACAGGAAAGATTCTTTGCATAAGAGCAGACTATGCACTTAAAAGGTGCTCTTCGCATAGAACATTTCAGACATTAGGATTAAAAGGAGAATTACATGCATTTTTTTCCAAACAGGAATGTCTATTTTTAGAATGCTGAGAAAATCTATTACACCTTAAGAGTGATATTTTTTTAATTTTATCTACCGGAATAACTAACCGTGTTAAAAGGGCCAAACTGCTGAATGATTATTGTAATACATGATAATTTTTATTTTGTTCTATATTCAATATTCTAACGGTTTTATTGTAATGTTAGAACTTTTATTTCTTTTACTCTCTCTCTCTCTCTCTCTCTCTCACACACACACACACACACACACACACAATTCAGTTTTCTATTTTCATACAATTTTTTTTTTTTTTTGTGGTGATAAGGTGAATTCCTTTTCTGATTTCTTCGTTAATTTGTAACTGTACTTTTAAAAATGGAAATTGTACTTCTTAAGCATCATAAAAATATAAACTCCTCATTTTAAATATTAATTATATTCAAATTTTCCTTACATCCAAAATCCATTACAATGTTGATCTGATAACTGTAGTAGCATAGCCAGGATTTCATATAGAAGATTGAGTTTTAATGGCGCATGGGTCATATTTGGCCCAGTTGCACCAAACCCAAGACAGTCAACGTCAAGTAGTGGACATATATATACAAAGAAGGTTTTACTGACACAGAAGACAGAAATCGAACCTGCGCCACCTACGACTCCTAGGTTGCTAGAGCATGGACAAAACTACTCAGTCATGGTGGTACCCCATTTTAGAGGTACTGAAAGATGGTACAATTTTCATGCCAACGAATATCTGGACCTTATATAAAAATTATAAACTTATGTAAAACATTTTACTGAGATGGTATTTCGCAACTGGATAAAGCTTAAAGTAAGGAATGCATACGGCAATGATTCATCTCAGTTTAACCGACAGTTGCAGTCTTCCCTACCATGACTTCTAAACAGTTTTAACGTACTTCACCAATAGAATCTTTCCTAGGATGCTTTCAGCCAATTTATCTGGTTATTTAGAAATTATGTGGATTGTGAGCTTAAATCAATCAGGCATTCCGTGTCGTTGAAAGTGTTACGTAACAAATATTAATAATTAGTAATAATTGATATTCACGTGTTTTATTTTGTCGCTTGCAGAGCATTGATATGATACTTAGGTATGCAAATATGGTTCTGCCAGTGAACTACTAATCGTCATGCTTTCATATTTCCTAGTAAATGATTAATTTAAAATAGAACTATTCCATTAATCTAATAACTTGTTTCATTTTAACATCACAAAAGTATTCTATGAATTTAAAGTTCTAATTAGAAAAAATGTATACAAATAAGAAATTGACACTTTCGGGGGCAAAGTCCCTCTAGCT
Source organism: Metellina segmentata (assembly GCA_947359465.1). Taxonomy (NCBI): domain Eukaryota; kingdom Metazoa; phylum Arthropoda; class Arachnida; order Araneae; family Tetragnathidae; genus Metellina; species Metellina segmentata. Next base: position 63,994,494 of record OX375872.1, on the reverse strand, counting down.
TCGTCCACTGGATAATTCAATTATTTAAGCAAATCTACCAATGTAGCCCAAATTGTCATAAATATCAATTAAATACCCCCAATTCTTGATATTTTCTTTTTCGATATCAGCAATTTTATAACTTTTAACGTTTGAAAATTGAAGGGTTTTACTTTTCTCTGTTGTTGTGTTTTGACCTGATTCTTTCTTTTATACGTCAGTATTGTTCAATGTAGATTTGTTTTTGTGCTTATATGAGAGACTCAGTTTATGTTGTATAATTTTACTGCTCTTATTCTCTGTTGAGTGTTGATCTTTTTCACTGTAATGTAATTGGAGTAATCTGTAGTCAGATCTCTGAGGGAGTTCTAACCAAGTTTTGGATACTTTGCAAAAAACTTGATTACACAAAAATAAATTAACTGTGGTGCACCTCTGAACAGACATGAATCGATTGCTACTCCACGAGTTAATTAAAGCTTTAAATGATTTCTACAAATTCGATTGTTCTATTGAAAGGTTCGCTCTTGTAAAAATGCATAAGAGGATTATAGAGAGATTAGGTCTCCCTTATGGAGAGGTTTATACTGAAACACCGAAGTGAAAAGCCGAAAATAGCTGGTCAGTCCACACAAAAACGCATTTCGAAAAGTAATCGCTTTAATGATAATCTTTTTGAAAACCTAGCCACGGCATTCATATTCAAAACAACCGAGAGAATTAGGAAACCCTCCTGTGCAATTGACATTAACAAATAGGAAGTATCCTCCACGTTTAGGATCCCGCAGCATCCAGACTCTCGAACCTATTTGCGTTAAACACCTTCGTGTTTAACAACAATCAGTTTTTCGTTCTGAATACTAATCTCTGGCAAAACGAAATCAGTAGTTAGTTAATGAATTCTTAAGAACGGGTGATTAGCTCTCGTATCCAAAGTACCTAATTACTGAGGCTAGAAGAAGAAAAACCCTTCCAGACCAACAATTGCAAAACAAGCTCCGTGTTTACAAGAATAAAAGCTTGGGGAGGAGAAGCAAAATGCAACTGGAGACACCTAAAGCTATTTTTCGGAGGGCAGCCAAACAGCCTAAAGAACAATCCTTTCAAGTTCCTTCGCAACTCAATTGCAGAGAAAAATGAGGATGGATTTTTCCGGGACGATCATAAACTGAGCCACGGTCGAAGTCACGCAACATAGAGATCAGATTCCAGCTGATTAGATGCAATTAGATCCCATGGATCGCTTTCTTGAGTATTATGGGGCAGCATTCGAACTACAACTGCCCTCTAAATTACAGAGAGTTGAGTGAAACCGTGGCCGTCACTTGGCTGATGAGTAAGGGACAGGCAAAGGTGACTTTAGTGTTTAGAAGATAGAGGTATTATTAAGCATCCTAGGGTTACTGAGAAAAGCGGGAGCCAGGTAATGATTAAACGCGTACATTTCCAGGCCTTCCCCCCCCCCTACATCGGTGAGGTATAATCCCTCAACTAAACGATCAAGTACTCAGAAAAAAGAAATCCAAAAATGTCAATTCAAAGACCGATAATAACATAATTTTCTTGGAATTCCGTTGCATTGTTTTGCTTTTGAACTCAAGTTTGGATCAGAAGAGGATCGGAGCGTTTAACTTCACTACATGCAAAAACAGCTGTAAAAATGTGATCGGAAGAGGTCATAATAAGTAGGAAAGGAAATATCGAACTTTTGGCTGTCCGTGATCAGTTTTGAAATCTCTCAGTCGACCGCGCAAATGCAACAGCAGTAACCAACATATGTATACATAATAGATGTGAAAAGCTGACTAAAAAGTGGCTTAGCTATAGAGCGCATTCAATGTTTAGAGATTTAGCAACTCAGAACGATGCTTTTTTTAAATTCGTTATTTAACATAGAAATAAATTTCTTTGAAATTATGTATTAAAAATTTAAGTAATTTTAATTACTTATTTTCATTGAAATTAATTAAATTAGTAGTTACTTATTAATAAAAAAAAACGTGCATTCGTTTTTAAACAAGGTAACGAAATGAAAACAGATTTTAACAACGGAATATCATACTTAACACTGTGCGTAAATGATATTTTGGTCAAATTTTTTCTGGTGTATATTACTGTTCATGAAAACTTAGTTAATTTGTAAAATTTTTCCCATCTCATAGTTGATATAAAAAACAAACGCTTCCAACAAATGGTAAGGTTTTTTAGATTACAACCTGCTCTTAAACCGTTTTTTACAAAATTTTGTTTTCGCCTTTAGTCAGTAGATCCTTAGAAGTCCATAGTAAATACTCCCGAAAATCTAAGCTGACATCACACATTAACAGGACTATAAATAGCTCAACGCAAACGTACAGGGTAAACTTACCCTCGGAGCTATCACGACATGTGCCAGTAGTGTTGATTTTATTCCACAGCACACTTAATGACTAAATAACCACACCTTTTTAAAGAATCCGTGGATTCTTTCAACCTTTAAATAGATTCTATTGGTCCTTTCCTTGAAAAAGAATCCTTTGGAAAGATTCTATCACTCCTTTCCATGGAATAAAATCCTTTGGAAAGATTATATTGAATAAGAAGGTCAAAATTGGTTAGGAATTCTGTAGGGAAGATGGAATTACGCATGTGAACCCCTCGAATGGTTAAAAAGATAGAATAATCAACCAATAATTTAATACTAGGATTACTTCAATAACATTTGGCTTGTATATAAAGAATAGGGTTAAAAATAAAAATCTCGCACACCTCACGTCTCATATCCCTTTCATTTCGTTTTTTATGTACGTACGTAAAGATACATTTCCTTTGACACCGATTCCTGATTATCAGTTTCATTAAAATGTCACTCGTACACAGAAGAGCTACTTGCTTTCAATTGCTAGTCAGCGTAGAGATTTTTGCAATTCAATTACACCTTTCTTTACTAACGAAATTTGTGGTTGGGAGGACTCTCTTAAATCTAACCTTCAAATTTTCTCTTCAACTGTGAAACTTTTGAAAACCAAAAGAAAACCCAAAGTAAACTTTTGAAATTTTAGAATAGGGGGGGGGGGGGTCCCTCTGTGCAGTACCATGAAGAACTCGCAATAGAATGGGAGGGGCTAAAATCTTAAAAGGTCACTTTGGGAAGGAGACGAATTCTTGAATTATTTTGTTCTCCCCATCAAACAAATACAATCATTCCATAAGAAGCCAAAATAGAATTTTAAATCATTTCAAAATAAATAATATAAAACTAAGTTGCAGGATAATTCTAAAAGCTGCTTTTATACAGCTAAATGAATCACAAATCAGAATCTGTGAATCCTAAAATTTTTCATCGTTTCAAGATCAATACATTCTTGAAAAGGGGAGCTAACAGTCGAGGCAATTGAACAGAAATATAACTAGATATTTTATAAATCGGGTAACATTTCTCTCGTAGCTTCATGACCAACACATACTTAAAAATGGGTACTTACAATCAAGACCATTAAACAGAAATCTGAATGAATATTGTAAAATAATGTATTTTTTTCGTTCCGCAATCAACATATTTTTACAAGGGGGACAAAACCCCAAAAAAGAACCCGAGTTGCTGTGTCATGGTAAAAGTGCATCTTCCAAGCTCAGTAACGCATCTAAACCAACAAAGAGAAGCATGCAATATTAAGTCAGAGCGACAGACTCGGTTACTGATGAGGACAAGTCGCGACTAACTGGCAAAGCCCGTTCATAGTTTATAATGAAAGGTTTCATTCTCCAAAAGAGCGAAATTTAAATAAGCAAAGAGGAGAAATAAAACGACGCCTTGGGGAGATAAGAAAACGTAAAAATATGATTCGTCTATTAATGTCACGGGGGAAAAAATGCGAAAAAGTCTACATTCTAGCGAAACAAATCTCGCTTTGTTCTCTCCCATTAATTGCCTTCAACCCGCGGAGAGATAAAATTCATAAACTTCTCTCGCATTGTAAGAAGCCGATAGAATCTCATGACAGTTAAAAGTGCTCTGGCAAAAATTAGAAATAAAACTTGTGTCACGATCACCGAAGAGCCTCAATCGGCCCACCAATGGCCAAATATAAAAGTCAAAGATTTTAATTAACACCTCTAGTTTCGTACCAAATGAGCCGTAGGGATGTAAAAAAAGGCGAGCTAATTAAGCGGCTATGTCCGAAAGTCGGCTTTTTTCAGAAAAACGCGCCTTTTTAATAGACATAGACAGTCGGAGGTGAAGTGGCGAGTAAAAAAGAAATCTACAACGTGTAATTGGAAGCTAGGCTAGCAGGACAAAGACCACTCATTTATTATATCACGGTAGTAAATGTTGAAATAGAGATAACGTTGTGTTCTTGTGCAAAGAAAAATCATTGGGACTTCGCACAAATTGAAATCTATTGAAAGAATGAACAATTGTTAAGCGATAAAAAGACGTTCCGAAAACTCTGAAGAGTTAGTCTAGTTTTTTAATAAAGTTCACCGGAATGTTTTTCGGCAGAGGCGCTAAAAAAAATCCGATGAATACAACACGTGAAAAACTTTCAGGTTAATCTCATTAACAAAGTTTTAAAAAGTTGTAGCAGGTGATTGCTGGAATCAGTCACGAATTATGCTCAAAATTTCACATTTTCCCGATTCTTTTAATGAATGCTGTATTTTATGTCATTCATTGTTCAAGAAAAAAGTTTCGAGGCCATAATTTTAACTCCAGAAAGGCCAGATTTTTTTTAGAGAATTCTACTTGAACTCGGATGGAGGAAAGTACGCAGCTAGGTTCTAGTGTCTATCCATATAAAATATTCAGAGGACAATTCAATATAATTCTATATTACCCACACAAAAGTTGTCTAATGTGGTTTGGTACTTTACTTAAACTCAAAGAATGGTATGGTTCATGAAAGAATGGTTTCAAATCATATCTATAATAAGGACAAAATTATATACTAGCTTCAATTTTTATTTGAAGCTACTTCAATTCAATAGCATCTGTTTTATTTTAATGACATCACATTTATTCAGTGTATTCATGCTGCTATTTAAAATTTTTAATGCATATTTTTAACATTTGATACTGAGGATTTTAAAATTAAAATTCCTTCAAAATTTCTACTATAACAATGTTTAGAAATTTAGTTTCTTTAAAAGCTAACATTACGCTATTATAAAAAAAAATCTAAAATCATATTAAAAAAATTTGTCAAATCATAAACTGACGTGTAGCCTACGGATAGTCAGTTGATCTGTCAATCCATTTTGAAATAGAAACTCAAAACAAATTAAAACTAGTAATCTGCTAAAATCCATAAGCATTATTCCGTTATGTGTACCAATTGATGGATTAATACTAAGATAATTGGCAAGAAAATTAATCAAACTCGTTTCATGCCGTTACAGATTTAGCTTCGGTTTTATCACATGCCCTTTTTTGTCACAACAGCATTGACACATAATGCACGGGGTACAAATTGGGACAGTGTAGATCACTACACAATTACGAGATTTTAATGAAAATTAAAAAACGAATATAGTTGGCGAGAAAATTGATTAAATCCGATTCATGCCATTGCAGATTTCGTTTCGGTTGTCACACTTATCATTTTTTGCTACATCAAGGATATTACTTAATTGGACCGGAACCTAACGTGTCGTTGCGGGCTTTGTTGTCAGCTTGTTTACTGCTTTAGAACGGACACAAACAAACCGCAAACGGAGAACTCAACCCCCGTTTTGGGAGATCAGTATACAAATGTGTCCACGAGCCGATTTCTGCGTTTTTGGAATCGAAAGCTGCCAACGGTCCACTTGGGACTCTTCCCAATCTGGATAGTTGATGAAAAACACGTTCATTTATTTCATCCACGATTATATAATGAAATTGATTATTTAAAAGAGGCGTGGAGCAGTGGTTTGTCCTAGCGGGGCCATGGTCAAGTTGATGCAACATGGTCAAACACGAGGCAAAATGAATCGTTTCCTACCAAATTCGTTTAATGCTGTTACAGATTTGGTTTCAGTTGTCACTCAGTCATATTTTGCTAAAAAGAAATTACATAACTGGACCGGAAGCTAAAGTGTTGTTGCGGGCTCTTTTTGACAGATTGTTTATTACTTTACGATCGACAGAAACTAACCGCAAACGGAGAAATCAACCTCAACTTTGCGAGATCGGAATACAAATGGTCCACGAGCCCATTTCATCGTTCCTGGAATCGCGAGATTCCAACGATCCACTTGGGACACTTCCTAATCTAGATAGTTGATGGAAAACATGCTCATTCATTTCATCTACGGTTATGAAATGAAATTGATTATTTAAAAGAGGTGGAGCAGAGGCTTGTTCTGGTGGGGTCATGGTCAAATTGATCCTACATGGTCGGATAACGGGCAATCAATCCCTTTCGTACCTTTGTTTCGATGAGGAGGAAGTAAAACGACTGATCGAAAACACTCCATCAAGCTTAGAACAGAAAATAAACGCAATAAAATACCATCTCTCACGATTCTTTCGGACAAACAAGAATGACACAGGTGTCAGGAATAATGTATCTAAAAAAACCGGTCCAACTCAATAAAATAAAACACACCTGTTTATCGCTCAGATAAGTGGATATTAATAAAAAATTGCATAAAAAGCTAACTGTCATCAATTGAAGAATGTGAATATTTTCTTTTATTGAATCAATTTTTCTTTTATGACAACGAAATTGTTTGCCGATTCATTTGTCGGCCAAATGGACATTACGCATTAACAAGCAAGGAAATCAAAAACTTAGTTTCAGAGGCATTTAATTTGCGTCATCGGTAATAAAAACTCACTAACGTATTATTTGGTTGTTGTTTAATCGGGAATGAACAAGGCTTCGATTGCAGGGATGGCAATTAACTTCGAAAGCTTTTCTGAGGATCTTGCATACTAAAGTGTCCCAAGTTTTCCTTTGCTTACAAGTATCTTGTGCTTGAGGTCTCAAGCTGAATAAATTTGAGTACAGATGGCTCGCATCGCTAAAAATGCCTAACATCTGTTAGAGTAACTCAGAAACACCACATGGACCTCATTTTGATGTCTTGCTCTTCCAACAATTGCCTTTGGCCTCCACTACAAGAGTGAAGAAATTTGAAGAACTTTTCTATTGGATTATACTACAACGGTGTGTCATTCCAGTTTAGTTGAACCTTACACGTTTTTTACAATGACGTGTTTTCTAAGTTTTGGACATTTTTAGAATTATTAGCAAACAATCGTATAAAAACATACCTTACAACACCTACTGAGATTTCGCGCTAGCGTTTTAACTGTGTGAAATTGTATCTTAGTGTTTTTAAAAAAATCTTGTCTTATAACTGAAAATTGTTGAAATTTAATGTGCCTCGAACCTTTTAAATCTTTGGAACTGAATTTGAAGTGAGGAGATTAAGAACACCACAACAAATGGTAAAAAAACCAGTTTGGGAATTTGGTGAGAATTGCCGCTACCGAAGCATCATTATTGGTATTCTAAATCACAGTATTTTTAACTCAGATATTTGCTTGGTTTTTAATACTTTACTACTTGGATCAATTCCTACGAAAACAATAGTGGTCCGTATGCGACGTAATGCCACCAGAAATCTAATCTGAGCAAATTTTGCAGAGGTCAAGAAAACATCAGTTAGAAAATGACCCATTCACTTGAAAGCAATGCTCTTAGTTTTGGGTGTAGTTTTCATGATTTGTGGGAGAAAATTTTGTTATTTTTAAAAATCTTTTACAAGCTTTTTCGGGGCTAATTTTTCATTTTAAAATGACATTTAACAAAGATCCATATGGATGAGAAAAACATTGAAATTATATACCATTTCTCAGCGTATCGAGCTTCAACAAAACCAGTCCCGGGACAACCATTAGTTACAATTCCTTTTGAGGACCTTGAAATTAGAAACCGGTAAATACCGGCATTAAGAATTTCCCTCAATAATTCCGATATTGAGAATGTCGGTAATTTGTAAGCCGTGCTAGCCACACGCAGAACTTTCGGTTCATTTTTTCAACCTCTCAAATAGATTTTGCAACGGCCGAGACCTAAAAATAAACACAATTGACGTTTGATTTCTCAACAGGGCTTTGGATAAATAAAAAAAGAACGCAGTATCTTTAGGTTAATGAACCAGAGCAGAAGGCAGTTCCCTTTTATCAGTCAAATCCTCTGTATCCACGTGCAAAACCCCCGCCCCATACTCCCTCCTTTTCCGATTTCCAAGACTCACTGATGCAACGTGCGTCGATAACCAACCACGCGGAATGACTTTGTATACGTTTTTTCTCGAGGCTGCTATTTTTTGTTCATACTTTTTTAAAACAGATTTTTGATTATCTTATCAATAAGGTCGCCACTTTTAGGCTAGACGACTACCGAATGCACCTGAACTGTCAGAAACGTTTAATCCCGTCTGTTCAAATCTTGCGCTGCTAAGATATGTAAATTCACGCAGCAAAAAAAAAAAAAAAAAAAAAAAACTCGATCTCAACAACTAAATTGTTTGAAACGATGTTCAAATACCGCAATGAAAAGTTTACATTTTTGTTCAAGAAAAAGGACCACACTTTCATAGTTGGTTCTATTTGTGAGATTTGTCTAGAATTAACTAATCCATATTCAATACAGAACATAATGGTCCATGCTTTCATAGAGAATTTAATATCTCCCCATTTATAATTTATTCTTTATTCCATGTTTGATATAATCCTATGAATGGCCATCAAGAGTGTACAAATTTCCGAAAAATATAGATTAAATACTTATTTGCTTAACTAAAGCGACTCTGTTCTGTCATGTTATCAAAAAGGTAATGTAACGCCCTTAGTAACGGGTCGAACACCTGCAGATTTTCTTCTTACCAACGGTCGTAAATCCAGACCTACCTCCTTCACGTCCAAATGTTTTCTAAGGGGGCCTAACAGCCACCTCGTAATTAACAGTCCCTCAGTATCAAATGGAGGAAAGAGAGAAAAGATATTTCAAAAACTTAATCTTTGAAGACGTATTTTTGGCGCCTTGTCGCCGGTCGTCTTAAGTCGATCACTATTTCTCTTTTTTTATAGCGCCCCACAACTAAGAAACGAAAGAATCCGCCTGAATTTACAGGGACAAAAATATAAATTCATCTGGTGAATAATTAGATATTTCAATTGTATTATAGTTGTGTTGTATGTTTTAGCACACCACTAGGCTCACTAAGTTACAGCAGTACCTCCAAATTTTTGTGCACCTTGTTCTTTTTAAGGCATTTTTCTAGTCTTTTGGATTATAAATGCATTTTTTATTGGGCATTTTCTACAAAATTTTAGATCATCAAAATACTAGTCATACTGATTGATGTGTGTGCAATTCTTTAGTGCAATCAAGGGAACGCAAGTTTGGTAAAAACCCAGAAAGGTAAAACGGAAGAAAACAATAGAAAAGATTTCAATTTTTAAGCTGATCTGTTGCTGAGCGTGGAGATAATTTTGGCACCGGCAACAGGAAATGATGACTGTTATGCAATCGGTTGGTGTAAAGATATTTTCACAAGCATATAATTGATTCCTGCTGATAATTTCAGAATCTATGAAATTGTGTTTCTGTTTAATGTAGCTGATAATGCATGACTAGTCTGACGCAAGTATATTTGTCAAGATGTATGGAACGTGAGAAAATCTTTCAAAATCAAACTGCTAATAGGGTTCAAAAGAGATTGATGAGAATTATACCGTTAGACAAATATCATTACCGGTTGGTTTTCTTATATATATATATATATATATATATATATATATATATATATATATATATATATATATATATATATATATATATATATATATATATATATATATATATATATATATATATATATATATATATATATATATATATATATATATATATATATATATATATATATATATATATATATATATATATATATATATATATATATAGCACACACAATATTTTATTACTATTCCATTTTTTTTAATGTTACCATAGCAACGGCGCAGGGTCAGAGGTCACTGCACCACTGACCGCTGGTCGTAAATCTCGAACTATCTATCAGGAAGATCTCCGTTCCGTACAGATAGTTTTTAAGGGGTGCACGACGTCCCTCTCTTTAATTAACTGTCCCTCATGGTCAAGCAGTGGAAAGAAAGAAGAGATTATTTCTAAAAATCAAGCGGTGCAGACGTTTTTCATTTTTTTGGAGCGTGGTCACCGGCAGGTTTGATCCTATTTCCCTTTTAACAACACCCACTACCTAGGGACACAAAACCCTGATTAAATATGTAAATAGTGTAAAACATTCCAGTTGAATAAATAGCTATTTCAAGTACTTCATTTTGGCTGCGTAGCCGTTTATTTTCCACCACTCGACTTATTACGTTACAATGCAAATGCCGTCGTAAACACGTAACGGCCCTTTTTCAATATCCCCGTGACTCTCTGTTAGGAACTTGATTACTTGAAAGTTGCAGTTGATTGTTTACTTCATAGTGATCCAATTTATGCATTTATTTTTAATGCTTTCAAATACGGACATTTTAGAGGGATTTTTTAACTTTAATTGTGCCGTTAAATATCACAGTATTCCCCGTTACTATAATAATATTATAAAACATAATCTACTACCGCACTGACACTCATATTAGTACAAGCAATGGGATAATTTATTTTTCAAATATAATCCAGTATGTTCAAATTTCTTGAATGAAGTTGATTGCGATTGAAGCAGTTAAAGCATGCTGATGAAATTTAAATTTTCTTGAAGAGCGAGTAAAACGATAGTGCAACTGCTCAAAATTCTGATATCTTTTACGATTTTCAGGAAAAGAAATATACCTTCTTTTTAAGTGTCTTAAATTTAATTTTATCAATTTTTGTATTGACTCATTTTTCACGATTATTTCCTCTACGTTCAAAGACAACACCCGTCTATATATTGCCAGTAAATATTTTTTTAAAGGATGTAATTAGTTTCATATTTCTGATGATAACAACAAATTTCTGATGGTTTAAAAACAACACATGTATGAGCCATTATCTATCAATTCATTTAAAGTTAACAAAATTATTTCCTAAAGTTATCACCTTTTTTGTCCTCAGGTTTCATACAATATCAGAAGCTACGTTTATAAAAATAATTTGAATTTTCTCCCTTTTAAATTTAATAAATCTACGAGGGGAATTAAATAACGAGACAAAGTTGCTATCTGATGTGTTTTTCAAAGTACACATGAGAAATTCGTCACGATTTGAAATTGTGGTTTAAAACGCTGCTCAATCATTACTTTTTTGCAAGATTTTAAGTATTTTATTTTTTTTAAGTTTTACTTTTCAAATTGAGTGATAAACTTACCAAATGAAAAACTCATCATGCTTCCAAATTTTGAATTTTTGGTTCAAAAGTTGCTTAATCATTACTTTTTTTTGCAAGATTTAAGGTATTTAAAAAAAAAAGGTTTTTTAACTTTCAAATTGAGTGATACACTTACCAAATGGAAATTAATTTGATTTATATTTATACAAACTTTTCTTAATTATACTTTTTTTTTGCTTTAATTATACTTCAATTAAAGTATTTCCAATACAAGGAAAATTAATGTGCATAAGTCTATTAATTTTTGCTAGTCTATCAAAATTTCGACCAAGTATTACAAAATAACTTTCGCACAAGTTCATATTTTTCAACTAAACATTTTAGTGCAAAACAATCAGTCTGCAAAGTGTAAGTCAATCGGATAACCTTAAAACAACCCGAGTAGACTCTTGGTTGATAGTGAATACGCTCAGCGAGTGCGGACCACAATTTATGGCCATTCACCACCGTAAGACATCACTTCAAAGACCCTCAACACACCCACTTAACAATCGGCCATCGCGCTGTCCACCCGGACCCTCCACTCAGTTCCGATTCGCCACGCTCATCGAAACGCTTCACCCCCAGCGCTATTAAACAGGCTTTAAAATCACACAAAACAGGCCGCCTAACTAAACACACGCCTATTTAACACTCTTTTTAAGACCTACCCTTTCGGCACGCGGTGCGAATAGATTCCGGAGGGGGAGGGAGTTGGTTCTCCCTCCCCCGGCTGTCCGGAGTCAGCTCTAATGATGAACTGACCATTTCACCTTCCATTATCGCGAGCCGACCGCAAGTCATAAATTTTCACTCTCCCGCTCTCCGTGGCTTGACAGGGGAGCCGGAGTCGTTGTCATCAGGAGCCATCTTTGATCGCCGATTGGGATGGAGAGGTGGTAATAATGTCCGACTACGAAATAAAGTGGACTCTCGCTCGCTCTCCCCCCGCGTGTATGGAAATTTTTATTTTCTCTTCCGCGGATATCCGATTTGCAAATAATGAAATATGAGGGCGGCTTTGATTCCGTTGACCTTAAGGGTGTAAATTGCTGAGGACGAATTCACCTTATCCCTGCAATTTAACCCTTTCTGAAGCGGTTGGCTGGATGATATTTACTGGCATTAAGTCCTTCAGGGACATGTTGCACCATAGCTGACGAGGAAAAAATTAATTAAAAAGTTTTAATTTAATAAAATAAGAGGCCATTGGTTGAGATTGGGTTTTTATGGTGAAATGATCATGTTCGTCCAAATACAAAACATACAACGTCCCCCTCGCACTCATGGATATGCTTGGAAATGTTCATTTTCTCATCTGCAGATATCCGATTTGCATATAATAAAATGAGGGCAGCTTTGATTCCGTTGATTTTAAGTGAGTAAATTACTGAGGACGAAATTCCCGAAAAGGAATTATTTTCTTAACCCTTTCTGGAGCGGTCGGAGAGGTGGTTCATATTTACTGGCATTGAGTCCTCCTACGACATAATACATTGCACCAAAGACGAGACAATTAATAAAAAATTTGTTTCGCTCAATGTAAACAGGGGCGATTGGTCAGTTGGATTTCTATTGCTAAACTACCATATATTTGGCCATACTGAGCCAAATACAAGACAGACAACGTTGTCACATTTCGGATGGAAATTTCTATATTCTCATACGCGGAATCCGATTTGGAAATAATAAAATGACAGCAACTTTGATTTTCCTTTGACCTCAAGGGAGTTTATTGCTGAGGAAGAAAAGAATTCCCTTAATCCTTTCTGGAAAGGTCGGGGGGGGGGGGGGTTGATATTTCCTGGCATTATGTCCTTCTGGGACACATTGCACCAAAGACGAGACATGCAAAATTAGGGGCTGTTGATTGGATTTTGTAGCACAATAGCCTTTTATGGCCATGCTGCACCAAACACAAGACAAAGTCGTCCCCGGGATTATGTAGATCTTAATTTTATGATTCTTGGATATCCTATTTGATAATAAAATGAAAGTAGGGGTTTATGATTCCATTGACATTAAAGGAGTTAATTGCTAAGGGCGAAACAATTCTATCAACTATTTCTGGAACGATTGATAGGTTGGTTGATATTTACTTATTTACAAGCTACATATATTATTAGAGGATAGCAAATTTTCAAAATCACTAAAATCGATAAAAAAAATCGATTTTGTTTAAAATTTTTAGTTTGAGAATTAATTTATATTAAAGTTAATAGAGATGAAGGGGGGGCAAAAATAAATTTTCAATTTGGAAAATTGTTTAGTTATATCAACAACGACAAACATTGTGAATAAGCATAATAGGTCGACAAGAAAAACCTTTTTCATTGAGCTTTTCATTAACATAAACATCTGAGCATAAACGTTTGAACTTTTTTGACCTTCTGATTCGAACACCATGTCCATGGGGACTTAAATAATATCATTTCATAAACCATTTCCTGTATTGCAGTATTTTTTCTAGAAACTAAAAAATCCATCCTTTCCCCACATCCCCTCCCAGCTAACAAATATTAACCCGTCTTATCCCAATTTATTTATTTTGTTCAAATTTGAGAAGAATCATATTTTCTAGTGTTAATTAAACACCTAAATAAACTAAATATAATAAAAATTTAAAAATTTTTTAATTTTATATAAGAAATCTGACCCGTCCTCTAAATAGGACACTGGGATAAGGGGTGAAATTTGCACTTGCATGTTTTAGTGTTCTCTTCATCAGTGAAAAGCAATTTCCGAGTACAATGTTTTACTTTATCTGAATAATACTTTCTTATTTACATGAGAGTTCAATTTTCAGTTGTATTTCACTCTAATCTTCGTGGGAAGGCCCAAAGCATGACAAAGTGTTTTGTCGCATTTTCCACAGAAAGTTTTGGGTTTTACTTTGAAGCCCTCTCTATAACAATGACGTTATTTTTCCCTCTTTCGTAGAAAATGGCCAACACCATCTTTACAGATGTCTTCTTTTGCACTAGAAGGTACAGAATAGATCCTGGGTCTACCTCTTGTTCTGATCACAGTCTTTTTGAGATAAATTGTTGTTATAGCACTTCGAAACTCATTCAAGTTTAAGGCATCACTTTTGTTGACAGCTTCGTGGATTATCCATGCATTTACCACTACCATGTCCAGTGTACGAATGAAAAGTGGCCATATGCACCATATGCTCACAAACATCCATACACAGCCCCGGATTCGAACCACGAACCTTCCGATCTAGAGTCAAACACCTTAACCACCAGACGGGTAGGTCGGCCCAATAGAGAGAGAGAGAGAGAGAGCACGTGGTATAACAACCTCATCCAATTATGATATTACGATATTTCCAAGTTGTTTCGGGTTTTATATGGCGCAAGATCCAGAGCTGATCCAGCTGCACAAAGCAACGTTTAGCTGTCAAGCAAATGGAAGGTATGTAGTTGAATCTTCGTTGCACTGGAGCAACAAGACGGGTTATCGTCCTGAGTCTGGGATCAATCCCGAAGGAGACATATTCGAGGACAACATCTCGTTAATTTGAACCATTCGTCTATCAAATGGACTAGAAAGGCTTTACCGATGCTGAAGAGAAAAACAACACCTAGAGTAGTTATAGAGAATCGAGCCTGCGACGAATACAGCTCGCATACAGCAAAAGCAATAAGCAAACCCAATGGGCCAACGGACAAGACACTCGAAAAAAAATTTACTAACAAATCAAACACAAGAAAAACTCTTCATTTTCATGGGTGATGATGTACCATCAAAAGTGTAATATTGACATAACACATAGTAATACAATTTCACAACACTCCAAAAGTAACGCATAACAACTCCATCAACCAATTCCCATATCACAATATTTCCTGGAAACTCCGGAAAAAAAATTGGACCAACAAGAAAAAAACTAATAAAACCACTCATTTTTACGATGCGATAATATTCCATCACAAGTGCGATACATAATGCATATTAAAATTAGAACAAGGTCACATTCTAAAATATGACATTAACCATAGGAATCCCATTTTTTGAGGCGGAATAAAAATACACAGGGCCTCGTAGGAAATACCGTTACAGCCCCACCTTGGAAATTATGAGCCAGCAGCGTAGGTGGGCACGGAGCCAGTGGGTGAAACAAGAGTGGTCATTAAGGTAACGATCATCCTCAGTGAAGCAGGGCGGCTAATGAGCAGGGCGCCGGGCTCAGTTTGCAAACAATGTGCCCACTGCTGGTAGGGGATCCTTTCAAAAACCTCAACCGATTACGTTAATGGTGGAAACCACTGTTGGAGCGTTGACCCACTAAAAAGCGTAACGAAATGTAATAATTCGAGACGCAATTGGCAAGCTTGTAGCTGTCCGGACTTTGCAGGTAGGAAAATGGGAATGGGAGAAACACACAAATCTTGCATAATGTATTGCATCTTATACGTGACGTACAACAAACTCGAAAAAATTAACTTTTATAGTAATACAAGAGTGTAAAACTTGACCCTCCTGGCGGTGGTCTCAGCGAGGTAGCTCATCATAGCAAAACCGACTAGATCTCGATGGGCGAGATATCTCGTAGTTAGAAAAAGTCTGACCGGATCTTGATGGACGAGTTTTTTTGTTGTTTGCAGAAAAAAAACTAACCACATCTTGATCTCATGATAAAAAAATCGGCAATATCTAGGACGAGTTATATTGTCCAGCAAAACTGGTCAGATCTTGATGGACGAGATATCTTGTCTAAACCACTTGGAGGGTTTTAACAATATGCTTATCATCTGCTACTTTGCAGTGAAGTGGCCGGTATGTGGGGAAATAATACAAACAGTACATTCGTAGATTTTTACCATGGATAATTTAAAGCATCTTATAAGCGTCGTGACACTCGAATGTAAAACAAATTTCTACAATACACACAAGTGTGGAAAACTTAACTCTACTGGTGGTTGTCTAGTGATTAGCAAAGCTGGCCCGATTTTGACATCGTCATCATAAAAATATTGGCTATATCTTGATGACTAGATAACTCGTCATTGGCAAAATTGGTTAGATCTTGATGAATGAGATATCTCGTCGAAACCACTTGAAGGGTTACGGAAGAGTAAAGTTTTCAGTGAGTACTTTGCAGTGAAGTGGCCTGGGTGTGAAGAAATATACAAAAAGTACCTTGGACGTTTCCAAACTGATGACTAAAAACAAAATAACAGAAGCCAACAGCAAGGGTACCATGCACTGGGTGCTATGAGATAGAAAGCGTAACCGTGAAAACTTAAAAACGAGAGGAGGCAATCCATTGTAGGCTGTATAACCACCTCGAACACTGATGTAGACTTTACACAGCGTTCGCATACAGATAATGAAGTTGCGGATGGGTTTCTGTGGAAGCAAATCCCATTCCTATGTTTGAACCTCTGAAGTCACGATTCAAAAATTTGAATATGCACCATGCTTTCTACTGAATATCCACGATTATGCAAATCGACACTGGCTGTTTGTTGAATTTTGAAGTTGCATTTTAACAATAATGGTGTTCTTTTGAAGTTTTGCACAGCAGTATAATTATAGCAAATACCAGTATAATTACCAATATTTATGGCTCCTTTTTTAGAATTTCTTTCATATTTTTATCGCTCTAAATTTCTAAATGATATTAAATATTAATGTAATATGCAAATATTTATTCGTGTTTTTGCATAGATCTATGTAAAAATCCCCTGATTGGAAAGCAGAACTTATTGAAAAAAAATATGCCTTCATAATTTTATAACTTATGAAGATAATAAATAGTTTGCCACCAGGACTGTACATGTTCTTTCGATATTTTAAAATTTTTTAGAAATTTATCATTGGCTTTTAAAAATTAAATTTTTATTTCTTAAATATATTATATGGATTGGCACGGTTTTTATCCTTGTTATCTTTATGGGTTTATTGTTGTCTTACTGTTTTTGTGTGCTTTTTCCACATTGTCATGAATAAAATAAAATAGAAAGAAAGGATGAGACGCAAAAAACAATTATAAAACAGAAAACAAAATAGGCAACATTGTTTCTCAATATCAAACGTTAGTTGGCAAAGGATTTCATTTTTCGCAAATTTATACAAATAAGATTTATATTAGTAGATTAATATTTTTTCCAAACAGTTACGAGTTTAAACACATTTTACGCTCACAAACACAGCACTGTCAAAGACAAGAAAAATCCATTTAAAAAAATTCAATTTGATGCTCAAATACTATTAATACAAAATACTGTCCGCCCAACTTATACGTTACAACTTGAAAAACATTAAATTATATCCATGTAACATCAAAAATGAAAATTGTAAGGATTGAAAACTAAATAAATCTCGCAAACGTTTAACAACCAAATAAGAAAATGTTGAAAACAATAAGCAAACATTGAGCTATTTCGTAACATTTTATTTCTTTCTATTATGGATACAGTGAATAAATGCGCGGAGAGCAAAATGTATTTACAAATATTATGGTGACGAGGTAAAATCAGACATGTTTGCAGACAGACATTGGATAATATTTTAAAAGATAACCTAAATTAGTTGGTTTCGTTTGAAGTTCCTTCATCCCTTTATCTACATAACATTTTTGATAACTTTCATTTTTTTAAATTGTTAACTAAACCTGTCATATTTTTAGATACAAACAGAAAACAAACGCATATTATTTGAGTTTATTTTTTAACTTGAGATATATATTTAATAAAGTACTTTAACGGAAATCATTTAAATTTTAGTCCTAGCAAAATGAATTTATACCTTATATCACAAGAGTTCAAACTAATAGCATTTATTTTAAGAATTTGGACCGTCTGCTAACACGATGTATTTCTGTACGCATGATATTCTATTCCTCGTCGGTAAAATTAAAACACATTATTCGGACGAAATATTTCTATGAGAATGGGACATTTCAAACAAAATAGCCAGAGGCAATTGTACACAAAGAATTTCAAGGTACATTAAAGCGATTAAGCAAATTAAAAATGTAATCCACACAAACGCAAAGTAGAAATTAAACATTCACATTCGAATCACATCTGATGCGAAAAAGGAAAAATTATGCTAACAAACGCATACATAAATATTACTAATATAAAAGCAAAATAACATTATAAATGAATAAATGTTGTGTTCAACAGAGTATAACAAATAAAAAAAAATTATTTTAAAATAATTCAAGTATTTTTTATCGAATATTTTCGAAATTCAAATCATATTTCATCTTTTCGTTTTCGAATGAAACAAATATCTGAAATGTAAAATGGGCAACCCGTGTTTGAAAAAAAATATACGCATGTTTTTAATAATTTGGATGGATAATTTTGATTTCAGCATCGTGTGAACAAAAAACGATCGCAGAGATTTGATTGAGAGTGGCCAAAATAAAGGAAATTCCGAAAGTGAGAGAAGCGAAAAGAAAAAGAGCGCTCACTTTTTTTAAAAAGTCGAAATAACTTCCGTAACAGTTAAGACGGGAGGAATTGTTTTTATTTGTGGACCGACGCAGAATATGGATGTGCAGAAGAAAGCGCGGGAGATGTCATGCGCTAGAATTTCAACCACGCTTAAACGAAAATTCCGTTCCGTAAATCCAAAACACGTGTCGAAACACCGCGTAACGCACACAGCGCATCATAACAAAAAATAATAAAATAATCTATTTAATCACGGCCTTGCTTTGAAGTGGAATAAAAAACTCGAATCCGTGAGCGCTGTCCGCTCGAATGCAGAGAGCTTAAAGCGAAACGATCTACTGACTGGTAGAATTTTTTTTTCGCACCATTGACCAAAAAAAAATAAAGTGGAAATCAATAAAAACAAGAATCCTCAGAGCGGGCGCAAAGGCATGCAACTTTCTGAGGATAGCCGTTAGTGGGCAAAAATATGAAAAATTTTACCTTCAAGAGCAAGAGTTGATGAGTAATCTCCAATCTTCTTGTTTATATTCGAGAAAAGTGCCGAAGCCAACCGTCCGCCATCTTGACTGTTTTTATGTGTGTGGTAGAGCCCTCGGGAAAGCCGCGTAGTTTAAAAAGGATCCTGCAGATGGCGATACTCTCAATGCCTCATTTCTTCAATTCACCAAAAGTGGGGTTTTCATATTTGGCTATCTATCATCGCGCGTTTTTTTCCCCCGTGCGCGCTTTTTTTCTGTTGTTGAGTGAAAGAGTATTTCATAATTGGCCCTGAACTTGGCGATTTTTTCTCGCTCTTCATCGCAAGTTTTTTCACGTGCCGATTGAGATTACCGTTACCCTCTTGTTTTTGACTTAGTTTTTGGTCTTATGAAAGGAAGTTGCGGTAAACTATCTAAAGATTTGAGAAAACAATTTGTGACGTTTATGAAATCGATTTCTCGGGTTTGATAGAATACAAAATATATTTTGAAAATTATTAACAAATAAATAAAAAATTACGATTGGTAATATGATTTTTTTGTATCTAAAAAGCAAACATGCAAATAAGCACTGCTCTCTCTCTCTCTCTCTTACTGTCTTAACAATCCCTTTGAGATCCAAACTTCCACAGTAGTTTATTACTAATAACCAATAGCCAGGAGTAATATATGAAATTTAGGTACATTATTTTGAACTACAATGTTAATCGTTCAAAGCACCAATTGGACACAATCTGAACAAAAACTCTTGCATTTATTAATTGCGTGAATTCATCAAGTTGATAAGTCTGAAAATTGAATAGAAATATATATTGAAAAAAAATGAATGCTTAAAATGCAGCCCTTAGCAACAATGAATGATGTTTTAAGGTTGATCCTATACAGAAATCACTTTGTTGCCAAATGTTGCTTTTGCTAAATATTTGTGATAATTATTAACTTTAAACAAGCATTCTAACCATATTCTCAAAATTCACTTCATGTTTCGGCACTTTTGAACCGTTGATACAACACCGACGAGAGGGAAAGCCAGGCAGTGAAATCTTTGACTTCACGTTCGGGGCTGGATGCTAGATTGCTAGGTTTTAAATTAAAGGTGTTAGATTAAATATTATAAATAGAGTATTCCAAAGATTTGAATCGTTTAGCGCAATATCATTTTATCATTCGTAAATCTTGATACGTCAACAGGATTATATTTTAATGCTGTGTGAACTTTCATTAAATATTTAATAGATTCCCTGATTTTAGTCACGAGCCCGAGGTACATTGAGTGATATTTTCTTGTCCTATGGAGTTTACTGTCTTCAGTAAACACAGGAATCGCTGTCATGTAATGCCCAAGCGATCTTTTTCTACTTTTTCCTTTCACTACTGTTCCCCCAAATCCCTCTTTTTTTTCATTTCCTATATTTTTTACTTGTGTTGTGTTTCGCGCAGCTTGGCTAAATATGGCATTTGCGCCTGAAATTCCAAAACAACTAAACCCGATTCCAGACTGCCTAATACAAAATATTTAGACTAAGTAAATGTGAACTGGAAACTAAAATAAAAGGGTCTGGTATGTATTTTTAATTAAAGTCGCAGTGGAGCAACACGATGGGCTATTGGTGAGGGTCCGGGACCAATCCCAAAGGGAAAGATCAGAAAATAAAAAGGGAAGACGATCTTGGAAAATTTTATTTGAACATATTCGCACCAGAAAATAATCGTAGCAGTTTTTTGTAACTGAATGACAAAAACAAGATTGATCTTAAATAGATTATCCCTCCATTTAAAACAGCAAATTTCATAATTATGGCACTGTAATTACATTTTCAACTTATGACCGACTTTATATATAAATAAAATATTATAAAGTCCCGAATATTGAAATCATTGCTAGCGCACTTTGACTGTATTTAATAGATAAGTAGGTATTTTGATTAACGTCACACTGGAGCATTGCAACGGGTTATTGGCGATGGTCCTAGATCAAACCCGAAGGGAAAGAGCCGAGGACAACACCATGTAATTGTGAACCACGGTCAGATGACGAGGTTGTACCTGAGTTGGCACCCATCTCTCCAAACTTCCACACCACGCCAACGTGCTGTCTTTAATAGGAATTGGTGGATGCTGAGTTTTAATAGGAGTTCCCATTTCATATTTCCAAATGAATGGTTAATAAACTGTTAATTAACCCTCTGAGAGTCGGGAGATTTCTCAGTAGTTTAGTATATTTTTTAAACCCCAATATACTAAATGACTAAATAACCACATCGATTGGTTGAAAGCATCCATGGATTCTTCTAACCTTTAGAAAGTTTCTATAGATACTTTTTTCAGATTAGAATCACACACACACACACACACACACACACACACATTTGAAAATATTCTATTGCTCTTCTTTGAGGATAGAATCCTTCCAAACGATTTTGTTGACCCATGCTGTAGAATCCTTTAGAAAGATTCTATTGCTCCTTTCTTCAGAATAGAATTATTTGGAAAGACACTATTGATCCATCTCTAAAAATCCTTTGGAAAAATTATCTTCAAGTTCAAAATTGGTTAGAATTCATGCAGGGAAACGGATGTATGCGCTTCAAACCCTCAAATTTTTTATATAATTTTACTTGTTAACTATTACTTTAAAATGTTACAAAAGTATTATAAAAGTATTACAAAAGTTTACAAATGCTTTTATTTATATTATTTAATTAGAAGATATTATGAAATTAAAAAATCTCTCATTTGGGGGTTTGCTCGAGTCTCTACTGGGTTACACTGACAAAGTTAAAAAGGTTTCTATTTTTACTTATAAAAAAACTGCCAGATACAAAACTACATATTTCCATTGTGTCACCAGTATTGAGAACTTTTTTCCCTCCTAATTTTCCCTTTTCAGTAAAACCAGATGCACAACGCTATTAATTTTGTTCATTCACATGAGTATTGTTGTCCTCCATGACTTGTTAAATTGCAGTGGATTATAACAGGCCAACATCCCAATCTGAGATCCAAGTGGCTGCTGCAGATGAAATCAATGGCAGTGCTAATGATATAGGTTTTCGACAACTCGAGCGCCTTGGAGAATTGCTCCAACTCACTCTAATTAATGATGGAAGAACAAGATATACGGAAGCTCCCCGATCTTGTTTTGGAAAATGTCACTTTTTTAGACTAATCTCGCAAAAACAAATCTCGTATGAGTTTCATGCTTGATTTTTCTCTCGTCCGCATTTATTTTCCACTCCTGTGAAAACAATTCGAGGTTTAAGACACATTGGAAGTTTTAAAATAACGGCATTTCTACAGAAAGTGCAGTCATTTCTTTGCTTTTTAACCTGTCCAATTTTAGGTTTCTTTAACGTTATACTTTATTCTTGATCTATTGAAATTTTGATATGCTTATATTTAAAATCAGACAGCTTTTCATTGAATATGTTTGTCGGTGGTCATTTGATTGCACAATCGGACATTAGAAGTTTATGTACATACATAAAACAAAAAATCGAGATCTACAGTTCTGACCATCGAAAATGTAACACCAAAAAGTACAAGAAATATAAAACATATTTACTATACAAACAACATAAGGTACAAGGATGAAATGATTGAAATTACAATTGCTCCGTTCGACATGCAAAAGGGGAAAAATCAATATTTTGGGGCGGCAATCAATATTTTGGGAAGTTTGCGACACATATTGTATGGGAGAATTGAAACACCGTCTTAATTAACCGCCCATATAAAATAATTTTTTTTTAATTTATAATAGGTACGTTTATAATTTAATATTTAGGTATTTCCCATCCCATTATAATTCATTATTTTATTACATAATATTGTATGCTTATAATTTAATAAAATGCTGTATGCTTTTTTTAGCTCCATATCATAATATACTATTTTATTCTTTTCAAATGCCATTACTCTACAAGAACAAATCTGAAAAATTCCGAAAACCTATTGAGCCAGATATATGAGAGAGAGAGAAAGCTGCCGTTCTGAAATCACTGACAAAAATCAAGGGATACGAGCCAGCATCAAAGTTTCAAATATATAAGGAAATGCTTAGCCGTTACATTAAGACGTATAAAACTTCAGAAGAAAACATTAAATTAATTATGTCTTTAACTCCAGGTTACGTTAGTTCCCAAACGGCCACACGGCCCAAACAGGCAAACGGCCTGTTAAAACAAGAATTTTAACAAGAAGTCCTGTCAAGGAAGAAATACAGAAGCAGTTTGAAGAGTGGATGAAAAAGAAACCAAACTTGCCGTTGCTTTCAAAAACAGCTAAGCAAGAATAAAAGAGACTCATCATCCAGTGATAGCGAGATTTCTGTTCATCTTGGAAATGAAAAAGAATGTGAATTGGAATGTTTGATAAGAGAAGTAAATTAAGGTAGGTCAAACCATTATTCTCGAGGAGAAAACACAATGCTTAATATAGAAGACTATGTTATTGTGAAATTTGTAACAAAAACTAAAATGTATCACTATGTGGGGAAAATTTCAAACATGGCCGAAAATTTGGAAGAAACTGCAGTGAAATGTTTCTGAAAAAATAAAAATGGGTTTTGTGAGCCTGACGTCGAAGACATTAGTGTGGTTGCAAATGAAGATATCCAGAAGATCCCGCCTCCTGTTAATATTAGAGGCATCGATTGATCAAGGGATAGGTTGATATTTCATGTTGATTTGTTCCTCAGATAAGTAGGAAAGCATATGTTAATTGGAAAATTCGTTTGATTAAATTATGTAGGCAAAAGTGATAAAAAAATACATAATTTTTGCTTTATGTAATTAAATTTATGTTATAAAATGTTTTTTGCTCTTAAATATATAGAGTAGATTTTGTTTGAATATTATAAATATGTCTCAAGCCTCCCATATTATAGGATAATTGAGACATGTACTGCCTCGAACCTCCCTATATATATATATATACACACACACATTAAACAGCTTGGAAAAGTCATTGTAACGGGTTTGGCATTGGAGAACATTTGAGAGAAGTCACATACACACTTGTGCATCATAAGGTAGGAAGTTTGTTAACGGAATAGATGGACTATCGTTGAATTAGCAGATGTAGGAGGTGGCGAGAACGAAGACTCAATCATTAGAGGATCATCAAAATCCGTTGTAGGAACAGATGATTTGGTGGTGGAAAAGGCTCAGTGGGTCGAAAAAAATAGAAAAATAGTGTTGGGACGCATCAGGAGTTTTCCGTAAAGCACAAAACAATTCCGCGAAGCTAAATGTTTTAGGCAAAAAAAACACTTAGGCTTTGTTTCTTTCCGATAAAAATACTCCCTTGTAGCTTTAAAAGTGTTTCCTAGAACACAATTGGAGTTTGAAGGCCACGAGAGGCTTAAAATGTGTTTCGATACACAAAAATATTGCAGTTCGCTCTTATCAATAACGGGGAAAATTTGGAAGAAAATTTCGAAACTAAATGCATTTTATTTAATGAAATTGTATTTAAAAACTGCTGGAGAATTTTTTTTTTGGAAATTTTATCTTATTAAGTTATAACTGTATTTTTTAAATTGGGAGGTTTTAATTAATTTATTACTGGAACAATACAAAATGTTTTTGTTAATTTAAAAAATTAGCTCAGATTTAATAAAAAAAAAAAGGACTCTTTCAGAGAAAATTTCGAAACAAAATGCAATTCATAAATTAAAATTGTGTTTGATAATAATTCCATGAAACATTATTTCGATTGAAATGGAAATTTAATTTTATTAAATCATAATATACATATAAAAAACTGCAGCTCAAATTTATCAAAAAACAAAGGTGACACTATTAAAGAAAATTTCGAATCTAAATATAGTTTATTTTATGTAATTGTGCTTGAAATTTTCTGTAGGAAATTATTTTTATTGAAATGAAAATTTTTTCAAATATATATAAATATTAAATCCAAATTGTATTTTTTAAATTGTGAGGTTTTAATTATTTTATTACTGGAACAGCATAAAGAGTTTTTGGCGACAGTCCGGGATCAATTCCGAAAGGAAAGATCCAAATACAATAGCACTTAATTTTGAACCACGGTCAGCACCTGAGCTGGCGCTTCACTCTCCAAGTTTCCAGACCATGCCAGCGTGAATATATTTAAAGCAAACGTGAGGACATTTAACGTGTAACAGCCCTCACGTATACGACGGTCTTTGATTGGATCAAGTTTCGAACTCGCAATGCCAATCTTCTACTCTTTTAATCGGGTAACCACGGCCCGTCTCATTGGAACTGAACTATAAAGGAAATACACCCACAAGTAAAGCTGTATTGGCACTGAAGGGAGAAATATACCCAGGGTTCGTTTCAGGACTTGAAGCTTGCAGGTTGCTAGCTCAGTGGACAAACGTACTGGGCCATGGATGCTCCCTAAAAACGTGGAATCCATGTAGTTGGAAGTTTCGGATAACTTAAGTTTAAGAGCGGCTGATTAACTATTTGGCAGATATGGGAAATTCCATGAGCCGGCTTATTTGAAGGTTGGTTGGTTTGGGGTTTAGCGGGTTAGGGGAGATATTTGAAGGACAGCAGACTTTCAAAATTTTTAATTATTTCCCAACCCCTCAAAATCACCGAGAAAGCCGGTGGGTGACTTGACCGCGATGCGCCAAACACAAGGCAGAAAAACATCAAGTAATGGAAATACAGTGAAACTTCGATAACCGTCACTTTCTGTTAACCGTCAGTCCGTTATTAAAAGTCAACAAATTAAATATTTAAAGTTGTTAGTACGTACATACATACATGCATACTGTACTCCATGCACAGTAACCTGATTAGCTCGAAAAATCATCCTCGCTTTACCGCTGTGCGGCGAAGGCCTCGGAGTGTTCATGTAATATAAGTTCATAATTAACATACGTTACGATGTTCTGCAGTCAAAGCGCGTTCCTTGATCCTTTTTTTCTTCTCTAACTACGGAACAACCTCCCTACACCCAAATTACCACAAACACTTAATAAATAACACATCTTCTATGTCGATGACAAAATATTTAACTTCAAAAGTTATCGACAGAATTGCAAATTCTGAATGTGTGACTTGGTTTTAAATAAAGTAAGAGTTAATTAATTTTGATGTGTGTGTTTTATTATAAATATGTAATACATATTTAGCCGATAGTTGTGCTTTACATCTGTTTTTGACTTTACTGCAGTTTTTAAAATTCGGACAAAATGCTTGCAGAATAATTGCAAATGCTTGGAGTTGTGTTGCAGAACACTGAATACAATTCTGCACCAGGGGTGTACAGTATATTTCCAGTTCGTAAACGTGCATTTCTTATCATTAGTTCGGCAATGGATGGGGATGGTGTTTTAAAGTTTATCTGTTATCCGTCTATTCGATTAACCTTCACGGTCCCAGTCCCGACCCTGACAGTTCATCGAAGTTTCATTATACCCACACAAGGAAAGGTTTACTAACACACAAAAGAGAAATACACCTAGGGAGGAATCGCACCTGCACCGCCTGCTAGCGCAGTGGGAATACCCACTGAGCCATAACGGTTCGCAACAGTCCCGTGAAAGCGAGCAGAACTAGACCTTCCCATGGTTCATTCTAACTCTACCAATCTCGCATTATAACTAAGTAACAATAAGTAACACAGAAAATACAACTCTTTTTGAATAATTAACCGTTATAATTACCTTAACATAAATAAAACTCAAAATGGATTAAAATAAAATGTGTTTACTTGGGCAATAAAAAATGTTAATTAAAAGCAAAATATTTTTTATGTGAATCGGTTAAATAATTTACGCCGTAAATTTCGGATGCCGCCAGTCCGCCTGTGCTTGGTTGGTTGGTTGATTTAATTTTTTGTGTTGTGCAAAGGCCATATTTGGGCAATCTGAGCCAAACACAAGACAACGTCAAGTGAAAAACGTCATGAAAGAAAAAAAAAGAGTTATTGTTGAATGGAAAGTATATATATAGGTAGGTATTTTAATTACCTTCGTACTGGAGCAACACAACGGGCTATTGACAACGGTCCGGCAGAACCGATGACAACACCACGTAATTTTGAACCACGGTCAGTTGACGTTGCAACACCTGAGCGGGCACCCCACTCTCCAAACTTCCACACCACACCAACGGGAGGACATTTGTATTGTTTAATGAAGTAGAGGGGACGAAAGCAGAAAAAGATGACTTGGGTATTCCGAGAGCGCTACCCCCCTGTACTAAAGACAGTAAGAAAGAAAAGATCACAAGTGAACCACGGGTCCGTGAGGTAAGGTAAGGTAATTTTGATTAACGTCGTAATAGAGCAACACAACGGGCTATTGACGACGGTCCGGGATCAATCCCCTAAGTGAAAGATCCGAGGACAACACTACGTAATTTTGAACCACGGTCAGATGACGTGGCAACACCTGCGCTGGCTCACCACTCTCTTAAACTTCCACAACAACCCAACGTGAGGACTATCGGCCATGACAGATTTAATTGGCAATTGGTTATTTTTAATTAACGTCGTACTACAGCAACACAACGGACTGTGACAGATTTAAGGTGCACCAGCCGCCTCTACACCTTACGGTTACAAATATCTATGATGCACTCTCTATATATGCACTCAAACGGATTCGAACCAGGAACATTTCGATCTAGAGGCTAACACCTTAACCCCACGGCTTAACGGTCCACGGGTCCGTAAAGCCCGTACAACACCAAAAGGAGATATGCCCTTGAGGGCAGCCCGTCTCTGGAATTGAACTATCGAATTCTATTGTATTGTTACTTTCTCGATTATTCAAATATACGCACAAAGAAAGCAAAAGCCAAGCTGAAACGGAAGCAAAGTGGCGAAAGTTGGTTGCATAAATTACGCGCTGTCTTTCAAAATTCGAAACGTGATTCTGACACGAACACTCCTCCCATGCCGAGCAAGTTGAAGTGGGAGTTTTGTTGACGCTTTTTTCACGAAAGTGCAAATATCAGAATCGGAATCTGGCGGCTCTTCGCATTGATCCTGCAACCCTGAGCATGAACTTTTCAAATGATTAGGCCACCGCGTTATGCCCTTGAAATTGCTCTATCCGGTGACATCAGACATACAATAATAGCGAAGCTGGGCTGTTCCGGCACAGAGGAAAAAACAGGTACAAAAATTAAACAAAGACGCGGGAAAATGCTACTGAAGGTAGCATTTATACCGGGAGGATTTCTGGGTGGCGAAAGAAACACTGCGATTGATTCGTGCTCTCGCGCGTGGACTGCAACGGAAGTATCTCTCAAAATTAAAAACTAGCCACCCGCGTTGCATGTGACAGTTCTTTTCGTTGGGTCAGGTGTGGAATGGAAATTCGTAGCCGATTGGAATGAATTCACTGCGAATTCCAATTAGATTTGCTTCGCAAACCAAATTATGAATATTTTGAACTGTTTTTGCTTCGCAAACCAACACTACCGGCAACGCTGTGATGGCCTCGTCATTGTCAATGCGGAAAATTCCATTACAACTATCATGGCGTTACCCGTGGTGTTGGCTTGCTTCGCAATCCAAATGGAAATTCGAAGCAACCAACACCACCGGCAAAGCCGTAATGGCCCTGTCATGGTCAAATTCGGCCAAATTACAAATGCGGAGAGATCCAATCGGAGTGACGTCACACTCTCTTGCGAAAATATAAATATTTAATTGAAAAATTATTTATTAAAAGAAAATCAAATGTAATGTACCTATCTGGTGTAAAATTGAAGGAACACGATGAAAAGAAGATTTTTTTTTCGATGCGGCTGTTAGTTTAGAGTTTATTAAGTGTCAAAGTCGAAAAAAGCCAAATTTCTAACGCGAACGAGCAAAAGAAGTACAAATTTTCAGTCTACGAGTCGTGAGTTTTTTTAGAGTACCTCTAAACGTAAATTTTTGCAGCTCGTCGAGTTTATTTAGAAATTTCAATTTGGTTCCTGCTAATATATATATTTTTAATTGGGGATAAATCGGGACATTTTCGTTACTATTTTTTTAACGGTCATATCTATACCTTATTCCAATTAGTTTTTAACTTTGAAAACATCGCAGGAAATCTTAGAATGTACTTTTTATATATTACTATACAATAATTTTTTAAATTTGTTAATAAATTCGATGCGATGAAAAGTATAATTTCGCGATAGTGTACAAATTGTTCCTCGTACAGACGCGCGGAGATCCAACGTCAAACGGTCTTCATGAAACCGAGGCTCACGGGAATGAACACCGCCTCGATGAAACTCGCTGTGACGTCAATGAAATGATGCGAGCAGGGGGCGGATGTTTCGCCGTCGACAGAAGTTTGACTCTGCGATAGGAGTTTGGTTTGCGAAGCAAAATAAACGGATATGCTAAAGGAGTGTTGGTTTGCGAGCGTAGGCGGGCAGGGGGAGGAGGTTTCGCCGTCGCAGGAGATTGACTCTGCGAAAGGGGTGTTGGTCTGCGAAGCAAACCAAGTGGGATTGCGTAACAATGCCCGGGGGTTGGAGAGTGGAGGCGAGCAGGTGGCGGAGCCCCCTACTAACTCAAAAAATCACATTTTGAGGTAATCTAGATTTAAAGTTTTCAACACTGAAAATAAATATACCATGCTTCGATCAAAACATAACATTTTCAGATGAACTGAATTTAGTTTTGTTTTCTGTGAAATTATATGTACCATGCTGTTAAACACTTCTACCAAAATATCAGTTTCAGATGAACTGGGTTTAGGTTTCATTAATGTGAAAATAAATTCCATACTGTAAAATATTTCAACCCAAAATAACATTTTAGATAAACTGGATTTAAAGTTTTCATTGCTGGGAAATACCACTTTTGCCAAAAAATCACGTTTTTAAGTAAACTAGATTTAAAGTATTCTTTACTGTGAAAATAAATACACCATAACTATCTTCGTTCAGGGACACTAAGTTTTTAGAGCTTGCCTTAAATGTAACACTGAACAAGCCTCCTCAAGTCACATTATTGCCCGCCCTGTTCAGGCAAGGGAGGATCTCTGTGAATAGTATTTTTAATTAACGTCGCTTTGGAGTAACACAACGAGCAATTGGCGACGGTCCGGGATAAAACTCGAATGGAAAGATTCGAAGACAGCAGCACGGAACCACGGTCAGAAGGAGCTCTATGGAAGTCGTAGTGTAGTGTTGAACCTTTAGAATATGTTGGGACTCATGGACTTGGTCTAGCAGTTTAACTATACCAAGGCCATGAGTCCATAGCTTGGAGATATAATACTAAGGAATAATAACTTTATATATATATATATATATATATATATATATATATATATATATATATATATCATTAGACTCGTTAGTTGACAAATGAATTGAATGCGTTATTGATTAATTAGAAATGCAACTATCAAAACAGTAGGAAACAAGAATATATAAAGATAGATCTGGCTGCTGAAATTTCAATGTGGCTTCAATTATTTATATCTATATAAATAAGAATGGAGTGTTTGTTTGTACATTCAATATATTCGACCCATTTCAAGTTTTCTATCCGTTTTGGACCCTTCTGATGCCGAATCCGCCTTTTTCTCGTTTGGTGTCTGTCTGTCTGTCTGTCTGTCCGTCTGTCTGTCTGTATGTTGTGCCCTATACACGTTCACGCGGTGTAAGATATTTTCATGGAATTTTGCATACAGTGAGTACTTATCTTCATTTAGTGAGTGGAATTGGTTGCGAAAGTCTGTCTGTCCGTCTTTCTGTTCTATGCTCGATTTTGTGTTTATGTGTTTGTGTAGGCATCACATGAATTGTATTACAGATATTTGATTGCAGTGTATTTTATTTTATACACTATCTATTAATTTAGTGAATGCAATATTAAATATTTTTTTATTGTTATATTTAGATGAGTTTCATGCTAAAACACCTGAGTAAGTATACTTAAGTCAACCATAATTTGGTAGTTTTGGAAAAATTGGAATGTCTATTGAATATTACGATTACTTCGCTTGCTTTACCAGTACTGCTGAAAAAATAATTATTCTTCAAAAAAAAAATTTTTTTAATGGAATTTCAGCTTTGATACTTTATTTATTTCGAGTCTTATTTTTGTTCTTTGCGCAATGAAAACGATTTCGGAATATTTGAGACAGACGATATTTTTCAACGAAACGAGAATGAACAAGATCGCGTGAGCAGTGATATTTTCTGTTTTTTTTCTCTCTGAAATAATTTCACAGTTCTAAATTGTGTGCACTTTTAGTTCTAACATGTGGCAACTGTGCGAGATCAAGAGATAAAAATGAATCACAAATTAATATCTTTAGAACAATTTTTCCGACATCTTTTATTTTGTTCTATTTTACTGTTTTCTGTTTTAAATATTTATTATTTTAATAAATGTGTTTTACTTCTTATCACACGCAACAGCATCACAAAGTATTAGACTTAAAAATATTAGGTAAGTCAGTGTAAGTTTTCAGAAAATTTTAAGTGTAGTTATGCCATTATTGAAAGAATAATGCCGTTATTTAAAGAATAATGCCGTTATTTAAAGAATAATGCCGTTATTGAAAGAATAATAATGTTTAAAAATCCGAACTAGAACTTTTTCCAACATTACAAAATTCGTTGTAATAATGACAGGAGAAGATTGCAAAATTTCACAATGTCGCATGAATGTGGCAAGAGTGCCACAAGTAAAAAAAAAATATTGTTTTGTTGACTATGAGTGCGAGAGCACTCGCCGTAAATCGTAATTTTAATCAATTGAGTTGAACATGAAAGGAACTTAAGAAAGGGAATTCCAAATCTCCCTCAAAATCGTCTTTTATACTAGTAACCTTAGTATCACCTTTCGTCATTTTGTAGCTTTGTCATACAGCAATTGTGCAATGTATGTGAAATGTATTACATGAATGGATATGCATATATGCATGTGCATATATGCATGTTCATATATGCATGTGTAGGATTTGTGTCCAAAGTAAGTTGTAGAAAATATAAAGATGGCGAAAGGTGTTAAAATACATTTTTATTCTACAAAAATCGTAAGTCATTATATATTTTGATTATCTCTTCAATCTAAAGTAAACCAATTCAAACCGAGTAAGGTCAGGTATTTTGCTAGTATCTATATAAATAAGAATGGAGTGTTTGTTTGTACATTCAATATTTTCGACCCATTTCAAGTTTTCTATCCGTTTTGGACCCTTCTGATGCCGAATCCGCCTTTTTTTCGTTTGGTGTCTGTCTGTCTGTCTGTCCGTCTGTCTGTCTGTCTGTCTGTCTGTCTGTCTGTATGTTGTGCCCTATACACGTCCACGCGGTTTAAGATATTTTCATGAAAATTTGCATACAGTGAGTACTTATCTTCATTTAGTGAGTGGTATTGGTTGCGAAAGTCTGTCTGTCCGTCTTTCTGTTCTATGCTCGATTTTGTGTTTGTGTGTTTGTGTAGACATCACATGAATTGTATTCGAGATATTTGATTGCATTGTATTTTATTTTATACATTATCTATTAGTTTAGTGAACGCAATATTAAACATTTCTTTATTGTTATATTTAGTTGAGTTTCATGCTAAAACACCTGAGTAAGTATACTTAAATCAACCATAATTTGGTAGTTTTGGAAAAATTGGAATGTCTATTGAATATTACGATTACTTCGATTGCTTTACCAGTACTGCTGAAAAAGTAATTATTCTTCAAATTTTTTATTTTTTTTTATAGAATTTCATCTCTGATACTTCATTTATTTCGAGTCTTATTTTTATTCTTTGCGCAATGAAAACGATTTCCAAATATTTGGGACAGACGATATTTTTCAATGAAATGAGAATGAACAAGATCGCGCGAGCAGTGATATTTTTTCTGGTTCTTTCGCTCTGAATTAATTTCACATTTTTAAATTTTGTACACTTTTAGTTGTAAGTTGTGGCAACTGTGCGAGATCAAGAGATAAAATTGAATCACAAATTAATATCTTTAGAACAATTTTTTGTTACATCTTTTATTTTGTTTTACTTCGCTGTTTCCAGTTTTAAATATTTATTATTTTAATAAATGTGTTTTCCTTCTCATCACACGCAACAGCACCACAAAGTATTAGACTTAAAAATGTTAGGTAAGTCAGTATAAATTTTCAGTAAATTTTAAGTGTAGTTATGCCATTATTGAAAGAATAATGCCGTTATTTAAAGAATAATGCCGTTATTGAAAGAATAATGCCGTTATTTAAAGAATAATGCCGTTATTTAAAGAATAATGCCGTTATTTAAACAATAATGCCGTTATTTAAACAATAATGCCGTTATTGAAAGAATAATGTCGTTATTAAAAGAATAATAATGTTTAAAAATCCAAACTAGAACTTTTTACAACATTAAAAAATTTGTTGTAGTAATGACAGGAGAAGATTGCAAAATTTCACAATGTCGCATACTGGAGGCAAGAGTGCCACAAGTAAAAAAATATTGTTTTGTCCACTATGAGTGCGAGAGCCCTCGCCGTAAATCGTAATTTTAATTAATTGAGTTGAACATGAAAAGAACTTAAGAAAGGGAATTCCAAATCTTCCTATAAATCGTCTTTTATAGTAGTAACCTTAGTATCACCTTTCGTCATTTTGTAGCTTTGTCATACAGCAATTGTAAGATGTATGTGAAATGTATTACATGAATGGATATGCATGTGTAGGATTTGTGTTTAAAGTAAGTTGTAGAAAATATAAAGATGGCGAAAGATGTTAAAATAAATTTTTATTCTACAAAAAACGTAAGTCATTGTATAATTTGATTATCTCTTCAATCTAGAGTAAACCAATTCAAACCGAGTAAGGTCGGGTATTTTGCTAGTATATATATATATATATTTCAATGTGGCTATAATAAAAAACAATTTTTTAAGTATTTATATATTATGAATCAGCATCCTCCAGAAATATCTGGTCTACGGGAACCCATTCGGAACATTCGTGTCTCGTTTGCGGGCCGGGTTCGGGCTAGTCGGAAGTCCGTATCTGGTCTGCGGGTCTGATAAACCTATGGGTCACAATTCCTTTATATTGCGAGTACATATGAACGCAACCTGAATCCAACCAGGATAACAGTTAATTTGCAAATCGTTCCTTACAAATACTTAAACTGTTGGTGGTATCCACCTCCATGAAAAGTTACGAACAAAATAGGAAAATAAGATCCTACATTTTGAAAAGGAAAGAACAAATTCCTTTGATTAACGAATAAACATATTTTTAAGGGATATTATTTCTCATCCAAAGCATTTTATACATATTTTTAAGAGATATTATTTATTATCCAAAGCATTTTATACATATTTTCACTCCAGACTCGTAATTTCAATAAACGCTTTCATTCAAAATATCTATTGAACTAAACAAAAGAAGTGCTTTTATAAACAGGAGACAGACAGGCGCGCCTCCTCACATTATTTCAACTCATTTGTTTGAGCATTTTGTTTCGCTGCGTTCCTGTAACAATGAAGTTATAATTGAGAGTTTATCCTTCACAATTCTCTTAATCTACCGATTGATTTCAATGAAGAGATCTAATCTTAAAGTTTGCTCGTGCGGATCGAGGAAATTGAATAACTGATTCATAAAAAAATTCCGTAAAGTGGAAAGCAAAGATTCTGAATGGTTCTCCAGGGAGGTGATCTTTGGTTAATCCCCTTTTGGGGGTGGTTGTGTCAACAAGGTATCTTGTCCCATTAACAAAATTGACCACATTTTGATGGACGAAATATCTCGTCTTTTAAAAAAACTTGATTCTCCTGGGTGTATTTCTCTCTCCAGTGTCTGTGAAGTGTTCTAAGTACATTCGACTACCTACCTACATGTGGAGCTTTCCTTGTATGTGTATTTCCATTACTTGACATTGTTTGTGTTTGGCGCAGCTGGGCCGAATATGGCCCCTGGGCCATAAGAAAGAATTCAGCTAATCATCGCATTTCGTCTTTTAGCTATGAGTAGATATGGGCAAAGCTATAATATCACGATAACAGCAGTAACTGTTATTGTTAATTTTGTGATATGGTATTATTAACTGTTAATATTAATTGTTTTGTTATCAATTAGTAACTAAGTAAATGTTTTGTTAACTGCTACAAATTAACATTAAATGGTTACTTTTAAGTTGTATTGACAGATCTAATTCGCCAATTAATGATTTAAAAATATCTAGAAGTGTTCACACTTTTAATTTTTATCAAATTTTCTTGTCACCTTCAATTTTTTATATGAAACTTAATTCAGATTAAATTGCTTCACGCTATCCTAATAGTATTTAATAGCCCATTGTATTGCTCAAGCATGACGTTTATTACTTATCTAGTTAATAGTATGTATCGGTAGCTGGTTCATATTTTCGATTACAGTTGCTTTCAGTTATCGTGATATAACATTGTTATTTAAACTGTTATCCAAATAATAGTCCATCTCTAGCTGTGACTAAGATATGCAATGTAGAGAAAGTACATGATCCACTTCAATATATGGCGGAGAAACGTGCATGGCCAACTCATTGTTCAATCTAATAAATAAAATTCAATTTCCATTACTTATAGCCTCGTCATCTGACCGTGTTTCTAAAATGACGAGGTGTTGTCCCCGGTTCTTTCCAATTGGAATTGATCCAGGATTGTCACCAATAGCCCGTTGTGTTGCTCCAGTGTGACTTAAATTCAACTACCTTCCATTTCAAGTTAATTTGCTTAAATAAATTTAATCCGATTTAAATTGCTTCACTGCTGTCCCAGTAGCATTCATCGGTTGCTATTAATATCTACGATAGCAGTGACCATCTGTTTAATCTGCTATGACACTGCTATTTAAACTGTTATCAAAATAACAGCCCATCTCTAGCTGTGACTACGATATTCAATGCAGAGAAAGTTTGAGATCTTCAATAAATGGCGGAGAAACGTGCATGGCAACTCAATGCTCAAACTCTAATGAATAAAATTCAATTTCCATTCTTTATAGAGTTGGGTTTTTTTTTTCTTTTTTCCAGTCCACCACGCTTACACGCATCATTTTTAAAGGTGAAAGAATTGGCACTTCTTAAGTCAGGTAGTGTATCTCCAAGATTTTTCACCTTCACCTCTCGTCTACTGTTTAAGAATTCTGCAAAGGAGCTCCTTTAATCGCTGCGCTGGTTCCTGCTTGCTTTAATGTGCGTAGTTAAAGAGTTGACAATTAAGTGATTTGACAAGATGACAAGATAATTATAGTGTTTAACTGACCCGTGGCTCACCGCGAAATAAACGAAGGCCCACAGAAATATACAAATAAAACAATTAGGAAGTAGCCGGGTGTTCCGTTACGTTGTCTGTGAAACTAGGTGGCCAATCAATCTCTTCACTAACCGTTTTGACACTTAGTAATAGATTTGTTTCCTATTTTTCCGTTACATGCGATTTACTTTCCGTGATAGATGACAAATCGCTTTTTTATTCCGATACTAGCTCATCGAGTTTCATAAGTAATATACACAAAACGAATGTAAAAAAGGTAAATTATGCATTAAAAAGACACAAAAATATTGCATAAACGTAAACAACGTCGTGTTTATTTCAATAAACTATTAGTGCTGTAAATTAAGGAAAACTTTCCATATACTTTTAAGGTAAATATTTTTGAAGAAATCCTACCATCACACACACACATGAGCATTATTTATACATTTATTAATTGTTGTTTCTCTAGAGAAAAATATTTAAATAGAGAACAAAAGTATATGGCAAAAAAATCCAAGAAAAAGATAAACACAAATGCAGTAAAAAAGGGATAAAACAAATCACTTCATTGAAGCAGATTATTTGTTGTATTGAAATCTTTAAAAAATATATCAACCTCCGAGAAAGAATTATACAGTTTAAAAAATTTGTTTGTAGAAAAATTGTTTCATGCATTCTTTTAAAAGCCTTAACAAAAAAAAAATTTTCAGGTGATATATCTGGGGACATTAAAATCAATAGAAGAAATTAAAAAGGGCGAACCAGTTTTGTTACGTAGAAGGTTGTAAAAAAATTTGGTTAAAGCAATGTCTCTGCGGGATTTCAAAGTTATGGAATCGAAAGGATTTCGCAATTCAGAAAATTATATACCTGAGGATTCAAATTTTTTTAAATAAATGTATCTAAAAATGTGTATTCTGCATTCTTTCAAAATATAAAATATGACAGTTGTAATAAGGATTCCGAATCACAGAACCCATTCCCGATCCAACATGAAAGTTAAATAATAAAATTATCGTGTTAGTATTACAAACATCTCTTGTTTTTCTCTTGGCCCATGTTATAATAGATCTCGTGGTAGTTGTAGGAAAAACTGCATAAATCAGGGAAAGGGCCCCAAAGTTGGAAGCTCTTATCCATACGGGCCAAAAACACCATTCTCGTTCATGGAACTGACAAGTGGAGCTCTACTTGGAACTCGAACCGGGATCTCTGAAAACGAGTCTGACATTTTTATCTTTTGAACCATCGCTATGCTCTTACCACCCGCATACAAGTTATTTAGTCTTTGAGGGTTAATGGATATACCATCTTTCAATTTTAGAAAGTAGGAGGGGATCTCTTTTTCTTTGCATTCTCTATCTGTACCACTCTATTTAAGGCATTTCCTGTCTTCCATGCATTTTTTCCCACTTTCCGATAACCTTCCATTTTATATGTCCAACTGAAACTAGATAATAAACCTAGTGTTTTGCTGTCTATTGTGACTTTACCTTTTGGCTAACTAGTGCACAGCGCGACTAGTATCCCATTCTGACAGACATCCATCAACAATTAGGATTTCTCCTAGTCAATAAGATTTTGAGCATCGATGTAAGGAAAGACTAAGCTACCCAGGGAAGGTTAAGAAAAAGTTGCCTTACAGTGGATCCCAAGTCACTGGTATATATGGCAATGGACAAGCTGACCAACTGGCTAAGTCTGGAATATAGTGTTGCCATAATCTAAATTCCATTTACCTCTACGTAACATCAAGAGGTTTATATACGCATCAATAATGACTAATAAATTTTCAATCTACAAAGAGATACCTACAGAAACTGAATGGAATATTTCATTGAGAAATGAAGCTCGTATCCTATGTTCCTTGCCCAGAGTTGTTGCAGTCGCTTGTTTTCGACTTCTCACCAGACACGACAACCTACAAAGACACTTACTTCGTATTAGAGTAACGAGATCAGCTCTCTGCAAACTATGAAATAACTGGAGTCACTAGTATTCGATTTCTCATCTGATACGACTATCTACAAAGACACTTGCATCATATTAAAGTAACAAGATCAGCTCTTTTCAAACTGTACGAAATGACTGGAGGCCATCTCACGGATTGCCTTAAAACTCCTGACAATATAGTTGAAAATACTGTAAATAGTCTTTTAATTTACCATATTTTATCACATCAGACCTGCTTGACCATTGGGCTGCTTGTCAACTGATGGTCGAGTGGCTGGAGACGGGCATAGGATAAAAATGAAAAGAGTAGTCGACCACGCAGCTATAGAACTATACAACGCTTGAGAGGCTATTAGAATATATATTTTTCAAGAACTGGATGAATATTTGTTACCAGAGAATATTTTAAGAGTTGCAAAGATTACCTCTTGTCTTTATAACTTTTACAAGGTTTGTAAAGATGCCCCTTTCTGAAAATTCTAGTTCCATCGCTAATGATGAGAC
Organism: Metellina segmentata; assembly: GCA_947359465.1. NCBI lineage: Eukaryota > Metazoa > Arthropoda > Arachnida > Araneae > Tetragnathidae > Metellina > Metellina segmentata. The sequence goes on along the minus strand of OX375872.1, from coordinate 63,955,585 downwards.
TGATCCACGTCACTCGCACACTTGTCATTTCTCTTTTAAAGCATAGTTTTACCATAGTTTTATTATCCAGCCTTAATAATAAATGTATCAGATAAAACTCGAAACGATTTAATTATGTAATAAAAATTGTCCGTGCGCAAATATGATTACTCCAATTCTCTACGGCTTAATTAGCCAGAACAATGTTAATTGGGTCGTTGCTGAATACTCTCTGGGACTACTCTCTGGGAATGTATAAGTCGAAGAGTTTAAAGATAGATGCAGCTAGGCTGCTACTACAGGACTCTCACAAAGAAAAGGAATGTGGGTATACCTTTGCTCAACCATCTCATTTTTCTAGCATGCGACACCAAAATAGGCTTTTAATCCGCCTGCAAAGCAGTTTGTGAAAGATGCAAAACATTACGGAAATCTTAAGCTGCGTCGAATGAACGTGAAATTTCAATGATCGCTGCATTTTGAGGCTAAAATGGGTTTTTCATGACTTGAACTTTCTTACCATTCATTTTCTTTAAACTGCTCAATAATGTATACCTAAATTAATTAAGATGCTAAGCAGGGTTGGATGCGATGATTAGTGTAATTATTCTCAAACATGGTAAGTATTGTTAAATGTTTTTATGCTTCCTGTCCTATTTGTTTATCAAATAAAAATATTTATATATGTTACAAAAAACTATTAAAACCGTTATGGGAATGAAATTACCCATATCAGGTCTATCCGTAAAGTATTCAGTCTTGTAAAATGACGTAAGATGGGTTGTACCTAAGACTTTTGGCACCTAGTCTCCTTGAAAGCAGGCACCTTACGACTTCGAACACTTCTGCCAGCATATCTTCGTCTTTCAAAGCACTCAGCAGAGTTTATTGTTGGAATCGCCATCAGTTTACGTATTGTGTTCTGAATTGCATTCAGACTGATTCTTCACTTTCAGAGGTGACTTTAACCTTGGGTTGGTTGTTGTAGCATTTAAAGGTACAAGGAGCCAAATTTGGCCAAGATACGCAAAACACAAGACAACGTCAAATAAAAAATGTCGCCAAAGGGAAAAATAGGGTTTTGGGAATGGAAAAGTGGGATGAAAGCAGAAACAGATCGTTTGGGTATCCTGGGAGAGTGACAACACTGATTACAAAAGACAGAAAATTCCACAGGGGAAAAGATCACTAGAGAACCTCGGGTTCAGTAAGTTTTAAAGCCTATGTAAATCCAAAGGAACTGTGTCCATGAGGTTTTTTTAACTCTGGGAAAAGGTCAGACGTTACAATGTGCTAACTCCAGGCTGTGAGTGAGGACTGAGCCACCTGGTAGATTTCTTGCTCTAACAAAAAGCTTGCATGATAAATAGGTGGGTAATTGACGTGATGAATCTTCCAATAACCAATCGACCACAATGCGATCGTTTTCTCACCTTGCGAAGTACATCAAGATGGGCTTTTTATAAATTGTTTGACCTGCGTCAGTGGACATCATCTTCTCAGTCAAAAAACAGTCATCATGATCTTGAAGCTGCTGCGGCTTTGTTGAGCCTTCTTCGGCTGGGAGAAGGTGT